>CM037594.1:49374851-50624851 GCA_021018995.1 Chloranthus sessilifolius
GTGAATGAAGGGTATTAGTGAAGGGGTACGGGGTTTGTGAACAGGCCTTGATGAATGTGGGTGGATGGGCCTTGGGTTTGAGCTTGATGGTTTTGGAAAGCTTGGGTTGATGGGCCTTGGGCCTAGGTGTGGAGGTTGGTATGATTTTGGGCCAACGGGCCCTGCTGGGTTTGGGCTAATGGACCCTGTGGGTATTGGGTGTGGGATGATGGGCCTTGGGCTTGGGTTTGATAGGTTTGGGTCCAAGGGCCCTGGGAGGTTTGGAACTAGGCCTGGATCTGATGGGCGTGGGCCTGGGCTTGTGTCTAGGGGTTTTGGGCCTGAGGCCATGGGCCTTGAGGGTTTTGGGCTTGGGTTTGATGGGTTTGGGCTTGGGCCCATGGGCCTTGAGGATTTTGGGCCTGGGTCTGATAGGTTTAGGCTTGAGCCCATGGGCCTTGAGAATTTTAGATCTTGGCCTGAGTCTAATGGGTTTGGGCTTGGGTCCATGGGCTTTGAGGATTTTGGGCCTGGACCTGAGCCTGATGGGTTTGGGCTTGGGCCCATGGGCCTTGAGGATCTTGGGTCTGGACCTGAGTCCGATGGGTTTGAGCTTGATGGGTCTGGGGGGCCTGGGCCTGAGCCTGGGTTTGGGTCTATTGGGCTTGGGCCTGGGCCTAGAATTGAGGTGGGGGATCTTGGACGGTATGAATGATTGGTGGTTGGGCATGGTCATGGGGGAATGGGGTATGGAGGTTTTGGAGACCTAGATGTGGGGTTTGGAATGTGGGACTCAGAGAGGTAGCCCATAGAGCATACATCTTTCTCATGTCCTCCATTGAGGGCATGGATTCAGGTGTGAGATTGGAGGGTGGTGGCCCATTCAAGGACGAAGGGGGTTGGGTGAAATTGGGCATGACCTGGGTATAGGGGGTATGAATGACTGTGCTTGGAGGGTGTGGATGTACGGCTAAGGAAGATGGTGAGTTATTGGTCATATCTTGGGTAAAGTTGGGCATGACCTGGGTAAATGGGGGGGTATGTTGGGAAGTGGATGGGCCATGTGATAAGGTGGATGGGATATAAGACGTAGGGGGCATGGATGGTGAGGTGGATGGGATGTGGGAGGTAGGCGGGGGATGGGGCTCCCGATGGGGTCTTTGGGAATGAGGGGGTGCGGTAAGGGTGTACGGATGGGAGGTGGGGATGTATGGGTTGGTTGGGAAGCGAGGTGTTTCAATAGAAGATGAGGTAGGGGCATGTTGGGAAAATGTAAGGGCGGGGGATGGGGTGGATGCGAGCACGGGTGCCCCAAATGAACCCGTGACATTGAACCGGGTTTGGGTGAAGGTGTTGGAGATCGGGTCTTCTCCTATATGGGAATGGGATGGGGATGATGGCGGGGATGTATCGGTGCTTGACATGATCCGTTGATGAGTGTTGTATCGATGTCTCGGGTAAGGGCCGAATACCTTCGTGGTTCTCCTTCTACGGGTCGGGTTTGAGGTTGCCGTGGTGACGGTCACAAAAAAAATATTTTGATTTCTCCTTTTTATTTTTATTTTTGGTTTTTGAAAAATGATTTTTTTTTGTTTTTGAAGATGATTTTGGTTTGTTTTTGTTTTTTTGAAGATGATTTTTTTATTATTTTTTTGTTTTGATAGATTTTTTTTTTTTCTAGATGGAAATTAACTCCCCTCTACTTAGATGAAAGATGACCTGGTGCCCAGGGTCAATTCCCGTCTTAGGTGGTATGTGCACCTTTAGCAGGTCCCACGGCGGGATCCGACACACTTCGGAAGAAGTGAAAGGGAACCCTTTCGTTCTATTGAAGGTGAGGGAATCCACGCAAACGACCCGATCCCTCGGAGCAGATCAATGAGAAGTCGCCTTCTCTTGATCGGGCGGGGGCATGTTGGGTGTTGTAGAATGCGGGAGGCTACTGCGGGCACTAATACCGCTAATCGGGGAATTGGGGTGGTGGATTGGGCCTCAGATCGGGTTGTTGTGACCCAATTTATACTGGGTGTATATGTTATGCACGTCAAATTAAAAAGCAGATTTAGTGGCGTATATATTATATCGCGCTTAAATCTGAGGATTTTAATTTGGGCGTATATATTATATCTGGCTATTCTGAGGATTTTGGTGGCGTATATATTATATCCTTTGCTTTAACTCTGTCGATTAATTTTGATGAGCACAAAGCTCGAGATGGGTCTTTTAATTTGGTGGTTTCTAGGAGAGATGCTCACAGGACTCATGTATGTTATCGAGTCCGTCCTTTCTGCTTCCTAGGGATACACGGCTGAATTCGGGCTGTCTACGCTCTCACTATTGCGGGTTTTATGACTTGATTGGAATTGGCAACCCAACCGATATACCTCCGGTGCAAGCACCTTCTCAGGTACGAGAAGGGGTGGTTCTTTTCAGGATCATCACCACTAGGGCTGCTGCCTTACTGGGAACCGGGTAAATTATATATGTGCCTAAACCCCCCAAAAAACTACCCAAAATATGCAAAAACAGATTTGATTATGTCCCCACATTGTTGGTTCACTTTTAATTACAGATTTTTTAAAGGGGAGTGAATTTAAGTCCAAAATCGGGTCAGGGATGACAAGCCCGTGCCACCTCAATGGGCCGGTGTTCAATGGTGAGATATGATAACTGAAATGAAAAGCGCACATAGGCTCGCCAATCGGCTAAGGCTCATAAATGACCAAAATTTAAATAACGTAAAAAGTAAATGTGAGCGGGCCCGCCAAACGGCTAAGGCGGCTTAAATGACAAGAATCGTAAAAACAGAAATTTAAGGGCGCACGTAGGCCCGCCAATCAGCTAAGGCACTTAAAGGACTGAATCGTAGGGGTGAGTACGTTAGTAAAAACAATAAAAATAGAGGAAAAATAGCAGGAATAAAATAAAAAACAGCAATGGTTAGTAATAAAAAGAAAGGCCAACAAGAGGGGAAGCGCTAGGGTGACATCCCCAGCGGAGTCGCCATCTGTGCGAACATGGATCCTCTAGAACCCGTCGCGGCGATGCACTCGCGATGGAATAAAATGTAGAGTCGCCACCCGGAGCTTTTGGCGACCCGGGAAACCTTTAAATCGATATTTTGAGCACCGAAGTGCTAAATATGACTCTGATTTACCGGTCTTTGCCAAAGGCTCTAGGGTAGGAGCTTCGGTTATTGATCGGGAAGGGTTTAGGCACCCGATCAATCCGCATATAGCGGTCTCTATCTATGGCCAAAAATAAAAATAAATAGGCGAAGCTTCCCCTTGCCCGAAGGCAATACGGTCCTATCAAGCTTTGAGCCAAACCAAAATTTCGGCGGCATAACGGCTTGAATCCTTGGACAGAGGAAACACCAAGAAGGTAGAGGAAGAGAGGGGTGAGCCAGAGCCCACGGGCCCTTGTTGCACCGTGGAAGACCTTCTCTTTGGCGTGCTTCCGATGGCTTGAAATGGCTTGAATAATAGAGGAATAGGTTTTGATGCTAGGATTTCGTAGATAAGAAGTGTAGGATGAAGCTAGGGACTAAGCTTTAACAAAAAGGGGTGATCTAATGGTTGAAAAGGGTTAAAAAAAAATTATCTATGCATGCTGGAATTCTGGTTGAAAATATAAGAAAAGAACTTTCTCTCACTAGGGCTCTCTCTCTCCTAACTCAAGCTTTCACCCTAATCTTTTCAACCTTGATTTTTTCAACCCTTTTGGGAAGAGGGGGGCCTCTCTATTTATAGAGAAGAGGTGGGTTAGAGGGTTACTTAAGAGCTAATTGGTTTAGCAATTAGGTAATCCTCCATCTAAGGTTTTCTAGGTTTTTAGGGTCCTAGAGGTTTGGGAAATTGGTTTCAATGGCGGATGATGGGGTGAGACCATGGGTGACTTAAGGGTTGCCAATAAGCTCAAAGGGGGTGGAACCAACCTTAAGACACCCACCTCAACCAAGGGGATGGTCAAAGGGTCAAACCAGATGGAGGAAATTCGAGCATTTAATGACAGATACTGTAGCTAAGCTGGGCGTATATATTACATACGCCCAGCTTATGCATAGTAAAACTCAAGAAAACCAGGGGGGATCTGAGAAGATGGGTGCCCGCATTGGTGGCCACCTATGCTGGGCATATGTATTATATACGCCCAGCCAAATTTGGCCCAAAAATGCCAGGCATATATAATATATACGCCTCACCAATCTAGGGCCAAATTGGCTGGGCGTATGTAATACATACGCCTGAGCAAAAGGTTGTTATTTTATGTGAAACTTCAAACGGCCATAACGTTTGAATCACAACTCCAAATTGGGTGATCTTTGGCTCGTTGGAAAGCTGGAGAAGTCCTCTTTCAAAAATATGTGGCTTATCCTCAGAAGTGGTCAGTATAAAAATTTGTAGCTCTCCTCCCATCAAATGCTCAGAAGGGTTTAAATTGAGTTTGGGAAGGGATCCTAGGGTTTAGGGGTGATCTTTAAGGGTTGGGGGAATGGTTCTAATAGGTTTTAGGTGATTCCTAAAGGTCTGGATAGATTTCCAAGGGTTCAGGGGTGCCATCGGAAGCACAGGAGTGCATTTCTCCCGGAGTACAGACTGATCTGGCCTTGGGCCGAATTTGGGTGTCTACAACAGTTGAAGGACATTCCTCAAGGGAGTGAGTGGGGGACTGGCATATGATACATGCCTCCTCCGCTTTGGCAACCATTAGAGATTGCATTGCTCCCATGAGCTTATCAAACTTTTGGTTTAGGCTATCCACTTTCCTCTGCAAATCATTATGTCCACTCACCTCATGCATCTTCCCTCTGGTAGTATTTTCTTTCACCAATCTAGGGGTCTCAAAGTATCTTGCCCAGGTTTCCCTTTGCATAGAGTTTTCACTGATGATATCAAATAACTCCCAAGCCTCATCAACAGTCTTGTGAAGGTATGTACCACCACAAGAAGCATCAACCATATCCCTGCTTTTAGGATCGATTCCTTGATAGAAACTTTGGACAAGTTGCCATTCAGGAATTTGATGATGGGGGCATTGCTTTAGGAGTTCTTTGAATCTCTCCCAGGCTTGGTGAAAATCTTTAGTTGGGGCTTTAGTAAATGAGATAATACTCTTCCTCAACTGACTTGTTTTAGACATGGGAAAAAACTTTGCCAAAAACTGACATTGAAGGTCATTCCAGGACTGAATACTGTTGGGTGGGAGCATTGACAATCAAGTTCTGGCTCTATCCTTTAGTGAAAAAGGAAAGAGTTTCAACATGGTTGTTTCCTCCCCCAAACCTACAATATTGAAGGTAGTACATACTCCTAAAAATTCATCAATATGCTTATACGAATCTTCTTTGCTCAGGCCATGGTATGAGGGTAACATTTGGATGATGGAGGACTTGATCTCATAATTTCCTTGAACAGTAGGAAATTGAATGCAGAAAGGGGAGTTGTAAACCCCTGATGTATTGAATTCCTTTGAAGTTCTAGGTTGCTCACCCATTGTAGCAATTTTAGAATCAACTACAGGTGTGTGTATGGTTTGCTTAGGTCTGAGAAGTCTTTCAACTTCAAGATCTAAGGGAGCAATCTCAGGATTAATAGATCTCCTTCCAAGCATACACACAGCAGAACCCAAATTCAGAGCAGAAAATCACAGCACAAAACTTAATCAAAACAATCACAAAACAATCAAATACAAAACTACAGATCTACTCCACTACAGATCTAAGAATGTAAACAGAGTTAAGAGATGCAAACTTAAGCAATGCTTGCTCTTTCAATTGATATAGAGCTCCTGTTAGCTCCACAGATCCAGATCTGAAACAGAGTGAAACTAAAATAAAAGCTAAAGTAGCAATTAATCAAACACGTAACAGTCAATAAAAAATCTAAATCTAAAAATGAGAAAACTCATATCTACCACTTTAAAAATACATTTCTCTGGCAGTGGCACCAAAAACTTGTCGTGCTGCCTACCTTGAGATTTTTATATGAATAAAACAATGGATTAACTACACAAATTACAATAATGTTGAATCAAGGCAAGCAGCCAGTTCTACAAGAATCAGGGCTGTTGTAGCAAATTTTAAAAGATAAGTAAGGGTATGTCCATAGGGAAATGTGTTCTAAAGGATGGTAAATCTCCATATCTATGGTAGATCTGGCACTCTATCCTAATTTAAATTGAACTAAAGCAGGAAAGAGGAGAGGTTTTATGATTTTATCACTTTAACTACAAACTACAAAAGATAAATGCTATTAATCTAGAACTAATCAAACCCAGAGATAAGGGGAGATATAGAAGAGATGAAAAATTAAAAGGTTGAGAACAGCAGCTAAGGATATTGGTCTCTCACTAAAAATCAAAGGACTAAAAGGCAATGCAGAGAACTTATTTGCAACAATCCTCTTTTCTGGCTCCAAGCTTCCCAGGTTCCCCAGAATCCACCAATGGATCAAAGCAATCCTGAGGTTAGGATCTGCCCTTCTACTAGATACAATCCTATGTTTATGATCTGCCCTTCTACTAGATACATTTCATCCCCAAGATTACTCTAACCTATTGATCTACCCAAGTTCTCCAAACAGAGGTGAGGTACAAGAATCCAATCTCAACTAATGGATTCAAAGCAATCCTGAGGTTAGGCTCTGCCCTTCTACTGGATACAGTTCATCCCCGAGATTGCTCCAATCTATTGATCTTGATTAGAACAAACCATTGCAGATGTTGTAGATGCCAGGCTACCAGCTCCCCATTTCTAGCTGGCATCCACAGGAGTATCTAATCCAGGAAAATCAAATATGAAGAAGTGAAATATAGATTAGAATAACCTTTAAACACCATAATCATATTATAAGATATAATACTATTATGCCTAGATCTTCAATCTGTGTAATATACAATCTCTTACAAGCCTTTGAATCTCTTAATTTACAGCTCAAGACCTCACCCTAACTACTGAAAAGAGTTTAGCCACTCATGATTGACTAAAGAGAATGGGAAAAGGGGGAAGAAGGAGGGATAATTTAGAGGGAAAAATGCATCTCGCGCTCAGCTCTAGTTTTCTCAAATTTTGAATGTTTGGTTTGTATTTTCTTCAAGCTTTTAAACTCTCCTCATCTGTCCTCAGATCCGTTTCAGCCAATCAGAGCTCAAGGGAATAATTTTATTATGCTGGGCTGCTGATGTGGTTGATTTTTCTTCTAGAAGCTCTTCTCTCATTGGTTATCAACTGGCAGGAATATGTGATGCAGTTAGGGTTTCCAATCATGCATAGTTGAGTACCAAAAATACCCCCAAGTGTTGCTGACGTGCTTTGGAACTCGTGCATAAAATTTTGGAATTGGCAGTTGTTGAAGAAAGATACTGGGAAGTTGCCAAATCGAGTGTTGAGAGGTTCAGGGATCCTCTTAACAGGATCTAAATTTACTTTGTGTGCACGTCGACAGGCTGCAGTGGCTATCAACAGCTTCTGAGACTTCTCGATAAGATTGAAGTAGCTAGTCGATAGGTTTGGACACATCTCAACAGGTAAATGAAGATCCTGCCGACAGCTTGGGAGGGCATCTCGAGATGTTGATTTAAACTTGTTGATAGGATTGATGGCTCGTCGACAGGATGGGAAGCTCATTTCACCATTCTACTCAATTCTTCATTCATCCTGTCGACAGGTTATCATCAACCTGTCGACTTGTTATACATTCTCCAATGAAGTGCTCGACAAGAAGGCTCAATTCTCGTGAGAATGCGCGTTGCTTTAGGTAAGTTATCGATAGTTTATCTTGCACTGCTCGATAGGTTCAGTTGAACCTCGCGATAAGTATCTTGGAACCTCTTGACTTCATCTGTACCTTGAAGTATCCTCTCGACAGGTTATGCGTCTGTACTTCCAACCTCTCGATAGGTGCTGAAACCTCACAAGATGTTCATCTTTTTCACTCAGTACCTCTCGACAGCTTCTTATACACATGTTCAACCTCTCGACTGCTTGGTTTTCGATCATTAGAACCTCTCGATAGCTAGACTTAACCTCTCAATAGGTTCTGTCTTGTACTTTCATAGCTGGCACACATATTGGGTGTGTTGTTCTTCATTTGTTCCACACTCAACAACCTCTTGGTAGGTTCAATCTTTATTCCTTATAGCTGGGCTTGGTCTCAGGCCTTTCCAATTGGGTAGCACAGTGCTTCTTGGGCTCTTTTGATTGAATATCTGCACTAAGCTGCAATTTATTTCTTATCTACAAAACACACTTCAAACACCTTATTAGTTAGCTCAAGGGTCCACCAAAGGTAAGGTTAGGAGGGGAAAAATGGTATTTTTTACTGCTTAACATTATCAAGGCTTGGTTTGATTTTATTTCATGTAAATTGGCTCGAATGATGCCCTATTTTTTTCTTGAGTTATTTTTTATTAGGGCATTTCTCTTTTTTTTTGGATCTACGTTTGGGCATAAAAAAATTTCTTTTCTTCTTTTTCTTCCATTTCTTTATTTTTTGGATTGCATAAATGCACATATATATATTTTTTTATTTTTTTATTTTTTTTTATTTTTTTTTATTTCTTTTTTCTTTTTTTCCTTTTTGATATTTTTTTTGGTTGCATAAATGCACACACACACACACACAGATATATATATATATATATATATATATATATATATAAATATATTTAGATTCTTTTTTTTTGGATTTTTTTTTTTTTTTTTGGTTAAACAAATGCGCACACATGTATATTTTTTCATTTTCTTTTTGGATTTTTTGTTTACACAAATGCGTACACATGCGTATATATACATATATATATTTTTTATTTTATTTTTTTGTTCTCTTTTTTGGATTTTTTGGTTACACAAATGCGCACACATGTGTATATATGTTTTATTTTCTCTTTGGATTTTTGGTTGCATGAATGCACATACATGTGTGTATATTTTTTTACTTTTTTTTTGTTCTCTCTTTTTCTTTGAAAATGTGGGTGATTCGATGATGATTTTTTTTTTAAATGATGGGTGGTTTTTTTGTTTTTTCTTGCTCTCTTTTTCTTTGAAAATATGGTGATTTCATGATGATTTTTTGAAAATGATGATGACGATTTAGGAAAGAAAAGAGGCCTACTTACCTCCTTGTTAGCCTGTTTAGCAAATGATTTCTTGCTACTGATATATCTTGATTCTATTGCTTGTATCTGTCTCAGAATGTCAAGCGAGGAGGAGCATGTGCAGGAGGAGGGGCAAGAACAAGAAGAGGGGCTGAAAGTGGCCTATGGTTCCCGAGGGGAACAATTTTTTATAGTGCAACGCTCCTCCCGTCCTTGGTACAAAATGTAGGGTGAGGCCGCCCGTATCTGTCTCCTTCATCAACAGTACATTCAAGTCTCCAACTTTGGTATCGCCGGTAAGGTAACGAAATAGACTTTGTTATTTTATGTGAGCTTGTTATATCTTCAGCATCCGATGCCACTTTATTTTGATCCAGGACTTACCCTCTTTCACGTTCCGAGGAGGTTGTCTAGACCTTCATCACTTTTATCTCTACCTCTCTTCGGTCGTGAAGTTCCTTCTTGCCCAGGTCGTGAAGTTCCTTCTTTCCCATGGCGGAGATGACTCTTACCCCCGTCAATTGGTCTATGATTACAGGGATTTGGATGGGGGGTATACGGGTGGCTAACCTTCCTGTACCCAATCGGGATGAGGTGATTCAACTAATCGGGGATTATCCCACCTCCACAAATCTGCATGGATCCGAGGTTAAAATGTCATGGTAGTCTAATCTGTTTGCGGAGAATGAATTAGTGGATTTGGGCCAGCCTGATGTAGACATCTTCATTAAGCCTGAGCGTGCGGTGATGTTGGCTCCCATTTCGCTCCTCTTCCTGCTGGGTAAGACCCTCTTCTCAAATGCTAGCGGCAGCCGGGTCTCATTGTCCTTGCTTAGTCTTATGGGAAACTAGGACAATGTGCACAGATACAATTGGGGTGGGGCTGGATATGTCATTCTGATGTCTAGCCTAGCCCGAGTCTCATTGGGCGACGTCAAAAAACCACGTTCGGTCGGGCAGCTGACTTCGAGTCACAGATTGACCGGATGCTTGAAGACCACCGGTCATCCCAGCTTTGATTTGGTGAAATATGGGGTCCTTGGGCCGAGGTGGGTTTCGATATTCGCACTATAGCACATGGCTGCAGCAATATCGTAAATGTCCATGTGAAATTTCTGCCCATCAATTTCAGAGGTAAAGTGTCCGTAGGTGTCAGTATCCTTAAAATTCTGGTAAAATAGTCTAACCAGACGTGGGTGATAATGGGAGTGGATGGGGATTCGAGGTTGGCACGTTTGATGTAATCCATGGACCAGATGATCATGTCATCCCCAAATATCTCTGGGTCGAAAATCAACTCGGGTTCGAAGGTCTTTTCTGACCACCAAGTCGCGGGTTGTTCTCTAAGCGGTGGCAGAGGTTTAAAACTAGCCGGGGCTTTGCCCTTGGCACTAGCAGATAGCTTGGGTCTGAATACTAGAATTTTAGTCTCGGCCTCCTTTCTTGATGCCATGCGAAGAAAATAGAATGGAGCAAGAGGGTTTCGTGTAGTTTACCTCACAAGATGGGTTAAATCAATAGAATTCCGAACTTGCAAAATCCCAGTCACGTCGATCTTCAAATTTGGAGGGTTTTGAGGCAAAAGGTCGAATGATTAGAATGTAAAATGCATTGGTTCATGCGGGAGAGGTGATGAGAGAGGGGCCCAGGTACTAAAAATCTTGAAAATGACAAAACAAGGGTTCTCGGGCGCCTTTTAAACATTTCTCAGTCGCCGTGGCGAGCTCCCATCTTGTTGCGGCGTGTAATGCAGAAATAGTGTTTCTATTTTGGGCTTGTTTTAGGCTCGCAACGTTTGTTTAAATGATTTGTTGTGGTCCAGACTTATGTTAGTCATTAACAGGGTGATGTGAGAGTAGTCTCTACATGATTTTCGGGTTATTTGACTATGGTTCTACTAAACTTAGAAAGCATTTGAATTACCTCAAGCATGCTTCATTCTCCCTATTCCATGTGTGCTATAATATTTCAGAGACAGCTATTCAATAAGCTAAATTTGCAACATACACATATGTGATCATGATATGAATTTGCCTAATACTGAGCTCACTACTAATTGTCATTGCCTACACCTGCATGCACTCATTTATATTTTACTATCATGTCATACTGAAGTGACTGGTTTCATTAAAATAGTCCCAGGTATTGCTCTCTAATTTCCACCTCTCATTCCCACGTTGCCTCACTGGAGAAGTGATCGTACCACTGGACGAAGACTAAAGGAATTCATTTGGTCCTCAAAATCTGCTCCTTGCGGTCCAAGATTTTGACTGGTTCTTCTATCAGCGTTAAGTCTTCTTGGAGTTCAATTGGTTGGTAATCCAATACATGCGACGCGTCCCTCACATATTTTCTCAGCATCGACACGTGGAAGACGTTGTGGATGCTTGACAATTATAGCGGTAACGCGATGCGGTAAGCTACTTCGCAAACACGACCCAAAATTTCAAAAGGGCCAATATATCGAGGGTTGAGCTTCCCTCGCCGGCCAAATCACATCACTTCTTTAATCGGTGAGATCTTCACAAATACATGATCTCCAACCTTACAAGGAACATGGTTGTTAGCCTTATGCAAGTTACATTAAAACGTATGGTAACAATTGTGCATGAGTTACCTGAAATTCAACACTTCATCTTTTAAGATCAGCATAACTCTTCTGACGACTTTGAGCTACTCTCAGTCGTTCACGGATAAGACGGATGGCCTCGTTTGTACTCTCTATGAGTTCCAAGCCCAACAGTATTCGCTCTCTGATTTCTTCCCAATTGAGTGGGGATTTACATCAGCGGCCATATAATGCTTCAAAAGGCGCCATGCCGATACTTGCCTGATAGTTGTTGTTGTATGCAAACTCGATCAAGGGCAGATGCTTGTCCCATGATCCTTAAAAGTCCAACATACAAGCCCTGAGCATGTCTTCTATCACTTGATTCACCCTTTCAATTTGTCCATCATTTTGAGGGTGAAAAGCCAAGCTGAATTCTAGTTTAGAACCCATCCCCTCTTGAAAACGTTGCCAAAACTGAGATGTGTAGAGTGGGTCCCGATCTGACCCGATGCTTGAAGGTATGCCATGCAGCCTGACAATTTCTTTCAAATATAATTCGACCAATTTGCTTGCAGTGTAGCGTGTGCTGTATGGAAGGAAAAGTGCTGACTTGGTTAGTCGATCACTAACCACCCAAATAGCGTTATGTCCCTTCTGAGTTCTCGAAAATTTGAGGATGAAGTCCATTGAAATGTCCTCTCGTTTCCACGCAGGGACTAGTAGGGCCTGCAATAAACCCGCAGGGATTTTGTCATCCACCTTAACTTATTGACAGACCAAACACTTGGCAACATACTCCGCAACAACTCTTTACATTCTTTTCCACAAAAAAAATTTCTTCATGTTGTCGTACATTTTGGTACTGCCTAGATGGATGGCATATGTAGACCTATGAGCTTCTTCCAATATCTCCTATCGTAACCCAATATCTGTCGGTACACAAAGTTGGCCTCTGTATAATAGGGAACCACTGCTTTTAACTGAGAAGTCCTACTGATTTCCATTGTCTAGACCTGCCTGATAGTCATAAGCTCTAGGTCTTTCAATTGACTTTCTCTGATCCTTTCGAAGAGGATAGATTTAATCTTAATATTTGCTAATAGTGCTCCAACTCCTTTCATTTCAAACTGAGTGTTGGTCGAGGTTAGGTTCTCAAGCAGCTTCTAGCTATGTATTTTGGCGACGAGATGTGATAGCTGAGCAAATAATTTTTTACTGAGAGCATTAGCTACCACGTTTGCTTTCCTCGGGTGGTACTGGATGACATAGTCATAGTCTTTCAGAAACTCCATCCCCCTTCTCTGCCTCAGGTTTAGATCTTTCTGTGTAAACAGGTATTTGAGGCTTTTATGGTCAGTGACGATTACAAAAGTCTCACCATAGAGGTAGTGCCTCCAGATTTTTAACGCGAATATGACCGCAGCTAATTCGAGGTCATGCATGGGATAGTTTTTCTCGTGGTCCTTCAATTGTCTTGAACCATAAGCCATAACTCGTTCATGCTGGTTCCGCACGCAACCTAAACCAGTGTGAGATGCATCAGTGATTACTACAAGCCCATCATTGCCAGATGGTATGATAAGTACAGGTGTTGAGGTCAATCTTTTCTTGAGCTCTTGAAAGCTCTTCTCACACGCATCAGTCCACTCAAATTTGACATTTTTCTGAGTGAGGTGTGTGAGCGGTCCGGCAATCTTCGAGAACCCTTCGACAAATCTACGATAGTAGCCTGCAAGTCCTAGAAAACTACAAATCTCGGTGACATTTCTAGGATGTTCCCATTTTACGATGGCCTCTATCTTTGATGGATCTACCACTACACCTGATTCCGAAATGATATGCCCCAGAAAACTTACTTTCTCCAGCCAAAACTCACATTTGCTAAGCTTCGCGTATAACTGATGGTCTCATAGTGTTTGTAATGCTAGATGCAAATGTTGTTCATGTTCTTCATGTGACTTAGAAGACGACTACACAATGATCCAAGTAGTGCTTGAACACACAATGCATGAGGTCTATGAATGATGTCAGTGCATTTGTCAACCCAAATGGCATTACGAGGAACTCATAATTACCGTATCTCATTTGGAAGGCTATTTTTGGAACATCCTCAGCTCTCACCTTCATCTGATGGTAACCAGACCATAGGTCTATCTTAGAGAAGAATTTTTCTCCTTGCAATTGGTCGAACAGATCGTCAATCCTAGGGAGTGGATCTCAGTTCTTTATGGTCAATTTATTCAGTTGCCGGTAGTCAATGCACAGTCACATGGAACCGTCTTTCTGCTTAATGAACAAGACCGGTGCTCCCCATGGAGACACACTGGGTCTAATAAATCATTTATCGAGTAGCTCTTGTAACTATTCTTTTAACTCTTTCAACTCGGCTGGTGTCATTCAGTATGGAGCCTTTGACATGGGCTCTTTGCCTAGAGCTACATCTATTGTAAATTCGACTTCCTTATCGGGCGGTAACCCCGGTAACTCTTTAGGGAATATGTCAGGAAATTAACAGGCTATCAAAATGTCAAAGATATCTACATTCCTGCCCTCTTGTCCTTGAATGAACGCGAGGTATCCTTAGCACCCTCTAATGATCAGTCTTTCAGCTCGAATGGTGGATATAAAAGGTACTGTTGTTGGTCGAAAGCCAATGAATTTGAATGGCTTCTCTTTCTTGGGGTACAAAGTGACTACTTTCTCTCAACAGTCTACCTTAGCTCATAATTTGAACAGCCAATCCATGCCAAGGATTGCATCGAACCCTTGCATGTTGAGCAAGATCATATCGATCATAGTTTGGCAATGCTCCATGGTGACAACAACTGAATGGCACACGGTATCTGTTGTCATTGAACTTCCTGTTGGGGTCGAGATAGCTTGAACAACATCTGAAGGCTCTGGGTCACCTTCTTTGCTCAATACCAGTGCTTTGTGTGATAAATGAGTGTGTAGACCCTGGGTCTATCAATACTAGTGCTTTGTGGCTAGATATGTCACCTTCTTTGCTCAAGCGGATGACACCTAGATTCAATAGATACTATAAAATTGGTAGTATACTGATGCGGTATAACACGAAATGTAATGACTGTAAGGATTATTCTATTAATGCACCATCTTCATCTAAAATGCAAGAAGATAAAATTATAATTCAAGGGAAATCATACCTTGAATGATTTCATTTCCGGCTTGGGCATCCTGTGCTGAGACTACATACGCCCGGCCTTGCATTGTGGGTCATGTAGACATTAGATTCAGCATCGTAGTATTGGCAACACTTTTCATTTCTGGGTAATCTCTAATGCGGTGCCCCATGTGTCCACATTTGAAACGAGCCCCCGTAGTTTTACGATACTCCTTAGTTTTATGTGGCTTCTCACATCTCTCACATACAGTGGATGGTGCGGAGGAAGCGGTATGGGAAACCGTTTGTTGCGTCTTTGCTACACACTTGTTTGTCGAACCGGATGCATTGAAAGGCCTTGGAGGTCTTAGGGGTAAAGGTGGCAAAACTGCTGGATCAATAGACCTAGATGATGCCGTAGAAGTGGTTTGTGTCGGTGGCGGCATCAAATACCTTGGTCTTTTGCGGGTCTATTCAGAACTCGTCGCTTGATATTGAGCCTTCCTGTGCCTTGTTTGCTCATCCCTTGCTCTATATAGGTCTTCAAGATCCTTTTCCGCAATGAGGGCTAGCCTCACTACCCTCTCATAAGTAGTTGCTTCAAACAATGAAATTCTTCCTCTAATGGCTGGTTTGAGACCATACTCAAACTTCTGCGCTTTCATCAATTCGGTGGCTACCAATGCCAATGCGAATCGAGACACACGGGTAAACTCGATCTCATATTCTCAGACACTCATTTATCCTTGCACGAGATTTGAAAACTGATTTTACATTTGATCCCACTCAATTGTCGAGAAATATTTTCGATTAAAGACCTCGGTAAATTCAGCCCACCTCAGCAGGATTGTAGTCCGGATCCTCTTCTTGCTCCGGATAATGCTCTAAATGAGTTCATGCAACTATGACGTATAGTCGAGGGGTGAGCTTTCATCCAAGCTCAATAGGGAAAAATAAATGCTAAACTATAATATATCCTTCTCATTCATATATCTTGATGCATAAATAAAATAAAGTCAAACTAGCAAGTCTTTAGCAAAATCAACTAATTCTTTCGTGTATGCAGGAAATCTAGTTATTCAACATGATGCATATAGGAGCAAACGAAACGTGTTAGAAGTATGGAAGCAGGTCACAAGTACATCATTAGAATGAATAGCAAGAAGTTACAAACAATGTTACATATCATGTTGTCCAGCCCCTGAGCTACGTTAACAAGGTCACTCAACATGAGACAGGTCAAGCCCCTGAGCTACTTTAGCAGGGTCACTTGATACCCAGAATTCAACCCCTTGAGCTACGTTAACAAGGTCACTTGAACCGAAGCGTCAAGCCCTTGTGCTAAGTTAACAGGGTCACTTGAACTGAGATCATCAAGCCCCTGAGCTACGTTAACAGGGTCACTTGATCCAAGACACAATGGGATTATAAGGTCAAACACTTAATACAAGATAGAAGGCAATGATACAAATAGAGATGCCGAACTTGCAATATATGGAATCACATAGATTAATCATAACAAGATGCTATGTATAAAAAGTATGCAAAAACGTGCAGAAAATCCAATTCTCAATACTTCAAAGCATGCCAAGAGTGTTCTTATATCATTTCAAAATATCAAGTATATACTATGTGCTTCAATGACGAGAATTCGAGAAAAATAAGTAATCGGGCCAAAGTTCTTCCCTACCTCAAGTGTTGGGATTTTACAAGCTAAAGCAAGCAAATCACGGTCAAAGCTCCAGCAATCGAGCCCTCTCATATACCCTAATTCATGCATGGCATACACATTAATGGTTAATGAACCATATGTGACCAGGTCAAGGTCTTTCAAGGCGTAAAGCACACAAAAACTGAAGGTACACCTCGCTGCGGCGAGTTCACATGTCACTGCGGCGACCTCTTCAGGTGCCACATGAATTAGACCATCTCTCCGCGACAAGATTTTCCCAAGCCGAAATGGCCATGGAAATCGCGTAGCACTCCCCGCGGTGAGTGCTTCAGGTGGTTTCTCGCCGTAGCGAGACTTCATGTCGCCGCGGCGAACCTCTGAGGCTCGCCATTTTTTCTCTCTTCTTTCCAAGTCCTAAACTCAGTTTAATGCTAAATTTTATCCCATTTGGGCAAGGAATACATACACATAGCATATGTTACTACCCGAACTAGACTCCTAGCCTATTCGGGCTACACGACCTATGGTTCAAGGCTTCGAAATTTGTCAAATCGGTTCTAAGTCATTGATCAGTCACATAATTTACCATTTTATCATCCTTAACTTAGTGATGTTAGGTCATAGTTTGCTACTAACGAGTTACTGATGTGCAGATATTAGAGATAAGCAGTAAATTAGAGCCTAAGTGCTAATCTTTGTCAAAATAAACTCACAAAGCAATAAGAAAGATGACCGAGCGAAAAAGACGATTTGCCGCTACTGAAAGTCAAAAAATCATAATTTACGATTCTTCAAAAGAGAAAAAAAGAGAAAAGCGATAAAACGTAATCCAGAAAATCGTCAACTATGAAGAAGCTATGAAAAACAGAAAATCGTGATTAACGATTTTCTAGAAAAAGAATGATTATCTAAAGCTCTCCTCCTTGTTGTTGTTGCTAATCACGTGAGTGAGAATTGTCACCGCCATATCTAGAATTACAAGATCTATACAATTAAAAGTTCTGCGGATCACGAATCTAAGAAGATTGATGAAGATTGATATTTCGAAGGACTCTGCTGCTACTCAGTAAAGAACACTCTAAAAGCGCATCAACTAAAGGAAGTAAGGAAACATAAAATTAGTAATTAGAGTTATATTAGGATACTTTTATTTTTAGTAGTTTCTTTTATTAGAATTAGATCTATGTAAACCGACCCCTTATGATCTATAAATTAGAGGACTCGGTATAGGAATAAGCATCAAAGAATTTCAGCATCAATTGACGTATGAGGTTGGATTTTCTTCCAATCAAATAGTGTATCCTAGTTAGAATAGTTTAGATATCAGAGGTTTCTTAAGAAAAATTGACGACTGCAATTGAGTGTTGAAGATTAGTGTAGATATTTATAATTTCTCAGGAGCAATTGAGGACAGCAGTTGAGGGGTGAAAGATATATTTATTTACTTTCTAGTTTAGATTTATTTGCTTTGTAAACATCTCCAAGTTTTGATTTAAATTGATGACTCGGGTTAGAATTTGTAGATTAGTGTAACGGTTTTTACTTTTCCATCTTCAGTTTGCTAGAGTTTGATTGATGCCCAAATTTCTGGTTAATTGTTGATTAGATGAAATCTGTATTGATAGGATCTTAGACTTGATTAACGAGCAATGCTAGGAGACTAGAAATATGGTGTAACAGTACTATTTATTTTCATAAATATCCAATAGCTGAAGATTGAGATTGACGACCTTAATCTAAAGGAGGATTATGATTTATTTTTATGCACTTTAGTTTAGAAAACCATTCGTTATTCATATTTCTCCAGTAGATTAGGAACTCTTAAAGATAAATAGATATTTTTAAAATAAGGATTTGATAGAAGATAGAAATAGAGAAAACTTAGATAATTACTTCCTCATGGGAACGATCCTAATGCTAGTACTATAATTTCTATAGTGCGCTTGCAATAGGTTAAGACTTGAATTTAATATAATTATAATACACAATAACAAACAAGTCAAGTTTTTGGCGCCGCTGTCGGGGAAGCGGATTTATCTAGTTCTTTCAAAGTTTTATCTAATATTTTTATTCTTTTAAAAACCGATATTTATCTTTCTCTTTTTTTATTTCTTATATTTTTATTTTTCTTTAATCTCTTCTTAAATCCTTTAGAGGTGTATTCGGAGCAGTGAATTATGAGTCTCCAACTTCTCATGATCACAAAAGCCAGAGACTTAGATTTGTCCTCTCTCCCTGCTCTTCTAAAATAAAAATTATATAAATATTAAACACAAAAAGATTTACTTTTTGGTGTATGCATTATACCCGGTCTAGAAGACTAGACTCTTTCGAATATGACCCAAAAAATTGAGCAGACTTTCTTGCGCAGACTCGCATCAAATCGATCCTCTGCAAGAAATTCATAACCCATGGCTAACGAACTTTCAATCGAAGCACATTTCAGCCAAATAGCTTTGACTGAGCCATCGTGTATAATTATACCAGAAGCAGCTGAAGGTCAAAACTATGACATCAAGCCCCACACACTTCAAACTTTACCAATCTACCAGCATTTGAGGGACTTCATAAAAATATGCACAATCCTACAGACTACGACCACTAAAGAAGCTATAAGACTGCATCTGTTTCCTTTCTCTCTTAAAGATAGGGCGCAGGCATGGTTATTCTCACTACCCGCCAAGAGTATTACCACTTGGGAGGAATTACAGTCTAAATTTTTGGCTGAATACTTTCCAATTGGTAGAACAAACCAAATTCGCCAAGCAATTCAAGGCTTCAGGCAAAGGCCTGGAGAATTATTTCATTAGAGTTGGCAATGGATGAAGGATTTGCTACGAAAATGCTCTCATCATGAGGTGCCAAATTGGTCTATAGCACAAAATATTTATCAGGGATTAACTAAGACTAACCAGTCTACAGTAGATGTTGTAAGCAGAGGAGCCTTCATGGCTTAGAATGGTCAGCTGACCTGAAATTTATTTGAGAAACTGGCTAATACTTCAAAGAAAAAGCAAGTTTTGCTACAGACTGATCCGAAGATTGCTCGCCCCTCGCAAGAGGAGGGGTCTACAAGATCAATAAAGAAATAGTGAAAACTGAGGACGACATGAGTGCCAAGGTTCTAGCTCTTGAGCAGAAAATTGCTACACTCATGAACTCCAATCCTAATCCTCTAGAGAGGTCCGCGGCAAACCAGCCTAACTGCTAGGCCTACACATATACTAAGACCCTTGCTGCCCACAATACCCAGAAATGGTGGAAACAGAACAAGTCATGGCCTTTCAGAGGGGAGAATACAGGAATTCCTACAATCCGTCATGGAGGAATCATCCTAAATTCAATTATAGATCCACTGTAGGAGCACAACTAGCACCAATAGTTGCGCAGCCCCGATTCCCCAGACCCAAGTTTTCCATCAGAGACCACAATTTCAGGCAGCACAACCCCAGAATGGACCACAGAGCAATATACCTGATGCTACTATTGTTCAAATCCTTCAAGATTTGCAACAGTAGTCGCACCAGCATTCAAAAGATTTATATCAACTTGCTCAATTCTCTCAGACCCTCCACTCACATACCCAGTCCATCACCAAGTTAGAAAACCAGATTGGTCAACTAGCTTTGCAGGTGGCAAAGAGAGAAAGTGGCCAATTACCTATGCAACCTGTAAACAATCCTAGAGGCCGAGCTTTCTTGGGGGAGACAGCTGCTCCCTAAAATCCAATTTAAAAACCCTCATAGATCGTTGCGCTACCGACTCATCCGTAGCATCATGTGTAAATTATGTAAACTATTTCATTTCTTTTATTTTCTTAAATTTCTTTTAGATATTATATTACGACCTATCTCACTTAACGATAAATCGTAGTTTGCACCTACTATAGAATATAAGTGGTCAATCGTATGCATTTACGATTGTTCGTAGTTTAAAATGTAGCGATTGCGATATTTTTTTTTTCTAATAAGCCATAATCAACTTATGACTCTCGGTTGAAATTCAATAATGATCGGCTTAGCAAGTCATCACTAAAGACGGGTCCTACATATTCGAGAAAAAGGATATGCCGACCTCATTTTCAAAAACCTTCCAAATTCTTCTCCTACCTTCCCTCTTTTTTCAAATCATTCGTTAGCATAACCGTTCCTCCACCCAATCTAATCGTTTATCTTCTTACAACCCCTTATTCCCGCGGTTTAAATCTAAAGATCTCTACGCAAGTTCTATTTTACAATTACAAATTAAGGTTTCGATCTTTAACAAGAAAAACGAGTGGAAGAATGACGCACGAAACAAGCAAAAGACAGAGAGAAGAAGAGGAAGAAGATGAAGGTAATACCTCAGATAATATTCCAATTATTCAACATATTATACGGACTGCTACCATAAAGACTAAATCCAAAGCAACAGGCCATCCTCAAAAGAAGACTAAGTCTTTAGGGGTGGTTATCCGAGAAGGTCCCTAGACACAACCGAGAAAAATCTTTTGTCTGCCCCTGAAAATGGCTTGAAAGTAGATAAAGGAAAAAGGTCAGCATCCTCTGCTATGACAGCAGATAAGGTTCCTCCTTTAATAAAAAATCATATCGTGGGTACTGAAATTGTAGTGGATGTCGTAGCCTAGGAAAACTAGAAATGGGTGGAAAAGCTATTAAGTACTTCAAGGATGCCGAATTAACCTTTTTCTTGAAATCCGAAGTCACACTAGTCTATCTCAGATTGGTGAGGTTATTTTATAAAAATATGACTAAAAGCAGCCAAGGATTGAATCATACCCTCTCTACCAGCATTGATGGGCTTTCGATTGAAATTTTGAAAGAAATGGTCGCTAGGGTTATGAATGCACCTTTAGAAATACCACAATTATCCCAGGATAACCCTGAGGGAAATCTGTTAAGAATGCCACCTGACTCCCTTGTTTCACTGATATGGCAAAATAATTACTAGGAAAACCCTCGCAGGGTAGGTCCTTTTTCCTTAGAAAAGATTTGGAGGCGAGGAGTTTGTCCCTTCACTTCTTTGATGTGCTGATACATAAAACCATTCACCCCACCGGGCATGGAACTCAGAGAAGAACACTCTTTGCTAAGGCACTGTACCTTATGGAAAATCTCTTTTGGTTCAATGTACCCTCATATCTTCTTGAAGTCATCATGACCGTAAGGGACAAATTAGGTCAAGAAAAATACCAAACGAAGAAGTTGACCTTGCCATTTGGAGGTCTTATAGCCAATCTACTGATAAACATGATTTACAGTATAAATCCCACTGAGAAAGTCGTACCAAGACTAGAGGAAGGCTTAATAGTCCAGTCTTATAGGAGAACTTTAAATGTCGTGAATACAAAGAAAATATCACTAGTCCCTCAGACCAAACAAGCAGCCTCTGTCCCAATTGACATACCAATTTCCAAAGAAAGAGAAGAAAATGTCATGGAGCAGACAGTTGGAAGAGTGGTAATGGAAGAAGGTGGGAGTACTTCTACTCCACCACGTGAAAAGGAAAGGAGCAGTTCTCCAATTCAAGAGAGAGTGTCCCTGGAGAGAATACCAATCACAGACCAAGCTAGTTTGTATGACCCCACTTTGGACTCTCCAACAGGGCCTGTTTTGCCTACTTTAACTGAGGCAATTCCTTTGCCTGGTACTTCTGGAGCAGAGTATCAGAGAGAGGAACAACCATGGATCAAAATATCGTCTGATACCGATACGTATCGATATTGGACTAGGACGATATGGTACATTGATGTACCGTATCGTCCAATTTGTATGGGAAGGCCCGGACGATACATTTAATGTATCGCCCGATAAGTTACTATTCCGATACGTATCGTCCGATACGTATTTGTTTGGAGTTCGGACGATACGTATCGGAAATGCGAGATTTTGACCCTTAGGAACAACTGGTTGAGTTGATTACTTCTAGCCAAGACATAGAATAAGTGGAATCAGTTATCCCATTGACAGTCTCAAATGTTGTAGGAACCAAGCCAATAAACCCTAATATTATACAGGAAGAAGCAATTCTGGCACCAGAAGAAATACATACAGTGCCAACCCCTATGTTGGAACCTATAGGAGCAAGCCCAAAAATTTCCCTTCCAATGCTGGTAGATTCTATGGTCACCACCACCACAGTAACAGTATCCCAAATGGCAGAGCCAAGGCTACACACAAAAGCCCCAAGAGAGCTTCAGCGCACTCTTACATCAGGCAATGACAGTTCCAAATCCTACTTCAACAGTCCCAATAACTTAACAAAATGATCTAGAAAGGAGACTGAAAGAAGTAGAACAATGGTAAATTTCAAATGCCCAACTGCCAGATGTCGTAAAAAGAATGATGGATGAAATCCAAACATTGAGAACTAGAATACGAGACAATATGCCTACTGCACTAGAAAAGCAAGAGATGATTGCAAATATTAAATAGAAGGTAATAAAAGAATATCAGATATATTGGGTAACTGAAACAAACAAGAGGATACAAGAAGAAACTACAGTCCTCAGAAACCAAGTAGCACAGGCACAGGACGAAAACAGGATACTGAAGGAAAATCATCAAGAGTGGGAAAGAAAAGAAAGAGCATACCAGGATAGAATTCTTCAACTAACCAATCAAGTGATAGAATTCATTGGCAACCCCGATGCTTGAGAAATAGCAAGAGAAAAAGCTCATTAAGAATATGAACAGACCCTGAACAAATTGAGGAAAGAGAAGACTCACGAACTCACAATAGCTCAAGGAAAATTACTTAAACTACAAGAAGAAAAGGAGTCCCTGATGCTAATGTGTGCTGAGCGAAAGGAAAAAATTGAGTCCCTCATCAAAAATTACTGGGCCAATGTAACAACAGAAAAGGCTATTTCTGATAAGCTAAAGGTGGAAAGTGATGTCAAGTATGTTGTAATTCGCCAACTTCAGCACAAACAGGCCATGCTCAAAGCAGGATTGAAGGCCTTGAAAGCGACATATGAGCCAGAGGAAACAAAAAAGGGCAAACCAGAAGCACCATCTGAGGAGGAAGTGGAGCCTAAACAAGAAAATGATTCTGATTACGGTACTACAGAAATCTTTGACTCTGATGAAGACTGCTAAACAGCCTAGTTGGTCTAACAACCCCACCACATGTACACTCAAAATTAATTGTCCCATATCATGCATCCCCTAGTGAGTAAACCTTTAGACATATCACGAACCTCACAGGTAGAAATTTAATTTTGACAATTGTTGTAAATATTCAGTACTATATATGTATTTTGACTAATTTTTTTTTTGTTACTAACATCACTAACATTTTTTATTTCTAACATTTTTGTTATTGAAACATCGAGCATTAGTCGTAAATATTTTCTCTCAAGTTTGAGGGAGAGTATATATCTGGTATCAGATTTTTTTCAATTCATAATCAGGTGATTAATAATTTACGTTAAGTTTTTTTGTATGCCCCCTATTCTGCCCAATAAGGACATTGTCCTATTTAAGTTTGGGGGGATATATCACATTAGTTTAGTTTTCTTTTTCATTAGTTTAGTTTTCTTTTTCATAAAAATTTTAATTTTTAAATTTTTAATATTTTTTTTAGTGAATCATTATATGCGATTTATAAAAGAAAATATAAAAATCCAAAATTCTTAGCAATCCATTAAAGTAATAGTTTTAAAATTAAATAAAAATAATTACAATTCAAAGTAAAGCATCTCTAAAATACTATATCAGAGAATGTTTGAAATTATACGATTACATGAAAATAGAAAAAAAAAATTACCACTTACTTTTAAAATACCATAGATATTAGCCGTTGTAAAAGAAATTCACATATACAACGATCCATATAAGTGATTAAACCAAAGCAACGACACACTTAAATGTGTTATTTGTAAGGCAGCGAGTTCGAACCCATAACGTTCATGTCTGTAAGCGATTTCGAAATCAAACCAATCACTTCCGCGTGGATACCGTTCTAAAACAAATTGGCGCGGAGACCAAATATCCATGAGAAACCTCGCGAGAAACCCTTCTTCTTCTTAGCCTTCTTTTCCCAGCGGAAACCCTAACAGCGGAAGTGGGCATCTCTTTCTATCCACCGTCCATCGATAAATTTTTCCAAACTCCCGTGGCCAACTTCTCGTCGTCTTCGTTCCTACATTGGGTAAGAGACAAAGGCAGGAAGAGATCGGCCAGGATCACAAATCTCAACGATTCTTCGCCTAAACCCTAAACTATTTTTCAATGATTGTGCATTCATTAAATCTCCGCCTTCTCTGTCATTGTTAATGGCGCAACGATTTAGGTTTTTATTTGGCAACTCTCTAGGTTTTTGTTTATTTATTTATTTTATTCATTATTTCTAATTTACTTTCTTCACTTGTCTTATTTAATTTTCTTTTTCTTTAACTAAGATTTGAAATCAGCTAAGATTATGGATTCTGTTTGATTCATCAATTTTTTGAAAAGCTTCTTTTTAGCTTTATGGAAATACTGTTAATTTTATTTTTTCTCCTTATGGGGTATGTAACAGCAAGTACAATGAATAGGGCATGACATAATTTAATTTAAAATAGATTATACTGTTTTAAATTTGGGCTTTCTGAAAAAAAAAAAAAAAAAAATTTCAAATTCTCCTTATTGGGTATATCACAACAAGAATAACGAATTGCGGTTCCAGCATGGGTGTAATCCAGGTTCTGACAGCAACAAGGATGCAAGATTAAGCATGGGAAAGGATTTTTATTTTTATTTTTTTAGTTCATATTTTTTTGCTCTCAAATGAGTACTACAGCAGCATAGCAAATCCTTTTGAGACATAATACGTTGTATGATTATTTTGATTTATGATGTTTCAGTTTTATTGGGAGGGTTTTGTATGTATCATACTTTATATTGTGATTTGTTTGAATGCTTGGATTTGGTGTGTTTTCTGATGGTTTTTTGGTTATGAAACTGGAGAAAGGCGTGGCATTTCGATTGTTTAATCTTCGAGGGCCTTTCTTTGTTATCATATTGTTTAATCTTTTCATGATTGGCCCATAATGGAGGAGATTTCTGAAATTTCCCTAAGCAGTCTCCTGGAGCTGAGTCTTTTGTTTGGCAACTCTATGGGGGTAATCCTTGTAGAAGACCAACTCCTAAAGAGGAACATTTTCTGATGAGTATTTGCTGTTTCTGTGGTTACAAAATTAGAGATGCCCATCATTTGTTTATTAACTGTTTGTATATTAGGAAAATATGGCCGTGTTTTTAAAAATTATTTCTGTGAGCATTTATTTAAATAATCTTATCTCTGTTTTGTATCTTTTGTTAGCCTTGAATGGGTTGAGTGGAAACTATGGAGCAATTTGGTTGTGGAAAATGATGTTTTTTGCAGTAATAGCAGAAGTCTTGTAGTGCCCTGGGCTAAGTTCCCCTTTGTTGGATCCCTTATCATGGTTTGTGAAGGCTGGAACAAAGTGTGTTCCTGTGATATGCCCGAATCAAGGCCAAGAGAATTCGGATGAAGCCTACTGCTGGTTGGGTGATAGTTTCGACTGCTTCTGCAGGGAAACTTACTTGTGTTTGGGTTTGGCAGGGTCTTCTTTTCTGTGATAACTCGGGAGAGGATCTTCTCTTTTATGCAGGATCATTAGGCATGGTTAGTGTAGCAATTGCTGAGGTGTATCCGTGTATGTCTTTGGACTAAATTGTTTTAATTATCGAGGATAAGTGTAACCGAACATTGGATTGATATAGGGATTCATGCAATGCAATTGTGTGCCCTGAGAGTGTTCCGATCCTCTTTCGATGTTCAACACAAGACTCAGTGAAATTGGTCACATTTCATAATGCTTGGATGAGTTCAAGCATTCGCATGTCCATAGAGAGGGAAATTGGAGGGCTGACCGACTAGCCAATGAAGGGGCCACCCCAGGTAAGCCGGTTGTGAGACTTATGACATAGAGATGGAGTTTTGGGGAATTTATCAATAAAAGAAATGGTGACTTTTTTGGGGAATGGATTTTCCATTGAAGCATTTTGGGTCTAAAAGGCTGCTTGTTTATTTTTTTCTAACTTCCTTCTTGTTGTTCCCTTTGTCTACTTGTATGCAGTCATTAAAATCTCCAGCTTTTGAAAAAGTCGCATTTAAATGGTGAATAAATACTTGTTCAGTCTTTTTGCATTTTAATTGCAAAAGTCATATATATATATATATATATATTTTTTTTTTTTGTGAGCTTTACATTGCAATCATGACTTAGTTGATTAAAACACGCTTTTTTTAGTTAGTCATTAAAAAAAAGTTCGAATGAAATATTCTTATATATCCTTTTACTAACACGAATTTAGAATGAAAAATATATTATTTTTCGCTTCTACAAACCAAAGCCAAAGATCGATTAGGTCTATATCTCGTCTACCTCTCTTAGCACCTTGTACGTACAGGACCAGCACTAGGTAATGGATTCTACAAAGTCAAGTTACAAAAGTAGGTTTTAGCTTAAGTCCCATGGTTTGAAAAAGAGTTTTTGTTTTTGAGTGTAGTTTTCTTTTATATACTAATAAAATAGATAGTTCACATTTAAAAAAAAATGAAATAGCTTTTGTAAGCCTCACTTTGGTTGAACTATTTTACTATAAAAGTAAAAGGAAAATTCTGTTCTTCACCATTTGTTTTGCCTTTGTTTTTTTGCATCTGCATTTTTTTTATTATTGTACTCATACAACAAGAATAAGCTTGTACTAATATGGTGGTTATGAGTGGTTTGTTTAGATGACATTTTCTTTTCAAATATATCAACAATCAAATTTTTATTTCAATTAGATATGGTGATTATAAGTTCAACAGTTGCTTAGATTTGTTACTTGTTAGCTTTTGTTTCTGTATTTGTAAAATTGTTGATGTACTGAATTGATGTCTTTGACAATTATTGGTTGCGCATCACTAGTTTGAAATGGTAGATGTATAGTTTATTTTACAAGCATGGTCATGATTTTAATTTCTTCACATTATCAATTTCCTTAATGGACCTGCAATTATCTTTTAGGATTTACTCGGATCGATGGGGTTAAGGAGTCCAAATAGCCTGGAGCAAGATGCTGCTATTAGTTCTCTCTCGACTTTGATGTCTATAATACCGTCTTGACACTTTTTCAGAATTTGAGAAGGTCAGTTTCATTTGATGTTTTTTTTTAACCATCCACTCTTATGCCAAGTGGCCACATTTTGACCGCAGTTAAGTGGATACAGATGTGACTTCCACACTTACGCCAAGTGGTGTGCGTATCTGATTAACCCAAGCAGTCCGCCTAGCATAGATCATTGGCGCATGTCTCACTCAAAAAATATGGCCAACAGAGGAGCAGAACCAGATTGTCGGTGCACTTCAATATCGACTGTTGAAGAAATAAGCACAATCGTCCATATTAGAGTGCACATTTCAGCTGGTTCAAATCTCCCAATCAGAGTGTTTTTTAGGCCAAGGGTAGCTCTCAATTTGAGCTACGACTTTGATGACTTGGATTGCCCACACTTATTCCACGTTGTCTACAAGTGGGACAGTCATGGTACAATTTGAAAAATGGCAGTCAAGTGCCAATAATTGGTATCTTTTCCATTAGGGGGTTATTGAGTTTATCATTGCTGCCTCTAACTTTATTGCTTTCTTTACAGCATTTGAACACACTTCCTGATCGGCTTTTACATGAGACACTTTCGGAAACTGATGTAAAGGTAAAGACATTGACTACTTTGTTACTATCGTTGACTTGCATTATCTGATATTTGAGATGATACGTTTTTGTGGGCTATTGCAAGAAATACTGAACCTCTTATGTTTTTATCCTTAGGTTATTATGTGACAAAAAATGAACTATCCCCAAGATATACTGGATCACTGATATTTGAAATACATGAGGAGTAATTAATCTCATTTATTTTCACCCTTAGGTTAAAATATGCGAGATCAAATGAACCATCCATTGATCCATTCGGAAAATTAATTTACTTCTCATATCTATTGAAAACTTAAATACGCTGGGTGCTCTAGAAGTTTGATTATTTATTTGTAAGAGTGTGGCATCACTATTTTCACGTTTATTAGTATCTGATCTATTGATTAAAAAATCTGGAAAAAACTCTTGAAGGTTTGAGTTTCTCTGTTCTCAAAATTGATCAATATTACAAACCTACATATAAGGGGACCTAGAAGTTTGCAATGTCAACAGCTGGATTATTTCTAGAAGCTATATTTGCAAAGTCAACAGGTTTCATATATTTCAAAAGGCATTTTAAAAGAATGGTATCATTTTATTAAATTCAAGAACAGCGACTTTCAAAGTGGATGCTGTTGATATTTGTTACTGTTACGAATTGATAATAACTTACAAACTTGCTTGAATCCCAATTTATGCTTCATTTCCTTCAAATATATTTGTTTTGTTGGAATGACCAAATCTGCTTGAAGAGTTATATACATTGGATTGATTAAAATAAGCACTATACATGGAGAGAATCGCATCCATTCCACCTCAAGTACATGCAGTGCCTGAGAAATATAGAATTACTGTCCCATTAGAGTTGCAGAAATCTCCACCAATCCTGGCATGTACTGGATTTTTTTGCTTTTTCCATAAAAAATGCACATATTCCAGTCTGAACCAGGATAAATCCAGTCATCATTTGGGTGGCTCGGCTGCTGGGACCATTTGCGACTAAGAAGTGACATTCTTCCATCTCTCATTAGCTGCCTTTCTGCTTTGTGGATTGCTAACCATTTGATGTTGCATTGGCAGTTTCCAACCAACATGTGCAAATTTTCCTCTCTGTTTGTCGTAGCAATTTGGAAATTTTTAACTTCTGTTACATTTTAAAATGGGGTTATCATTTTTTTTTTTTTTTTTTTTGATAGGTAAGCGAGGTTATGGGGTCCTCACCCCTTATTATTAGAAAAGATAAAAAACGATTATACATGCAGATCAAATCCTTTCTAATGAGAGAACGAAGCTCATAGGGAAAATTTAAAGGGATCCACCTCACCACAGAGTCAGCATGAAGACCATGCTTAGCTAAGAAGTCTGCACACCCATTGGTCTCGCACCACACATGATTGAAAGATATATCAAAGAATCTCCTCCTTAGGTGGTTAATCCGATCAATCTCCCTGCGATACTACCATGGACAACTGGTGCCCGAAATTGCATCAATAGCTTTTCTGGAATCTGATTCAACCTGAAGATTTTTTACACCGATTTCTACCCCCATTTCTACACCTCGGAGTATAGCCAAAAGTTCACAGTGTAGAATGTTATCTGTGATAGTGGGTTCAGAAAATGCAATCAGAGCATCTTCCTTCTCATTTCTAATGATTCCACCTGTGGAGGCCCTACCAGCCATTACTGCTCCATCAACATTAAGCTTCAGATATCCATCTATCGGGGGGTGCCAACAACAATGAGAAGGTGGCTTAGGCTGCACTTTTTTTAAATGCCAAATTGAAGACATTAAGCTATTATTCTCTTGAATTTCAAGACCATTGACTCTGAGGGAAATTTCATTGAAGTTAGAATGTAAGGCCATTCTTCTTATGCCTTTGATGATCCTGAAAAATTCTTTCATTTCTTTCTTTCCACGGATGGTATTTACTGACAAAAAAAACATTCTTGATTAGAGCAGCTCGTCTACCTCCACACGCTGCAACATCTATGCATCTAGCTAATTCATCCTTCAAAGGTAAGATATTGCTATCTAAGAAAACTAATCTCGCCTTAATCGACCATCAAATCCAACTAGAATAGCCACAGGCAAAGAAGTTGTGGTCAATGTCCTCACAATGGCTTCAACACAACATGCATCGAGAAGGAAACACCATTCCTCTCTTACACAGATTGTCCATTGTAAGGACCTTGTTGTTTATAGCTAACCAAGCACAAAAAGCATGTTTGGGAATGATTTGCTGGTTCCACAGGAATTTGCTCCACTCAACCTTTGAATTCTCATCTTTAATACACTGCCAGGCTGATTTAATACTAAAAATACCATTCTCAGAAGGTTCCCAAATTAATTTGTCAGAACCCCCATCAAGGGGAACATAGACATTATTAATTGCTTGCCATGCTTCTTCTAGTCTAAGAGATGAAGGCATGGGTAGACTCCACATACCGTGGTGAAATACCTCCTAAGCAGTAGCCCTTCTCTTAGGATTTATCACCATACGGCCTTGCCCAACCTTATCTATGTCTTTGGAAAGAAATTAATCCAAAAACCTTTTCAACGATGCTCCGACCAGTTGATGGTTTGGTTGAAGTTAAATTTGAATGTTTGCTCCCTGTTTCTTCATTGAAAAATTGAGGTGGCGTATCTTCTACATAATAAATAGATAGATAGAGGGAGTTCAAACTAGACAGCAAGTCTACCCAGAATCGCTTTGCAGAAAAAGCGATCCATACCAAACCTAATTAGTGAAAAAGCAAAGATTGAGGGGCATCATTATAAAATAATCCACAATTTTCTGCCCTTTTTCTTAACAAAATTCTGAAGCTGTAGAGAATGAATTTTATAAAATCTAGCTGGTCACTCCATTCAATTAGGTTTTATGTCTATTAAGCTAAACCTAATTAGCTATAGAGTTATATCTAAGCACCCTATTGACTTTCCGTACAAGCAAGCTAATAATGTTTCCTATTGCAGAAATAAGATAATATAACTTGGTACTTAAACAGTCCAAGTAAAAAAGACTTGCGGAATTTATTTTTTGATCTCTGCAGTACTGCTGTCACATAGTGATAAAGTTGGAGTTTGAGAATAGGTTAGCAAGGAAAAAATTTGGAAGAAGTTCAAGGAAAAATGGGTAAACCAATTTTTTTCTGAATAATTATGAACAATTATAAAAAGGGTATGGCTATTCTCACCCGTTTTCAGCGTAAGGACTACAGAGTTTTTCACTGACGAAAACCATTGACTGATTTGAATCAGATGATGGACATTGACTGATTTGAATCAGACGATGGAGATTGTTTTGAGACGATTCAAATCAGTCAATGGTTTTCGTCTGTGAAAAACTCTGTGGTCCTTACTCTGAAAATGGGTGAGAATAGCCGTAACCCAGTTTTCATGATTCCACAAAACGCATTAAGCTAGTTGGTCACTTTGCACTAGAAACGCTAGTGCAGCAGCAGTTCAAACACACTTCTAAATGGAGCAAGATAAGCTAGCTGTTGTGTTCACGACAGAATTGAGGAAAGGACAAATCCTCTGTGACCAGAGGCCAGCTCATTAAATCTCTCATATTGCTTATAAATTACACCTATTTCCGGGATATGAATTGAACTTTCTAATGGTGTTCTTGCTATTATAATTTTCAACTTGTGTTGCAAAGACGAAGTAGAAAAATTAGACTGTTGTGGATGTGTGCCGCTTATGCAGAGGACCTATCCTTGGTACCATTCCACACTCATAGGAAGGACCCTTTTTCTAGCATATATTGCAACTGTTTCAATGACAACTTATTTGTTTGTAGGAATCTTGATATATAATCATATATATTAAATCAGATGCACTTATTAATTCTCCCCTAGGATAAAAACTACACTTCTCGCTGTTTAAGCAACACCTATGAATAACAAAATTCTATAGCTCAACCTGATGTCTCTAGTGTTGCTGCTCATGTTACAAACTAGCCACGCCCATAAACACTTAGCTGCTCCAACAACCTCCCTAGTTAGATATTTAATTTATGAAATCCATAGCAAAATGGATAACCCTACCCAGACATCACATACTGCTACTATTTCGGCCTTAGAACTAAATCTCATGCTACAGGACACCAACCCAAAGGAGAATAAAGTCCACCTAAGCCAGATATGGACTTGTTACTAACTTAGTTCAGGCATAGGATCTAGACCTGCTAACTTGCTACATTTGTTTTACCTATGACGGCCCACTTGTTATTGTTAGTACTAACATTGTTGGTTTACATTTTCAGTGAGAGTCTAGGCCTCAATCAAAGCAGAGGTCACATGAAACTTTTGGCCAAATTTCAGTAAAATTCTGCGAGATTTGATCAAAATTCATCGAAGCAGACTCGTAATAAATTTAAGACTAGAGATAATTGATAATTTTTGAATCAAGGATTGGGACAAGCGTGATATAAGCTACAGGTTTCTGGTTGAGAAGGAAAAATAATTTGTTTTGGAATCAGGCACTAGCATAGGTCAGTTTATCTAAGCCAGTTGCTCAACGTGACATAGTTAGTTTCTTATAATGAAATGAATTCTATTTGACTTGATGATACTCTCAAAATTAGAACACTAAATGCTTTTCTATATCTGATTATCTAATTTATAAATTCTATTGGACACATTCTGCAGGGAAGTGGAGCCACAAGTTTGCCCAAACTGCATCTCAATCTGGGCCAGAATCACTTGAGGAACAAAAATCTAAGGTTGGTTATTGCTTTTCAGCAGATCTAAGATGGTTTGTATTGATTTTTCCAATTATGCAGTTTTGGAGTTCTTCACCATTTTCGGAGTTCCCTAGCCTTGTGTGAACAACTAAAGGAGAGATCTACATCAGGCGATAGAGATTCTCTCCCTCTGTGAAGAAAACGCTTGCATTTGTAGTCCTGTTTCCAGTATGAGCTCAAGTGGCTGCCAAATGGAAGTGAGCATCAAATGGAGTCGACGGTCCCATCATCAAAACCCGAAACTTATACATCATTCAGTTGCAGCGAAGATTGGCACAAAGCACGATCTCTATAATCGTATTCAACACATTCAACCATTGAATCAGATGATGGGTGTTGACTGAGTTGAATCAGATGATATGGATCAAGATGAAAAAATTCACTCGTTGTTCCATCTCATAAAGGAGACAATATTTGAGATTGAAAAACAATATTTGCAAGGCCATGATGAAAATGTTCAAATAGATATGCCCAATGTTGGGCAAAGAGATGGATAGGAATATGTTCAGCAAAATGTTCCAACAAATGATCAAGATAAAAGAGTGCAAGAAAAAAGAAAGTTTGGAAAAGTCCTTAACGAGGGCATCCAGACTTATATATATATATATATATATATATATATATATATATATATATATATATATAGGCATGTCGGCGGGGTCCGAGGCCGATATGTACCTGATATATCTGATTCGTATTGGCCCAACCGGCTGATATTGAAGTACCCTTTTTATTTTTAAAATGTTTAGAAAATTTTAAAATAATAAAAAACTTTACAGAAATATTTTTGCATTTTGTCTAGTTTATATGAGAGACATATAAGCCAATATGACTCGATATGATGGATAATTAATCTGTTTGACACAATATTTGATCCCATAAATATCTTATCGAATGAAGCCTAACCCTTGACATATCAGCCAATATGACTCGATATGACGGATAATTAACCTGTTTGACACAATATTTGACCCCATAAATATCATATCGGATGGAGCCTAACCCATGACATATCGGCCGATATGTATGGGATATGGCCGATACTTAAAACCATGTTCACAGGTTTAATATCAATTGAACTAATTAAAGTTGAGATAGAATGAAATAAAAACGAGCTTGTGTTGGGACCAAGCATAGATTAACCATGTTTTGTCCTGTATATGTGGCTCAAAAAGACACCACGTCATCTATTTTGCATATACAAATAAAAATCAATTATTTAAAATATTATAAATGACTCAATTATGCATTAAATGGCCTTCTATTTTGACTAAATCATCCTTGATGCTTGTGTTTGATATTAGTTTTGTGTTTTTGGCGACAAACTTCCTTACATTTCCTTCCTGTTTTGTCTAGGCTCTTGGGTGACAAATTGTGGTTGCTAAAATTGGGATGCAAAGATGTGCCTCGTCATCCCAGTGGTTGAATGAGAGAATTTCTCTTTCAAGATATGCACATGTAATTACATTGCTTTCAATCTTGGCAAGGCCTCATTAATAAAATTAGTAACAGTTTTGATGGAATTTTATTCTTTTAAGATATTTTTTATCATTGTTGGAATAGGTGCCTTTAGGGAATTTTGAACTTGATTGGCTTCGATTCACTGCTGATATCTTCTTTTCTAGAGCACTATATGATCAACAACAGGTTTACTTATTTTTTATATAATTTTAAATTTCCAATGTGTTCCCAATTAGATAATTGGCTATTGTTTATAGTTCCTATGTACTGAAATCCAACGAAAATTTGTGTGCAAGTTCTTTGTTGAGAAGACTAAACTCCACTTGACTTTATGCTTAATGATGTCGTGTGCTGCTGTGATGGTTTTCTCTCAAAATTGTTGTGAAAGAACTCTAATTCCGATGGCCTGGTGGTGTTTAGATTGGACACTTAGTATCGACTCTGATCCCGATTCTCCATCTTTCTCTTTGATATGAATGGAGTGAATTTTAAATTCAAATCTTCATGTATGAAAGGGGTTCACTATTGATATGTGAATTCAGATCAACTTCAGATTTGCCTACTTCATATCTTTTATAAAGAAATTTAACATTATTGATATGTGAATCCATATTTGTCTATTGATATGTGAATTCAAACTCCTTTATAAAGGATATGTGTGCAATAAGCAATACTCTCACAAAGAATTGTATATGTGATATTTGAAAACCATTTTTCTGTTTCCAATTCCCCTTTATGCTTGAGAACTTAAATCTCTTCTTTTGTCTTGTATATTTGTCCAGGTATTTTTCCATCTCATTGAAAAAGTCAAACTGGTGTTTGCTATTTGCCACCCATTACCATCCTCTCACAAAGGAGTTTGCCTGTCACCCCCTTGTTAGCCTTCAACACATGGGCTGCAGGTTATTGACACCATCATCTATGTGCTGATATCAGTAAGGTCAAATTATTGAACTTGGATGTTAAATTTTTTTACTTGGTTCTGCTCTAATGTAATTATATAAAAATTCTTATGTAAGTTGCTCTTATGCAACACTTTTTTTTTCTTGAACACGCATGCAAACTTTGAGTATCATTTTATTATGAAATTTATTGATATCACTGAATTTATTTTTATGGCAGGAAAACTAGCGGTATGGGAGTTAGGCGAAAGCTGAAAACACGCAAGACCCATATCAAAAGTGGGCGGACAAATCATTAAAGAAAAGTCATCTCAACAATGAGTTGAAAGGTGCTCAATCAAAGGTGTCAAGCAATGAGACATTAAAATTTTATATCATTGAGTTTATTGGCAACCCGAGTCATGCTCGAATTGGGCGCTGTTGAATGTATTTATAGGATGTTGTTGAATATATTAATATAATATTTTTGAATATTTTAATGAGATGGTGTTGAATGTATTAATATAATGTTGCAAAATAATTTTATTTTTGACTTAATATTTTTCTATTTAGTTGAATGAATTATGAATTTTTTCCCTCATAGAGTGATATGTGGTTGATACAATATTTGTAACAAGTAAAATGACTCTAATTATAATAAAAAAAATTAAAACTTATGCATTTAAAAAAAAAAACAAAAAAAAAACGGTCCATAACAGTTGTTTTCATATACCACTGATTTAGGCCGTAGTTTCGGAATAAAAATAACAATCCTTTTCCCATTAAGAACAACGACTCAATATTATTGTTATGTTGCAACAATCATAAATAACGCTCCGTAATCGTTGTTTTTCGGAGAAAATTAACAACGGCTCGTTGGCGTTGTTTACATATACCACTAATTTAGACCATGGTTTCTGAAGAAAAATAACAACCCTTTTTTCCATTAAAACAATGGCTTAAAAGCATTGTTATTTTGCAACGGACATGGACTGTGGTTTATCTAGTAAATAAACAATGGCTTTGGACTGTTGTTTATGAAAATCACTGCTCTATAAACAACGGCTCAAAATCGTTGCTTATGACATTTGCAACGGTTTTGGGCCGTTGCTTTTTATCGATTTTCACGTAGTATGAACTGTAAAACTTTTAGATTATAGTTTCAAAATCATATAATCAGTGAGCTATAGAGTCTATTTCCTCTTTTCTTCTGAGAGTGAGAGACTATTTTTATTCATGCTTAAATTTCTTTAAACTTCTCTGCTATGTGAAATCTTATACTGCTAGACTTAGAATCAATATATTATGTGATAATGATGATTTATTTGTTTAAAACTGTCTATTAAGTATATCAAAGCAATAAGACATCTATATTAGTAAATCATGAAAATGACCGAAGGTCATCTTTTGTTTAACCAGAGCCAAAAAGTTAAAATCTCATAATATTTTACCATTTGAGCTCATATTAGAAGCCTACAGCTTATATTTCTTTGTTCCAGAATTTATAAACTTTTAATCATATGTATTGCCCAAAGCTTTCCATCCTTAACCCTTATAATTTTTTAGAAGTTTAGAATGTAAAAGAAGGGAAGAAAAGGGAGTGAAAAGAGTATGAGTTAATAGATAAAGGATTTGTTGAAAATGGTACAAGCAAAAAGAAATACAATCATAGAAAAATATGGAAAAGAAAAGAATAGAAAAATTGTAAAAGACGATTCTGTGAAAAAAGAGAAGCAACAAGCTTCCAACTGGAGAAAAATGGGATTTACAAAAAGAAAAAGAAATGGGAAGAAGATATCCGACTTATGGATACTTATTGAAGCTGAAAAATAGTAGAAGAAGATAGGAAAAGAAGAGCTGAAATTCTCATGAATAATTTTGAATCCTCTTTCCCTTTTTTTTGAAACCTTCTAAAAACTCAAAGTCCCATTATATGCCGAAGGAAAGACCTTTGAGATTTACGATTTACAAAAATATGAGTCTAGTAGAGATATGTGAAGTAGATACTATGAATAAATAAGGGAATCATAAGAACATAATTAATTTTCTTTTCATGAGATTTACATTTCTAATTGATTGTCCTCTGAAATTTATCATATACATCGAGAGAACAAAAAAAATTTAATTATTTTTTAGAGTATGCCAATAAGAGAGAGTTTGGATGAATATATTTTCTAAAAATTATAGTTTAGAAAAATCTATGATGAATAAACTCCTCACTGATATGTACACACTCCATGCTATACTGAATTGAAATTGTTGAGTTCTGGTGAAGGATGATTATGATGATGGAAGCTAAGGATAAATTTTTTTGAAAATGATGAACATATAATGACTGACTAATTACTTTATTTTGAATTTTTAGTTTTGAAATTTTCAAAAATATTTGAAGTTTATAAGTAACGTCACTGAAAACCTTCAGGAGACTGCAACTCCTCTACTAGGAATCACCTAGGGATTTAAAGGCTTGTTATATCTGCTAAATGCAATCGTGCTCCCTACGAAAGTGACATTTAAATTTAAGTTTTAAATATTTTATGTTTCCTTGTTTGTTAGAGACTAGCAAAACTTAAGTTTGGGGGTGTGATTAGTCACATAATTTATCATTTTATCACCCTTAATTTAGTAATACTAGGCCATAGTTTGCTAGTAACGAGTTACTGATGTATAGATATTAGAGATAAGCAATAAATTAGAGCATAAGTGCTAATATTTGTCAAAATAAACTCAAAAAATAATAAGAAAGACGACCGAACGAAAAAGACGATTTGCCGCTACTGAAAGTCAGAAAATCGTAATTTACGATTCTTCAAAAGAGATAAAAAGAGAAAAACGATAAAGCATAATTCAGAAATCGTCAACTATGAAGAAGCTATGAAAAATAGAAAATCGTGATTAACAATTTTCTAGAAAAAGAACGATTATCTAAAGCTCTCCTCCTTGTTGTTGTTGCTGATCACATGAGTGAGAATTGTCACCGTCATATTCAAAATTAGAAGATATATATAATTAGAAGTTCTGCGGATCACGGATCTGAAAAGATTGATAAAGATTGATATTCTAAAGGACTCTGCTGCTGCTCAGTAAAGAACACTCTAAAAGCGCATTAACTAAAGGAAGCAAGGAAAGATAAAATTAGTAATTAGAGTTATATTAGGATACTTTTATTTTTAGTAGTTTCTTTTCTTAGAATTAGATCTCTATAAATCGACCCCTTATGATCTATAAATTAGAGGGTTCGGCATAAGAATAAGCATCGAAGAATTTCAGCATTAATTGACGCCTGAGGTTAGATTTTCTTTCGATCAAGTAGTGTATACTAGTTAGAATCATTTAGATATAAGAGGTTTCTCAAGAGCAATTGACGACTGCAATTGAGTGCTGAAGATTAGTGTAAATATCTATAATTTCTCAGGAGTAATTGATGACTGCAGCTGAGAGGTGAAAAATATATTTATTTGCTTTCTAGTTTAGATTTATTTATTTTGTAAACATCTCCAAGTTTTGATTTGAATTGACAACTCAGGTTAGAATTTACAGATTAGTGTAACAGTTTTTACTTTTCCATCTTCAGTTTACTAGAGTTTGATTGACGCCCAAATTTCTAGTTAATTATTGATTAGATTAAACTTGTATTGATAAAATCTTAAACTTGATTGACGATCAATGCTAGGAGACTAGAAATATGATGTAACGGTACTGTTTATTTGCATAAATATATGATAGCTGAAGATTTAGATTGATGACCTTAATCTGAAGAAGGAAGATTAGGATTTGTTTTTATGCACTTCAGTTTAAAAAACCATTCTTTATTCGTATTTCTCCAGTATATTAGGAACTCTTAAAGATAAATAAATATTTTTAAAATAAAGATTTGAATAAAAGATAGAAATAAAGAAAACTTAGATAATTACTTCCTCGTGGGAAGGATCCTAATACTAGTACTATAATTTCTATTGTGCGTTTGCAATAGGTTAAGACTTGAATTTAATATAATTATAATATACAATAACAGACAAGTCAGTCATCCATACGCCCAATTTTCGCAGCTTCGAAACATGCGATGCCAGAACGCGACTCACTCGGGCCTGATTAACATAAATTGAGTCTCCGGACACTTGTGTGCTCATGCATGCGTGAAAGTTGAGGTATCGGACCTCAAGAATTTGGTTACAACGCCACTTGCATGTCCAATTCCTAAACTCCCAATTCTAAAACTAAGAGAACGAGCTTACGAAATAGAGTTCGTGAGGTTACCTTAACGAGATCCTCACACACAACACTTTCAGGCTTTCATGCGTGTTTTCTCTCATGAATGCACTTAGTCATTTTTTATTCTCTCTTATGTTTGTATCTCGGTGAATCGCTACGATATCGTGCTTGCGAGGGTTTTCTTCGCAGTAGATATTCGAGTTAGGAAGCTTGCAAGATTTGAGGAACTATTCCAAGATGAAGATGATGGAAGAGAGAAGTTCTCTTTTCTTTCCATTCCCTTGCTCGACACTCAAATCTCATGCACAGCCTATGCGTGCATCGGAGCTAAATAAGCTGAGGTTGGTTCCCATGTGAGGCTGCTACACCCACTTTGGTGTACAACAAGTCTTTAAGGCCTTAGATCTGGGACCCCTTTAAGTCATGGTTTGATTTCTGATGGGTCCAAACGGGTCTTAGGCTAGGGTCATCCCAATGGGTCCAAACCATGGGTTTCAAGATCTAATGTGTCTTATATTCGGATCTTTAACTAATGGATCCCTACTTTGAATTGTTGGCTATTGGCTCACTTTGGCTCTAACTAATGGGCTTCATATAAGATGTCTAATTACCCCAATAGGTCTAGTTCCAAAGAAACCCAATCCATATAAATGAATTGCCCAATCTTGTTTTATCAAGGGTCTTACCAGTCAGACATGTAGTGCGGTTATAACCCGGAAATGGGCGGGTGTTACAAATCTACACCATTGATTCTATATGATCAAAACAGTGAACATATATTTTCAAAAATCTAAAATTCCAGCAAGCATTCAGTCAATCAAAACCATTCAAACTCATGCAAATATTCTAATCTTTTCAAGTAAAATGATCATTTGTTCTTAAAAGCCTAATCTATGAAAATCGGCTAAGACAAATCAAATCGATCTAAAACCAAACGATTTTTATCATGATTAAAACACAAACATGATTTTTTTTAAATCCTTGGGATCATATGATCATCCAATGTGTGATCAAGGGCTAAGGAGTCATGCTAAGCCATCAAATGGCACATGCACTCAACTCTAGGCCTCTTGCATCAACACCATCAAGAGATGGTCTGTGACCATTTGATCTTCCATTATGGATGATAAGATGGTGATGTGAGATCATCTTGATCACTCACACCACATCTTATACCACACATCCATATCTTCAAAGTTCAAAATAAAAATCACAAAAACTCTAAGAAAAATCAAATTTTATAACTCTTTTATGAAGAGTCCTAGGCTAGCAGTGGACACAGTCCAAGCCTTGCCTATTTGGACCATTGGATGGCTGTGCATGATCATAGAGTTCACATGCAAGGTCATCCTAACCTTCATATCCATCTCAACCCTCATATTCAAACAAAAACTCAAGAAAATCCAAGAAAAATATGCAAACAACAAGCTAAACCTACACTATTCTATACAAAAAATCACAACTACAAACAACTAACTCTTCACCTTCTTTTTCTTCTTGGTGCTTGCTGGTTTGGACGAATTTCAGTGGTGAGAACGGCTGTGATGGGCGTTAGCTCATAGTATGTTGTTCTAGAGGTCAAGAGAGTTGCAATGGTGGAGGTGGATGAAGGTTTCAAGGGTTGGATGAAAAGAGCTTGAGCTTGGAAACCTAGAGCTCTAATGGAGATGAGAGGAGGAAGAAGATGAAGTTGGGAGAGAGGAATGGAATTCGAATTTGCTATGGGCTTGGGCTTTAAGCCCTTTTGGATGACAAGCTTGCCACTTGGCAAGCTTGTTCTTCCCCAAGCTCCACTAACTATCTCTCCTCTCTTCTCTCTCTTCATGCGCATGGAGGAGTGGGACCCACTTGGGCTCACTCCCCACCATACAATGGGTCTCCATCTTGGGTTTTATCCTTCTAGGTGTCCTCAATTTATGTGAAAGGTTACATTTCAAGGGATCTTGTAGTTGCATGGTTTCTCATATAGATCTATTACCACAGATATCCCCAATGTGAAATCAATGGTTATAGATGGAGTCCAACTTGGACAAATAGATAAAGGGCTACGATTTGCTAGAAAAAGTTATTTTTTTATTTCTAATTTATAAATTAGAGAATTTCTTTGCAATTGCCCTTGGACTTCATCCCTATTTACCTTAAATGTCATTGTTCCATGCTAAGCTCATATACCTAACCAAATGTGTCTGTTCTTTTTGCTCCCTTGGATCATAAGGTCCAAGTTTGACTTATTTTACTAGCCACCACTATGATGATCATCGAAATCCATACCATTGATGATGATCTCCACATCATCACCTTGGTTCAATCCTAATTTGGGTAAAATCTCAGGTCACAAGTTAGTTTCAGTCTTCATGTGTGGTTAACGATGAAAGGTGTGTGATTTATTTAATTACTACCACGCCCATATATTTAAATGGGGTGTCCTATGGGTGCCATTAGGAATTGCAATTTCCCTTCGGGTTGTAGGTGGTTGCTCCACATTTTTAGGAGGACCTCAACTCAGGCTGTCACCTGGTGTAGTCAGGTCTTATCAGGTCTCAGTCGACTGGTTGACTGACACAGATTCAAGGGGTGGGTGTTACAATGTGCATGACGATACTTTGGGTGGAACTCCTTAACCCTGGTGTAGATATTGTTCTCAAAAAGAAGGCAAAGCAGAAAATAGTCATACACCTTCCTACCTCGGTAGCTCGAGGTCCATTGAAAACCATAATGTCATATATTACCTAAATAGTTAGTGTTTAGTCAGTACATTAATTAAACTAACGTGAAAGGTTATGATTTGAAGTCTCTAACCGGTCGATTAAATAAATTGTCCCAAATATCATACTCTTCAATAACAATTTTTGCCCTATCGTCCCAAGCAAATCTGCTAGTTTCCATAACCATCTTCATCCGAGAATAGTTATTTATCACCATCTTCAAATGATTATAGCATTTGTCGTAGGTGAGTATGTCCAGTTTACCCTGGAAGCACTTGTAACTTTTCAAATTTTTGGCCATCTCTAGCGACACATTATTTTTTCTACGATCCGTTTGCGAGTTTATTGCCAAGATGGTAATAGTCTACCAGTTCTTTGATGAAAGCTCCATCCATGTCCTCATCCCAAATGTTATTTTTAGTTGAGCCTGCCTTATCGTCTATGATGTCAGTAACGGTTAGTTTTACACGATTACTTAATATAGCAACAATTTTTGTTACGAAGTATACTACCCATTAATACACTATTAGGTGTTATCAGGTGTATGGAGAGTAAGCTTTGTGCATCCGGTCTCTTCATTAAGCCCACACCGTCATCGGGTGATCATTTTTTTAGGCCAATCTTACCCAACCACATAACATCAAACCCTAGTAAAGTAAGTTGCTCGGTGCACCAACCACAATTTCGTCACTTTCGTCTCAGTTATGGCCTCTAATGCCTCTCCCTGTGTGTAAGAATCAATGGATACACTCAACGAGTCCAGTGAAGTAACACTATAGTAGAAATTATAGACTACTAACATAACTATCTTGTTTGGTGAGGCCGGATCCATTTATTAGTTAGTGTGTGCCACAAACAATTAAATTCGTTTACACCGTCACTATTCACCCGTCCATCCACTAACGCAGTCCATGGCATTTAACACAACAATACATTACATGTAACTCTTGCAGTATTCAGACAGCAGCTACATTTCAGAGAAGGTCAAGTGCCTACCTAAGGGAAGAGGGGTTCTCGAATTGTAAGGCCGCTGCCAAAAAAATGAGAAAAGTGATCAACAATTTATTATATTTATTTATTACTTTAAAATATAATAAATATTTTAAATAATTTAAAAATAAATAAATTTTTCTTTTTGATTTTTTAGTTTAATAGGTTGGCTTTTAGGCAATAGAAGTTCTTATTTTTTGTAAGCAAACAAATAGTCTCACATTGAAAAATCTCACAAGTGGTCCATGCTATATATAAAATCTTTCACCTTCTATTATTGTTTGACAATAAAAAGGGAAGAGTATGTCTAACGGCACGCGCACGTGTGCATAGCAATTTGCGTTTAGGTGCACGCACTTTACACTTCGCATGTGCGCATTGCCGCGAGGAACCCTTAGGAGCCTATCATAAATTTGACTTTTTGATCGGGTAGATCCAACGGTCAGATTATTCATGGATCGGGTCGGGTCTAATGGGTCATTAATCATTCACATAATACATCATGTTACCACCCTTAACTTAGTGATGTTAGAGCTTAGTTTGCTACTAACAAGTTAATGATATGTAGATATTAAGAAAAAATAGAAAAATAAGAGTTAAAGTGTTAATATTCGTCAAAATGAACTCGTAAAGCAATAACAAAGATGATTGAACGAAAAAGACGAATCATCGCTTACTGAAAGACGAAAAATCGTATTTTACGATTGAGCGGAACACTACAAAGAAAGAAGTAAGAAATCGTGATTTACGATTATTCAAAAGCCGTTCAAAAGTGAAGTATGATACAGAAGTAAAAAGTGATTGATCGTAAATAAGGAATCATCCAGAAAGTGAAAGCCATAAAATCGTGATTTACGATTTTACAAGAGGGAAGCTTTCTAAAGTTGCTGATCACGTGAGGATTTACACTGTCATGCATATAATTAGAAGAATTATTGGATTAGAAATCTGGGCACTCACGGATCTGAGAAGATTGACGAAGGGAGACTCCTAAAAGACTCTGTTACTGAAATAAAGGAGAAAATCTAGAAGTACATCAACTGTTGAAAGCAAGGAAAAATAAGATTAGAAGTAGAGTTATATTAGGACACTTTTATTTTAGTAGTTTCTTTTATTAGAATTAGGAGTTTTATAAATTGACCCCTTATGATCTATAAATAAGAGGGCTTGGTATAGGAATTAATCATCGAAGAAATTCTCAGTATTAATTAATGTCTGAGGTTGGGTTTTCTTCCGATCATTAGAGTAGTTTAGTTTAGATATCCAAGGTTCCTCGACCACAATTGACGACTGGGATTGAAAGCTGGAATATTAGAGTAGATATCTGTAGTTTCTCATAAGCAATTGATGCCTGCGGCTAAGGGGTGAAAGATATAATTTTTATTATTTTCTAGTTTAGATTTATTTTTATTATAATTTACTGCTTTGTAAACATCTCCAAGTTTTAATTTGAATTGACGACTCAAGTTGAGATTTGTAAATTAGTGTAATAGTTCTTATTTTTTATCTTTTAATTTCTAGAATTTAATTGACGCCTAAATTTCTGATAAATTAAAGATTAGTATAGATCTATATTGAAGGATGTTAGCTTTTGATTGACGCCAAATTCTAAAAGACTGAGATATAGTATAGCGGCATTTTAAATTTGTAAATATCCGATAACTGATGATTGTTATTGACGACCACAATATGAAGGAGGATTTAGAATTTATTTTTCTGTAAATTAGTTTAAGAAACTATTCTTTTATTCATATTTCTCAAGTAGTTTAGAATCTTAAAAGATAAATATAGGTTTTCAGAAAATTAATAAATATAAGATAAAACACTTCCCCGTGGGAATGAACCTATGCTAGTATTATAATTTCCATTGTGCGCTTGCAATAGGTTATGACTTAATTAGAACAAAATATATCAAGAACAAGTTTTTGACGCCGCTGTCGAAGATAGCGGATTTTATCATTATATTAGTTTAAGAAAACAAATATTTATCTTTCTCTTTTTATATTTCTTTATACTTTTAATTTCCTTTTAAGCTTTTGCATGTTTATTCAGAGCAGTGAATCAAAGGTTTCAACACTTCTGCTGCTGGCCACAGAGACTAGAGGCTCGGATTTGTCTCTTCCCTTGCTTTCAAAAAATAATAATAATAATTTTACAATAAATATATTTTTTAGAAATGCAAGACCGTGATGAAACATCTTGGCCGAATCTCAACATGACTTATCCTCCAACGGAATTCCCAACTACTCTTTGGTATCTAGCCATGTTGGAGACAGAGCAGGCCTTTGCCTTTCAGTGGGGTAGTGCTGAGAATTCTTATAATTTTTAGTGGGACAATTCTTATAGCTTCCCAAGGATAACTCAACAAGAATTATCTTATACATACCCACAATATTATCTGAATTCCCAATAGTCATATAGCTCATACCAACCTTTTGTGTAACAGTCATATCCTCAGAATAGGAACGATGGTGCTACTATAGTCCAAATCCTTCAGGACTTACAATAGCATTGCACCATCGCTCTAGGAAATTAGTATAGTTGTCTCAGATCTTCCAAAACTTACACTCTTGTACTCAGTCCATTACAAATCTAGAAACTCAAATCGGATAATTAGCCTCGCAGTGGAAGGAAAGAAAGAATAACCAAGCGAGCTCGCAGACACTAACTCCCACAGTTCAAGCTATTCAGACCTTAAGGAGTGGTTGGACTGTTGACAATAGAGTAGAGATGCCTACCCCAGTAGTTTTTCCTACGACCAGAGAAAAAGAAAATTAAGCCAAAGAAAAGACTCTTCCACAAGAAAAATTTAAAAAAATTGGAAAACGAAAAATAAAAAAAGTAAAAAATAAAGAGGACGACACACCTAAATCTGTGACCGAGGTACCCTATGTACCAAAGTTACTATTTCTAAATGCTTTTGGTGCATCATCCCCTTTTGATAAAAATCCAAAAAAATTAGAAAAAATTACTGAGATCTTCAAAGAGGTGAAGATCAATTTGTCCCTCTTGGATGCAATTAAACAAGTCCCAGCCTATGCACGATTCTTAAAAGAGACGTGTATTCAGAAACAGAAACGGCGAAATAATGTCTCACAAAAAGTTTTCTTGATGGAGCAAGTAAGCTTAGTCTTGCAAGCTAGAACTCAACCCAAGCTTAAGGATCCTGGGGTGTCTATAATTCCATGTATCATAGACAATCATGCAATAAATAAAGCACTTCTGGATCTGGGAGCCAGCATAAATCTACTACCATATTATATTTACAAAAAATTGGGGCTAAGAGATTTGAGGGCTACTTCGGTAACTCTCCAATTAGCCGATAGATCAGAAAGAAGGCTTGTAGGAATTATTGAAGATGTAATGGTTGGGGTCAACAAATTTATTTTCTCTGTCGATTTCCTGGTATAGACATGGAACCAAGTTCGAAATCTTCAATGCAAATCCTCGTTATACTCCGTAGACCATTCTTAGCCACGGCTAATGCTTGTATCTATAAAATTGGGATAATGAAAGTTTCTTTTGAAGATATGCGAATTTAATTAAATGTCTTCACTGCAGCCAACCAAATGGCTTCAATAGACGACGAGGAATGCTTCAGCATAGATGAAATTGAATAATTAATAGAGGAAGCATTACCTCTAGTCTTATCAAAGGATGCACTTCAGACTGCATTATGGTATATGGACTTAGAAGAACCAGACCACCAACTGAAGGAGGTGATTTATCTTATGGACACTTCTATCTGTGAACTCCAATCTAAAACTTGGAAGCCATAGGTAGAACCTCTGCTCGTTATTTCCAATGAACTATTACAGCCATCTATCCAAAAAGCACCATCCTTGGATTTAAAATTACTTCCTAATACCCTTAAATATGCTTTTCTTGGGCCTAACGAAACTCTCCCAGTAATTATTTTATCTGCTCTTAACAGGGAACAAGATAGTAGGTTACTGGCCACACTTGTAAAGTATAAACGTGCAATAGGATGAACTGTCACTGACCTTAATGGGCTTGACCCCTCGATATGTATGCGTCGTATTCATTTAGGGGACAATGCCAAAACTTCACAAGAAAGTCAGCGACAATTAAATCCAAATATGAGGAAAGTTGTTCAAAAGAAAATCGTGAAACTACTAGATGCAGGTATTATTTACCCGATTTCTAATTGTGAGTGGGTGAGTCCCATCCAGGTAGTCCCAAAGAAATATGGGATTACTGTAAAAGAAAATACAGCCGGTGAGTTGGTACCATTACGTGAAACCATAGGGTGGTGTGTATGCATTGACTATCAGAAGCTCAACTCAATAACTCGTAAAGATCATTTTTCATTACCCTTCATCGACCAAATTTTGGAAAACCTTGTGGGTCGGGAGTATTTTTGCTTTCTAGACGGACATTCGGGATATAATCAAATTTCGATCTACCCGAAAGACAAAGAGAATGCTACCTTCATGTGTCCTTTTGGAACGTTTGTTTATCGTTGCATGCCCTTTGGGTTGTGCAACGCCCCTGCAACATTCCAAAAATGCATGATGGCAATCTTTTTCGATATGATAGATAAGTTTTTTAAAGTATTCATGGATGACTTTTCGATATTTGGCCAAACTTTTGATTCTTGTCTTGATCATCTTGCCCTCGTCTTAGAAAGATGCGAAGAAACCAATTTAGTATTAAGTTGGGAGAAGAGTCATTTTATGGTTCAAGAGGGCATAGTCTTAGGGCATGTTGTCTCCAAAAGAGGAATAAAAGTTTACAAGGCTAAAATCAATATAATAGAAAATCTACCACCACTAACTTCGGTACAATAGATTCGATCTTTCCTTGGCCATGCCGGCTTTTATCGTCGCTTTATCAAAGATTTTTTCAAAATCTCGAGACCACTACGCCATTTATTAGCAAGTGATATACCCTTTAACTTCGATGATGGTTGTCTTGACGCATTCAACAAGCTTAAGGCACTTCTCTCATCTGCACCAATCATTCAACTGCCTGACTACTCCCTACCTTTTGAAGTAATGTGTAATGTTTCTGATTATGCAATAGGTGTCATCCTAGGACAGCCAAGAGACAAGGTCCCTCATGTAACTTATTATGCAAGCCGAACCTTAATTGAAGCTCGATTAACTATACCACCACTGAGAATGAGCTTCTCGCTGTAGTCTTTGCTTTGGATAAATTCCAACCGTACCTATTGGGATCTAAGATCGTTATCTTCTCCGATCATTCAGCATTAAAATATCTACTATCTAAAAAGGATGTCAAGCCAAGACTAATCAGGTGGATCCTTCTTTTGCAGAAATTTAACTTCGAGATTAAGGATAAGAAGAGAGTTGAAAATGTGGTGGTAGATCATCTGTCTAGAATAGAACTACCTGAAACCATCAGTAAAGAGTCTCTACACGATACCTTTCTGTGGTGGTAGATCATCTGTCTAGAATAGAACTACCTGAAACCATCAGTAAAGAGTCTCTACACGATACCTTTCCGAATGAGCAACTCTTTACCATCCAAGCAACAGTACCATGGTATACCACTATCGTGAACTATTTAGCAACAGGTAAGATTCCCCCGACCTGGTTCAATTAGGGCAGATATATTTTATTTTCTAACGTAAAATATTATATTTGGGAGGATCCTGACCTATTTAAAATATGTCCAGACCAAATAATTAGGAAATATATGTCCGATAGTGACACTCACAATATTCTACAGTTCTGTCACACATATGCTTGTGGGGGCCACTTCGGTGGTAGAAAAATGGCTGCCATGGTACTACAATCGGGATTTTATTGGTCATCTCTATTTAAGAATGCCCATAATTTTAGTCGCAGAACCCTTTGATGTATGGGGCATAGACTTTATGGTCTCCTTTCTAACTTCGTTTCAATTCATATAAATACTTATAACTGTTGACTATGTATCAAAATGGGTAGAAGCAACAGCTACATGAACGAATGACAATAAGGTGGTAATTGCTTTCATCATGGAGAATATATTTGCACGATTTGAAACTCCACGAGCTATTATAAGTGATGGAAGAAGTCATTTTTGCAACAGGTATATTGAGGACTTGCTCAAGAAATACGGTGTAGCTCATAAAATTGCAACCCCCTATCACCCGCAAACTAATGGACAAGTTGAGGTTTTCAACCGAAAAATAAAGAAGATCTTGGAAAGAACTGTTCGGCCTGATAGAAAAGACTGGTCCCTAAGACTAAAAGATGCCTAGTGGGCATACAGGACAACCTATAAAACACCTATCGGCATATCTCCCTATAGGTTGGTATATGGAAGAGCCTGTCATTTACCTATAGAATTAGAACATAGAGCTCTATAGGCCATCAAAGCATTGAATTTTGAGTTAAATGCATCTGGGGAACAATGAAAACTTGAACTCAATGAGCTAGAGGAAATTCATAATGATGCCTACCAAAATACTCTAATTTATAAGGCCAAAATCAAAGCATTTCATGATAAGCATATTTTGAGAAAGAGGTTTGAGCCAGACCAAAAAGTTTGGTTATATAATACGAGGTTAAAACTATTCCTAGGGAAACTATGAAGTTGTTAGGACGGACCCTATAATGTTGTGGAAGCATTCCCCCATGGGGCTGTAACCATTCAAAATCCCAAAGACAATCATATCTTCAAGGTTAATGGACATAGCCTCAAACTGATATCTTTAAAAGAAAAAGGGACAGTGACCACAATGTCGCTAAAAGACCCAGAGTGTAACTGATAAACTCCCGGGCACTGTCGAGCTACTGACTCATCCGTAGCACATTTGTGTATATTATTTGCACAATAGTAGTTATGTCGACCAATTTTATGATACATCGAATTGTAGTGATTACGATTCGTAGTGTCTATGATTTTTTCGATGGATTTTGTACCTTGAGTATTCTTCCATAAACAATCGTAGTGACTACGATTGCTGAGAGAACATTTTGTCTAGGCCACGCATTTGTTAACAGAAAGGCACAACTTTCGATACCAAAGGTGTCGCCTTGATTCAATCTGCACAAACACGCCCCTTAGAATTTAATAGAACTACCAACCGATTCGCATGATTCAACGCCAACCCATAACGTCCATTTATAGCAACTCTTCAAATTCTCGACCTGGAGCAATTATAAATAAGTAAGTTACCGCTTGACCAATTCATTCCATTCCTTTCGCCTTCTTCCACAACCAACACTCTTACCATGTCAAAACCACCAAGTTGGTCTGAAGTAAGCAAAGCGTTCGAGCGCATACTCAAGCGCCATGAAGAAGAAGTCAGTGCTCTCCTGGAAGAAAGGGCGCGACTAATTCAAGAGCTTCTATCTCTTCTTCCCAAATCAGAACCCGCTGCCGATACATCACCCTCATCCCCCAAACGTCGAAAATCTTCCCCATCATCACACCCCCTTTGTCTTCATGAGTCTTTTCTTTTTCCTCTTCTATTGGATGCACCAATCCAGGGTGAGATTAATCATTTTATTGGGGTAGCAAAATTTTGGTAAGAAGTCGAGGACCGATCTTTATCAAAGACATCTTCTCTCGGACGTTGCTGCCAGTGCGATAGATAGTGTGTGTCTAGATTTTTCCTAGGTTTATACTTTCATGTAATTAGATTTTACTTCATTAGTATCTGTAGTTTTATTTTCATGATCATTGTAAATATTCAGATAATATATGGCATTTTCTTTTAACTAACTTTTTAATTGTGTAATTGTTCCTAATTTTTTCTTCAATTTTTGTTATTGATATTTTTGAGAATAAAACGGATGTGTATTCCTCAAGTTTGGGGGACATGCTTTAATGATTTTTTTTCACATCCAGTATATGATCGGTAATATCAGTAACTCACAGGTAAATAAATTTTTAGTGTCCCCTGTTTTTGTGCCAATGAGGGCATTGTCCAAATTAAGTTTGGGGGGATACACAACTTCTGTGTATAGTATATTAGTTAGTTAGTATATCAGTTTGTTAGTTTTATTTAGTTTTTTTTTTCTCTTTGCAAAAAAATAATAATAATAATTTTTTTTCTCTGTTTTGAAAATAGTTTTATAAATAGTTAACCATTATATGTGAGTTACGATAGAATAAATTATGAATCTTAAAATCTTATGATCCATTATAGTAGAAGTTCAATAATCAAGAATATAGAACAGTTACAATTCATGTTTAGCTCGTTGAACACTGTTGTGCAACTGTGGGCTCTCGCGAGTCCGTCGCGATGATGCGCTCTCTTTACTATAAATTTAGAGTCGCCACCCAGAGCTTTTGGTGTCTCGGGATACCCAAATCGATATGATGAGCACCGAAGTGCTAAAAATATGACTCTGATCCAGTCTACGCCAAAGGCTCTTGGTTAGGGGCTTCGGTTATCGATCAAGAAGGTGTTAGATACTCAATCAACCCGCTTATAAGTAGTCTCTACTTATGGTCAAAAGAGAAAAAACCTCTTGCTCGAAGGCACTCCGATCCTATTTACGCCCCCCGTAATCACCGAGATTTCGACGGCATAACGGCGCAAATTCAAGGATAGAGGAAAAACAAAGAAGGTAGAGGAATAGAGGGGAGAGTCAGAGCTCTCGAGCCCTTGTAGCACAGTCGTGGACCTTCATGTGGGTGCACTTCAACGAGCTTCCGATAGCTTAAGGGGTTGGAAGATAGTTTCTAACTTCTAAGGCTTGATAGCTTAAGGGTAAGGGGAAGAAGGCTAAGGGATCACTCTCACCTAAGCCGAAGGATTTTTTATGGAAGATAGAATCTAAAGGATGGTTTTGAATTCTGGAATTTATATGGGTTTTATGCACCAAAGGGGAGGGGATCTCTTAATCTCTTTCTCTCTCTTAGAAAATTTTCAAGCCATTTGCAAAGGAGGGTGCCTCTCTATTTATAGGAAAAAGGAAGGTTAGGAGAGTACTTAAGTACTAATAGGGTTAGAAATTAGGTAATCTTCTAATCTAAGGTTTCCTAGGATTTTGAGAGCTTGGAAATGTGGGCAATGGATTTCAATGATAGATGATAGGGTGGGTATTCAAATGACTAGGGGGTTGCAAATAGGTTAAATGGGGGTGCAACAGTCCTAGTGAAATCCACCGTAAACATTAGGATGGTCAACAGTCAAACCCCAAAAGTCATTTTTGAGTAAAATCCAAAAGTTACTATAATTAAGCCTGGCGTGTGTATTAGACACGCTAGGCATCGCTACAGTGCTTGTGAGGTTCAGAGCCCGTTGTGGGGCCCATTTAGCTTAGCGTGTGTATTATACACGCTAGGCCAATTCTGTAAAAAAATTGCAGTGTATAATACACCTCCTTCGGTGTATTATACACGCTAGGCATAGCCACAGTGCTCGAGAGGCTCTCGAGAGGCTTAGAGACTGTCGAAGGGTCCACCTCCGTCGGTGAAGTAGAGCCGATTCAGGTCCGGAACTTCGGATCGCTATAACTTTCAGTGTATACCTCAGATTGAGGTGATTCTTAGCTTGTTGGAAAGTTAGGGAAGTCCTCTTTCCAATGGTATATGATTTAGTTTTAGTTGGGGGTCCCAACTAGCTTTGGCACACCTTTCTCTAACCACAGCTCGAGAGGGTTCGAAACTGGTCCGGGAAAGGTTCTAAGGGTTAGGGTAGGGTTCTAAAGGTTTCAGGATAACTCATAAGGGTTTGAGAGATGCTATCAGAAGCTCAGGTGGTGCGCCTTTCTCGAAGTATGTTTCAATCGGGCCTTGGGCCAAATTTGGGTGTCTACAAATGCCCCTCTTTGGTATCCGATCACTAATGATCAAATGCTAAAGAAAAAATATGACATCTGAAGAGGCACAAAGCACACTAACGGGTCTGTCATATTCAAAGCGAACCTCAAACATCAAGATGGTAATATGGTGAGTAAACGGAAGCCCTATATATCAAGAAATGTGTCCATTCCTCAAGGCTATCAGTTCCCAAGTGCTTAGCAACATTACTGGGCATAATCGAGATGGTGTGAGTTGCGAAAGCCCAATGTGCTGAGAAAAATGTCCGCTCCCCGATATGGTTTGATGAGGTGTTATGTTCGTGTTTCATTTTGACTAAAATAGCCTCGCGAGCGGGAGGGTGATCGACTCATACCTAAAGTTTGGTGCGATACAAAAATACGAAGATCCACAATTTGTGTCCAATCCCCATGAGGCATTGACTGGCCCATTTGATCGGCCACGAATGCCCCTACTCAAGGTAGGGTTCGAGATTTTTGGGCGCCCATTGATCCCGAGGTTAATTTAGTACAACTACTCGAGCTGAGTGAACATTGATGTCGCAACACTTTTTGGGAGTGCGTGCTATTTTTAAAATGTGTCCTAGATCAGCATGACCTAGAGTACCCAACTTTAAATAATACTGAACAGATCCAGCCAAAATTGGGTGCTTACCGAAAGAGACACCCAATCCTAGTCTCTGCCAATAATGATCTTATAAATCATTTAACTATATATAAATATTACCTATTAGGGGCGATAAGAAACAAAGGCGATGGAAGTCCCGACCCAGATCCCATCCGGGTACAATTTATAGGAACAAACGACTATCCTATGAATACCCAGATGCATGGAGCCTATCTAAGGGAAACCGCACCAATGCTGGTTTTAAGCCTGTGGAAAAATAAGGGAAATGACATATTTGCATATAGTTGATCGATGTGTAGTTTAGTTTTCAACAAGTTGGTTTCAACCAACGATTGACCTTTTTCTGAGAAATATGAAGCTTAAGACACTAAAGTTCACATGAATCTAAAGACGGAGCGCTTAGCTCGAAGATTTAGCAGTGGAATCAACCTGATCGAAACATTGACTGCTTGATCGGAATTGACGCCATTGCTCCTACTTTAAAGTAGGATCTAGGTCCAAAGCGAACCTTAGACTTAGGACATTAATTTAACACAATTGCGTTGCCTATAAAATATTGACATTTTACCGTATTGAAGCACACATGTGCGTAGCTATGTGTGGCAAAAGTACCACGAAGATATAGCTATCTTTTTTTCTTTTTCAAAATGAATTTCTTCTCTCTTTTTTTTCTTTCTCTTTTTTAGAATAAACCGGACGTCGGTGGTGAGATGCTTCATCTGATTTATCCATCGCTGAGAGGTTGCCTGCTTCAAGGCTTTGGACCATTTGATATTTTTGCACATTCTTGGGAAAATGTCAGCCCCTTTTTTGTTTACATAGATAACAATATACATCCTAATTAATAGAATGAGAAGCAAACATTTACCTACATATTTTTAAGTTTCAAGATTTATATATTTTTAGATTTTTATTTTCAAAGATTTTTTTTAGTTCTTTTTCTTTATTTTTGAGATGGAAGTACAATATTGTAAATATGTACATGGAAGGAGTACATATTTTTTAGATTTTTCTGGATTTCTTGTTTTTGTTGTTTTTCTCTTTCTTTTCTTCTTTTTTTTGTCTAATGCCTTAACAATGAGGCGAAGTAATGGGTCCCATTTTGAGCATTGTCGAACTCGTTCATGGGGTCGAACCTGAGTGAGGTTTAGAATTTTTACAAAGGTCAGAACATCCATTCCATTATATCAAATCAACATTTTCTCCTTATCTCCGGTCATACGTTTGACGGTGCAGCCTGAAGATATACCTGATCAGGACCTAATTTGAGCAAACATGAGTTGCCCAATTGGCGACTAGATAATTCAAAAATATAACCGAAGGATTAGCTTAAAGATTTTTCTTTGCTCTTATATCTTCTCTTGTTTTTTTTACTCACAGCACCCAAGACGGGATTTTTTGTCATGCACGTTGTTGCCCTCTTTTTTACCCGTAGCACCCGTTTGAGTTTCTACTACGTCCGTGGGTATGAATTTTTACCCCTGGCGTCTTTTCAAGTTTTCACCTGGTCCACACAAGCTTGTTGTTTTTACCCATGGCGCCCTTTCGAGTTTTCACCACTTTCTTTTTGCTTTGAGCTTGTATTTTTTCTTTTTCTTTTTATAACAGTTGACAAAACTGTGCTTCACTCGATAAGTCACACTATATCTGTCATAAAAATAATTATAAATTTTTTTAAAAATTTTAAAATAGCTCAACACACAATTTGGTAATGATGCATCGGCATGTTTGACACATAAGGGTGTCAACCATTTTGACCCAAGACCCGGTAAACAAAAAGGTTGCCTCGGCACCTGAGGCAAGCATGTGTGGTTGCCTCAGTAACGTGAGGCAAGCACCTTGCCTCAGCCACTTGATTCAAGCAATGTATGTTGCCTCAGCACATGAGGCAAGCATATACACTCATGAATTATGTGTATAAAAAGATACACATTTAAATATGGTTATCACCTAATAGGTCTAAGATAAATGTGTTGGCGTTATATTAAAACTAAATTTTTGACTTATACACTCACCTCATGTACTAGTTTTATATGCTAGCCAAAGCCTCTTTTGGCTTATATGCATCTACTACTTAAAAGCAATTATATGCTTTACATAAAATTCCAGCCCCAAACAGTGTATAAGCTGTTTTGGTCCCCTTTTTCCTCCACGCATGCATGAGTCACATTTCGACTCCATGCATGAAAAGTGGGAGAAACCCACTACAAAGCTCGCCAACCCATCTTCCTTCTTCCTCCTTTCACCCTTAGCAAACAGACCTTGCATTTTCTGTGAAAACCACAGTCGGCCATTTAAGTAACAGCTCTACTAGAATTCCAACCCATAGCCTCTTCTAGCTTCAACTAGCTTTCTCTTAGTTCTTCTTAAACCCGTAGTTTCAAACCCATGAATTCAGAATCGTAGATTACACGGTAAACTACAATTCGAGTAAAAAGATTTCAAAGGCACGCGTTGGTCTCGGGGAGTTCTTGCAGCCTCGTTCTCACAAGCTCACGAGCTCATCGAACTCAATACCTTGGTAGGCGTCGTTATAATCGTAAGCACACCAAAAGGTATGCCGTAAACGATCAAAGTACTAGACTAGGCTCATTACATTAATTTTGATCTAATATAAATCTGAGGTGTCAATTTAATGCGAACGAATTTACAACTCAGAAAAAATGTTTTGTGTGAGGGTTTCGGAATCTAAATTTCAAATAAAATATTTTCGGAACTTTCATGCAAAATTAATCAAAAATAAACCTTGATTTCATATGAAAAATATACCAGAAATATAGTAGACATTATACAGCTAAAGGACCCAGCAAACCAATAAAGGCAAAGAGATAGAGAAGTACGAAAAGGCACCACGACAGGCCCTTGCAGCATGGCTTGCCGCGGAAACCTCACAAGGTTGCCGCAGCAAGGTGCATAGTTGGGCTGCTTGCCGCGGCAACCATATGGCTTGCCAAGGTAAGCTTGTGTCAGGCTTGGGTTGTGACTTCGTTGAGTATTGGGTTTGGGTGGATGTGCACTGCATTAAATCTTACAGGTAGTGCCCACATATGAGACCTATCTGACGTATAGGTGACCCAGAAAACCATATATATATACTAAAATGCTACACATAAATGATAGGTGTTGGTGCACACAACGAGCTCATACCGAGGAATCTAATTTGAATGTGTGCATGCATATGTAACAAGTAGCGTGTGAGCTAAGGTAGGGAATTTTACCTTGCTACGTTATAATTGGTTTCTTCTTTACATCTTAGATCGTACATTATTATATATATATACGTATTTTCAGTCAAGACCATCCTAAACTCGACATATTGATTATATATACATGTAAAGTTCTACGTCTGATGTAATGATGTTAGTCAGTTTAATATATACGTCTACTGTGATGATATTAAGTCCGTTTACATTAACGCATGCTTATGATTAGATTAGTTCGAGTATGCTAGTTTTGTTTAATTTGACACATGCTTATGATCATCAAATCAGCTTGATGTATGAGCATATGCTAATTCAGTTTTAAGTGGATATATGATTATGATAATATCAATTCGATAAGATTAGCTTGACATATGTGATTATGTTAGGAATATTATCAGACCAATTTAGATGACATGATATAGACTAGCAGATGAAGGTGTATGCATGATGATACTAGAGTAATTTAGAGGAAGATTTATGAATCGTGATGAAAGTATAGTTCAGATACAACGTAAAATAATGTATGCGCATGCTAGCTTAGTTTTGATGATAGCCCAATTTCGATGTATGACTATGACTGATGGTATTAGATCAGGTCATAGTAATGTATATTGATGATAAGAGCTTCAGACTCGATGTATACTTTTGCATAATTATGATGCGAGTTCAGCTTAATTATCAATGATTATGCTAGTTTTAGTTATGTATGATCATGTAAGTTCAGTTATTCAAATCAGTTTTTTTATATGATTCTATGTTATTTGTTCATGATGATCTCGCACATATGTTACCATGTATTGTTCATGTCCTATTACCCTTGATGTCATGTACGCGTCCTTGCTTCGTCTTGAGCCAAGTGATCCCGCTAACTCGGGAGCTTGACAAGTGATCCTGCTAACTCGGGAGCTTGATGATCTTGTACCAAGTGACCCTGTTAACTTAGCTCAGGGGCTTGACTCGTCTTGTACCATGTGACCTTGCTAACTTAGCTCAGGAGCTTGACTCGCCTTGTATCAAGTGACCTTGATAACATAGCTCAAGGGATTGATTTCTCGGTGCTAGTGACCCTGTTAACATAGCTCAGGGGCTAGACATTTGATCTCAAAAGCTTGATTCTTTGTTCAGTTTGATGTCATATTTCAGCAGGATTCCTTGTCAACATGATTCCTTGTATTTGTTCCACATGAAACATGATTCCTCGTATTTGTTCAACATGAATCTGTCAACATGATCAATAATTCGCATGATTTATTGCATGTTTATGCTATATGTTGCTAGAATAGATACAAGGTAAGATATAATGTGTTTAGTTTTATAATTTATGCATCTAGAAGTGAATTGAAAATTGAACATATAAAGTAGCACTTTAAATTTCCCTGCTGAGCTTCGATGATAGCTCATCCTACAATTTCATGTCTTAGCTGCAAATATTGCTCAAGACTCTGAGCGCGAGGCTGATCTTACGTACCAGCCTGAAGAAAAGGACGAGGACGAGGAGGACAAGGAGGAAGATTCTCCTGAAGACTTTTTTTTCCTAAATAAGTTTGAGAGGGAGAGTTTTGTTTTGAAATATGTATAACAACAATAGTATATTTGAGATATTCGGTACTTCATGTATAGGTCTTCTCTCTACTGTTTAGATGACGGGTAGCCATTATCAGTGGAAAACTATACATAGCTTTTTTTTTAATATTTTGTTGTTTATTTTCTTGCTTTAGACAGTAAATGAATATCAGGTATGTGCCATATGTTCTCTTTATCAGAGTTAATATTATGCTTTCGCAATTGTAAAACTTTATACACGATGCACTTGTATGACAGGATCATGTTAGGTGATCCAACGATGCGACCTTTCCTACATACGATAAAGGGAAAAGTCGAGTTGTCACAGGTGGTATCAGAACCCGGCGTTAAGTCTGTTGAAGACTTAACGCTCTCTCGCGCGGACATATGGCAAGACTTCTGATGTTTATTCAGTGTTAGGGTATAGGTCTAGTCTATGTATATCTGATCAAGTGTTGCTTGATCATGATAGGTTGCAATGCCTCCAAGACGAGGTAGACGGGGTAGACCACCATTACCCCATCGCACGGGGGCGAATGCTATCCCAGAAGCGGGCTATGAGCACAACACTGCATCAGGGCATGGAGAAGACGTGAATATGGCAGAGAGCCGGACTACCATGGAGAATGTTACAGAGCATACTCCGCCCGTAGCAAATTTGAATCAGATGGGTCTGAGGATGGAAGCCATGGTGAACACCACGGCTATGTTAGTTGTACGACGACCTCCAGAAGGCTTTACAGAGTTTGTACGCCTTCGACTGCCTACCTTCTATGGTTAGCATGATCCCATGGAAGCAGAGAAATGGCTAACCCAGATCAACAAAGTGCTGCAAAGGGTCACATGCACTGAGGTCGAGAAAGTTAGTTGGGCAGCCTATAAACTAGAGGGTGAGGCAGATCCATGATGGCAGTCAGTAGAACGAACAAGAGTACCCTGAGTACCTTGGACGTGGGCAGAATTTAGCGAAGCCTTCAATGAGAAATGTTTTCGGGCACCCAAGTGCTACCGGATGGAGGTCCAGTTTGTGACCTTAGTGCAGGGTTCAATGACTGTTAGGGAATATGAGGCAGAATTTATGCGCCTCTCCCGCTTTGCACCATTGCTCATCGCCACGGAGCTCATGAAGACACAGAAGTTTAAGCGGAGTTTGAAGCCCCTGATCAAGGAGAAAATTTTGTTTTTTCAAGCAACGACCTATTCGCATGTGACGCGGTTAGCTCTTATAACAAAAACTGATGTGGAAAGTATGTACTAAAGGAGAGACGAACAAAATAGAACTTCCAAAGCTCCGTCTCAGTTCTTTAGTTTTGGTCCCGATCAAATTAGTAAGCGATCACGATTCTCCATGCAGCCAACATTTCAACCTACTATAGTAGCTTATACGCGGCCCTACAACCCAACAGTGTTACCACCATTACCACCTTGGGTTCCATAACCATTGAAATAGTTTACCCAGTCTGTATCTCGAGTTCCACGAGCACGACCGACAGTCTCCCGCACGGGTTTCTATGCAATTTCGTCGACAGCTTCGACCGATGTCTGTGGAAAGCGTGGGAAGGCACACAAGACAGATGAATGTCGTAAAGCGTCTGGTGCGTGCTTTCATTGTGGAAAGATGGGACATCGTATTAAGGATTGCCTGAAAATGGTAGGAACGACATCAAAGGTGGGACCAGTCTTACAATCTGCACAGCCTACGGCATAAGGTTAAGCTTATGTTGTGTCGGCACAAGGTGCCCAAACCAACAATGATATCATTCAAGGTATACGAATTACTAAATGATAAGTTAATTCCTTTTCTTTATGAAGAAAGTGCATCTAGTTATAGGTTGTTACTTAGAAACAATTTAGCTAACAGTAGTATATATATACATTAGGTAGTTTGCAATTATATCCAGATGATGCCTACTTGTTGTATGAGGCACAAGTTTTGGTAGATCCTGGATCGACACATTCATTTGTCACACCACAATTTGCTACAAAGTTGGGAAAATTAGGAGCTACTCCAGAACCTCTCAACTTTATTTTAGATGTGTCAGTTTCGATTGGACATTTTGTTATGACTGACATTGTATATCGATCCATTATAGTCTTGATCAATGATTACTGGGAATACGAAGCAGTAGTCGACTTGATCTTACACGACATGCAAGGATTTGACATAATCCTTGGCATGGATTGGCTGTTCAACCACTATGCAAATGTAGATTGTCGAAAGAAGATTGTCACTTTTCGACCCCAAGGAAGAAAATCAGCTAGATTTTTTAGAGTACAGTCAGCTAAAATTCCCTTCATTTCAGTGATCCGAGCACGATGATTACTCGATAAAGGTGCTCAAGGGTATATCGCTTTCATTCAGAGTCACGATCAGACGAAGAAGAAAGTTTCACTTTCTGATGTTTCGATTGCTTGTGAATTCCCTTATGTCTTCCCTGATGAGTTGCCAAGATTACCACTTGATAGGGAAGTGGAATTCTCCATTGATTTAGCCTCGGGTACCGAGCCAGTATCAAAGGTGTGGTATCGAATGGCACCTGCGGAGCTGAAAGAACTCAAGAAGCAGTTGCCAAAGCTTCTTGATAAAGGATTTATCAGACCGAGTGTGTCTCCATGGGGCGCACTAGTATTGTTCGTGAAATAGAAGGACGGTTCGATGCATCTTTGTATTGACTATCGGCAACTGAATAAGGTGTCGATTAAGAATCGTTATCCGCTCCCGAGAATCGACAATCTCTTCAATCAGTTATAAGGAGCAAGATGGTTTTCAAAGATTGACTTACAATCGGGGTATCACCAGATGAAAGTGAAAGCTGAAGATATTTTGAAGATAGCCTTCCGGACACGCTATGGTTATTACGAGTTTCTCGTCATGCCCTTCGAGTTGACCAATGCTCCTGCATCCTTTATGGACTTCATGAATCGAGTCTTCAAATCTTACTTAGATTAGTGTATGTAGTATTCACTGATGATATTCTCATCTACTCAAAGACGAAAGCCGAGCACAAAGGTCATCTGCGTTTTGCTTTACAAACATTTCAGCTGTATGTAAAGTTCAGTAATGCGACTTCTGGCTGAATCAAGTTAGTTTTCTGGGTCATGTCATTTCCGAAGCCGGTATTACCATAGATCCTACAAAGGTAGAGGCTGTAGTGCAATGGAAGCAACAACAAATTGTAACCAAGATCCAAAGATTTCTAGGTCTCGCATGGTATTATAGACGTTTTGTTGAAGGGTTTTCAAAGCTTACTGGACCACTCATGAAGCTCACTCGAAAGAATATTAAATTCGAGTAGAATGAGGCATGTGAGCAGAGTTTTGAAGAATTGAAGCGAAGACTCACTTCTGCACCAGTCCTCGCAATACCATCAGGCAGTGGTGGCTTTGTTGTCTTCAGTGATGCTTCATATAGTGGGTTAGGGTGTGTATTAAATCAATGGGAATGTGTGATTGCATATAGTTCCCGTCAGTTGAAAGATCACGAGAAGAACTATCCCACTCATGACCTAGAATTAACAGCGGTCATTTTTTCGTTGAAGATCTAGAGGCACTACCTGTATGGTGAAACCTTCGAGATTTTCACTGATCATAAAAGTTTCAAGTATCTCTTTACCCAGAAAGAGTTGAATATGAGGCAGAGAAGATGGATGGAGTTCTTGAAGGACTATGACTATTCTATTCAGTACCATCCTGGTAAAGCAAATGTAGTTGCGAATGCGCTAAGTCAAAAGTCATCTGCTCAACTATCCCATCTTGTGACATGGTTATAAAGATGGAAATTGCTCAATAACATAGTGTCATCTAGTGCCACTATTCGAGCAACACTAACTGGAGGTTTACTTGTGACTGTTATGATCCGATCCACACTCTTCGATAGGATCAGAGAACTCCAGCTGCATAGGAAGACCTTATCACCATTAGACAGGGAGTACTCGGTGGGCTCTAGCCAGACCTTTTGATTAAGGACGATGGGTCTTTATTATTTCGAGGCCGAGTATATGTACCAAATGATAATGCCTTGTATCACGAAATTCTGAAAGAGACTCACAAGTCAGCTTTTGTCATTCATCCTAGTGGCATGAAAATGTATCAGGATTTGAAGAAGATGTTTTGGTGGAATGGATTGAAATGATAAGTGGCAAAGCATGTTGCAAAATGTTTAACCTGTCAGCAAGTGAAAGTCGAACATAAACATCTTGATGTTTTGTTACAGCCATTGCCAATCCCAGAATAGAAATGGGAGAACATTTTCATGGATTTTATCCTTGGTTTACTCGTACGTAGGAGGGTTACAATGCTATTTGGGTGATCGCCGATTGTCTCCACAAATCAACACATTTCTTACCCTACAATATGTAGTATACAGCATCAAAGTTTACCAACGTCTATCTGAGGGAAATCGTCAAATTACATGGGATACCAGTGAGTATCGTTTCAGATCGTGATCCATTATATACCTCCCGCTTCTGGCAGAGTTTCCAAGAAGGAATGGGTTCCAAGTTGGAATTTAGTTCTGCATTTCATCCTCAGACCGACGGACAGACAAAAAGGGTGAATCAAGTGATAGAGGACATGTTAAGAGATTGTATGCTGGATTTCCAAGGATCATGGGATAAGCACTTACCCCTGATCGAATTCACATACAATAACAGCTTCCAGTCGAGCATCGGCATGGCACCATTCGAAGCACTATATGGACGCCGATGTAAATCTTCGATTAACTGGGAAGACGCTGGAGAATGTCTTATTTTGGGCCCTGACTTGATTGAAAGTACAAATGCAGTTGTTCATATTATTCGTGAAAGGGTGAAGAATGCTCAAAGTTGGCTGAAGAGTTATGCCGATCTCAAACGAACCAGTGTTGATTTTCAGGGAATTAAACACACCTACAAGTATACTTACTATATGAATTACATTATATGTATTGTATTTCTAATGTGTACTGTAGAGATTGGTGATCATGTCTTTATCAAAATATATCCGACAGGGCGTGATGGGATTTGAGAAATGAGGCAAGTTAAGTCCTCACTACGTCGGACCATTTCAAGTCTTGGGCAGAGTTGGTAAGGTGGCATATCGAGTTGCTTTACCTCCACACTTAGCCAGCATACATGACGTATTCCACGTGTCTATGCTGAGAAAGTATATTAGAGATCTAACCCATGTATTGGATTATCAGCCACTGGATATTCAGGAGGATTTAACAGTAACTAAAGAGCCGATTCAGATTTTTGATCGCAGAGACCAAATCTTGAGAACAAAACGTATTTCACTCGTATTAGTCCAATGAAAGAATCACGGTTCAAATGAGGCTACCTGGGAACGCGAAGTTGATATTCGCGCTCAATATCTCTAGTTATTTACCTGAGGTAAGCCATTTATTTTATTTGTAGAATTAGTTATTCCATATGATATAACAAATTTTTGGTATACATTTATATATATATATATAGATATATATATATATATAAGTATAGAAGTTGAGGGAAAACAAATCCTAAGGTAAGCCGTTTATTTTATTTGTAGAATTAGTTATTCCATATGATATAACAAATTTTCGGTATACATTTATATATATATGTCGGTATATATATATATAAGTACAGAAGTTGAGGGAAAACAAATTTTCCTCTACCATATATGACCTGCTAATGCATTGCTAATGTATATACATACCATTGTTTAATTTAAAAACAGTAACACTATATCCATAAATTGGGCTTGAACACTAACTAGTGAGTTAGTTCAACACATTCCCCTGATTATTTTTGTTTTTGCTTACTCAATAGTACTATATATCTACCTGTGTATGTGTGCGTTATATGGTAACACAAGTAACAGTAGCTTGAGTTCCTATTGATTTTTGCCTTGTAATGTCATATGCCTTCAATTACTCAAATAAATTACATGAACTCTCATAGTATGACAACAATGTCTCACTTTCCCCGTCTTCATTTATTTTCGAGGATGAAAATTCCTTAACTAGGGGAGAATGTAACAGTTGACAAAATTGTGATTCACTCGATAAGTCACACTATATCCGTCACACAAATAATTGAAATTTTTTTTCAAAATAATAAAATAGCTCATCACACAATTTGGTAATGATGCATCGGCATATTTGACACATAAGGGTGTCAACCATTTTGACCCAAAGCCCGATAAACAAAAAGGTTGCCTCAGCACCTGAGACAAGCACGTGTGGTTGCCTCGACAACGTGAGGCAAGCACCTTGCCTCGGCCACTTGAGGCAAGCAATATATGTTACATCAGCACATGACGCAAGCATATACACTCATGAATTATGTGTATAAAAATATACACATTTAAATATGGTAATCACCTAATAGATCTAACATAAATGTGTTAGCATTATATTAAAACTAAATTTTTGACTTATACACTCACCTCATGTACTAGTTTTATATGCTAGCCAAAGCCTCTTTTGGCTTATATGCATCTACACTTAAAAACAATTATATGCTTTACATAAAATTCCAGCCCCAAACAGCGTATAAGATGTTTTGTTCCCCTATTTACTCCATGCATGCATGAGTCACATTTCTACTCCATGCACGCAAAGTGAGAGAAACCCACTACAAAGCTCGCCAACCCATCTTCCTTCTTCCTCCTTTCACCCTTAGCAAATAGACCTTGCATTTTCTGTGAAAACCACAGCCGGCCATTTAAGTAACAGCTCTGCTAGAATTCCACCCCATAGCCTCTTCTAGCTCCAACTAGTTTTCTCTTAGTTCTTCTTAAACTCTTAGTTTCAAACACATGAATTTAGAATCATAGATTACATGGTAACCTGCAATTCGATTAAAAAGATTTCGAAGGCACACGTTGGTCTCAGGGAGTTCTTGCAGCCTCGTTCTCACAAGCTCACAAGCTCGGCGAGCTCAATACCTTGGTTGGCATCGTTATAATCACAAGCACACCAAAAAGTATGCCGTGAACGATCAAAGTACTAGACTAGGCTCATTACATTAATTTAGATCTAATATAAATCTGAGGTGTCGATTTAATGCGAACGAATCTACAGCTCAGAAATCAAGTTTTGTGTGAGGGTTTTGGAATCTAAATTTCAAATAAAACATTTCCGGAACTTTCATGCAAAATTAATCAAAAATAAACCTTTGTTTCATATGAAAAATATACCGGAAATATAGTAGAGATTATACAGCTAAAGGACCTAGCAAACTAATAAAAGCAAAGAGAAGTAAGAAAACCTCACAAGGTTGCCGCAAAGAAGGTGCATAATATTGCGCCACACGGCAACCATATGGCTTGCCGCGGCAACCATATGGCTTGCCGAGGCAAGCTTGTGTGAATCTTGGGCTGTGACTTCATTGAGTATTGGGTTTGGGTGGATGTGCACTACATTAAATCTTACGAGTAGTGCCCATATATGAGACCTATCTGACGTATAGGTGACCCAGAAAATATACTAAAATGGTACACATAAATGATAGGTGTTGGTGAACACGACGAGATCACACCGAGGAATCTAGTTTGAATGCGTGCATGCATATGTAACAAGTAGCGTGTGAGCTAAGGTAGGAAATTTTACCTTGCTACATTATAATTGGTTTCTTCTTTTCATCTTGGATCGTACATTATTATATATATACGTATTTTCGGTCAAGACAATGCTAAACTCGACATATTGATTATATATACATGTGAAGTTCTACGTCTGATGTAATGATGTTAGTTAGTTTAATATATATGTCTGTTGTGATTATATTAAGTCTGTTTTCATTAATGCATGCTTATGATCAGATCAGTTCAAGTATACTAGTTTCATTTAATTTGACACATGCTTATGATCATCAAATCAGCTTGATGTATGAGCATATGCTAATTCAGTTTTAAGTGGATATATGATTATGATAATATCAATTAGATAAGATCAGCTCGACATATGTGATAATGTTAGAAATATTGTCAAACCAATTTAGATGACATGATATAGAGCAGCAGATGGATGTGTATGCATGATAATACTAGAGTAATTTAGAGGACGATTTATGAATCGTGATGAAAGTATAGTTTAGATACAACATAAAATAATGTATGCACATGCTAGCTTAGTTTTGATGATAGCCCAGTTTTGAGGTATGACTATGACTGATGGTGTTAGATCAGGTTATAGTAATATATATTGATGATAAGAGATTCAGATTCGATGTATACTTTTGCATAATTATGATGCGAGTTCAGCTTAATTATCAATGATTATGCTAGTTTCAGTTATGTATGATCATGTAAGTTCAGTTATTCAAATCAGTTTTGCTATATGATTCTATGTTATCTGTTCATGATGATCTCGCATATATGTTACCATGAATTGTTCGTGTCCCGTTATCCTTGATGTAATGTACAGGTCCTTGCTTCGTCTTAAGCCAAGTGATCCTGCTAACTCAGGAGCTTGACTGTGTAAGTCTTGAAATAAGTTATCCCGCTAACTTGAGAGCTTGATGGTCTTATACCAAGTGACCCTGTTAACTTAGCTCAGGGGCTTGACTCGTCTTGTACCAAGTGACCTTACTAACTTAGCTCAGGGGCTTGACTCATCTTGTATCAAGTGACCTTGATAACATAGCTCAAGGGCTTGATTTCTTGGTGCTAATGACCCTGTTAACATAGCTCAGGGGTTAGACATTTGATCTCGAAAGCTTGATTCTTTATTCAGTTTGATGTCTTATTTCAGTAGGATTCCTTGTCAGCTTGATTCCTTGTATTTGTTCCACATGAAACATGATTCCTCGTATTTGTTCAACATGAATCTGTCAGCATAATTAATGATTCGTATGATTTATTGCTTGTTTATGCTATACATTGTTAGAATAGATACAAGGTAAGATATAATGTGTTTAATTTTATAAGTTATGCATCTAAAAGTGAACTGAAAATCTAACATATAAAGTAGCATTTTAAATTTCCTTGCTGAGCTTCGATGATAGCTCATCCTACGACTTCATGTCTTAGCTGCAGATATTGCTCAAGACCCTGAGCGCGAGATTGATCCTACCTACCAGCCTGAAGAGGAGAAGGAGGAGGACAAGGAGGAAGATTCTGCTGAAGACTTTTTTTTCCTAAATAGGTTTCAGAGAGAGAGTTTTGTTTTAAAATATGTATAATAGTAGTAATATATTTGAGATATTCGGTACTTCATGTATAGGCCTTCTCTCCACTGTTTAGATGATGAGTAGCCGCTATCGGTGGAAAGCTATACATAGCTTTTATTTATATTTTATTATTTATTTTCCTATTTTAGACAGTAAATGAATATCAGGTATGTGCCATATGTTCTCTTTATCAGAGTTAATTTTACGCTTCCGCAATTGTAAAACTTTATACACGATGCACTTGTATGACAGGATCATGTTAGGTGATCTGACGACGCGACCTTTCCTATATACGATAAAGAGAAAGGTCGGGTTGTCACACTTTTCTTCTTTATTTTCTCAAAGGTGACGTCGACTCCATCATAGTCGGCTGGATGGAGTTCTTTTGTCATCTCTCAGCTTGGCTCGTGCTGACTCAATGGATACTGTGACTGTTCGTAAACCTTAAAGAGAGCTTTTTCTTAGAATATATCTTGGCCATGGGATAGGTTCAAAATTTTGAAGGTATTCTTGGGTTAAGAAGGTTTCCTCGATAGGGTTCCAGTTGTCATAATACACTTCTTCCTTGAAGAATTTTGACTATACATGCCCCACTTTTTCTTTTCTATTTTTTTTTATTCTTTTTGCTTTTTTCAGATATCCTCTTTTTGGGATTTTACCTTTTTTATTTTTTTAGATTTGATGGTAACTCTTTTTCTCCTTTTTTGTTTGATATTACACTTTTTTTCTAGGGAGGGGTTTAACGAAAGAAAGGTTAATGGCTCAACGGGTGTAGCAAGGGTATAAGTATTCAAGGACGCTTTTTTAGCTACTTGACTTTAAAATGATGGCCTCTTTTTTGGGATCCTTAAGTAGTCACATATCCATCTTATCAATACTTATCTTATCGCGGGAGACTTAGGAATAAAAACGTCAGACGTATCCAGCATTGATGGGCTCAGGAAAGTGATCTCCGTCCATGATGGTGAGGTGGAACACTTCTCGGATCACTTCTTAGGAAAGTGATCTCCGTCCATGATGGTGAGGTGGAAAGTGATCTCCCTCCCAATTGGGCTTGAATTTTTCTCTTGGATCGGCGTGGAGAGAAGGAAAGATTTTCTTGAGTACTGTGTCACCCACTTTTAAATCTCAGATGTGAACACGCTTGTTGTAAGCACATGCGATCCTTCTCTAATAGGCCTTAGTGTGACACAAGGCTAGGAGCCTTTTCTCATCTAGCAGGTTCAATTGCTCAAAGTGGTTCCTCTCTTGCGGCTTATAATAGATTAGATTCAATGACAATGCGAAGTGAAGGTACATCAACCTCAACTGGCAGCACTGCATCAGTTTCATACATAAGGGAAAATAGTATTGCCCTTATAGCGGTACGGATCGACGTTCGATAAGCCCATAGTGCAAATGGTACCATTCCGCTCCAGTCGCGGTACGTGACGACCATCTTCTCTCAAGAATGTGAATGACTGTCTTGTTAGCAGCTTCTACAACACCATTGGTTTGCAACCAATATGGTGATGAGCGATGATGGTTTATTTTGTACTACTCATAAAAGGCTCTTATGCGCTTGTTCACGAAGTTGGTGCCATTTTTCGTTGTGATGTCCTTGGGTACACCGGATCGATAAACAATATTATTCTTAATGAATTTCTCAATATGATTGGTCGTGATGTTCATATATGATCCTGCCTCTACCCATTTGGTGAAATATTTAATGGTGACAAGGATAAATTGATGCCCATTAGATGCTTTTGGGTTGACCTTTCTGACGACGTCGAGGCCCCATGTAGCAAATGGCAAATGAGTGGTCATGATGTGTAGATCAATGGCAGGAGCATGTATTAGACTAGAGTGTTCTTGGCATTTGTAGTCCTTCTGAACATGCTTGCAACAGTCAGCTTCCATGGTAGTCTAAAAATATCCTTGTCATAGGATCTTTTTGGCGAGAATGTGTCCATTGACATGGGCCCCGCATACTCCTTCATAGATTTCTTTTATGATGTTGGCTGCCTCACCCTCAGTAAGGCATCTGAGTAAGATAATGGTATATGATCGCTTGTAGAGGCACTCACCACAGATGACGTAGTTTGTCGCTAAATGTTGGATGGTCCGTTTTTCCGTCTTGGTCGTACCTTCAAGGAAAGTTTGAGTTTCGAGGAAGTTCTTGATATATGAGAACCATGGAGGATCATCATCTTGCTTTTCGGATCCCTCAATCTTGAGGCAGAAGGCCGGCTCATTCCTTTGTTCGATCATGACTGGCTTCATCTCGACGCCATATGAGATTTCTACCATTGATGCCAACATTACTAGTGCATCGGCAAAGTAATTTCTTGCTCGCGAGACATGAGAAAGTAACATCCTCGAAGCATACTATCAGATCTTCAAGGTGTTCATTGTATGGGATCTCATCTTTTGTCTTCCAATCTCCATTTTTCTATGATTAACTGTGAGTCGCCAAACACCCTGAGATGAGCTATGTTCAGGTCCAAAGCTGCTTATAGGCCAACTACATAGGCTTCATACTCGGCCATATTGTTTGTGCATGAGAAGTTGAGCTTGATGAAAATTGGTACGTGTGATCCTTTTGGCGAAATAAGAATAGCATCGACTCCTTGACCTTCGGTATTTATTGCCCCGTCAAAGTGCATTACCCAGGATTTCTCTATCTTCACTGTATCATCCTCTGTCATGAACAAGATGTCCTCATCTGGGAATTCAGTTCTCAAAGGGTCGTAATCAGGTAAAGAATTTTTGACAAGATGATCGGTGAATGCTTGCCCCTTTATTGATTTCTATGTGACATATGTGATGTCGAACTCTGATAAGAGGAGTTGCTAGTGTGCGGTTCGGCCCGTGAGAGCTGATTTTTTAAACAAGTACTTCAATGGATCCCTCTGTGCCAGAAGGAGAACTATCTGGGATAGTAAGTAATGACAGTCTCTATGTAGCCCATACGAGAGTTAGGCATGCTTTCTCCAGATGAAAATAGTGTCTCGTAGTCAATAAACTTCTTGCTGAGATAGTAGATGGCCTGCTCTCTTCTTCTTGTTTCATCGTGCTGTCATAGGACACATCCCATCGAAATTTCTATTGTAGAGAGATACATTAAGAGTAGTCTCCCTGGTACTGATGGTACCAAAATTGGAAGATTGGAAAGGTAACTCTTGATTTTATCGAATGCTGCTTGACGGTCCTCATCCCATTCAACGGGCGAATCTTTTCTTAGTATCTTGAAGATCGACATACAGATAGGAGTTAGTTGTGCAATGAATCGACTGATGTACTGTATTCTACCCAAGAAGCCTCTGACTTCTTTCTCTATAGATGGCGGTGGCATTTCGACGATGACTTTTACCTTGATTGGGTCAACCTCAATGCCTCTTCTGCTAACAATGAAGCTAAGTAGTTTTCCTGACATGGTATCAAATGCACACTTCTGAGGGTTCAGACGGAGCCTATATTTCCTCAATCTTTCAAATAGCTTCTGGAGGTTCACCATATGGTCACCTCTTTCTGATGATTTAGCAATCATGTCGTTAATGTACACCTCAATTTCTCGGTGCATCATGTCATGGAAGAGTGTTGTCATTGCTCTTTGATATGTTACCCCAGCATTCTATAATCCGAATGGCATGACCCAGTAGTAGAACGTTCCCCAAGGAGTAATGAATGCCGTTTTCTCTCGGTCTACCTCTGCCATCTTATTCTGATTGTATCTGGAGAATCCATCCATGAATGAGAGCATCCCATGCCTAGCAGTGTTATCGATCAAGATATCGATGTGTGGCAACGAGAAGTCTTCTTTTGGGCTCGCCTTGTTCAGGCTTATGAAGTCAATGCACATGCGAACCTTTCCATCTTTCTTTGGTACCAGGACGATAGTGGCTAGCCACTGAGAGTATTTAGAGACCATGAGAAACCTCGCATCGTACTGCTTTATGATTCCATCCTTTACTTTCAACGTCCACTCTGGCCTGAGGTGTCTCAACTTCTACTTTACCGGCTTAACATCTGGATAGAGCGGCAACTCATGCTCGACCAAATTGATATCCAACCCAAGCATGTCCTCGTATGACCATGCGAAGACGTCTTGATATGACTGAAGGAAATCAATCATACTCTTTCTTTCCTCGGGAGACAGCGACATTTCGATCTTGGTGATTCTAAGAATCTCCTCGATCCCTAGATTGACGCCCTCTATTTCTTCCACAATCGGCGTAGGGCCATGCTCAAAATTGACAAACCGGTCCAGGAGCTCATTGGGGAGCTCCTCGGTTAGGATTTTCTCATCCAGACTCGTGACTCCTACCTCTTGTATTTTTATAGAAAAATGGTCGATTCCACGTGGGACAGGCTTTTCTATTAAGGCACTTTTTTCTTTGATTTTCTTGAGAATTTTGAAAGACAATTTTTTTAGATTATTTTGTATTTTTTTGAATTTTTCTTTTTCTTCAAAAATGGGCCCTTGGCAAGGCGGGTCCCTATATACACATGATATTGCCAGCCAAGCGCTCACCTCACTTTTTATAGGTAATCTTTTTTTTGGGAAGCAGGTGCCGAATTTCAGGCCACTCGAAGCTTCCAGAGTTAGGGACATTGACGTCCAATTCCTTATCTACGGTACTATCCCTTTACCTGCTCAAGTGGAGGAGGCTGATTGATATGGCTTTTGAGAGTCAGCCTCCATCATGTTTATCCTGGGCTTGTCTGGGACCCTCTGTCCTCAAACTTCAGCATGGTTCTGTGGTGGTTTACCACAAGGGGGACTGTACAGGCATGGGAAACTCCTGAAAAAGGAACAAGGAGGCTAGGTCTATTTCAAAATTGGGAGGGAGGATTTGGGGATTGGTTAGGTGGATCGGGGCTGCCAGTTTGTGCGGGGTTAACTGTGTTGCCCCATTCTGATCAATCTTTATAACCCCTGCACTTACAAAGGTATCCCGAATGTGAGGTCTAGGGCGAGGTTCATCCTCTAAGTCTATTCCTCGGGCTTTTTCAGCGGCAATGGTTCGGGGCTTTTCCTTGGCCTCCTGGACCTCTTTCTCAGTAGGCCTGTACCCTAAGTCCAATATGATCCACTATTCGCCTTTGGCTCTGACTGGGTCCTTCTGTCCTTGCAACTGAGGTGCCAACCCCTTACCTTTCTAACAGCCCCATTTCTGGAGCATGGCCACGGATGCGACCATTCCGCCACCGGTTTTCATAGTAATCCTCTCGAGAGGCTCCAGGATCACTGTCGACACATCATACTCAAAGCTATGAAGATCTGTGTCTTTGGTAGTGTGCGGCACATCCAATACCTTGGGTTTCTCTATACTATGTGTAGCCTTTTCTCTTTCATCCTGCCCCTCGCCTGTAATGGTGATGATTTTCTGCTCTGATACAAATCTAAGTTTTTGGTGCAAAGTGGAAGGTATTACCCTGACCTCACATAACCATGGGCACCCTAAAAGTAGATTAAATATGGATTTAATGTCCATTACCTTGAATGGTATGGAAAAGGTCATTGGCCCAATCATGAGGTCAAGATCGACTTCCCCAATTATTTCTCTTTTCGTATTATCAAATCCTCTGGCGCTTGTCTTTGCTAGCCTTAACATGGAAGGATCCACCCCTATCTTGGTAGCAGTTCTCAGAGGGCATTCGTTCAAGTACGACCCATTGTCTATCGATACCAATGGGATCACCATATTCCTAACTTCTACTGTGATGCTGAAGAGTTTGGAATTATTATTTCCTTCTTCTAGCATATTGGCATCTGAAAAAGAGATGGCATTGGGAGCCAACACCTGCCCAATTATCTATCCCACTTCGTCTGGGCTTACTTGGATAGATACGTATGCATTTTTTAATGCCTCCATCAAAGCTTGAAAATGAAGAGGGGATGTCATTAACAAATCCCATACTGTGATGTGGGTCGGCATTCTCTTCAGTTGAGTTTCTAGTATGTGTTCTCGGCCCATCTTCTCAAAGGGGTTTACAACTGTAGTTCCTTTCTTCTCTTCTGGTCGGGCCGATGTTGGTACCTCTGATTGTTTGGAGATTTTTCTTGATTAAGTGATAAAATCTACAGACCTCTCTCTGTTGCTGCCTGCGTTGACATCTGTCTGTTCGTAACTGAGGGGAACTTGATGGGGATTATAGGTTAGCCCCAGAATTTGAAATGGAGTGGACGTAGGCCTCAAAGGTGCTTGAGTCAGCAAATTGGGATGGGTGGATAGCACTTGGTTGACCTCTGTGGGATAGATTAGGGAAGTGGTGAAAATGGGCCACATGGGGATTGGGAATGGCTGTATTGGGGGTGATGGGACAAGCCATTGATAATTAGCCAGTGCTGGAGGGGGATACGGGGTAAAATCAGCCATCTGATAACTGGTGGAGGATGTGCTGTGTATGGTTGATACTAGTTGTTTTGGACATAATTGACGGGGTTGGTGAAGGAAAATATATCCTTAGACCTAAGGATTTTGTTGGTGGTGCAGGATTAGGGAAGTAATCAGCCAAATTCAGGGGCTCAATTACTCCGATGTTTCTATCCTCTCGATCTCTTTGCCTTGGTGTTATGAACTCTTCTCGGGTGTGGATGTAATATGACGGGTCAAACTCCTCATCGTCTTCCTCTATCATGTTGATGGTCAGCCTAGGGCTGCTCCACCAAGTGGATGTGGCGGTAACCACACTTGGTATATGTTGGCATGCTGGTTGGGCTAGGGAAGTGCTAGAGGAATGATCTTGCCAACCTCTATTAAGTCTTGTATCATATGCTTTAAAGGGAAGCAGCGATCGGTTGAGTGGCCTAGTCCTTGGTGGAAATTACAATGGGTGGTTGGGTCGTAATTCCTCGAAATAGGATTTGGTGGAGGTCGTGGTTGGAGTGTAGTAACCAAACCCTTCTCAGTTAGCAAGGGCAATAAGACATTTAAAGACTGCTCCAAAGGTGTGAAGACTCGATCGAAACGGACCCTTCTCTGTTCTGGGGTCATTTGGGCCCTTGCTCATTTCTGGTTCTTTGCATCGGCTCGCTTCTGACTGGAGCTGGCTGTGCTGCCTTAAATTGAAATGGGGTTATGTTGGTATTAGGTCGCATATTTACAACTGTTTGTACATCTACCCCAGTTCTTCTATCGTTCCTCCATTCAGTGAACCTTCAAATCCCACTGGCCCCACCAGACACATTCTTGCTTAAATGTCCTTCTCTAATCGTGTCCTCGCAACGGTTGGCATTTCTTACAAAATCAGCAAAGCTAGATTGCTGTTGGTATACTAGGAAATCTGAGATGACCGGTAGGATACTTTTTGAGATCATCTCAATCTGCTCATCGTCAGGTATTCTGTTCCTGACCTGAGCTACCAATGCTCTCCACCACTCGAGGTAGTCGTTAAACATCTCATTGAATTTTTATTTCAAGCGAGCTAAATCTGACTTGCGAGATTCAATGTCTATGTTGTAGACATATTGTTCCTAGAATAGGTGGGTCAGATCCTTCCACATTTTGATCATGGAAGGTTCCAAAGAAGTGAACCACCTCAAAGCAGAACCCGTGAGGCTCTTTTGAAAGACCTTTATGAGCAAACGCTCATCCCCTCTATATTGGCACATGTCCCCATAATAGGATATGAGGTGTGCAATGGGATTACCCATGTCGTTGTATTTGTCAAAGATTGGTACTTTAAATTTTGGGGGGTAAGGGGACCTCTGAAAACAAGTATAGGTTAGAAAAGTCTGTCGCATAGATTTTAGCTCCACCATCTTCATCAGCTACTTTTGGATCTTGTCCATTTATTCTTTCAACAACTCTAATTCTTTGGATGGTGAGGTCGTCTTCTCGGCAGGCAGCCTCCATTCACTCTGGGCTGTCGGTGGGTTAGTGACTATGGGTGGTAGGGGGTTGAAGCTGGTGAATGCCCCTGCATAATCCCCGTTGTTCCTAATCTCGTCTTCCTCATATTGTGGGTCTATGCATGGTGGAAAGGGTGAGATTATCCTGTGTTGGTGGGATGGGTATTTGGTGGGGCCACTGTATATGGGGGAATCCTTGGGGTGGAGCTTGAGAGGTATGCTGATGGGTGGACTAAGGGTGGTTGATTGCATGGGATGGATTCTCGTATTGAACTAGGTATGAGGGTTGTGGATGAGTGAGGTCGAGGCTATGTTGGGAGACTGGATGATGTGGGTGCATCATCTAGGGTAGAATGGGGGCCTGTTGGGTGTATGTGGGGTATTGGGGGAATGAGAGAAGATGGGAGAATGGGGCTCCCAGGTGTGGTCCTTGATGGGCTTGGGGGACGAGGCCCTGGTGGGCTTGGATTTGGACTATTGGGCTTTAATGGGATTGGGGCATCGGACCTTGGTGGGCTTGGGCCATTAGGCCTTGGTAGGTTTGGGCCATCGAGCCTTGGTGGGCTTAGGCCATCAGACCTTGGTGGACTTGGGCCATTGGGCCTTGGTGGGTTTGGGACATTTGGCCTTGGTGGGCTTGGGCCATCGGGCCTTGGGCGGTATGGATAATGGGAGGTTGATGGGAGCTTTGGAGGAAAGAGGCATGGAGACTTGGGAGGGTATGGGATGAATTCGGAGGTGTGCGAGTTGGATGGGGGGGCTATTTTGAGAAGCCTTCCAGTTGGTATAGACCCTGACCATCTCATCCATCATGGCCATTGGATTGGGTGAGGGGGTGAGTGTAAAGGGTGCATCCGATGGGGAGAGGATGTGGGGACAATTGGCCGTGACCAGGTAGATGGGAGAGGAAAGTTGGGCATGGTGGGTGGGTGAGGAAAACTGGTGATGACTTGGGTAAAATCGGGCATGACCTGGGTAGATGGGGGGACATGGGGTGGATTTTAGGTAAATGAGGGATAATTGGGTGTATTTGGAGGGGGTTGGGACAAATTGGGCATTGCTTGGGTAAATGAGGGGGAATGGGGTGTAGAATTGGGGGGAAATATGGGGAAATTAGTTGCGGACGGAGAACAGGATAAATTTTGGGTGGTGGTGGCAAAAAAATGAGGTGGATTTTGAGTGATGGGGGAGGGGGGGAAATTAGAGTTGTTGGGATTTGAGGAAAAATGGGGTGAAAATGGAGCGTATGTGCGGTGGTTGTGGACGGATTCTGGGTGAATGGAAAGATGGGCAAATTTTGGGTGGGTGCGGAAGGAAATATGGGTGCACCGAAGGGCCCAGTGACGGTAAATGGTGGTTGGGTGAGCGGAATGGAGGTGAACATTTCATCCAAATGAGAATGTGTTGGGGAGTGTGGCAGGGATAAATCTGGGTAGGCATAAGCTGGATCAACTGCCCATGACATGGCTTGGCAGCGGGTTGGATACGGATGCCTTGGATGGGGTCCGTAAAATTTTCTTCTCCTCCCTCTTCGGGATGACGGAGGGTAAGGCGATGTCGTCGTGCCGGCACCACAAGTTATTTGTTTTCTTTTGTTGGTTTTGGATTTTTGATTGATCTTTTTTTTTTTGTATATATATATATATATATTTTTTTTTTATGACTATTTTTGAAAAAGTAAATGAACCTTTTTTATGGGTTCCAAAACTTGGGAATTCCCATTTCCGGCGGCGTTCATGCCCCAAACATTTCCCATGGCGGGACCCCGACACTCTTCGAAAGAATCAAAGGGAAAAACCCTTGATCTATGTGAAGGCACGAGAATCCACGCAATAACCTGATCCCTCGAAGAAAGTCAATATGAGGGTGACCTCTTTTGACCGACGAGAGCGTATTGGGTGCCGACAAGTGTGGGATTTATCGGAGACACTAAACGACTAAGCAGGGGATTTGGGGGAGTGATAGAAGGCCTCAGATTCAGACCGCCAGGCCTAGAATGGGCATAGCATGTGTAGTATATATGCTAGGCCAAAATCTTGAGGTTTTGGCTTAGCATGTATTTTATACACACTAAGCAAAACCTGATGATAATTGACTTAGCGTGTGTATTATACACGCTAGAGCAAGTTTGGGTTTGCTTGGCTTAGCGTGTATATTATACACTCCAGGAAAAATAGAATATATAAAATTTTCAACAATAGAACAGCAAGCCCGAAATTGGTCTGATTTTCTGGTTTTCGGGAAGCAGTGCTTCCAGGGACGGATTTTTGTGTTGTAACGCCCCTCCTTCCCGAACCTAGGGATACAAGGTTGATTCGAGGCAACTAAACGCACTCCCTAAGGGTTTTAAGCTTCGTAACTGGATCGGTCACCCTCCCTATATACCTCCGACGTCTTCTCATACACTAGATGGAGTGGCACTTTTCCCGATCATCACCACTAGGGGTTGCCATCGTACTCAACACCGGGATGTTTATATAGCTGCCTAAATTCCCAACCCCTTAAAAGCTAATCTCGCAAAATGATTTAAGTCCCTTAATTCACTTTTAAAATCCAATTTTAATTTCAAATTTTAAAAGGGGAGTTCACTTATGTTCAAAAATGGGTTGTGATGATCCCGTGCCGCCTCTACGGGCTGGCGTCCACTGATAGTATATGAGTGCAAGACAGTAAAAGCTCACGTAAGCCCCCCAAATGGCTAAGGCGTGTAAAATGCACAAATATGTCCACCAATCTGCTAAGGCATTAAATGACCAAAAATAAAAAGAAATTAAGGATAATGCGCAAGTAGGTCCGCCAATCGGCTAAGGCTCGTAAATGACAGAAAATAGGGGTAAGTAAAATTTGACGGAATTGTAGGGGTGAGTACAAAAAGAGACAAAAGATGTTAGTAAACACAAGAAAAGATATAAAACAAAAGAAGGCCAATTTTCAAGGGGAATCTCTACAAGCTATTTCCCCAGCGGAGTCTCCATCTGTGCAATCGTGGGCTCTCGCGAGTCTGTCGCGATGATGCGCTCTCTTTACTACAAATTTAGAGTCACCACCCGGAGCTTTTGGTGTCTCGGGATACCCAAATCGATATGATGAGCACCGAAGTGCTAAAAATAAGACTCTAATTCGGTCTACGCCAAAGGCTCTTGGGCAAGGGCTTCGATTATCGTTCGAGAAGGTGTTAGGCACCCGAACGACCCACTCGTAAGTGGTCTCTACTTATGGCCAAAAGAGAAAAAAAATAAAATAATAAAATAACACTTTGCTTGCCTAAAGGCACTCCAATCCTATTTACGCCTCCTACAATCACCGAGATTTCGACGGCATAATGACGCAAATTCAAGGATAGAGGAAAAGCAAAAAAGGTAGAGGAATAGAAGGGAGAGTCGGAGCTCTCAAGAACTTGTAGCACAGCTGTGGACCTTCGCCTGGGTGCTCTTCAACTAGCTTCCGATAGCTTAAGGAGTTGGAAGATAGGTTCTAACCGCTAAGGCTTGATAGCTAAAGGGTAAGGGGAAGAAGTCTAAGGAATCACTATTACCTAAACCTAAGGATTTTTTATGGAAGATAGGATCTAAAGGATGGTTTCATTTCTGGAATTTATATGAGTTTTGTACACACATAGTGGAGGAGGGGATCTCTTAATCCCTCTCTCTTGGAAATTTTTCAAGCCATTTGCGGTGCCTCTCTATTTATAGGTAAAAGGGAGGTTAGGAGGGTACTTACGTGCTAATAAGGTTAGCAATTAGGTAATCTTCTAATCTAAGATTTTCAAAGATTTTGAGAGCTTGGAAATGTGAGCAATGGGTTTCAATGGTAGATGATAGGGTGAGGTTTCAAATGACTAGGGGGTTGCAAATAGGTTAAATGGGGGTGCAACAATCCTAATGAAACCCACCCTAAACATTGGGATGCTAAACAAGTCAAACCCCAAATATCATTATGAGAAAAATCTAAAAGTTACTGTAGCTAAGCCTGGCGTGTGTATTAGACATGCTAGGCATAGCTACAGTGATTGAGAAGTTCAGAGCCCGCTGTGGGACCCATTTGGCTTAGTGTGTGTATTATACACGCTAGGCCAATTCTGTGAAAAAATATCTTAGCGTGTATACCACATTCCCTCATAAATGGCTTAGCATCTGTATTATACACGCTAGGCATAGCCACAGTGCTCGAGAGGCTCAGACCTGTCGAAGGGTCCACCTCCTTTGGTGAAGTAGAGCCGATTCAGGCTCGAAACTTCGGATCGCTATAACTTTCGGTGTATACCTCGGATCAAGGTGATTCTTAGCTTGTTGGAAAGCTAGGAAAGTCTTCTTTCCAATGGTATATGATTTAGTTTCAATCAGAGGTCCCAACAAGCTTCGGCACACCTTTCTCTAATCACAGCCCGGGAGGGTTCGAAACTGGTCCGGGAAAGGTTCTAAGGGTTAGGGTAGGGTTTTAAAGGTTTCGAGATGATTCCTAAGGGTTTGAGAGATGCTATCAGAAGCTCAGGTAGTATGCCTTTCTCGAAGTATGTTTCGATCGGACCTTGGGCTAAATTTGGGTGTCTACAACTGTATTAGATTGAATATTTGAAACAATAGATTGATCTGAACTGTAATATTTAGACTATAGTTTCAAAATTGTATAAACCAGTGAGCATTAGAGACTAAATTTTCCTTTCTTTGATAGAGAGACTACTTCTATCCAAGTTCAAAATTTCTTTGAACTTCTTTACTGCTTTTATGAAATCTCATATTGTTGAACTTAGAATCAAAATATTCTATGACTATGATAACCTAATTTTTTTTTTAAGAACTATCTATTAGAAATGTCAAAACAATAAGATATCTATGCTAGTAAATCGTAAAGATGATTAAAGGTCATCTTTTATTTAAAACAGAGCTAACAAAGTCAAAATCTCATAAAATAACTTATCCTTTAAACTCATATTAGAAGCCTAAACTGAATTTCTTTGTACCAAAAATTTTGAAAACCCTTAACAATATGTATTACCCAAAGCTTTCGACCATTAACCCTTATATTTTTTTAGAGTTTAGAATGCAAAAGAAGGGAAGGAGAGAGAATGAAAGGAATAAAAGCAAAAACAGATAAGGGGAATGCTAAAAAAGGGTATAGCTGAAGAAATTATTTTAAAGAATATGAGAAAAGAGATGAAAAATCATGAAAGACAATATATAAAAAATTTAAAAAAATATATAAAATATAAAATCATAAAAGACGATTCTAAATCAAAGGATAGAAGAAAAGAAAGCAAGAAATGAGAATTATAAAAATAAGAATTAGTAAATAAGAAGAAGCACGCAAATTTGTGGATACTAATACTGAAGTAGAAAATAAGAGAAGAAGAAAAAGATAGGAGAAGGAAGAACTAAATTTTCATAAATATTTTGAATCATTTTCTACCTTTCTTTGACATCTTCTGAAACCCAAAGCCCCATTACAAGCCGAAGGAAAGACCTTTTTGATTTACGATTTACAAAAGCATAAGCCTAATAGAGATATGAATAATATATACTATGGATTGCACAGGGAATCATATTAATAGAATTGATTATCTTTTCTACGAGATTAAAATTTTTGCAATTATCCTTTGAATAAATTCTTCTGAAAAAAAAAAAATATATATATATATATATATATATATATATATATATATATTATACTGTGAGAACCCAGAATTTTGATATCTTTTCTGAGAGTATGCCAATAGTGTGAGTTTTTAAATAAAAATATTTTCTAAAATTGCAGTTTAGAAAAATCTATGAAGAATAAACTGTTCACTGATGCATACACTCCGTGCTTACTATGAATTGAAATTGTTGGAGTTGTAATCAAGGATAATTGTTATAATGGAAAGTAAGGATAAAAGGAATTGTAATTTTAGAAAATTATAACAACCATGTGATGATTAACTTAGTTAACTTAGCTAGTGTATGAAAATTAGTTTAGATTTTTAACCTTTTGTTTTCTTATAAATTTTGAAAAATGTTTTTAAAAATCTAAAAATATTTAAATTTTGTAGGTAACTTCAGTGGAAACCTTCAAGAGACTACAACTCCACTACGGATCACTTAGGGGTTTAAAGGTTTGTTGCAACTGCTAAATGTAATCGTACTCCTTACGAAAGTGGCATTTAAATTCTTAGTTTATGATGTTTTATATTTCTTGTTTGCTAGGGACTAGCAAAGTGTAAGTTTGGGGGTGTGATTAATCACATAATACACCATTTTACCACCCTTAACTTAGTGATACTAGACCTTAGTTTGCTACTAACAAATTAATGATATACAAATGTTAAGAAAAAATAGTAAAAAAAAAGCCAAAGTGTTAATATTCGTCAAAATGAACTCGTAAAGCAATAAGAAAGATGATTGAACGAAAAAAATGAATCATCGCCTACTGAAAGACAGAAAATTATATTTTACGATTAAGCGGAACGCTGCAAAGGAAGAAGTAAGAAATCGTGATTTACGATTCTTCAAAAGTTGTTCAAACGCGAAGTATGATACAAAAGTAAAAAGCGATCGATCATAAATAAGGAATCGTCCAAGGAGTGAAAGCTATAAAATCGTGATTAATGATTTTACAAAAGGGAAGCTTTCTAAAGTTGCTGATCACATGAGGATTTACAGCGCCATGCATATAATTAGAAGAATTCTTGGATTAGAAATCTAACCACTCACGGATCTAAGAAGATTGACGAAAGGAGACTCTTAAAGGACTCTTTTGCTTAAATAAAGGAAAAAATTCAGAAGTACATCAACTATTGAAAGCAATGAAAGATAAGATTAGAAGTAGTGTTATATTAGAATACTTTTATTTTAGTAGTTTCTATTATTAGAATTAGGAATTTTATAAACTGACCACTTATGATCTATAAATAAGAGGGTTTTTGTATAGAAATTAATCATCGAAGAAATTCTCAGCATCAATTGACACCTGAGGTTGGATTTTCTTTCGATCATTAGAGTAGTTTAGTTTAGATATTCAAGGGTCCTCGAACACAATTGACGACTGGGATTGAGAGCTGGATGATTAGAGTAGAGATCTGTAGTTTCTCAGAAGCAATTGACTCTTGTGGCTGAGGGATGAATGATATAATTTTTATTGCTTTCTAGTTTAGATTTATTTTTATTGTAATTTACTGCTTTGTAAACATCTCCAAGTTTTAATTTGAATTAATGCCTCAGGCTGAGATTTGTAGATTAGTGTAATGGTTCTTATTTTCCATCTTTGATTTTCTAGAATTTGATTAATGCCCAATTTTCTGATAGATTAAAGATTAGTATAGATCTATATTGAAGGATGCTAGTTTTTTATTAGCACCCAAATTCTAGAAGACTGAGATATAGTGTAACAGCATTTTCAATTTATAAATATCCGATAACTTAATATTTTGATTAACAACCATAATCTGAAGGAGGATTTAGGATTTATTTTTCTGCAAATTAGTTTAAGAAGCTATTCTTTTATTCATATTTCTCAAATAGTTTAAGATCTTAAAAGATAAATATAAATTTTCAAAATTTTAATAAATATAAGATAAAACACTTCCCCGTGGGAACGAGCCTATGCTAGTATTTCAATTTCCATTGTGCATTTACAATAGGTTAAGACTTAATTAGAATAAAATATATCAAGAGCACTCACTAATCAGTGGGTTAATTTGATTTTATTGGATCAAACAGAATGGTCAAATATTGATCGTTGGACCTAATTATTTCATAATTGCTTATAAAGGTGTGCAACTTTTAGAATTTAAATTCGAAAATGTGCAACGTTTCATATAACCATTGCATGGAGCAATTGAAATCTCTGAAAGATCTAAGCCATCCAAAATATGACTGTTGGTCCAATAGTCATATTGAAAAGGCACTTGAGGTCTATAAAAGGAGATCTTTCATCACAGATTTCAACACTCTGAAATCTATCGAATTTCTTTGCATATAGATTTGAGAAATCTCTTGCTTTCTTCTTTTATTTGGTACTTCATCAGATCGAGTTTTCTTCGGCGATCCTCTACTGTTGCAAAGTAACAGATCGCATCCAATAGATTGGACTCGTTGTATCCTGAAAACGTCTCGCTAGAATTATTTTGCAAACTTGAGGATTTACTCGAGTAGGAAGCGAATAGCATTTTAAAGTTAGCAACTACGTGCCTCAAGTCTAATTTCTCTGGCCTATTTTCATCATTTTCAGATTTCTTATAGTAATTTTTCTAACAATTTTAAAATGTTATTTTGCATTATCATGGCCTCAAATTTGAAAGTGGTGAGTCACGACTTCATCAAATTGGAGCTATTCAACGGCAACAACTTTAGGAGTTGCTTAAGTCCTAACCACTCCAAAACTACATTTACTATTGATGAATTTAGGAGTTGCTTAAGTCCTTACCACTCCAAAACCCACGGAGCTTGAAGATTCTAATAGAGAATCTCTTGCCAATACTCGTAATAGTCATAAATGAAAGCAAGATGATTATATTTGTAAAGGACACATTCTCAATACGCTGGCAAATTCACTCTTCGATGTATACCAAAGCATAATGTCTGCATGAAACTTTCGAAAGTGCTGGAAACAAAGTATAAAACTAAAGACACTAGTAGAAAAAACTTCATTGTAAGTCAGTATTTAGATTACAAAATGACTGATCATAAATCGATTCTCGATCAAATTCATGAGATTCAGTATATTATCAGTCAAATTAATCAAGAGGGCATAAAATTGGACCTCAACTTTCACAATCATGTGATTATCCACAAATTGCCTCCCTCATGGAAGGACTGCAGGAATACTCTCAAATATAATAAGAAAAAACTTTCATTTGAGGAGTTGTGCCACCATCTTCGAGTCGAAGATGAACTTCGCATTCCCTATAAGAAAGATGAGCAATATCAATTAGCTTCAAAGGCTCGTATGGTAAAAGTTAGCACGTCCAAATCAAATAAAAAACAGAAAGGCAACTTCAATTCTGATAAGGCTAACAAGATAAGACAACTTCATCAAATTGGAGTGATTTGACGACAACTTTAGAAGATGGCAACAAAAGCTACATTTACTATTGATGACTTTAGGAGTTGCTTAAGTCCTTACCACTCCAAAACCAGCAAAGCCTGAAGATTCTGATGGAGAATCTCTTGCCAATGCTCGTAATCGTCAGAAATGAGAGCAAGATGATTATATTTGCAAAGGACACATTCTCAATACGCTAAAAAATTCACTCTTTGATGTATACCAAAGCATGACATCTACAATGAAACTTTCGAAGGCGCTAGAAACAAAGTATAAAACTGAAGACGCTAGAAGAAAAAGCTTCATCTCGAGCAGTTGCAGCATGGTTCTGGCAGAATTCTCATTAGATTTCAAGGATTCAGCTCATAAGGGGTTGCTGCCGATTGCCATTTTTGCAACAATTTGAAGGAAAAGATATATATATATATATATATATATAGAGAGAGAGAGAGAGAGAGAGAGATATGTGGGTGTTCAAGAACCAGATTTCGGGGCTTGTAATCCATAGATTGAGGGATTTCAAGGATTCTTTTTTTGTTTTTACTTTTTCCTTTGTTTTCCTTCACTGAGCTTCTCGCTCGGTTTCAATCCGGTGTTTGCATTTCTGTTTCTTTAATAAAAATATAACCTTGTGGATCAAAAAACAAATGGTAATCATAAAATTCTTCTTTAAAAGCTATCAAACGGCACCATGGTCGATTATTCTAAACTGTTGATAAATTGGAGTTGATCCCAGAAATATTGTAAGCTAGTTATATAAAAAATAAATAAATAAAAGGATCCCAGAAGTATACAACACCATAGGACAGCTCTCATCCAAATACTGTCACTTCAACAAATCTGGAGGGAGTTTGAACATTATAATTTCTATCAAATGGAAAATCCAACGCCGATTCGGAACATTTTCTGGCAGTCAAAAATGCGCTAAGATAGCTTTGAGGAAAATGCGCTATATATATCAAAAGATTTCTCATACATAAATCCAAATATCAGACAATATTTATGCAATTTTTCCTCTAATGTCATCATCATATAATACACGATTTCGGTGACAATGGGACAGTTTCATACAAAGTAGCAATAAGTCAATAACAAGGCACGCATGTATGGAAATTAGACCACTGATGATAAGAATTTGGGATTACCTATTAGAGTGTACCATATTTGATAACTATAACACACTGTAAACAACGTAACGCATTATAAACAATGTAATCAATTGTGGAAATTTGTCTATTCCATCTTTTTATCTTCTTCTCTCATTCATCTTCTTCTTATTTTCTTCTGTATTTTATAATTTTAACATAGTATCAGAGACATAATCGGCTCCATGCATTCAAGCCGGTCATAGTCCTAACATTGCTTCCGCTATCAAATTTTCTTTAAGTTTCTTGATTCATAAACTTTTCATTTTTCTTTCATCTCTTCTACATGAAATTGATTCATGTAATTTTCATCTTTTTCTCTTCATCTCTTTTATATTTAGTAAGAGATGCTTCTTATTCATGTGAATATATTTTCTACATTGATTTGCTTAGTGGATGTGTATTTTTTACTTTAGTCTTCAATGGCCTTTTATATTCTATATGGATGTCTTTTCCCACATTTTCTTTGCCTTTTTTTTTTAAGATCTCTTTAAAGAGACTTGTCATATGATTCGTCTTCAATTGTTGTTGGGAAAGATCATGACAGACCTGATCTAGTGGGCCACCGGCTCTGACAGACTCCAAGATAAGCGAGATGCGACTAATGGACTTCATAGACAGGCGATGACCACCAATAAGCAAGATCGAGTTTCGATAATATCATCGCAAGTCTTTTTGGTTGTTACGTAGGATTCTTTAAGATTATGTTTATCTTCCAAGTTGGATGTTTTCAACCTTTACATTCCAACTTGAGAGAGAGTATTAGAGTGTACCTTATTTGATAACTACCATACATCAGTTATCACAACCAATTGTAGTAATCTAAACTAATTGTAACCGCTCACGGTTATATTTGTAATCTTATTTATACAATTTCTTATCAAAGTATTGTGACGCACTGTAAACAATGTAATCGATGGTGAAATTTTGTCTATTCTATCTTTATACCTTCTTCTTCTCTCGTTCATCTTCTTCTTATTTTTCTTTTTTATTTTATAATTTTAACATTACCCAACATGTCCGAGACGCGTGAGCGCACATGAGCATGCAAGGGCGATCTTTATATCTTCTTCTTCTCTCATTCATCTTCTTCTTATTTTTCTTCTTTATTTTATAATTTTAACATCACCCAACATGTCTAGGACGCATGAGCACACATGAGCATGCAAGGGCAAAGCCACATATACAAGTGTGGCACATAACTATTGAAAACGTATAGAACAAGATCTTATACAACATTCTTCTATGTGCAAAGCCCCTAAATATATGGTGTACAAGCCCCCAAATCTGTTGTGAAACAACTATTAACATCTGTCAACCATCACTAGCTGCCACCAGAAGAAACTCCTGGCTACGCCCAAGGCAAATTAGAATAATGACACTAAGCATATAAGCACACAAGATTATACTTACATATTTGTTTTACCAAATCATTGGATCACTGTCAAACTAACAACATTTTCCATAAGAATATAAATAAATGCACAACATTTGCTACAAGATAATTTATGAGTGACTTTCTAAAGAAAGTGAATAAGAATGCTTCTGTTGATGAAGCAATGATATCAAGATCAGCTTGAAGAGTGCCTGTGCACTGTGTTTAGTTTGTTAGTGTACTTGCTTCTTCATATGAGATGAGCATGATTATTATCAACTCTCAAAATCTTGATTTTCTAATATATATCGGCCAGCTCCAAAATTGATTGATAGGGACATCCGATTCAAAGAATCGCCTATGGTCTATCGAAGGCGAAAGAAGTGTGCGAATCTCAAATGCTCTTAATTGAAGAATGAGGGTGTTCTGAAGAATTGAAACACGGACGTCTGCGACATCAGGACAGACGTCCGTTAATTTGGAGGGTCTCTGTTTTACGCACGATGAACGTCCATGAATATGGGATGGACATCCATGAGCACTAAGGTTCAAAATTTTGGATTTCATTTCGGTTTCAATGGGTACCAAAACCAAAATTTTGGATCGAAATTTGGGCCGAAATTTTGAATTTCGACCAAAGTCTTCCTACAAAACCAAAAACAACCGAAATTTAGTGTTTTCGTTTCGATTTCAGTGGGGACGGAAACCGAAACATTTCGGTCGAAATTTTGAACCTTGGTGAGCATAGGGCAAACATCCGTGAGTTGCGTCCGCAACTTGATAGTTTTAGTTGCTTTCTTATTTTGAATTTATGGAGGCTTTTTATTTTGTGCACGACGGACGTCCGTAAGTATGGGACGGACATCCATTTGCACAGGACGGACGTCAGTGAGTTGCGCCTGCATGTTGGCGATTTTAGTTATTTTCTTATTTCGAATTTATGTTTAGTTAGGATTTGTTTGCCTATATAAAGGCATTGTAAGGACAATTTTAATAGTTAATGGTTATTAAATATTATTTTTACAAATTGAGAGCTTTTATCAAAGTTTTCTTTGAAGGTACGATTCTTTCAAAACTTGAAAGAGTGATTCTTCTTTCCGGGTGCGGTTTGGTGTGAGGTCAACTATCTTCCTTGGAGTGATTCCTTAGATCTTCTATCTTTTCTATTTTATTTTTTTATTATTATCAAGTTATTTATCTAGTTTGTTTCTCCTATTGAAAATTCATAAATCCAAAATATCTTTTCCTTTTTGTATTATTGTTGGGGCTTTATTTCTGAATTCCTAACTCTAATTTATTGATTCCCTTTGAACGATATAAACCCTTCGAGTCTTAAATTATTCAAATCCTAGTAAGGAGTCAAGAGACAACATCGAGATTGTCGTTTGGTACCCTAACCTAGATTAAAACTAGAGTCTATCTTTAGACCTATTTTCTAGATCGAAAAGTTCATATGCTAACATACGCTAAATCGAATCAATTAAATTGCCCTAATAAAGTTATTAAATATTTTATCTGTTTGGAGATTAATTTCTATATCTTCGCTGCTCAATTAAATCTCAAATTGATTTTAAAATTACATAACTAGGATTTTAGCATTTTTTACTGCATCAAATTGGTATCAGCAAACAATTCTAGTTTGTGTTTGCATGTTATGTCAAATAGGAATTCATATTAGGTTCTAGGTTCTATATTCATTGGTTGCATAATAGTTAGTGCTGTTAATCGAGTCCTACGTTAGCATGGATTCTACTCGAATCGAAGCTCTCATAAAGGGACTTACAACCATGTTGACCACGGTTCAGACCAAATTACAAGCCCAGATGAACTCAGTATGAGGCTTTAAAATCCCGTCATACTCAAAATCATAGTCGAACTTCCAAGGGTTTGGATGGAAATAGAGTTAAGGGATAGCCTCATCATCGTAAACCCGAGTATGACCCTACCAAGAAGTTTCTAAAATCTATTCGGGATGAGGTTCCAAATTTTGAGGGTTGTATGAACCTCAAAACCTTCATGGAGTGGTTGTCTAGTGTAAAGGAGTGTATTGATTGGTATAGCGTACCAGATGAGTACAAAATTATGTTAGTTAAAACAAAGTTGGAAGGCAACGCCAATCCTTTTGGTCTCGTATAGAACGTCGTATTGAATTTCTAGTAAACTCATCTCCACATGGGAGGACATGAAGGTAAGTAAAAAGTATATTCCTTTAACACACCGTCATTTTTTACGGAGTTTAAAAATCAAGACAAATAAATGTCCTGATTGCTCTAAGTGTTAAGGGTTCAGGCATTTTGCATATCAATGTCCCACAAAATTTTCAGTTTAAAGTTTATTCATTAAAGATGAAGAAAATAAGTAGGAAAAATTAAAAATAGCAATGGAAGTGTATAACCTTAATACCGTGATAAGTGAAGAACAAATAGAAGAGATAGAAACAAGTCTAATTTGTGTTAAAAATATATCTATTTCCGTTATAAATGATAGTTCCATATTGGTCACATATGAGTCACTCGAGTCACTCACACATTAGTCGTTAGTATCAGTTGAGTCAATTACACATGAATCGTTAGTGTCAGTAGTGTCACCTACACATAAGCATATAGAATCAGTAGATGCACGTACACCTCATATTCTCGAGTTGCATTTTGAATCATCTCATGAGTTGCATATTGATTCACGTTCGGAGTCGTGTTGTGAATCAAGTTTTGAGTTACATTTTGCATTGCATTGCGAGTTACCGTCTGATTTGCATTCTGAGTTGTATGAAATTAATGATAAAATTATATTGAGCAATGGAAGTATCGAAAACTTTCCTAACTCAGAAAATTTGTTTAATAAATTTAAGGATAGTGATTTTGTTTTGGTTCAATTTAGACCCAAGCAAATCCTGCAAGAAATTGTAGAGGGTTTGAGTACTAATGCAATGATTGCATTGGAAGATCTTACACCTTTTTTAAGTCCAGCAACCAAACCTTCAGACTCATTCTTTGATGCCCATCCACCTGAGCCTAATCTTATCTACCAATTGATTTCCAAATACTTATCTGAACAATATGTGAAAAGGTCAGATGGAAAAGCTTTGGGAAATCCATGTTTTGTTACCAAGGTAAAGACACACCAGGCATATCGAGAGTGTTTTCTCAAGTGGAGAAGTAAACAGAAAATTGGCAATGCTTGGACTGCAAGGAGAAAGCAATCTAAGAAATATCAAGCATGTCTCATCAAGTGGAATGGTAACCCGAATACTAAAGCTACATGGATAATAAAACGTATGCGTACCGAAAAGCGTCAATAGTACCTTATCAAGTGAAAAGACATGCCAAAGGTTGAGAATACATTGATTGCGATAAGTAGACCACCTAACTCATCGGAGATGAGTTTCTTCCACCTAGGGAGAATTGATGGGGACATCTGATTTAAAGAACCGCCTATGGTCTATCGAAGGCAAAAGAAGCATGCGAAAATATCCCGAAGGCTTCTAACTAAAGAATGAAGGCGCTCTGAAGAATTGAAGCACGGACGTTCACGACGTCAGGATAGACGTCCGTGAGAGGTTTTCTGTTTTGCACACTACAGACGTCCGTGAATACGAGAGACATCCATGAATAAGGGACGGACGTTCATGAGTTGCATCCGCAAGTTGGCGGTTTTAGCTACTTTCTTATTTCGAATTTATGAAAGCCTTCTGTTTTGTACAGGACGGATGTTCATAAGTTGCATCCGCAAGTTGACGATTTTAGTTATTTTCTTATTTCAAATTTATGCTTAGTTAGGATCTGTTTGCCTATATAAAGGCATTGTAAAGACAATTTTAGTAATTAATGATTATTCAATATTGTTTTTACAAATTAAGAGCTTTTATCACGATTCTCTCAAAACTTGGAAGAGTGATTCTTCTTTCCGCTTGCAGTTTAATGTGAGTCCAACTATCTTCCTTGGAGCGATTCCTTGGATCTTCTATCTTTTCTATTTTATCTTTTGATTATTATCAAATAATTTATCTAATTTATTTCTCCTATTGAAAATCTATAAATCCAAAATATTATTTCCTTTTTATATTGTTGTTAGGGTTTTATTTTTAAATTCATAACCCTAATTTGTTTATTCCCTTTGAACAATTTACTTTATACCTATTTTCTAAATCAAAAAGTTCATATGCTAACGAATGCTAAATCGAATTAATTAAATTACCCTAATAAAGTTATTAAATATTTTATGTGTTTTGAGATTAGTTTCTATTTCTCCGCTACTCAATTAAATTTCAAATTGATTTTAAAATTGTATAACTAAGGTTTTAACATTTTTTACTACATCAATGATACTATTAGACGATACATATTAGTATTAGACGATTCATTAGGAAGTATCGATTGATACATACCAATACATACGGGTTTCATACTTTCGAATGTATCACCCCGATAGTCTAGAGAACTGATACATATCAAAAGAAACGTATTGGTATTGAGCGATATTTCGAACCATGATATATTACATCTATAAGAGAGAGAGAGAGAGAGAGAGAGAGAGAGAGAGAGAGAGAGAGAGAGAGATTGTACCGGTCAGCATACCAGAGCCAGTTTTCCACATCGGGGTAGGCATGTTAGTTTGACGTGTCAAGTAAGGTCAGTCGAGTTCAAAGGGCCCAAATGATCAGGCCCTAATTACAAACTAGAAGAGTAGAAACAAGCCTCTGCTACAACCAATATTTTGCAAATGTTTTACAGTTTAAAATATATATATATATATATATATATATATATATATATATATATATATATATATATATATATATATATATATATATATATATTTCAGGTGGCATAAGAAAAATAAAAATCAGGATGTTCAAATGTCGGAAAAGGGTGAGAAAAGTAGGAAAAAAACACACTCAAAAAAGGAACAAACAGTTCTTCAGCTGCATCTATATAGTTAAGGTGCAGAAATCTCATATTGTTTTATAAATTTGCGGAAGGAGAAAAAGATGTTAAAATTATTGGGGAGAAGGAAAACAAAAATCCCGTCAAATGGAATTAGAAATTCAATTTTAAAACAAACTTTAAAACCTCAGATAGCTAAAAAAAAATGAGAAAAGAACAGCCATTTAAGCGAAAGATGAAGCTCGTTAGAAAAGCCCATAGATATTTGGCAACTTAATTAACCCCTTTGATCAACAATTTACAACATAATCAGGCAATTAAGAGCAGCGGACACCGAACTTGTTGGATATTTCTGCACTAAGATTTGTGGGCCTCTTGCAAAAAAGCTTTGAGAATCACCATCCGAAGGCACATTATTGGTCAACTCATTTGGCCTACCCAATAAGTGGAATCCCGAAAAATGATTACCCCAAATGTCATATGTAAACTGTTCCCCAGGACCTTCATTTTCCTCAGTTTTTACCACTTTCTCCTTACCGAGCTTGGATCCAGGAGCCCGAGCATGTGGGGCAATAGCAGAAGTTGGAGTCGAAAATGGTAGGGTGTCCACCTCACCAGGTGTACGCCAACCCGTGCCAGGAAAAGTAGCTGAAGGCAACAGAAGAGTTCTACCACTAGCTTTCTTCAGCATGGAAGGCTGCCCATTAGCAGAATGTAACCAACTATTATCACAGCACTTTACGGAAATTTCAGGTTCACGCAACCTTTCTTTACTAGAAGATTCAAAGGCCCGATCTTTCTGACGATTATGATCAGACGCTTCAACAGCATGATCAATATCGGATGATAGAGAAAATGTCCTTTTAGCTGCAAAAGGGGTATGGGGGGACAAGGGCGAAGAAGGTGTAGAATTCCCACTCTGACTACTTGAAAATTCGAGTTTTCCTGTTAAGCCTGCAACATTACCACCAGCTCGTCGCTTCCTTCTTCTCCCCTTTTCTTTTCCAGTCCTAACTGTCAGGCTACCACTAGTTTGTGGTGTTTCCAATATACCAGGGATTTCTATCTCTGTCATAGATTTAGCTGTCGAAGAAGACGATAAAAGGGTCTTCTTTCGATGATTTGAGAAAGAAAACTTTTGGTATTGCTTATCCTCCGGTTGTTTTGAATGTTGAGTAGCAATTCGAACTTCCTGAACACCAATTGGGCGATCAGAATAAGTAGCAGGATAACCCAACTCTGAGCTCTCATCTTCCTTGAATGACCTGAACAAGTCATCCACAATCCTCTGTTAGAACTATGGAGATGAAAAAGGAGCTCGTATAGGGTTACCAACCCCGTATATGGTCAGTATTTTCTGAACACGTGGCACTATTTCAATCGTGATGATTAGATTCACCATGTCGAAGATTGCATCGAAAAAATCACTAGGTGGTCTCAGGTCGTTTAAATGTTTTAAAATGAACAGTTGCCACGTAAATTTCCAGACTCTGTTTAGGCGTTCATTTTAAAGGCAGTTGACCCCACCGTAAGAGCACATCATAGACCAAAGATCTTCAGATCAGGGCGCACCTATCAAATGGAATGCATATTAATTTCATGTGGCGCACATAAAAAAATGTGATCCGTGTACCAAGTTGCCTAGCGCTCGTGCCACTTACCTAACACTAATGTACAATATTAACTCATTTTCTATGACGATCATAACCATGGGTTAAAATCTCGGAAAAACGATATGTATCGTCCAGCCCCAAAAACGATACGTATCGGTTTTGGGCGATACATTCAAATGTATTGTCCGAAATTGTAGGTTTTTGTATGGGAGGCACCAATACGGTACCTTGAATGTACCGTATCGGTGAGGTCCAAAACCGATACGTATCATCCGATATGTATCAGTATCAGACGATATTCTGACCCATGATCATAACTTGCCCCCCTTAGAAGAGAATCATAATTGATAAAAAAAAAAAGAGAGAATCCTAGCTGCGCCCCTAACCATCGAGATTTTTTTTCCAACGCAATCTTTGACATCACGGATCTAAGCATGTGGCACACTTGATGAAAAATAGTGACATGTGTCCGGTAAAAGTGACCCATTTTGTTTTTAAAAGAAACCAGGTCGTTGACCCTACCCAAACTAACAGGAGAAAACCAAAAAAGAACACGAAATTACTGAAGGCTTAGATATAAAGACCTTGAATTTCTCTGGTGATGATGCATGCGAGAAGGCTTTTCAGGTCTGCTGATACTCGCAATGGGTTTGCTGTCACCCTTGAGCAAGTAATCCTGGGTGCCATTAAACATCGGTAGGAAGAGGGCACGGAAGAACGACACAAGTGTCACAAAAGTACCAACCAAAACTACAAGAGAGAGTCGCTTCAACAGGATCCACAAAAATGACTTCTGACAAAGATTGAGCATGTAAACAGGAAGGCTCGCTTTCATAGGGATCACAAGGATGCCAGTAGCCAAGGCCAGTTCAAGATCCCTGTGGACAACAACAGCCGAAAAATCCGTCTGATATGAAATCAGAAGCCTCACTGATTCACCCGGTGCCAGAGAAAACCCTTCACAAGTGTGTATCATAAAGCCATCCAACCCACAATCGGTTCCGGAAACTTCAATCCTTCTCACCTCCAGAGGTAAATCCCCTATATTTTTCGCATATAGCTCTTTCGACAAAGCCTGACAGCAAGCTGCTAGTGTGACTTCTGTGTTACATAATTCCTCCGACGTAGTTACGTTAAGGGGAGTAGGCACGTCAAGATTAAATTCTAGGCTCTGAACAGGTTGTGATCCCTCAAGCAGTACCATAGAAAGGGATCCACCAAACCCACGGAGAGGTATCCACTCTACACCCGAGAGATTGTTCCTTATCAAAGCGGAGCTTCTCCACATGCAACGACTTGATGGGCGGAATACGATGGGACCCAAAAAAGCTCTTTCGTTAGGATGGACATAGGCCTCTGTTATCGCGGTATCCGATATTGAGAAGCCATCCCCAGTTGCCACAGAATCGTTATGAACCGAGTTACGGAAGGGATGCCGCATGGACTCATCAGCAGCCCGGCACTGATCGATGATTGCACCTGAATTGAGAACAAGCTGCATTATGACAGGCCTTTGACTTGGGTTGCTCACGGTGATCCACTTAGAATAATGAGAGCCAACCTGCACCATTGGGAATGGTACATCGTCATCTTCAAGCACAGATATACCACTTGTCGTAGCTTGAGATCTCCAGTTTCTTAAGATCTGCTCATCTGCTTCAGCAACCTTTAAGATATTTGACTGCAAATTCATGGAGATGGTCACAGGGATTATTGTTGAGAACAAACGATAACTAGTATTATATATATATATATATATATATATATATATATATATATATATATATATATATATATATATATAATGAATTTATATATGGTGACATTAACAAATTCTCTAGGGGCACTCGATAAAGGATATTGCAATCCCTCCAAAAACTGAGTAATAAATAGCTTTGAGAAGAAAAAAATTCTTTGTTACATTTTATGTTCATTATAAGAAATAGAGCATTCTCAATTTGATACTAATATTGTCACTTGGGTTCACCCACACCATACATGTGGCACACGAAATCCAATCCATCTGCATGGCATGGATAACAACCCATGCAAATGGGCACAATACCATCTAACAATAAAAATATAAAAAAATATATGAAAGCAATAAAATACTAAAGTAGTGCCACGCTAAGTAACCGACAATTCTTATATACATAGTATAAACCATTTGAAATTCTATATTGTCACTCTAACCACTCTCGTTGAGATTCTCATGATCACCCAAACAGTATTCATCTAGTGCGTCGCAAATCATCTCCACATCAACATCTACGAATCCTTAGATCATCAGTTGAGATGCAAAATAACCTTCTATACTCTCTTAAAGTGAAACAAGGTCAACGCAATTTAAGTGATGGCATGAGTATAGTGAGTTGTAACCCACTAGGTGGTTGTATACTTATCCTTATGGTTCTCCTCGGGCCACTATTGGTTCTTTGTTCAGAAGAGCTTAACTAATGCCCAATAAAATCAATGAGTACTCAGTCCCTAAATAATTCTAGAAGTTAGCAGGGTCTAGCGTATCCTCCGATGTCACACTGTCCGCAAGTAGGTCAGTAAGCCCGACACACTCTAAAAAGTATAATCACATAATGAGCTATTAAAAATAGTCCAGTGGGTACACAACAGATTTACCCCAATCTAGAATCAGTGAACCGTGTGTGTCCCCGTGAATTACAAAACGCTGCAAGTCGATGGAATAGGTGAGACAAGTAATGCATAGTAACAGATAATTGATTATTAAGGCACTAACAAGAGAATAAACTGATCCAATTGTCCAGTCAAGGAGACTGTAAATGAGTGGTTAAACATAACTTGGGACACACTTGACTTTAGGTATTTCATTAGGGTTAGATTTCTAGGGTTAGGGTTAGGTTGGAAGAAGAGAGAGATTGACAGAGAGAGAGAGAGAGAGAGAGAGAGAGAGAGGTCATTTGGCCAATAATGACTTAGTTAGATCCCAACTAGCCTAATACCAAAGACACATCCTTATAATGATAGGTATATACTCACTCACCGTGTATACACCATAACACACATACTATACCAATACTCCCCTTCAAGCTGGTGCATAGATATCGAGCATGCCAGCTTCACAAGAACACACTGTAGATGAGAATGTCCAAGTGTCTTATTAAATATGTTAGCCAACTGTTTTGAAGATGATAATTATGGAACGTCGATGATCCCAACTTGAATCTTCTCACAAAGGAAGTGAATGTCAACTTCTATGTGCTTTGTCCTTTCATAAACGGAGTCAGCAGCTATGTCCATAACAGCCTGATTATCACAAGAAGAGGAATAGGAATGGATGGAGAAGATTCAGCTCAGAAAGGAGGGAGTAAATCCATAGGAGCACACAGATCATGTGTCATAGCTCTATACCAAACTCTACACTAGATCGGGATATAACATCTTTCTTTCTTAGTCTTCCACACCACAAGATCTCCTTTAAGCAATGCAAAATAGTCAGAGGTAGAGAATGATCAATGGGTGCCCCAGTATAATGCGCATCATTGTAACTAGTAGAAGAACGCCCAGTATCAGAATAGAACAGACCTCATCCAGGTGAGGCCTTAACAACATCAAGATGAGGTGCCCATGGAGTGTGCATAAATTCCGCAACAACGGACACAACCTTAAGCCCCCCAACAAGTCACTGGTACTCAAAAGGATCTAGAAGAGGCTCTCCAATATTTGTCTGTAGGAAATGTTTGCAATCCATGGGAGACTTAGCAGGTCTACACCCAAGCATAATAGTATTTCGCAACAAATCAAAGCACATATTTCCTCCATAAGAGAGATATCCCACGAGGCAAACGGGCAATGTCAATCGCAAGGAGAAATCTGGAATGGCCAACTTTCACATTAGAAGCTCGAACTAATTCTGTGTTTACATGGACACTATAAAGGGAGAGTCATCTCTAGTAAAAATGATACCGTTATCATATACCAATAATTTAGTCCTCATGCGTCACTCCAACATGTATAAAACATGTGTGATCCAAGTGTTTTCTAATAAAGCCCACAGAATTGTAGAACCAAGCTCTAGGAGACTGCTTCAGCCCATAAATCGACTCCTAAAGATGGAAAGACCTTCTCAGAATACTCCCTAGAAGACGATAGCTAGGAGGAGGTCCATGTACACATCTTCATCCAACTGTCCATGTACGAAGGCATTTTTAACAGCTAAATGATATAAAGGCCGAGCTAAGGAGATACTCGAACAGAGGAAAGTTTGGTCGTTAGAGAAAAAGCAGTCGTGAAGTTCAATCCTGACAACTGAACGAAGCCTTTCACAATCAGAAATGTCTCATACTATTTTTAAGAGCAAACACCCTCTGATACCCAAGAGTGTGCTTATCAGGAGGGACATCAACAAGTTCTCATGTCTGATTCTTCTCAAGTGTTACCATTTCCTCAGCCACTGCAGCAAATCAGAATGGAGATTTAAGGAGGGACTGAATTGCTCCAACGTTGTAGATGGTAGAGGAACCTGAGACACTAGAGTGGAACCTGTAGGAGTATGAAAAATAGGAAGAGGAAGCACAGTAGAAGACTTAAGTGAGACAAACGAGTGACGAGTCTCTTAGAGAAATATAGAGTATCCTCCAATAAGGGCATACTTGTTAGGTTCATACCAACGATATCCGTTAGACACACCAGAATACCCAAGAAAGACACAACAAATGGATTTGTCATCCAATTTGTGTCATAGGGGCCATACGTCATGAACAAAACAAGGAAACCCAAAACGTTTGGGTTCAATTTCAAAAAAGTAGTGCATGATATAAGAATATGGATGGGACATGGACCATTCAAGATATGGGAGGGTGTACAATTAACTAAATAATTGGTTGTAAGAAGAGCCACAAACTAGTAAGATTGGGGAACATGCATCCCATGAAGCAGAGATCCAGTCCCCTCCATAAAGTGTCTATACTTACCCTCAGCAATACCATTTGTTGTGGAGTGTAAGGACATGAACATTGATGCAAGGTCCCAATCTTTTGAAGGTATGAACAAAAGTCTAAGGATGCATACTTGCCACCGTTATTAGGTCGAAGAGCCTTGACGATTTGGCTAACAGAGTTTGGACCATAGTAGAGAAACTGATATTAGTGGAGAGAACTTCATCTTTAGACTTAAGTAAATACGCTGATATACACTGTGAATGATCATCAATAAAGATCACATAATATATAAAACTATCAAAAGAAGACAATGGGGCAGGCCGCAAAAATTCATGATGTATAAGAACAAATAAAGTACTATGATGTAGATGGAAAGAGTAAGTGGCTCTAGTATGCTTAGATAACACATAAGTTTGACAATGAAATTTAGAGTCATTGTACTATCTTGAAATAAATAAACATAAATTTTGTAGAGAGGCAAGTCTTAGCCAGCAAGCCAAGGATCAACGAGGTCTAAACTAAAACACGAATACTGGAAAATGGTAGAATTAGAAAGTGAGAGGATAACGCTACAGTCTATTAGCTCCAATGTAACACAGCCTCTCATGGCCCATGTGAAAAGTTTGCCTTGTAATCAAGTTATGAAATGCACAATGAGTAGGAAAGAAAGTTACCAATTACTAAACAATTAATGGGGAAATCCAACAATTGAACGTGTGTGGAAAGTGTGTGAAGGAGCCCATAGATTTGAAGTCCTTTTTAGCGCATCAAGAGGAGATTGAAGACCTGTGTACATGCATAAGTCACTCGAGACACGTGGGAAAGGGAAGAAACAGAAAATAAGCTCTCTGCCCAGTCTCGGGCGAGCGAGTTACAGTCTCGCGCGAGCGAGTTACAATCTCACGCGAGCAAGATCGACCAAAGAGGCTTCAGTTTATGTGGCAATACAGTTCCATTCTCGCGCGAGCGAGATCGACAAGAGAGGCTTCAGTTGCGTGGTGACGCAGATCCAGAATCGTATGAGCAATTCCCGGTCTCGCGCGAGCAAGGTCGCATATGGGCCTAAGCCGAGAAACGTGATTTTAGTAGCTTAGTTTCCTTTTTGAGTTTGGATTCTTCTAACTTCGGTAGTTTAGGCTAAGTTAGGGTTTCTATCTTTCAGTAAAGCATTGTAAACGCAATTAAACATAGTTGATTGATTATTAATGAATGGTTTTTACTTTGAGCGAATTCTACAGAACATGAGATGAGTTTTCAATGAAAGAGTGATTCTTTCACAACCGAAGAGTAATTCTTCTTCCATGTGGGATTTGGTGCGAAGCCAATTATCTTCCTTGGTAAAATTCTTTGGATCTTCTTATCTTTCTCATCTATTTTCTCACTTATTGTCAGGTAAACCTAGTTTTGTTTCTTCGATTAAAATCCACAAAATCATATATTTTCTCTTTTAGTTTATTGTTGTTGGGATTTAATTTCATATCTCTATCATTGGACCCTATTTTCTAGAGCGGGAAAACTAAATGCAAACGGAACGCTAAATTGAATTAACCTAATTTCCCTAGTGAATTTATCAAATATATTATGTGTTTTAGGATTGGTTTTAATATTTTCGTCGCTCGATAAAATCTACATTGATTTTCAATCGCATGATTAGGGTTTTAGAGTTGTTGCTGCATTAATTTGGTATCAGAGAACAGTCGGTTTAAGGTTGTTTTGCGTTCATCTTAGGTTTTAGGTTGCATCTAGGTGTTGGTCTTGTTTTGTGTTTCGAGTGTTTAGAATTGTGATTACCAATAGATCAAGATCAGAACCGCCCTACCCTTGAGGGCTGAGGCACTCTAAAGCCCAGATGGCTGCTTTACAGACAAAATTGTAAACTCAGAATCAAGTTTCAGCCGAATTGAGTCAAACAATTAATGGTGAAAAAGGTAGACCTTTCATCAATAACGAAAGGAGGAGAGAGCCACCTCGTTGTGAACCCCGCCCCAGCTCGGATGACAAATATGTCAACTCTTTGAAGGTCGACACTCCAACCTTCGATGGAAGGATGTACCCGAAAGCCTTCCTAGATTGGTTTTACGATATGGACCATTATTTTGATTGTTATGATAAGATGGAGAAGCGTCGAGTTAGGTTTGCCAAGATGAAACTTGTGGCCAGGCCAGGCCAGACTTTTTTGGACCAACGTGGAGGGTCGTCAAGTGACTCTCAAGCGCAAACCCATCTCCACAAGGGAGGACATGAAAGAGAAGCTACATAAGAAATATGCCCCCCTTTCCTACAATCAGTGTCTCCTTGACCAATAGCATGGTCTAAAACAAGGGAACGTGCCTGTGATTGAATACATTGGCAAGTTTGAGGAGTTCATGCAAGTCACTCTTTCCAGATTCAGAAAGGTCTCCGTCCGGATTTACAAAAAAGATCTCATTCCTCACCTTGTCAAGGATTTAGATGAGTGATATGCTAGAGTGAACAGTATGTAAAATCACCGACCAGTAAGTGATCTGACTCCTGCAATACCGATCTTAGAATTGTTCCCACCGAGGTCATGACTAATTCTAATGGTCAACCCTCTGCGCCAATAATTTCTCACAGTAATAAAGGAAAAGGGAAACTAGGTGAGCGTTCAAAGAATGGGGTTCAAAACAATTGTTAAAAGTGTCAAGGGTTCGGGCACTTTGTTGTTCACTGTCCTATGAAAGTTCCCACTCAAACTTGATTATTAAAGAGGAACATGACAAGGGGTAAGGAGAATTGAAGGAAGAAGTTCATGAACCCAAGATCCCAAGTGATGAAGAGGACGAGGTAGTTGGGAAACGCCAAGTTTGTGTTAGGAAAGTTTTTGTTCCCAATGAAAGTGGTGATACCGTGTCTGATGTGCATGAGTCATTAGAGAAAGTAGGTGCATATTATCATTCTGAGTTGCATGAAATAAATAAACAAATTATATTGAGCAATAGGGATATGACAAAAAATTCTAATTCACAAAATTTGTTTAACGAATTCACGAATGGTAATTTTGTGTTAGTCCAATTTAGAGCCGAGAAAATCCTGCAAGAAGTTGCGAAAAGTTTGGAGTTGTGCAAAATATTGGTTCTTTCACAATCTTTAAAAGGGGTGGTTCTGATAGTTTTAGATTTTCCTCTAAACATGGGTACTGATGCGATTGTCAAGTTGGAGGATCTTTCAACTACATAGGTGCAGCAATAAAGCCCCAAGATCCACTCCTTGCAGCACATTCGCATGAGCCTAATCCGCTTTACCAATTGATTCCCAAAACCTTACCGGTACAATCCGAGAGAAGGATAGATGAAAAGGTTTTGGGAGATCCAAATTTTACTATTGAAACAAGTAAGCATCAAGAGTATCTTACAAGGTGGAAAGGCAAACCAAAGGTAGAGCATCCAACGGCTACGATGAGTAGATCGCGCAACTCATTGAAGATGAGTTTCTCCCGCCAGGGGAGAATTGATGGGAACATCCAACGATTGAACGTGTGCGGAAAGTGTGTGAAGTAGCTCATAGATTGGAAGTTGGTTTTAGCACATCAAGAGGCGATTGAAGATCTGTGTACATGCATACATCATACGAGAAGACCCCATTTCGGGAAGGCATGCACGTGGGAAAGGGACGAAACAAAAAATAAGCTCTCTGCCCAGTCTCACGCAAGGGAGTTCCAATCTCGAGTGAACGAGATCAACCAGAAACGCTTAAGTTTATGTGGTGACATAGTTCCATTCTCGCGTGAGCAAGTTCCATTCTCGAGTGAGCGAGGTCGACAAGAGAGGCTTCAGTTTGCATGGCGATGGAAATCTAGACTCGCTCGAGCAAGTCCAGGTCTCACGCGAGCAAGTTCGCGTACGGGCCTGAACCGAGAAATGTTATTTTAGTAGTTTAGTTTCCTTTCTAAGTTAGGATTCTTCTAATTTCGATAGTTTAGGCTAAGATAGGGTTTCTATGTCTATTTAAAGCATTGTAAAGACAATAAACATAGTTGATTGATTATTAATGAATGGTTTTTGTTTTGAGTGAATTCTAGAGAACTTGAGATGAGTTTTTCAATGAAAGAGTGATTCTTTCACCACCAAAGAGTGATTCTTCTTTCCCCGTGGGGTTTGGTGTGAAGCCGATTATCTTCCTTGGGATATTCTTATCTTTCAAATCTATTTTCCCAATTATTTATAGCTAACCCTAGTTTATTTCTTCGATTAAAATCCACAAAATCATCATATATTTTCTCTTTTAGTTTATTGTTTCTGGGATTTAATTTCATATCTCGAATCCAACCTTGTTTAAATCCATCCGTTGATTTCTTTTGAACGATTTAACCCTTTTGGGCCTTAAATTATTCAAACCCTAAAAAAGAGTCAAGAGACAACAATGAGATTATAGCTTGGTGTGCCAGACTGGAAAGAAAATCGGAGTCTCTCATTGGGCCCTATTTTCTAGATCAAGAAAACTAAATTCAAATGGAATGCTATATCGAACTGAATTCAAACATCAGAAAGAGAGGCTAGCTGAAAAATGGACACTTCCCTTACTAGAAACGGGAGTGAGGGAACTATTGGCTAAACGTAACTACCTACTAGAGAAGTGTGGAATAATAGAAAAAAAATAGATAAGACTCACCAGTTATATGATCTGAAGTGCCCGAATCAGTAACCCATGTCAGAAATTAATGATAGGAAAATGAAGTACCTGGGCATAGGAGAAGTCAGTTGGGTCAACTGAAGTCTCCCTTTGACATCAGCAATCTCAATACGAAGGGTGGTAAGATCATAAATGTTAGAATATGTAGATATTATATGTGGTGTGTGGCAATGTATATTGGATGTGTGTGGTGTAGTGAACTAGCCACTTAGGTAGTTTTCTTATTTTTTGTTTCTCAATATACGTGAGATTGTAAGTGACAAGTATGGTTACAGTTACAACAACTAAACCTTAATTTCATCCCCTCTTCTTCCTCACCTAACCCGAACCCTAATTAATCTTATCTTAAACAGTATCAATAGGAGCACTAGAAAGGGGTGCAATAACATCTGATGAGGCAACATCAAAAAATGTAACATGTGCAGAAGGAGAAGTACCTAGGCGTGGAGGATAACCATAAAGCTTGAGGCATTCAGAACAATCATGTCCCAAGTCTCAACTGCTGACAAAAGGAGCAAACAACAGTGTACTCCCCACGACATCATCCCTCACGGCCACATCCACTCCCCCTACCCTAAATCTCAGTAGCTAAAGTTGTATGCTCCGTAGGAGTAGGAGTCAAAATAGCACGGTGTTGCTCATGATCATCAATTGTAGCGTAAACAATTCATGAAGGGGGTAGGGGATCAGTCGCAAGAATCTGTGCCCACAGTTGTTCAAACTCTGGTCAAAGTCCCAAAAAAAACAAACGACGACAAAGGGCTATCTGAGATCCCTCACCAGGCTACTCTGAAGGCGGCTCGTACTGATTAAGCTCATCTGATCGCTTCTTAAGGTAGCCAAAATATTTGGAAATAGAGTTATCTCCTTGCTTGGCGCAAGAGACCTCTTGAAATAACAGATAAATCCTGGTACCATTCTTCGCTTGCACATACATTCGTGTCAGTGTGTCCCATAACTGAGTAGCAGTCTCATAAAACATAAACATGTTACAGATAGATTCCTTTATGGAATTAAGAAGTCATCCTATGACGGTGCATTATCAATCTCCCATTGAGAATGCAAGGGATCAGAGGACGGAGGGATAGATATCGTTCCAGAGTGTGACCAAGTTTCCCACAGCTGCCCATGTACAATCTAGCAGATCGTGCCCATGGAAGGAAGTTAATACAATTCAGTTTCATACTCGTAAAGCCATGCGAAGTAATGGAATCAGAGGGTCCACTAATTATATGGCTTTTAAGCTCCATTTTCAACGCTTAGAAGGAAACAATAGGTGATAAATAGCGAGAAACACTTCCACTAAATAATCGACAACGTAGAAAAGAGTAGGAAAGACATCTACTCTAGGAAAATCAACAAAAACAAGTCTTAAAAAGTCTCACAGAACAAGAATGAATGTGCTGTAGTAATAAAACATCGAGAACAAAGGGGCAAATACTGATAGCGGATCACAAAAAAGGCATAAAACCATCAAATCATATCCGATGGATATCATACGTGTTTCAAAATGTTTTTGTGCTAAAACCGCAGCTATACTTCACCAAGAACAGAACAAAAAAAGTGCATAGATTTATGTGTATAGGAGGGATAATAGAAAAATCAATAAAACCTACATTAAATCTCTTCAAATCACATAAAAACACATAGATCTAGATTCCTTATGAAAAAACAATCCTACTCATACCAGATATGAGGAGTTTCCAACCTCACATAGCTCTGAGCAGCCAAAAGACATGAATACCAAGATCACCAAACAACCCCCTCCAGAACACCTCTGTGTCTGTACATACCTCAAAATTTGTAGAGTTTATGAAAGGTGATCAGAACGAAAAAATGGTTCAAATGGCAGTCTACATTCAGCGATCTGAGATCAACTGGTTGACCAATTGACGGGGAACGCCCAAAAAAACAAAAATTGTAAACAGTGACAGCGCGCCGTGAACAGTGACAGCGCGCCACAGCGAGCCGTGGACGACTCCGTCCAGCGATGGAAATTTTCTATTTTTACCTTTTTAGTATTTTATTATTTTAGGATTCTTTTATTGCGAGTTTTATGTCGTTTAGGGTTTTCTTAGCCTATATAAAAGCATTGTAAACACTTTATTAAGCAGTTCTTATTATTGAATGAAAAGAGAGTTGTTTTTATGCAAACCTTAGAGAGCTTGTGAAGAGTTTTCAATCGAGGGAGTGAATCCTTCAAACCTTAAGGAGTGAGCAATCGTTTCTCGTGCGATTTGGTGTGAAGCCGACGTATAGCCGTGGTGTGAAGCTTCGGAAAAACCCTTGATGTGAAACCTTGGAATCTATCTTTTTAGTGTCTTTTCTCTAGTTGTCAAGTATTATTTTTCTTTCTTTCCATTGATAAAAGAACAAAAATCTCAAAAGAATCGTATTACATAATATCATTAATCTCCTTTTTTTGAACTATTTATTCAAGTTTCATCTCCTTCAAAATCCCCGAGGAATCTAATCCGATATTGCAGTTATCGCTTGATGCCCTAAACTAGAACGAATTCCAAGTTCCTTCATTGGAGCCGTTTTTCTATATCGAAAAATTTTACGCATGCGACGCTAAAATGGATTAATCTAATTGTTTTATTAATTTCATTGAATTAATTTTATGTGTTGCTTGATTTTGAATATTTTCGCTATTCAATTCATTCTAAAAGTTAATCCCAAATTCGCATATTAGGGTTTTAGCGTTTGTCCCACGTTAGTTTTGGTATCAAAGCACAGTCCTAGTTTAGGGTTCTCCGCATCATATAGATTTTAGGGTTTATTTCTTTCCATTTCAGATCTATCTTACACCATCTAATTTTGCATAATTTCATCATGGATACCAGTAGCTTAGAAGCCCTTATTAGAGATCTTGCATCTAAGGTGACCACTAGTCAAACCCGGATGGATGAGCACATTGCTCATCAACAAGCTAAATATGAGGCTTTAGAAACCCGTTTTGAAGAGATCAATGAGCTAATCGCTGAGAACCACAATAGAGTCAACAACCGTGACCGTAGGAGAAATGTTCCTCCCCGACGTGAGGTCCAAATTAATCTGGACGATAAGGTCATGAAATCTGTCAAAATGGACACCCCTACTTTTGATGAGAAAAGACAACCCAAGGTCTTTCTTGAGTGGGTCGCCAGCATGGAAAATTACTTCGAGTGGTATTCCATGTCCGAAGAGCGCAAGGTCAGATTTGCCAAAGTCAAGCTTATGGGTCAAGCTAGACTTTATTGGTTGGGAGTAGAGCGTCGTAGGCAAATCCAGGGTCTTCGTCTCATTGCCACGTGGGTTGAAATGAAAGTCCAACTGCACGAAAAGTACGTTCCCGTATCATATGATGAACATATTCTTGATCAATGGCAATCATTGCATCAAGGAGATTCTCCAATCACAGAATACATCGATCGGCTTGAAGACCTGATGACCCAGGCCGATATCGATGAATCAGCAAAAGTTACCCTCTCCCGATTCCAAATGGGTCTTCGCCCAGAGTTACAGAGGAAACTCATTCCTTATCCCGTTGTGGATCTCGAGGAATGTTTTGCTAGGGTTGAAGAATTAAAACAGTATCTCGACACCCTCAGTCATGGCCGATCTAAGTCTTCAAAATTTGAGCATCAATCTAATCCTATCGAAAAGGGAAATAATGTCTTTAGTCAATCTTCAAAATCCATTAATTCCTCAAGTTGACAAAGGAAAGGGACCGATGGTCGAGAGTTCTAAACGTGTTCCGCAACAATGTTATAAGTGTCAAGGTTTTGGTCACTTTGTATCCCAATGTCCTAGTAAGGGTCAAACCTTGATCATTCAGGAGCATGCTGAGAAAGAGACCAACGATATACCCGAAGAAGTGTACGAACCATATGGCACTCCAAGTGATGAGGAAGGTGAGGTTTCGGTCAGAGCCATAGGTTGCATTAGGACAATTCCTATTGCCGAGGACGAAGTTGATAATGTGTCTATCTCAAGTGAGTCATTAGAGTTGGTAGGATCATATCATCATTCTGATTTGCATGGGATTAACAATCTGAATTTATTGAACACTAGAAATACGCATGATCGGACTAACACATTGAATATATTTAATGAATTTGATACTAACAGTTTTGTGTTAATTCCTGATGGTTATGAGCATGTGGAATCTTTCCTAATCTCGGAAAGAGGTAATGGTGAAGGTCTAGATCTTCTTCTAGACAAGGGCAACCATCCAATAGTTGTCGTAACAGATCTTACGCCTATTCTAGATCCCACAACCTCGCCCTTTGATCCATTCCTTCTTAAGCACCCAATCAAACCACACTCATTTACCCAGTTTCTATCACGTAACTTACCTGTCCAATATGAGAAAGGGTCAATTGAGAAGGTTATAGAATTTCCAAGCTTCCATGCCAATGAAGATAAGAATCAAAAGTATCTCACAGCGTGGAAAGGCAAACCAAGAATTGAGCTCCCGAAGTGTGGCATCCGTGGATTCCCTAACTCATTAGAGATGAGTTTTTCCAACCCGGGAAGTATTGATGGGGACATCACACAGAGGAAGGCAGATGAAAGAATAAAGAGAAAGGAGGCAGAAAACGTCAACAGATGACTTGCAATGAGTTCCACCGTACGAGTTCCGATACACTTGATCAGTACCACGTGCGTGTTTCATCGGTGATGAAATATTTTGAGTGGAGGAGAATGACGGGGAACGCCTAAAAAAAAAAAAAAATTATGAATAGTGACAAGAGCCGTGAATAAAGGCTACACGGAGTCAGGACTAATTCCGGCCCAACGACGGAAATTTATTTTTTTTACCTTTTTAGTATTTTATTATTTTAGGATTCTTTTATTGCGAGTTTTATGTCGTTTAGGGTTTTCTTAGCCTATATAAAGGAAGGCATTGTAAACACTTTATTAAGCGATTTTTATTATTGAATTAAAAGAGAGTTGCTTTTGTGCAAACCTTAGAGAGCTTGTGAAGAGTTTTCAATCGAGGGAGTGAATCCTTCAAACCTTGAGAAGTGAACAATCGTTTCTTGTGCGACTTTGTGTGAAGCCGACGTATAGCCGTGGTGTGAAGCTTCGAAAAAACCCTTTGTGTGAAGCCTTGGAATCTATCTTTTTAGTTTGTCTTTTCTCTAGTTGTCAGGTATTATTTTTCTTTCTTTCCATTGATAAAAGAACAAAATTTCCAAAAGAATCGTATTACATGATATCATTAATCTCCTTTTTTTAACTATTTATTCAAGTTTCATCTCCTTCAAAATCCCCAAGGAATCAAATCCGATATTGCAGTTATTGCTTGATGCCCTAAACTAGAACGAATTCCGAGTTCCTTCATCGGAACCGTTTTTCTAGATCGGGAAATTTTACGCGTGCGACGCTAAAATGGATTAACCTAATTGTTTTATTAATTCCATTGAATTAATATTATATGTTGCTTGAGTTTGAATATTTCCGCTATTTAATTCATTTTAAAAGTTAATCCCAAATTCGCATATTAGGGTTTTAGCGTTTGTCCCGCGTCACCATTGCTGATGTCATCATTTGACGTCAGCAGACGATGGATGACGTCATCAACAACTTAAGCCTTCATCAATGGCTCTGAAACCAAGTTACCCTTTGATTGGTGATAGATTTCTAGGGTTAGGGTTAGGTTGAGAGAGAGAGAGAGAGAGAGAGAGAGAGAGATTTAGCCAATAATGACTTAGTGTTTAGGGTCCCTATTACCCTTTATAGTAATATAATGACACATATACCCATATAAGGATAGATATATACTCACCATGTAATACTTGTACAGCTACACCAATACACAAAAGCATATGGATCATAACGTAAGGACTGACAGAAAGGAGTGATTTTTTGGAATGTGCCTCATCTAGTTGGTATCCAATGGTCCAGACAGGTAATCACATGTGCACATATTTGATTGGGATCTTATCTTGCCTTTCGTTTATAGCCATATCACACGATTTAAAGCATGATAGATTCTGAATTAGAAAATTTAAACAATGCCCTTTGAAAATTTAAAAAATACCTACTAGATATTGATTTATAATTTTAAATTTTATGAAGATAAAGAGAGAGAGAGAGAGAGAGAGAGTTCTAATTTTATTTATGCGCGTTTGATAAGATGCTTCGTAGCTCCAAGTTCCTACTACATCAATTCTTTGAAAAAATGAAACATTGCCAATTCCTACACCTGAATATGAGATTGTTTCAAGTAATATAGTTATTTTTATCAAGTGAACAGACTATTATTCAGCCTTTTCTATAAACCAGTTAACCGTGGAATTTGGCATATCCTTACAATCTATGAGCCCAACAATCCACATTCACCCTTTTTTAAGCAAGGGTCACGTGCAAAATAAAAAACATAACAAGAAATTTGTATCAGAACATCGCACAACATCATTAAGGAAGCCTGTAATCTTATTGAAAAGATAGAATAAACATAACTAGAAAATTGAAACTATGCAACCTGTCTCAGATAACCTACTGAATAACAAAAGTCAAGAAATCATTCAAAAGCTTCAGTAGGAAAGAATGAGTTGATTCGGTACATGACACGAGTGCCAGCATTGGCACTCGGGTCAATCTCCTTTTGCCCAAACGGTCAAAAGCTCGTGAGACGAATTGCTATTTATAAGCATGCAAATCAATGAATCTTAAATTTTGGCCTTCCACTGATTTGGCGCTCAAAAACATCAGTGCAATAACCAAGGCATTGTCACAAACTCAGGAGTCGGCAATCGGCAAGGTTCTAAGTCAGGAAAAATCGGTAAAAATTGGTCAAAGTCGGTCAAAGCTGAAAAATATCGAGGAAAATAAAAAATTCAAAAAAAGTAAATAAAAAATATATCATAATATATTTCAAGTTAAAAGTAATGATTTTAATGAAGAAATAGTATAAAATAAGCAAGACCTAAATGGTTTTATGAACAAACTGAACAAAATAGTACAAACCCTAAAGAGTTTTTTTCCCCTCAAATATAAGTGGGAAAAGAAAATCACGACTCGGCCAATTAATTGGCGATAAAATCAGGATGACTGCAAGTCACTGACTCTTTTCAATTTTCTCAAAAAGTTGAAGACATTTTTGTCTACGAACCAAGGTTGTCGGGAGCCACCACTGGCTCTCAGTTTGGGCATCTTATATTTAGTCAGGAAACAAAATACAGAAAGTTAATAACGAATGAATTGCATTCATCATAAACAAGGACAGGCATACCTGTATTTGTGACGGTTCTTGAATCATGCTGCCTAAAGATCCAGTTCTTGCATTGCTAAATTTTTCACTCTCATGCTGAAATCGGGACCCAACATACGAACATTCCGAGGCAGCTAAGACTGTCAGTGTTTGATGTCTTGGACACGTGCGTATTACATCTATGCAAGGAATCTCAATCTGTGAAGTCGCTGACTCATTTGTCTCTATAAGTAACTTACAATTTGAACGTATACTCGGAATTTCACATGGGACATCCTGTGAAGAAATGGGGGGGATACGTGTGACCAAAGCTACGTGCGTAAGGGTCCCAGGAAAAAGCATTAACCCTTCCATGTATTTGATGTGGAAAAGCTTCATGCCTTCCGTAACTTCTCTAATTTTAACCACACTTATTAAATTTGAAGCATCATTTCTAAGACTGAGAGAAACAACCATCAACTCATTATCATCACACGCCACAAGGGGGTCGACAAAGGCAGAAACCGAACCCGTAACTGTGTTATATGCTACTCTACCATGAACCTCTGCTTCGAGAGGAACTATAACTGTATCAACCCAATTTTGGGCAGAATTTTGCAACTTCATACAGAAAGCACCAAAAACTTTCCCTTCCATATGTGACAAGAAGTTGATCTCCATGATTGTTTCCGTACTACGGGGGTCAACTTCCCACTGCCCATATGGTCTTATCCCAATCAAAGGTGAACCCAGTTGCAAACTTTTTACATTTAACCATTCCTTAACATCGAGTAAAGAGCTGAACTCATTCAGTGCCTGAGTTGTATCCATTCTACAAACAGCTTGTGCAGAGTGGGAGGTATTTTCGGAAGAAACTGCGATCCATGCAGTTATTTCTTCAACGTAGAGAACCTCATCGAAAGGATTATACAAAGACAAATTCTTACTCAGCCTTCCATCTGACGGAACTTTGAGGCCCACTAGAGGCTCTACTCCATAAGGGGACTCCACGGTAAGACCTTTGGCATGAACCAGGAACCCTCCCAAGCTTGTTTGCAAAACCAGATGAGTGGACGAAGAACCCAACCATCTTGGTAAGAAAATAAAACCTATTGAAACAGCCTCACCCGGTTCCAGTGATGTCTGATCAAAATCGTACACATAGAATTGAGGGTCCGTGCTGAATGGTTCATAGACATGTAAAATACTGTCGTTGCAAGTATTGACCACAGTCAAGAAAACTAAAGAAGGGATATATAAACGATTTGGACCCCAATCCAAAATGGGAGGGACTATTGCCACGTGTGGTGATGAAGACCCATCAATAAGATCTGAATCAATCGAACCATAATCCTTGCCCGGGATCGAAGTTGAAGTTGGCCTACTCGGCGGCCCTTTACAGGAAGCAGGAACATTCGGGTAATCATTCTTGTTAGGGGATAAATTTCCATGGAGTTCCCTTTCAGAATTCAATGAACATGAAATTATTCTTTCATTTAATAGCATAAATGCTGCTTTATCTGCCGACCAGCTCGAATTACTTTTCCGGATATTATGCAATTCTGATCCTTCTGTTAATATAGAATCAACCGAGTCCTCGGGAATCTCCGAACTGCAATCATCTTCTTCAGCCACAAAACCGGGCAATGTTGACATAAAGCAAAAATAACTGGAAGCGGTGCAAGCATTTTTTAGGCCTGCCGTGCCAAGTAAATTCCCTTGAACATGGATTGAGCTAATATCGGCAAGAAGTAAATCTTGAAGAACTGCGTCATCATCTGTGTAGGACCGGCATGAATCGTATTTCAAACACTCAGGCATCCCGACCACATGTGAAACGAAATGGTTTCCCGTGTCACTTGACAAACGTAAAGCCAGGCAAAACAGAATGCACGACAAAACTGGAATAAGGTGAAAAAATCCTTTTGATGGCCAAAAACGTTTCCTGAAAATGAAGAAAATGAAATTAAAACACTAGAACATGAGAGAAGCAAAATTTTACAAACTCATTTTCAGAATAAACTAGTTCTACATGCCAAAAGCGAAGTGGGTGCCAAAAGTGAAACACCAGAAAAGAGGGATTTACACTGAAGAATCATTTACAACGAGCTCATTAAATAGGCTTCGGGTGGAAGAGAGTATCCAAATGTTCCTGCTTATGGTAAGCCAAATTAGTGACAATATAAGATAAAACATTTTCCATTTGAAGATTTCCATGGTTCATTTTGACTACAAAAAACATCTTTCACTTGAAGATTTTCATGGTCCAAGGGGAAAAAGTTGCTATATCTCGACTCCTTAGTCTTTAAACTATCCAATAAATCACTAACTAAACTAAAATAAAAAATAAAGAGATATCCAGCCAAGGAGACCTTGAAAAAGACGGGATCCTTTAGTACCTTTCTACAAAATTCCTATGGGATTGAAATCACAACATACAAAGTGTAGAAAAATTATTAGCTAATAACTAAAGAGGAGAAATACCCATTTTTCACTTGAAGACTTTACACAACGGAGTAACTTAGTCCATTTTCACTTTTTTCCAAACCTGCTGGCAGCCAAATTCAAAAGGGGTTCTCTGTTTGCATGCCATGACCCAAATATACAGAGAGAGAGAGAGAGAGAGAGAGACCGGTATGAAAATAGAGGAAGGTATACACATAAAAATATAATATGTATATATATATATATATATATATATATATATATATTTGTGAAAAAAATTCTTTCTCTTCCTACATACATAACTTCAACAAGCAAATCTCAGAATCACAAGCAAACTTACTGTAGATGACAACAATACTATGTTTAACTCAATGCAATATGCACTAGAAAAGTTGAAATCTAGTACATAATGCAATCTTTTGTAGTTGTAGATCATCAATTAGTATTTTATAAAACATTTTACTGATGTAAATATATACAAAAAAAAAAAGAAAAAAAACTAACTTCTCTCTCAATCTTCTCTCACCCTCTCCTCTTCTCCCTCTTTCAATGCAACTATTGACGACTGATTAAACAATAATATAAAGTGAGTGATCACCTAATCGGACTAGGCCATCTTTTCCAAGCCCATCACAGCTTGAACTGGCCAAAAGCCCCAAGCCGGGCCCAAGTTTACCCCATCCCCGTCGAGGCCATTGTTGTCTCTAATTTTACTATGTTTGTATTAGCGATTCCTCATGGACAGGCTATATTGTTATTATATGTTGATGATGTGATGATTACAATAGATGACATTTTGACCATTCATATGATCTATAGACACCTATAAATCATATATTCCAGATGACCATACTACTCATATACAACCACAAACTTAGTAATCATGTATATTATAATCATACACTAGATTACTTAAGTTTAAGCATATTATAGTTGAGCACAAAGGGCTTAAATGATGGCAGTAGCAAGGTGAGAATAGGCTCCTCCCATTATTCGAGCTAGTTCCCGCTTTGTTCATCGGGGCTCAACTAGGAGCTGATGCCAACTAAAATCTGATTGGTCTTGCATTGCCCTTAACCCAACACCTTACAGCACGAGCTAGCGACAATGATGCACCATTTGTGTTCGCCTTCCCGAAGGCACCCATCTCTTTCTAACAATTCACGGCTTGTCAAGCCCCGGTGTAGACACCCAAATCTGGCACCATTGGTCAACCGTTGACCTTTTGATCATCTTATCACCCCCAAATCTCGTGGCATGGTCCTATGTCGATACCTTGTCCAAGGTACTAAATTCGAAAAATATAGAGGTGCAGCCCTTGATTTGGGGGTTGCACCCCTCTTTCTATATGGTGGGCTTCCTGACACCTATAATGGCGCCACTAATAGTGGCGACAGTTTATGAGCGCCTATAACACAGGCGACAGTTAGCCCCTGTCAAGGCTCGAATTCCGAGGTACAAACCTGACATCCGGTTTTCATTTCTTTAATCCTTTGACCTCTGATATTAACCGGGTCAGCCTAGATCATACCCAAACTACCCTCCATAGTTCTCTTTAGTGGACCCCACCTCCATCATTTTTCACTCAAATTTTTTAATCCTTGACTTCCCATAATCTCCACCCAAAACTTCATTTAAATCCCAATTACCCTAGCTAAACTAACCCAATTAGTTGATCCTAATCTTTTAAAAACCCGAGGAACCTTAGCGAATAGGAATTGACCTTTTACCTCCAGTTTCATTTTTCTTTCCTTAGAGCTCCCTTCTAGAATAATTCTTGAATGAGAGACATGTGCCTCATCCAAGGGTTATTCTTGGAGGAAATTAGCACAATCAACGTGCTCTCTTTATGGCCAACTGAGGTTTGGCATGTGTCTTCACACATGACAAGACCCATGTGACTTCTTCTCTTTCTTTCTAGAATAATTTTTGGATGTTGGACACTTGTCACATTCAATGGTTATTTTTGAAGGAAGATAGCACAAACCCTTGTGAATTCTAAAGAACTCAATTGGGGCTTGCCAAATATTTCACACTTGGCAAACCTCAATTGGCTCATTTTCTTTACTAGCTCAACTCTTGAATGAAGATCATTTGTCTAATCCAAGGGTTGTCATTAGAGGAGAGAAATACAAGTCTTTGTGCTATTGAATAAGCCAATAGGAGTTTATCATGTAGCCTTTGGTCATTTATCTATAAATAGAAGCTTTCTCCTCCATCCAAAGAGCTAAAAAAAATTTAGAATTTTGCATCTTTTAAATTTCTAACCCTACTTCCATAGTCATCTCTAACCCGTAGCTATAAATCTTGATCTAGATCCAAACCCTAGAGCCTTTAGATTTCTAACCCCACATCTACACCATCAATAGCCTCTCAAATCAAGCCATCGGTCACGATCAAGGCTCCTGAATCCCTTCTTCTATTTTCCCTATATTGTTTGCAGTTTTCTTATTTTTGCTTCTTCTTACCCCTTTGTTAAGGCCTTACTCCGCCAAAATTATCACGTTTGTGAGTGGATCATTACATTCGAGCAAGGAGAAGCTTCGCCGAATTTTGGGCTCTAATTCACTCCTTTTTCGTTTATCTTAGCCATTACTCTGCTCGTTTGGCGCAGTAACGACCTACATAGTGGCCCCAATTTGCTAAGTTTTTTTTACCCATACCCTTTAATTTTCGGACCATTAGTAGAGACCACGTTACGTGGGTGTCTAAGGGTGTGTTACGCACTTCCCCTACCGTAATGGGGCTGCTTACCTAGATCTCACGGTAGCCGATTGTTGGAGTCAATCTACACATCATATATTGGTATCCCGGCTTACTGTAAGAACCGGGTGGCAACTCCTTTTGCTCTAGTAGCGCCTTCCCCCCTTTAGGGTAGGATAGCTCTAAGTTACCGGAAACGGTATGAAGTGTGGTAGGTTGGGAGCAAAAGCGTCATCAACATCTTAAAAATACACTATTTTATGGTCGGAAGCAGGTGCGGGAGCGAGATTACGAAGCAGGAGCGGCTTACTAATTACAAGCTTCCTGCTACTAGGGGATAGCTACACCTGGTAAGGATCTTTACTTTACATCTAATTAAACCACATGCTCCATTGCTTGTGTGGCCCCTGTCAATTCATTTGAGTTTCATTATTGCAAATGTACTCCCTAGAAGGGATATTTAACGTGTTAGCAACAACACTGCATGGGTCGATATGCATAGTGCCTAGTATGCACCGTTTACGGCAGGGCCTACTGGGGTATCTACTCCTATTCACACCCCACGCTATCAATGTTTAGCAATACTTTACATATCATGAAAATGAATAGTGTATGTGTAGTACTAGTGTGGTCATATAGTAATATCGTGGCCATCTTTGGCGTACAATTAATAGACATCTATAAATCATTTGAATGGCCAAAGTGTGATTTATAGTAATCACCACATCATCAACATATAACACTAAAGCTCAACAATGAGGAATCACTAATCTAAACATAGTAAAATAAGTGGTAGCAACTGGCCGAGCCAAACCGAGCAACGCCGAATGCTAAAATCGATTTATATACAGTTTGCATTCACAGCACAGTTTGCTATTTAAGTATGAAATTTCGCCACTTGGAAAATGACATTTCGTATTTACATACTTTTGTTTGCTAAACTTGTTCGATTCGCTTCCCTATACAGTTTACATAATGACTCCAAAAGTATTGCCTACAAATGTCTCCTAATTACTCTCTTGCATAATTGCATTTGAATATATGTTATCATGGGTTAAAAAATCGGGTTACCGATACGTATCGTCCGAGCTCCAAAACAATACGTATCGGACGATATGTATCGGTACCGGTCTGTATCGGACGATACATTGAATGTATCATTCGATACATTCAATACATTTGAATGTACCGAACGATACATTCAATGTATCGTTCGAGTCCAATACCGATACGTATCGGTATCGGACGATATTTTGATCCATGTATGTTATGTTATTAACTTAGATATAGAATTGAATGCAATTCCTCATATAATATAGTATAAAACAACTAAAAAGGGTATTAAAAAGCCACTCCTAAACGTGGGTTAATCAAGGACTTAAATTTCTATATATTCATTTTTCTGAACTAGAAGAGACAAGAATCACTTTTGAAGAGTTCGGTTTTCAGCAAGGATCAAAATAGCGGTTTCATTTTCGGTTTCGGGCATGACCGAAACCAAAAATTTAAACAGAAATTTCGGCCGGAAATTTCCCCTCCATACATATTTTGACTGCAATTTTGTTTCAAATTTTCGTTTCGATGGGGACCGAAACTGATACATTTCGGCCGATAGTTTGAATTAATGGCCGAAATTTTGAACCATGGTTTTCAGTATGCTCTGTTTCTATCGAATTGTGGGTTAATCAAGTACTAAAATATCTATCAATTCATTTTTGTTAACTAGAAAAACAAGAATCACTTTTGAATAGTAACCACTATGATTTGCTTCTATCAACCCAAACAAATTAATAAAAATGTTGCAAAAAATTGATACAAGGCAGTACTACAATAAAATAATAAAGTGGCAGTATCAGTAACTACAAAATGAGTTACTGATGCTGCCACTTTATTATTTTATTGCAGTACTGCCTTGTACAAAATGAACCGATCCAAAAAAAAAAAACTGCAAAATGAGATATACCAATTTTGTAGTTACATCCATTCACTAATACAAATGAGTTACCTATTTTATACACACCAAAATGTCATGCCGCATCCTTTCCCCCAAGGATTCACCTCTCCCTCAAGAGTCATAGAAAATAAAATTTAAAAATTAATCACAGCAAATTTACAGTGATTAAAATTTAAAAAGAATGGTGAAATATTATTGTGTTTCCAAAATTCATTTTTTAATCCATTGACCGTTGTCACAGTGATAAAAATGTTTTTGTCAATGGTCTTGGATCGACACCTTCCGCTCGTCAATGTGCCACCGAACTGGCTGTGGACCAGAGTTCATATATGGTCCTGAGGACTCATTCACTAATCCAAATAAGTTATTTTGCTTATATATATATATATATATATTGGAGTCGGCTTGGTCTCCCATGGAGGACGGTCGCCATCCTCCAAGGTCCATCGTGGCACCCAAAACACTGTTTGGGTGCCACGTGGAGTATGAGGTGGTTTAGATTAATCTAAAAAAAGAATTTTCAAAAAAAATTGAAAAGCACAAGTCAAAGTTTGACTGATTCCAACAGTCCAGATTTCAAGGCTCAAAAAAACATGGTGGCGTTTATATTTTAAATACGATCTAAGCAAAAAAAATACATGGTGGAGATGATATTCTGAAATTTTTTTTACATATACATGTGTGTGTGTGTAACACACCAAAATATGATCAGCCCATTTCATAATTACCATCATCAAACAATACAATCTTAACAAAGAAATATATTATATACACACAAAAGTAAATAAATATTTAAAAATCAGCAAAATAAATTTAAAAAAATCAGCACAACACCCTTCTTATTATACTTAACCAATCAAGAAAACCCCATAAAAATACCAAGAACAGAAAACCCATTTCATATACGCTTTCAACGAACTCAATCGTCTACCAAGTACCAGCATAACAATTTCATATACCCAAAAAAAAGGCTCCCCTTACCATAAAACACACCAAAACCTCTACGGCGCACAATAGCAAGAGAGCAACATGGTAACGGCCAGAACGAAACTCTTGCTTTTCCTCAAAAACCATAAATAGTTGACCAGACAAAAAACTTAAAACCAAAAACCATTTCTGTGGTAGAGAAACGGCGTACGATAGCAAAAACCATCGAATAATCGATCAATAAACAACAAAATACGAAAAAGTAGCAACTGATATAAATAGCTTCAAAAAGATTTTTCAAAAAAACGGATAGAAAATCTAAAAAAGGAAGTTGTAGATGATCGATAGAGATAGAAAGATACCCATCAATCTTTAGTGAACGGCCATCAACAACTCCAACTGATGATTTGGATTCCTTCATAATCTCTGTCAAAAACCAACCGTCTGTTGTTCTTTTGGATTAGGGTTTCTATGTTTGTTTTTGCAGATTAAAAAACATATGAGAAACCCCTCCCCCCCACCTGAAAAAACAAAGCCCACCACCAACAAAGTGGGTGGCGAAAAACGAAACGAAAGCTTTTTCAGTCCATAGATATAGTGGTAATATGACTCAAATGCCCTTCCACGCTTCCATTAAATGCTGATTAGAAGATGAACAATAATTAAGTGTGGTAGAGTAGAGAGTTTGGGACTTTGGGTTCGGTGTGGTGGAGTGCACACGAGAATCTCTGTATGAGAAGGAAGAATCTTTGGTATAACGTGCTGAAACCAGGTTTCACGTGCTGTACCAAAGATTCTTCCTTCTCAAATCAGGTTTCTGGTGCTGAAACCATTGATCGCTTTGAATCAAAAGATGTTCTTCGTCAAAATCATTGACATAATAGATCTTGGGATCATGCTCATACCATCAGACGATCAGATTTTGATTCCAGGTGGCACACATCCAAAAAATGAACATGATCATGACATACATCAAATGTGATTCTTGGATCACTTTTCAGGATGTCTTTAATGTGGAATCAAAATCCGACCGTCTGATGGTAGGACCAAGATCTCAAGATCTGTTTTGTCAAAGATTGAGATGAAAATGATCTCCAACATCTTGATTCAAAGTAGTCAATAGTTTAAGCCGAAGGAAGAATCTTGCTATGAAAATAAAGTACCGTAGCGATATAAATTATTTTTGTGAGAGGGAAGAGATGATGTGAGAGTTTGTGGGTTTATCGGTATGTGAACAATGCAGTGGAAGTAAAGTATAAGATGTCGAATGACTATAATAATAGTTTTTTTTGTTATTTTAATACGATGATTAAGATCATAGTTGAATGTGTTAAACGGCCAAAGGGAAATAATAGGTTCCGAATGCTTTTCTGATAAGAATAAACAAACAGTCAGCCTTTGACTAAGTTAGTATTAGGTGCCCTAGTGCACTAGCGATAATGATATGTCAAATTGGATGAGCCCATTGTATTCATTTTAAATGTAGGCCATATATATATATATATATATATATATATATATATATATATATATATATATATATATATATATATATATTATACTCCTTATTTGGGAATAGTAAGTCAAATTGGTCAAACATTTGTCAATATCAGCTCATATTGGTTCATATCAATAGATATGCCGATATGAACCCGATATGTATCAGCCATATATAAAATGCCTTTAGGTAAACTTTTTAATTATTTTAAATTATTCATATATTTTCAATTTAATCATTGGTAGAACCTATTTACGAATGCCAAATTAGTAGAAGTGCATTATTCACTTTTCACTGATCTAAAACTCTTAAACGCATTTGCTCATCTCGTGAGATTTAGTGGTTGTTTGAATACAGGGAATACCTGATCAAATGTGATATGGTAACATGTTTTATCATGAATTCAATTGTTTGGGTGTTTTTAATGGTGGTAAATATATTACCCTTGCTTACCACAAAACACCAAAACATATTACGATCCCCGCTTCAAAAATAGGGGAGAAACGTAATATTCATGCATATTACTGCATATTCTTGCAAGTTAGGAATACATGGTACAAATTCAACAACTTTACCACGTTTTATCAGATTATATCCAAACAAACTCTTAGGCCTCGGTGTTTCTTGGTTTTTCTCATAATAGCTCAGACTCCTGAAAACTCAGATTCCAAACAAACTCAGATTCCTGACTTTTCCTAGATGCATTCTTAAGTTACTCCGATTCCTAATTTTACTCCTAAAAACTCATATTCCAGACAAACTCAGATTCCTGACTTTTCCTAGATGCGTTCTTAAGTTACTCTGATTCCTAATTTTTCTCTAAATAACTCAGAATTTTATCGTTCGTAAGCTCATCTCAAAAAAGCTCAGAATTAGTTTAAGGCCTGTTTGATAACATAGAAATGTAATTTCATTGTGGAAATGAAACTTAGTTTCCAATTGTTGTTGTTTGATAGCTATTTAAGGAGATGAAAATGAAATTAAGTTGTCCGACATGAAAATTGAATTTTCATACACCAAATCATTTTAGGAGGAAATCATTTCAACCCTTCAAGTGGCTGAAATTGAGTTTCCTACTAACAAAATAATAATGTTTTGTTATTGGAAATCTAAAGTTACTTGTAAAAAATCTAAAAGCAAAAAATAATTAAAAAATTGACTATTAAAAAGTAACTTCAATTTCTATGACCATCATACCAATACGATCACTATGACCACTACATTATCTAGATCATACTCTTTTTAGCTAATATTTGACTTTGGTCAAAGTTTGAATTTTAATCAAACTTTAATTGGATTTATAAGCTATATAAAGTTTTGACTTTTGATGAAACTTTGACTACTAAAACATGATAATAAGTTGTAAGTTGGTAATATATTATCAAAATTTTAAGGGTCAAAGGTTGACTTAAGGTCAAGCTTTGACTTTTAATTAAAAAAAATTTTTTATTAAACTTAGACTCTAATAATTTGATGACGAAAAAAATATATTGCCGTATTGATGTATAATTTGATACTAGATTCTCGATTATATTAGTCAATAGTTTGACCTTTAGTCAAACTTTGACTTTTGGTCAAACTTTGACTTTTACACAAATTTTATTTTTAGTCAAACTTGAAACCTACTTATAGATAGAGCCTACCACTACATAAATTTATATCGTATCAGTATAATTTTTTCTTGGTCAAAGTTTGACTTTTGATCAAAGTTCAATTTTCCATAAAATGTTATAAATTTTTATTAGTGAAATATTATAATTAAAAATATCTATCATTATTTTTATTTATAATTTGAAAATACATTGCCTCATTTTTATTGGTCAAAGTTTGACTTTAGTCAAAATTAAACTTTTATTCAAATATTGACTTTAGTCAAAAGTTGAGAAGTGTATCTTGACAGTAGATAGTGATTATTATTATTGTTATTTATATTTTGATAATATAAATTTTAATCAGTCAAAGTTTGATATTTACTCAAACTTTGACTTTTTAACACAATTTGATTTTTTTAACTTCTATATCCTCAATGAGATTATCATTTTTTTAATGTATTACTTTCTAATACATTACCAAATTTTATTTTACTTTTTTTTATATTTGGTCAAAGTTTAACTTTTTTAAAAGTTGATATTTAGTCATAGTTTTTACTAGTGTAACCTAGCGATGGATACAAATATTGTTATGTTAATTTGCAAGTTGGCGGTAGATTGTCGAATTTTTTATTGATCAAAGTTTAAAAAATGAGTCAAAGTTTGACTTTTTAAAAAAATTAAATTTTCTTTCAAGTTTAAACTTTTAATTTTGTTTCAATATATGATACATACTAGCATTTACTATATAACTTTGTACTTTAGTCTTAAAAAATTTTATTAATCAAAGTTTTATATTTAGTCAAAGTTTGACTTTTATTAAAAGTGAATATTTGATCAAATTTTGACTAATGTAACTGTAGACACCCAAATTTGGCCCAAGGCCCGATCGAAACACCTTTCAAGAGAGGTGCATTCCCGAGCTTTTGATGGCATGTATGGAACCCTTAGGAATCACCCCAAACCCTTAAGAATCACCCTAGATCCCTTAGGAACCTACCTCGAACCCTTAGAAACCAATCCCGACCCTTAGAACCCATTCCGAAACCTAAACCTAACCTTCTCGGGCAATGAGGAGGAGGGGTGCACCGAAACTGGCTACAGCCCTCTACCATGACTAACCCCTATACCATCGAGGAGCAGAGATCGTCAGCTTCTCAACGGTCCAAGGATCACCCCAATCGGAGGTATACATCAAAAGTTATGGCAAACCGAACCGCTGGGGCAAAGGAGTAAAAATGGGTGGGTCCCCCCCTAGGGATTTGGCGCAACTAATAGTTGCGCCAGACATATTTTTAGCCTGGCGCAACTAATAGTTGCGACAGGTTCAACAGTGGGCCCTACCATCGTAAGCTCACTTCCAGGCACTGTTTTACTGTACATTTGCCTGGCGCAACTAAGGCAACTATTAGTTGCGCCAGGCATATGAACAGTGACTGTTAGGTTTTGCCTCGAATTTCAAGATTGGGGTTTGACTTGATGACCATCTTGATCTTTGGGGTGTGTTTTGATAGTTCTGTTGTACCCACCCCTTACCTATTTGCAACCCTCCAAGTGGCTTGAAGCCTCACCTCATCATCCACCATTAGAACCACCTTCACACCTTTCCAAGCTCTCAAAATCCTAGGAAACCTTAGATTTGAGATTACCTAATTACTAACTCCAATTAGCATCTAAGTAGCCTCCCAATCCACTCATTTCCTATAAATAGAGCCCCCCACCCTTGGTTTAAGGGTTGAGAATTTTGCTTAAGAGAGAAAGATCTCTAAGTGAGAAGTTCTTCCTCTCTTTGGTGCACTATTTTCCCTCAAAATTTCAGAATTCTAAAACCTCTTCCAAGCTTGTTCTTACATCAAAAACCCATAGCCTAGGTGTGTGTGATCCCCTAGCCTCCCTTCTCCCTCCCTTAGCTAGTAAGCCTTAGTGGTTAGAACCCGTTTTTCTACCATCCAAGCCTTCAAAAGCTCCTTCAAGCAAGCCACGCAAGGCTCTCCTACAGTGCTACAAGGGCCCGAGGGCTCCGGCTCTCCCCTTTCCTCTCCTGTCTCTTTTCGGCATTCCCTACCCTCTCATTTGTGCCGTTACGCCGCCGAATTTTCGGTAGGAACGGAGGGGCACAAATAGCATTGGAGGCCCATTTGGGCAAGAGGGAACCATTTCCTTTTCTTTTATTCTATTTTATTTTTGACCATTAGTAGAGACCGCGTTAAGCGGGTTGATCGGGTGCCTAACACCTTCCCGATCGATAACCGAAGCCCCTACCCAAGAGCCTTTGGTGTGGACCGGATTCAGAGTCATATTTTTAGCACTTCGGTGCTCATAAAAATGAACTAGGTTTCCCGGGACACCGAAAGCTCCGGGTGGCGACTCTATATGTTTATTAGAGAGTGCATCGTCGCGACAGGACCGTCACGAATCCCACGATTGCACAGATGGCGACTCTGCTGGGGATTTACTTGTAGAGCTTTCCCTTGAACTTGGCCTTGTTATTTTTTATTTTTACTAACATTTTATTACTGTTTTTTTAGTTTATTCTTGTTTTTCACTCACCCCTACATTTCTGTCATTTACATGCCTTAGCCGATTGGCGGGCTTACTTGCGCATTTGCTTTTTATTTTTCTTACTTTTTCGTCATTTTAGTGCCTTAGCCGATTGGCGGGCCTACTTGAGCATTGTCTTTTAATTTGCTTACTTTTCCGCCATTTAAATTGCCTTAGCCAATTGGCGGGCCTACTTGTGCACTCATATTCCGCCAGTGGACGCCGGCCCGTAGTGGCGGCACGGGATAATCACCCCCGGTCTTTGAACTAAAGAAAACTTCCAAAAAAAAGAAAAGCTTTGAAAAAAATTAAAATTGAACCAAGTTAGGGAGCTTCATTAATTTATTTTTGCGGGTTAGATTTTCAAAGGGGTTGGATTAGGCAAACACATAAACACCCGGGTCTTAGTATGGCGGCAGCCCCTAGTAGTGATGATCTAGAACAGTCCCAGCCCACCTAGTATCTGAGAAGGCGCTTGCGCCGGAGGTATATTGGGTGGGTTTCCATTTCGAAGCTTAAAACCCTTGGGAAGCGCGCTAGCGAGTTACACCAGACTCAAACCCGTTAGGTGCGGTAAGGAGCGGATCGAACACTAAAAAATAGCTCAGTTCCCGGAAGCCTAGCTTCCACAAAAACCAAAAAAAGAGACTCATTTTGGGCTGCTGTTGCTACTGTTATACATTCTGGAACCCCACTTTTTGTCTAGCGCAAGTATTAGTTGCGCCAGTACAAAAATCAGGAATTTATAACTGGCGCAACTATTAGTTGCACCAGCTTTAAAGTTCCAAAATTTACCTTGGCGCAACTAATAGTTGCCCGATGTAAAAGGCCCCACGCAACTTTGAAGCGTGTATTAGCGCTGCAGTCTGTTGAAACCCTCGGCCCGAATCTGTGGCCTTTTCACCTCCCAAGTTCCCCGATTAGTGTGCTCAGTGCCTTGTTTGGACCCCGCCACCTCCGACACCCAATACGCCCCCGCCGGTCAAAAGAGGGCAATTTCTTTTTGGCTCATTTCGGGGGATCTGGTTGTTTGGGCCCCACCACCTCCCAAGGTTCTCATTCGATTCTTCAGAAGTGCGTCGGAATCGTCGCCGCGGGTCTTGAATAAAGGTACGAAGGCCACCCGAAAAGGGAATTCCAAGGCCTCGGAACCTTCGCTTTTCAAAACTTTTTCAAGAAAATTAAAAAAAAAAAAAAATATATATATATATATATATATATATCAAAAACCCAAAAAGAAATAGATAGTTTGTGGTGTCGGCACAATGGCATCATCTTACCCTCCATCGTCCCATAGGGGAAGAAGGAGGAGGATTTTTGGGCCTTATCCAAGGCACCCTTACCCGACCCGCTCCCAAAGAATGTCGTGGGTAGTGGACCCGGCCTACGCCGATCCCGATTCATCCCCGCCACATTCTCCAACTCACTCCCATTCGGGAGAAATCTTTTCCACCATCCCCCTCACCCAACCCCCTTTTACCGTTACCGGCCCATTCGGCGCCCCCATATTCCCAACCACTACCCCCCAAAACATCCAAAATCCAACCCCCCATTCTCCATCTTTTACCCAAACCATGCCCATGTAAAACCCTAACCCATTCTCTCAATCCACATCCATGCCCCAATTCCCATCATCCCCCTATAGACCCGATCCACCCTCATTCACCTATGTCACCTCCGCCCTAACCAATCCCCCACAAATCCCCCCATCTATCCGAGTCATGCCCATTTTTACTGGGGCCATGCCCAATTTTTTCCAAACATCCATACCCACCAACCATCACCCTTAAACATCCCTAATCCTTCCTCATCCTTTACCCCACCTCAACTCTCCAATCCACCCTATTCCTTTAATCCATCATCTACCATGGCCATACCCAATCTTCCCTCTACATCCACCCCATCTATACCCAATCATCCGTTAAACCCACCATCCACATCCAATCCCCCTTCCATGGCCATGGTGGAAGAGATGTTCCAAGCCTACTCCTCATGGAGGGCTTCCCAAAATACCTCTACCCCACACCCCACATCCATGAACTCATCCCATACCCTAGCTAATCTCGATGCCTCACTCCCCCATGACCCCCGTCAACCTCCCATAGTTCACACCATCCAAACCCCCATCACCCACATGCCCCAAGGCCCCATGGCCCAACCTCTCACCACCCACACACCTCAAGGCCCATTGGCCCAAAACCCTTTTTCCCACTTGTCTCAGGGCCCCCTGGCCCAATACCCCACTATCCATGATCTCCAGGGCCCCATGGCCCAATACCCCACTACCCATCATCCCCAAGGCCCATTGGCCCAAAACCCCATTACCCATATCCCCCAAGGCCCATTGGGCCAAACCCATCAAATCCAAACCCAAAAGGGGTCCATGGCCCAAATCCACCAAACATGGCCCAGACCCAATAAAGCTCATCGGGCCAGACCCATCAAGGGCCCATGGTCTAGACCCAACAAGGCTCATTGGACCAAGCCCACCAAGGGCCCATGACCCAGATCCAACAAGGCCCATTGGGCCAGACCCATCAATGCTCATTGGGCCAAACCCACTCATGGCCCAGACCTACCAAGGCCCATTGGGCTAGACCCACTAAGGGCCCATGACCCAAACCCACCAAGGGCCATTGGGCCAGACCCACCAAGGGCCCATGACCCAAACCCACCAAGGGCCCATGGCCCAAGCATACCCAGGGCCCATGGCCCAAACCTACCAATGGTTCATGGCCCAAACCCATCAGTGGCCCATGACCCAAAATGATCAAGGGTTCATGGCCCAAACCCAAACCCTACACCCATACCTTCCACAATACCCTCAACTCTTAACCCAACCTCCACACCCGGGCCAAACCCAATTTTCCCATGGCCCCACACCCCAAGGCCATTTCCAAACCTTCCCCCATACCCAATGGCCCCACCAGGCCTCACTTCAAAACCAAATCCCCATCACCCAACAGACCTTTCCTCACCCCCAATGGGCTCACCCAACCCCCACTCATATCATTCTCATCCAGCCCATGCAACAACAACAGGAGAATCCCGCCCTCGCTGCGCATTATGTCGACCAGCAGTATGAAGAGGACGAGATTAGAAATAGCAGGGCCTATGCTGGGGCATTGACCAGCCTTCACCCTCCTCCCATAATTGCCCATCCCCTGATAGCCCAGAGCGAAGCCCAACCTACAGTCGAGAAGGCAGCCCCTGTATCAAAGGAGTCAGAACAGTTGAAATAGCAGTTAGACAAAATACAGAAGCAACTAATGAAAATGGGTGGTGCTGAGATTCACGCCACAGACTTCATAGACCTATGCCTGTTCGCTGAGGTCCCCTTGCCCCCCAAATTCAAAATGCCCGCCTTTGACAAATATAATGGCACGGGCAATCCTATTGCGCACCTCAAGTCCTATTGTGGGGACATGTGCCAGTACGAGGAGGACGAAAGACTATTAATAAAAGTCTTTTAGAAAAGTTTGACTTGGCCAGCTTTGAGATGGTTCACATCCTTAGAACCATCTATGATGAAAACATGGAGGGACTTAACGCACCTCTTCCAAGAACAGTATATCTACAACATAGACATTGAGCCGCGTTAGTCCGACTTGGCCCATTTAAAGCAGAATCAGAATGAGACCTTCAGCGACTACTTGGGGCGATGGAGAGCGCTGACAGCTCAGATCAGGAATAGAATACCTGACGAAGAACATATAGAAATGATTTCGAAGAGCACTCTGCCAATGATTTCAGACTTTTTGGTATACCAGCAGCAGTCCAGCTTTGCTGATCTGGTAAGAAATGCTAACCAATGTGAGGATGCCATCAGGGAGGGGCATCTAAATAAGAACATATCGAGCAGACACAGTGGGATTAGATGATTTTCTTAGCAGAGGAACAAGAAAAGAACAGGGGGCGATGTCCAGAATGTAGCCAACACCAGGCCCAATAATAATACTGCTCCGTTTCAATTTCAAGCAGCCCCACTAGCACCAGTTAGGCCTGAGAAGACACAAAGAATGGGGAATGAGCAGGGAATGCAAATGACCCTTGAGCAGAGGAGAGCCCGCTACGATCGAGTTTTTACGCCTTTGGGGCAATCATTGAGTGTACTGTTGCCCCTGTTAATAGAAAAGGGATTAGTGGCTATCCGTCAACCACAACCACCCCCTCACCCGATCCCAAAGAACTATGACCCAAATACCCACTGTAATTTTCATCATAGTCCAGGTCACCCTACTGATCGCTGCTTCCCCTTGAAGCACGCGATCCAAGATTTGATCGATGCAGGGAAAATCATTCCCCCTACGCCCTCTCAGCACGCAAATATCCATCAAGTGCCATTACCCCCACATCCCACTGGAGGAGCAGGTCCCAGACCCACCATCGGAATGATAGAAGATGAGGAGGAGTTTGAATTTAACCCATCCGATTATATCAGTGATCAGGAGAGTTATGTAGCACCGCTGTTAAGAAACATTGAGGAAAGGAATATCGGGGTTGTTGAGCCCCTGAATTTGTCAAATTATTTTCCCAACCCGACTCCGCAAGTTGAACCATTGGATCTCAGGGCGTATTTTCCATCCACCACACCTGTCAATTATGTGAATATTAATGCATACCAACCATACACCACAAATTATCCGATGAATCAACAAGCGCCCACTCCTATACCCGCACCGACCAACTACCAATGGTCGACGCCCACCCCATTCCAGCTACCGCCATATACCACAACCCCTGTCGACTACCCTTCAAGCCACCAGGCCACCAGGCCCCATCACCCCCACACTCATCAGTTGTCAGTGGCTAGCACCCACCCCAGCACCCCCAGTTCAGCCACTGGCAAACTCCACCCCTTCGGTCAATTACCTAACGGCCCATCAGACCCCCCATCTGCTACCAGCACTCACTGGCTGTCAATGGCCTACCTTTACCTCCTTCCCTCTGGTGCCACCACACTCAAGCTTCACCACCCCCATTTGGCCCAATCTTTCCACCCAACCCACTACCACTGAGGTGAATCAAGTATTGCCCCCACCTCCTAAGCCGACAGTACAAGTGCCTCAAGTACCAGCAATCATACCTTTCCAGCTCTCAGGACCAACCTATGATCCTCATCAGGTTCCACTGAGCTACGAATAAATAAATGCCAATACCGACAGTAGCAACAGAGAAGGGGCAGTAGATTTTGTTACTAGGTCAGGGAGGATATCAAAGCAGCCAAAAGCATGGGTAGCAGTACATGCCCAACCCGAAGGAAAGAAAGACAGCGCGGTGAACCCCTTCTAGAAGATGAGTCGAGAACATATACTGGAGACTCAGCTGAGAAGGATGTCTGCCCATATCACCGTATGGGATCTGTTGATGACGTCCCTACTATATTTCCAAGCATTAATGGGAGCGTTGAAAAATGCGCATGTGTCACTCCAGGTCAGCCCAGATGAAGTCGGACAGATAATTGGGCAAGTGATGGCCCCGAATGCCATTTCATTTTCTGATGCTGATTTGCTAGAAGAAGGGTGTAACCATTCCAAGTCTTTGAATATAACCGTTGAATCCGGAAACATGGTCATTCCCTTAGTACTAATTGACAACGGGTCTGCATTGAATATATGCCCGTTAAGAACCGCCACCAAGATCGGGGTTGATCCGTGCATGTTAAGGCCCACCAGAACTAGCGCTAAAGGGTTTGACAATACCAGGGGAGAAATAATGGGAGAAGCTGATCTTGAGCTGCTGATAGGGCCAATGACCTTCTCCATCTTATTTCAAGTCATGGATATCAAATCTTCGTTTAACTTACTATTGGGGCGTTGGTGGCTGCACAAGGTTGGAGCCATACCTTCCACCTTACACCAGAAACTTAAGTTTGTGTCTGGGCACAAAATTATTACAATCATCGAGGAGGGGCACAGCGAGAAAGAGAAAGCTGTCAATAGTGTCGAAAAGCCCAACATGCTAGATATACCGCACACCGCTGAGGATGTCGACCTTCACAGCTTTGAATATGAGGTGTCAGCGATACTCCCAGAACCCATTGAGGGCATCATGCCTAAAACAGGAGGCGGGTATAGTAGCAGCAGTAGCAATGCTCCAAAAATGGGGCTATCAGAAAGGAAGGGGTCTAGGACCTAAACTACAAGGCAGAAGAGAGCCAGTTATGGCTAAGGGACAAAAGGTAAGATTCGGGCTAGGATATAAGCCCACAGAACAAGAGGTCCGAGAGGCCAAAGAGAAAGTCAGGGTCGCCGCTGCTGCAAGAGCTTGAGGAATCAACATAGAAGAAAAACCTCACCCTAGGCCCCACATCAGGGATTCCTTTGTCAGCGCGGGGGTCATAAAAATTGATCAAAATGGGGTAACCCATTTGACCCCACACAAACCCCCATCCAAAATCCATCCCACCAATTCCCAGATCTCCCTTCCCAGCTTGGAGATAGATTTGGCCGCGTTATCCCTTTTCGAGGAACGACGGTCGGTACCCGAACAAGCTCCCCCTGTAGTGAATCACCACAAAATCGAGTTATCGTTTGAAGACATGATCTCAGACGAAATGGGGATCAACATGATGGAGGCTGACTCCAATGAGTCATATCACCAAGACCTCCATCCCAACAGTAAAGAAGCCCCTCAGTGCATGCGAATCGCATCTTGCCCCCAAACTCGAAGGTGAAGTGGCCTAACATTTGGCACCTATTTCCTAAAAAAAAAATAACCTATAAAAAGTGAGATAAGTCCTTGGCAGGCAATACCTTGTATATACGCAAACCCGCCTTGCCAAGGGCCCGTCTCCCAAGAAAACAAAAATCTCAAAAACAAGAAAACAAAAATCTCAAAAACATGAAAAAAATACAAAGTCCCAAAAACATTGAAAAAATCTGAAGTCCAAAAATACTGTCATTTAAAATTCCAGAAAATGCCCCACAAAAGGATGCCTTAATCAAAATACCCGTCCCACGTGAAATTGATCCCTTCCCTGTAGAAATACAAGAAGAGGTAGGGATCACGAGTCTGGACGAGGATATCCCCTTCGAGGAACTCCCCAATGAGCTCCTTGACCGATTTGCTGACTTTGAGCATGGCCCTACCCCCATTGTCGAAGAGACCGAAGACGTCAATCTAGGAACTGAGGAGGTTCCCAAGATTACCAAAATCGGAACATCACTGTCCCCTGAGGAAAGAAAAAGCATGATCGACTTCCTACGATCATACCAAGATGTTTTTTCCTGGTCGTATGAGGACATGCCTGGTTTGGATACTGATTTGGTCGAGCATGAGTTGCCTCTCTACCCTGATATGAAGTCAGTCAAGCAGAAGCTGAGATGTCTCCGACCTGAATGGATGCTGAAAGTCAAAGACGAGGTCATCAAGCTGTATGACGGGGGGGTTTCTCATGGTATCTAAATACCTGTAATGGCTAGCCAATATCGTACCTGTGCCGAAGAAGGATGGAAAGGTCTGCATGTGCATCGATTTTCGCAATATGAATAGAGCGAGCTCGAAGGACAATTTCCCATTACCACACATCGACATCTTGGTCAATAATACAGCTAAGCACGAGATGCTTTCTTTTATGGATGGATTTTCAGGATACAATCAGAACAAAATGGCAGAGGTTGATCGTGAGAAGACAACGTTCATTACCCCCTGGGGAACCTTTTGCTATCGAGTCATGCCATTCGGGCTAAAGAATGCCGGAGCAACGTACCAGAGAGCTATGACTGCACTACTTCATGACATGATGCACCGAGAGATTGAAGTATATGTCGATGATATGATAGCTAAATCACCAGAGCGAAGCAACCATCTGGTAAACCTTCAGAAGCTGTTTGAAAGGCTAAGGAAATATCGACTACGACTGAATCCACAAAAGTGCGCATTTGGTGCCATGTCAGGGAAATTGTTAAGATTCATCGTCAGCAGGAGAGGGATCGAGGTCGACCCAATCAAAGTCAAAGCCATCACTGAAATGCCGCCACTGGCTACTGAAAAGGAAGTTAGAGGGTTCTTGGGCAGAATACAGTATATCAATCGGTTCATTGCACAGCTAACTCCAATCTGCACGCCGATCTTCAAGTTACTAAAGAAGAATTCGCCCGTTGAATGGAACGATGATTGTCGGCGTTGATAAAATCAAAGCTACCTCTTAATCCACATTTTGGTACCACACGAGCCGGGAGACCACTCTTGATGTATCTCTCCACAGCGGAAGTTTCAATGGGATGTGTCTTAGGCGACATGATGAAAGCGGGAAGAAGAAGAAGCGGGCCATTTACTATGAGCAAGAAGTTCACCGATTACGAGGCGCTATTCTCATCTGGAGAAAGCATACCTAGCCCTTGTATGGGCTACCCAGAGGCTCCGCCACTACTTGCTGTCTCAAGCCGTTCTACGTTTAGCCCGAATGGATCCGTTAAAATACTTGTTAGAAGCCCGGCTCTCCTTTGGGACATGCCGCGATGGCAACTTTTATTATCTGAATTGACATCACTCGTCACTCGAAGAATCGATCAAAGGCGGTAACTTTCATGATCATCTTACTGATAATCCTTTGCGACTATGAGCCTTTGAAGAGGTTCCCGAGATGAAGATATCTTATTCATGACGGAGGACGATACTGAAGAAGCAGAAGAATCATAGGTAATGCACTTTGACGGGACTACCAATGTCGAGGGCCAAGGGGTTGGCGCCATCCTAATCTCACCAAAAGGATCCCATGTACCAGTCTCTATCAAGCTCAATTTTCCTTGCACTAACAATATGGCTGAGTACGAAGCTTGCGTCGCTGGTCTGCAGGCGGCTCTCGATCTGAACGTAACTCACCTTCGAGTATTTGGCGATTCACAGTTAATCATATGTCAGACAAATGGTGACTGAAAGACGAAAGACGAGAAACTGATCCCCTATCATGAACACCTCGAGGATCTGATAGCCTGCTTCCAAGATGTGACTTTCTCATACGTCCCCCGGATAAGGAATCATTTTTCCGACGCATTAGCAACTTTGGCGTCAATGATTGAAATCCCCTATGGTGCTGAAATGAAGCCGATCATGATCGAGCAGAGGAATGAGCCAGCCTTCTGCCTCCAGATTGAGGAACCTACAAAGCCTGATGATGAGCCACCTTGGTTCTCAGATATCAAGAATTTCCTCGAGACCCTAACCTTTCCGGAAGGCACATCCAAAACTGATCGACGAACCATTCAACGTCTAGCAGCAGGCTACGTCATCTGCGGGGAATGACTTTACAAGCGATCATACAACAATATTTTACTCAGGTGTCTTACAGAGGGGGAAGCGACCAGTATCATGAAAGAAATCCCTGAGAGAGTATGCGGAGCCCACGTCAGTGGTCACATGCTCGCTAAGAAAATCCTACGGCAGGGATACTTTTGGACCACTATGGAATCGGATTGTTGCAAACATGTTCAAAAATGCTACAAGTGTCAAGAACACTCCAGCCTGATACACGCTCCTGCCATTGATCTTCACTGCATGACCACTCCTTGGCCATTTGCTACTTGGGGCCTTGACATTGTCGGAATGATTAATCCGAAAGCATCAAACAGACATCGGTTCATCCTCGTCGCCATTGAATACTTCACCAAGTGGGTAGAAGCGGCGTCATATGCCAACATCACTGCCAGTCATGTCGAGAAGTTTCTCAAGAACAATATTGTGTGCCGATTTGGAGTACCCAAAGATATCATCACGGACAACTACACAAACTTTGCGAATAAGCGCATCCGAGACTTCTGCGAGTAATATAAGATCAAGCACCATCGCTCATTTCCTTATCGGCCTCAAACTAATGGAACCGTGGAAGCCGCGAACAAGACAGTCGTCCGCATCCTTGAGAAAATGGTCATCACTTATCGAGATTGGAGCGAGATGCTGTCATTCGCTCTATGGGCCTACGGAACATCGATCTGTACCGCTACAGGGGCAACACCATTCTCCCTTGTATATGGAACTGAGGCCGTCCTCCCGGTAGAGGTTGAAGTACCCTCACTCCGAATCCTTATGGAATCAGGCTTACCCGAAGCAGAGAAAGAGAGATCATGCTTTGATCAACTAAACTTATTGGACGAGAAGAGACTCCTAGCCTTGTGTCACACTTAAATTTACCAGGGGCGAATCGCACGCGCTTACAATAAACGTGTCCGCGGTCGAGATCTAAAGGTAGGAGACACCGTGTTGAAGAAGATCTTCCCATCCCTCCACGCCGATCCGAGAGGAAAGTTCAAGCCAAACTGGGAAGGACCCTACGTCATTCAAGAAGTGCTGCCGGGATATGCCCTCCGCCTCGCCACCATGGACGGAGATCATTTTCTTGAGCCCATCAACGCTGGATATGTTCGACGGTTCTACTCTTAGTCTATTGCGATAAGATAAGTATTGGTGAAATAGATGCGTGACTACTTAAGAACCACTTAAAAGAGGCCATCATTCCAAACACCGCAGTCAGAAAGTATCTCTAAAAATGAGGATATCCTTTGCTACCCCACTTGAGCCTGGGCCTTTCTTTCAATAAACCCCTTCCCCCAAAAAAATGCGTGTGTACATATACCTAAAAAAAAAAAAAAGTTGCTATCAAAAAAACTAAAAAAAATTGGAAAAGCAAAACCTCAAAAAGAGATTGCCTGAAATAAAAAATAAAAAAAGAGAGAAGAAGGAATAGAAAAAAATAGAAGATTCAGGGGGCATGTACAGCAAAACCCCCAAGGAAGAAAGTATGTTGAGAAAACTGAAGCCGCATCAAGAAAACCCCTTTTAGCCCAGCATACCTTCAAATCCTAACCTAACCCATGGCCAAGCTACACCCTAAAGGAAGCCCTCTTTGTAGGTTCGCAAGCAGTCATAGTATCTGTTAAGTCAACATAAACTGAGTCGTAAGACGACACCAGGACCCCATCCAGCCGGCTATAATGGAATCAACATCTATGTCGTGGCTTTTTGAAAAAGAAATAAAATGAAAATACAAGCTCAAAGCAAGATGGACGTAGTGAAAACTCGAAAGGGCACTACGGGTAAAAACAGCGGGCTTGTGCGAACCAGGTGAAAACTCGAAAGGGCGCTTGGGGTAAGAAAGCTAAACCCATGGACGTGGTGAAAACCCGAAAGGGCGCCACGGGTAGAAAAGGGGGAGATAAAAAAAAAAAGAGAGAAAAGAAGAAAAAAGAAAAGAAAAGAAGAAAGGTTCAAGATGATTGATTGTTGTTGGAGGAACCCTTTTGTCACCCTCCCTGTTACTCATTAACCGACTGGGCCGCTCGTGCTAAGTTTAAATCGAGTCCCGACCAGAATTGTCTTTGTGAAACCGCACCATCAAATGCATGACCCGAGGCAAGGAGAAAGGTTTGACTCAGCCCAAAGGGATCAGTGTTCCAGTCTTGGTAAAAATCCAAAAACTCGCTTCGGTCCGATTGCATGAAAGGGTCCGGCCATGCTCAAAAAAGGACCCATGGTTTCACCTCACTGATTAAGGCACCCAAAAAAAAATGCACAAAATAAAACCCAAAAAAAAAGAAAAAGGGAGAAAACGATAAATCAAAAAATCAAAAGGCATGTGTAGATGTATATACTAAATCACCTTGTGCACCACTTACACCACATCCCAAAAAATAGTCGATGTGGTGACTAGTGTGCTTTCCCTTTTTACAAGTATAAACAAAAATAACAAAAACATAAAGAAAATATGTATACCAAAAAATGTGTGTGTATCTGTAAAGGAGTTTCTTATGCCCCTTTCCTGTGTTTGATCTGTGTGAAAAGTTCCATGTGCAGGAAGGAGTCAGCGGCCCATCTCACGCTTTAAGGCGCTAATCTCAGCATTAAGGTCATCCTCTCGAACGTTCCTCTCTGTCAGCCAACGTCCGTGCAAGCTCTTGAATCTCTTCCAAGAAGAGTCCGCAGCCCCAAAAGCAACGTTCAAAGATTCTTTCAAACGGAGAACCTCGTCCTCTGCTGAATCTGTTCTAAACCGTTCACATGCCAAAATCTCTTGCAGGGCTCTCTTCTCGTCCACCAGCAACTCTATCCGAGCTCGGAGTGCCATCTCTTTCTTTGGCCAGGGGGCCCCAGATGTCGATCTCTCGACGAGTGGGCCATCGGCTGGGCGCTCATCAACAACCAGCCTCGTGCTGGAGAAGTCCTAACCGAGTCTCCCTGCTCAATATCACACATCAGGGTGTACTGGCGCGTTTCCCAAAGGGCAGCAATCCGATCTATGTCCCCAGAGGATCCCCTAGAAAAGATCACTTCGCATAAAGGAGGCCTGGCCTCACAAGGCACCTGTTGAGGGCAGCCAAACTGGCGCAAGACCCGAAATGGGAAGTAAAAGGTGCTGCCAGTCAGACCTAGGAGAGTGATGCCCTCATGATCTCTAGAACGAATCACTGGGAAGGTCCGGTCCAACCAGGGAAGCCTCCATGTCAGCTCAGCGTCGACCAACCAAAGCTTCAGAGCGGACACTTCGCCCTGGGGAAGCAAATGGCATCTACTCAGAAAACATTGAGCCACCTCACCTCGGGAGATATAAAAGTGGGGCAGGGACCCCAAAACAGCAAGATGCTCACCAACCAGACCTGAAGCAATAAGGGGCATCCCCGAAGGCCCTCCACCTTACCCAGGGCAAAAGAATCAAGGCATCGGTACAGCTCGGCCAACACCAAATGCATCATAGACTGGCCCGCCTCCAGCTCCATCAAAATATCACAGATAGCCAATGAGAAGCTCTCTCCTCCAGTGTAGAAAATGATTTCAGAGATGAGGCCGAGTACTAGAGCTTTCACGTTGAAGACATTCCTAACCGGCAATTTTCGAAGACTTTCATCGCCGAAAAGTTCTTTGAGGAATTTCAGCGAACACCTTGTGGACCCCCCGACGAGACTTTTCTCATACTCGAATTTCTTCAAACCAAGAGTAAGGTGAACGGATCTGGAATATCCCGGCTGAGGCAAAACTCTTGCAAGGCCCCTGTGAAGCTTCAGGCCAGACAGACTGGACAACTCTTCAAGGGTTGGGGTCAGCTCCCGCTTCCCAAAATGGAATACATGGGAGTTCCATCCCAAAATGAAGCAGCAGCATGAAGAAATTCCCATCGAAGAGGAATCTTTAAGAAGGAAGGAAGGTGAGATAGCCCAAGGCGTTCCAAATCTGCGAGCTCGCTCTCATTCAGGCTCCCAAATCAGGCCACTAAAAATTTGGTCCCCAGGCCCAATAAAGGGGATAAATTGGCTCCCAGCCCTCCACGTAAAGGAGGGTTAGAAAGCGGATCCATGAACGTACAAGGATCTTTTGGGAAGATAAAAAAATCAGTGTATGGTGATGGACCAGCCTTGCAAAAAACAAAAACAAAAAGGGCCGGTCAAAGGAGCCAAGTCAAACAAAAAAGAGGAGAAAGGATTTCTGGGCCAACTCGAGCATATAAGGCCCCACTACCCCCAGGTTAAACCTAGCGCAACTAATAGTTGCGCCAGTACATTTTTGCCCCCAGGTTAAACCTGGCGCAACTAATAGTTAACGCGATACATTTGTCCCGATTTTGCTGGCGCAACTATTAGTTCGCGGTGCATTTCCCCGATTTTGCCTGGCACAACTATTAGTTGCGCCAATGTATTTTCCTCCCAGATTGGCCTGGCGCAACTATTAGTTGCGCCAGCACAAATCCCCCCCTCCACAGCCATCTCCAGACCTATTTGAGGGGGGACTCTCACCCTCTTTGTTATTTATACCTGCCTTTACGATCATTAACAGTTTAAGAATCACTTTGTTATGTGCAGGATCGATCCTACATTGGTGCATTAAAGGCCGCTTTCAAAGAAGCGATGGGCAAACACATCCTACAGAGAAATGAGCATAGAGAGCAAGGAAACCATGGCACAAATTTAAAACCAAGGCACTAAGAACATTGTCAAAGATATATACGTCCAAAAAAATTTATCACATCGTCCATCCCATAAAATGTTTTACAAATCCAAATCCAATCCCAAAAAAAAGAGAGTTCTGAATGTTAAAAGCAAAGGAACTAAGGCCTATTCCTGGCTTGCGCCCTTTGACTTCTTGCGACGACGGGAGGAGCTCTGATAAGTCTGCATGTCCCCCACCCTGGACCACGCCTGCGAGATCCTACTAAGCAGGGAGCGCGACTCCTTAGCCTGGGCACGCTGCAAAGCAGAATCAAGGTCAAGATCAGTTAAGGGGCCAATAACCAATAAATGAATGAAAGGAGTCAAGCAGCCAGGTACTCACCATCTCCACCTCCCTAAGCTCTGCCAGATGACGATGGTAATTCGCAATATTCCATGGCCGAGTTGAAGTCCTGCGACACAAACATTCAGTTATCAGGACAACCCAGGAAGCACGTACAGATGGAAACCAAAATAGAGGAGGATTGGCTCAGCAAAAGACTTACCCCTGAAACCACCTCAGGAGGGGGAATGCTTGCCGCCTCAGCATAAAGTCGTGCCTGTCGATCTACATCATCACAGAGGCCCGAGAGGAAGCTATCATCAAGGCGCCGGAAGGTCCCATAAACTACAGACGATCCACCACCAGGGATACCCGCCTGAGAGGTGCCCGATGGACCAGCACCCGAGGGACCAGCACCAGATGGACCAGCACCAGAGGGATCTACTCCAGACATGTCAGCAGTACTAGGCCCCCCTTCACCATCCGAATCATCTCCCAGAGCAAACTGTGAACAGAAGAAAGATCCACTTAGGCAAAGACCGAGTCAAAATGAGAAGGAAACTAATCTAAGCTGAGAAGAGGTTACCTGACTGACCGGGCCGCCAAATGCCAGAAAATTAGCGCTAGGGACAAAGCACGGCAGAATGAATTGATGAGGCAGGCACTCATACCAGAAATGATAGTCCCCAGGCACATGAAGGGCATGGATCGGGAACCCATTGTTGAAGAAGGCCGCCGTCAGCTCCTCAATACTACCAGCAGGACTCCAAACATATGCTGGAGGGTCTACAGGTATGGCGTAGTAGCCCTGGAACTGGTGCACCACCCTCTCCCCTAGATAGTAACACCTGGCCCATGCTCCATAAAAGAAGATAACAAGGCGATTGTTAAATAGGCGGGAGGTGCCCACAGCTGCTCGGTCCTAGAAGGGAGATATCAGGTACTGGTCAGGGAGGATTTGTAACCAAAGAGGAGAAACCAAGCAGGCAGCACCTTAGTAAAAAGAAATGTCCAAGCTGAAAGTGAACAAAGGTTGAAAAGTCGTCACCTGCTCGGGGACCATCAAATCAAGCTGGGACCTTAGGCCCATTTCCAGATGTTTTAGGCCCACATCACGGTGGCGAGACTGGTTCCAATTGCTGAGGAGGGGATAGGTGAGCACCTCCGAGAATAGAAGCGGATGACCAGGGTCGAAGTGATGATATCCCCACACCTGAGAAGGGAGCACAACACAAAAAGCAGATCAGTAGTACATATAGATCATTCATTCAAAAATGGCAAAGACAACAAGAATGAGGAGTTACCTCTAGGGTAGCCCAAAATCCTACAGCAGACTTCGAGTCCCCAGTCATAACCCGGGATAGGTTGTACATCAACCAGGCGTATCCCGCCCCTCCCCAGTCATATCTGGGGACATCGCCCCAATTATCCATCACGCTTAACAGGGCCAAGCTGACTCGTCCCCCGCTGGCATTTGTAAAGAAGGTCTTGCCCAGTAGGAGTAGGAGGGTGATGCGAGCCAAAACAATCGCACGCTCCGACGTGATATAGAGCTCCCGGTCTGGCTGACCCAGGTCCACCATCTCATCAGCAGCAAAGAGGGAGGTCGGCCAGGACATCTTGACCTCTGTGCCATGGGTCTGCCCACGAGGAGGATAGGCTCCGATCAACCGACTAATGTCCTCACGGCTCGGTACTACTAAGGTGGAGATCGGCACACCCTCAATCCTGATGCCAGTAATCATGGCCTAGTCAACGGGCGTCAACGTCATCTCGGCATAAGGCATATGGAACGTCATGGTCTCTGGATGGAACCTCTCGACCAGGGCCTTCAAATAGGTCGCATTTGCCCTCATGGCGGGGCAGGACATGAACTCCCCAAAGCCCACCTTCTCCAACAGGACCTTCACCACTGGAGGGACATAGAGGTAAACCTCATGGAAGTCGAGCCACCCCCCGCGAAATACGATGGTAGGAACCTCCTGCACCCAAAGAAATGCACATCAGATTGCAGAAGTAAAAGTAAAACTGCGCAAAAGAAAGAAATTGAACCTATCTTTTACTTGCCCGTTATTCCGAAGTTCGAGATATGGGTGTACTGCTGATGTAAGAGACCAACCCGGGCAGCCTCACCCTGCATCTCAAGCCACGGGCCTGCTCTCCGTTCCACCTAGAGAAACTACTCTCCTCGTGGGCCATACACTATCTCAGGCCCCTGCTCCTGACCCTCCTCAGGGATGTGCTCTTCACCGCCCGACATGCTTGGGCAACGAAAAATATATACAATCACATCAAAACAGATCAGTGATAAAGAACCATTTATGTGCTAGTGCCAAGAGAAGGTAAGTATGCTCACCCCTTTTTCTATTTTTCAGGAATAAAGATACACACATACAAAAAATCTCTCCTTTAAATAGAATAAAAATGAAAAATGAAAAAAGTCCTTCCTTTTTTTTTTAATAATAAAAACAAAACAAACTTTCCTTTTCTGCATTTAAAAATAAAGCGATTTAAAACAAAAAAAAATCATCATCATCATTTCTTTATGCTGCTAAAAAATTCAAAACCAAGGAAAAAGTCCTTTTGTGTTTAGAAAAAAAAAAAAAAAAAATTCAAAACCAAGGAAAAAGTCCTTTTGTGTTTAGAAAAATAAAAATAAAAATTCAAAACCAAGGAAAAAGTCCTTTTGTGTTTAGAAAAACAAAAAAAATAATTTCTTTATGCTTCCAAAAATCAAAACCAAGGAAAAAGTCCTTTTGTGATTAGAAAAAAATCATTTCTTTATGCTCCTAAAAATCAAAACCAAAGAAAAAGTCTTTCTTTTATTCAGAAAAGCAAAAAAAAAAAAAAACAACAAAAAAATCCTTGCTTTATATTCCTAAAAACAAAAACCAAAAAGAGAAGGCTCATCTTTTAGGGTCCTTTTATGTTTCGAAAAAAAAGAAAAAAGAAGGGAATCACTTTCTTATGCTCTTAAAAATAAAACCCAAACAAAAACAAACAAAAACAAATCTCTTTCTCTTATGTTCAAGAAATCCCTCCTTTTATGCTCTTGAAATCAAAAACCAAAAATAGAAGGGCCTTTCTTATATAAAAACAAAAACTACAAAAAAAAAACCGTAGTTTATGACCATAAAAAAAACAAACAAACACAAAAATAATAAATAATAGTAAATCAATGCCTTAGTTGGCTTTCAAAACAACAAAAAAAATCCCTTATTTCTTAAATTTTAAGAGAAGTCAAAAGCCATTTTCCTTAATTAAAATTCAAAAAAAAAAAACTAAAAAACCCCTTTCCCTAAATTAGGGTCCAAAAAATATATAAAAAAATAAAAGACCAAAAATCCATTATTTTATATGCGACATAAAAACAAAAAAAACAAACAAACAAAAAACAACAAAAATAAAATCCCTTCTATATACACAAATAAAAAAATATATGCATATTAGGCACCAATAAAACCATAAAACAAAAAAAATAGGGCATTGTTCATAAGAAATCATCCACACATCATCAATATCATAGAAATAAACTATTTATCATCTAAGAATGCAAGATCACGATCATATTTGCATAAAGAAGCAAGAAAAATCAAGAAAAATAAGTTTTAATGGTTACCTTGTGAAGAAGAATGGGGTATTTGATCGAGCGTGGGCCCGCGATCATTCCACGAGTAAAACAATGGCAAGGGGCACGCGGAGAGGCAATGTAAAGGAACCCTAGATGTGGGGCAGTTTTCGATTTCAAAGAAGAGAAAGAGAGGGAGAAATTTTCGAATTAAAAGCCCCACAGCCCGCGTTCGGGCTATTTAAAAAACCCCTAGTTAAACCTGGCGCAAACTAATAGTTGCACCAGGCAAACTTTTGCCCCCATTTGCTTGGCGCAACTAATGCTATTTTAAGGCCCCTAGTGGTCGGGCGCAACTAATAGATGCACCAGGCACTTGGGCCAGGTCTTGAGCCGGGGCTGGGCTAGATGAGAAGACCGGGTCCCCTGCTCCCCTTGGATGATTCATTCCGCTGCTCCCGCCCGATGCACGCATCCCCAAGATGGTATTTTGATCATCCTTCGACTTGCCACGGAAGCCGTGCTAAAATAAAAATGGATCAGGGTCAACAAGCACCTCAGTCCTACAAAAAATCCCCAGCAGAGAAGCCAGAAGTATTCACAAAAGACACCACAAAATCCCAAAAGGGGGATAACACAATAAGCTTCAAAATGCCAGAAAATACAAAAAAATATAATAAACTCCAAAAAATCCAAAAAATAATAAACTTGAAAATTCCAAAAAAAAAATTCAAGAAAATTTCAAAAAATTCACATGAAATGATAGCTTTTAAATTTCAAAAAACTCACATGAAATGGTTGCTTTTAAATTTCAAAAATTCACATAAAATAATAGCTTTTTAATTCCAAAAATTCACATAAAATAATAAACTTCAAAAAAAATTCCTGAAAAACATGCAAAATAGCAATAAGAAAATTCAAAGAAAAATCACATAAATGATAGAAAACCGAAAAAATAAATTTACATTCCCCACAGGACGCACATGCGTGTTTCGATGCGATAAAATGTCAATATTTTATCGACAACGCAGATGTGCAAAATTAATGTCCTAGGTCAAAGGTTCGCCTTGGATCCGTGGATCCTACTTCAAAGTAGGAGCAACGGTGTCGGTCCCGATCAAATAGTCAATGTTTCGATTGGGTCAACTCCACTGCTAAATCTTTTGAGCGATGAGCGCTTTGTTTTGGATTCGTGTGAACTTGAGTTGTCTTAAGCTTCAGATTCTCCGTTGAAAAAGGTCAATCGTTGGTTGAGACCAACCTATTGAGAATGAGATTATGTGTCAATCAAACTATGTGCAACCATGCATTCAGAATGGTTCATTTCCCTTTTATTTTCTGCAGGCTTAAAACCTGAATGGGCAGCTGTATCCCTATAAAGTGTACGCCATGCGTCTGGGTATCCGTATGATGGTCGTTTGTCCCCATAAATTGTACCCGGGCGGGTCCGGGTCGGGGCTTCCATCGCCTTTGTTGTTGCTTATTGCCCCTGATGGATGCATGATTATGCATAGTTAATTGATGATTATGATCATTGTTAACAGAGGCCAGGATTGGATGCCCCCTTTTGGGAGGTGCCCAATGTTTGGCTGGATTTATTCAAGGAAGTCGAAACTGGATACTCTGGGTCATGTGGATCTAGGGCACGTTTTGAAAAATGGCACGCACTCTTAAAAAGCGTTGTGACATCTATTCACTTCGCTCAGGTGGTCATGCTAAATAAACTTTGGGATCGATGGGTTCGCCCAAAGATCTTGAACCCTGCTTTCTGTAGGGGCACCTGCGAATTATCCAATGAGGTCATCAAATGCCTTGTAGGATTGGACGCAAAATGTGGAGCCTTGCGTATGTTTACTTCGCGCCTATCTTTGAATGTGGGCCGATCACCCCTCTTACTTATGAAGCTGTTGCATTCAGAATGAATCTTAAACATCTAATACCTTCAAATCATACCGAGAAGTGAACGTCTTTCCCAACTATAGGGAGTTCGCAACTCATGCCACCTCAGTCATGCCCAGTAATGTCGCTAAGCGCTTGGGAACCGATGACCTCGAGAAACGAATGATTAGCCTGGCACTCCAGGGCTTTCGTTTTCTCACCATGTTATTCACTTGATGTTTGAAGTTCGTTTTGAATATAGCGGACCCGTCAGTATTGCCTTGGGCCTCTTCGAATGTCTCTTTTCTTTGGCATTCGATCACCAGTGATCGAATACCAAAGAGGGGCATTTGTAGACACCCAAATTTGGCCCAAGGCCGGATCAAAACACCTTCCAAGAGAGGTGCATTCCCGAGCTTTGATGGCATGCATGGAACCCTTAGGAATCACCCCAAACCCTTAAGAATCACCCTAAACCCTTAAGAATCACCCTAGATCCCTTAGGAACCTACCCCGAACCCACCCTTAGAAACAAATCCCGACCCTTAGAACCCATTCCGAAACCTAAACCTAACCTTTTCGGGAAATAAGGAGGAGGGGTGCACCAGAACTGGCTACAGCCCTCTACCATGACTAACCCCTATACCATTGAGGAGTAGAGGTCGCCAGCTTCCCAACGGTCCAAGGATCACCCCAATCGGAGGTATACATCAAAAGTTATGACAAACCGAACACCTTGGGCAAAGGAGTAAAAATGGGTGGGCCCCCCCCTAAGGATTTGGCGCAACTAATAGTTGCGCCAGACATATTTTTGCCTGGCGCAACTATTAGTTTCACCAGGCCAATTTCCCAGGATTTTAGCCTGGCACAACTAATAGTTGCGCCAGGTTCAACAGTGGGCCCTACCATTGCAAGCTCACTTCCAGGCACTGTTTTACTGTAAATTTGCCTGGTGCAACTATTAGTTGTGCCAAGCATATGAACAGTGATTGTTGGGTTTTGCGTCGAATTTTGAGATTTGGGTTTGACTTGTTGACTATCTTGATCTTTGGGGTGTGTTTTGATAGTTCTATTGCACCCATCCCTTACCTATTTGCAACCCTCCAAGTGGCTTAAAGCCTCACCCCATCATCCACCATTAGAACCACCTTCACACCTTTCCAAGCTCTCAAAATCCTAGGAAACCTTAGATTTGAGATTACCTAATTGCTGACTCCAATTAGCATCTAAGTAGCCTCCTAATCCACTCCTTTCCTATAAATAGAGCCCCCCACCCCTTGGTTTAAGGGCTGAGAATTTTGCTTAAGAGAGAAAGAGCTCTAAGTGAGAAGTTCTTCCTCCCTTTGGTGCACTATTTTCCCTCAAAATTCAAGAATTCTAAAACCTCTTCCAAGCTTATTCTTACATAAAAAACTCATAGCCTAGGTGTGTGTGATCCCCTAGCCTCCCTTCTCCCTCCCTTAGCTAGTAAGCCTTAGTGGTTAGAACCCGTTTTTCTACCATCCAAGCCTTCAAAAGCTCCTCCAAGCAAGCCATGCAAGGCTCTCCTACGGTGCTACAAGGGCCCGAGGGCTCCGGCTCTCCCCTTTCCTCTCCTGTCTCTTTTCGGCTCCCTACCCTCTCATTTGTGCCGTTACGCTGCTGAAATTTCGGTAGGAACGAAGGGGCACAAATAGCATTGGAGGCCCATTTCGGCAAGAGGGAACTATTTCCTTTTCTTTTATTCTATTTTATTTTTGGCCATTAGTAGAGATTGCGTTAAGCGAGTTGATCGGGTGCCTAACACCTTCCCGATCGATAACCGAAGCCCCTACCCAAGAGCCTTTGGTGTGGACCGGATTCAGAGTCATATTTTTAACACTTCGGTGCTCATAAAAATGAACTAGGTTTCCTGGGACAACGAAAGCTCCGGGTGTCAACTCTATATTTTTATTAGAGAGCGCATCGTCGCGACGGGACCGTCACGGATCCCATGGTTGCACAGTAACCTAAAGATATATATGAACATTGTTATATTAATTTACAATTGGACTTTTATAACTTGTTGGTACATTGCAAAATTTTCTTTTGGTCAAAGTTAAAATTTTAGTCAAAGTTTGACTTTTATAGAAATTTAATTTCATTTCAACGTATTAACTTACAGTAGATACTAGAATTTACAACTTTGTTATTTAACTTTATATATTTTTTTTTATCAAAATTTTAAGTTTGGTCAAAATTTGATTTTTTATTTGAGTTTGACTTTTCAAACTCTAACTTATGTAACTTAATAATAAATAGTAATTACGATGGCATTAATTTGTAACATAATAGAATATCATTAGAAAAATTATTAGTCAATATTTGACTTTAATAATAAATGGTCAAATTTTAAAAATTTATTTTCAAAGATACTAATCAAACAAGAGAAATCAATTTCCAATGAAATTTATTTCTCAAACACACTAATCAAACAGAGGAAAATCCATTTATAGAGGAAATCATTTTCTAGGAAATCAACTAAGAAATTGATTTAAGTTCCTCTTTGGAGTTTCATTGCTATCAAACAGGGCCTAATAGATGATTGTGCTACGACCATATAAATGTTATTCAATCATCAGGTTATGTGTCGTAATTAGATTTGATTGAAATTTTACGGGCTGCTAATCCATGCGAGGTTGAACATAGTTGACTGATTTTTTTTTCAAATAAGATTTCATGAAAGGTAATTACCAAAACATCATATACACAGCAGATTTAATAGAAAATTGATGAATTTAATAATTTTGATGTTTTTCTAGAAGGGTGGCGTTAAAAAATAATTCTCTGCCTTAAATTAGATGGTCGAGATCATTTTTCTTTCCCATCTTCCACACAATAGATCTTGAGATTGTGGTCACTCATCAAGTGACCGTGATCATGGGCATACCATGAGAAGTGTCACTCTCAGTGATGTGTGCCACAAGGAAGCAAGATCTAACCATTTGATAGGTGTGTCATGATCTCAAGATCTATCGGTCTGGGACCCAGCCAATATGCCTTATTTCGATTGTCAACAATTATATTTGTAGTAAAAAAATTAATAGTCTACACAAGTTTGTAAGTATTGTAGTGGTTGAGTGATTGTTTATTAGGCGAACTCAAATTTGATTAAAATTTTATGGGTTGTTCATCCATGTGAGGTTTAACATATTGGGTCATATGCCTTTTTTCACAAAACGACTTCCAGAAAGATAATACCAAAAAATTCATATACATATATACAAAAAGATTATAAACTCATGAAGATGGACATGGTGGAGTATAGTAAAAGCGTTTTTAATATTTTTTCATTTATTATTTTGTCTTAATTTTTTCATTAAAAAAATACGTATAAGACATAAAAACCAACAAAAACATAGCTATAGGAAGCCAGAAAAGCAGAGGTATAATAAGCCCGAAATCGCAGTTTAAAGTTTTGAGGACCAAAGGATTTTTATTTATTATTATTGTTATTTCGTAATTCAGGCCCCGTATAAAAAAAAAAAGTTTACCGATGCCCTAATCTATAGACCAAAATAGAACAAGTCAGAGAACCGATCCGATTTGACCTATGAACAAGTCTGGTCTAGCTCATGACCTGAGCCAGTCCGATCCATGGCCCATGCAGACCCATAAAAGCGCTAATATAAAAATTGATACCTATGAAAAGGTTTGAATCAGCTCATGACTCGGCCCAATCTGCTTCATAACCCATGCAGACCTACAAAAGTACTAAATAAAAATTGATTGTGGAGAAGGATTGATCGCTTGACTTATTGAAAGTATCTCAAACAAATCACCAATTGAACTACTAATAAGTTTCTCTTCACAAATGCATTATTTATTTTAAATATCTTCTCTTTTTTAACGTTTTCTTGGGAGAAGCACCGAATTTAGATGCTTCCCATGCGCACGAAATAGGAGCCCCTCAAAAAACGGTAAGGCCCAATCTTAAAATGGTAAACACTTTGTCTCTCTCTCTCTCTCTCTCCTCATTCAACACCACCCTCTCTTCCTCGAACCCTTTCTCTACCTTCATTTCACACCAAAAATAATAAGTTATAAACTCTAAAAACAAAAGAGAGAGAGAGAGAGTGAGAGAGAACTAAGTAAATCCTAAACCCCTAAAACCCTAAAGTCCATCTCCCTTAACATTTCCAACGACGATCTAGACTCAAGATCGGCGGGTCTCGGCCATTGATTTAAGAGATTTAAGGTCAAATATGAGATTTACCCACTTTTTAATCTCAATTTCTTGATTCATTTGTTTGAACTTTCAGATCTAGGATTTTGATGGTTCTTCTTGGTTGACTTTTTATTGTTTTATTGGAATAGAGAAAAGCCACATACAGGGTTCTTCTTAGGTTGGATTTTTATTGTTTTCAATGTTTTTATTGGATTAGAGAAAAGCCAAATGTAGACTTTATGGAGGAAGAGAGTAGTTGCGGCGACGTTGGAAACTAACCGTTGGACTTGGGTATAGTTGTAATCCAGTCTATGAGGAATGGTGGAGTATACTTAGCAGCAGCAATCCAGCGTTCAAAATTTGAGCTTTTCCGACCAAAAAACTTGGACGCACGCCTGTTGTTGTCACTCAGAAAGCCCATGCCCCAATGCAAACTTGCGAACAACGAATTTACGCTGAAGCTATCAAAATTGGCTCCCAATCTGTGTTCGAACTCAAAATCTGAGCTTTTCTAGGCTCTTGAACGAGGCCTTAACCAATTTGAGAGAGATTGACCCATACACCATAGTGGGCGTAATCGGATCATTTGATCAGACAATCAATAGATTTTCTATCTATATTAAAATTTTATTAGAGTTAGTTCAAACTGTCACTACAAAATAGAACCTCACGCCGTCGGCGTGAGTATCAATGCCGCAAAACGAATCGCCGATACTGTAATATCACGCCGCGGCACACACACGCTTGCATTACTATTCTCGTCGGGGAATCTCACCACCGACGGTTTTCAGCCGTCGGCGTAAGCCATAAATCTACGCCGACGGCGGATGCCGTTGGCGTAGGATTATTAAATTTTTTTTTAAATTTATATAAATTTTAAATATATACTCCCTGCGGCCATCGGCGTCCCACACAAATTTTTTTTTTTTTTTGGAGGCTCCATGTTACATCATGCTACAAATTATATTTCATGACTCAAATCAGAAGACCATTACCCATATATATATATATATATATATATATAAATTTAAGGTACATATTTATATTCTAAAAATGGCCTGGTGACCATGCCTTGTAAAAGTATCAGGAGCTATGTGCCACATAGCAAAAGAGTAGCCACCATTTAGTACCAATTGGGAAAGGACTAAAGCGGACCCAACACAGGCTAGGATATAGCACATTGACAAACCACGTCACAGCTTCCATTTCATTCTCAAAAATGTAACAGATGTACAAACAAATATCATGTATCTAGAAAAGATCCAAAACATCCTTCATATGAGAGGAACAAAAGCACCTACCTCACAACAACAGGAATTCCCTTCTTGCAATGACCCGTAGTGCCTCATTACTTTTTCAAATTTACGGTCAAAGGATTGCTCCTTGTTTGTACGCTTGTTCCCACTCAAGTCTCTTCCACTGCATACCAATTCCATAGAAGAAAAAACATCAAATGCAGCAGTTGTAGATAAAGAAAGCTATGATGTGGTAAAATTGACACAATATTAAGAACCACTGACTGAATATGGTAATGAAGAAGAATATGAAGCACAAATAAACCCTTAGATATAGTTATAAGTTAACTCCATTGGCTATTAACACAAGATTAAGAATCACTGACTGAATATGGTAATGAAGAAGAATATGAAACACGAATAAACCCCTAGATATAGCTATAAGTTAACTCCATTGGCTATTAACACAAGATTAAGAATCACTGACTGAATATGGTAATGAAGAAAAATATGAAACACGAATAAACCCCTAGATATAGCTATAAGTTAACTCCATTGGCTATATGCAAGACCACTTCAAATGAGAACCAAAGCCCAACATTTCAAATGAGAGAGATAATTGAGCAAAGCATCGACAAAAACTAAAGGTCATAAGAAAAAATCAAAAGGGACAATGATGACACATGATGCAAATTTTTCACAGGAATATTAGTCCATTAGCACCATCTAGAAGTACAAATGATCCCTACATATGAACCTCACCTTACAAGCCGGTTTTGTGAGGTTGAGTTAGGCCCGTTAGATTTCTACACCCGGAAGGACCATTTCTTCCTTCTTTCTCTATTTTATTTTATTTTATTTGCGCTAACTGTAGTTCCCGAAATACCATAGGACACAATCCTAAATGACTCGAGAAACACAAGCTAACTATTATATCTTATTAACAGAATTTGTCTTAACTGCAGTTGTTGGAGAACTGGGTTCTCTTTATTATTGATCTACATGGTCACCAAGTCCACAACCTGCAGCTGATTTTAGCAAGAGCATCAGCCAATTTAGGCAATTTCTCTCTCAAACTTCAGTAGAAATATTGCAAACGTCAAATGACGAGAGCATGTGGTGACCTAAAATATTTATACACTAAAAACGCATGTAAATATAACCAGTGCTGATACATAGTAAAGTAAGAATTTAATATATGTTGGAACTTGGAACAATTAAAAACAATCTTTCAAAAAATTTTAAGTTTCAAAAGAGAAAAGAAAAATGTAATCATTCAATTTAGATGTTTATATTAAAATACCGAAACCACATATACAAAACAGATTTTTGTATACTTGGGAAACAGAAGAACAAAATTGCTGGAAAATGATATTTTGGTCAATTTTGATCAACACACTTAAGCAAATGTAAATATTTATATAAGATGTTCACACGCACGAAATGAACTAACAATCAATGGAGGAATCAACTACCTTATATTCACGATGATGATTATTAAATGAGCTCGCAGTACCTATTGAAATAAAGGCTTCTATTAGGTTTATCCGTTGTGTCCAAAGGATTTTATTAGGTGAAGACGATGCTAAGGCCTCCAAAGTTCTGCTAGAGATATAAAATAAATTGTTATTTTTTATTTGCTTATATTATTTTATACCCTATTGGTTAACCAGTGCTGAAAAGTGAACACCCAAGTGCAAATGCTCTAGCTGGAGGGTTCATTGGAAGGTCATAGATGGTCCTTTCATTTTGATAGAGCTGAAACATCTTATTACAACATAAGCTAATGCTTGCATTAACAATGACATCTTTTTTCCTGATGGACATTTAGTAAATATTTTTGGAGCCATAGATAGCCGCTTAATTCATAAAGCTAAATTCTTCATTAACAATGACAACAAGCTGGATATTCTATGTTTAGAACTTAAACTGTCCTCAAAACCAAGGGGCTAACATTCTCCAACTTTTACGCTTTTACATCTTTGGTATCTATCAATAACAAATAGCAAGTTGGATATTTTAAATTTAAAACTTGTCATGTACTCAATACCAAGAGTTTAAATCAATTACCTTCGATATCTATCTTTGTGAAGCGAGGAACATTCTCTTCAATTCTTCTATTCGCTCATCGTGCTTGTGTAGCGCTTCTTCCATCTTTCTATCTCTTTCTATGTCTCTTTCCTGCATCTCTAATTCTTTCTTGCATTTCTCTATTTCTTTCTTTCTCTTTTTCTTCCAATTCTGCTATCTTGCTCCTCAAACAAGCCATCTCCCTTGTTTTGACATTTGATTGGATTTGCCCCCATTCTCGTGATGGAGTTGGTCCCACTCAAGGATGCGACATCGACTGTGTCGATCCTCTCCAAAACCCGAGAGAGGACATCTTCACATTGGGGGTCTTTGGATCCTCTAGTTGTTTCTCTTGTTGTCTATTTATTTTCTCCTGTAATAATTAATAATATATTTTATTTTAAGAAATAAAACATGACCTGTAATTAAAAATTATTATAAATTTTACCAATGCATCCGCGACCACACTATTTGATGGTGTACCATCCTTGTGCGTATATGCAATTTTGAATATATTGCGACTAGGTTCTACACCATCCTCCAAGTCTCAGAAATTAAAAAATAAACACAGATATTAATATGATTTCATATAATAAGATGAAGAAGAAAGTATATAATAATTATAAAATATACAAAGTACGATTAATCAGAAAATAATATAAATTCACTTACTTCTGATGCAATAATTGAAGGGAAACTTTTCCGCCCTGTTGTATGATGCATCGTCTTTTTTTCTCGGTTGACTTTATTTATTTCAACCATTTTCTGGAAAAAAATTAATTTCTATTATATATATTTATAATAAGTTTGAATGTATAAAAATTTAATATGTTGAGAACCGTCATCCTACCTTTGTTTTAGAGTTTTGCCAATGCCCATCCCTACCGACTAAATTCAACCATTGTCTCCCGTCAACCCCTGGCGGGTTCAGAGAGGATGGATCTACTCCTTTAGGGAGGGGATTAGTAAAATATCTTCTTTTTAGATCGCATCGGTGTTCCTTCCACTTTCTTCCTACTGATTGCATGAATCAAGTTCTTACTTTGTCGTCTTCGGGAATTTCAAAGCGAACCTGCATTCGTAAGAAATTATCAATGATAAATAATTTGAAATGCATATATTCTCAATAAGAAATAATTAATTATATTTACCTTAGCAGCGTCCCAAACCTTTTCTTTATCTATAGGGTCCACAGCGTCCCATGAAGGGCAATCGATGGGTAAAAAAGACCCATCTCTTGATAAGACTCCAAGGTAGCTAATAAATTTCACATCCTCCCCCTCTTGGTTGACCCCGATCATTGAAAACAAGTGGGAGACGGTGCTTTGGTATATTTCTATGCAAATCAGCACATAAAGTTTTCCCTCGTACTTTTTTTTGTGATGGCTGATTTGGATCCATATCTGAAAGCAACATAAAAAGCAAATTAGGTTAAAACATTTTACACCCAATACTAATTTTTGGAAAGCTTATCAACATATATAGAGGTAAATCTCCACCATAGTTCCCCAAGAAGCTGTCTCATTAGCAATCTTTTTGTAAATATTCAGTCTTTGCAATCAAGGTTTTCTTAATTGAAAAGGAACATCTTTACAAATCTTTACAAATCTTGCACTCGAGGAACATCTTTACAAATCTTAAATGCACCAAGTGGCAGATTGTGTCAGAAGTTTCTTCCCACTAAACTCATTAAGAAGCTAACTTCAATGAGTTTACGAGATCCTGAGCTTGCAATATATTTACAAAAATTGATCTAACATATTGCAATATATGATAAAATCACTGCAGCAGATTAAAGTGTCTTTTTTATTTTAGACATTTGCAATATATGATAAAATCCAAATCAAAATTGCCTTTAAAAAAATTGAAACTGCCTACAATCAGTAAAAATGGAAAATTTTGATATTCGAGTTGGAGACCTTTTGCCAGTGTTTTTTTCCATTTCACCTCTCATTTTTGTAGTTCATAAAGCATTGACATTAATAGTATTTTTGTATGGTGTCGCATCAGCCGCATCTTTCAAGTTACTCTAGATGTGGAACAGATAATGACATAGCTGATCAGTTGTGAATTTTAATTTAGAGAGAAACCATGTGAATATATTAGAGGTATGGGAGACTTGTGAATTTTTCATTGGAGTAAACTTGATCAGTTGGAAGATAAAGAAACTGAAGGTTTTAAGGTCAATTGCTAAAATAGAGTACAGAGCAATGCAGATTATAACAGGTGAGTGCTTTTAAGGTTAGCAGATTTAGAGGTTTGGTTGTCTCCTGCTATCGAATTACATTTGAAAATCCTAGTGCAATGCATAAACCGATGTTTATTGATTACATTAATCTTGAAGGTTTGATCCAGATGGTCTTATATTCTGCTACTTGATAAAGTGACATATTTGTGTAGAAGGGATCTTGCAAGGAAGGATTTGAGGCTATGGGACAACTTCGTAGGGCTACAATACACAATTTTGAATTTGCGTTCACTTTCTCTTTTCTGTCATATGCAAAGGCTGCACATGGGAAGATCGGTGTGGTTGCCTCCCATTACTTATGAGTTATGAACACATATATTTCCGATTATCAAAACAAAAACTAATTGAAGACCCTAAAATGAACTCTAGAAACAGCAAAATAGAAAAAATAAAATATAAATTATACGGCAAAACTAATTGCCTCCCATTCTGTTCATGATATGCGCCATCAACATTCCTTGCCATATATACAACCATCAACATTCCATACCCCCCAGCCTGATAAACTGCTTTGATCTTTGTAGTTACCTCTAATGTATAGCAGACGTCCAGCAGTGATTTTGAGCTTGCTACTGCAATTCTCCACCATATCACTAGAATAACAGGAGGGAAAGTAAAGTAACTAGTCTGCTACTGCAAATATAAAGTCCCAATTAGGGCTCTCGAGGGGTTAGGCCAGCCTGGATTTTGGCCTGCACCCGGCCCATAAAATAGGATATTTTTTAGTTGTAAATCTGGCCCGAGACCAAACCAAGTCGAACATGCTCTGACTGGCATTAACCCGAGCTGGGTTTGGATCCAAACCTCAAAATCTGGCCAGAATGTTATATACATATAAAAAAATATAGCGTACTTAGCATTTAGGGTTATTTTACTAAAATGTCCTAAGATTAAATTATTGGCTCAATTTAATATTTGATGAATTTTTGTCACATGATCAAGATTTCCCTATTAAATCCCCTACTCACTGATATTTGTAAAACCTCATCTCTAAAACCTTCCCATATAATATGATGCAATAGAAATTGAATCATCTTTGAGCCTCCCAGAACCTGCTAAAAGATTATGGCAGATATATGAAAACATGTAAATCAGAGTTGTTTAATCGGTTGTTCAAGATTAAACAATGACTCTCACAATATGATAAGGATGCGTGTACGTACAAGGAGCAGACAACTTTTCAGCAACGGGCAGTAGAATAACAGGAGGGAAAGTAAAGTAACTAGTCTGCTACACTAGTTAGGGGAAGCCAAAGTATTCAATAGTAAAAAACGATATGCCCACAGCTGGTTAATCGTAGTAACAAATCAGTATATAAACTATGTCTGATTTGAAGCATATACCTTTCGTTTAATGGGTACTGATACACTCACAGCTGGCTTAAAGAACGATTCTAATCTGTATATAACGAAAATGACACCAAAATCAATACAAGATAAACTCTAAATCTTTCATTCTAATTTACATACCCATCAAAAGATTGCCTATTTACACAATACCACTCACCGGCCTTGAGATGATTTGTTCTTTGCTGCTTTGATCTTTTCTATGGCCTGTTCAAAAAATACATATCAATATACAATTTTGTTATCGAAAGTTAAATATGGGTTATTACCCAACATAACTAGAGAACTCAGTTATTACCCAACACTGCACCAATATACACAGGGGCAGATGATCATATATCATACAATAAAACCAAAGAGAAAAGAATGTTAAAAAGTAGAAACTGCAGCCATAACAGTCATAAACAGCTATGGAACAGTTAAAGTGGAAAAAACACATTATTTAATTATTTTGGATTGTTTTGAAGGCAGTAATGGTATCATCACCAATATCACTTATGAGATCAGCTATTGATTATACATGATTTGTCACTGCTTCATCTGGGGCAATCCATTTAATATCAAGTTGCCCCTCACTAGCAAAGGATGACTAGTGTTCAGTAAAAAAGATGCCAAGCTTCTTGACATGGCTAATTTTCAGAAATCTGATACCTGCATTAGGAGACATGCAACCATGGAGAATTGAAAATGGAAACATGAGAAATGCCTACCTCCTCTTTGTCTCATATAATCTGAAATACTATTGTTCATTGTCATTATGAAGTCTACTACAACAATTTCTCCCTCGCATCTGTTTCTAATCCACTCGGTGTCATCGTCCACAATCATCATTTACATTTCCTCTATCATTTAAATTTTGGTCACTCATTAACAGTTCACGATCTTCTATTCTCAACTCAGAAGCTCCTTTGGGCTTGACTTTAAAAACAACCTTCCAATTTGGGTCAATAGGATCATCTACGTAGAAAACTTGTTTGACTTGGGAAGCCAACACATATGGTTCATCAGAAAATGCCAATCGTGTGAAATTCACAAGTGTGTTCCCCAAATGATCTTGCTTTATTCCTCCCTTCACGAACATCTACCCATTCGCATTTGAACATTGTAACCTTCAATTTATCGTAATATGTTAGTGAATTATGTCGATCAATCGCCAAAATATTCCACATTGCCAATAATCGGATTGATATCCCTTGCACTTGAAAAGCTAGTAGTCAGCCGATAGATAGACTCCACTATTTTGCATTTTAGTCTTTGATTCTCTTGCAACTGCTTTTGAAATTGTATCCATTAATAGGATAGCATTTCAGCCTTTCAAAGAATATGATGAGGTCCTCGGCTAATTTGAAGCTCTTTTGGCAATGTAAATCCAATTTTCATTTCATCTCGTATCTATTAAGAATAGAGGAGAAAGTATTAATCATGAGAAAAAATGAGCTATATTGATGATGATTTTAGAAATATATAGTTGCATACACGATCCTTAATCCAATAGATGAAATGCCTTTCGTGTTCTTTCTCTATATCATGCGCATGGCGTTTTCGATGTAACTTGTTTAATTACTCTTTTATGATCCCTACATAAAAGGATTCATATATTAAAACAATTGAATAAATCAACTCTCTAAATATAATAGAAATTTTTGTTAACGCTTTATACTCTATATATCTTGTGACGTTAACATTATTGTAGAGGACATAACGATGAGCCTGTGTCCATTCCAAATCGGTAAGATTGAACACTTTGGCGCTTCTCATTGATGTTTCCTCATCACTTCTTTTGGGTCGGTTTAGCCTTGACTCAACATTGTGCAAGTATCGAGAGCAAAATGTGAGGCATTCATCCAAATAAACACGCAATGGACCCCTCAGGTTGAGCCCTATTGCGCACATATGACTTTAAAGTGAACAAGTACCTGATTTCGACAACTTAAGTTTTGTGTTACTGAAACACATTAATATTCTCTCATGTTTAATTGAAAAGTGACAAGGCATCAATACAAACCTCTCAATGGGATACATCCATCGATAGTGCACAGGTCCACCAAGTAATGCATCAGATGCCAAGTGTATCGACATGTGCACCATGATGTCAAAAAAAGCAGGCGGGAAGATCCGCTCAAAATGGCAAAGTGTCAGTGCTATGTTCTTCTCGAGGCGGATCAAATCGTCAGTTCGACAAACTCTCGAACATAATTCGCGAAAGAATGTGCTCAAGTCTATTAAAGTCCTCGCCACATACTTTGGTAAGATATGTCGAATACACATAGGCAAAAAATATTGTAATATGGTGTGTGAGTCATGGCTTTTCAATCCAGTTATCTTTCGTTCTTTGACATTGACACGGCTTGAGATATTAGACGAGAAACCATCCGGAATCTTCATATTCTTAAGGACTCGTAAAAGCTGTTCTTTTCCATGTCTATCCAAATTGTAAATTGTCGGTAATTTGAATTTGTTTGAATCTATTTGTTGTGGATGCAACTCTTTCCTCAATCCCATCTCACCAAGTCTTTTCTCGCATTTATCCCATCCTTACTTTTCCATCAATGTCCAAAAGCGTGAAGAGCACATTATCACAAATATTTTTTCAATATGCATCACATCGAAATTGTGTCTTAGGAGATTGTGCTCCCAATAAGGCAACTCAAAGAATATTTTTTCTCCAATTATGCTCTTCTCCAAGAATAGGCTTATGTACAAATTTGTTTACCTCATTCAAGACTTCGGGACATCGGTTTTGGAGCAACTTCATACTGGGTTTCCCATTGAATGTCTTTGTTTGACTTGAAATTTGTGATCCATCGGTAGAAATCGCGATGGCCCATATAACATTCTTTCTTTCCGTATCTCAACCTTTGACTACATGTATTTTTATGGCATGAAGGACAAGCTTTCTTTCCTTTAGTACTCCAACGAACTGACATGGCATAGCCGGAAAATCACGATTGTCCAAAGCAACGCAGACGAGAACGAACATCTCTTTCTTCAAAGCATCATATGTCTCCACCCCATCTAACCATAAATCCTTCAACTCATCAATCAATGGCCTCAAATAGACATCAATATTATTTCCAGGACTTTTTGGACCCGGTATTATAGTCGATAAAATAATGCTCGGTTGTTTCATACATAACCATGGTGGTAAGTTGTATGAAAAAAGTACCACGGGCCATGTGCTATGAGTGATAGTCATTGTTCTGAAAGGGTTAAATCCATCGCCACTAACCCAAGTCTAATATTTCGAGGGTCTTCTTTAAACGAGGATAAAGCTGGTCCAAATGCTTCCGTGCTTGAGAATCACGGATGCCTTAAAACACCATCTTTAACGGCGCTCACGTCATGCCATATCATATCAAGAGTAGCAATTCTAGATGACATGTACAATCTACGAAGACGTGGTTTCAATGGGAAATAGCGTAAAATTTTTCTTTGGAGTCTTCTTTTGGTATCATCGAGCGTAGTTCTCATGCATCTTCCAACGTGATGTTCCACAAATGTCGACTACATTTTGTCAATCGATTCTTTATAGTATAACATACAATTATTTGGACAAGCATCAATTTTATTGTAACTGAGTCCCAAGTCCGTAACTATCTTTTTACTTTGTGTAAAATTATCTGGAAGTTTCGATCCTTCAGGGAGCACCTCTCTTAACAAGTCAAGTAACATTGAGAAGGATTTGTTGCTCCATCCACAAAGGCACTTGATATGCCATAGTCTTACGATAAAAGATAATTTTGTATGTTTACACCCGTGTAGAGGGCCAACTCCGCATCATCGGCCAATTTAAAAATCTAGTATTGTCATCCAATGTACTCTCATGCCTTGTCTGGGACTATCATGAATTTCTTCTTCACTCGGAACCCACACAAATCATGTAACATGCTCCTCATATCATCAGTTGTATCATCATCTTCTTCAACTACATCAGCCAATGGTTCATCTCGTATAAAACTCGATGACGTGTTATTTTCCCCATGAAAAAACCACGTAGTGTAGCTCTTCCCAATTCCGTGCCATATGATATGATCATATGTTGTCTTCACGTCTTGATAGTGGACGTTGCAACATTTGATACAGGGGCATTTTAACCTTCCATCATAAACTGCTCCACGAGAGTCAGCAAATTTAATGAAATCTCTTGCCCCATCATAGTATGCTTCAGTGTTTCTATTATAGCAACATATTTCAAAAAGTCATTACTTTCACCACTTCATCAAAATACTAGCTATTTAGGAATATTAATTAGTCGTAATAAAAAATGCTTACCGAGGCTTACGCATCGACTTTTATCCATAATGTCTATGCAAGAAGCTTTGAAAATAGAGATTGATTATTTGAGCTGAGCTCGTGAGACTAGTATGAGAAAGTGAGAGAAAGTGAGAAAGACTAGTGATACTAATACGATCAAACACTATGATTCAACTTTATCAATCACAAGGAGGGTCGACAAAATAAGTAATAGACATACCTATGATATAGGTATGAGAAGCAGCTGTCAGAAAAACTTAATATAAGTGCAAAAGAAGAGAAGAAATGCAATGAATCTCATGTTAACAAACATATAAATGCACAATAGCAAATAAAAATACCTATGATATAACTCCTGCAATACCAGATATCAGCAGTAAATCAGCAAATTGATCTTTGTTGAAGGGAAAACATGCTTTAAAATAATACTGCATTAAGAAGCAAAATCCATAAAGAACATTTTTTCAACATTTTTTCATGCCAATAATGACTAGAAGCTGCATTGTGTAGAATTGGGACAAAGGTACTTGTAATGATAGATAGTATTACCAAGAAATGTACTGATCTAAAAAAAGAAAAAAGATTACCAAGAAATGTATGGTCAAGGAGTCAAAATATTTGGTCCATAACCAGAAAATGGTACCAATCACCTTGAATTTGTACATTTTACATAAACAGGTATGCAACAAAACCCAGAATGCAGAAGACAAGAACTTGTTTTATCAACTTTTAATGATATGCTCTTTAAATCATTAAAAATAGAAAAAATATTGACATTGGGACAATTGTGAACTTGTGAACTTCAACACGCCCCAGTATGGCGGGACTGAGCCAAATCATGTGGACAATTGAACTGGCTGACATGGAGTCCTGCTTTGATACCATGACACACTCAAAACCAATTGGCTATGAGTGGAGGGGCCAGGGGAGAGATAAGGCTACAATTTATCCGATGTGGATAAATCCTTCGTAATTCCAATCATTAACATAACCATTTATAATATACTGTAAGAAAAAATATCTACAAAGCCAGAAACTACTAACCTCGCTTTATGAAGTCTGATAAACCGAAATCTGTTGCTTTAAGGGGTGAATCTTCTTTTGTTGATTTGAAAAGGAAATTCTACAAGATGTAATATATATAATAATATTACAGAGTAATGAGAAAAGGGAAAATGAATCTCCCGATGATTTTCTAAATCAGAATATAGAATAATTATTGGTTTGTTCTGACTATACCTCAGGTTTCATGTCACGATGCACCAACCTGGAGCATCTGCCTCACTATGATTGCAACATCTTTCTTAGTATAACGGTTGTCCTTTCTGAACACAGAATCAGCTCCAGAATCAATATGCTGACAAAATAAAAAAATGATAAAAAGAAGCAAAGCAGGCATATTAGTAAAGAATTCTTACTTAGCCAATATCCGGTCCAGTAGTTCCCCACCTTCACATAACCTAATAAAAATTAACGTAAACATATGAATCACCACCATGTCAATTTGATAGCATGATCGCTCTAGGCTTTCACATGTTTAAACATTGAAGACATCAGCAACTACGAAAAAAGTAATAAAATTATATTAAAAAAGAAAAAAGAACAGAAAATTCCATGAAACTATGTTGCTTGTAGAATTATGATATGCTCTGTTGCTGTAATTTTTAGAATAGGAAATTAAGCATCCAATGGGTAACTCAAATCCAACACCAAGTGAATAATTTATGTGAGTATAAAATAAACATTTATCTTCCTCTTTGGTAGGGCAAACAATGTTACAAAGCAGGAAAATTAACTGATTTTAGACCAAAAAGAAGAAAAAACATATCTGGCTTTTGCATATCATAAAAAATAAATGAGGTTTTATCATCATATCTGACAGGTACCCCCTTTAAGCAAACTTTAACTCCCATTATGTTTAGGCGCATCAGTTCATTGATGGTGGATGATGCACACTCTGCCCATCAAGATCGTTTATGACTGATAAAATATAGATTATCCTAGGGGAGAGTGAATAGGCCATATAAATTTTTAATAAATCACACAAAATAAAAATCTCAATCACAATGGAAACAAAAAAAATTAACATGGTAAAACCCTAATAAAAAAAACATCCTGACCTCATCCAGAGAAACAAATCCACTTAGAAAGTTATAGATGACTTAAAGTACATAATGATATGAAACCTATCACTCTAACGCATCCTACGGTAATAGGCATATCAAACCTTTATGCCTACCAACAATTTCCAGATCCATCCCTTCAAAGTGCTCCTGCTTCGCTTCCAATCGATCCCTGATGTTACCCACGATGATCAGCACTCAAATTAACGAGCAACAATGTATTTGAGACAACAAGTACATATTCAAACCAATTAGATTAGAGAACTATAGCAAACGAAGAAGATCAAATCGAATGGAGGAGATTTCGAGGCTGAAATCAAATCGAAGGAGTTAGGGTTTTGTGATTGGAATTTGGGGAAAAAACAAAATTCAAAGATCTACCTTTTTAATGTGCGATTAACTCCGAAAAAAACAAAGTTAGGGTTTGAGCAAGAGAGATTTAGGGTTTGAGCGAGAGGGAATGAGGGGATCGAGAAGAGAGAAGGGATCAGAGAAGGGAGATGGGAGAAGGGAGATGAAGATGGGAGATGGTTTGAGTTCGGGAGAAGGGAGCTGGGAGACGAAAAGCTCACTTATATATTGACCCGATTGAAGGGTCGTGGGCTTAAGTGAAGTTGTCGGGTTAGCTGTTGGGGGTTGGCCCAAATCCTCCCCTACGCCGACGGCATATTAATTTCCACCGTCGGCGTATCCGGCAATTTTTGTAGTGTGTTAGAATAGCCCCACATTGCTTGTGAGCTTTGAGGTCTTGGGCTATATATAATTTGGGTACTCCTTGCTTCGCAGGGGTTGAATGCAGATTCTGTCATTCGGTGGAAGCATGCTCAAGATATCCCTCTCCTTCTTTCGAATTGCATTAGAAAAGATGTGATCTTGTAAATTTTATTTTATTTTCTTTTCGCCTTTTTTGGGGATGGGGGGTGATGGCATTGCCAAATTTTCTCTATCCTCATAGCTTTTTATTTCTCCTCTTGTTTCTTGTATTCTCCTTTTGGTTTAATGGAATTTGAGAATTTACTGATAAAAAAAATAATAATTTGGGTACTCCTCACTTTACAAATCGGTTTTCTGAGTTTGAGTTAGGCCCATGAAATTCTACACAAACCACACTTGCTCATCAACAATTCTCTTATTAATGTTATCTAGTGGTTTTTTATTGGAAAAATATGGAAAGATCTTAGTTTCTAGCCACACCCGCTATCTAGGAGTCTCAACGAGCTAAGCTAGAGCTAGCTCATCAGCTCGCTCGGCTCAATTAGGGAAACAGGTTTCTAAGAGATCTGCTCATCAACAATTTTCTTATTATTGTCATGTAGTGATTTTTTACTGAAAAAATAGGGAAATATTTTAGGTTGTATTTGGGTTAGCTCTTATAAGAATAGAAGCAGTTCACTGTTTGCTTTTCGTTAGAGCAAATTTTATCTGTTCTAGCTTAGAGCTGTTTATCACTTAAAACAACTCCTTGCCAAAGCAAATGAGGGGAGGAGCTGTGTTACCAAACGTGAAAGCAGTTTCCCGTTGGAGCGAAAGAGTTGCTCTTTGCCCCAAAAGAGCTAACGCAAACGCAACCTTAGTTTCTAGCCACATCTGCTAGGAGTCTCAACGAGTCGAGCTAGCTCGTTAGCTCGAACTCAACTCGTTGAGAGCCCTAACATCCGCTCATCAAACCTTCTCTTTTTAATATTTATCTATTGATTTTTTTATTGAAAAAATGGGTTACCATAGAATTGTTAGTATTTGCTAGATTTCCGTAGTAAATTAGGTGAACAATCAATTATATATTGTAATGAAAAATGGTGAACCGACTATATATTTGATGAAAAAAATTTAAAATTTATCCTCAAAATTTTTCTTAGTTAAGATTCTATGAAAGTAGCAATTTTATGTTTAATATTGAAGTCCAAAATATTAAGTTGATTGAATATATAGTATTAGTGCATTAGACAACTCACTACTCGTGGAGTAACCGATTAACACCCAATACCCACCTTTTATAAATAAACTATTTGGCTATGCTTATAATTTTAAGTTTTTAATTATTTAATATATGTATTGATAGTAATATTGTAGTAGGCCGCTTACATTGTGGTGGAGTAACACTCAATACCCACCCTTCTAAAAGAAAATCTAGGTGTATATTTGTAATTTCAAGTTATGAATCTTTTTAGCATATATTATGAATTTATAAAAGAATCGGTGTTTTCCGAGCCCCTGGGCTTTGATGGAAGCGACCATCTTTAGTGATGAGCAAAGGCCGAAGACTTTTAATGTCTTTTAGTTCTCATTAAGGATATAATTGGAGAATAGGATTCCATGCATCGACGGTACATGGAAGTTTTTTTGTATATAATCAATTTATGGTTATAATATAGCCACAAAAGAGCTAGTATTAAGGGTGAAGATGGATCAAGTCACGGGTCAAGCGATCTGACCCACTATGGCCCATGGGTCAGTTTGGGTTTAGATATTTGTCCGTCGAGTTGAAAATCTTGATTCATTTATTAAACGAGCCAGGTTTGAGTGGAGATTTCTTGATCTGAACCCAACCCGATTCATTTCTCTCCCCTTCTATTTGAACCTACTTTACCCGACCTGGCCCAATTATCTAAGAAACGGGTCAGGTCGAGTTCAGGTTCGGGGCTGACAGATGGTGGGTGGAATTCGGAGTGAACCTGGCCTAACCTAAATCCGACCTATCTGCACCCTAGCGAGTATAGAACGACCAACGTGCTCACTAGTGTATAGAGCGTGAGCCGTGCGGGCCTGATGGATTCTGAGATGCATGTGAATTGCCTTCGTCGCTGGTAATTTGGTTAGGACCCGACTCTCTTTACCGTCATTTAAACACCAAAACGATGCTGAAATAATCTTACGCTATCAATGATTTAAGATATGAGTAATCTGTACCGTCCGGTGATAGTTCATAGATTGAAGTGCGAGAAGCCTAAAATCAGTGTTTTAGAGAGATTTAAATCATCCGATATGTAGACTATAGAATTAATTGGTGTGCTTAGATTTAATAATTGATATAAAAGTTTATCAATCGGATGATTCACATCCACTTATATGTTACTTCTTTGGGCCGTGACATATTTTAATGATAGATTGCGACTTGGACACGTTATATTGGCAATTGGTTTGAGAAAAAAAGCGTTTAATTTAATTAGTATAAAATCATTAAACATGCCATTTGGTTATGTAACTACGTCATCATAAGGAGAAAGGAGCGCCTCCTATTACCGCCGGCTCTATCTAGTGACGGTGAGAGATCGGCTCTTCGGCTTACTACTGAAGCGTGTGATAGCCAACTCAATCAAATGAAAATAGTAAGTTTTCAAAGAACAGAAAAATTGAGTTGGGGTGCCTCAATTTGTAGTGAAGGCAAAAATGTCGAAAATCATTGATTGCTGATTGGTGTTTTTCCTAATCTTTCATACAATGAATCTGAAGATCATAGGGGTCAGATTTTGATTCCACTGGACATATCCTAAAAAGTGAACGCCACTAAATGCATACATCAAAAGTGGTTATGGGATCAATATTCGAGATGTGTGCCATTGAAATCAAAACATCGGCAATAATATGTCTATAATCTCAAGATCCATTGACTCAAAACAATCTATGGTTTTGGTTATTGGTGCCCTTAAAACTTCGGTAGATTCAAATAGAGATACCTTTTTAGTTTTACTCCACTCTCCTGACCATCATTTAAGCACCAAAAAGGTGTTTAAATGATCATATATAGTCAATTGTTAAAGATGTGAGTGCTATATTGTCACGACCTAAAATTTTATCTCATCCCGAGGACTTAGAATTTCGAGTTATGATCTGCACACATCTCAGATATACTAAACGGACATACACATAATCAAAGTTCTCGCGTATATTTGATTCCACGAAATCCGTAAAAACCAACAAATAAGGGTAAAATAAATGGGCAACTATGAATATGAATAAAATCGATAAATCTCATAAATCTACAAATAAATGGTAATGAAAGTCAGAGACAAATTCGATATAAGAAAGCATAGAGTTAATAATAATAATATCAAATGAATTCAGTACCGGGTCCATATATGTCAATAGCCGGTACTCGGGTCAAAGTCAACACCGAAGTCCTCCTGGTACACAACGGCGTCACCCTCCAAATGCTCCTGGTACTTTGCGCTTACGGGGTCAACGAAATCAATGTCCTTAGGATATGGATAGCCGTCGTCTACTTTACCAATGTAATCACTTGCAATTGTTAAATTTTCGTGGGATGAATTTACTGAATCACGTAAACTCAATGGATATACCTTCAATTCACCCTATACTACTCAAGTGCATTGTGAGTGCATCATGTGAGTGATAATAATAGTATTTCAAAGAAAAGAGAAAAGGCAATCATGTGCATATCGTAGAACTTATATCATAACATAAATGTAAAATCATGATCTAAACACTCATAGCCTAACGTACTTCACCATAACTCATAACATATCATATCTTATTATTATTCTCGCACATACGTCTGTACATCGTATGAGTGTAACTAACATACTCATAAATCCTAAATAATTTATGTCAGAGTTGCTGCTCGAGCTATCATGTGAAGGTCACTATAGTATCATACCACAATATGATAACGCATAACCTATCCTACTCATATCATATATCCCATCCAGTCATAAGGGTGGTCGGTGATCAGTTACATAATTTATCATTTTTTCACCTTTAACTTAGTGATGCTAGACCTTAATTTGCTACCAATGATATAATGATGTGCTGATATTTAAAACAATGAGCAAAATAGAGTCAAAGTGTTAATCTTTACCAAAATGAACTTGTTTTCGATCTCAGGTTGCTGTTTGTTATTGGTGAGAAAATAATGGTGAAGAAAAATAAATCAAGAAGTGAATAGATGATAGTTAAAACAATAAATCTGAAATACACAGCCTGCAAGATACATGACTGTTGTTGTAAATTTTGAGTAAGTAAGAGTTTATCCCACAGAGAAATTAATCTAAAACCCCAAATGGGTTATATTAGTAGGCCTTAATTCTGACTACAAATCTGGTAAGCCTAAAGAAAGGGAGTTGGGTGTCACAACTACACTAACTAACACTAAAAGAAGAGAAAGACAGTGCAGTCCTATCCTAAAGAAAGAGTTATGAATAAACTGGTGATGGTGTATGATAAAATAAAGATAAACTTGATGAGAAGTAGACAACTAAGCTAAGGCTAATTCAGTTATGTAACTCAGACTTAGAGACTTCTCTGCAGCAATCCAGATGGCTACAAGCACATCTGCAAGGTGAAAGAGTCTAACTCAACTCTGATGATTTGACCTGGTCTCGTAAGGCTATAACATATCCACTTCAATAGTCACAGACTATCCAATGGAGAGGATCAAACCACATGAGTTAATTCAGAAAATCAATATGATCCTTGGGAATTGACTGATCTTAAGGCTATAACCTGTCCACTTAAATAGTCATAGATTATCCAATGGATGTCCTCCACCCAATGGATCAAATCAAAATATTAAAATCATTATAGACACCATGTTTGTTAGGCTACAAGCTCAGGCATCCATAGGAGCAAATAACTCTTGAAAAACCAGTGGAAATCATAGCTGCTTAAAGGCTATTTGGGAAGTTAGATGCAGCTGGTCATTACTACAAAAGGCTTACAATGAATCAACTCACAAGTCTGTAATCTCTACAAAGAAATTTGATCTAACATCTGATGATGGTCAAGTAAAACAGAGGGGAGCTTGCTCCTGCTATAACCTCCTACAAGGCTACACGCTCAAGTGCGGAGGAAAAGAATCTTTCTTAGATCTGTGGCTTGGAATCACCCTAGGGCTATAGTCTGTCCACTTAAATGATCATAAGCTATCCACAGAGTTTATCCAAACCACAAAGGACTAAGATGGAACATGAAAATTGCTGCTACCACTATGGTCCTAGGGCTACAAGCTCAAGCTTTCATAGGTATTTCAAATCAACTAAAGTCCTAAATGTATGGCATTGATCAAAGAATACTATAGAAAAATAGGAAAACAACATATTGAATAAGCATTAAAATATAAATTTCATTGATTAAACAATACTTACAATAAAATTTCTCAAGGCAGCAATCTTATGCATAATAGCTCTCAACTAATCCCAATGTATACAAGACCTATTACAAAAACTAAATTAAACTATTCCTAACTAATTACAGAGATCATAGCTAGCAAGTGTTGGGCTAAGGAGGAGGAAAAATGAAAAAAGATGGTGATCTAACCCTAACCCTAATCTTCTAGAGCTCATAGTTGACTCAGGTTGAAGGAGAGATATTTTTCTAAGTTTAAATTGTAGCTTATATACTCAGTCACTGATGCCTTGGCCAAAAGGAGATTAAACCCTAATTTTATGGCAGACGTGGCTTGGTTACAACTCTTGGATGCCTTAGGATGTGTGTATAGAGATTAGGGCCTCGAGATGTGTGCCCTGGACCTGAGAAAATCCCCAAAAGATCCTTGAGTATGAACTAAGAAGTGGAGAGCCCGAGCTTTGCGGGACTGGCTTTTATCTTTTCATGCAATCGCGCAGTTGTAGAGTACTCGCGAGGTGGCACTTAGCTTGGAAGGTTTATCGCTCGCGCAGAAGGCTTTGAGTTGTCGCGCAGCTGCTTTGCCCTGAAATGCTCTCGCGAGGTAGAATTTGCAATGCTTTGGCTTTGCTCTCACAGTGGAGCTTCAGAAATTTCTGTAGCGAGGGTCTCGCGTGGAAGAGTTTGGATCTCGCTAGGCTCCATTTGTAGTGGATAGCACAGCTCGCTAGGTAGAGGTTTAGGCTTTTATGCGTGCGAGAGCTACACAAGAGAATTTCTGGAGCTCTCTCTCCTCTTGAGCTACGTGAGCTTGCTTAAGTTCGTTGTGTGAATTGGTCTCGCGAGACTGTGCGCGTGGCTAATTTGAGACTTGATCCCTGCGAGAGCTTCGCGAGCTGGATTTCTGAAGGTTTTAGTGCGCGAGTGCTTCGCGAGGTGTTGGAATGTTTAGAGCCATTGAAGCACGCGACTACTGCGTGAAGTAGTATTTTGAGGTTAATTCCTTCACTGAGCACGCGAGTTCTTCACGAGTTTCCTTTGTGCTACAGGTACTGCCTTCCCTAGGTGGTTGCTGCGGATTTAAACCGCGCGAGGTAACCTTTTTGACTACGCGAGACATCACCTCTGCTCCTCTGCTGCAATGCAGATGCTGTTGTTGCACCTTTCTCCACTCATATTCATACTTCTCTCAGTTGTGGGACTTCTTTGGTCCACCCTGATATCCAAACTAGTCACTATGGTGTGTACCACCATGGTGTTCCTTCAGTCTTTGGCTCAGCAGTCATCCTTGGTTTGAATTCTCTCTCTTTTTGGCATCAAAAGCATGAACTTTGTATTAAGCTAGAACAATTATTACTAACTACAAAACATGCTAAACAAAGGGTTATTAGTCAGCTCCAAAGTGTAGTAAAGGCTAAGTGAAGAGGTGAAAAGTGATACTTTTCAGTGAATAACACACCCCCAAATCTAATCTTTGTTAGTCCTTGAGCAAAGCAAAATTCAAGCAACTACTCTAGGAATGTAAATGACATTTTTGTAGGGAGCACGAATGCATTTAGCTTATGCATCAAGCCTTTTAAACTCCTACGTGATCCCTAGTGGAGGAGTGAAGTCTCATGAGGGTTTTCAGCGAAGATACCCACAAACTTCTCAATAAAATAGTTAACAAAAGTGCACACATTATCAAATCAGTCTTCAATAAATAAAACATCAGTCCACTTTTGATTCTTTTCAAAATGTGAGGAGTTTAAACATATGAAATGCACAAACCATTTAACATGAAAAACTCTTACTTGCATGCACATCATTTCCAATTAGCTTAAAACAAGAAAAACAAGTAGTGTATGTCAGTACTGAGCTCACTATTAATTCAAAAATTAGGTTTAGACAATGCCCAATATATTCAATGCCAGATCAATACTTACCAGGGCAGTCTCTCACAAATAAAGTTGAGGGTTTTCATTTTCACACAAACTCAAGAGTAGTTACAGTCCCCAAATGAGTTTGCAAGTATGAGCATAGGCAAGGCTCCTAAATTCTGACATCATTAACTATTTCTCACCATAGATTGGAGAATTCTTCATCTCCACATAACAACTCATTTAAATTAGGATCACAAGGTCTTATGACTGGATTGTAATGTGGCTTAAGTGAAGGTTATAAAGAATGGAAGGGTGAAAATGTTATAAAATTGAGAAATCAGCAGGTGAAAGAGGTGATTCATGACTTCACCTTCTTTAATTCAGCATATTCCATCTTCTTTGATATTTTTTAGACTTGAAGTGGTCAGCTTCTCCTCTTATTATCACTTTTTCCAATAAAATTTCCTCTTGACTTCTCTCTCTCCTTTTTCATTATTTCTTTTTTTTTTTGTTTTTCTTTTGGATATATTTTTCTTTTCTTTTTATTTTTATTTTTCTGAAATGCCACTCTCCTCCCAACTGCTACACTGCTGTCCTCCTTTTGTGTTTCTTCTCCATTTACCAGATATTGACCCTAGTTTGTCAATCTCTAACTTCTTCTCTTTTACCTTATGAATTCTCAGAGTAGGGGTAGGGTTGAATCAGGTCTACAGGTTTACGTGCAAATACTCAGATGTATTTTGAAGAAAACTGAAACTTAAGGCTCTAAAGGTGTATGCACAAGGGCAGTTACTAGGTTTGGTATCTTTAAACTCAAACTGTCTAAGGGAAGGCCTTGATCCTCTTCTAAATGTCATGGATACTGTCAGCTGTTTTAACTTAGAGATGCCCAACTTCTAATAAGAAAATGAACTCAGCCAATCCTTAGAGCAAGAAGAATTGCCAAAAACACTCCTCAAAGAGAAATTGTTTTTATAGGCCCAAATCTCACTAGGTATGGTCTTCCATTGAACTTGTGGGCATGTTCTCACTTTTTTTTCTTTCCTTAATGGTTTACTAAGTGCCGACACAATTGAGTTTTCTTGGTGTTCACCTCATGAAAATGTTAAATTTTAAAAGATTTTAATGCCAAAAGGTCTGCAAAATTTTAAATTTCCTCATTTTTAAAGTTTCTTAGATGAACTTAACTATATCTCTATCTTACTCACTTGGTTCTGCTGCACTTAGGTTAACTACATTGGCATACCTTGCCACACCCCCAAACCTATGAGGAACAATGTCCTCACTATTTGAGAGATAAGGGACACGGGTAGTAAGGTATATTTATATATAAAAAAAATTAACATATAAAAAAAGGGAAGTACAATGAACAAATAGCAGAAGCAAAGTAAACCAAAGAAAACTCTCACAAAAGCTACCAAACAGAACTTTTATTAATAAACAATAATATGTACAATGTTAATGAAAATAACTACAAAAGATTCTACAAAAACAACCTAACTAAATACATTTATACATTTTAATCATTTGAATCTACGTCTACTTGGTCTTGAGCAGATTTTCCTCTTTCCTTCTTTAGGGCAGCAGCAGTGGACTTGGATCTCTTAGAAGTAGTCTTTCTCTGCTTGGTGCTGCTTCTCCTTTTGGGAGTGGGTTCAGGCTTTGTGGGTTCAGACTCCTTGATTCTAGGCTTTAATTTTCTGGGCTCTTGGGGTTTAGGAATAGTTGCAAGGGGGGGAGCTGCTGCAGCGTATAGTTTGGCAGCTGCTTCTGCTAAGTCTTTGTCACCTATTTCAGATAAGGTCTGCTGCAATGCTGCAGTCCTTGCAAAGTCATTAGCCCTATCCTCAACTAATCTTAATGTTGATTGCAGGTTCTTTACTACATTTTCAAGTCCTTCAGCTCTATATTTCTCCTGCTGGTATTGGAGCAATGTCTCCCTCCAACCATGCTTGATCCTTTTCTTCTCTATCTTGTGAGTTAATTCCAGAAATTTGATTTTATTGAGGAAGAGCTACTTAACTGTAGTTCTGAGGTCAGCCATGCCCCTTATGACATCCCTCTTGATGTAGGAATTTTCTTTCATAGCTTTACGGAGGGTGGAGAATGGAGGCATGGGGTTGGAGGAGGCAGGTGGGATTGAGTTATCAGCATTGGAAGAAGGGCCAACCAGTAAATGGGGTAGTGTGGATGAAGATGAAGGGATGGATGATGGAGTGGGTAGGGAGGAGGTAGAGGGTAATGACTGGGGGACTTTAGGTTCAGGTTTTGTAAGGTCAATCACCTCAGGGTCTGTTTGGGAGGCTTTTGAGGAAGTGGGGAGTAGGTCATCCACATATGTGGCAGCATCAGCTATTGCTACTGCGGGTGGGGTTGCAGGTTGGGATTGTGGGTAGGTGAGTTCCAAAGGTGGGACAATAATGGGTGGCTGTATAGGGTCAAGTTCAGGGTCAATTTGGGTTGAGACAGTGGTAAATGTAATTGAAAGGGCTTCCTGAAGAGGTACACTGTGGGTAGTAGCAACTGTTGTTGCTGCTAAGGTTAAGGGTTGGGGAGATGGGGGTGGTGTAGGTATATGGGTAGGTGGAGGGGTAAATGGTTGTTGTGAGGGTGGGGTTAAGGTTAATAAGGTGGACTGGATGACTTGTAAACTGGTTTGAATGGTGACTTGGTTTTGGAGGGTGGAGTGTATGGCTTGAAGGTTGACCTCTATGGAAGTTTGGGTTTGGGTGTTGGCCATCATTTGGGTCTGAAGGGAACGGAGGAGCTTAAAGATATGGGGTAGGGGATCAAGTGTGATAGGTGCTATTGGTTGGATGGCTTGAATTGGTTGAAAGGGTGAAGTTGGTGCATGATGAAAATTAGTAGGTGGTGGGGAGGTAGGGATAGGGGTAAAATGATGGGGCTGTGGTGAATCTGGAAGAGGGGTGAACTCATAATTGATGTCCCCTATGATAGAGTCTATCATTGTTGAGTACCCCTCTGTTGAGAAGGGGTCTTGGTCATGAGAAGGGGAAAATGGAATGAATTGGCCCATGGGATCAAGTGTTGCAGGTTCAATGTGGGCAGAGGTTTCAGTTGGCTGAGGTGAGGCTACAGGGGAGTTGTGTTGGATGTCAGGGAGCTGAGGGCCACTCTCATCATGATGGACTGAAGTGGATGGTGCTAGTGAGGATGGTTGGATATCAGTGATTGGGTCTGGTATGGTTGTTATTTTAGGGACATGGATAGGCTGGGATATATAGGTGGGTTGGGGCTCAATGGGGGCTTTGGTTGGTTTTCTTTTTCTAAATGTAACTTTAATAGGTGGGCTGGGGTGGGCTGTGTATATAGGCAAAGGTATGGGTAAAGGTATAGATATAGTCACAACATGTATGGTGGGTATAAGTGATGTAGTGGTAGCTGAGGTAATGGGTAAAATTGGCTCAGGTTGATATAATGTAACTGTGGAGGGTTGTGGGGTTGGTGTGGTGGTAGGCAAGGGTATGGTCACAGCAGGTATAGTAGGCTGTGAGCTAAGGAGGGTAGGTGTAGGTAGGTTGGGATGGATGACAACTTGGAGGTGGCTGCTTGAGGTATAGCAGTAGAGCTGGTGGGTGTGACAGCTGCAGAAGTGACAACTCCCTCTTGATGTGTGGGGGCTGCTTGAGCTAGTAGCTCCTCCTCCTCCTTCTCAATCAATGTGCCACCGATCCCCCACTGCTTCTTTCCACATTTGCTGGGGGTCAGGCTAGGGGGTCTCCTCATTCATATGAAAGTGGTAGCCCCTCAGTTTCAGCAGAGCTGTGATGAGCCTGCAGTAGGGCAAGGCATGAGGATTCTGCTACCTCTTAACCTTTTCATGGATGTCTTTCATCCCTTCAAAAATGAGCTTGGAAGCATCAAAGTAGTAATTGTAGTAGAAAGAGTAGAGGGCATCAGCAATTGGGGACCTCCTCTCTTGCTGGTGCCCAGAGCAGTATACATTTTTTCTCAAAACCCCATCCATAAATCTCAGGCCTTGATGCAAGTCTCTCTTCCTAATTGACACCCCAGAGGCTGTGATCCCTCCAGTGAGCTCTTTAGCTATCTCAGGGATGGTGGCAGTCAGAGGTGCACCTAAACTACACTCTGGGTTGTATGTGGCTACTATCCCAAGAATTTCAGCAATTGCTGTTTGGTTAAACAACATCTCAAAGTCATCTATCAACACCAACAATGCAGGGTTTCCATCATCCCCTATCTTCACCTTGATGTTCTGGTAAAATAACTTCACTAGCCTAGGGAAGATTAGCTGCAGTGGGGGCCTTAATAGGGGTAGCAGAGAGGCCTTGGTGAGGTATTCAATGGAAGCAACAGTCTCTGGTTCATCCTCAAAGAAAGCCTTGTCAAAGGTAGTCTCGGCCTTTAGCTTGATGGCAGCCACAAACTCAGAGGGAGTTCTAAGTGACTCATCCTATTGGTCCTCCTCTTGGGCAACCTCAGGGACCACTTTGTTGCCCTTTTACTACTTTTTCTTAGTATTTTCAGGACTTTTAGTAGTAGAGGGATGGTCTCTGGCCCTCTTCTTAGGGGCTAATTTCTTCTTGATAACAGGGGCATCAGAGGCCACAGACTTGGCCTTCTTCACAGGGGCAACCCTCTTTTTAGTTGTTCCACTTGGGGCTCAACAGGGGGTGTAGGCAGATCAGAGGTCCCCATAGTGGAGGCCTCTGCAATCCTCATGAGTTTCCTGGTGGCCACAGGGCTCCCAGTTGGTGTAGGGTTCACCAAGACTGTCAGAATGTCAATAAATTTAGAACCCGTGACCATGGCTACACAACTCCTCAAAAATTGGTCTTGAAACACACAGACTATGTAATTTATAGTGCAAGGAAGGTTTTGTACAAGAAATGCACCCTACTCAATACTAAACTCACATACTAATCAATCTAATGAAAGAGTGAGAATCCTTACCACAAGAGAGCTAGGGTTCTAGTCCAAATGCTGCCCAGTGGATCAAATCTCCCCAAACTACTAAGTGCAAAATGATCGGGAGTTGTTGTGGAGCACAATAGTAAGAGCAGAGTGCCTGGGCTAGAGTGGTATGGGCAGTTAAGGAGAAAGAATGGAGAAGGAAGCTCGGAGGTGCTCAGTGGGAACTAGGGCAAAGAAGAAAATGAATAAAGAAATGCAAAACTCGCAACGTATAAGTGGATAAACCCGTGCCTCGCGCGATTCTCACCAGGTACTCGTGGGGCAAATTCTTCTCACGCAACTGAAAAGGGATCTCGCGAGAAATGCAATTTTAAGAAACCCAGGAGTCTCATGAGGTCATTCGCAGAGCCGATTTGAATCCAAGTCTTGCGAGAGGACATGTGTTTCCCTCGCGCAGCTGAAGCAAAGGTTCTCGTGAGAAGAATAATTCAGAGCACAAAGGTTCTCGCGAGGTAGTTAATAGTGCACGCTTCAGAAATTTGCTCGCGAGGCTCAATTTCAGGCTTTCTTTAGGTAAGTCGCTCGCGAGGCTCTCACGAACCAGTAGATTTCATAACAGAGCCTCGCGAGAAAGCTAAGATAGCTTGCGAGTGTGAAATGGAGGCCATTGAGCCTCGCGACAGAGCAAAATTTAAACTTTCTCAGTGCCTACACACTGGCCTGTGCATGTACACTGTCATGCACCTTGCCATTGTGCATCATCACCAACTTTCTTCACAATTCATCTATTACACCTCTGATCAACTTAAGCCCATTACCAACCTATGCACAGAGTAAATGTGCTAGCATTCAAATGATTTAAACTTACAACATATTCATGCACATTTAAATGACAGTAGGGAACATGCACAATTCAATCACATCAGTAACATGCTCATGAGGTTAAGATGACAAAACATGCACATCAATAACACCAACAAAATAAAATAAAACAAAACAAAACATGTACATCAACAGCAAAACAAAGACAACACATGACAGATTTTTAAACAAAACAACACAAAAATTCAACAAGTATGGTATACAATGTACAGAGCTATGGATCACTAAGCAGTGGGAGGTTCATGAAGGTGGATGGTCTGAGGAGACTCCACAGAATTTTTTACATAAACCTTCAACCTTTTATCATTCACTTTCATGTTCTTCCTAGAAATGGGATCCAAGATCTCCACAGCACCAGATGGGGAGGCATGGATGACAGTATAAGGTCCATCCCACCTGGATTTTAACTTCCCTGGAAAGAATTTTAATTTGAAGTTAAACAACCAAACCTTGGTACCAGCCTTAAACTCCTTCCTCATCAGTCTCTTGTCAAAAATTGCCTTAGATCTCTCCTTATAAATTCTTGCATTTGTATAGGCCTCCAATCTCAACTCATCAAGCTCTGACAGTTGCAATTTCCTGTGTGAACCAGCAATAGTTAGATCCAAATTCAGTGTCTTAATAGCCCAGTAGGCTCTATGTTCTAACTCCACTGGTAGATGACATGCCTTGCCATAAACCAGTCTAAAAGGGGACATGCCAATAGGGGTCTTATAGGCAGTCCTATAAGCCCACAGTACATCATTCAGCTTTTGTGCCCAATTCTTCCTATCTATTCTCACAGTCTTATCCAAGATGTGCTTAATCTTCCTATTAGAAATTTCAACTTACCCACTAGTCTGTAGGTTGTAGGGAGTTGTAATCCTGTGTGTAACAGAATGCCTTTTGAGCAGATTCTCAAAAGGCTTGTTATAGAAATGATTCCCTCCATCACAAATGATAGCTCTGGGGGTGCCAAATCTAAAGAAAATATTGTCCTTTAAAAATTTGAGAATAACTGTGTGGTCATTTGTCCTTGTGGCAATGACTTTAATCCATTTGGATACATAGTCCACTGCCATAAGGATAAAATTGAAACCCATAGAAGGAGGAAAGGGGCCCATAAAATCAATCCCCCAAATGTCAAACAATTCTAACACAAGGATGGGTTGCAATGGCATTGAATCTTTCTTGGAAATGCCTCCCAACCTTTGACATCTTATGCAAGCTTTGCAATATATGTGAGCATGTCTGAACAAAGAGGACCAGTAGAACCCACATTGCAATACTTTTGCTGCTATCTTTTTACCACTAAAGTGACCTCCACAGGCCTGCTCATGACACATAGAAAGAATGTCGTGGAACTCACTTTTGGGCACACATCTCCTTACAATCTGATCTGCACAATGCTTGTATAGGTAAGGGTCCTCCTACAGAAAATGTTTGACCTGAGAGAAAAACAGATCTTTGTCCATCTTGGATCAATGAGGGGGGATCCTACTAACAGCAAGAAAATTCACAATGTGTGCAAACTAGAGCACATTAAACTGAATAAAAAATAGCTGCTCATCAGGGAACAATTCATTGACTGGTGCAACTGCACATTCATCCAACACAATTCTAGACAGGTGGTCAGCCACCACATTCTCCACTCCTTTCTTATCCTTGATCTCAAGATCAAACTCCTGCAATAGGAGGATCCATCTGATCAGCCTAGGTTTAACACCCTTCTTGGCCATTAGGTATTTCAGGGCTGAGTGATCAGTAAACACAACAACTTTAGACCCAAGCAAGTAGGGTCTAAACTTATCCACAGCAAACATAATAGCTAGTAGCTCCTTCGCAGTTGTGGTATAGTTGAGCTGAGCTTATGCTAATGTTTTGCTTGTATAATAAATCACTATTGGCAGCTTATCCTTCCTCTACCCTAGGACAACACCTATTGCCAAGTCTGATGCATCACACATCAGTTCAAAGGGGAGTGAGTAATCTGGGGCTTGGATTATAGGAGCAATGGTGAGACTTTTTTAAGACCTCAAGGTACTCAGCAGAAAACTCAAATTGCACATCATGATACAGCAGGTGGCACAATAGCTTTGCAATTCTGCTGAAGTCCTTAATAAACCTCCTGCAGAATCCAGCATGTCCTAAAAAGGATCTGATTTGTTTGACAGTCCTGGGTGGGGGCAGGTGTGAGATCAAGTCTACTTTAGCTTTGTCAATCTCTATACATCTGTGAGAGACCATATGGCCTAAAACAATTCCCTGTGTTATCATGAAGTGGCCCTTTTCCCAGCTTAAGACCAAATTAGTCTCTTCACACCTTTGCAAAACCAAGTCAAAGTGACGTAAGCACTGACGACAATTGTTTCCATAGATAGAGAAATCATCCATGAAGATCTCCAAGAACTTGTCAATCATATCAGAGAAGATTGCATACATACACCTCTGAAATGTGACTGGGGCATTGCATAGACCAAAAGACATTCTCTTATAGGTAAAAGTACCAAAGCGACATGTAAAGGTGGTCTTCTCTTGATCTTGAGGGTACACAGGATTTGATTATACCCTAAATATCCATCAAGAAAGCAATAAAATGCCTTCCCAGCCAATTTGTCTAGAGTTTGGTCAATGAAAGGGAGAGGGAAGTGGTCTTTCCTGGTCTTAGAGTTGAGTTTTCTATAATCTATGCAAACTCTCCAGCCAATGGTCTCCCTGGTTGGCATCAACTCCCAAGAATCAGAAGTAATAACTGTTATGCCTGACTTTTTTTGGTACCACCTGAATAGGTGACACCCACTCTGAATCTGAAATGGGGTAAATCACCCTTGCATCTAACAGTTTTACTATCTCTTTCAAAACCACCTCTTGCATGTAAGGATTAAGCTTCCTCTGTATCTCCCTAGAGGGTTTTACACCCTATTCTAGACAAATTTTGTACATGCACACTAAGGCATCAATGCCTCCAAGATTAGCAATTGTCCATCCTATTACCTTTTTATGCTTCTTGAGAACACTCAATATTCCTCCTCCTGCTCACTAGTGAGAGAGGAAGAGATAATCACTGGAAGCTTTTTATTTTGTCCCAAGAAGGCGTACTTTAATGTGTCCGGGAGTTGTTTCAGCTTCAGCTTAGGGGGACTTTCAATGGAAGGCAACATAGGTGTCTTGGTGGTTTGAGGAAGGGGCAACAATGTAGGTTTTCAGCTGGAATGCTGCACTAGACCCATAGAAGACTCCATTTTAGTGCTGTCTTCTGTCATGAAAGCTTGGGCCTCCTCAACCTTACTCCAAATATTTCCAAGTTCTCAACCACATTATCCCAATCTAGCAGATTGGATAATTCTCCTTCCACAAGGCCATCTAGTATATCTATTGCACAACAACCCTCAATGTCTATTTGAGCATTGTACATATTTAATTGGACCTTCATATTCCCAAAGGTTACCTCCATCACCCCTGACCTGCATTGAATGCAAGCATTGGCAGTAGACAAGAATGACCTGCCAAGGATGACATAAATTGGGGTTTTACTTTTGCAAGGGTCCATGTCTAAAACTAGAAAATCAGCAGGGTAGTAGAACTGGTCTACCCCCACCAAAATATCCTCCACCACACCCATAGGTCTTCTCTCAGACTTGTCAGCCAGTTGGAGCACAATTAGAGTTTGTTTTAGCTCCCCCAAACCTAGCTCCTCATATACAGAATATGGGAGCATGTTGACACTGGCCCCCAAGTCCAAGAGGGCTCTACCTATGATGTGGTTTCCAATAATGCAGGGAATGATAGGTACCCCTAGGTCTTGCAATTTTTCAGGTGTGACTATGAACAACACTGATTCTACATGCTCTATAGTAAAAACCTTTTTGGACAGCTGCACCCTTGCTTTTCTTTTTTTGTGTACAAAGGTCCTTTAAGAATTGGCATAGGCAGGAACCTATTTTATAGCATCAAGCAAGGGTAAATTTATCTTGACTTATTTGAAGGTCTCCATCATTTTCTCCATCTGAGCATTTCCCTTATCAAAAGGGAATGAGCCATCAAGTGCATGAGGAAATGGCAGCTGTGGGACTGCTGGTGCCACAGCTGCATGCCTAATAATATCATGGTCAAAATTTTATTTTTTTCTCTTATTTATTTATTTATTTATTGCTTGTTATTGGGGTTCAACATCATCCCCCTTATTTTGTCCTTGTTGCTCCACAGCAGGGGATAAATTCACTGGTTCTTCAACACTCACATTTCTTTCTTTTTCACTCTCCATGGCCTCCTCAGCTACTATGCCCACTAAATTATCAACCACCCTGCTACTCCTTAGGGTAGTGATTGCATTAGCCGCCTCATGGGTAGAGGAGCCTTCTCCAATCATGTATTGCCCTTTAGGGTTGGCCAAGGGTTGACTAGGCAACTTACCCTCCTCTCTCTTGTTCAAAGCATTACAGATTTGACCCAGCTGGTCATCTATTTTTTTAATGCTTTGCCCATGAGAGTTTACAGTTTGTGCCAAATTTCTCAGATTTTACATTGATGCAAGAATTTGATCTTCAAAGGAAGAGGATCTGGGATGTGATGGGGGCAAGACCAAATGATTTGGCTGTGTGGCAGGCAACTGAAAATTCTGCCTAGGTGCATATCCCTGGTTGAATTGATGATGATGTCTGTATGGAACTGTCAACTGCTGCTGCTGGGGCTATTGGTATGTGTCTTGTCTCCACCTCAAATTTGGGTGGTTTATCCATGTGTACCCAGCAGGTTGCTGCCCATATGTTTGGGTAGCATTGACATGTTCCATAACCAATTCAAAGAATTGTTGGCTGATGGACATTCTTGAAGTGAATGTGTGGAAGATTGGCATATCAGACATGCCTCTTCCACTTGTGCAGCCATCCTAGGCTGCATCACATTCATCAATTTATCAAACTTTAAACTCAGATTATCCACCTTTCTTTTTAATTCACTCTGCACCTTGACCTCATACATGCCACCTCTAGGGGTGGATTCTTTCACCATTTTAGCTGGGGTCTGGCTGTCATTGCGAGATAGTGACTCATGTTGAATGGAATTCTTACCTATAATGTCAAACAACTCTCATGCCTCATCAACTGTCTTGTAGGGGTAACTACCCCCACATAAGGCATCCACCATGTCCCTACTTTTGGGATTAATTCCTTAGTAAAAAACTTACACAAGTTGCCACTATGGAATTTGGTGGTGGGGATATTATTTTAACATTTCTTGAAACCTCTCCCATGCCTTATAAACATCTTTAGTTGAGGACTGAGTAAATGACAGTATGTTTGTCCTCATCTGACAAGTTTTATTCATGGGAAAGAATTTTGTCAGAAATTGGCTTTGGAGGTCACTCCATGTTTGGATGCTATTGGCTGGGAGCTTAGAGAGCTAGGTGTTGGCTTTGTACTTTAGGGAAAAAGGAAAAAGCCTCAGTTTGGTGGCTTCAAGTCCCAAGCCAGCAATGTTAAATATGGTGCAAAGTGCTAATAATTGATCAATGTGCTTGTAAGGATCTTCCTTACTGGGCCCATGAAAAGATGGCAACATGTTAATGGTGGAGGACTTAATTTCATAATTTCCCTCAACTGAAAGAAATTGTATGCAAAAGGGAGATGTGTAATCCCTAGGTGTATTATACTCCTTCAGTGTCCTTTGCCTCTCAGCCATCACAGCTGGCTCAGTTTCAACAATAGGGGCTAGTGTGGTGTTTCTCAGTCTAATGACCCTTTCAACCTTAGGATTTGGAGGTACTAAAGCAGGGTTAAAGGATCTTCTACCAAGCATACACACACAAAATCAATAAGTAAAGAAAATACTCACAGCGCACTTAAAAAAAATTACAAACAAAATTATAGCTAAACAGATTTACAGCTAAACTAAACACAGAGAATTCAACACAAATGGACTGAGTTTTAGGGTAAACGAAGTGCAAACAGAGCTAGCTAAACTCCAACTGCAGCTCTAGCTTTTCCCTGTTGCTGATGTCCAAGTCTGCAAAAATTTCAACAAATATTAGTAGTACTTTTTATTCAATTTAAGGCACAATTATAAAGAATTTTCTAGACTAAAATATAATACAACTCAGGTCTACTAAAAAGATCAATATCCCCGACAAGGCGCTAAAAACTTGTTGTCGATCTTAGTTTGCTGTTTGTTATTGGTGAAAAAATAGTGGTGAAGAAAAATAAATCAAAAAGTGAAGAGATGACAATTGGTTAAAACATCAAATCTGAAATACACAGCCTGGAAGATACTAGGCTGTTGTACCAAGTTTTGAGTAAGTAAGAGTTTGTCCCACAGAGAAATTAATCTAGAATCCCAAATGGGTTATATTAGTTGGCCTCCAGTTCTGACTACAGATCTGGAAATCTTAAAGAAAGGGAGTTGGGTGTCACAAACTACGCTAACTAACACTAAAAGAAGAGAAAGACAGTACAGTCCTATCCTAAAGAAAGGGTTATGAATAAAGTGGTGATGGTGTGTGATGAAATAAAGATAAAATTGATGGGAAGTAGGCAATAAAGCTAAGGCTAATTCAGTTATGTAACTTAGACTTAGAGACTTCTCTACAGCAAGCTCCAGATGGCTACAAGCACATCTGGAAGGTGGAAGAGTCTAACTCAACTCTTATGATTTGACCTAGGCTCTTAAGGCTATAACCTGTCCACTTCAATGGTCACAGACTATCCAATAGAGGGGATCAAACCACATGAGTTAAATCAGAAAACTAATCTAATCCAAGGGAATGGACTGATCTTAAGGCTATAAACTGTCAACTTAAATAGTCACAAATTATCTAATAGATGTCCTCCACCCAATGGATCAAATCAGAACATTAAAATTATTGCAGACACCATGTTTGCCAGGCTACAAGCTCAGGCATCTATGGGAGCAAATAGCTCTTGAAAAACCAGTGGAAACCACAGTTGCTCAGAGGCTATTTAGGAACTTAGATACAACTGGTCATTGCTACAAAAGGTTTGCAATGACTCAGCTCACAAGTTTGTAACCTCTACAGAGAAATCAGTTCTAGCATCTGATGATGGTCAAGTAAAATAGAGGGGAGCTTGTTCCTGCTACAATCTCTCAAAAGGCTACAAGCTCAAGTGCAGAGAAAAAGAATCATTCTCAGATCTGTGGCTAATAATCACCCTGGGGCTATAGTCTATCCACTTAAATGGTTACAGGCTATCCACAGAGGTTATCCAAAACCACAAAGGACTGAGATGGAACATGAAAATTGCTGCTACCACCATAGTCCCAGGGCTACAAGCTCAAGCTTCCATGGGTATTTCAAATCAGCTAAAGTCCTAAATGTATGGCATAGATCAAAGAATACTATAGACAAATAGGAAAATAACAGATTGAATAAGTATTAAAATACAAATTTCATTGATTAAATAATACTTACAATGAAATTTCTCAAGGCAGCAGCCTTGTGCAGAATAACTCTCAACTAATCCCAATGTATACAAGACCCATTACAAAAACTAAATTAAACTATGCCTAACTGATTATAGAGATCATAGCCAGCGAGTGTTGGGCTAAGGAGGAGGAAAAATGGAAAAAGATGGCGATCTAACCCTAACCCTAATCTGCTAGATCTGACGACTGACTCAGGTTGAAGAAGAGATATTTTTTTAAGTTTAATTACAGCTTATATACTCAGTCACTGATGCCTTGGCCAAAAGGAGATTAAACCCTAATTTTATGGCAGACGTGGCTTGGTTACAACTCTTGGATGCCTTGGGATGTGTGTATAGAGATCAGGGCTCGGGATGTGTGCCCTGGACCTAGGAAAATCCTGAAAAGGTCCCTGATTATGGACTGAGAAGTGGAGAACTTGAGCTTCGCGGGGCTGGCTGTTATCTTTTCATGCAGTCACACAGTTACAAAGTGCTCGCAAGGTGGCAGTTAGCTTGGAAGGCTTATCGCTCGCAAAGAAGGCTTTGAGTTGTCGCGTAGCTCCTTTACCCTAAAATGCTCTCGCGAGGTAGAATTTGCAATACTTTGACTTTTCACGCACAGTGGAGCTTCATAAATTTCTGTCGTGAGGGTCTCGCGTGGAAGAGTTTGGATCTCACCAGGCTCCATGTGTAGTGCATAGCACAACTCGGTAGGTAGAGGTTTAGGCTTTTACGTGCGTAAGAGCTGTGCGAGAGAATTTCTAGAGCTCTCTCTCCTCTTGAGCTATGCGAGAGCTTGATTGAGTTCGTTGTGTGAATTGGTCTTGCGAGACTGCGCGCGTGGCTAATTTAAGACTTGATCCCTGTGAGAACTTCGCGAGTTGGATTTATGAAGGTTCTAGTGCACGAGTGCTTCGCGAGGTGTTGGAATGTTTAGATCCATTGAAGCACGCGATTACTTTGTGAAGTAGTATTTTGAGGTTAACTCCTTCACTGAGCGCGCGAGTTCTTCGCGAGTTCCCTTTGTACTGTAGCTACTGCCTTCGCGAGGTGGCTGTTGCGGATTTAAATCGCGAGAGGCAACCTTTCTGACTGCACAAGACATCACCTCTGCTCCTCTCTGCAATGCAGATGCTGCTGTTGCAACTTTCTCCACTCATATCCATACTTCTCTCATCTGTTGGACTTCCTTGGTCCACCTTGACATGCAAACTAGTCACCATGTCGTGTACCACCATGGTGTTCCATCAATCTTTAGCTCAGCAGTCATCCTTGGCTTGAATTCTCTCTCTTTTTTATACCAAAAGCATGAACTTTGTATTAAGTTACAACAATTATTACTAACTACAAAACATGCTAAACAAAGGGTTATTAGTCAGCTCTAAGGTGTAGTAAAGGCTAGATTAAGAGGTGAAAAGTGATACTTTTCAGTGAATAATATAACTCTAAAAATACTAAGAATGACGATCGCACGAAGATACGATCCCAATCGTAGTTGAGAACTAGTCTGTAAGCCAAAAAGGAAGCTTACGATCTAATCGTAATCTCGAGAGAGTGAAACTGAAGAAAGAAAAGAAGGAATCATAATTATGATCCTATAGAAAACGCTCGAGACTGGAAGACATGAAGCAATGAGTTATGATCATTTGAGAGCAAGGAATCGTACTAGATGAAGATATGCAATTGTACATACGATTATGTATATTAAAGCTCGAACTACTGAAGATCATGTGAAGAGATGCATCGTCATTCATAGAATATAAAGAACCCTTGAAATATAAGTCTACTATCTTACAGATCTGAGAAGATTGGTGAAAGAAGAATTCGAAGATCTCTGCTGTTGTAAAATAAAGAAGAATCCTGCACGCATCTACTATTCAGAGCAAGGAAGATTAAGATTAGAAGTTTTGTTAATTTAGGAAACTTTTATTTTAGTAGTTTAGTTTGTTTAGAATTCTATATTTTGTAACCGACCCTTATGATCTATAAATAAGAAGGCCTAGCACTAAGAATAAGCTATCGAAGGAATTCTCAGCATCAATTGGCGACTGAGGCTGGGTTTCTTGACGATCACCTTAGTTTAGTGTAGTTTAGATATCCAAGGTTTCTCAAGAGTAATTGACGACTGTGATCAGAGACTGGAAGATTGGAGTAGAATATCCGTAGTTTCTCAGAAGCAATTGACGCCTATGACTGAGAGATGAAAGATCTTTTTATTGCTTTCTAGTTTAGATTTACTGCTTTCTTTTATAGCTTTGTAAACCTTTGATAGTTCTTGATTTTAATTAACAACCAAAGTCTTGAATTTGAAATATTAATGTAATGGTATTTTCTTTTCCATCTTCAATTTTTTAGTATTTGATTGACGCCCAAATTCTGGAAGGTTATAGATTAGTATAAATCTATATTGAAGAATTTTAGTTTTTTATTGACACCGAAATTTTAGAAGACTTAGATATAGTGTAACAGTATTTTAATTTTTATAAATATTTGAGAACTGAAGGAGACTGATTGACGATCAGGATCTGGAAGTAGGAGGATTTAGATTTATTTTCCTGCACTGTAGTTTAATTGAATCATTCTTTATTCTTTAAAGGCAAATAAAAGTTTTAGAGAATTTTCGACCTTCCTCGTGGTAACAATCATATCGCTAGTGTTATGATTTCCATTGTACGCTATTAATATGTTAAGACAAAATGTAATTCATAGAGTTGTCAACGTTTTTGGCACCATTGTCGGAGAAGCAGAAAATTTTAAAAATCGATATTTGTCTTTCAAACCTTTTTTTTTTTTTCTATTTTTATTTTCTTTGATCACCTCTTTATCTTTTGCAGATTTATTTGGAGCAGCTGATCGAAGGTTTCAAAACTTCTTCTGACAATAGAAGCTAGAGGCTCCGATTTATTTTCTCTCCCTACTTTCTAAAATAAAAATCAAATAAAAGTAAAAACATAAAAATAGTTTTTCTGGTGTATGCATCATACTCGTTCTAGTAATTTAAATCTATTTGAGTGTGATCTAGAAATCGAAAGAACTCTTTGCGTAACTTAACTTCCAACTAAACTTCCGAAAGAGAATCTTTAACAATGGCTGAAGACCGCCCTATTCAAGAGCATTATACCCTAGTAGCCCTGATTGCGCCCTCTTACATTGCTTTACGAGAGGTGGAAATTGGTAAAAACTTCGAGATCAAGTTCAATACACTACAAATCTTGCCTACTTTTCATAGACTTGATTGAGAAGATCCCTATCAACACTTAAGGGATTTCATGAAAATCTGCACCATGTTACAACTGTCAGCACTGAATGATGAGGCCATTAAATTACGATTATTTTCCTTCTCTCTCAGAGATAGAGCGACAGTGTGACTGATATCATTGCCCGGTAGAAGTATTACCACTTGGGATAGATTGCAAGCCAAATTTCTGGCTGAATACTTCCCAATTGGTAAAACCAACCAAATTTGTTAGACAAATCACGACATCAAGAAATTGCCTGGAGAATTACTTCACGAGAGTTGGGAATGCATGAAGGACTTGTTAAGAAAATGTCCTTATCATGATATGCAAAACTGGTCTATTGCGAAGAGTTTTTATTAATGGTTGACTGAGACCAACCAATCCACAGTTGATGTTGTAAGTGGAGGGGCCTTCATGACTCAGAATGGTTAGCAATTTTAGAATTTGTTCGAGAAACTGACCAATAATTCAAAGCAAAAACAAGCTTTATTGAGATCTGACTCGAATGTGATTTGCCACACTTCGCCCGCGAGGGGTGGTATCTACAATGTCAGTAATGAAAACGTAAAGAAGGAAAATGACATTAGTACTATAGTCAAAGCCCTCGAGCAAAAACTCGCATCATTAATGACTTCTAAACCTAGTACTCAGGAAAGACCTACGACAGCCTGTGTAATTTGCCAGAGCTTAACAAATGCTATAATAGTGTGCCTAGGTGCGCCATTAGGTAAAAAAAGAATAGGTGTGTGCATTTCAAAGGGGAGAGTACGGGAATGCATATAACCTGTCATGGAGGAACCACCCATGATTCAATTATGATTCCACAAGTGGCGTGCAACTAGCACCAACAATTGTGCAACCAAGATATCCCCCTGCACAGGTTTTCCACCAAAGACATGAAGCAAGGAATTACGATCGTTCGAGAGCTAAGAATTGCACTAGATGAAGAGATGCAATCGTACTTATGATTGTGTATATTAAAGTTCCAACTGCTGAAGATCATGTGAAGAGATGCACCGCCATGCACAAAATAGAAAGAACTCTTGAAATAGAAGTCTGCTATCTTACGAATATGAGAAGATTGACGAAAGAAGAATCCGAAGATCTCTGCTACTGTACACTAGAGAAGAATCCTGCGTGCATCTACTATCCACAACAAGGAAGATTAGGATTAGAGGTTTTGTTAACTTAGGAAAATTTTGTTTTAGTAGTTTACTTTGTTTAGAATTTTATACTTTGAAACTAATTCTTTATGATCTATAAATAAGAGGGTTTGACACTAGGAATAAGCTATCGAAGGAATTTTCAGCATCAATTGACGACTGAGGTTGGGCTTCCCGACGACCGGCTTAGTTTAGTGTAGTTTAGATATCAAAGGTTTCTCGAGCGCAATTGACGACTGTGATCGAAGACTGGAAGATTAGAGTAGAGTATCCGTTGTTTCTCAGAAGTAATTGACGCCTATGACTGAGAGATGAAAGATCTTTTTAGTGCTTTCTAGTTTAGATTTACTGTTTTCTTTTATTACTTTGTAAACATCTGATAGTTCTTGATTTTAATTGACGATTAAAGTCTTGAATTTGAAAGATTAGTGTAATGGTATTTTCTTTTCCATCTTCAATTTTCTAGTATTTGATTGACACCAAAATTCTGGAAAGTTATAGATTAATATAAATCTATATTGAAGAATTCGAGTTTTTGATTAACGCCAAAATTTTGAAAGACTTAGATATAGTATAACGGTATTTTAATTTTTATAAATATCCGAGAATTGAAGGAGATTGATTAACGACCAGGATCTGGAAGTAGGAGGATTTAGATTTATTTTCCTACACTTTAATTTAATTTAACCATTCTTTATTCTTTAAAGGCAAAAGTTTTAGAGAATTTTTGACCTTCCTCGTGCGAATGATTCTATCGCTAGTACTATAATTTTCATTGTGCGCTTTTGATAGGTTAAGACATAACGTAATTCATAGAGTTGTCAGTTGGCGACTCATAAATCATACTGTCTCCCAAAAACCTTTCTTGACTGCACACGTTGTTGCCTTTACGGTGGCTACGCAAGGAACGACACATACAGAGACTTAAGTTTTTAATCTTTTGCTGGCCTATATAGCGGTGTCTTATTATCATACTCGTAGCATATCTTATCTTACTGACTCATATTATATCATACTTCTATGACTTGAATCCACAATGAATCATGGTGCGGTAAACTTCACAAACCACGTTTCTCAAGGTACGAGTTTCGTAGTAACTTGAATGTACTTCTGTGACAGCCCATACTATCATAGAGGTGTTGCATTCATACATAGATGCCTATATTCTGAGTTTCATGTGATTGTGAATGGAACCCCACCATGACTATAACCTAAGGTCCAAACCTCGTACCTTGACTTAGATCTTTTCTTATCATATTAGAACTTAGGGTGATAGGTAACCGTATTATGAAGTTGCACTGAATTCGCACTCATCCTACTCGTTATGATGTCCCATACCATCATGAGTTGTAAGGCATGTGAATACGATATATTTCACGCTTCGATAATATCTTGGCGAATCACCACGCTCAAACGTAAGCATGATCTCATACACTCGCGTATATATGACCTAACATATCCCTAATTTATGATCATAATAAAGATGGAAGCATAGAATTATCATACTCAATGGATAATTTATATTTGAGATTACATTATGATTATATATAAATATTTACACAACATACCAAATAAATATAGGCTAGGATAGTTAATAGTGTAATTAGGATAACATGAAGGTCAGAGTTCGATTTTCACGTAAACATCGAATTTTCAATACTTTATGTTATCGAAGTGGTCGCATTGAAGCGATAAAAATGATATATATATATATATATATATTTATATATAGCTTACTATAATTAAATACTCAAATTGAAAAGTGCAACAATTCTAAATTAGTTAATTCACTACCATCGATCGAAACATTCAAGTGGTTAATATGCATTAAGTTTTGATAGTGCCAAAGTGAAATTATAATGGTAATTAAAGTCGTCTGTTCGGATGATAATTGAGCGATTGGTTTTGGAATCGATCTATCATGATTATAATATATTATAAAAAATATTCAATTCGATTTTGTCCAGAATCGATCGATCGGACCTTAGAGTCGGTCGATCAAAGTTAAAAGAAAATAAACGATTTCGGGTTAGAAATAATGCCATGTATATTAAAAGGCATGTTATATAATTATAATAATATATTACTTAAATATAAATACTTATATAAGGATATAATAATCATATAAGTAATATAATAGTTTATTGATTCAAAGTTACTCTTATATAATATAATATACTCACATGTGTCCAATAGACACTCAAGTGCATTGCTGTGATCCATTATAATATACCCACAAGTGTCTAACATCAGATGGGTCACGATCCAACATTAGATGGGTCAAGGTCCAACATCAGATGGGTTACGGTACAACATTAGATGAACCACGATCTAACATCAGATGGGTCAAAGTCCAACCTCGGATGGGTCAAGGTCTAATATCAGATGTGTCACGGTCCTACATTAGATGGGTCGAGGTCCAATATTAGATGGGTCACGGTCTAACATCAGATGGGTCAAGGTCTAACATTAGATGGGTCACGGTCCAATATCAGATTTATAGTATTTTGGGACTTAATTAGTTTTGGATAAATAAGAATATAAAATTATAGTTTTAATAGAAGAGTAAATTTCTAACTATATAGATTTACAAATAAATAATATCAATAGAATAATTCAAATAAGTCAATCTATCAGGTTTACAAATATTAGAGTTTAATTAGTTTTGCAGGTTTAAAAGAATGTAAAATATTAAATATGAAGACCTAATAGAAAATTACAATATTAAAATAGCCAAACAAAGGAATTGTTTTGAAAAGAGAAACAAAATATAAATCGATTTACAAATCATACAACTTTAATAGACAAATAAAACACTAAATGTGCAAATTTATCATACTCAATGATATTCATGCTTAATTAATGTGTAGATTTAAGAGGAAGATAACATATTAAATATGTGACCTAATAGAAGATAAAATATTAATAGTCAAACAAAGGAGTTGTTTGAAAAGAGAAACAAAATATAAATTGATTTACAAATCATACAACTTTCAAGGGAAAACATAATATTAAACACGCAGGTCTATTAATTTATGAGATATTAAGGTTTAAATAAGATTTTTAAACCTGTCGATGCGCGAGCAAACACATCCTACACAACGATATCTGAGAATAATCAGAAGGATTGATGGGTACCCACCTCTTGAAGCGTGAACGGTAGATCTACGACGATTAAAGCAAAGAGATCGGCGTTCAACGCGTAGATCGTCTAAAATTGCTTCTTCTCCCTCTTCCTTGATTTTGACGGTAGAAATAAATCACGGTGTTCTTTGTGAAAGTACACAAAAGATTTAGAAAAAATATTAGGGAGTTTTTAGAAAAAGGTGGGTAGAGAAGAGGTTATGACGGCTAGGATTTTTTAAGAAGAAGAAAAGAAGAGAGACGATTAGGATTTTCTTAAACAGAAGAAAAATGTAAATGGTTTGTGTATCTTAAACTTAATTAGAGTTTTTCTCCAGTAGGCTAGGTTTCAGTGTGGAGCACTGACACTGTGCATCGTGCAAAACACATCTAACACCATTAAACGAAGGTTCAAAAATCCGGGTTGTTATATATATATGCTGTCAAAGTGATAGATCAAAGATTTTAGTGCAACATGCCCAAAAATGATGTTTTAGGGAGATTTAAACCATCTGATCTATGGACTTTGATATCAACCATTGTTTTTAGTTTTAATGATTGATATTAAATATCATCAATTAGATGTTTCACATTCACATATAGGCATGTTTCTTTGGGTTGAGTCATTTCCAATGATAGATTGCCACTTGGACAATTTAGATTGATTAGAGATGTGGACCACCTAGCAAAATGAAAAACACAACTTAATGGTGTAAGATTAGAAGTGTAAATTTAATGGAACAAGATCATTTAAATTTTAAACCGAATTTAGTGTTTTAACTGGTCATGGAGACATGAACCATTATCCCTTTTGATATATACATGACATTTACTATCACAGTAAAAATAGGGCACTGCTAGCGCAGACCAATTTTCCTTTCCGCCCACAACAAATATAAAGACTTTGCATTTTGGGGACCTGTACCATGTGAAAACGTGATCTAAGCTGTATGATTTGAAGGGCATGTGTTAAAGGTTTTTAACACAAAAAATTGGCACAAAATATGATCCCCATCATATTATTTTATGCTGTCACAGGCCATCATCCGATTCAACAATTGACTGCATGGAATCAGATAATAAAGATCATTTTTCATGCCGATCTTTTACATGAAGGATCGTCAGATCACGACCTTTAAATCAGGAGATTAAGATGGTGTTTTACAGATCCCCAAAATGCGAAGTCTTTTTGTTAAGTTAATTTTAAATGGTTTGTGTTATGACTCGAGTCTTTTTGAGACCTATCTAATGGTGATAGATGGGGTGGAGCACCAAGCTCAATAAGGGTGCTCCACACTCTAACACACCTTGCGTACTTAATTAGGGAAAGAACACAAGCCCTTTGTACTCTTTCTTTATCTCACTCTTTCTTTATTAAAGACCCAACCGGGTACCCTCTCTCTTCCTTTCTTTTAATAGGTATTAGAGTCACATAGGACTCTTGCCTCTTTTTTATTTTAATTTTTTTTATATATTGGCAATAACCCAACTGGCCAACTCTCTCTCTCTCTTTCCTTTTCTCTCTCTCTATATATGTATATATCTCACCGTGAATCAATCGCACACCCAATTAAATTAGCAACTCTCTCCTTCTTTCTCTCTCTCTACAATTCTATTCAAAAGGCCAAGTCCCCATGCAACGTCCCATTCTTTCCCTCATCTCTCTTTCTCTACTCTCTCACCGACCCAAGTAGCAGCAGCCATTGCAGCCTAGCTGTCCATCCTTGCAAGCAAGGAATCTCTCTCTCTCTCTCTCTCTCTATATATATATATATATATAACCCCACGTCAGATAACCAAACATCCAACTGCTGCTATTAATTAGAAACCCAACATCACCATCTCTCTCACTTTGTCTCTCTCTCTCTCTCCCTCTCCACTTTAAATAGCAGCCCCAAGCACCCCCAGCCCCTACTCTTACTCTCCCTCTCTCTCTCTCTCTCTCCTCCCAACAACCCAAGCCCCAACTAATGTTCCCTCTCTATGTGTCTCTCTCCCTCTCCCAACAGCCAACAATCCCTACTAGCTATCCCCTCTTCAACTCTCAAGATCCCTCTCTCTCTCTCTCTCTTTCTCACCTTGTTAACCCAAACGGCAGCCACCTTTCACCTCCTCTATTCACAAAATAGCAACGACAGTTCCAAAAATTGACAGGTGTTTTTGGATTCGATTATTGTTAAAGAAGAAAGAAGGGGGATCTACTATCGCTGCGGGGCTTGGACCATGTCAATCTGAGCTAACTTTTATGCCATAACGTTTCGGTCTCGCCCATCGCGCCAAAACCACGCCAAACACCGACAATCACAATCAGGTGGGTGCCCTCTTATCCTCTTCAATCTACTCGCATTACACTAATTTCGCCTTTTAAATCTCTAATTTACTTGCACAAAAATTTAAAGAAAAGACACTTAGTAGATGAATTTAGTTTCTTTTATAGTTCATGTTTAAATTTAAAAATAGAACATAGAAACTATAGAAGGAGATGCTATATACCTTGGGTTGACGATGATGAAGCAAGCTTGGGTCCTAGATTACTGATGCCATCATACATATGAATTTTATATTGACATTATGTTTTAAAAAGAAAAACAAAAATATGTGTGTAATGAAAACTTCCCTCCCAAACTCTATCAATGAAGGTTTTTGCTAATGAAGAAGAAAGGAAACAAAACAGATTTTAGCATTTTTATTTTTTTCTACTGTAAAAAATAGAAACAAAAATATATATCTTATAGGCTTCAGCTTGTGTGCCACATGGAAATTGCATCAGGGATCACTTTGGCCCCTCAAATTTTTGGGAATCGGGCCATACCACATGTCTAGGTCCTTTGTGAGCTATGGAAAGCCTACTTTTGACCCAATGGATCATTTGACTTTTACTGCATTTCCAGGCCCACCATTCGATGCATGGAAATTGTAGGAAACTAGGTAAATAGTATATTCCCTCTATAACTAGGGTAAAGGGGTCTCTTTGACCCTGTTTTTGGTCAAACCAATGTATGATCCAAACACGGACCCAACCTAATGTTTGTCGCTAGGCCTGAACGCTCCCAATGAAATCCGATGGCTTAGAAAAGTTACCTAAATTCACACATGAGCCCTTCTTATTATAGATCACTTTGGGTGTCATTTCATGTGGATTATGTCACTTTGGACAAAAGTTTAGTGTGCGAAAAAGTCTTTTTTTTCATTGATTTAGGTCCACCAAAAAAATAATTTCTGATTTAAAATCTTCACGGATCTCAAGATTCACAAATGCAAGATTCATGGTCATTAGGTGTCATCAATAAATTTTGGATTTATAACTTACTTTAGTAAAATTGGGCCATCACCCACACACATAAAGTTTGATCCACCGATAATATGGGTCATTCAAGACCCCTAATCATCACAAAGGACCATGGGTCTTGTGGGCCCGTCTAGTCTATGGACCCTTAATGGGCTCGTATATCTAATGTAGTTAAACGAGTATTTTGAGAAACCGCGAACCAACTTTCAAGGAATGACCCAAACCAAACTCCTAAACTTAGAATAACTTGTTAGGTGTGTATTTTTCTCACACCATGAGAGTGTAGACACCTCGATAATCGTGTTTAACATGATCTTGACCCGAATCGATGACTTTCTAGATAAGGGTCCGAATGACCAAACTGAGGGTCGAAACTTCGAGAGACCCAAATATCCTATACCCTAATTATATCTATAAGTTTAGATCGATCTAAATTAGATTATATATACCATGAAAACCGTGTAATAAGGAATCCAATGGTCGAAACTTGTTTGAGTCACATATGATTCAATCCTTAGCCAAATTTCACAAACGATCAGTCCGTTTTTATCAGATCGACAAGATCTATCTGATGAGATCAACACAACATCACTTTGAGTTACGCATTTTAGAGCCCAGGACATTCATCGTAGGTCACCGTCTTCTCTCTCTTAAAGATGAGCGAGACACTCTTAGTTACTCTTAGACCACAACCTAACCCTATAAGGTCTTAGAGTTCAATACAATATCTGAGAGTTAAAGTCTAACTCACCCCTTTTAATAATATCTATTTGATATCAGTATTTCTAACATCTTATGATTAATTTATGTATTTGAATCATAGTTTAAAATATTACGAGAAATATTAGCTTCCTTATGGTTAGTTGCTTTCTTATTATATGCTTCATGTACATTGTGTGACATTCATTATTTAGAAGTACGTTAGGGCATATGTATGTTAAGAAAAAAGAAATAAAATACGACACACGACTTTAAGCCTTCGTCACGGTGGGGTTTCTTTTACAGTCACGTGAAACTTAGAATGTAGGCATCCATGTACGGATGCAACTCTTCTATGATAGTATGAGATATCACATGGAGTACATCCAGGTTACTACGGAACCCGTTCCTTGGAAAGCGTGGTTTGTGAAGTCTATCGCACTGTGACTCATTCTAATTAAGTTTAAAAAAAGATAGAATATGAATATATTAAGCTACGAGATGTTAAGGAAGTTGGGACTTAAGCCCACACAAATATAAAATCAGGGTGGGGACCTAAGCTTAGAACCGAATAATATTATGATATGTTAAGATACGCTGTGAAGGCCAGCTAAACATGAATTAAGTTTCTACATGTGTCATGTCTTGCATGTCACCGCAAGATTTAACGTTTGCAGTCAAGACGGATCTTAAAGACACTATGATAGCTTTGTCTCGAACTAAGGAAACATTGTGGTTACTATGCATGCAACATCATCGAGCTGGATGGTGGTTTATATTATGATATGAAGGTTAGGTGGTTATTTATACGTGGACCTCGCGTGATAGGCTCGAGCAGCGATCCTGACACAAATCGTTTAATTAAGATAAGTAAGATATAAAGTACGTGGTGTAGGTATATGGAGTAATAATAAGACTTTCGATATATCACGTAAGTTAAGTTGACAAGACAAGTAAGAAAAGTGATAAGCATTAGAAGCATCATATGCACTGAAATCTGTTATGTTACTTCAGTTTTATAGTTTTATAGTTATGCAATGATTATGAGAACTTTTATTATGCTGTTTATATGAATTTTAAAGGTTTCACCTTCACTCGCAAGGTTGCACCTACGATCACCCGCGTAGATTATGGTGAATCGGTTGTGCAACCCATTGAGTTTACGTGACTGAGTAAACTCACCCCACAAAAAACTAACAGCTGCAGGTGAAGATATGAACTATACTGCCGAATGGACTTGATGTATTGGAAGATGATACGGATTATAAGGGTGACGACTTGGATAATCAACTTGACGACGTCAGGTATATATATTAATTGTTTATAAAGATCTTCCAGTAGTCGATTGAACCTCTATTTTTGGTCAATTTATTTATTGGATTCAAAGTTCAATGTAAGCTTATTGAAGAGAATTTTTAATATGAGAAGAAAGTTTGATTCATGATTTTTGGGAGCCCAATTTTATGCAAGATCTAGTGAGATATGTATATCCACTTATCGCCTTAAGAAGCGTACGGTATCATAATACGAAATTCTAGGTCCTTGAGATCGGCTAGAATTTTAGGTCGTGACAGTTTGTGTACAGAAACAATAAGTGTGCGCGTAGCAGGACCCTAAAAATAAGCCTGCACATGTCTACTCCTCCATAAAATCCGTGCAAACACACTATTTACTATACATATGGACTGAGATTGGTTCCCTGAGGGTTCACTACCTTTTGTACGTTATATAAACTAGTTAAAGTATCTATGTCTGACTTTCAAAAAAGCCACAAATAAAATGTGACGGAATGGTAAAACGAACAAATCACGTTTTAATGGCGACATTTTTGAAAAGATTCCTGAACCTTTTTTTATACTCTTTCCATTTTTCAGACTTTCTAATCTTATCTTGTTAAGTTTTTAATTTTTCAATTTTTTTCTCTTGATTTTTCCTATTTTTCCCTTGATCTTTCTTATTTTTCACCCAACTATTTCCCAACCCATATTTGGTGACTATGTACCATATGCTACCCATTTTACATTTAGGTCCGGCCTATCCAAGTTGGGTACATGTGGAGCTTGGGTTTGGGCACATGTAAGGATCACCCTTTTTCCAACCCAAACATATTGGCTCAACCATACCGGGTCCAATTGGGTTGGGTCTTGGGTCAATGCGCCCCATGGACACGACTATTAGATTGTATGATGTAGTTTCTTTTCTTACTTGGATTAATTACCAAAAATAAGACTATTAACCGCAATCAAAACTGCCGCTATTAATAAAAAACTTTATTGCTTTAATAGCAATAAGACTAATAACGACAATTTTTTAATTAATATGACAGTTCTGACCGTCGCTGAAACACTTTATTTTTGTAGTGATTGTGGATTGTATACTCCCATGGTACACTCATATTATAGTAAAGCACACCATACAATCACTCTAGCAAAGGTGTCTCGACTCTTGAGAGCGTACGGGTGCATGACATGACTTGGAAATCGCGTACCAACCCTAAGACACAAACATCATAGTTACAAAAAATCTCCAATTTAAAAAAAATACTCAGTTGAAAACGCTTTTTTTTTCATGACCATCTGAAAAATGTTTAGAACACATTTTAAAAAAAAAAATACTCGTACTTTTTAATAAATCACGATTTTTACATTTTAAACACGCATTTTATGATTTTTTTCCTGAAATTTCTCACATTTTTTGTGGAAAATATTAATTTTTTAATATTTTCATTAACTTTTCCCAAATGCTTCTCGATTTTTCAGTTTGTTTTCAGGTCGGGGTACTTCTCCAAAGTCTCGGCTTCTCGTTCCCAAGTAGCTTCATTCGGTGAATGATGTTGCCACTGCACTTTGACGAAGCGAACAGATTTACCCTTGATGAGCTGCTCCTTCCGATCTACGATACCAACCGGCTTCTCTATGATGGTCAGATCATCTCTGACTTCAGTCGGCTCGATATCAAGGACGTGAGATGGATCGGGCAAGTATTTGCGCAACATAGACACATGAAACACATTGTGGATACCGGCAAAGTGTCTCGGAAGTGAAATTCGGTATGCTACCTCACCGATGCGATCTGTGATAAAGAAAGGTCCTACGTATCTCGGACTTAGTTTTCCCCGCATTCCAAAACGCATGATTCCCTTAGTTGGTGACACCCGGATGAAAACCAAATCACCAACCTCAAATTCTATCAAGCGTCTTCTACTGTCGGCGTAGGCTTTCTGACGGTCTTGAGCTTCTTTCAATCTCTGACGGATAACTCTAATCTTCTCGGTTGTGGTTTCTATGAGTTTCGGCCCAAGCATCTTTCTTTCACCAACCTCGTCCCAACAAAGTGGCGTCCTACAACCCATAAAGAGCTTCAAAAGGCGACATCCCGATGCTTGCCTGAAAGCTATTGTTATAAGAAAACTCAATCAAAGGGAGGTGATCATCCCAATTACCTCGGAAGTCTAACATGCAGGCTCGAAGCATGTCTTCTACGATCTGATTAACTCTTTCAGTTTGACCGTCGGTCTCTGGATGGAAGGCTGTACTGAAGTCGAGTCTCGTGCCCATTGCTTCCTGAAATTTCTTCCAATGATCAGAAGTGAATTTTGTGTCTCTGTCCGACACAATGCTCACAGGAACCCCGTGAAGCTTGACTATTTCCTTCAGATACGTCTCAGCCAGTTTGTCTCCACTATCTGTAATCTTAAAAGGTAGGAAGTGCGCCGACTTAGTCAATCGGTCCACAATAACCCAGATGGCGTTGTGCTTCCTTGAAGTTCTAGGGAGTCCGACTATGAAATCCATAGAGATGTTTTCCCACTTCCACTCGGGAATCGGTAAGGGTTGCAAAAGACCGGCCTGCTTCTGATGCTCAACTTTCTTCACCCGCATACCAAACACCGAGACGTATTCGCAATCTCTCGCTTCATATTCGGCCACCAATAATAATTTCAAATATTCCGATACATTTTTGTGCTTCCGGGGTGCACCGAATATCCAGATTTATGTGCCTCCGCGAGAATCTCATTTCGCAAGGTGTCCACATCGGGGACATATAATCTATCTCGAAAAAGAAGGGTCCCGTCAAATCGAATAGGGAAATCTGGTTTAGGGCCCACGGCTAAGCATCCTTTAATCTTCAAAATTTTGGGATCTAAGGGCTGTTTTGATACTCTCAACAAAGGAAGGCTTGACCATCATCTTGGCTAGGTACACTCCTTCGCTAATTAGGTCAAATCGCACATCCAATGAGCAATCTCATCGAGCGGCTTCCAAGCTTTTAGGCGTGCTAGCAATCCACGAAGATTTCCGACTTAGGCGTCGGCAACCACATTTGCTTTACGGGATGATAATTAATAGAACAATCATAGTCCTTCATGTATTCCATCCAACGCTCGCCTCAAATTAAGGTCCTTCGAAAATAAGTATTTGAGACTCTTGTGGTCCGTAAAATTTTGAAAGTTTCACCGTATAGATAATCTTGCCAAATCTTAAGTGCGAAAATGATCGCGCCAACTCAAGATCATGAACCGGATAATTCTTCTCATGCGGCTTTAACTGTCTCGAGCCGTAGGCAATGGCTCTCTTACGCTGCTCTAACAAACATCCAAGTCCTTGGCGCGAAGCATCTGTGTAGACCTCATAATCACCGGGTCCCGAAGGTAATGTGAGAATGGGAGCTGTCGTGAGTTTCTTCTTCAACAAGTTAAAATTCTGCTCACACTTATCGGTCCACACAAATTTATTGTCCTTGCGGGTTAGCATAGTGAGCGGAAGTGCCAAACGAGAGAATCCTTCTACAAATTTACGATAATATCCGGCTAAGCCGAGAAAACTCCTCACTTCGGTGACATTCTTAGGTGTTTGCCAATTCGCAACAGCTTCAACTTTCGATGGATCTACGGAAATCCCCGCGGCAGAAATCACGTGACCCAAGAAAGATACCTTCTCGAGCCAAAACTCACACTTACTCAATTTCGCGTACAATCTGTGCTCACGAAGAGTCTGAAGCACAATACGAAGGTGGTTCTTATGAGCTTCTTTCGTGCGAGAATAAATGAGAACATCATCGATAAATACAACGACAAACTTGTCAAGAAACTCCCTGAATACGCGGTTCATTAGGTCCATAAACACAGCGCGTTGTGAGACCAAAAGGCATAAGGAGAAACTCGTAGTGTCCATGCCTTGTCCCAAAAGCAGTCTTCGGAATATCTTCTGCTCTAACTTTCAATGATAACGGACACGAGATCTATCTTGAAAAGTAAGTAGCACCACATGGTGATCAAATAGGTCATCGATACGAGGAAGAGGATATCGATTCTTCACGGTAACATTATTCAGCTGTCGGTAGTCGATACAAAGTCTCATCGAACCATCTTTCTTCTTTACGAATAAGACCGGTGCTCTCCATGGTGATTCACTACGGCGGATAAATCCCTTATCAGATAGCTCACGCAACTGAATCTCTAACTCCTTTAGTTCTGCTGGTGCCATTCGGTACGGGACTTTCGCAATCGGTAAGTGCAAGGCGAGATCAATCTTGAACTCTACTTCTGGCCGGTGGAAGTCCAGGTAAATCTTTCGGAAAGACATCGACGAACTCCCCAACGATAGGAATATCTGAGGGGTCCGCTTTCTCATCACGTTCACCGTCAAGTGTAGCAAGTAGGGCTGCTCCTCCCTTTTTAATGCCGCGAAATTTGAACGAAGGGCTCCCTATCGGTCGGAAGGTGACTACTTTAGAAAAGCAATCAACTGAGGCGTGATAAGCCGCCAACCAATCCATGCCGAGGATTATATCGAAGTCTTGGAATCCGAGTACCACAAGATCGGGTAACTCATGTGTTCCAACTACTAGGACCGTAGCTTTACAAACTTTAGATGCCATCATCACTTCCCCTGACGGCGTAGAAATCGCGAGTGTACTATCCAGTGGCACGGGCCTAGCTCCAATTTCAATAACAAAGTTCGGTGTAATCAAAGAGTAGGTCGATCCAGAGTCGATCAAGACCCAAGCATGACGACTGGACGAATCGACAGGTCTAGAAACTTTCATAGTTCCTGAATTACACAAGGGTTTATATTTGATCTAAGTTATACACGTCATAGCATTTTTGAAAGCGATAAATTAAACTCATATACAAAACAAGTCATAAAAGCAATCATAAGGGAGTAAGCTTAGAGAAAATTAGAGAAGGTAGAGTTCATACCCTGAACGACCTCATCGGTGGCCTATGCGTCCTGTTGAGACATAGCGAAAACTTCGCCTCGCTCGAGGTTGTTGCATTTCTTCTTCTTGACCTCTAAAATAACTATCTGCAACACTCACCCGGTTTATGTTTCTTTCCACACTTGGTGCAAGGTTGGTATGGAACAAAATAAGGTTTCTGGGTGTTAGTTGGAGCATTCTTGGGGTAAGTCAGAGGTATAACACCTCTCTGGACGGTGAATTGCGGTGTCCTGTGGTGGGTGTAACGACGGTGGTGCAACTTCGATCGATAACGGATCGGGCAAGCGTCTCTGTCTCAATCTAGAAGGAGGAGCTCTCGGAGTAAGGGATGAAGAGCCTTCATGATTTGGTTTACCCCTCCGAGTTGTTAGGCAGGGCTACATCTTTGGGTAGTTCTCCATTTTCTGCTCTTGGATATGAGCTCGTTCTACAAGCTCTCCATAGGTCAAAATTTTCATTCTTTGCAATTTTGCTCCCCGATAACGGATTGAGCCCTTCAAAATGATAACACTTTTCACTTCATCTCGCTACCAACATGGAGGCGAATCGGAGAGTCGATCAAACCGCCTTACTCGATCACGGATAGATTTCCTTGTCAGAAAAGTGCTAAGAACTCGCTCTTTTCTGAGTCTTGGTGGCATCGGTAAAGTATTTGTTATAAAATACTTCTAATCGCCGCCAAGTCCAAAGGTTCTTCTTCTTCCCGTCGCTAATCTTTTCGATGTCCACCAATTTTGTGCATCGCCTTCCAAGCACATCACGGCCCAAGGCACTTTCTCATTTTCTGCTGGAGTAGAGACTTTGAAAATTTTCTCTATTTGTGTAATCCAATCGTCAGCGGTATCAGGATCCAACTGTCCGTAGAAGTGCGGAGGTCGAGCCCTGGAGAAAGTCACATATCCGTTATAATAGTTATCAAATCGAGGCGTTGGTGGAGGTGTACCCGAACATCGATTGGCAGAATTGTTCAGTTGCTGGGCAATCAGGTCCTGATAAGTTTTGGCCTGTTGTTCCAGCTGCTGGTTGAACCCTTGGATCAATCTAGCAGTCTCTTGCTGATGGGCCTCATTCAACTGGGCCACATGCTGCTGTTGCGCAGCTGTCAACTCACGTAACATACGTGCGATTTCACTTTCATCTCCTTGGGATGAAGATCCCTCGCCATTTCTTCGCGGTGCCATCGTAATCCTGTTTCAAAATTTCAAGGATTTAGAACTCATACTAATTTAAATCCCAAAGTCCACAGAAAGTAAAGCCTGAGGCTCTGATACCACTCTGCCACGACCCGAAATTCTACCCCATCCCAAGGGCCTAGAATTCCTGGTTATTACAGTTTTTTCCTCACCAATTGTTTTTCCCGAATTCCTACTTGGTAACTATGCTCACATGGAACTTCATGCTCTTCAAGTCTGCATGCATCTCAAGGTCCATATTCTTCTACATATTCTGCATAGCTCTTCAAGTCTGCATGCATCTCAAGGTCTTTATTCTGCATGCATCTCAAGGATCATTTAGCACATATGTTTGATTTGTCAATTAGGTCAACTAGCAGCACATTATTACCACTTTCTCCAACAAACAAATTTATCTCAATTAGAGGACTCCATCCGAATAAAAAGAATTATATATTATAGAATGTATAGATATGATGGTTAAGATCTTTTAGGGAAAATAATTTGATTTTAATTCGATATATGAACAATTATCTTGATCAGTGGCGGAACCACTTTGGCCAATGCAGACGTCTGCTCACACTAGGTTTCTAAAAAGTTTAAGAAAAAAACTTCTTAAAAGCAAAAAAGATGATTTTTTTTTTTTTTTTAATAGTAAGGGAAATCATTATCAACACCTATCTATAAAGAGTACATCTATAATTGCAAATAATAAAACACATCATTACTCAATTAAAAATGTCGTACGCACCTATTATTGCTCACTAAATCTCTCATGGGTACTGCTATTTACGCCCACACATTCTCTAAAAGCATCTGTCTCAAATCCCTTGAAAGCCATTGATTACTCCCTTGAAAGCCATTGATTACTTCAGATCAGATGATGGAGAACATTTTTAACGCCGATCTTCTACAAAATAGATCTTGAGTCTCACCTATCAGACGGTCCGTCTTCATTCCATGTGTCACAGATCCCCAAAAATCCTTGAATCATTTGCCATTTTTTTGGCATCATATGACACACATCACACTCAAACATGAATTATTGTTATTTTTTGGAGATCTGTAACACATGGAATGAAAACGGATCATCTGATAGGTGAGACATGATCTCAAGATCTATTAGTAGAAGATCACGGTGAAAAATGATCTCTATCATCTAATTCAAAAAATGCATGGGTGTAAATAAAGGTACCTATCTCTCATCTCCAAAAATAGATTTCTTCACACATGCATTTTAAGTGCTAAGACATATGACTTTTTTAATCAACTAATGGAAGTTATTTCTCGTCCTAATTTTTGACACCGCAGATCTTGAGATCGTGATGCCAAATTACAAATTTTCATTAATTTTGACAATTTTGTTAAATTCGTCAAAACTTTTGTAATTTCAGAGAAATCACCCAAATTTCGTTAAAAGTTTCGTCCGACTTTATTTCAGCGAATTTCGAAGAATTTTGTCAAAATTTGTCTTTTCCTATTTTAGCGAATTTCGGAGAATTTTGTCAACATTTGTCTCTATGACTCATGGTTCCGCCGCTGGCCCAAATCCATATGCCACAATACAAAATTTTGGACGTTCATGCTATTTAACAGGAGTTGTGGAAGAGTTGGATGAAAATCCATCTACACCGTCTTATTCAATGTAGTCATCGATTTTCAGTGTGACTAATGGGTAGGCGCAAATATAACTGCCCTTCAAATTTTTTTCGTGCTTTTTATTGTTTATTTTTCCCTCTTTGGGGTGTTTAAAAAATGTATGTAATCGAGTAAATAGTTTTAAGAATGAATGGATGGGATCGATTTGGAAAATGGAAAGGTTCTTATTACTTCATTTTTTTCACGCATTTTTTCTCTAATGTTGGACTTACCTAAATTTACCGAAATTTTATGAATTTTATCATTGTCGAATTATTGCGGAACCCTAACTTGGTGACTATTGTAACAAGAACAAGTAGCACCCCATCAAGGGTGTAGCCAGGATTTTCTTTTAATGGAGCTAACGATGATACAAATATTACATGGGGCAAATTGATAAAGTCTAAATAAGATTCCTAGGAGTATAAAATGTGAAGTTCGCTATATGTGGATCACCCATCGCAAGAAAGATCTTATTATGCATAGCCTCCTCCGTTCCTCAGACCAATAAGGGATAATACAGGAATATTTACAGGAATATTCACCTGTTGTCTATCAACTATGTCCAAGGTATCAAAATCACACTACAAAAAATAAGACTATTAGTGGTAGTATTTTGCAGCCAAAAAGTATTGCTATTAATAAAAAAACTATTGAGACTATTAGGGGCAAGGATATTAGCGGCCGTTTTTTTTTAATAACAGTAGTTTTTGACTATCGCTAACAGTCATTTTTTTTGTAGTGTCAGTATCAGTCTAAGGTATCGGTTTGCCCAAGACCAATACGACTCGGGCGATATGTATCAGTTGATACCGATACATATCGGCCTATTTTATTTAAAAAAAAATAAAATTGTAAAATTGAGCTCAAACCGATACGTATCGGTCAATTAGGCCCTGACTCACCGTCTGTGGCCGAACCTTGGAGAGGTGGTACATTTAGGTTTTTGGGGCATCTGATTTTCAGATTTACTATGGGTTGAAGGCTTGAGAGAGAACTATAGATTTGGGGGCCTATACGTAAAAGAAGGTTGTATAAAATATATATTTTATAAATTTCAAAAGATAAACTAGTGCCCCACCACTGCTCTACGAGGCTCCGCCCCCTGCACCCCGTATATGATATGAGTCACCAATTATTCCATGTAGAGCGGTGACGACAAAGTTGTAACGAAGTCACGTCACTGACCGACGTATGCCCTAACGGTAAGTTGTCCTTTTAACGGAAAACGTTAGACAAGAGAAGACAACTTGGCGGCGCTATCGCTATCGGTATCGCCATCTTTAGATTCCTTTTCCTTGCATCAATGGATTTGTCGCCGTCTCATTCGAGAGCTACCGTTAGTTTCCAAGCCACCATCTCAGATACGGGGGTTTATGATGTCATGAAAAGTGTCTTGTGGTCCTTGTTCGAATCGAAATGGACGGTCAGTTTTGATGGCTGGTTGGTCTGTATTTATTGTCGGATGCCCCACTTTCATAAAGGAGCTATCTTTTTTGGTTTTTGTTTTATTTGACTAAAAAAAATAGGGAAATTTATCTGACAGGCCCTGTCAGATATGCCTTTTACGTCAAAAGCCCTATAGTTTCACTTTTATCCAGACAAACCCGCTGCGCGCCGAGCTGAGGCACGCCTGTAGGAAATACCCAAACTACCCCCACAGTAATAAATAGCCGCCCTCTTTTCAAATCATTTACTGTTTTCAAATTTACTTTTTCGTTCGAAGTCGGTGGAGAGTCGTTGACGCTTCGTAGACGATCGCATTCAAAACTACAACCTTCAAGCTACCAAATCTGTAAGTTAGAATTAAAATTAGCTTCCATCGCTATAGATTTTTTATTTCTCCTCTCTTTGTTGCATATTTTGACATAATTTTTTTAGGTTTTCCCATATGTAATCTGTAATAGCCCGAAAAATCTCGTTGAACTATGACCTCGGGATTCGTGTCCGATTGGTCTTAGGTTTGACCATGAGATAGTTCCTTGATGAACTTAGGGTGAGGTGAGCGGATGTGATGTGTGAACCAGTGTAGAAGAGTGGAGAGATAGAGGAGTGTGTAGAGTAGCATACACTGATGGGTGTGTATGTGCTCCACACCGAGAAAAGAGATAAGATAAAAAGGGTTGAAAACCCTAACTTTCATGTTTTGGTGGTTGAGAGAAGTAAAGAAGAGAGAGAAAGAGAGGAGTAAGAGAGGAGTTATTGTGGGTGATTGGAAGAAGGATTCAAGCATTAAAAAAGGCGGATTTGGATTGAAGGAATCGTTAGAAACCAAAAGAACCCTAGCCTTCCAACCATTTGATTTGAAATCAACTCGAGATCTAGTTAAGGTAAAATTTTTGTAAATAAGATGCATAGATTATAGGGGTTAAGTTGCAGTAAAATGTGGGTTAAATCATAGGATAATGGCTTAGAAAAATAGAAGAAAAAGTATGGAAAAAGATTGGGAAGAACAGCTCGAAAGGGGCTGAATCTGACAATTTCGATTAATCGAAATTGGGTTTCGATTAATCGAAATTGGCCAGGAAGTTGAAGAGTCAGAGGACCCCGATTTCGATTAATCGAATTGGATTTCGATTAATCGACTTTGGATTCGATTAATCGATTTGGGAATCGATTAATCGACTGAGAACCTCCAGTGGACCCCAGGGGTTAAAGGAAATGACTTGAGGAAAAATCGACTAATCGAAATGGGATTTCGATTAATCGATTTGGAATCGATTAATCAACTTGTGAAACTCAACCTTGAGAGGGTCTACTTTGCGAAAGAAGGATTTGATTAATCGAAATTGGATTCGATTAATCGAATGAAAACTTCATTGTTATTGAGCAGAATTTGCTTTCGAAAAGAAGAATTTCGATTAATCGAAATTGGATTCGATGTCGAATGAAAACTTCATTGTTGAGCGAGAATGGACTTTTGCGAAAAGGAGAATTTGATTAATCGAAATTGCTTAATCGATATTGACTTTCGATTAATCGATTTTGAAATCGATTAATCGAATCGGATTCGATTAATCGATTTTTAAATCGATTAATGTCGGTAGTAAACTATGTTGACTTTTGGTTTGACTTTAAGATTCTTGGGGATCTTATACCTTCTTTATTGCATCCTTTGTGATGTGTTTCACGTGATATGGTACCATAGGTGATGCGTGTGGACTAGTGCACAAGGAGTCACGTGGGACCTTGATGCATTGATCAAGTGAAGACTTGAGGTAGGGAACACCTTGAACATGTACTTTATTTTACAAGAGCATGTATGTAGTGATATAGATTTCCATTCAAATATATTCTTTGCTTAAGAATTGTGAAAAGTGTGTGTGTGATATTCATGAGAGTAAACTAACGAGCCATCCCGGGGATGAAGAAGTAAAGAGATAAGAGCATCGGTGTGATGCAAGTAAATGGATACATCCGAGGATGTATCCAAGATTGAATCATGTCGATGGGGCCTAAGCGATATAAAATAGCACACTTACGGTGAATAACTATATGTAAGGCACCGATATTTTTGTTATTTGAGGTTTGATAGGTTACCCCAGCGTGGCGGGATATCCCACGGCCCGACACGGCGGGATATCCGTGACCGTCTGGCGGCAAGTAGGCGGTCACGGAGGCTTATCCATTACATAGTAAGCACAGGGGTGTTGATTGAGACAATGAAACCCGCCACCAATCCCGAGGAAAGGGGCTTGGGTACTTATATGGTATTCAGGAATACATTAAAACTGTCTATATAGATGACGATGAAGGGTATCTCGTCGGGGCTCGATGCTATATTGCTCGGGGATTATTTAAGTTGAAAGTTTAAGTTTTGCTTTAGGCCTTTTCAGCATTATTCATGAGCAAATGAAAATATAAGTAATCAACGAAAAGAATTGCTTTTTAATGTTTCATCAATAATGCATAGATACATCATGCATGACATATCATAGAATATATGTGAGTTATAATTTTATATGTTCGTGTTTGTTCCCTATTGAGCTAGGATGTAGCTCACCCTATGAACTATCGTGTGGTCCACTATTAGCAATCGGCAGCCAGAGCGATCCCGGAGTCGGATCTGACGGCCGAAGAGTTGGAGCCACCTCGAGGACTTCTTCTAGAGGACTCGTTGTGCCACTTTGAGGATTTTGGAGAGTTTTGTACGGCTTGGTATGTCAAGCCTTGATTTTGTTAAAACCATGTATATAAGGTTTTGGATTATTCTTTTGGGGCGAACCATCCGTGATGATTTCTATCATCGATGGTTCGGATCGTTCTCCATTCATGTAGAGGCATGAGGGTAGAACTGTCTTTTGGAAAGTTAATTAATATAGATTTAAATTCATAATTTCATTTATAGTACTTTTGATGCTTGTTATACCAGTGTTCCGTGCTTAGCTAAGGGCACGGTCAAGATGATCGTGCTGATGGCACGGGTTTCGGGGTGCCGAAATCCGGGCTGTCACAGTTGGTATCAAAGCTATTTTCTTTTAGCAATTCTGACAAGGATTCTTTCGTGAACATAGGGCTTCGCTATGAAACTTTAGTTTCAAATGCACTAATGTCGACTAGAGGAGAGGCCGACCAAGGGAGGCCATCAAGGAGTTTACGTAGTGGAGATGGTTACATCTCTCCTACAAATAGAGTACCTTTAGGAGTCTTGAGGCCCGAAGCGTGGTAGCATGAACAGCGGGATGAAGAAGATCGAGACCATCAGGATCAAGATCAAAGAGAGCAAGAAAGATTGAGAGAAAGACAAGAAGATAGAGAGGAGCGACAAAGGATGATGCACACTATGGAGACTATGGCAGCTGCCATGGCACAACAAGCAGCATCCTTTGCAGCTCATGCGTCTAGAGAAACGTGACCACCTACACCACACCTGGGACTGCGTTGCTGTGCCCTCATCATTTCTGAGTTTAGGAGGATGAGACCTCCTTCATTTTCTCGGCGCACAATGGCCACGAGAACTGATGGAAATGGAGAAAGTCTTTATCGGGCTAACTTGCACGGAAGATGAGAGTGTAAGAGGTGCAGGTTACATGTTGGATGGGGATTTGGGCCTTGGTGGAAGTCCGTGATACGGACTCGGGCTCGAGAGACCCGAGTTGCCATGGACTTGGGAGGAGTTTGTTGAGGAGTTCAACAAACAATATTTTCGAAGTGGTGAAGAATCAACTTGAGATACAATTTTGCAGTTAGTACAAGGAGAATGGTGAGAGAATCTGGGGTAGAGTTTCTCGACTTGCCCGTTTTGCTGGACTCACGTCGCTCGAGGTGATGAAGTCCAAGAGGTTTCACAAGGTTTGAAGCACGAGGTTAGAGGAGGCGTAGCTCCATTTCAGCGAGGACCTATGAAGAGGTCATGAGCAAGGCGTTGGTCGTGAAGAGGAGAACAATAATAGATATCGCGGAGGAGAAGCAGAGAGGAGGAAATGAACAAGGAAGAACGGCGCATTATGAACCGGTGAACAAAAAGCCGAGGTTCATGGGCAGAATCGAGACCACAATTTCAAGGGGTTTGAGACCCAGCGCAACAACAACAACACCAACAAAGGTTTCCATTACTGCGTCGGGAAGACCTATTCGCTATGAGAGCCTGCCATGTCTCTGGCGCCCATCATTATTACAGGTTCTCGTCTTGTTCTTCGCACCTCGGAGACTTGCATAAGTGTGGCAAGCCTCATAGAACAAAGTGGATAGATTGGGAACTAGGGGTTGTTTCCGATGTGGCAAGGTGGGCCACTTGATCAAGGATTGCCAGAGCAGATAAAAGAAAGACGGTTTTGATTGCAAGACCACGACCAATTCAAGCAAGGAAACCGTCGTTGAGGGGAGAAACCTATCTGATCCTTGCTCAGAAGCGAGGCGTGCATGATGTCATCAAGGTGAGATTCCTTTTAAAATTAAAGAAAATTTTCTTTTCGTTAAAACTTTAGATAGAAGAAGCATGCATTAGAAATTATATAGATTCTTTACTCAATACCAAATGCTGTATCTAAACTGAGGGTGTAAATCAATGTGTAAATTATTGTATGTGTGTGTGTATACTATAGGTACTCTAACTATATATGAAAAAGGATGTTTCGGTGGATATGACCCTCGAGTATTGATAGACTCCGGGTCTACCCACTCATTCGTTACTCCACGTTTAAGCTAAGAAGATGAAGATTGTTCGAGAGGCGTTGGATTTCGTCCCTATCTGTCTATTCATTTGGAGAGTTAGTAGACACGGAGTTAGCTTACAAATCCATCATTGTGAAGTTCGAGACCTAGAAGTGCATGAATTGGAAGCAAAGTTGATCTTTATTAGACATGCAAGGGTTTGATGTGATCCTTGGCATGGGTGGTTGGCGCTGACATTGTGCAAGGATTGCAAGAACAAGGTAGTCATTTTTGGACCCAACACAAGAAGATCATTTCGGTTTTAAGGGTGAGGTCCATAGTGACTCGATCTCGATGAGGGCGAAGATGATCGGAAAGGGTTGCGATGGATACTTAGCTTTCTTAAAGGAGGACAAGGAAGAAAAGAACGTCATTTACGAGATCGCGGTTATGCGAGACTTGACGTGTTTCAGAAGAGTTACTGGATTACCTCGAGGAGAAGTAGAATTAGCCATTGACTTAGCACGAGGAGCCTATTTCAAAGCACCTTATAGAATGGCTCCGGAGTTAAAGGAGTTGAAGGAACAACTACAAGAACTAATGGACAAGGGTTTGTTAGACCGGCGTGTCTCCATGGGGAGCACCGGTCTTGTTTGTCAAGAAGAAAGATGGGTCAATGCGGCTATGCATTGACTATAAACAATTGAACAAACTCACTTTGTGAAGAACCGCTACCCTTTGCCTAGAATAGACGATCTATTGACCAAGCGCAAGGAGCAAGGTATTTTTCAAGATCGACGAGATCTGGGTATCATCGATTTGAGAGTTAAAGCGAGGACATTGAAGACACTTTAGGACACGGTATGGACACTATGAATTCCTTGTGATGCCGTTTGGATTAACGAATGCTCCATCGTCATTTATGGATCGATGAACCGTGTTTAAACCACACTTGGACTCTGCGTTGTAGTGTTTGTTGATGATATACTGATATACTCCAAATCAAAGGCGGAACACGAAGAACATTTGTGAATTGCTCTACTGAGACTACGTGATCACCAATTGTACGCCAACCTCAGCAAATGTGTGTTGTGGGTGGAAGACGGTAGCTTTTTGGGACATGTCGTCTCAAAGCATGGTGTCACGGTAGATCCAGCAAAGATAGAAGCAGTAGTTAAATGGGAGCAACCAAAGACAGTGACCGATGTCCGAAGTTTTCTGGGCTTAGCAGGCTATTATCGACGTTTCGTTGAGGGGTTTTCAAAGATATCGGGACCTCTCACAAAGCTGACACGAAAAGATTCAAGGTTTGAGTGGAGTGAGGCATGCGAGAAGAGTTTTCAAGAACTCAAAACGAGACTCACTTGCTCGATATTAGCAATTCCTTGAGCAATGGAGGATACGCCTGTCTGACCGCGTCATACAATGGCCTTGGTTGTGTACTCAACCAACACAAGAAGGTGATAGATTACGGATCAAGACAGCTGAAAGAACACGAGAAAAATTACCCGACTCATGACTTAGAACTAGCAGCAGTCATTTTTGCGCTGAAGATTTGGAGACATTACTTGTATGGTGAGACATTTGAAATTTTCACCGATCATAAGAGCCTCCGATACTTGTTTACACAGAAAGAGCTCAACATGAGACAGCGCAGATGGATGGAATTCCTCAAGGATTACGATTGCTCATACAATACCATCCAGGCAAGGCGAACGTAGTAGCCGATGCATTGAGTCGAAAGAGTTTAGCTCAGTTACCTTGTTTGATTTTGGGTATGCGCCAGTGGAAAGTATTGGAAGTCCTGGCACTCTATGATGTGAGCATTGAGTCAAAAGCAACAGGATCCTTTTTGTCTAACATATCAGTAAAGCCAGTGATATTTGGGCATATCCACGATCTACAGATGAAAGATCCGGCATTAACAAAGATTCATCAAGACGTGAGTGAAGGCATCAGGTCGGACTTCTCATTGAAAGAAGATGGTTCTTTGTTGTTTAAAGGCCGTCTCTGCATCCCGGACAATGCCGATCTAAGACGAACAATTCTTGATGAAGCTCATAAGTCAAATTATGCTATCCACCCTGGAAGCACCAAAATGTACCAAGATTTGAAAAGAATTTTTGGTGGAGAGGTAACCAAGTCGTGGCCGAGTATGTGTCACGATGTTTGACTTGTCAGCAAGTGAAGGTTGATCATAGACATCCTGCGGGACTATTGCAACCTTTACCAATACCAGAATGGAAGTGGGAATCGATCTCAATGGATTTCATTGTTGGATTACCCCGTACTGCCAAGAGACACAATGCCATTTGGGTCGTCGTAGACCGATTGACCAAATCAGCGCACTTTTTGCCGTACAATACTACATATACGGCAGGAAGACTGGCAGTCTTATACATGAAGGAGATTGTAAGATTACATGGTATTCCAAGCAGCATAGTTTCAGATTGTGATCCACTGTATACGTCCAAGTTTTGGAAGAAATTTCAAGAAGGAATGGGAACACGGCTAGACTTTAGTTCAGCTTTCCATCCTCAAACCGATGATGACAGAGCGAGTGAATCAAGTAATAGAAGACATGCTCGTATGCATGCTTGATATGCAAGGATCTGGATGAGTATCTACCGATGCTCGAAGTTCGCATATAATAACAGTTTTCAAACGAGCATTGGCATGGCACCGTATGAAGCTCTGTAGATGGACGATGCAAGTCACCCTCAATTGGGAGGAAAGCATGAGAAATTTGTATTAGGACCAAAGCTGCTTGAAGATAATGCTACCGCTGTCGTTGAATTATCGAGAAAGGTTGAAGACGACAGTCGATGAAAAGTTACGCCGACATGAAGCGAACTAGTGTTGACTACAAAGTGGGTGAGCACGTGTTTGTAAAAGTGTCACCTATGAAAGGTGTAATGCGATTTGGCAAGAGAGGAAGTTAAGTCCACGTTATGTTGGACCATTTGAAATTTTGGGACGTGGGTGAAGTTGCATATCGCATTGGATTACCACCGCTATTTGATCGAGTGCATAACGTTTTCCACATATCGATGCTCGTGAATGTACGTGAATGATCCGTCTCATGTGTTAGGAAGCAACCTATAGAGATGTGTGAGGACATGAGCATGATAGAGGAACCGTGGAGATTTTGGATCGAAAAGAACAAGTATCACGCTAAAGTAATTCCCTTAGTGCTTGTTCGGTGGAACAATCATCCAAAAGAAGAGGCTACTTGGGAACGAGAGGCCGATGTGAGAGAACAATATCCAGCCTTGTTTCCAACGACGTGAAAATTCAATGTAAATCACGAACATGTTTGTGAAATCTCCACTATGCTTGAAATTCAATGGAAATTTTGAATCCAATCTGTCATAAATTGTCAAAAATAGTAAAAGAAAGAAAGAGATTGAAATTTTGTAGAAATAGGGCAAAATCGATTAATCGAATTTCAAATCGATTGATCGATTTGGAATTTCGATTAATCGATTTTTTTCGATTAGTCGACTGGCATGTGCCAGTGACTGGAAATGAAAGTTAGAGTTCGAATGTACATAGAATGAAATTTCGACTGATCGAATTATAATTTCGATTAATCGAATTGGATTTTCGATTAATCGAGTTACTTAAAGGACTAGGAACAAATTAAAGTCGAATGGACAACCCGATTAATCAAGTGGTTTTATTAATCTATGATTTCGATTAATGAAATGGATTTCGATGTCGAATACTTAAGAAATTTTGGAAAAATTAGAAGTTGTATACGATTTGATTAATGAATCTAAGTTCGATTAATCGATTTTGGGATTTCGATTAATCGAAATGAATTTCGATTAATTGACTGGCAAGCGCCAGTGAGCTCAAAAATTTAAAATTTTAAACAGACACGATTTCGATTAATCGATTTGGGAAATTGATTAATCGATTTCTGCGCTTAACAACTAGTTTTAAATTTGATTAATGAAACAAAATTTGATTAATCGAGAGCCTATATATATAAAATTGGGGATTTTCTTCCCATTAAATCATTTGCTTTGGGATTTTGGGCTCTTCGTCTTCCTCTTTCTTCTGCAACCATCCGGCGCTCTAGGGTTGGACCCTACCATCGGGTCCCGCCTCCCTTCAGATGGCAGCCGAGTGCACCACCCCACCACCTCAGTCTTGGACCCACTTGAGGTGGGGACACCACCTTGTGAGCCATCGTGGAAGGGTTCCCTCCACACCCAGCCTCACCACCACACTGCGTACTCCGCGCGACACCCACCTCATCCCTCATGCCCTCCATCCGGTCCTACCATAGAGGGCGTGTTGGCGGAATGGGCCTTGAATAACGAGAGGATGAGCAGGAGTGATTTCCTCATGTTTCACACCCTCAAGTTCATCTACCTCACACCTACATGGATATCTTGTATGAAGAAGAATGGACCCCCACCTGACCTTTCATCAGGCCGGTCTTTTGGACACAATTACATGATCTTGCTTCTACACCCCACCACCATGCGCAGCCACCATCTACTTCACTACCATTCCACCTCTGCATTGCGATTCCTGACCCTTGATCGTGAGACTTTTCATCCTTCTACCTCACCATCCACACCGTGGCAGATCCATGACTCATTGAGCGGCTTGACAGATCCACCAGTGCAAGGGCGGCTTTGTTGTAGTTTTGTTTTGTTTTGTGCATTGTACATTTTTGTATAGGGGTGAACCATTGTAATTTTTTCATTGTGGTCCCCATTTAGAACTATTGTAACTTTTGATTTTTTCATATATACAATTTACATTCTTTTAAATATGGTTCATTGATTGCCTATGTCCATGTACTCGCGTGTGTGCTAAGTGATAGACCACCTCACCTCCAGAATTAAGTGGGGAGAGACCACCACACCTTTGGGTGATTTTTAGAGGCGAAAATTCCCAAGGTGGGGAGGATGTAATAGAAAAATCTCGTTGAACTATGACCTCGGGATTCGTGTCGGTTTGACCATGAGATAGTTCCTTGATGAACTTAGGGTGAGGTGAGCGGATGTGATGTGTGAACCGGTGTAGAAGAGTGGAGAGATAGAGGAGTGTGTAGTAGCATACACGATGGTGTGTATGTGCTCACACGAGAAAAGAGATAAGATAAAAGGGTTGAAAACCCTAACTTTCATGTTTTGGTGGTTGAGAGAAGTAAAGAAGAGAAAGAGAGGAGTAAGAGAGAGGAGTTATTGTGGGTGATTGGAAGAAGGATTCAAGCATTAAACAGGCCGGATTTGACGCAAGGAATCCGTTAGAAACCAAAGCTGGAACCCTAGCCTTCCAACCATTTGATTTGAAATCAACTCGAGATCTAGTTAAGGTAAAATTTTTGTAAATAAGATGCATAGATTATAGGGGTTAAGTTGCAGTAAAATGTGGGTTAAATCATAGGATAATGGCTTAGAAAAATAGAAGAAAAAGTATGGAAAAAGATTGGGAAGAACAGAAAGGAATCGACAATTCGATTAATCGAAATTGGGTTTGATGTCGAATCGAAATTGGCCAGGAAGTTGAAGAGTCAGAGGACCCCGATTTCGATTAATCGAATTGGATTTCGATTAATCGACTTTGGATTTCGATTAATCGATTTGGGAATCGATTAATCGACTGAGAACCTCCAGTGGACCCCAGGGGTTAAAGGAAATGACTTGAGGAAAAATCGACTAATCGAAATGGGATTTCGATTAATCGATTTTGGTTTTCGATTAATCGATTTGGAATCGATTAATCAACTTGTGAAACTCAACTGTTCGAACTGAGGGTCTACTTTGCGAAAAGAAGGATTTCGATTAATCGAAATTGGATTCGATTAATCGAATGAAAACTCGACTGTTCGAACAGTGAAATTGCTTTACGAAAAGAAGAATTTCGATTAATCGAAATTGGATTCGATTAATCGAATGAAAACTCGACTGTTCGAACTGAGAATGGACTTTGCGAAAAGGAGAATTTCGATTAATCGAAATTGCTTCGATTAATCGATATTGACTTTCGATTAATCGATTTTGGAAATCGATTAATCGAGTCAGATTCGATTAATCGATTTTGGAATTCGATTAATCGACTGTAGTAAACTATGTTGACTTTTGGTTTGACTTTAAGATTCTTGGGGGATCTTATACCTTCTTTATTGCATCCTTTGTGATGTGTTTCACCTGTGATATGGTACCATAGGTGATACGTGTGGACTAGTGCACAAGGAGTCACGTGGGACCTTGATGCATTGATCAAGTGAAGACTTGAGGTAGGGAACACCTTGAACATGTACTTTATTTTACAAGAGCATGTATGTAGTGATATCGATTTCCATTCAAATATATTACTGCTTAAAGAATTGTGAAAAGTGTGTGTGTGATATTCATGAGAGTAACTAACGAGCCATCCCTGTGGGATGAAGAAGAAGAGATAAGAGCATCGTGTGTGATGTAGTAAATGGATACATCCCAGGGATATATCCAAGGATTGAATCATGTTTGATAGGGCCTAACTGATATAAGATAGCACACTTACACGGTGAATAACTATATGTAAGGCACCGATATTTTTGTTATTTGAGGTTTGATAGGTTACCCCACCGACGTATGATATCCACGATCGACACGGCAGGATATCCGTGACCGATACGGCGGCGAAACCGTAGGCCAGTGCGGAGGCTTATCCGTACATAGTAAGCACACCCCAGGGGTGTTGATTGAGACAAATGAAACCCCGCCACCAATCCCCAGGGGAAAGGGGCTTGGGTACTATATGGTATTCCTGTGGAATACATTAAAACTGCTATATAGATGACGATGAAGGGTATCTCATCTGGGCTCGATGCTATATTGCTCGGGATTATTTAAGTTGAAAGTTTAAGTTTTGCTTTAGGCCTTTTCAAAGATTATTCATGAGCAAATGAAAATATAAGTAATCAACGAAGAAACGAATTGCTTTTTAACTGCTTTCATCAATAACGCATAGATACATCATGCATGACATATCATAGAATATATGTGAGTTATAATTTATATGTTCAAGAGTGTTTGTTGCCTATTGAGCTAGGATGTAGCTCACCCTATAGACTATACGTCGCAGGTCCACTATTAGCAATCGCCGCGCTCAGAGACGCCGATCCCATGAAGTCGGATCTGCTTGAAGAGTTGGAGCCACCTCAGAGGACTTCTTCAGAGGACTCACAGTTGTGCCACTTTGAGGATTTTATGAGAGTTTTGTACGGCTTGGTATGTCAAGCCTTGATTTTGTTAAAACCATGTATATAAGGTTTTGGATTATTCTTTTGGGGCGAACCATCCGTGATGATTTCTATCATCGATGGTTCGGATCGGTTCTCCATTCATGTAGAGGCATGAGGGTAGAACTGTCTTTTGGAAAGTTAATTAATATAGATTTAAATTCCGCAATTTCATTTATAGTACTTTTGATGCTTGATATACCAGTGTTCCGTGCTTAGCTAAGGGCACGGTCAAGATGATCGTGCTGATGGCACGGGTTTCGGGGTGCCAAAATCCGGGCTGTCACATAATCGATATCGATTTTCTATGTAATCGATATCGATCCTCTATGTAATCGATATCGATCCTCTATGTAATCGTTACCGATTACATATTTAGTCGCTATCGATTACATCGAAGATCGTTATCGATTAAATTTAGAGTCGATAACGATTATATATGTAGTCGTAATCGACTATATAAATTGTGGATGACGAATCTATAACAAATCGATATCGACTCTCTATGAATATAATAAATACCCATCATTTGAAATAATTTCCTTATAGTTATTACCCTCGATGCCATAATAAATCATACGAGGTTTTATATTTATCTCAGCCGACGTTCAATTTATTGCCAACTACCCTTTTGTAAAACCATTATGGCAAGTTAGGTTGGAAGAATGAGAAAATTTAATACAACGATTCGTATTCCACAATCTAGGAGCTTTAAATACAGGTTTAGTTCGTCCTTAGCAAACCACCTATCATCCTTACCAGCCCATATTTTTCCCAATGTCTGACGACGAAGAAAAAACCTTCTATAACTCAATCAAGTTCGATCCTGTATGGGAGGACCCACCACCACCACCAGAACCAGATCCTCTGCAGTTCCTGTGGGACGAGTACGATGAAGTAATGGAGATTTTGGCGAAGGAAGAAAAGAAGAAGAAGAGGAAGGAAGAAAAGAAAAAGAAGAAGGAAGAAAAGAAAAAGAAACTTAAGACGGAACCACCCGGCTCTCCACCCCATCCACCACCTGCTCTTCATCCTTCTTCCTAAATTTTCTTTTCTTTTTTAATTATAAGTGAAAAAATTTGAATGTAATTGAAATATTTTGCAATTAAATGAAACAACTTTTTGATACAATGGCGACTTCATGAAATCTTTTGAGTCCGTAAATTAAATATTTTCTATGTAAATAAGGAAAATTTACCTGACAGGTAAATTAAATATTTTGAGATCAATGTAGACTTATATTGAATTGATGGCGATTTCATAAGTAATCGAGATCGATTACATTGAGAGTCGGTAGCGATTACATATAGGGTCGATATCGATTATATATGTAATCGATGTAGGTAAAGAAGAAGGAAGAAAAGAAATAGAACAAAAGAAAGAAAAAGAAACTTAAGAGTCAGTAAATTAAGTAATTTCTATATAAATAAACATTTTGAGGTCATTGCGAATTTATATTGAGTCGTTGGCGATTTCATAGGTAATCGATATCGATTACATATAGAGTCGTTAACGCTTACATATGTAATCGGTATTGATTATATGTAGACTCGATATCGATTATATATAGAGTCGGTATCGATATTGATTACCGATTTCTTAGGACGTTGCTGCAAGATTTTCTTTTTATTTTTAATTTTAATTGAAATATTATGAATGTAATTGAAAATTTTGCAAGTAAATGAAACATTTTGATTCAATGGCGACTTCATGAAATCTTTTGAGTTAGTAAATTAAATATTTTCTATATAAATAAATATTTTGAGGTCATTACGACTTTATATTGAGTCGATGGCGATTTCATCGGTAATCGATATCGATTACATCTAGACTCGATATCGATTACATATGTAATCGATAACGACTCTATATGTAATCGATACAGGTTTTATATATATATTTTAATCAACATTTTTAACTATCCTTGTTAGTATGGTGCTCAGTCCTTTCTTTTTTATTACAGTTCATTTCAAAAGGCTGTCAAGATGGTTGTACACCGAGCTGTTGCCAAGTGTTCGCCCAGTGCCGTTTCGAATCTCTACGAAAATGCTACCCCAGATCGGAAGAAGTTACTGAGAGATTCAGTTTTTGGTGGAATATTTCAAATGCCGAAGGGTGTGGGATTTCTTTCCGATGTGGATGCGATGCTAACATTTTGGGTTGATAAAAACCACTTTCGAATTGGGAAGACTGATGTCTATCTTCGGAAGATGGACATTGCATTGATAATGGGCCTTGCCGTAGTTGGCCCAGAAAAGTATACCCCATCCGGTAAACCATCGGTAGAACAAACCATTAGATACAAATACTTCCGTAGAACGCCTCCCGGAAAAATTCTCCGGTCTCATATAGATGCTGCAATTTGGAGAGCGGAAAGTGATGAGGACTTCTTAAAGTTGTCCCTTCTGTTTGTGTTGTGCATATTTCTCTTCCCCGGGTCCCATCATCAGATTTCGGAAGACCACATCGACCTCATCGATGATGTGGAGACCTTTAACCGAACTCCGTGGGGTCTGTACGTCTACCAGGACTTGATTGAGTATATAATAAAGGGCGCGGCGAATAGAAAAACCGCCGAGATGGATAAAGCCCTGAAGACGTACAACACATATGGATGCATATGTGTACTTCAATGGTGGGCTTATGAGATCTTGCCCGATATATCGCCATCCCAGCTAGGCCTCAAGGACCCTTTCCCACGGCTGCTGAAATGGTCGGACAGGGCGCAGTCCAGGATCAAAGGTTACACTCGCGGGCAGATGTTAGACAGCAAGGTATGAGGTCTATTGCTTATTAAAAAAAAAAACAACTTACCGATTCATTCTAGAATCGATAACGATTCATTACGAATTTAAATCGATAACGATTCCTTAACAATCGATAGCGATTCCGTACAGAGTCGATAACGACTTAATAAGTAGTCGATAATGATTCATTACCTAATCGATAGTGATTTTTTAACGAATCGATAACGATTTATTAAATAGTCGGTACCGATTCTTTAGATAATCGAGAGTGATTTATTATATATATAACGATCATTTTATTCTGTTGTTTCATTTTCTTTCAAAAGGTTCGCGCTCCCCTCATGCCTCAGGGCTTTAAATTAGAGATACCCGTGTTAAGAGAATATCTACGGGTTTAAAAGGAGGTTGGGGGGAAGAGGAAAGAACCGGTCAAGAAAGCTGTGGAAGAGATTCGGCTGAAGAAGAAAAGAAATTACATTCCGATCGAGAATATTGGAGAGGGAGAGGAAGAATGGGATGACGCATCGACGTCTGAAGAAGAACCCCTCTCGAAAAAGGGCCCCGTGCATGTGTGAGAGGGAAAAGAACTAGGGGGCGCCAAGGAGAGCAGCGGCGAAAGATAGCCGTGAACCGTCCACCTCAATGATTCTTTGTTGAGGAGGGTCGATCATTTGATTTGGATAACTTGAAGCTCACCCAAAGAGTGAGCGATTTGGAGGAGAGAATAAGGCCTGGCTAAGCGTTGCTTCTTTAGAGAAACTATGCAACTCCTTCAATGAGAGGCTGAATTCAAGGGATGCGGAGTGGCGGTTAAATCACTACAACTATTTAAAGGGCCGCATCGATATAAAAGAACTCCTTGAAAATTTATTGGAGGCGAGACCTAAGGTATGTGTTGAAATCTAGTTTTAGATGTTCAATTTTGTTAACATAAATCGATATCGATTATATATAGAGTCGATACCGATCATATATACAATCGTTATCGATTATATATGCAATCGATATCGATTCTATGTACAATCGATCACGACTATATATATAATCGATAACAATCATATATAAAATCGATAGCGACTATATATATAACCGATAACGATCATATATAAAATCGATAGCGACAATAAGTATAGTCGATAACGATTATATTTAAAATCGATTTGGACTTTTTAAAATGTGGACTAAAAATTAATTCTTATTTTGCATCATTATTACGATGTACAGGATGTGGCTATGGAGGAGCTGATATCGAAGGTGTGCGACACAGCCTTCGATGAGGAACCATCAGCTCCTGCGCATCAGGTTCCTCCTCCTCCTCCCGTTGATGAGGTGAAGGCAGCTGCTGACAAGCAGCCTGAGACCCAAACTGATAAGGGTCCTGCTGGTGAAGAGGAAACCTCTTCCCAATTGCCTCACCAACAAGCTGAGCTTCGCTTAAGACCTAGGCAAGCGAAAGTCAGCAAAGTAATTGCCATCAAACCTAAGGCCCAGCGAAGGGTAGCGGCTGAAAAGAAGCCTACCGCGAAGGCGGTGACAAGGACCAACTCCGAGCTGGACCGGTGGCAGTCATTTCCGCTGGTCCTGGGTCTACGGATGAAGATGCTCCTACTGAGCTAACAACGGAGCAAAAATATATGTTAGACATATGGAACAAGCCTCTGAAGGAGGACGAGTAAGTAGAATTACCCTGAATACTTAACTTTATTATTATATATTTATCGTGAAGATTAGTTAAGTTGGCCATTTTTTATGCAGAGAATATGTTAGCACTGTCGGCAAGTATAAGCTGGTGGTGCAATCCTTCAGATGTCTGGCAGGAACTCAGTACCTGGAGAACTTTATAAGTTTAACATACTGTAGGCAAAATCGTTATCGATAGCTTATGTAATCGTTATCGATGGCTTATGAAATCGATATCGATGGCTTATGGAATCGGTATCGATGACTTTTAGAGTCGCTAATGATGGCGTATGTAATCATTAGCGACTCTGTACATCATCGATATCGATTCATTAGAGAGTCGATAAAGATTTCGACGACTTAAATAATCATTACCGACTCTCAAATGAATCGATATCGATGACTTATAGAGTCGATAACGATGATGTATTTAACTCTAACTGCATATTTTAATCTAACTGCATTGGTTTCAGGTTATGGGCGCCTACCTGAGACATTTGGAAGTTATTGATGATAAAATTCATCCTGAGAAAGAGGTCAAAAACTTCCTTATGGACCCTGCCGCACTGACGTACATGGGCTATGAACTGAGAGATTTCAACAAGTTCACGCTATTTGAAAAATTATCGACCGATCGAGGTTCAAGTTCACGGTGGGCTGCCTATAGACAAAGAGAGACCGGAGGAAGAAGTCGATGGAAACTTTCTTCTTCAATGAGCTTGAATCGTGGGCTCACAGAATGCAACATAGTATGCTTTATCTTCTTTATAATTATTCTTTTAATTTTTCTATCATACCCTTTGAGATTATATTACTTTTTGTAGATATTTATGCTAATACATTCTAACAACCACTACATCGGGCGCTATGCGATCAGAAGGTAGTCGAACGATCGATAATGATCGTCAATTATATTTAATAAGCCCTCTAAGGAAAGATATGTGTCCCAATTGGTATTTGGTAAGATATTTTACTTAGCATATCTTTTATCATTGTTAGCTTAACATATCGACACTTCTCTATTATTTCAAATGCACCCAATACCTTCCCGTGATCTTATATTCGGTGACTCATTGCACTAATGAAGAAGAGCTATCCCACGGATCAAAGCCGTCCCAGACCAACTCCTGTGATTGTGGAGTGTTTGTTGTGAAGTATGTCGAATACTTTATGATGGGGAAGAAATTTGACTTCGCGCAATCAAATATAGATAGGATCAGGGCAGAAATTGGCCATATCACGGCTACATACACTGATGGCGAGTCTTGGCGAAGGACGACAAAAAGGAGGGGGAGCAGCAGTAGTGTGATTGTATTTAAATATTTTTGTAATTGTAAATAAAATATTTTTTCTTAATGAATTATTTTGAATATAATTGCACTATTTTTATGTAGTTGTAGTTAAAAAGTAGAATAGCATCCATTAGCGACTACATATATAGTCGTCATCGACTATATAAATAATCGGTGACGACTCTGTATGTAATCGCTACCGACTATATAACTAATCGTTAACGATTCTTTAGGTAATCGAGATCGACTATATATGTAGTCGTCATTGACGATATCCATAATCGATGCCGATTCTTAAATGAATCGATATCGACTTTATACATAGTCGATGGCGACTCTATATAGAATCGATATCGATTAGTTATACAATCGATGACGACTCTATGATACATCAGTAAATACTATATTACAGTGTAAAAAAACATGGATTCTGAATTTCTCATTTACATTCAATCTATCATTATTAAAAATATACACTGTTAGCCCATCGGTCCCACTGCCTTGCAGCTCCTGCGGTTGTGACCATATTCATTGCACTGCTAATCAGAAGTGCCCTAACCTCACCCTTAGACCTTATCCTTCTCTTCTGGACGGCCGGCCTGCTTTCAGCAATAATAGGGTGGTTTCACTTTCATATTTTCAGGGAGTTGCTCTGCTTGGAACTCCCATTGACTTTTATCGAGGGTGGGAACCCATTGCTCGTCATATGTTTGTCTAAAGCAAGCGGTGAAAACCGGTTCTCACAAAATTTATGGTAGTCGAACTTCTTCGATTGATGGCCGCCACGGCATGGGAGCAAGGCAAGCCATGAATGTGCCAACGGCGGCAACTACAGGTCTTGTGTTCCAAGTCGACGTGATGAATGTAATTTCCGGAATTGACTTGGAATTGATCGCGCCCGTATGGTTGAGCTCTCTTTCTACCGGCCCATTGCAACACCTTCTTCATGTGAGCGTCTGCTTTCGGGCAGAGAAGGGTGGTCCATTTATCAGATATCTCTCTGCATTTTTGAAAATGATCGGCGACTTTCTCTCTAGTAGTTCTGATTAAGTCAATAATTGGTCTCTCTCGAGCTATCTTTAGCACGCTGTTTAAACTTTCGACAATATTCGTAGTCAGGGACTCGTACTGCCTTCCTTCCATATGTGCGCGTGCCCAATGCTTTGGATCTATTTTCAAAATATATTCTACGGCCTGAGAATCAGCAGGATCTTTCTTCATTTCGTTAATAAAATAATCAAATTTCTCTTTCGAATATGCCTGGCACTACCATAGACCCTTCACATTGTTCTTGGATACTTGTAAATTTTGTGTCATATGCCGCATGCAGTAGTTGTGATATGCGTTAGGGAAGATACATTTCACCGCATTTATTAAACCCTTCGACCTGTCCGTGATAATTCCGAGATCTTCGTTAAACCCACCGATCACGAACGCACCTATCCGTTCAAGAAACCACATCCACGTATCCTCTTCTTCTAACTCGACCACGGCAAATGCTAACGGTAATATATGACCATTACCGTCTTGCGCAGAGGCGATAAGGAGGATCCTTCAAACGCCCTCGAGGTGTGTGCCGTCTACAAGCAATATGCACGAAGTGTATTGCGGTAGATGCATGGGCCAAAACTCTAAAAAAATCTTTGAAACTTACCGTCAAGAGTAAGTTGAAAGGATGTTTGTACATTAGGATCTACCCTCTCCATCTCCTTCACGTAGGCCGGTAGATCAATAAATTATCCTTCCCAACTTCCTCTAATATCATTAAGGGCAAGCTCTTTTCCCCTCCAAGCTTTTGCATATGAGATTTGCACATTATAAGCTTTTGCAATATCAAACATTATCGACATTGGTGTGTAGTCGAATCCTTCCATAAGTTTATCCCGTACATAATTCGCTACGAAGGAGATTGTTGCATTACGGTGACCGTGCGGTCCGATCTTAGCGGCTCCGCATGTGTGAGTACTATTGAATGTCTTGATTTGGAAAGAATCGAGCCCAGTCAATTTAGAAGCATGTATTCGCCACGAACAATCGGGTTCGTAGCATCCGCCGCACTTTCGATAACTAGCGGTCCTCAAAGGCCGAATTTGAAAGTTTTCCTCCACCGCGTGTTCTTTCAATGCTCTTTGAAATGTTTGTTTGTCTCGGAAGATCTCTCCAATTTTAAACGTCCAATTCCGATATTCAGTTTCCACATCTTCATCCGAGGAATCGCCCGATGTCTCTGACATTTCGTAATCTCCGTCTACTAGGGGATTGTCAATATCTCTCACAAAAATTTTCGGATCCTCTTTGATAAACCCATCTGGTTCGCCTTCATATTCTTCTTCTAAGGTATCTTCATTCATGGCGGTGTTCTCGAGTGGTTGACTAGATCCTTCACCGAAGGGGTTTTGATGTGATTGACCGGATCCTTCACAGAATGGATAATGGCGTGGTTGGCTAGGCCCTTCACCGAAGGGGTGCTCATATGTATGGACATGGGGTTGAGTTACTCCGGTAATTCCCATCGATGGCATGGTAGAACATAAGTCTTGAGTAAACCAAGTTGTCCATCCACCGGGGAAGATATGACTGAAATCGTTGGTATCCACCACCCTTTCTGAAGTATAGTCTAACCATTGACTACATTGTTGTGACCCATGCATGTATTTTATTGGGTCACCATACAATTCAATCGGAGCATCGTTTAAATCAAATGTTACTTTCCCTCTGCCATCGTTCGCCGCAATATAACCGTCATCGCCTAACGGGACGGTATCGTATACAATTTCATCCTCAAACTTACATGGCTGAAATGAATGAGACACAAAATCAGTCCCGCCGAGATTTACTTGTTCAGCTTCAACTGGGAAGGATGACGGTTCCTTAATGATGAATACTTTTATAACGTCCACTCCGGATTTATAAAATGTAAATAATGTAGCCAAATCATCAGAGTCCAAAATGTCGGCAACCACAGGCGTATTCACTATCTTCATATGAAACTTTGTGGAAACTGTTTCATCCGCCTTCGCAAAACTGACAGCAGACATTCGCCTTATGAATTGTTCATAAGAAATTTCAATTGAAATGTTAATAAGCCTCCGCCGGCCACCTTCATACAAGCCATCATCGTTTACAAGAAGGCCATCATAGTGACAAAGAAGAGGAATCCTCACGTCCGTCATCGTCTGTTTAAGAATGAGAAGGAAGGGTCATAAGACTGATGAAACAAAAGAGAAAAGACGACTATAACTCTTAGTCGATTGCAAATACAATCGATATCGACTCTATTGGAAATCGATATCGATTGTGTATACAATCGGCATCGACTCTATATACAATCGATATCGATTGTATACACAATCGATATCGATTTCAAATAGAGTCGTCATCGGCTCCATACACAATCGATATCGATTGTATACACAATCGTCATCGACTCTATATGGAGTCAATGACGATTGTATGTGAAATCGATATCGATTGTGTATGGAGCCGATGACGAAATGCAGGGCCTTCTTCTAAGAGATACTGCATCACTACATAACACTAATAAACTGAAAATGGGGTTAAGTAGGATACCTCTCGTCGTAAGGACAAAGTTCAGGGTCTTTTTGCCACAATGAAGAAATGCAGGGCCTTCTTCTTCCAAGCCTTTGTTTTCTTCTTCGAAATAGCAGATCGAAGCAGATCAGACTAAGTAAGGACACTCCGTCTAGGGTTTTACACCTCTAACTTTTTTGCAGGTTAAAATGAGGAAGAAGACGATGCTTTGTTGGTTAAAGAAGGTCATAGAAGGGGGTAATTTGGACCTTTTACTCTCCTTAGTGTCGGCTAGGCTTGGAGCTGGTTTGTCTGGGTAAAAGTGAAACTATAGGGCTTCTGACGTAAAAGGCGTACCTGACAGGGCCGGTCAGGTAAATTTCCCAAAATAGGAATATCACTACTTGCAAGCATAGTCACCAAATTCTCCTCCGATATTTTTGAAAAGTTTATGAATAATCGTGAATTTGAGGTTTTACGAATTAAGTTTGAATTATTCACAATTTTTTTGAAATAATTCATGTATTTTAAAAAATTTACAAATAATTTATGATTTTCTTTAATAAAGAATATTTTTTATATTTTTGAATTGTTTTTTATACTTTTAAGTTGATTTATTATTTTAATTTTTCACTCTGATTTTTCTCGAATATTTTGCTAGCTTGGCCTTGGAGAGTGAAGTATGGGAAAAATGGATAGGGCTGTCAACGGCCAGGCTCAACCCAAACCCAGCCCGCTCTGGTCTGGCTCGGCTCAGATTTGAACTTAAATAAAAAACCCTTAGCCAAAAGGACCTAGGCTGAGCATGCCACATGTTCTATTCGAGTCTGTTTTGAGCCTAAGTTTTAAGTAAAAAAATAATCAATTAATGAAAAATCATCACAAACCGGTTTCGGCCCCACTAAATTAAAGGAAAAGGTCAAGCTGGCTTGAATCTGATTTGGATTGAACCCGATTCGGTCGGTTTTGGCTTAATTAAAAAGCCTGAGCCAGACCTAAATTTCCATTTGGGCCAGGTTCGAGCCTAGTTTTTACGGTCGAAAATAATTGTATCGGCCAATCAATGAATCCAAGAAAATCATTTACTCTGGCCATGGTGACCAAGTTCATGACTTTTTGAAAAAGTTGCAAATAATATGCAATTTTCTTGAAAAATGAAAAAAATTGAATTATTCACAAATCTTTGAATAACTATGAATTTTGCTAATAAGTCACGAATTTTGCAAATAAGTTGAAAATTTGGCATTATCTCATCTCTTTCGTTTTTTTCCTATATTTTTATTTTTCAATTTTAAATATTTTATTAATATAGTTTTAAAACTTTTTTTTTAAAATTTTGAATTTTTATCTTTTTTTAAATTTTTTGAATTTTTTTGGACTTTTATGAAGCCAATTTATTTGAAAGCTCGGCTTGATCACTTTGACTTTGATTAAGGTCTAATATATTAAAAAATGTAGAATTTTATTAATTAATTATTTTATTTATTTTAAGTTTTCATACAATAAGCAGAGTGTTCATTGTTAACACTAAGTGCAGTGCACATTAAGAACATGCCTCTATTACTTTTTGGGAAAATTTTTGAAGGAAAATTTGCGAGATCCCTCATGTGAGCACTACAAAAAAATAAGATTATTAGCAACAAAAAATTACTACAATTAACAAAAAAATTGCTGCTAATACCCTTGCCGCTAATAATCCTGATAGTCTTTAATAGATTTTTTGTTAGTAGTAGCGGCCGAAAATTGCCGCTAATAGTCTTATTTTTTGTAGTGAAGATTCTAAAATAACTAGTTCCCTCACCAGGATTCTATATACACAATTTTCCTCACCTACTAGAGAAAACAACCATTAACTAAAGTGTCAAGAGTAGAAATGATCATTTTACCCTTAACTTTGTCGTTTAGCTATAAATGTCAAATTGCTTCCAAATGGTGCACATAGATGATGGGAGTAGAGACTAAAATGTCATTCGGGCGAATGTTAGAGGACATCATGGAGGTTCGATTTTTAAAAGTATTGACTACAAAAGGGCTCGAAGAAAAATGAAAAAGATGGGAAAGGCCTTAAGACACTCGATTCGATCTTTTCGAGGCTGGATTGAGTTTTTTAAGACCGATTCAGTGCACCACGCAGACTTCTCGTGACCGATTAGGCTTCCTTAGCTTGTTCATTCATCCGGCTTTCAAGACCACGTTAGGCAAGCGGGTGCTAATTCAGACTTTTTGTGTCTGACATGATTTACGAAAGTCCGATTCGGGCTATTGTTAGATTTCTTTTCTTAAAAAAAAAAAGAAATTTTCCGAATTTGAATTTTGAAGCCCTAATTGGCCTTTTGATGCCCAAAACGGGCTTTAATAGCCAAATTTTATTTATTTTAAATATTTTTTTATAAATCAATTGGAACCCTAACCTTGGCCAGCGTTTGGTGACCAATCAGTCTCATCGAGTCCGATTAGTGGCCAATCATTCTTCTTCTATTTTTTCAACTAATCGGTCTGATGGAGCGCAATTGGTATCGTTCCATCCTCGATAGATTTCTAATAACGTATTTTAAAATAATTAATTCATTATACAATGTATAATGAATTCATTACTATTTTATCCCTGTTGTATTTTCACTTGGAAATAAGCCATTGCGCTTTCCATCAGATTTGTTGATGAACAAAAGGAAGCCTGTGCCTCCCCCTGTACCTTGAGGCACTAGTACCAATTAAAAAATTTAGGGAGTTCATGGCCACATATAGATGTGAATAAGTTTGTTGATAAAAAACAAGGAGAATGTATCACTTCACTTGTATGAAATTAGTTAGTTATTTCCATCAATCATTTCAAAATGTAGAGGTTAGTTAGTTATTTCCATCAATCATTTCAAAATGTAGAGGTCTCGTAATTGCATTGCGCATGATGGAAGCAGAAATAACTTTCGATTGAATTTTTGTGGCCTAAAAAGAATACTGTGATTGCACCTCCAATAAAGCAGCCCCATGCAAGAGGTACAAGAGACCTGCCCCAAGACACACGACCAACAACCAATCCTCCATAGATGAATTCCTCATATGAGATTCATTAGATCCTAAAACTCTATGAAATTAGCCGAACATCTCCATATAAAAAATACAAATAATTGAAATAAATTGAAAATTATTCATTAATATACCAGAATTGAGTCATGAAACAAATTCACACGAAAGCTTTAATCTAACCGCTATAATTTTGCTCCAAAAAGAATTGTTATTCTACCTTCTGAAAACTAGAAAATTAATAAAGAAAGCTGAAAAAATGATTACGACTATAAAAAAGAACTCTAAACCCGAACTCTAATTCTAGCTTATATAAGGTCTTAGTTCGAAACCCTAACCCCTTGCCAAAACACTAAAATCGATCGATCGATTATCAAATTCGATCGATCGATTTAAGACTGAGTTCTGACGTATTCCAATTCACTCAAAATCGATCGATCGATTCTCAAATTCGATCGATCGATTTAAGACAACACAATTTCTTCTTTAGGTTTTGATCGATCAATTTCAGATTTGATCGATCTCTTTTCCACGATTTTCTATGCTTGAGGTTCTCTTGGTTCTACATTTCGGCGTATGTCGTTATTATGCTACTTTGTATTATTGAATTGATCCAAGGTTTAGAATCTCCTGAAATCATTAAAACTCCACAAAAATCGTTAGATTACTCTCATCGGACGGCTATGTGTACATCTTAGGGTGTGAAATATAATTATATTTCAACACTTATCACACTCCCAAACCTACACTTTACTAGTCCTCGAGCAAAGACAATGGAATAAATAGTTAGAAAAATAAACTAACAACCTAAAAGAAAGGTAAAGGCCACTTATTTAGGGAACACGATTGCATTTAGCATATGCAACAAGCAACTGCTAGGTGATCCACAGTGGAGAAATTTTGTCTCTTGAAGGTTTACAGTGAAGTTATCCACAAACTTTCGAAAACTTTTTATTTTTATTTTTTTATATCATCCTTTAAAATTTGGTTTTAAAAAATAAATAAAAATAATAACACTTCCACAAACATGAAAACCATTCACAATTTCAACCTTTAATTAAGTAGTAACAAAAATTTACTAAAGATTTTTTATTCATCAATCTCTAAAAATTTCAATCTGTTCATGCAAAAAGTGATGCGTGTGCTTATTAGAACTCGATACCATCCATCTTTAAACACTTCTAAGATACGAATCTTTTATAAATTTTGTTTCGACTCAAGCTTAACTTTACGTATACACTCTCCAAGCGAAACACTCATGTGAAATGGTTAATTTTTCGCACATATGTGAGAGACCGATTCAAAGCAAAGTAGATGGTCTCACATAATAAAAGAAAAAAGAAATTCAAAGAATATAAATCTCATAGAAAGACATCTATCTATCCCAAGCATCCTACATCAATTACCATAGACATTATAAATTTAATCTACACAAGGCAATTACCGATTGAGATCGGATCATAGAGGACTGTTTAAGCTTGTAATGGGACTTAAGTTAAAGGTTCAAAAGAAAGGAAATTAAGATTCAAAACATTTATGAGAAATTGGAAAAGAATGTAATACTATCAACTCTTTTTTTTTTTTTTGAAACTTTCTTTTCTCTTATTCCCTTATTTTATGAAACTCAAATTTTTAGTTTCTCTTTTCGCCTTTTTCTTTAATCCCCAATTATCTTAACTATCCCTTTCCTTACTCTCTTTTCATTCATCTTATCTCTCGTTCCCAATTTCTCAGAAATAAAAGGTTTAAGGCTAAATTTCAGAAATAGTATAGGGTAAATAGATTAGTGTGGCTTATTTATCAAAGAAACATTCAAACATTAAAAAGGTTCAAAAGGTAATAGAAAGATAAAATTATTTTAGGTGGGTCATTTTAGCTCAAACGATTCAAAAATGGCCTTCAATCATCTCCTCAATCAATGATAATATTTCCTATTTGCTTCAATTAAATCTACAACATGTTCTTGCAAGTGATATAGATTTGATTGCATACTTGGTCATAAGTCAAATAGAAAATACATGAGATTATCAAAAAAAGAGTGAAAAGAAATATTTTGTAGTAAAGAAACTCTGAATTTATATATATTCTTTCTCAAGAACGCAAAAGGGTTCTAAAGCTCACTGGAAAAGTCTCCACTAATAATCCTAAGGTTCACAATTAGAAAGCATTTATCAATTTTAAGATGTCTAGCCTGGTAATATGTGAAAGAGTGTTCTCAGCATGAATTTCACAAAAGATTTATTGTTTGAAGAATAAATTTCCTAAGTTAAAATTTTAACACTCCTTAACTTAAGCACAGATGGTGTTAAAACTAAACAAAATTAAGTTTCAAGGGATTCAAATAGAAGAAATATTTTTTAACCTTACCCCAAACCTGAAAAAAATAATGTCCTCATTGTTTCCCATGTAAGCGTAGACTGAACAAATTAGTAGAATACTCCCCCAAACCTGTAGTAAATATTCTTTGCCACAAATATTGGAAAGATGAGTCCGCACAAATTAATTGTGAGAGTGTTCTAGTAAATATTCTGGAACAATGCATGGACTAACAAATATATTTTTTTTAAATTCCATTAATTGCGAGAGTGTGATTACACTTATTGAAGGAAACCTAGAAAATAAGTCTATCTACTTTAAATAGACCAAACCGAAAAAACGTAAAATTAAAGAAAAAGAAACTAAATCCTAATTATGTAAAATCAATGAAAAGAAACTAAATCCTAATTATGCAAAATCAATGAAAAAGAAACTAAATCCTAGTTCTCCTAAGCATTTCCTCATTCGATGGGTGCTGGCTTCGGTGCTGGTACCAGCATATCCCAGACTGTGTCGGGAATCAGCGACGGGGCTTGTGCGGGAACTAATATTGGTGTTAAAGGAGGTGGAGGCAGCTCGAGATCGATAATCTCAATATTGGTGAGATCAGTGAAATTTGAAGGAGCATGACGCCGTACCGGTTCAACCATCAATTTATGTGCAACAGGAGTTAGGAATCGAATTCCGACCATTAAGGAGCTAAGGGAGAAAGGGGAATGAGAGTAAGGAAGAGGAAAGGACGTAGGAGAGATAGAGAAGCCTAAAAGTCCTATTTAAAAGAGTAGTCCTATTTAAAAAAGAATTAAGAGTCCTAAAAGGGACTATGTACAAGAAAGGAAAGAAAAAAAATATAATAAAAAATTGCAAACGGACCTTCTAAATACATGAAATCGACCTTCCCTGTGTCATAAATCGATAGATCGATTTGAGACCGAGAGGTGCACAAATCAGGATGTAAAATCGATCGATCGATTTGAAAAATTGATCGAACGATTTAGACCCGAGAGTAAGACAACAGAGTTATTTTCTGTACCAAATTGAGCACATCAGAAAAATATAAGGAATATTTTTTTGAATATATATATATATATATATATATTTATATAGTTGCCATGATCAGTACAGAATATGAGAAACGAAAACACAAATAACACACGAAACAAAAAGAACTAAAAAGAGAAGAAAATCCTAAACTACTCCTCGTCACTTTGCTCCTTGGTGTGGATTGAGTGGACGATCATCTCGTTAGTATCAGCCGGCCACATCTGATGGATGATTTGCGTGAGAAGTGAATGCTGAGACCAATGCATACATTGAACTTGATCACCTAGACGACGTTGTTCCTCGTGCAACCCATTGATTTGGGCCTGAAGTATAGAGAATGAGACCTCTGCATTGAAGTCTTGGGCAGGTTCTTCGAGTTGTGGGCAGCGAACACCACGATGTTGGCGCTGAGCAGGATTGGGTGGAGGTGGAGGTGGTGTAGAGGCAGCAGTAGCAAGTTGCTCCACATGTTTCGCCTTGTTTCATAATTTCAACCCAAAAGGGTGGAAATCCAGATTGCCACCCTCCTTGTCCTGGTAGATCGAAAAATCGATATTCTACAGGAGGCGCATCGCAAAATGTGGAAAATATAACAAAGAAAATCCGGCCCAATCGGGTGCTGTAGGGGCCGATGATGAAAGAAGCCAAATTCTTCAGCAAGGTTAAGGGCGTGGATGTGCCGCTCCCAACCATCGATGGAGATGGTAAAATGATCATTCCACGTTAGTGATCGCGAAGCTGGTACCGATTTCATATTTTGATAGAATAGACGAATGATGTGTGGGTACACATCGAGAGGTGGCGGTGTCATGAGAATGTTGAGTTGGAGGGTGACAATGTACGCGAGAGTATGCGCGACCTTTGAAAAGTTATGGAATGCGATTAAATCGAAGAAATCCTCCGTCGTGATGAATCGATCAACATAAAGGGGAGTGGGCTCCTCTTTTCTAGTGTCACATGTGTTGGTGCACGCTTTTTCTGGGTTCCTTTCGGTCTCCGGAACCAGTGGCTCAATTTTGTCCTAAGCGGACTCTGGCAATGGCGATGATGGAGTAATAAATTACGAAATATTAAATGCTAAAATTAAAGAGGTAAATTCTAAATGAAGAATACCTGAGAAGATGCGATTGCCAGCTGCAGATATTTATCGACGCTACAACACGTCACTGATCACGCTTTAAAGGGAAGGGGCTTGCAGGTTGAACTCCTTTACTGAATCGTTCGCCCGCGAATGTCAGCAGCTATGGGTTGCCTTTAGTGTAACTGGTTTGGTTTTCCTACTCATGTTGAGATTTTATTTAATTTGGTCTCCTAATCCTACTAGGAGTCTGATTGATTTAGTTTCCTAATCCTAAAGGGAGTCTGATTAAGAAAGGGTCTCCTAATTCTACTAGGAGTCTAATTTAATTAAGTCTCCTAATCCCACTAGGAGTCTAATTAATTTAAACGTTTTATTCTTGGTAGAGCTCTAATTAATTTAGTTTCCTAATTTTGTTAGAAGTCTAATTAATATTAGTCCCCTAATTGTACTAGGAATACAACCGTTCTTAATTATGTTATGAATGATTAAAATTATACTGATTTGAATAAAACTCTAACTACATTAAATATGCCAATTCTATGAAAATTCTGATTTTAAATAAGCATGCTAGTTTTATTAAAATAAATTAAACGAAATAAATAGACAGAAAAAGGGGGGTGTGGCTCGCTATGCTAAGGAGGATTGGCCTCGTTCCCGAGTACCCTCTGTAAGCTCCCGTGGGCAAATCAGATGGCTAAGATAGAAGATAGGTCGATAGTTAAATAATAAAAGGGGGATTTTTAGAATTGAATTCGAAATTATAATAAGAAATTAGATTGAGAAACTAAAGTTATGAACTGAAATTTATATTTTTTTGGATTTTTGACGGTAAGAAAATATAGAATTAAATTATAGATTAAAATTTTAGGACTGAATTCGGGTTCGAAATCAGAAAAATTAGGCCGTATGATTAAGGACTAGCTCTGAACTCTGAGAGTCAGAACCAGAAATTAATGATAGGATTGTAAATTAAAATTTTAGAGTAGAATTAGAGCACAAGGTCGGTATATTGGACCGCTAGATTAAGGACCGGTTCTAGAAACAGAGACCTAGAACTAGATATAGAGAATTTCGGTCCGAAGAAGGTGCTACAGTCTAAAAATTAGAAATAGAATTGATTAATTAAACTGAGGGGAAATCCTAAGTCTAAAATAAAATTAAATTCTTACCTAGGGTCGGGGCCGTGGAGAGGAATCATCGAAGATTCGGGGGTTTGAATCTCAACATCATGACTAATTTGCTCTATGGGCTTGTCCTCGGAGTTCTCTGGTTTCGAAGTCCCAAAAAAGTTTTGTTCTCTCTCTCAAAATTGTCAGCCTCTTCTCTCTCTTCGAGAAAAAAAGCTTTTATAGGTTTTCATTCAATTATGCGCCCGTTTCTAGACATTTAACTGAATTGCGCACCAGTTTTCTGGTGCTTAATCGCTTTGAGTCGGTCACTGACTCAGTGAGCGATCGGCTGAATCACTCAGCGGGTTTCCTAGTCCTAACGAAATCAGGACTAATTACGTGCGTGATGGGACGTGCGTAATCCTATTAAGCGTGTTACCTGAAGTACTTAATCGAGGAAACGTAGGGGTCAAGGGTAGGAGACTAGGTCGGGCATAGGCCAATTGCGCGCTGGTGGTGTAGCGCTCAATCTGATCACGCGTCTGGTTCTAGGCGCGTAATCGAGTCTCGAAACGATCTGTGAAAGGAAGTTTGGTCTGAAAGGGGATTGATCATGAGCTTGTGGTTCTGCGCGTGATCGAATTACGCGCGGATTTTCAGGCGCTTAATTCAGGGTTGTCCGATTATGGTCTCAAGAATGGAATGCAGAACTATTATTTCAGTCTGCGTCCCGACTATATACTATTGCTTAGTATATAGCCTCCCTACATTGGGATCTGAGCCACAAAGCTATTGTTTCAGCCTATGTTCAGCCATATACAGTTGCATGGTCCTATGTCGAGGGTTAAAACGGTCAAGGGCTGATCAAACGAATTCGTGTATTCCGAGAGGGCGAAATGAGGGTGTCTACAATGTGAGAGGTGTGGAAGCACAACGGGACCTACAGAAGATGATACAGCCCTCGGATATTCAAGAGAAAAGGGTGTCGAGAGCGACAACAAAGAGGGGAGAAGAATAGAATGAAAGAGAAAGGACATGGATTCTGTCCTTAAATAGAGAGAATGAATGACTGTTGGGTCACCACTAGTTCAAATCGATTGATCGATTAGAAAAATTGATAGATCGATATTAACACATCGACTGGTCTCTAAGCGTCGTAATTAAATCGATTGATTGAATTTAATTACACATCGCTTCACAAGGATTTGAAAGGACTCAACACTGGCCGTTAGGGAAGTGAAACAACATGCACATTCCCATTAAATTCGATCGACTAATTTATGAAAATCAATCGATCGATTTAAATGGTTGCAATGGGGAATGTAGCCGCTCATGCATTGAAGTTGATCGATCACATTGACAAATCAATCGATCGACCCTGTAGTTCTACCAGACCCACAAAAATAGTAATTGATCGATCTATTTCTTAAATGGATCGATTGATCTATTTGTTAAATGGATCGATCGAATTCAAACAAGGTCAGACTCTGAAATTTTTTATTTTTAAACTGGAAAAAAAAACTAAACTAAACTTTTAAAGCTTGGGTTGCTGTTGAGTATAAAATTGTTGTGCTATTATATTTATTATTAAAAATGTGTGGTAAAAATATGGCACAAAAGCACAAAAATGGAATGGATTGAAACAACACAAAAACAACAGTAATTTAAACACAACCTGCAAGATACAGGGCTGTTGTAGCAAGTTTCAATAAGTATGAGTTTGTTCCACGGAGAGTGATGATCTAAGAACCTAAAGGCGTATAGTAAACTCCAGATCTGGCTACAGATCTCACAACTCTATACCTACACTAGAAAGCAAGGTAAAGAGAGGGTGTTTAGGTGTCACAATACTAAACTAAACTAAAAACAGGAATAAAACTACAACTAAAGAAAGGGTGGTCAAGAAGGATGGTGATGGTGTGGTAAAATAAGGTAAAAATATGGAGAAGCAGGCAGCTGTAGGATAATCTTTACTGCAACTCAAATCAAGAACTAGATTTGCAACATTTCTTCACTTGGCTACAGGCACAAGTGCAAGGTAGAAGAATCCAACTCAATCCTGAGATATGGACTAGTTTTAGGGCTATACTTTTTCCACTAGAATGGTCACAGAGTATCCCACATATATAACCTAGTCATGGGGGAGGAGATGAAGCAAAAAAACCATTATAGACACTATGCTTACAAGGCTACAAGCACATGCAATCATATGATCAAACATTCCATGAAGATCTAGTGAGAACCACTAGAAATCACAGATTGAATGGGGCATTAGAATCAGCTGGTCATTGCTACAAAAAGGCTTGCAATGACCAAGCTCTCAAGTCTGCCATCTGGGCAATATATCAGGTCTCTTCACTGAAAATGGTCTTGTAAAATAGAGGAGAAGCTGGATTTGCAACAATCCCTCCTTTGGCTATAAGCACAAAGGCAGGAAAAAAGAATCCAACCTCAAACCTGTGATCTAGACTTATCCTAAGGCTATGATCTAGAGATGTGGTCCAGCCATGGGGTCAAAACCAGAACAATAAACCCATTGCTGCCACCATGTGTGCATGGCTATAAGCACATGCACCCATAGGAGCATTAAACCCATACAGATCTATGAGAAAATATAGGAAAAATACAGATTTAATGAGCTTTAAAAATGTCATTTCATTGAATATAAAGGACTTATAGTGAGCTGCCCTCAAGGTAGCAGTCTGTGCAAACTCCCAAAACTGCTCACTATATTATTACAAAACCGATTGCAAAACAGAATTAAACCTAGCTACTACAAAGATTTAGCTAGCATGGCCGCGGAGCTAAGGAAGAGAAAGAAGAAAATAAAATAAAACCCTAATCCTACGTAAGCTCAGGCTAATCCTGGCTCCTTTTCCAAGACAAGTTATGTTCTATTTATACAATCCATAAAGCCATGAAAAGCTTTGGCCAATAAGAAGAAAGAAAGAGTCAAGTTAGTTATGCCCTACTGACGTGGCTTATTTTTAGCCTAGTGATGCCTCGGGATGTGTGGGACAGCTAAGCACATTGGGATGTGTGCCCAAGATATTGTGGAATCCGCAAAATATCCCTGAAGTCTGAAATGGATGGCTACAACCCGTGCCTCGAGTGGTTGAAGCTTTAGAACATAAATCTCGAGTGGTTCTCGGGCAGTTGGAGGCTTCAGGCATGAATCTCGAGTGGTTACTTTCGAGTAGATCAGATTGCGATTGACGGGTTGCTTCATGACATTTAAGCAGATTTAGCGAGTTGATTTACAACATATTTTAGCACTGCAATTGCTCGATAGAATGCTTCAGCAGCATTTAAACAGCTCGACAGGTTGCTTTCAGCCCTCTACATTGCTCGACAGGTTCAATACCACTCGAGTGGTTTAAGCATGCAGCTCGACAGGTTCTTCTCTTCAGCCATGAACCACTCAAGCTAATGGATTTCAGCCTTATAAACTCGTAAGGTTTATGCTTCAGCTCAAGAGGATGCTTCGGCATGCATTCAGCTCCAGTACTTGAGTTAAGACTGCTCGGGTGCATTAAATGTTGGCTGCAGAGAACCACTCGAGTGGTTTATCTTCAAGGTTATGAACTGCTCGAGTTCACTTTTAGCTTTAGGTTACAACAGCTCGAGTGGATTACAATAGTCTTTAAGTGCTGCTCGACAGGATAAATCATCTGCTCGAGGTGGATTGAGTTTGTAGCTGTGAACTGCTCGAGTGCAAATAGAACTCCAAGTTTGCAGCTTGAGAAGGTGGCCTGCTTTGCACTTCTCGATAGCCTAATTGGCTTCAACAAGACAACTACTCAAGTGGGTAAATATGAGGCTCTCCATGTGCTGCTCGAGTACTTAATTTTCCAGCAAGTGTAGATGCTCGAGAGTCTTGGTTTGTAGCAATATAAACTGCTCGAGTGCAGTAGTGACACTTCAGCCGACTGCTTGAGTTCTTCAAGGCAGCTATGAATGCTAGATTTGAAGTTCTACAGTTTAGTGCATCAGCACTAAAGTGCTCACATTCTTAATGGTTTCAGCCACTGTTCGAGTGTGTTGAGGCAACAACAACAGTAGCTTGGCTCTAAGCTTTGACAGGTTGGTGATTTGCTTGAGCTGTTGTTCCTCTCAAGTTGTTGCATAACTGCACTCATGATGTGCTGAGTTGTTTTAGTGCAACATCAGTCCACTAAGCTTGGGCTTCACCTCTCTTTCTTAGCAGGACTTCAAAGGTCCAGAGGCATGCTAAACAACTCTAATGGTATGAACCACCATGGAGCATTCATTGTGTATCCATCAACTCCACAACTTGACTAAAAATTCCTTCTTCTTAGCACTAAAAGGATGGATTGCAGCACTAAGCTATAACTTCTTGTCATCTATAAAAATACACTTAAAAACTCATTATTAACTAGCTTAAAGGTCCATCAAAGGTCAGTTTAGGAGGTGGAAATTGGTATTTTTTAGTGCTTAACAGTTGCCTCCCAAGAAGCGCTAAGTTTTATGTCGTCAGCCCGACATTCTGGATTTTCCAATTCATCTTGATTGATTAAGGTCAGCCAACAGTAATTCTTCATTACTTAGTGGAACAGTATCTTCCAAGAATGGTATCAGTCTTTGTCCATTGATTTTAAACTCATTCCCATTACGTAGATTTACAACATCAACTGCGCCATTGGGAAATACTTGTTTTACCGAAAATGGGCCTGACCATCGAGTCATTAGCTTTCCAAGAAATAAATGCAGCTTAGAGTTATACAGAAGTACCTTTTGACCTGGTGAGAATGATTTCCTGAGAATCTTCTGATCATGAACTTGCTTCATCTGATTCTTATATGATTTTGCACTATCATAAGCTTTAACCCGAATTTCCTCAAGTTCATCAAGTTGCAGCTTCCTGTGATCACTAGCATCACTCAGGTCAAAGTTTAATTTCTTTATTGCCCAGTATGCATGATGCTCGAATTCCACTAGAAGATGACACACTTTACCATAAACCATCCCGTAAGGAGACATCTCGATGGGAGTTTTGAAAGCAGTGCAATAAGCCCATAACGCATCATTTAATTTCAATGACCAGTCCTTCCTGTTAGGATTTACCATTTTTTCAAGTATCTGCCTCAATTCCCTATTAGATACCTCAACTTGACCACTTGTTTGAGGATGATATGGTGTCGCAACTTTGTAAGTGATACCATACTTCTTCTTTAGCTGCTCAAAAACATAGTTGCAGAAATGTGTCCCACCATCATTAATGATAGCGCATGGTGTTCCAAATCTGGAGATAAAATGAACCTTTAAGAACTTAACGACCACCCTGTGGTCATTAGTTTTACAAGCTGAAGCTTCGACCAATTTGGAGACGTAATCTACGACAACCAAAATGTACATATGACCAAACGAGTTCGGGATGGTCCCATGAAGTCAATCCCCCACACATCAAACAGTTCAAATTCCAAGATTAGATTTAATGACATCATGTTCCTCTCTGAAATCCTCCCCAACATCTGACATTTATGATATGAGATGCAATGTTAGTGACAGTCTTTGAACAATGTTGGCCAGTAAAATCCGCTTTAAAGGATTTTTGCGGCTGTTTTTCGAGAATTGAAATGCCCTCCGCATGCCAATTCATGGCAGAAAGAGATAATGCTAGATTGCTATGTTTCAGGAATGCACCTGCTTATGATTTGATCGGGACAATATTTAAATAAATATGGGTCCTCGAAAAAATAATATCTCACTTTTGCCAAAATACCGATTTATCGTGTTTGCTCTAGTGTTGAGGAACCTGATTTGTCACTAGATAGTTCATCAACTCAACATACCATGGTGCAGGATCGAGGGCAAACAACTGTTCATTAGGAAAATTCTCCAAGATTTGAACAAGATTATCAGATTTCTCCACTATTATTTGAGACAAATAGTTAGCTATCACATTTTTGGAGCCTTTCTTGTCTCGAATTTCTAAATCAAATTCTTGTAGTAGTAAAATCCATCAGATAATCTAACTTTTTCATCTTTTTTACAAATAAATATCTCAATGCAGCATGATCAATAAAAACAATGACTCTTGATCCCAAAAGGTATGCTCGAAATTTGTCCAGTGCAAAGTGTCAACTGAAGTTGGTACAAAGGTACCCGTCGGAGGTGCACTTTTTGTGGAAGAGTCAATGGTTATTCTCTTCTTATTTTCCACAGCTAGTGTCCTCTTGTACACCATGGCATTAAAATCTTCATCCTTTCTTTGAAGGACTTCTTCATGCTATTCAATTTTATACCCACTATTCAAGAGGACAGATGTTATCAGGCCACCAAAAGGGAGGTCTAATCTTACCTTCTCATATTTCTTTTTATTAAGTTTTTCCCTCACCACATTCATTACCTCTAAGAGATAAGCAGGTACATCAAACAAATACTTGTTGGCCATTAAATATAAGGGTTTTACAAAGTATAGCCTTCTCTCGGTCCTGTGGCAGGTAGGGTGGATAGTCTTATAGATCAAGGCATTCGAAAAGTGAAGAGAGAGGTTTTTCTCCTCTAATTCCTTCCTCATGAATTTCAATTTGTCGACCTAAGGTCGGCCCAGTAGTTCTGTGGCCATTTGGACAAAATTCGGTAGGGCTAAGGGTGCTGGTCTGAGGATTGTTTTCGCTGAATGGTCCTCAGAGACCTCAGGTTTCTCGAGTGGGATCTCTGTGATACCAGAAATCAGTTCCCTAGTGTAGACACCATAATTTTTCCCTCTCGGAGTATGCAAACCTTTTCGATCAACCTTTGACCTTGCCCACGACTTTCAGAAGGGACTTACCTTCTCTGAAATCCCCCACAACCCTAATACGGGGACCATATACTGAAACAATACTATATGGTCGAAACACAGGCTGAAATAATATCCCTGTGGTTCATACCTGACTTAGCCCGAGGAATATTTCGAATTCTGCGCCCTATACACCGCACGCAATTCGGTTGCACGTCCCATAGCTGGCACGTAATTGGTCCCCTTTGGACCAGGCTTATCCTTCCCACAGACCACCTTAGGAGTGGATTACGCGTCCTATACAGCGCGTGCAATCCGATTGCACGTCTGATTACTGATGCACAATTGGTCCCCTTTTGACCTATCCTCTAATTCCCTAGACCACCTAAACTCTCCTATTAAGCACCTGAAATAGAGCGCTTAATAGGATTGCACACATTAAAAGGGGCACGCAATTAGTTCCAAGTAGACTAGAATTAGGACACCCGGTTGTACTAGTCAACTGGTCACTCACTGAGTCATGACCGACTCAAAGTGTATTAAGCGCCTAGAACAAGGCGCGCAATTCAGTTAAGCGACCCAGACAAGGCGTGCAATTTAATTCCACCGACCAATTAAGCGCACCCCACAGGGCGCGCAATTGCCAGAATACCTATAAATAAACCCCCTTACCCCGAATACAGAACACAATAATTCGAGATCCGGTAGTCAAGTTTTCGAGATCGTTCTTTCCAAGCTTAGGAACCTCGAGATCCCCTCAGGCGCTTAGGTAATTTCTCAGCACTAGTTTTTAATTTCCTTTCTAGTTCTAGGTTCTAGTTCTGAAGTTCTAGTTTTTAGCTTTTAATTTCATAGATCTCAGATTCTAATTTCTAGTCTTAGATTTCAAATTTTAATTATAGTTTCTAATTCTAGTTCTTAATTTCTTAACTTCTAGAACTAGGTCTTAGCTTTTAACCCTTAAATTTTCGTTCTAGATTTTAATTTTAAGTTTTACTTCCTTGCTTAGTTTTTCTCTTCTAGTTTATAATCTCGCAATTTTTCAGATTTTTAATTTTAACCCATACCTTTTAGATTCAAATCCGTAATTTCCTCTTCTCAGGTTCTAGATCTTAATTTCTAGAACCAGGTCTTAGCTTTAGTCCTTAAATTTAGGGTCCTGGTTCTTAATCTCAGAACCAATTTTTAGTTTTTAATTATTTTAGTTCGTGGTATTTATTTCTAGTCTTAATTTCTCCTAGTTTATAATATTTCAGTTATAATCTTAACCTTGAAAATCCTATAATTTTAAACTTTAAAATCCTAACTCTTCAATACAAAAATCAGTTTTTCAAATGACCCTTAGCCAACCGATTTTCCCAAGGGAGCTTATGGAGGGTACCCGGGAACGGGGCCGATCCTCCTTAGCATAGCAGGCCCAAACCCCTTTTTTTAGATTCCCAGTAGAAGTAGGAAACCTAAAATAAATAGACTTCTGGTAGAAATATGATATTTAGAATAATTAGATTCCTAATATAATTAGGACATTTAAATTAATGAGATTTCTAATAGAATTATAATACTTAAATTAGTTAGAGTTCTGATAAAATTAGGACATTTAAATTAATTAGAGTTCTGATAAAATTAGGTTACTTGAGTTAATCAGAACACTTTGGATAATTAGACTCTTAATAGGACTAGGAGACTAATATTAATTAGACTTCTAATGAGATTAGGACTCTTTGGATAGTTAGACTCCTAGTGGAACTAGGAGACTAGTTTAATTAAACTTTCAGAATAATTAAAACTTTTAAACTCTCAGTAGGAATAGGAAAGACTAGAAGACAATCAGACTTAGAGCAGAAAAAGGAAAACAAACTAAACATCCAGGTGACCCATTGCTGTTGACATCGGTAGGCCGATGATTCAGTAAAGAAGTCGAACCCATACTCCAGAAAGGTGTGATCAGTGACGTGTTGCAGCGTCGATAAATATCTGCAGCTGGCGATTGCAATAAACCAGGTATTTTCTTCTTAGAATTTTACCTTTTTCTCTTTTTTTTTTTTACTTCTATACTTTCCACTCACCATCAATCGCCTTATATCAGAGTCCACATCGACCAATTTGGGCCACTCTTTCTAGGGAACCGAAAGAGACCTAGAAAAAGTACGTACCAACAGACTGGCAATCGTGATGGGGCTTCTTATTGCCAAAGTCTCCTCCGTTTAGTTTAAGTTTTCTTTTATACGTTTTCTCTTTCCTATTTAATTTCTTCCCGCACCCACTCAACTACCAAGGATTTCCTGAAACTACATGAGCATTCGTCAGAAGCTCGAAATGGCAGGAATATGAAGAATAAATATCACTGACCACAACAACCCTCCGTTATGGAATTACAATTGTAAACCCATATACATCGATGATCTATCTAGTGAATTCGCTCGGTACAACCCCGAGATTAACATGATAGGCAAACAGGAAAACCCCTTTACTCCTCCAAGCACTAGTAATAACCACGATGGAAGAGATGGGAGCACCGAAAAAAACTTCACCTCTCGACAACTTGTGGAGCTTAGCATCCAGAAGTTACAAAAGGGAGGCGAGGACGCCGAAGAACTACTCCGAGGCATGGTAGCTGCGTACAAAACCATCAAGGAGCGACATGATAGACAAGAGCAAGAACGACTAAGGCAAGAAGGGTCATCACTCCCACCAATCACAGTCTCAGCCTACGTGTCGTAATTTGGCCGGGCTGCCCGTGCCCTCTTCAACAGCAATCGCCAAGACCGAACTCACCATTGGACTACCCAAAAAGATGCTACTGTAAGAGTAGAGGATTTTCCAAAAAAGGTTGATGAATACATGGCTAAGAAAGAATGCCCGGGTTATTCATTTGGATTTAATAAGTTTTGTCAAGACCTGGAGTTCACCTTACCTGCAAGCATTAAACCTCTAAAATTTAACAAATATAATGGTATAGGAAACCTAAACCATCATCTGGCACTCTTTTGCAATGACTGTCTACCTAGTTACGATAACCAAGGACTCCTGATACACTACTTCCAGAGATTGCTAGAAGGGGAAGCTCTTGACTGGTTCGCCCGATTTTTGCTCCATAAAATTGACACATTCAATGATCTGCCGGGACAATTCCTAGACCAGTATAAGCGTCTAATATAAGAAACAGTTAGTCTCAGTGATCTTATGATAACTAAATAAGAATTTGAGGAAGTTGGCCGCCCGGACAGGAAGTCAGACGAAGGAGAAGGACGCAATCGACATCATTATAAACTATGTCAGGGAGCCTCTCCAAAGCGTTCTTATCATAAGCGATTGTCTTGACTTCACTACTCTTCACTCAAGTGCCAGCCACATCCATCGACATATAAAGGGAGGAGATGTCGCCTTCTCAATAGTAACGTTGAACACTGCTACCTCCAATAATTCAAAGCATAAGAACAATTAGAAAGCCTCCGGCTCGGAGCAAGTCAATACCGTCGCCAATTAGGGCCAGAACTCCAGCAACGAAAACTACCAGCTAAGGAATCCCGATCAAAAATAGTATCAGAACCAAGGCTAGCAATGATACCCGAATCAAAATCAAGGTCAGAATCAGCAAAGGTATCCGAACCAGAACCAGAATCCTGGCCAGTATCAAAACAAAAATTAGTATCCTAATACCCACCAACACCAGAATCAAAACACGTCGCACAATAGGCCAATCAACACCCAGAATTACAATAACATGCTTTCACTGTAAAATTTCAATTAACATACTAGAGGGCCTTACTAGCCAAGAAGAGAGCACTACCCTTCGCTACTCGACATGATCCGAAATATCTTTCGCCTCCCAAGTAACCAAAACCTTCGTAGATTCCCACAAGAACGACCGCGACTGGCTGACAAATTTGGACCATAGTAAGTTCTACGCATTTCATCGATACGCAGGACACAGTTTGGAAGATTGTTGGGTTCTCCAAGACGTGATTTACGATATGAATGATAGAAACCAGATCGATTGAGAAGCCTCTGAAATTCTCACAACCAACCATCGTAAAACCTGGGGATTGTACACAACCCCATGCCAAACTACAACCAAGGGCCAGTGTCCTACATCACTACAGTAGACCTTTCTGGACGACCCTCTTTCCATCCTTCTTCCTTAATCACTCGCCTTCTCTAACCTACTGCCATTGTCGATCTAGTAGAGTCTCCAAGGTCCCCAGACATTTGGCCACACCCTTCGACCTCAATCACTTGGGTCACACCCCCAAGCCTACCTCCCTACCCAAATTTCACCTGAATTCGAGTCCAATCATTCAAGGCATGGAAGCCGAAGCTCCATCAGCCTCCGCCCAAACCTCTCACTCCCCTAAACCCACAGCCAACTCCCTCACTGTCTGATTTTGAACCTGAGTATGAAGACTATGTCCTCCAAACTGTAGAGAAAATTACAGCATGGGTGGAGAGCGTCACTCAGAATACCTCGAGATAGTGATATGAGGCTACAACAGAGCAGCGCCTTGATACCAAGATGAGTTAGCCAAGCGAAGGATCCGACAAGGAAGAAGCACTGATCTCCACTTTTCTAGAAGAGGAAGATTATACTCAATATCTCCCACCGTGGAACGGCATAACTCCTCTACGCATTCCTTCCTCAAAAATTTCTCCATTCATAAAAAGTACTATGGCAGGTTCGTTGACACTTTAGCCAACGTACCCGATTCTCAAATCTAGAACCCATTACCCACCACTACAATTCCCCCAGAAAAAGTAGAACGATGATGCTCAGTCATCGGAAAAGATAGCAAGGGAACAAGTGGTAAACCTACCTCCACCGCCTCATATGATCCCTCCACCTCAGATTCCACGATCAGTGCCTCCGCCGCCTCAGCCAAATGTCAGCAAAGCTCACCGTCCCAGCAAAGAGCCAATTTTAGAGGCAGGATAGGAATATGATCTTCTACAGTACCTCAAGAAAATACCAGCGGAGATATCAATCCTTGAGCTAATCAAGAAGTCGCTGGAACACTACAGACTATTGATAGAGACACTAGATGAGACACATGTAAATGAAGATACCACCTTGGATGAACTATATGAAATCACTTCGGTCATGGCACAACCTCCAGCGTTCACTTTCACTGACGCTGATATGCCCAAGGAATCACTACGCGAGAGCTCCTCCCCAATATACCCGACCGTTATGATTGGAGGCTTCTTGGTACCGCATGTGCTAGTCGACACAGGAGTAGGACTTAATATATGTCCCATAACCGCACTCAAGACGTTGGAATATATTGAGCAGGACATAGTGCCCTCCTCTCTGTCCCTCATTGCATATGACGAGTCCCGACGTTTTGTTAAAGGAACCACCAAGCTGCAAGTCCGCCTTAGACCGGTCACTAAAGGCGTTACATTCCATGTCTCCGACTCTTCTAGTACCTACAATATAATCCTAGGAAGGAAATGGCTGGAGTCCATGAAAGCTGTGGCATCTATGTATCATCAACGCATCAAATTCCCCCATGAAGACTATTGTCAGGATATATGCCGATGCACCCCTTAAAGAAGCAGATACTGATTACGCGGCAAGTATTCCAATGGCTCACGACTCCGTCCTATCCACCGGTCACATCAGAAAGGTACGACGTGCCAAGAAGCTAGGCCTGACTTCACTCGACTATATGATATAATCCTTACATCAACAAAGGGATGAGACCTCATGTACCAGCTCGGATACATTCCATATACAAGACTCGACAAGAATCGACAAGGATGAATAGGGCCAGTTGTCCAGAAGAAAGTTTGCAAGCACACAAGATTGGGTTACCAGTCAGATGGTAAACAAATTGACCTCCTGTCATCCTCGCCTAAGTGGTCACTCTACGACCATTTCATCTTCGGAACTATTGAAAAGGCCAACGTGCTAAGAAGAAAGGAAACACCCCGCACCGAACCACATGCAATAGAAGTTGAGAAGATTGTCAAAGCCTTCGTGGACCTGATGAGCTTGAACCAAAATGACAATGACATCGACAAGCCGCTTGAGGGCATAAGACTACTTTTTGACACTGAAGAACCCTACACTACTGAGAGAAGAAAACTACCAGAATCCTAGCCAGGCATAGAAGACTGGGAGTCGACCGACGAGGAGGACTTCCACATCGTCGCATTGGGAAATCAGGAAGAACCAGAGTCATCCCAGTCTCATGAACCAGGAAGAGAGGACCAACTCTTAATGTTGAGTGAAGAAGAAGACTACTGGACTAGTCTTACAGAAATAGAACTTGGAGATCACTTGAGAGCGGATGGCTAAAGCTCCTCGAGGAAGTTAATAACTCTCGAAGAGAAGAAACACACTCTGATGATGAACTTGATCATCAATCTTTACTGGATAATTGGCGGTGTCAACACCGCTGCCCTTACCCAGAATCTCCCTATTGCAGCCTATGGGCATCTGTCTTAATGCAGTGCGAAAGAGCTATCTTATGCGAGATATGTTGAATAACGAGAGTGAAAGATCATCATGTCGCTTTTATAGAATTCCAAGAAGAACTAGAGCTCGACGCTCCCCAATCTCCAAACGCACCATAACTTTTGATATTCTAGAACTCACGGGAAGAAGAATGGCGGCCACCCCCGAGCGATGATGAAGACTACTAGATAGACCTTCCGACGCTCTAATTAGCAGAATAGTTAGCTCAGGGTTTTCAAGAGCAGTCAGATGAAGAAGGCGACCTCGAGGGTGGTGATCTCGTTCCTGAGGACCAAGGCTGGGAATGCCCTAGGGAGACCCCTTGTATCTCTCACCCATATCAACCTCGTTGTCGGGCATGCATACTCGTCATAGCATATCACGATGTACAAAGCCGAGAACTTACTGGTTCAGGAGAATGTCTCGAACAATTTCAGCAGCAGGAATACCTCCAATCCGATTCCGAAGATGAGATCTTAGACGACTATTGCCTCTCCACCTTTTTCAAGGATGAAACAGTTCACATGATAGAAGAAGGAAGCACATCAGTAGGACCATCGCTGTCCTCACTCATTAGGAGGATCACCTCGGACAAGGACTCTAAAAAAAATGCCAAATTCTGATCGGGTCCACATCGTCCGAAGACTCTCACGAATGACTCCCACAGTCGTCCAACTTCCCCAACTTGGAGAAGCCTCTCCGCCAGTTCCTCTTTAGGCAACTGACCCTGTACCATATCTTTTATCAAAAACCAAAAAAATAGGAAACCCTAAAACCCATAAAAATTTAGAAACATAAAATCTCAAAAAATTAGAGGACCACAGAAAAGGGAGGGAGCCCTTCATTCCGTACCCATTCAGTGACCAACCGGAAGACTTTTCTTCTAAGGCTATAAGTAGTGGACACGCCAACGGATCAAGGAAGGAATAAACGACATGATCACACATGGTCATCGTCCTACCCTCAACATCGAATAACCCTGCCTTGACTCGCGAAGCCGTCGAGCATCCCGGCAAAATAACAAGCCCGTAATCATACCCAGTGAGATACTGTACGACTTTAGGAGGAGGATGAATAGCCTCGACCTATACCAGAAAAAGGATGTCGTGGTCATAAATTGCGCTAATGAAGGGTTACCTCCTGCAAAACTAATCCCCCAGTGTAGCCATTTTGCAGTGTATGAGCTCACAGATGAAGAAGAAGGAGCACTAGCAATTAAGGAGACACAAGACTTCCAACGGGTCGTAAAATGCTTCAACAAGCAAACTCAAGCTGCCGCAGAACCTACTGAAGAAATCAACTTCGGTACCGAGGAAAAGCCTAAGAAGCTGCTAATCAGTGCAACACTCAGCCCCATGGAGTGACAATATATTATCAAAGTCCTCCAAGATCACCTCAGCTCCTTTGCATGGTCCTACGAAGATATGCCTGGTTTGGACTCGAGCTTAGTGGAATATCGCTTGGTCCTAAAGCTCGATGGAAAAGCCGTCAAGTAGAAACTTCAAAGAATGCACCCTCACACAGTGCTACAAGTTAAAGAGGAAGTCGACAAGCTGCATAAAGCCAGATTCATACGATTCGTCCTCTACTCCAAATGGGTCACAAAAATAGTACTTGTTGCCAAGAAAGATGACAGAGTAAGGGTATGTATCGACTTTCGGAACCTCAACTAGGCATGCCTAAAAGATGACTTTCCGCTCCCTCACATCGACACTCTGGTCGACAATACTGCCGGACATGAGGTGTTATCCTTTATGGATGGCTTCTCTGGGTATAATCAGATTAAACTAGCAAAGTTTGACCAGGAAAAGACTTCCTTCACTACGCCATGGGGAAAATACTGTTATGTCGTCATGCCTTTTAGGCTCAAGAACGCAGGAGCCACATATCAATGCGCTATGATGGCTATCTTCCATGACATGATGCACAAGTGCGTGGAAGTCTACGTCGACGACATTTTGGTGAAGTCCCAGACTCGAGCAGGACATGTTGAGGCATTACGACTGGTGTTACAGAGATAAGAAAAGTATCAGCTAAAGATTAATTGGAAGAAATGCGTGTTCGGGGTAACCTTCAAAAAATTGCTAGGATTCATATTTAGCAAGCGAGGAATCAAAGTCGATCTCGTAGAAGTTAGAGCCATTCTCGAGATGCCACCTCCCGATAACATCAAAGAACTATGAGGCCTGATAGGAAGACTGTAATTCATCAAGAGATTCATCTCCCAACACTCAGATAGATGCGATCCTTTCTATAGACTACTTAAAGGAGGAGCCGAGTCCACATGGGATGACCAGTGTCAGCAAGCCTTCGACAATATCAAGAAGTACCTCCTCAACCCACCAATACTATCACCGCTAGTTCTTGAAAGACCCCTGATCCTCTACATATCAGCAAACGACAAGGCCATGAGAGTAATCTTTGAACAGTATGAAGAAGATGGCAAGAGAGAAAAGGCCATTTACTACCTCAGCAGAACGATGGTCAAGTATGAATGCAAATACAGGCTAATAGAGAAGACATGCCTCGCACTAGTATGGGCCTCAACAAAACTACGACACTACTTCAGAGCACGCAAGATACTAATCTTAACACATATGGATCCTCTAAAGTACATATTCGAGAAACCCGCTACATCCAGAAAGATCGCCCAATGGCATATGCTCCTACAAGAGTTCGATATCACTTACGTCATGTAGAAGTTCGTCAAAAGACAAGCGATCGCCGATTACCTCGCGAACCTCCCACTCCCGAGTAATGAGCCTGTGCACGAAGACGTTCCCGGTGAAGATCTCCTCTCGATCCATAATGAAGAGCCCGACAAGACTTCATGGACCCTCTAATTTGACGGCGCTCTTAATCACAAAGGAAAAGGCATTGGGATAGTCCCGCTGAGCCTAGAAGGAGTTGTGGGCAAGGCTATTTCTGGCCGATGATGACAAGGGATTGCACCTCTATGTCCAATGCTGCAAGCAATGCCAAGAACATGTCACACTCATCAAAGATCCATCAGTTGCATTGAACCTTATAACCTCATCGTGGCCATTCTCAATGTGGGCCTTCGACGTCATCGGACCCTTCATGGACACAGTCGGGAATACTCACAAGCATGCATTCATACTCACAGCGACCGAATATTACACCAAATGGGTGGAAGCCGAGTCATATGTCAGAATCACTGCTTCTATGCTGTGAAGTTTATCATTCAGAATATCATCATCTGCTTTGGAGTCCCTAAGATGTTCATCATCGATAATGGACCACAATTCATCGCAGAAAAGACGAAGAGACCATGCAAAAGATTCCGCATCGACCCACATCACTCTTCACCATTCCACCCCCAGAGAATGGACAAGCAGAGGCCACAAATAAAACTCTAATCCGGATTCTAAAACAAACAGTGGAAATAAGCAATGGATCCGACTGGCCTGAACGACTATCAGAAACACTTTGGGCTTATAAAACTTCTATTCGCATGACCATTGGCCAAACTCCCTATCTCCTTATGTACGGAATGGAAGCAGTCCTGCATTATGAAATATAAGTACCATCCCTACGTATCCAACTCGATGATGAGCTATCCTTAGATGAAAGGAGGGTTGCTCTACTCATCGAGCTAGAACAACTCGATGAGATGTGTTTAAGGGAAACTGATCATGCTCAAGTGTACCAGAGGAGGATGGCCAGAGCCTACGATAAAAAAGTCCTTGAGTAAACTTTTGAAATTGGAGAATTAGTATTGAAGAAAATCATGTCTTCCAAACACGCTCATCCAAAGGGAAAATTGTAACCAAACTGGGAGGGCCCGTATGTCATAGTAGTCGCATACCCAGGGATCACATACAAGCTGGTGAACCAGGATAGGGAAGAGCTCCCTAACCCCTGGAATGCCATGTACCTCAGAAATACTACCCTTAACATCATGATCATCGTAGCTCATAGCCAGATACCTATATCTACCACCCCTGCAGTCATCAAAACTCATTCATTGGTCGTACGCCTTCATTTCTCAGGATATCCTTGAAGGCTTCTGTCCTACTGCCCACCTTCTTATTCAGGCAAGTTGATCAAAAGGACTAGTGGAACACCTGACCTCTTCTATAAACTATAAGTAACACCCAATTCTCACCCCTTTCCCCCTGCCATTGGAGGAGATGTTAAAGCACAAAAAAATGAAGATGTTAGGTTTAATCAAAACTCATCATTCTTGCGTCAGCATGTCACTTTCAATATATATACATATATAATTGAGCGAGAGAAATACGACGGGTGAACAAGTCAATGAGCCCGGGGAAGCATAAGCAAATTGTGAGGACATTCCTGGTAACCTTAGTTGGAAAGTATAAGAAAGCTGTGAGGGCATCCCTAGTGTTTCAATACTACTAGATATCGTCGTAAGGTGGTGGGAGGAGGACAAACTCTTGCTAACCATAGAATGTAAGACTTTGATGGTATCGAAACATGACTAAGAGCTCGATCATGGCACCCCCCATTCCCCCTGCGAAAAAGACTATTACTTATCACTTTTCGAAATTGTTAGATACAAACTAATCCCTCACATCATTGGGCCTTATCCCCTCTTTCACCCTTAATTTATATTTTCGGACAGTGAGTCAGAATCCTCCTAAGATATCCCCAGATATGAAATCGAAAACCCGTGAATGACGACTGATGCAACCACTTACTATCTACCGCTCACTCTCTACTACTGACTATGGGATAAGATGATTACTGCCAAATGTAGAATCCTAGTATAAAACTGATATGGCTAGATGATCTCCAGTTTGGTGACAGTCTCAAAAAATTTCCTGGACACTAATTCATCAAAACGCATATCGCTCTTCATAGACCCAAGTACTCATAAAAAAAAATTAGAAACACTCCATTGTACCTTGACACTGAGGCATTTTTATTTCGAAAAAGGAGTTAGCTTGAGACCCCTGCTTATTCACGGACAGATGCAGAAAATTAAAGTTGTCACCTCAGGAAGACCGCTGAAGATACTGCACTGCCTATTCCATCATCCTCCTACACTGGGGCATTTTTTTTAGTTCTAGATTTTTTCTTTCAGTTATTTGCTTTCCCTGTTGTATTATTTTCCTTTCTTGTAATAAATATATATATATATATAATAGTAGTATAAAAAAAAATGATGATAATACAATAAACTATCTTTAATACCAGGCCTCGGCCTAAGACACCACCCCCCTTGACAATCAGTAAGTGGGAAAACAAAAATACTAATTTTATCTTCATGTGCAGATATAGAGCAACCCTCAACTATTATTGGGCCAACTTGAAGAGCATCCAAGTCCCAATAATAGGCGACGACACCAAGAGCAAGCGGCTAAAGCTTGGAAGGTAAAGCAAGACTAAAAGCGAAAATAGGTACATCTAAACCAAAAAATATTTTTATATATATCAATTTTTTTTACATCTGACACCGAGGGTAAACCCCCTGTATATAAAGTAAACAAAATGATATAACTATACAGCCTACTCCCTACGTTGCCTTTGGATGGCCGGTCGCTATCCCCGATATCATCGACCCTGTGATCAAGAGTTTGAACCTCTGAAGTCTCCATCCAAGCTCCTGGAGTAGGTGGGCACTCCATGGGAAGGGAAGCTCCAGCAACTGACCCCCCTCGCTCGCCTGACTGGCAGTCTGTCTAGACTGTGAGCGCGAAGGAACCTCAGTAAGTAACTCTCGAATAATGGAGTCCTCATGGGCATAGTCCTTGACAGGTTCACGCGTCGTACGACGAGACTAGCCAGCCAGAGAACCAGTGCCCACCGACTCCAACCGAGCAAGACGGCCGACCATCCCACGCACTCCTTGGTCACTCCTCGCCAATCGGTATTGTAGTCGATCTATCATAGCTTACATCTCTGATCACATTGACTGACTAGCGGCCTCTATCGCCTCAGTCTGAGTCCCTTGTGCGACGATCATGTCTACCAGTAGGTCCTCACGACTGTGTGTGTCTCCGAGGACTCGCCTCCCTCCCGGAGTAGCACGCGCTCGCGCCACCTCCAGACGTGACTCCTCGAGCTGACGAGCCTGCATGATAACACAAAATCAAGAACTGAACACACTCACGAAAGAAGGAAAAGCTGAAGAAAGAACAAGAAGTATACCATATCAGCCCTCTCTCGGAGAAGGTGCTCGATAGTCGCGGCGGTCATTGGATTGGTAGGCGGCGGAGGAGGAGCCTCAGACGTAGATGGCTGCAACACAAGATAGAAAGGAAGACACATCAGAAAGTATTATGACTGAAGAATCAAAAATGAAATATAACTATGCCAACTATAATATACTTGAGTAGGGATAGGAGTAGACTCTTGAGGAGCCTCGGGAGCAGAGTCAGGGATGACCTGCATAAAAAAAAACCAGAATACTAGCCAGCATGTCAAATAAAACCAAATCAACAGAATTGAAAGCAACTAATACACACACATACCTGACTCTCCGGGCGCAAAGAGGCAGCCGCTGCCTCCTGAGTCTGGAAGTCCTCGGCAACTTGAGGCTGAAAATATACAACACATTATGAAAAATGATGCTAGGTAACACAAAACAAGACAACTTAGAAGACCAAAGAAACTCACCCAATGCTCCAACTCAGCCCGAAGCTGAGCTATCACGGGATCCTCCCGACTCAATGAAGAAGCCAAAGAAGGATCAAATGCTAGAGTAGATGCCTTAACACCCACTAACTCTGGCCTCTGCAATGCATATGACAAACACATCAGAAGAAGTGACGAAGTAAACAAGGCTAAGGATTAATAAAACCCATGATCAAGGCAAAACACTCACCAATCGATCAATCTTTGAACATAGGATGACCTCTACCTCCTGACCAACCTGTTGCTGACCCTTGAGCAGCTCAACCAATGCCGTCTGGCGGGCGACCTCGCCCTCCCTTTCAATCTAGCAGATAGAAAAAAGAGCAAAATCAAATATTCATAATAAACCAATCAGGTAAATAGACCAACAACTAGAACCAATGAACCAAATCACCAGAGAGCGTCATGTCTCTGCTAGTTGAGCCCTTATCTCGTCCTCCGCCCTCCTGGCCTGAAAGACGGAATCAGTCAAAAAGCGTAACATCTCCTCATCAGGTCGAGGAGCACGTACCTTATGCTCCATCTCTTGGTGCAGAGCGTTTATCACTCCGCGAACACCCGCACGGAGGTGGCCCTCGAGTGCAGCCAACCTCTCCCTCAGCGTTGGGGTGGACGTAGGACCACCAACAACGAAAGAGCCGCTCCCATGGAAGGGACACGTGAAGAGCCGGTCACTATCGAGCTCCCATAACCACCTCGCAAACTCTCGGGGATTTGCCTCATCGCGTGCTCTTGTCACACTGGTCCCCCCAGCTATAAAATTGGTAATCTGAGCCTCCATCCGTAATGCAAAATTCTGGCCAAGGGGGCCGGTCATCCACTTTGCCACCTTGTGGCGAATCTCTGAGGGGACCCCCTGAGGGAGCCCCAACTGTCTAGCTGCGCGATAAAAGTGGATGCGCTCAACCTGCTCAAAGTAGTGGACCCAGATGTCCACACCAAAGAAGGGTCGGCCAGACTGTATCATTGGCTGCTCGGCATCCTCCCCGGCTACATAGGGCCTCCAAATCACCTGTAGTCAGAAATAAAGAAATAATCGTCAGTAAGTTCAAAACTCGAGAACCTAAGACATTGACAATGTAAATGATGCATACCTGCTCTGCATGCATATCCTCGAAGAGACCTCGCGCAGTCTGCAGGTTTGAAGATCGGCGATGGTGTCCCAAAGCTCTTTGCCACACGTGCATTCATGATAACGTGATAGTGATCTCTGCTGGAGCCTGCGGGCACAAGAAGGTGAAGCTGTCGTACGCCAAGAACTGGAAGAATACCAAAATCGTCACTAAAATAAAAAAATTAAACAACTAAGACGACGAAGAAACCAACGATTAACAAAGACCCACCTGAAGAAAAGGAAGAAAACCACCGATATAGGCTACACCTCTCCCTCTATGATACAACTGCTCATAAAGGTGCGCCAATGTTGGCGCACCCCACGCGTAGGTAGGGACTCGGTTCAGATCCCCCAGTAATGTCAAAAATAACTCGGTAACACATCCCCGGGTAGAAGAAGAGAAGAGTACTACTCCAAGGAAGTGCATCAAGAATGCCTGAAGCACGTGATTCGCCGCCACTCCCGGCTCCACCACAGCCTGTTGACGCGCCATCGCCTCAGAACACACCTGGAATTACACTCTCGGCTCTGAGTGGCGTCTAAGAGGAATGAAGCCACTAGCAACCGTGTCAAAGAACCAGGTGGCATGGACCTGCTTTGAGCCAGACCCACTGTGATGATATGCGACCCCAAGAATCTCCTCACATACTGCCAGATAGTCCCCCTCCATTTGGCCGGTCACCGGCTCCCCCTCGAATCTAAGTCCAGTGATGCGGACCCAGTCCTCTGGGGTCGGCAGCATCAACCCAACCGGGAAGAGCAATGCCTATTGCTCATCACTCCACCTCTCCAAGATCGCCCCGATTAGACCTCAATCGACTTAGAAGGCTTCCAACTCTAGAATCGGTCCGAAGCTGAAAGCCACCAACTGTGCCTGCTGAAACTCAGGCAGGGCACGGTACCAAGCGTGGGACTTCGACCACGCGGTACTGATAGCCAGCATCGGGGGCTCCTAACATGTGATAAACGAAAAAAAAAATAAAATAAAAAATGAACAAGATAAGACTAATCACTACGCTAGAATTATGAGCAACGAATAAACCTAAGCCTAATAAGATAAAATAGTGAAGAACAACACATGCAATAATTACAAACTACGACAATGATCTACAAGGAAGATGCAAAACATGATAAAATAGAAGACAGAACAATAAAGTAAACATGACCTAAAACTAGATACAAAGATGATGCATGAATGCACACGCACACTACACTAGATGCAAGTTCGACCTAAATTAAGGGGTTTCCAGATCCTAAAAAGTCTACGTCATAACCTAAATGCCTAAGTAACAAAAGGAAGACTCTTGCTTACGGGTACCTACCTGGTCTCGCGCGAAGAACTCCTCCAGTGGAATCCGTATCGCACCCTCACCCTGAGGCGGGGCAGCATCGTCCTGATCATCCTCCTCCTCATCACCACCCTCCGGTGCGACCTCCCTCACCACCATCTCAGTATTGCCCTCCACCACAGACTTAGTATTGGTGCGAACCTCATAAGTCTCACCAACCTCCCCCTCCATCATCCTCTCCAACTCGGAAGCAGTAAAGTCAAGTCGATCACTGCCCTTAGACTCCATCTCAGAATGAAAAGCTCAAAAAACTTAGAAGAATGGAAGAAACTGCGCTTGAAATGGATGAATGGATCGCGAGATATCGCAGAAGCACTAAACTCCGGACACTAGGAAACAAGGAGAAGCAGAGACTCGAGAAGAAAACGGATAGCATAGGTAAAATGAGGATTTTTGAAGCTTATATAGTACGCGGCCTAATTGAGCGCCATGAAGCAGGTGCCCAATTGGATTGAGTGCACGAACAAGGGCACGTAATCCTAATCATGTGCCTGTAGAATGGCGCGCAACTGATTTGTCACCCACCCAAAAGTCAATCGCACGCCTAGATTCCTACGCGCAATTCAAAAGTCACCCGCACAGTGACCGGTTGACTCGCCTATTACGTGAGCCCAAAGGGGCCCGTAATCGGAATAGACGCGCATGTGGATGCGCTCAATTGACCTGATAGACATCTGGATTATGCATGTCTATCCTGGCGCGCAATTCAATTAAATGCCCTGCGCACAATTGCCCAGGCACAAGAAAACATACTTGGCTGCAGCAGCCAAGGGTGAACTTCTACAGTCAGTTACGTCTAGGACTATACCTACAGCCCAGAACAAACATGCCTATGTCTAAGCACTCCAAAAGTAAACAAAAAATGCCCCTACACACTTGAAAATTTGAAACCTCACTGCCACTTAAAGCATTTAAACACGTCAAAGTCCGTCAAAACCCGAACCAAGTTGACACTATACCAAATCAAACAAAAACATACCCAAACACTTTAGATCCCAAATTTTTTCAACCCAACCTAAAATGCACTTGATTGAACCAAACTAAATTAACTAAGCTAAATCAGAATTAGCCAAATTCAAAATTTTCTTCTTATAAATGTCAAAGTTATTACAAACTACACCAAGGGCATCCCCTTTGAATATACAACATTACGGCCCCAAAATAAAGACGAACTTGAAATTAGGGGAGGCATCCCTAAACAAGGAAGAAATGTCCAAAATAATAATACAAGATAAATGAAAGACGATGGAAAGCCCGAGGAGGAAGCACATCCTGAATGAATTCTAACAAAAATCTCGTCGTCACTTCGTAATACCACTGAGATGCCGCTTATGATGCGTTCTTTCAAGTTACATGACCAAGTATCAGCCTCACAGAGCGCCGAGTTGGTAGAAAAGAAAGAGTAACTCATAGAAAGACACCCAGGAGTCGATGCAAACGCCCATGAAGAGTCATCATGAAAACTCCCCAAGGGACGGCTTGCAAAAGATTAATCCTCAGAGCCTACCAAGGAGCAACTGACGTTAGTCACGAGAACTCTGGTGTAGCTCTTTCCTTTTCTTTCCTTCCACCAACCTTTGGCTCTTCCATCTCCTCCACCAATAGGGGGGGCACTTCGGGTCAGATTAGCATCATCTACCCTAGCACCACCCTGAATTCCCAGTACCGCTCATCCTCAAAAAAATAAAATATAATAATGATGATAACAATAATTACAAACCTCTTAAAGCCTAACATCTTAAAAAAAAATATAGTAATATAAATGCCCCAAATTTAAAGTTACAAATAAAGTTCAAAATAAAACCCAAGCCCTTAACCCCCTATTTATAAACTATGTCCCATCACCACAATGTGACAAGTGCCACATTTTTAAACACCCTCCATCTAATTAAATCCAAACCAGACACATACCCCCCTAAAAGAACCACAATCCATGATAAACCTAGACTAACCAATAAACACGCAACACTTACCTCTCAAAGAAACATAGATCCAAGGCAAATTAGATAAACCAATAAGATTGAAACATCTAACACCCATCTAAATCCTAAAAATTAAACTCACACACCTTTGACAAGTGTCACCTCAAACTAAACCTCAAATTAAAAATAAACAAAACTCATACCTTAAATAAAACAAATCCTGAGAATTCCTTTAAAACTCCCGAAGATAAAACTCTAGCCCATCCGGTCCACATGATAACCTCACGAAAACTTTAAACCCTCAAAATAAAAAAAATCAAATCAAATTAAATCAAACAAAATTCTGAAATAAATCCTAAATAAATCCTGAATTAAATCGAATAAATCTCAAATAAATGCTAAAAACCGACACCCTAGGTAAAATTAAATCCTAAAAAATAGATCGAATCAAATCCTAAAAATTCTAAATAAATCCTAAATAAAACCAAACCAAATTTTAAATAAATCCTAAATAAGGAAATCCTAAATGAGACCAAATGAAATTCTAAGTAAAAATTAAATCCTAAAAATAAAACCTAAATAAAATCCTAAAATAAACCTAAATAAATCTTAAGTAAATAAGTCAAATAAATCAAATCTGAATAAAAATCCTAATAAACCAAGAAAGACAAATGATGTTGAATAAATCCTGGTGAAGCCCATAATCAAACGAATGCTTAAATAGGTCTAATTAAATCTAAATTAATGCCTCGAACAAGATAAACAATAAACATTGATAAAACTACAATAAACAAAACGCCTCTTTGTTTATTTAATAAAATTTTACATCTATCACCAAAGGCATACCTCCTGAACATACAATCCGAAACAAAAGCTTAGAACCTAACCTACAACTTAGAACCTAACCCGGAACCCAAAATTGACACAAACCCAAAATTTGATGCACGAAGCATCCAATCAGAAGCAACAGAAAGGCGGGGAGAGGATTGGTTGGGGAACTCCCTTTCCATCCATTAGAAGGACTTCCCTCCCGCCATCTTTACCTCCTAACAATAATGAAGGATGTATAGCATCCCTCGATGTCCGATACCTCCCAAGCCATAACTGCATCCCCGTTCCAAGACAATTTTAGGATGATAAGCTTGAGAAACGAGGATGATCGAAAGAAATGACATTAGAATCACCCAATAAAGATACCCTATACTCATTCGCCTAGATAAAAAGAGAGAATGAAGAAAAACAAAGCAAACTTGGATTCATATAAGCACTTGCCTGATTAAGTGCCAGAAACATAATGCATAATCTGATTAAGTGCAGTAAAATTTGTGCGCAAGCCAAATCGCGCGGCCCAGATCGGACGTGCAACTAAACTGCCGTACACCCTAAAGACTTGACGAGTCGATCCCACACTGAAAAAATGGCGCACAATGAAATTATACGCGTATATGAATGCGTAGAATTCGAAAGGTGATCCGCACTGTGGCCGGGTGACGCTCCAATCACGCGCACAAAATCTGGCGCTCGATTCGATTACATGCGCACACCCAAACTCGCAATTGACTCCTTGAATCTATCAATCGCGTGCGCCCAACTAGGCGTGCAATTAAATTAAGTGCCCAGATTCACGCGCACAATTACCCAGCTATGACACCCACCTCGAACCAAATACACACCCTAACCAAAATAAACATATCCCCTCAATAAAAACCTAGACAAATACGCAAGACAACACGTCCTATTGCAATAAGACACACACGTAATCATCATGACCCATCACAAACCAATCAGGGGTGAGGACATCTCCCTGTAGTCCCAGCGTGACCAAATCACCCCCTCACGACTTACAGCGAATTCACATCCCACCGCGATCAAAATTATTTTCTGGAGTCTCATCGCGTACTCACAAATACACGTGACCACTCCCAACACCGCTGCACAAAACAAGCCGTCGAATTAAAATCATCGCTCATGAGCCCATCGCTAAATATAAAAGCTCCCGCGTGGCACAAAGCGAAAATGAACGGTGATAAAGTAACCAATCACGCTACTTGTCTCATCACTATCAGAACCACTCTCCCTCACCCCATCACGTGACCTCACCCACCGACTAGAGAAAGAGAGAGCCATTAATACAACCTCACACATCCTCACAATAGCATGTCCCATCGCGACAAGATGCCCATAACCAATGCTATCCCAACATTGGTCTAAATCAGCCACACCCTCGTGTCCCATCGTGATGATAAAACCCCACCACGTGACCTTACACGCCACGTGACCGAAGGTCTGCTCGACCAATGTCCTGTCGCAAGAAGAAAAAAGAAATGAGCATCCCGAAGACCCCATCACATCATCGAGGCCAAAACCAAGTCCCGTCGCGATCTCAGAACCCCACTCGGACCGAATCCGACCCATAATACAATCAAGATTTCCTAAGAAACATCATCATCATCATCCCATCACGATGTCAAAATAGCTAAGAATCATCAGACCAACTCCCCCAATCACGCTCATATCTCGTCGCGATGCAGCCACAATCTGATCTCATCATATAACCCAAGATCTGCCAAAGAAAGAAATAAACATAGCATTTCTCATCGCATAACCACCAATGTCCCATCGTCCACTACACTTTCCTGAAATCCCATCGCGTTACTCCGCTTAGCAAACATAAGGGAAGGCTCATCCAACACCCCATTGTAAAGAGCCAAACTAATCATCACACCCCATCGCGACGACTCCTAAATACCTAATTACGCAGCAGTCACCAGACTCCACTGCAACCAAAACAACACGCTCTCTGACAGTAGAGGAGGAATAAACCCTCCACCGTCCCATCGCGAGCATCTGATCAAGCGATCCGAATGTCCCATCACACTGGCAACCATTAGGCCCTACTACAACAATCAACGAAAGGGGAGGAATAAACCCTCTGATGTCCCATTGCGTGACCCTGCGCAAAAAGAGGACCAACCAATGTCCCGTCGCAGACCACACCCCTCTAAAATGTCCCATCACAACACTCCCACCGGGATATGAAGCAGCACACAAGAAATCACCTTGACAATGCATGAACACCAACAAGAATGTTTTGAGTTCATTCACACAAAAGCTCAATAGCCTGAAGAAGATAACGACCATTGACATGAATGATACAGGTAGTTGTGATTTCTCATGCTTCCACAAAGAGCTCAAATCCCCCTTAGTGACTACCATTTTATCCCATCGTGTCATCTCACACGACAAGCAAAGGCGACTCAAACTAGAGTGAGGAGCCGCTCACAGTCCCATCGCAAGAAAAAGCCTCCGTCCAGCTACAAATCAGGTAAATAAAATACCCCTTCTTATACTCAATATTTATGATAAAATATAGTTACATAAGATTGAGTCAAAAGTTTTCAAAAACCTGTCTCTCTCGACTCGCGAATCATTATAGTCCTCCCATAAGAGACAATCATCAGTATTCATCGAGAAGGTTAGACGGAGCATCCGGCATACCAAGTGTCGTCTTGACAACCACACAAACGGTCGGGTCCACATATCTCGTACCGGTGGATCTGCTCAGCGATGTCTCAGAAGCCACATTTTCTTCATATTTACCACCGAATTGATCTTAAGTTAAAATCCTCAAAATTTAAAAAAAAAAATATAAATATAATAATAATAATAAATAAACATCTCTATCTATCAAAAATTCACTCCTCATCACACAAATTTGCTCTTTCCCTTGGGAAATTAGACAGTAAATATACTTAACTATGAGAAATCACAAATGTCCACTAGAAAGGGATGCCTTACGTGTCATTGGTGTGAGCAATGATGCGCCCGATTTGACATGACTTGCGAAAGCCTTCGCTATTACATGATATTACATCTTATTATCAGGTCACTTAACATTATTTTTGGACATTCGTATGACGCCCCCCGGTACCTCGACTACATAATTTTCCCACTGTTTGATTGCCCCTTACAGTAAGTCGTGCCATGCTACGGGATGCCCCTTGCACCTGCAGATGAGGATATGATGATTCTCCTACCGTTTGACTGCCCTCACAGCAGGTCGTGACCCGCGACGGGATGCCCCTTACACCTATGGGTTATGATACACCGACTTCCCCCGTTGACTGCTACTCGCAGCAGGTCACGATACGCGATGGGATGCCCCTCACATCCATGATATGGAATACGCCTTTCGACAACTACCACTGGGCTCCCAAATGCTCCATTTTAGCTTGCACTAATAGATAAGAAAGCCAAATATTTCATGTTAGTATCTCTAGTCCACATTTGTAATTTTCCGAGAGAAACGAGAGGGCACCCTGAGAAGAGGGGTGCCTACTTCTTCGACGCATTCTTACTTCACAAGAACGCATTGAAGAGGGGCATCTGTAGACACCCTGATTTTACCCTCTCAGAGTATACAAACCGGTTTGGTTAACCTTTGACCTTGCCCACGACTTTCATAAGGGTCTTACCTTCTCTGGAAGCCCCCACAACCCTAATACGGGACTGTATACTGAAACAATAGTATATGGTCGAAACATAGGTTGAAACAATAGCCCTGTGGTTCGGACCCGACTTAGCCCGAGGATGATTTCAAATTCTGCGCCCTATACACCACGCATAATTCGATTTCACGTCCTATAGCTGGCGCACAATTGGTCCCCTTTGGACCAGGCTTATCCTTCCCACAGACCACATTAGGAGTGGATTACATGCCCTATACAGCGTGCACAATCCGATTGCACGTCCGATTATTGGCGCGCAATTGGTCCCCTTTTGACCTGTCCTCTAATTCCCTAGACCACCTAAACTCCCCTATTAAGCACCTAAAATAGAGTACTTAATAGGATTACATGCATCAAACGGGGCAGGAAATTAGTTCCAAGTAGACTAGAATTAGGACACCCGACTGAGCTAGTCACCCGGTCACTCACTGAGTCGTGACCGACTCAAAGTGTATTAAGCACCTAGAACAAGGCCAGACCAGTTAAGCGACCATGTATGCGAATTGAATTTCATGGCCAATTAATGCGCTTACAAGGGCATGCAATTGTCGAAATACCTATAAATAAACCCTCTTACCCCGAATACAGAGCACAACAATTTGAGATCCGGTAATCAAGTTTTCGAGTTCCTTCCTTCTGAGCTTAGGAACCTCGAGATCCCCTCCGACGCTTAGGTAATTTCTCAGCTCTAGTTTTTAATTTCTTTTCTAGTTCCAGGTTCTAGTTCTTAAGTTATAGTTTTTAGCTTTTAATTTCATAGATCTCAGATTCTAATTTCTAGTTCTTACTTTCTTAGCTTCTAGAACTAGGTCTTAGCTTTTAACCCTTAAATTTTTGTTCTAGATTTTAGTTTTAAGTTTTACTTCCTTGCTTAGTTTTTCTCTTCTAGTTTATAATCTCGCAAATTTTCAGTTTTTTAATTTTAACTCGTACATTTTAGATTCAAATATGCAATTTCCTTGTCTCTGGTTCTAGATTTTAATTTCTAGAACCATGTCTTAGCTTTAGTCCTTAAATTTAGGGTCTTGCTTCTTAATACCAAAACCAATTTTTAGTTTTTAATTATTTTAGTTTCTAGTATTTATTTCTAGTTTTAATTTCTCCTAGTTTATAATATTTCAGTTACAATCTTAACCTTGAAAATCCTCTAATTTTAAACTTTAAAATCCTAACTCTTCAACACAAAAATCAGTTTTTCAAATGACCCTTAGCCAACCGATTGGCCCAAGGGAGCTTACGGAGGGTACCCGAGAATGAGGCCAATCCTCCTTAGCATAGCGGGCCCAAACCCCTTTTTTTAGATTCCCTGTAGAAGTAGGAAACCTAAAATAAATAGATTTTTGGTAGAAATAGGATATTTAGAATAATTAGATTCCTAATATAATTAGGACATTTAAATTAATTAGATTTCTAATAGAATTATAATACTTAAATTAGTTAGAGTTCTGATAAAATTAGGACATTTAAATTAATTAGAGTTCTGATGAAATTAGGGTACTTGAGTTAATCAGAACACTTTGGATAATTAGACTCTTAATAGGACTAGGAGACTAATATTAATTAGACTTCTAATGAGATTAGGACTCTTTGGATAGTTAGACTCCTAGTGGAACTAGGAGATTAATTTAATTAAACTTTTAGAATAATTAAAACTTTTAAACTCTCAGTAGGAATGGGAAAGACTAAAAGACAATCAGACTTAGAGCAGAAAAAGGAGAACAAACTAAACATCCAGGTGACCCAGTGCTGCTGACATCTACAGGTCGATGATTCAGTAAAGAAGTCGAACCCACACCTCGAAAAGGCGTGATCAGTAGAGTGTTGTAGCGTCGATAAATATCTGCAGCTAGCGATCGCAACTAACCAGGTATTTTCTTCTTAGAATTTACCCTTTTATTATTTTTATTTCTATACTTTCCACTCACCATCAATCGCCTTACGTCAGAGTCCACATCGACCAATTTGGGGCACTCTTTCTGGGAACCAAAAGGGACCCAGAAAAAGCGCGTACTGACACTTGGTTACATGAGTGACCATCAATAATTGTGGAAAGTACAGGGGACTGATTGGTGTGCCTTCGTTGGTCATTTTTTTATACCACAATTGCACTAACCTAGGATAGACTGAGGTCTTATCATGCTCAAGGAAATAGTCCAGCTTCACATACCAAAAGTACTGGATGGGAGCCCTACTCATTTCCAGTTGTGACAAAAAATTTACATCCACAGTGATCTCAACCCCCGCAATATGCTGATTCATTGTGGCTGGGGGTTGGTCAAACATTCTTTTTGCTCGATAAGTGGGTGCCATCTTTTTCCCTTTTTCTGCATACTTTCCCTTCTTGGCGACAAACACATATTTGGCATCCATAGGAGTACCAATTTCCATTCTCCCTTGAGGCAAGTCCTTGACTATTGCCTCAGTGGATTTCAACTTCTTCTTTGGTGGGGTGCTATTTGTTATTTAGCAGTTGCTACAATAGCCCTGGTGTTATGTGCGAGTTGTGGAGAATACTCAGAGTTGTTACCTTCAGAATTCTCTCCTTTCCTTTTAGATGACTTTGATCTAGACATGCTTATCTAAAAAATTTGAAAGAGGATACAAAAGAAATCGGTAAACTCACAGTTTTTCAGAAAACCATCAATTGTGTCATACCACAGTTCATATTCTGCTTCACATATGCTCTAATGTTTGTCCTTTCATTTAAGTAGGTTTTGAAAAGGATAATCATGATTTTGAAAACCAATAAATGGAAATAGACAATTTGAAATTAAAATAGTTACCTTAACCGTGTGTTGAGATTATTTCAGGTGCTGATTATTTTATTAAAACACAGTGATAAAAATTGATCAAAAAGAGAACTGGATGAGATAAAAGGTCAGATGAAAGAGATGAAAACAACACATCTAAAATATACAGACCTGCAAAATACAGGGTCTTTTTGTAGCAAGTTTTAAAAGAAAGACTTTGTCCCACAGGGAGTAGTGATTTAAAACCTAGTAGGTTGTATAGTAGACCTCCAAATCTGGTACAGATCTGGCAATTCTAGCCTAATCTAAGAATATAGGGAAGGAAAGAGAGTTTTTCGGGTGTCAATAGATATAATCTACAAAACAGAAATATAAACCTAGATCTACCAGATGATGGAAGATGAATGGTAAAATAAAATATAAAAGGGGGAGAAATAGACAGCTAGGGGTTGGTTCTTATTGCAAAACAGATCAAGACTTGTGGATATGCAGCTGTCCTTCACTTGTCACAAGTGCAAGGTAGAAGAATCCACTCTAAACCAGTGGCTTGAATTGATCTTAAGGCTATGATCTGTCCATTTCAATGGTCACAGATCATCCTAGGGATTTCCTTCATTCTAAAGGCTTTAATTAGAACATTAAAATCACTACAGATGCTATGAATGCAAGGCTACAAGCTCAGGCATCCACAGGAATATTAAACCCAGGGAAATTAGATGGCGATCAAGAGATCTAAAGGTTAAATAAATGGGCTATTTCCAAATACATAAATCCGATTGAGAATCTAATGGAACCAAAAGATCTATAGATTTAATTGAACTTTAAAACCAACAATTTGTTGCTTCAAAAATAACTTATAATAAACTTGTTCTCAGATCTGCAGTCTGTGCATCAATCCACACATCTTCATGCCGAAATTACAATTACAAATCAGATTTGAGCTACTACCTAGATCTAATCCAACAGGCTGGATTAGAGAGAGAAGGGGGAAAAGAAAAGGAAAAATAAAACCTAAAATTAAACCTAAATGAGTCAAGGAGAACTCAGAGAATTTTCTAGTTTCCTTGCTGAAGAATTATGGCAAAGAGGATGCTTATTTATACATATGCATTGATCCATGTGCCTTGAGTTGCAGCCAATTAGAGGAGAGGAATTGATTCCATTTTACGCTAATCCATGTGTTTAGCATTCTAGCCAATCAGAGAGAAGAGGGAGATCCATTCAGTTATACCCAGCTGCAATGTTTTGCTTCTCACCAAGAATTTGGTTTGAAAAATAGTTTGCATGTGGGCAGCTATCCCATGTGCTTTGGACTTCTCAAAATTACCCCTGCCGACCAAAGATAACTCTAGCTGTAGTTCTCACATAATTGCTGTAAATTAATTGGAACCAAGCTGCTGTGGATGCCCAAATTAATCTCAAAATCCATTGGCTGCATTTGGAACCCAAGATAGCCTCCAAGGGGTCACTGATAGCGGCTGATGACAGCTAGATCCTGAGCTTCGAGCAATTCAAAGAAGGAATCGAGAGGTTCAAAGCACAATAACAGCTTCAGTCATCTATTCGTGAGGTATACTGAACATCTTGACAAGTTGGCTGAAGGTGTAGATTTGGATTCGAGAGGTTGAAGCATCCATTCGATAGGTACTAAAGTGCAGCTGGAAACTCAGCAGCTTTAGGTGACCCTTCGTGTGGTTCTGTAGTGCAATTCGAGAGGATGAGAGTATCCAACTAAAGCTATCTCGAGAGTTTGGTTTGAACCAGTCGACAGGATGATTTTAGGTTCACAACACAGCATCATCAACTCGAGAGGTTTACTGAAGTGTAGTTCGATAGGATGGAGGACTGGTCTACTCGAGAGGTTGAAGAGTGCTGCTGGTCGACAGGATTAAATGCACACCTCGATAGGTTATGGTTCAAGCAGTTCCATTTCGAGAGGATGATGGCAGCTGCAATGAAGACACCTCGATAGGTTGGGTATCCCATTATTTCGAGAGGATGATAAACTGCTCCAAGTCGACAGGTGCTGGAGCTGCTCCTTCCATTCGACAGGATGGCTGAGGGTGCAGCTACAATTCGTGAGGATAAAGGCTCCATTCGAGAGGTTAGAAGCTGCTATATTAGAGAGCTTGATAGGTTCAGCTCTTCTCTTTAAACCAATCAACAGGTTTGCTTACCAGCTATATGCACAGCTTGACATGTTCAATATATATTCCAATAGTCCCATGTTCTGCTGAATAGTTGTCAATCCTTCTTATTGGCACTTGTTACATGGGAAAAATGCACTTGTTGTATTTTTATTCCTAACTGCAAAACAATATTGAAAAGCAGTTATTGGTTACTCTAAGTACTAACAAAAGCTAGGTTTAAAGGGGATAAAATGATATAAATCAGTGACTAACACACCCCCAAACCTAATCTTTGCTAGTCCTCGAGCAAAGTGAAATTTAAAACAATTAACCTACAAAACTAAATGCCACTTTCGTAGGGAACACAGATGCATTTAGCATATGCACCAAGCCTTTTAAACTCTTAGGTGATCCCTAGTGGAGGAGTGGAGTCTCTTGAGGGTTTTCAGTGAAGGTACCCACAAAGTTCTCCAATAAAATAGTTAATATCAGCGCAACATGTCAAAATAGAGTTCACATATATAAAGTTTCATTCCACACCTTGTTCCTTCAACTTTTGAGAAGATTCTCAGTAGTAAAATAGCAGTTTAATACTGAAATTCTACTGTAATTCCTTCACAATCAATCAACTCATATCAAGGCATTGTGTGTGAAAATTAATGCAAAGCTCACTATTAATTTGAGAATTCTGTTTTGATAATGCCCCCAAACAAATTCAATTTCAGACCCAAGTCTCACTAGGGCCGTCATTGAAATAATCATGAGGGGTGTATCATTTCACACAGCTCAAGAGCAGTTACAACCCTCAAATAGGACTGCAAGCATGAGCATAGGCAATGCTCTAATTCTTGAAATCTTCCAATGCTTTCCACCATAGATCACACAGCTCCTCATCTTCACCTGACAACTCAATCAACTTCAGATCAGTAAGGTCTTTTTATTGGGTTGTAATGTGGTTTATGGGTGAAGTTTTATAAAGAATCAAAGGGTAAAGAGGGATTCAAGATTGAGAAATCAGTATGGTAAGGAGGTGATTTGCAACTTCACAATCTTCATTTCAGCACATCTTCATTTTTCTTAATATTTTTCAGATTTGAAGTGGCCATCTTCTCATATTCTTTTTCAAAATTTCCAATGAAGTGACTGCTCTTTCGTTTTTCTCTTTTATTTTGTTCTTCTAATTTTCTCCTTTTGTATGCTTTTCTTTTATATTTTTTTCAATTTTTTTTTTTATGGGCTGGAATGCAACAACTACATAACTGATACACTATTTTTCTTAGATTTTCTCCCTTTTCCTTTCACCAAATATCAAACCTTGCACCTCTAACCTCACTTCTCCCTCCACTTCCTAAATTCTCAGATTGAGGGTGAACTGAAATAGGTCAAGAGGTTCAGAAAGAAAATGTTTTTATTTTTGTCAAAGAAAAATAAAATTTTCAGGCTCAAATGGTGTATACAAAGGCAGTTCAAAGGGTAGGAATTTTTAAGCTTAAACTGTTCAAAGGATGGCCTTACAACATGTCTTTAATGTCATGAGTGCTGTCACTTTGCTTCAATTTGGAGTGCATAACTTCTAGTGAAAAAGAGTAGGTTCAATCAGTCCTTAGAGCAGAAAAATTTGCCAAAACACTCTTCAAAAAATTTTAACCAGGCCCAAATCTCACTGGGTATGGTCTTTCATCAAATTCCTGGGGTATATCCTCAAAATTTTCTTTCTTTTCAGGTTCACTAAGCACCAATTTTGAAAAATTTCTTGACATTTGCTTTATGAAAGTGTTAGAGCTACAACAAATTTCAGTTTTAAAAAGTTTTTAATTTCCTCTTTTTTTCAAAAATCAGGTGGGAATTCACTTTATTTTCAAAAATTTTATCCAACACTGTTGCACTAGCATTAACTATTCTATTGGCACAGCTTGCCATACCCTCAAAACTAAGATGAACATTGTCCTCAATATTTACACAGTGAGTAACAAAGGGCAACAGGGCTTGCAAGAAAGAAAATGAACATCAAAACATGCAGCAAAGAAGAAAAAATAAAAGCTCAAAACTGAATATATGGACAAAAAAATAGAAAGAATGATATACAAATGAAAGAAACAAAAGCATACACCTGCAAAAACAGAAAAACAGAAGTCAAAAACTGAATATAAACATACAAAAATGAAGAAAACAGTAATAAAAAAAATAGCACACACACAATCCTAAGAAAGAAAAATAGAAAAAAAATAGTAAACAAACAACATTTAAACTAAAAAGCAACATTCCTAAAATAAAAACTCCTAAGACAATATCCTATAATGAGTTGTGCTGAGTATCAAGGAAAGTATGTGATGCAAACGATGAACTAGTTGATGTTGATACTTATGAATCTATGCGAATTTGAAAAAATGATTAGCATGAATAGCACACATTGAAAAGCAAGATTCATATGGACTGTGTACAGCTGAGATCAACTAAAAGGTGGAAAGTTTTTAAAAACTGAATGAATTCAGAGGCTCCATAGAAATTTCAAAATAGAATATAGAAATTTCAAAATAGAATATGAGCCTCTGCTTATGATTCTTCCCAAAAATTAAGATCCATGATCTCAGCAGTTCCAGATGGGGGTACATGAATGACAACAAAAGAAAACAACCCATCTGGATCTGATTTTTTTTTTTTTTATATGTTTTTATATTTTTATATTTTTATTTGTTTTTTATTAGCCGGGGCTCGACAATAGCCCTTATGCACTACTGATGAAGAATACAAATAATATTGAAAAACAAATCTAAATTTTTTTAATTTGTGTTTATAGTTTCTTTAATTTTTTATTTTATTTTTATTGTGTTACACAAAAACAACTTGCAATATGAAATTGCAGAACTAAGAACAAAGAAAAAAAATCATACCAAAACTAAAACTAAAAACAAAACAAGTACAACAAAGCTGCTGGATACATAATTCTTTTTTTTTTTAAAGAAAAATTGAACATGAAAACAAAGGAGAAGGAAATACAGACTCAGGCAAATCTGCTCCAGCTGCAATCTAGTTGCTCCTCCTTTGGCTACTGCTCCAGATCTGTAAAAATTCAAATACTACAACAGTAATTTATTCAAATAGCTAGAAGGCAATGAAGAGAAAACTTCAGAAAAAGAAAGAAAATTCAAAAATACTGTAGCAGTAAAATAGTTTTAATATACCTACACTATAGCAGTCATTTATTCAAATAATTGGAATGCAATATACAGATCTAAAACAAAATAGCAATAAAAACTAAAGAAAATCAGATCTTTAAAAAGAAAAACTCAGATCCACTAGCTAGATCAAAACTCCCCGGTAGCGGCGCCAAAAACTTGTTGAGATTATTTTAGGTGCTGATTATTTTATTAAAACATAGTGGTCAAAATTAATCAAAAAGAGAAGTGGATGAGATAAAAGGTGAGATGAAAGAGATGAAAACAACACATCTAAAATATACAGACCTGTAAGATACAAGGTCCTTTTGTAACAAGTTTTAAAAGTAAGAGTTTGTCCCACAGGCAGTAGTGATCTAAAACCTAGTAGGTTTTATAGTAGACCTCCAGATCTGGTAAAGATCTGACAATTTTAGCCTAATCTAAGAAAACAGGAAAAGAAAGAGAGTTTTTCAGGTGTCAATAGATATAATCTACAAAACAGAAATATGAACCTAGATCTACAAGATGATGGAAGATGAATGGTAAAATAAAATATAAAATGGGGAGAAATGGACAACTAGGATCTGGTTCTTATTACAAACAGATCAAGACTTTTGGATATGCAGCTGTCCTTCACTTGTCACAAGTGCAAGGTGGAAGAATCCACTCTAAACCAGTGGCTTGAATTGATCTTAAGGCTATGATTTGTCCACTTCAATGGTCATAGATCATCCTAGGGATTTCCTTCATTCCAAAGGCTTTAATTAGAACATTAAAATCACTACAGATGCTGTAAATGTAAGGCTACAAGCTCAGGCATCCACAGGAATATTAAACCCAGGGAAATCAGATGACAATTGAGAGATCTAAAGGTTAAATGAATGGGCTATTTCCAAATACATAAATCCGAATGAGAATCTAATGGAACCAAAAGATCTATAGATTTAATTGAACTTTAAAACCAACAATTTATTGCTTTAAAAATAACTTATAATAAACTTATTCTCAGATCTACAGTCTGTGCATCAATCCACACATCTTCATGCCGAAATTACACTTACAAACTAGGTCTGAGCTACTACCTAGATATAATCCAACAGACTGGATTAGAGAGAGAAGGGGCAAAAGAAAGGAAAAATAAAACCTAAAATTAAACCTATATGAGTTAAGGAGAACTTAGAAAATTTCCTAGTTTTCTTGCTGAAGAATTATAGCAAAGAGGATGCTTATTTATACATATTCATTGATCCATGTGCCTTGCGTTGCAGCCAATCAGGGGAGAGGAATTGATTCCATTTTATGCTAATCCATGTGTTTAGCATTCAAGCCAATCAGAGAGAAGAGAGAGATCCATTCAGTTATACCCAGCTGTAATGTTTTACTTCCCACCAAGAATTTGGTTTGAAAAATAGTTTGCATGTGGGCAACTATCCCATGCGCTTTGGAGTTCTCAAAAATACCCCTCCCGATCAAAGATAACTCCAGCGGTAGCCCTCACATAATTGCTGCAAATTAATTGGAACCAAGCTGCTGTGGATGCCCAAATTAATATCAAAATCCATTGGCTGCATTTGGAACCTAAGATAGCCTCCAAGGGGTCACTGATAGCGGCTGATGACAGCTAGATCCTGAACTTCGAGCAGTTCAAAGAAGGAATCGAGAGGTTCACAGCACAATAACAGCTTCAATCATCTATTCATGAGGTATACTGAACATCTTGACAGGTTGGCTGAAGGTGTAGATTTGGATTCGAGAGGTTAATGCATCCATTCGATAGGTACTGAAGTGCAGCTGGAAACACAGCAGCTTCAGGTGACCTTTTGTGAGGTTCTGTAGTGCAATTCGAGAGGATGAGAGTATCTAGCTGAAGCTATCTTGAGAGTTTGGTTTGAACCAGTCGACAGGATGATTTTAGGTTCACAACACAGCATCATCAACTCGAGAGGTTTACTGAAGTGTAGCTCGACAGATGGAGGACTGGTTTACTCGAGAGGTTGAAGAGTGCTGCTGGTCGACATGATTAAATGCACACCTCGATAGGTTGTAGTTCCAGTAGTTCCATTTCGAGAGGATGATGGCAGCTGCAATGAAGACACCTCGACAGGTTCGGTATCCCAATAATTCGAGAGGATGCTAAACTACTCCAAGTTGACAGGTGCTAGAGCTGCTCCTTCCATTCGACAGGATGGCTGAAGGTGCAACTATAATTCGTGAGGATAAAGGCTCCATTCGAGAGGTTGGAAGCTGCTGTATTGAAGAGCTCGATAGGTTCATCTCTTCTCTTTACACCAATCAACAGGTTTTCTTACCAGCTATATGCACACCTTGACATGTTCAATATATATTCTAGCAGTCCCATGTCTTGCTTCAGCTCTTGATAGGTTGCATTGCTGCTTTGCTCAAGTTCCATTCTGCTACAACTTCTTTGGCATTTCAACAACTTTAAGTGTACTAATCTATAGTTGCTTCTTTATTTTCCAACAAGTGTAGCTGTTGTATTCTTGCAATGAAGTGCTTGAAAGTTTGCTTTGTGCAGATGAGGTGCAGCTAGCTGGTGCAATTGCTGAAGCTTGTGAAGCTGTGGTTGTTCCATTGTGCAGCTGCTCCATGTATTGCTGAGCCTTTTAGATTGCTGCTGTAGTTGAAGATGGAGTTCTCATGTGTGCACATAGCTGATGTAAATGCATGCCCAGTTCCTATTATGTGCTGCTATTGTAGGTGTTCCATATGGCTACATCTCTTTGTGCTACTGTCTAGTGTGCATAGAGCTTCATATATTGTTGGGGTGGTTGTTGCAATGTGCACACATCTGCAAGTGAGGCTGCTATGTTCCAATGTGCTTAAGGCTGAAAATGATTGTGACAATTTGGAGCTGAAAGTGCTGAGACTTGAGCTTCTTTGTTCTGTTGAATAGTTCTCAATCCTTCTTATTGGCACTTGTTACATGGGAAAAATGCACTTGCTGTATTTTTATTCCTAGTTGCAAAACAATATTAAAAAGTATTTATTAGTTACTCTAAGTACTAACAAAAGCTAGGTTTTAAGGGGATAAAATGGTATAAATCAGTGACTAACACCGTGCTTTCTAATTTCAAACCCTACTTCTTCACAGTTTTAGAAATCCCTAAACTAGGGTTTTACAATTTCAAATAGACAGGGGGTAATAGATTACATTCAATTGAGGCAGAGCAGTGAAGCTTTGAAAGTTGGAGGGAAAGAGGGATATGGGTAGCTTAAGAGTTAGAATGGGGAGCAAAATTATTCAATCGTGAAATATATTGGCTCCCACTTTGTGGTAACCTGTCGAAGCAATCACCACGTCCGTCTATAGCTTAAGATAATAAGTTATGATCCTAGCTCCTCAGTTCTAGGTGGGTGCGATTTCTAACAAATTAAAAACTGTCCTCATATGATGAATTGTAATCACTACGATTCGCTCGAAAGGAGGTTCTAGGGAACAGATCATTCATTTACGATCATTCGTAGGCGCTACGGTTGATTGTAAATTAATGTCTAACTATTGTACATAGGAGAAAATATTACGACGACATGTGACTTGCTACGATTGATCATAATGCCAATCTCGGCCGATCGTGAAAATTACGACTGACTGAGACTAAATAAAGTCTAAACGCAATAATGCGATTTGAGCAAGAAACCATCGTCGAGTGATCGTAAATTACGATTGCTTGAAAGAAGTTAATTCTCTAGTAAAGGTAAACTAATAGCAAAAGAAAAACTGAACTATACAAATACATTATACAATTTTTTTGCTACGGATGAGTCAATAGAGTGACGGTGCTCATGAGTAAATTAGACTTGGTTGGTGGGCAATGATGTTTCCCCCACGTATACTTGTCCTCTAGGGTTACTCATTGGTTGCGACGGTAATTGGCCATTTTCTCTCTTCACCATTTGCGTAGAGAGCTACCCAATTTGGGCTTCTAGCTTCGTAATGGACTGGGTATGTGAATGTAATGTTTGAGACAATTGAGTAAGCTGTGATAAATCTTTTGAGTGGTTTTGCGACTGTTGCTATAAATCCCTAAGGATTTGAACAACTATGGCATCATATCCACTGCTCTGCTATGGCCTATACTGTTGCTGTTCTGCAGGCTAATGCGGCCTCATGTGTGGCATGTAGGCTATTGGACATTCTGGTTTGGAGGATATCTTGGCTGAACAACAGATGATCCTTGTAGTTGACCAATAGTGGAGCCATAATTAAAACCAAGATGGCTTCTCCACTGTGGGTTATACGTGTTACCATAGTCACTCTGTTGAAACGCATAAGCCTATTCCTTTTCTATCATCTCTGTGTATAATGGGGCACCAGGGCATTCAATTACGACATGGGTCAAGCTCTGGCAAAGAGAGTAGGCAGCTGCGGGTTTCTCCATGGACTTAAGGTTGGTGGTCATCAATGATGCCAACTTTTGTTCTAAATCCCCCACCTTAACATTGATGTCTCTATTTGTCTTTACTTTATCAAGATTGACATCATAAAGACCACTCCTGGAAAGAGGTGTGTGGTGAGTAACATCAGGATCAACCTTTTGCAGGGCGTATTTTTGTAGTGAATTATTAGTCTCTCAAAAGATCCCAAGACTGCTGTTCATTCTGGACCATGAAGGTGCCTCCACTCACAACATCTACAATTTGCTGGTTCCCCTCAGTGAGACCTTGGTAGAAACTCTGTGCAATTGACTAATTAGGCACTTCGTGATGAGGGCATTTGCGTAAGAGGTCTTGCATTCATTCCCAACTCTTGTGAAACTATTCTCCTGGCAGTTGTCGGAATGTTTGTATTGCTTGACGAATCTGGTTAATCTTACTAATTGGGAAATAATTGGTCATAAATCTGGCCTGAAGTCTATCCCATGTGGTAATACTTTCAGTGGGCAAAGTAAAAGCCACACTTTTGCCCAGTCCTTTAGAGAGAATGGGAACAATCTCATGTTAATAGCCTCATTATTTAGTGCTATCATTTTTAATGTGGTGCAGAGTTCTATGAAGTCCCTCAGATACTGATAAAGATCTTCACGATCAAGCCCGTGAAAGTTTGGAAGAGCTTGTAGCAGGGTGTGCTTGACCTCGAAGTGTTGACCCTTCGCAACCTCAGGTAAAGCAATGCATGAGGGCATAGTCAAAGCAACTGGGGTATAATGCTCTTGGATGGGGCAATCTTCCAACATTGCAACATATTCACTCTTAGAAATATGGCTGGAAGCTAGATTTCGTAAGAGAGTCTGTTTAATTTCAAGGTCACACTAAAAAATATTTGTAGATTTGGAACGAGTGTTATGCATTATCAGAAAGAATATATTTTTAAAATTTTTTTTCTTTTATTTTCAAAGAGTGGTAAACGTTGAGAGAGAGCAAATCTGGGCCTCTAGCTTCAAACCGTAGATGATGTTGAATCCCTGATCTGCAACTCCGTTCTCAAACCTGTAAAGAATAAAAGAATTGAAAACTAAAACTGAAAAACAAAAATTAGATTTTCAGAAAAATTCTCTTCCCCGATAGCGGCGCCAAAAATTTGATAGACTCTTTGCTATACCTTGTCTTATCACCTTGCAAGTGCACAAGGGAATTATAGCCCATGTGTAGGTATCGATCCACAAGGAGGGTGTTTCCTAAAAATTCTTCTAAATGACTTTAAAGAATAAAAAATTTGTTTTTATAACTAAAGTGCAAGGATTAAAATAAAAACTATTTAAATGAATAAGCTTGGGGTCCCTATCGCAGATTCGTAATCCTAATTAAGTATAACCTATTTATATGAATTCCTTGTAATTACCTTAAGGCAACAACAACAACCTAAGAAGAATAAAAGATTAGTTTAAGGCATAACGACAACATAAACTTCTCTAGCATGAAAATGGTTAATGAAACTAACGAAGGCAACAACGAAAACATAGTCAGGTGATGGAAGTCTAATAATCTCAATCCTAAGGCATCAACGGCAACAAAGACAAAGAAATTATAGAAATCATGAAACCCTTTTAAAAGTCATAGACAAGTTTAAAACTCATATTTATTAACCAATTACAATAAATAAATTCAGAAAACTAAGAAACTCTTAACTATTCATACTAATCTTTGATATCGGGGTCCTAAACTTAAAAAGAATTTAACTACTCATTATTTCTATTGAATTGAAAACAATTATAGAAGATATAATTAAAGACTGAAATTAAAACTAAACTACTTTGATCTTTGACCTCCTAGATCCTAGTTGTCAGCTATGATAGGGAATTCTTAGATGGATTATTATGGATGCAGACTTTCTTTTTTATAGATTCATAAGAGGTCGATAATAAGAAATCAAGACTCTATCCTAGGCAAACTACCTACTATAGAATTTTCCTAAAATAAACTTTCTAACACATATTCTTCTTTGTTTAGGACTCCTTTTATGTGAAGATCTTTCTTCCTTGTTTTCAGCAGCTTGATCTTTCCAGGATTGTTCTGGAATCGTGATCTTCATGGACTCCTCGATTATGTACGTCAAATTTCGTAAATTACAATTCTTCATGATTTTGCACCCTCTCACAATGGTATCATGAGTCTTTAGAATCGAATCACGTAGCTTCTTTGAGAAATCGTGATTACGATTGCAGATTGTACAGTGTATGTCACACGATTGTCTCTCGATCACTCGTAATTTTTTTTTCTTTCTCTCGCAGGCTTCTCAATGCTCTCGTACAACTCTTGATGCTTTCGTGGTGGAATCGTATGCTTTACGATTCTTCAGTTGTTCCATCGCAAGAGTGCGATTGTGGACTTTTTCTTTCTTGAGCTTACAATTTCATTCTTTTGCTTCGTGAGCAGATTGTAGGAGTTACTATCCTGCTTCGCTTGCTCATATGGCTGAGGTTTCTACTACGATTTCTGATTTGTTGAGCTGCAATCTATGATATGTGCTATCGTGAGTCCTATTTGCACATATATTTCTTTGCTTCTTTTATCTGCTGATCTGAATATCCACTATCAAGGAGTTGTTAGTATCAAACTATGCACTATCAACACTCAATTGAAGGTATCAAAGTGGTAAAATCTGTGAATGATCAATCTCCATATAAAAAATGTAAATAATTGAAATAAATAGAAAATAATTCATTAATATACAAGAATTGAGTCTTGAAACAAATCCACACAAAAACTTTAATCTACCCGCTATGATCTTGATCCAAAAAGATTTGCTATTCTACCCTAAAAGTTAGAAAATTGATAAAAGAAAGCAAGAAAAATGAATACGGCTAGCAAAAAGAACTCTAAACCTTAACTCTAATTCTAACTTATTTAGGGTCTTAGTTTGAGACCCTAACCTCTTGCCAAAACACTAAAATTGATTGATTGATTTAAAACTGAGTTCCGCCGTATTTCAATTCACTTAAAATTGATCGATCAATTTAAGATAGAGTCAACAACACAATTTCTTCTTTAGGTTTCTATCGATCGATCTCTTTTCCATGATTTTTTGTGCTCGATGCTCACTTGGTTCTATATTCTGGCGTATGTGATCGTTATGTTCCTTTGTACAATTGAATTGATCCAAGGGTCAGGATCTCCTGAAATCATTAAAACTCCACATAAACCGATATATTACTTCATCGAACGGCTAAGTGTACATCTCAGGGTGTGAAATATAATCATATTTCAACACTTATCACATTATCTCCCATACAAACCCAGATGGGGGAAAAAGTGGAGCATGCTATGAAAGAGAAGGTAGCAAAGAAAATAGAAGCATCGAAAGTGGCAACACCGAAGAAAGAGATGGTACAAAGAACTATAGAAAATGGCACCACCTATGAAAGAGAAGGTAACGACAACTTAGGTGTGTCAATTCATAGTTAACTAGTACTAACATGTTTAATGTTTAAGATCATTTGAGTAAGATCGGACAAATAAGGAGACCGATAAGTCTATGTTTGTGTTCAAATACTTCCTTATAAAATGATCACCTCTATCTCTTTATGGGAAGGCCACATTAGGAGCGCGTATAGGGTGCTCAACACTCAAGTATGCGACATTAAGATGAACTCTGATCTAGGGGCTCTTAAACTAAGAGAGAAGTAAAGGCTGGTTGTGAGTCTTCATTTATTCAGAATACCTTTATATATAAAGATTAGTAAAACTAAGATCAAATCTAATTAAAATCTTTGAAGATTATTTAATTGAAATTATTTTCTAAAATAAACCTAACTAATTGCTCTTAACCAATTTAATCAACTCAATTAAAGCATTCTGTTCTCCCAAAATATCATGTAAATTTATCTTAACATCCTCCCCCAATCGCATTTCTCTTTGAAAAAGAATGCATAGTAAATTATATGGAATGCTAGCCTTTGACTTAAGAAGAGAGTTGGTGATAAATGGTTGAAAATGTATGATCGTGCTTGATGGTCGTCATTGCATGTTTTTGAAGTTCATCACATCCCACTCATCTTGAATCATGTTGAAGCCAGTGACCCACTAGATCAAGTCTGTCTTGATCTCCTAGAAGTACTCAAGGTGTGATCGTGTGTGACAATTCTCGTTGGAAGATCTTTATTGAAGCTGATGAGATAGTGGGGTAGTGAGGTTCGGAAAGTTGAAGATGTGGATGGTTGTGAGGAAGGAAAACCCCTTTATCTTTGATAAAACAACAAAGAAGTTTTAAAAGATAATAGAATTGCAAAGGGGACTTTATAAAAACATCCCCCAAATCCAAACGTTTTAGCCTATTATACCAAAAGCAAACATTTTAGGAAAAATGGTTTCCACATTTTTTTAAAGCTCAGAGATCTGTGTGATAGAAAATACCCAATTATGAGATTACAACTTTACCCTTCTTCTCCCCAAAACCATTAAACTTGTTTTCTTCTTCTATTCTTCTTAGACAAAACTACCGGAGTTCTTTTCCAGTGAGCTTTTCTCGCCGAAACTCGGCTTGTGACGACTCGATTTTCCCCACATGGATTTCAGGGAAAATCAAACCGTCGGTTATGATGTTCAGAATCCACACTGAGTGCTCTGATACCACCTGTGACAGCTCAACTTTCCCACCACGGATTTCTAAAAAAATCGGACTGTCAGGTCCAATAGAGCCCACACTGAACTCTTGGATGCCAATTGTGACGACCCGATTTCCCCTTACCCTGAATTATGGGAAAAACCAGATCATCAGATGCTCTTATGAACATCTCTGATACCAACTTTGACAACCCAACCTTCCCAACATGGATTTCTAGGAAAGCTAAACCAATTGTGATGATACGATACGGTCTAATCCATAATCTTTGATACCAATTGTGATGATTTGACTTTCCATGTGCGGAATTCGAGGATTGCTGGGTCGTCCAATGTACCTAGTGCATCTACATATGTGCGGAATCAAGCAGATGCAATACATAAGACTATACTAATATCATATGGCGTTGGTAGATTCTATATACATTTGTACACGGAAACAAATCCCAAAAAAATCAACCACCGGTGACAGCAGACCATCACCTAAACAGTGGTGCATATCCAAAATATAAATTCTATTTTTTGTACAAATATCTCACACTACACTAAGTCAAAGATAATCAAAACCCGACTACGGGTAGAACTAGTTTGGCGGAAGATCTGCTTCTTCCTCCGGAATGTAGTCTGGGTCCTCCTTGAGCTCAGGATCCCTCTCGATGTCTACCCTGTGACATAATGTCGAGATGAGCTATAGTCCAAGCTTAGTAGGGAGAGTTCAATACAGATTTGCATTTTTACATACAAAGCATAGATTCAATGATGAAAGGCAAAAGCATTTTCAAAGCCAGTTCATAATTCAAAACATTAGTTCAAAAGCACAGTTCTAAACATGACATATGCTACGGAGTGGTCACACAGGTGAACTAAAGTCAGAATGAAAACTGAAATCAAAGTGGGGCCCAAGCATTCCATAAGCAGAAATAGATTATCCCATACATGGGAAAAGGGTTAAAACCCCAGGGCCTCTACCCCTCTCTGGAGCCTCTACTCCTTTCACCCACTTGATCACAGAGCCAAATTCACAACGGAATACGAAATATTCAAAGATACAAAGATTCACATACTTATACAATTCCGAGTTCATTTACACATACAAAGATTGGGGAATCAATGCGAATCAATGATGCAATGGATTCAACATGCAATGCAGAAATATTAAAAAAATCCTATTTTACTTCTCATGATCATGATTATGATTATCTTTGGGATAATTGCAAATGAAAAGAAAGCGTTGAATTTTCGCTACCTTAATGTCAAAGTCGTATTGCCTTCAAAGCCTCACAAGTCTTTTCAAAGAAAGATTGAGGTAGATAGAAGCAGGGAAATTCGCTTGCACGAATTCCAAATTGGCATGAGCGGATTTGTCAGTTTCCCTGTGACACAGAAAAAATTTGCGTGAGCGAATTAAACCCGAGAAAATTTGTCTGCAATTTGAGGAAATTTGGGCAAGTGAATTTTTCCAACACCATTTTCAGTGCATTCTGAAGGCAATTCGCGCTAGCGAATTTGACAATTTTTGAAATTTTTTCAAAAAGTCTTCTTTTCAAATTCGAAAATCCTCAAAAACCCATTGTACAAGTCTCAAATAATAAAAAATCTAGACTAAACATATTCTACACCATCAATGCCGTAATTCTACATTCTAATCTCATGCATGCAATGGTTTCGGTGATAGATTATCGAAAGGATCGGCATTCGCGCTTTTCATGTGTCTAATCTACAAAATCTTTTGCATGCGATCCAAACACACGTAATTCAAGACCTAACTCTCTGAAATTGAAGCCTACGTGATCGCGTTACGACACATACCTTTTCATATCATGCATGCAACTTACGATCATCATTGATATCAACAGAAATTGGGTGTAGCTTCGTATCTGTTCGATTCAATCTTTGATCGTAACAGTGTCGCGATGGTCTAAATAGCGAAAATCTTTTTGAAGAAGCAGATGCTTGACAAGGAAATCAAGTGGCTGAGATCCAAGAAGGAGGAGAATGAGGAAGGGAAGTAGGCTCTCTTCTTCTCTCTTGGATCTCTTTGTTAATGGACTCTCTCACGAAATTATCATGCATGATTTATGCGTGAGAATTGGTTTTATACTATGGGACACTGATCCTGTGCGCAGCCGGCACAGCAAAGATGGTGTACGGGCACTTATTAAAAGTTTCAAAAGTGAAGTCTCAATTACCACTTAACAAGATTTGATCCCCAGACCTCACACATACAAGCAAAACCTCTAACCAGTAGTGCTCTCACGGAGCTTGTGTAAACGGTTACACAATTAAATACAAAATCCTCCGTACACACTTACTTATTTTGAAATTAATTAATTGTTAATGTTCAAATCTAAGGTGCATTTCGGCCACGGTGTCGAACACGAGCATTCGGTCAGCGTGTTCGGTTTTGGAAATCTCGGGGATGTTACACTGCTCTTCTACTCTTCTTCGACAAAATTGTCGGAGTTCTTTACTGGTGAGCTTTTCTCGTCGGAACTTGGCTCTTCTTCTAGCCTTTCGGTACTACCACCAGCTTTTAGCTCTACACACACCCTCTTCATTTACTTCAACGCCAGACTAACGGACGAAAGCTTAATCTTTGTCAGCAACAAATCTAATTAGTTCATCAAATTCGACATAAAACTCAGAATTTTAGAAGAAAAAAAAGAGAAAAATTTAGTGGTTTTTAGCACAATATGATAGAAAATGAAAAAAGAGCACAACCTTGCTGACAAATCCAGTTTCAAGAATCCATTCCCAAGGGATCTGAAACCCTTTGTATTGCTTCACTACAGCTTCTCTAATATGAGAAATGTTGTATACCCCACGCTCTAACCTATATATTATGTGATTTATTAGAATTGTTGGAAAATATGAAGGATGGAAGCAGAAATAATAGAAATTGAATAAAAAATTGGAAATAAGAGATTAAAAAGGAGGAGCTTCTTTACTTTTCAAATAAGAACTGCATCTTCTTGAGAGCAGGGTGGCAGGACCGACGGAGTTTGTCGTGAAACGATGCCGGAGTTCTTTTCTGGTGAGCTTTTCTCGCCGAAACTCTCTTGTTTCAAGTCTAATCAATCTTGTTTCAAGTCTAATCAATCTCGTTTGGTGATCAAGATTGATCAAGAACCATTAAATTTGAAAGGCGAGAAGAAGAGTCGAGTTCTAGTGAGAAAAGCTCACTGGAAAAGAATTCCGACAGTTTTGTCGAAGAAGAGCCAAGTTTCGGCAAGAAAAGCTCACAGGAAAAGAACTTTGACAGCTTTGTCGAAGAAGAATAAGAGAAGAAGAAAACAAGTTTGAAGGTATTAGGGAGAAGAAGGGTAAAGTTGTAATCTCACAATTGATTATTTTACATCACACGGATCTCTTAGCTTTACAAAATCATAGAAACTCTTTTTCTTAAAAGGTTTTCTTTTGGTATAATAGGCTAAAACGTTTGGATTTGGGGGGTGTTTTTCTAATTTCCCCAATTGCTGAAAAAACTTTGAGATAGGAGTTAGGACTATGTCCAGATTGATCGAATTGAATGATTGAATCTGACCATAAAAAGCACTTATAATAAAATAATGTTTTATTAAACCTAAATTAAATGTGTGTGAGAGAGAGAGATTTCAAGGTCCTAATCTATAAAGGAGACTGCACCTCTTTTTGGAATGATAGGTGGATTGATGCGGTTCCCCTCAAAGAAACTATAATGACCCGAAATTTCTACACGAAAACCCGTGTCGTTAACATTCGTGTCATAGGCATGCGATGACTTAATCCTAATATGATGGTAAATTATTTGAGAAAATACGAGCCATTTTTTTTCTAAAACAATATTATAAAAACATTAATCGAATTATTTACTAAACTGAAACAAATAATTTTTATATTCATAAATGAAAATACTAATCCAAAAATACCACCGGTGACGTCGTACGTCACACAAATAGTGGTACTTACATCAATATACGCGACAAATAATAAATATTCCAAATTTTTTTTATTAAGTCGTTCCAAGTCTTAATCAAAGAATTCTCACTTAGGATAAAATTCTTTAGGTGGGAGGTCTTCCTCATCTTCAGGCATTAAATCAAAATCCGCTTCCAACTCAAGATTGCTGTCAACGTTTGTACCTGCGACACTTAGTGTCGATGTACAACCGTGGGTTCTCACGAGTCCGTTGCGACGATGGACTTTTTTAAAAAAGATGGAGTCGCCACCCGAAGCTTTTGGTGTCCCGGGATACCTCAAAATTGATATATAAGAATTGAAGTGCAAAATATGACTCCGATTTACCATTTAACGCCAAAGACTCTTGCGTAGGGGCTTCAATTATCAATCGGGAAGGTGTTAGGCACCCGATTGACCTGCTCGTAAGCGGTCTCTACTATAGCCAGGTCTATGTTAAGATATATATATATATATATATATATATATATATATATATATAAAGTGAAAAAGTGAGTGGCACTTCCTCTTGCCTGAAAGGCACCACGATTCTATTGGGCTCTTCGTAAACACTAAAATTTTGGCGGCGTAACAGCCCAAATCCTAGGATAGAGGAAAAATAAACAAAGAAGGTAGAGGAATAGAGGGGAGAGCCGGAGCTCTCTTGCCCTTGTAGCACCAGTGGTTGGATGACGTAGGGTCCTTCCCAGTTTGGCTTGAATTTTCCTCTCAAATCGACGAAGAGAGATGGGAAGATTTTCTTGAGTACCGTGTCACCCACCTTTAAATCACGGATGTGAACATGCTTGTTGTAAGCACGTGCGATCTTTCTCTGATAGGCTTAGGTATGATACAAGGCTAGGAGCCTTTTCTAATTGATCAGATTCAACTATTCGAAACGGGATTTTCTCTTTCGGCTTTCGGTAAATCAGACTCAATGAGGATACAGAGTGAAGGTACTTTAACTTTAACTAGTAGCACGACCTTAGTTCCATACACAAGAGAGAATGGTGTTGCTCCTGTAGCGGTACTGATTGATATTTGGTATGCCCATAGTACAAAAGGTAACATTTCACTCTAATCTTGGTATGTGATTATTGGTACACGCTTTTTCTAGGTCCCTTTTGGTCCCTTGAAAGAGTGGCCCAATTCGGTCCAAGTGGACTCTGGTAAAGGCGGTGTTTTTTAGAGGTAATTAAGTACTGAAAGTAAAGAGGTAAATCTCAAGAAAATACCTGGTTCGATACGATCGCTAGCTATAGATATTTATTGATGCTGTAACACGTCACTGATTACGCCTTCTGGGGTGGAGGTATGGGTTGTTCTCTTTACTGAATCATCGGCCGGCCGATGTCAACAGCACCGGGTCGCTTGTAAGTTTAGTCAAGCTAGTTTTCCTGATTCTCTTCTAACTACTTTTTGCATTTCCTACTCTTGCTATGGTTATCGAGGATCTAATTTCTTTAATCCTATTAGGGGTCTAATTCATCGGGGAATCTTAATTCAACTGGGTCTCATAATTTGACTAGAAGTCTAATTAATGTCCTAATTCCAGTGGAAAATCTAGTTATGTCAAAATCTAATTGGGATTCTAGCTAATTTCCTAATCTTATTAGAAATACTAATCTTCCTAATTTTACTAAAACTATAATTAAATAAACTACGTAAGTTAATTCTACCAAAACTCTAATCACGCGCTCTTTACCAAAAGGAACTGATCGCGCGTTCTTTACCAAGCGTGCAATATGATTGCACGCATCTATTAGGGAGCATAATCAAGGTCTAAGGCAGTCCTCAGGAAGTGCATGCCTGGTCCAAGAGGGACCAATTGCGCACTAGCCATGGAGCGTGCAATCAATTTATGCGCGCTAGAAAGGGCGCATAATTTGGGATTTTCTTGGGTTTGAGTCGGGTCCGAGCCACAGAGCTATTGTTTCAGCCTGGGTCTCAATCATGTATTATTATTTTAGTGCATGGTCCCGGTATTAGGGTTTTAAAATCTTCAGAGAAGGCTAGTCCTTTTCTGAAGATCATGGGCAAGGTCAAAGATTGAGAGAACATGTTTGTATACTCCGAGAGGGCAAAATGGGGGTGTCTACAGATACCCCTCTTCGGCGCGTTCTTGCAGAGTAAGAATGCATCGAAGAAGTAGACACCCCTCATTTGAGGTGCCTTCTAGTTTTTCTTGGGAAATCATAAATGTGAATCGGGGATGCTGACATGAGATGCCTGGCTTTCATATCTATCAACACAAGCTAAAATGGAGCATTCGGGGGCTCAATGGTAGCTGTCAAAAGGCATATTCCATGCCGTGGATGCGAGTGACATCCCGTCGCGTATCACGACATGCTGCTAGTAGCAGTCAATAGCAAAAAGAGGCATAACTTAATCCTTGGGTGAAAGGGGCATCCCGCCGCATATCGCTACTTGCTGCAAGGGGCAGTCAAACGGTATGAGAGTCGATATCCTAATCTGTAGGTGTAAGGAGAAATTAAACGGAGGGATATCTGACACAATCGAGGTATCGGGGGGTGTCATATGAATGTCCAGAGACAAGGTCTAGAGACCGATAATAAGATGAAATATCATGTAATGGCGAAGGCTTTCGCAAGTTATGTCAGATCGGGCATGCCATTACTCACCCCAATGCACGTCAGGTGTCCCTTTTCCGTGGACATTTATTATTTCTCAGAGTTGAATATATATTTAATATTTGGTTTCCCAAGGAAAAAAATGAATTGGAGTGGTGAGAAGTGAAAGTTTGACAAGTAGGAGATTTATCTGCATATTATTATATTTTTTGTTTGAAAATTTGGAAATTTAACTTAAGATCAATTCGGTTGTAAATGTTCGAAAAACATGGCTTCCGAGATGTCATTGAGCAGATCCACCGGTATGGGATTTGTGGACCTGACTGTTTACGTGATTGTTAAGATGAAACTTGGTATCCCGGATGCTCCGTCTAACCTTCTCGTGAATACTGATGATTGTCTCTTATGGGAGGACTACAGTGATTCACGGATAGAGAGAGACGGGTTTTTGAAACATTTGACTTAGTCCTAGCTAGTTATATTTTATAGAAATATCGAGTAAAGAGAAGGGGGTGATACTTACCTGAATTGTTGCCTGCTGGGGTTTTTGTATGTGATGGGATTCGCTGGTTATCATAGTGACGTCGCGATATGACATTGGAGGGTTTCCTTTCTTTTCTTCACTTCTGCTATAGTGAGACCTAATGGTCACCAATGTGATGAGATGTCTTGGGGAGGTGAGGTTCGTGATGGAACATGGTGGTCCTCACCCTCTGATTTCTATAATGGTAGGGGTTTGCTGATTATCGCGCAATGGGACAGTGGAGGGTCTATCCTCCTCTACTGCCAGCAAGCGCGTGTTTCGGTTGCGGTAGAGTCTGATGATTGCTGTGTGACAAGGGTTTGGGAAGTGGACTCTCTTCCTTCACGCTGGGATATTGGTTGAGCCTTTTGGTTGTGTATCGTGGTAGTTTATGGCTGAACATTTCAGGTGGTAGCATCGCGACAGGATGGCTTTATGATGGGGTTATTGCGTTGCGTTAGTACATGCTCATGAGTGTGTGATAGGGTCTGGTCTGATGATCCCTTAGTTGCTTCAATGTCGCGATGGGACAATGATGGTGTTTCTTTCTTTAGTAGATCTTGGTTGGATGACAGGCCGGGGTCATTTTGAACGGTGTTTTGAGGTCAGGGGGGACTTGCCCTTGGTGATATTATAGGATTTTTGGGAGGCTCATTCTTAACTCTTCGTGATGGGACATTGGTCGGGCCTTCCTTTGGTCGCGTGGTAAAGTTTTAGCGTCGCGGTGGGACATAGGTGTGGTCAACGTATCCCTCTCTCTAAACGGCCTGTGAGGCTACGCGATGGGACAAAGGAGAAAGAGGGATTCTGATCGAGATGGGACAAAGGGGTGTGTGGGTGTGTGGGTGTGCATTCTATTTGAAAGGTGGTTGTAGTTGAGTATTACGCGTAGGGTACCGAGCGTTTGATTAAATTACACGGTGGATCACATATGCGTGATTATGGTATTAGGGAGGTGATTGAGCGTTAGTGTGTATGTGTGCAATATCATTAAGTGCTCTATGGATAACGTGCAAATGAAGTGTCGCGGGGCTGGCAAAGTGGAGGTGTTCGGGTGTCATTTCAGCTTTTGCGCATGAGGATTAGCGTACAATTAGATTATGCACAAGGGTCAGTGTGAGCGATCGGAGTGTCGCCAGGTCATTGTGCGGGTGTCCCTTCGGATTCCACGTGGTAATATAGGCGCGCGATTTCATTGTGCGCGGGCGTAGCTGCCCGCGATGGTTTTGTATGGGCTTATGTACGGGCGGAAGTTCAATTGCGCGACCCCTAGTATGCAGGCGATTATGGTTATGCGTATATGTATAAGCACATAATTGATTTGTGCGCTCCATTTCGAGCACCTAATTAGGCAGGTTTCCATATATAATCGAGTCTCTTTCATTTGTCTGCATTCATTCCTGTTTTTCTCTAATTCCTGCACTTTAGCTATAACTTGTGATCTAACCATCTAATTTTAATGTCATATCTTCCATTGTTCGTGGTTTCGCATGATCTTCAGCCTAAGGGGGCTTCTAATGATGGAGTGACTCTGAGAATGGGCGGTATTCAGAAGGAGGAAATTGGCCTTCACATCGGTCCCTTTTAGGGAGTAGTGAAGGCAACATTGAGGAGGCGGCAACAGAGGAGCTGAAGATAGCGGAAGGGATGGTGTTATAAGTGGAGGGATGTATTCCCCAACCAATCCTCCATCTTGCCTTTTTCTGAAGCCTCTGATTGGATGCTTTGAGCTCGAGCTTTTAGGCTTAGTTTTCGTTTTGGGTTGTATGTTCAGGAGGTATGCCTCCGGTGACACTTGTAAAAGAATTTGATGAATGAAAAATGTTTGTTGTGTTTATTCGCTGTATTTATTTTTATTTATTAGCTTTACTCTTTAATTTTGCAATTGAGGGGGCTTTTAATTAATTAATATTTTCTTTTCATGTCATGGTGAGAGGTGAGAGGATGAGTCCCATGTTTGAGGTTTAAGGAATTTTGTTTTAGTCCTATGTTTGATTTTCGATGTGAATTGTGTGAATTTGGGTTTGATTTTTGGAAGTCCCAGATGGATATTAATCTTATTGGTTTATCTATTTTGTGGTGGATTTGTGTTTCTTGGAAGGATAAGTGTTGTGCGATCACTGGTTTATCTAGACTTGTCATGGATTGTGATCTTTCAGGGGGATATGTGTCTGGTTTGGATTCAAATAGATGAAGGATGCTCAGGAATGTGACACTTGTTGAACTATGGTTTAGGAGGTGTGCATTATAAATAGGGGTTAGAAGGCTTGGTTTTATTTTGAATTTTATTTCTAACTTAGGACTTAAAAGTTTGGGGCATTTTTTTATTTAAGAGTTAGGGGATTTTTATTATTTTATTAATGTTTTTTTTTTCTTTCTTTTTATTTTGTATCTCGGGTATTATGTCCTAAATGGTTTGTAATTATTTTTGGTTTATCATTGTTATTGTTGAGAATGAGCAGCATTGGGAATGCGGGGTAGCAATCGAATTGCTACCATGCTAGGGGAAGAGATGGAAGAGTCAAAGGAGGGGGAAAAGAAACCAAAGGAAAGAGCTGCGCCAGAGTTCTTATGACCGACACCAGTTGCTCCTTGGTAGGCTCTACGGATTATCTTCTAGTTGGCGTCCCCTTGGGGGTTTCCAAGATTGGCCTTCCATAGGTGTATCCGTCAGATTCTGGGTGGCTTCCTGTGAGCCACTCTTTCTTTTCTGTCGACTCGGGAGAGGAAAATGAGACTCTTGTTGGAATCCGCTCAGGGTGTGCTTCCTCTCTGGGCTTCTCTATTATCTCCCCTTATTTTGGGCATTTCTTTTAGGGATGCCTCTTCTAAGTATTTACGGGCTCGGGTGGTTTTGAGTGTTTGTCCTGAATCGAAATTCATCTCTCGCTCCGAGATCGTAATTTTTTGTAAATACAAAGGGCGTTCCCTTGGTGTAAGTTGTAATAATTTTTCTCATGTTAAATAAAATTTTATTTGTGATTATGTTAATTCAGCTTTTATAATTTGAGTTAGGTTTTACTATGTTTTTTATCGAATGTCTCCTATTCACCCCGGGGGGGGGGGGGGTATCATCATTTAATTAGGAGACACTAAGTTTAGTTAAGTCTAGAGTATTTTTAATTTGGTCTGATTTGATATAGGTTTTGGATAGTCTTAAATGTTTTTAGGTGTTTAAGTGTGGGTGTACTGGTGAATTCCTAGTTTAGGGAGTGTATGTGCATGAGTTCTAGGTATGCGTGTGAAATTTGGGCTGTATGTGGTGTTTGGAGTTTGTCGTTAAGTTTGGTCTTTCATCCTTAGTTGCTGATGGCTGACAAAATTTTTTTGTTCATCCTGGGCAATTACGCGCTAGGTACAGAGCGCTCAATATAACTGCGTGCCTGGACAGGTGTGCGCGAACTAGTCAATTGTGTGCACTTGAAAGTGCGTATAAGTAGATTGGGCGCACAACTATTCACGCATGATCTGAATGGTTTCCGGTCAATGTATGGGCAACGCTTGAGTTTGCACGCCTGGCGTGGAGCGTATAATCCGCTTGCGTGTCCTGTTCAGAACACGCGACCGGTGTTTGGGTGGGTGATAGGTCGATTATGCGCCCCTTCAATGGCGCACGTTTTAATTTGGGCGCTAGGGGTAATGCATGCGATTCAATTGCACCACCCTATTAAGGTGCGCGATTAAGCCATGCTTTATATAAGCTTGGGGTTTTCAATTCAAACGCGTGCTTTCTGAATCTTTTACAATTTCGAGCTCTCTTGCTTCCTTTTTCCTATTTTTCGTGTTTCCGTGATTTCTTACGATCTATCTGTCCATTTTGGATGCCGTTTTTTGCATTTTCGCTGGTTTTTTTGAGCTCTTCGATCTGAGATGGAGTTTGATGGTATTGACCAAATTTCATTGACTACATCCGAGGTAGAGCGGATGGTCGAGGGGGGAGGTGAGACCTCTGAGGTCCACACCGGTGGTGACGATGAGATGGTTGTCAGGGAGGAGGTTCTTGAGCTTGATGACAGGGACGGTGAGGATGGTGAGGATGGTGGTGAAGATGCTGCTCCTCACGATCCCGTGATCAAGATTCCACTGGAGGAGTTCTTCGCGTAGGATTAGGTAGGTATCTGTGAACAAGAGTCTCTGTTATTTCTAGGCATTTAGGTTATGACATAGACTTCTTAGGATGGAAACCTTTTAATTTTATGTGAAACCTACATTTAGTTTTAGGGTGTGTTCACCTTCATGCGTCATACTTGTATCTAGTTTCAGATTACGTTTACTTTATCACTCTACATTATCATGTTTTATGTGCTTGTTGTGGGCCGTTGCCTTTATTATTATCACCGTCGGTGGTTGCGATTAGTGGTAGTGTAGGCATAAGTTGATGTGTATCTTATTTTTTTTTATCAGGAGCCTCCGACACTTGCCATTGGTACGGCATGGTCAGAGTTTCATGCCTGTTACCGTGCCCTGCTTGAGTTCCAGTGGGCGTGGTTAGCGGCTTTTGGCTTTGGGTCAATTTTGGAGTTGGAGCCCTTCACAGTTGACCGTGGTTTGATCGGGGCGATTATAGAGAGATGGAGGGAGGAGCAACAGGCATTGTAGTTCCTAGTAGGCATGTTGCTGCCCACTAAGTCCGTATCACCGAGCTACGGTTAAAGGGAGCACCTATAACGGGGTAGATGGAGAGTGATTATTAGTTCGTGTGTCGGGAGGTGCTCGATGTCGAGTACCAGTACAACAGATCCGAGACCGCGGTAGTCCGAGTCACTTGGTTCTTTGACACTTTCGCGAGTAGATTTGTTCCTCCGAGGCGTCACTCGGAGGTGAGGGAAATTTTTGATACACGCCGCGAGGTGATGGCATGTCGAGCCCTAGTGATGGAGCTGGGAGTAGCGGCAGATTGAGCACTCTGAGCGTTCTTGATGTATTTCTTCAGGGCGGTCCTCTTCTCATCTTTGGCCCGGGGGTGTGTGACGGGCCTTTTCTTGACATTGTTGAGGGACCTAGATTAGGTGCCCGCCTATGCTTTGGGGGCAGCGGCATTGGCGCATCTTTACGAGCAGCTTTATCGTAGAGGGAGAGGCGTCGCAACCATTGAAGGTTTCCTCCATTTTATCCAGGTGAGTTTTGGTTGATTACTAGTTTCGTCGGTAATATCTTAGTGAGTTTAGTGTGATGGTTTTTGACATCGTGTCTTTAGTTTTGGGCGTATGAGCATTTCTCCTTGCACTGACGGGTCTCGAGGGAGATTACTTTCACGTTCCCTTGAATGCATGTGTGGCGATAGGCAGCGGGGCACCGTTGTCGATTTTTAGACCTATAGACAGTGCAGGGTTTGTTTGAGGACATGCACACAGGGCAGGTACATGGTGTCTGTGTTGTCATGGTGTTTTACGTGTTTTAGGTAATAGACTTGATAGGCCATTTTGTTTACTTCTAGTCACAGGTGATTTGGAGGCCCTATGGTGCAGGGGAGGATGCAGGGCAGCCGGTGATTATGTCCTGTCGGCCCTTATTTGATGTGGACATCTGGGTTCATTGTTTTGAGAAGGTGGAGCGCATCCACCTCTCTTGAACGACTCATCAGTTGGGCCTCCCTTCAGAGATTCACCGTCGAGTGGCGAGGAGGATGACTGGTCCCTCTGGTCACATTTCATCGAGGATGGCGGCCTAGATTGAGGACTTTAGAGCTGGGGGGACCAAGGTCACCCGGGCGCGCGATGAGGCGGAAGCCCGAGAGTTCTTATGGTGGTTTTATGATATAGGCGAGGGTTGACTCTTTACCTGCCCTTTCCATGGGAGCGGTTCTTTCGCAGTTGGTGGTACTGAGTCTGCCTCCGCTCTGAGGGAGAGAGTGGCCGCATTAGGGCTGGGCCACTTGGGTGCGGGCATCCGCGGAGCACTGAATGCACTTCACAGGGTGATGGAGCAGACAGGATGCGCTCCTTGTCCAGATGAGGAGATGTTGTGGTCCTTGACGAACTTGGTTTTCCAGACTAGGACCTTGGGGGACGAGCTTAGGACTCAGCTTGTAGAGACCCGACGATCTCTGGTGAGTGTATTTGTTTGCAAATTTTTTCATTTCTATCTCTAATCGTTCCTAGTTTAATAGTCTTATTTAGTTCCTGTTTGTCAGACAAAGAGGGAGAGCGAGGTCTTCAAGCAGGCGGCATTGCTCGAGTCTTACCATAGTTAGCAGTAGGCTGACCGGGCGATAGTGGCTAGCCTATGCTCTGAGATTGATTGACTGGTGAGAGCTTGTCTCATTTTTATTTTATTAATTGTTAACGTTTTGTTGACTTTGCCAGGTCTGATGTGTTTATTGATATTTGCATAGAGCGGAGATTTCTGTTGTTGGGGCTTCTGCTCTAGCATTCGACCCGTCTTCAGTCGCCTCTTCTAGTCAGGAGGATCCGGCGATGGCCCAACTCCAGGTGGAGTTAGAGCACTGGGTAAGTTTCTTCTCTCTTTTGAGTTATCCGGTCTTACATTGCTGTGGTTTGTTGATGTTAAGTCATGTCTTTTCAGCGCTGCCTTGTTGAGGATCTCCAGACGAGGGAGGCGACTATTGCTTCTTTGTGCCCAGACAGTCAGGTATATTTTGTTATGTGTAGTTTATTTAGTTTTTATTTCTCCTGCTAATCAGTTTATTATTATAATATATTTTTTTTGTCTGACAAGTTTTGTGTTTGTTTTGGTTCACATGCATGTTATTCCTGACTCTGCTCCCTTATTCCCGACTCTGCTCCCGAGGCTCCTCCTCAGGGGTCAACTCCTGCTCCTTCGCAGGTATATTTGGTTAGTGTGGTTATTTTTTGTTCTCAATTTTGTAGCACCATTGCATCCCTGATGTTCTTTCTTTGTTTCTTGTAGCCGCCTGCGTTCGAGGCTCCTCCAGCTGATCCAGCCACCGCTGCCACCATCAAGCATCTTCTGCGGGAGTGTATCGAGCTGGTATGTCTTGGTTGTCAACATTCATTGTCTTGTTATGCATATGCACTTTTTTAGCCTTTGACTTGTGTAGGTATGTGACCTGGAGCAGTCGCGCTCGGAGACACAACGCGTCTTAGCTCGCTAGGAGATTGGCAAGATTCCTCTCGACATCGCAGAGGGCCATCTCCAGGAGGTGACTGTAGACTTGTTGGTCGAGTGGAGGACTCGGATAGCAGAGTTAGAGTGTGCTCGAGCTATGGCTCATGCTGAGATGTAGTCGATGATAGATCTTTTACAACACGAGTTGGCGAGAGTTGGTGGGAGAGTGCAAGGGATGATCGACCATTTTCTAAGGTTAGGATCGAGGGCTAGTGGCTCACTGGTAGAGATTCGTCGAGAGGTTCTCGAGCACATGAGGGCCTATGCTCAGGCAGACTCGGCCCTAGGGCTTATGCTTACCTTTGGTCCTCTGCATTCACATTCTCAGTGGGCCTCTAGCTAGGTGAGCGAGGGAGGTTCTGTTGCTAGGCCTTCTCCTCGTAGGGAGTGTCCTCCGACTCTGGGTGCTAGAATTGAGTTGTCGGGGGATCAGACCCCAGACCCGGGGGTTGAGGATATGGAAGATGGTAGTTAGCGCCCTTCGCAGAGGCTGTGGAGGGGGTAGGGAATTTTTATTATTTTTCCTTTTTTATCCATTGTATATACAGGGGGTATGCCCTCGGTGACAACTGTAAAAGAAATTTTTGATATATAAAAGAGATTTTTGGTTTAGATGTACCTGACTTTGCTTCATTTTCTTGTTAACTTCTATCGTCTTATTTTTGGCACCGTTGCCTGTTATTGACACTGATGCTCCTTGAGTTGGCCTGATAATAGTCGAAGGTTATCTTGTATTTGCACGAGGGTAAAGGCATTAGTAATTTTATTTTCCTCCTTGCTGATTGCCAAGGGGGAAGTGTCTCAGATAGAGGTCTGGTAATAAAAGAGGGGCATTTTTTTTCTTTTTGTTTTTATACTTTTTTTATTCCATCACGCTCCTACACTGGTAAAAAAGCCCCAGTGTAGGAGCGTGATGGAATAAACAGTGTGATATCTTCAGTGATATTCCTCGGGTGGTGACTTCATCATTCTGCATCTTCTTTATGGGCAAGCAGGAGCCTTTAATGTGATTCTTCCTCTGAAAAATGCCCCAGTGTCGAGGTGTAATGGAGCTTCTCTGAGTTTTTGATAAATACCTTGGGCCTATAGGTGGCCATGTGTATTTGGTGAGTTAGTTTTGAAGAAAAGCTTGTTTTGAGACTGTCATTGAACCAGGGGGATTGTCTAATCATATCATCCATATATTGGGGGTCTACTTTTGATAGTGGTCATCCTATCCCGTGGTCATTATCATAGGGGGCGTGCGGTAAGTATAATAAGTGATTGTATCAGTCATCATTCATCGGTTTTCGATTTCATTTCTAGGAATATCCTAAGAGGTTTTCGACTCATTGTCCGAAAATAAAAATTAAGGGTGAAAGAGAGAAAAGGCTCAGTGATGTGGGGGAATAGTTCGTATCTGATGCTTTCTAAAAGGGACGAGTAACAACCTTTTTCTCAGCGTGGGTATGGGGTGCCATGATTGAGCTCTTTGTCATATTTTGCACTATCAAAGTCGCACATTCTATGGTTAGCAGGAGTTTGTTCCATAGGTCAAAATGCCAGGTATCCGATACGTATCATCTGAGCTTAAAACCGATACGTATCGGAATAGTAAAATACTAGACGATACATTGAATATATCGTTCGGGCATATGTATACAAAATGGATGATACAGTATATTGAATGTACCCTATTGTCCCAGTCCAAAACCGATACGTATCATCCAATATGTATCAGTATCAGACAAAATTTTGACCCATGGTTTGTCCTCCTCCCGCCACCTTACGACGACATCTAGTAGTACCGGGACATCAGGGATGCCCTCGCAGATTGCTTATACATTTCTAGTAGAGTTACCAGGGATGTCCTCATAGCCTGTTTATGCTTCCCTGAGCTCATTGACTGGTTCGCTCATCGTATTGCTCACTCAATTTTTTTTGTATGTATGTATTTTTTCAAAAGCAACCTGGTAACACAAGAATGGTGAGTTTTGATTCAGCATAACATCATCATTTTTTGCACTCTAACGTCTCCTCCAATGGCGGGGAAGGGGGATGAGAATCGGGTGTTACTTATGCTTTTGAAAGAGGTGAGGTATGTCACTAATCCTTTGATCAAATTGCACGAATAAGAAGGTGGGCAGTAAATTGGAAGTCTTAAGGATGTTCTGAGAATTGAAGATGTACAACCAACGAATGGGTCATGATAACTATAGGGGTGATAGATATAAGTATTCGGCCATAGGGATGTGATGATCACAGGAGTAAGGGTAGTATTTTCTAAGGTACATGGCGTTCCAAGGGCTGGGGAGTTCTTCCCCATCCTGGTTCACCAGCTTGTATGCATTCCCTGGATATGCGGCTGCTATAACATATGCGCCCTCCCAGTTAGGCTTCAGCTTTCCCTTTGGATGAGCGTGTTTGGAGGGAATGATTTTCTTCAAGACTAATTCTCCGATGTCGAAAACTCGCTCGAGGACTTTCTTATCGTAAGCCATGGCCACTCTCCTTTGATATACCTGAGCATGATCAGCTACCCTTATACGCGTCTCATCAAGTTGCTCTAGCTTGGCGAGCAGGGCAATTCTCCTTTCATTTAAGGATAGCTCATCATCGAGTTGAATTCGTAAGGATGGTATCTGTATCTCATAGGGTAGGACTGCTTTCATCCCGTATGTGAGGAGATAAGGAGTTTGACCAGTGGCCATGCGAATAGAAGTCATATAGGCCAAGAGTGCTTCTGATAATTGTTTAGGCTAGTCGGCTCCATTGCTTGTCTCTACTGTTCGTTTCATAATTTGGATCAACATTTTATTTGTAGCTTCTGCTTGTCCATTTCCCTGAGGGTAAAATAGTGATGAGTGGTGTAGGTTGATGCCTAATTTCTTGTATAACTTCTTCATCTTTTCTGGGATGAATTGTGGTCCATTGTTGGTGACGAACATCCTGGGTACTCCAAACCGGGTTATAATGTTCCGAATGATATACCTCATGAGTGTCGAAGCAGTGTTTCTAACGTAGGATTCAGCTTCTGCCCATTTGGTATAGTATTCTGTCGTAGTGAGTATGAACGCGTGCCTATGAGTATTCCCAACTATGTTCGTAAAGGGTTCGATGATGTCGAAGGCCCACATCAAGAATGGCCATGGTGAGGTTATAGGATTCAATGCAACTGATGGAGCTTTGATGAGCGTGGCTTGATCTTGGCATTGCTTGCAGCATTGGACGTAGAGGTTGCAATCTCTTATCATTGTCGGCCAGAAGTACCCTTGTCATATAATCTGATCTAGGAGTCTCTATCTACCGGCATGGGCACCGCAGGCATTGACGTGTGCTTCTCAGATGATATATTGTCCTTTGACTAGTAGTAATCCTTTGGTGAAGGCTTATTTGTATAAGGTTTCACCGAGTATGCAAAATCTCGAGCATCGATTCCTTATGATTTTCCGTTCGATCTTCATAGCATAAGGAGGGATATATTGATGCTTTAGGAAATTCCAGATGTCGAAGTACCATGGTTGCCCATCGTCGAAAGGTAATTTTTCGAATCTTAATGTGGCGACGGTGGCTTCCTTCTCTATAGAAGTTCTTAGGGCAGGCTGCTTTTCGTTCATGTGAGCTTCTGGTGTAATCGGTAGTTCCAATTTCGCTTACCAAGCGACTTCGGGTGCTGGTGTTGTCAACCTCTTGATGAAGAAGGATTTAGTGTTATGTCCGACTGGTATATGAATGACTGAGGCTAATGTGGCGAGAGAGTCCGCGAGCTCGTTCTCTAATCTAAGAATGTGCGTGAAAGAGATTCTTTCAAATTTCTTTATTAAGAACTAATTTGTCCCCAGGTAGGCCATAAGTCATCTTTCTTTGGTTTTCCACTCCTCGAGAACTTGTGATATTACAAGTTCGGAGTCGCGTATTGTCTTCAACTGCTTGACTCCTAGTTGTAGCGTTGCTAGTAGTCTGGCGATGAAAGTTTCATATTTCTGTAACATTATTGGTTGCCAGGAAGTCGAGTTGAAAGAATTTTGGTATGATAACTCCTTCTGGGCTTAGTAGGACTATCCCGATACCTTTACCTTTATGGTTAAGAGAACCGTCGAAGTAGAGAGTCCATGAGGTCTTATCAGGCTCTTCATTGTGAATTGAGAGCAGGTCTTCATCAGGGAAGTCTGAGTGGTAAGTCGGCGAGGTAATCACTGATCGCTTGTCCTTTGACAGATTTTTGTGTGACATAGATGATGTTGAATTCTTGTAGTACCATGTGCCATTGAGCGATCTTCTCGGAGGTAGCAGGCTTCTCGAAAATGAACTTCTAAGGGTCCATGTGTGAAAGTTTTAATATTTTGTGCGCTTTGAAGTAGTGCCGTAGTTTCATTGAGGCCCACACTAGTGTGAGGCAAGTCTCCATTGGCATGTATTTTTGTTCGTACTTGACTATCATTCAACTGAGGTAGTAGATAGCCTTCTCTCTCTTGCCATCTTCTTCATATTATCCAAGAATTACTCCCATTGCTTTGCCGTTTGCTGAGAGATAGAGGATTAGGGGTCTTCCAAGAATTGGTGGGGATAGTATTGGCTGGTTGAGGAGGTACTTCTTGATGCTGTCGAAGGCCTGCTGACATTGGTCATCCTATTTGTACTCGGCTCCCCCTTTAAGTAGCTTGTTGAAAGGATCATAGCGATCTGAGTGCTGGGAGATGAATCTCCTGATGAACTATAGCCTTCCTATAGACCCTCAAAATTCTTTGATGCTGTTGAGATGTGGCATGTCGAGGATGGATCTAACCTTCACCGAGTCAACTTTGATACCTTGTTTGCTGACTATAAATCCTAATAGTTTTTCGAAGGTTACTCCAAACATGCACTTCTTTGGATTCATCTTCAGTTGATATTGCTTGGATCTTTGTAACACCAGTCATAGTGCTTCGACATGTCCTACTCATGTCTAAGACTTCACTAGTATGTCATCAACATAAACTTCAACACATTTATGCATCATGTCATGAAATATGGCCATCATGGCACGTTGATATGTGGCTCCTGCGTTCTTGAGCTCGAAAGGCATGACGACATAGCAGTAGGTTCCCCATGGCGTGGTGAACGAAGTCGTTTCTTGATCTGACTCTACTAATTTAATATAGTTGTATCCGGAGAAGCCATCCATAAAGGATAACATCTCGTGTCCGGTAGTGTTATCGACCAGGGTGTCGATGTGTGATAGGGGGAAGTCATCTTTTGTGCATGCTTTGTTGAGATTCCGAAAGTTGATGCATACTCGCACTTTGCCATCCTTCTTGGAGACAAGTACTATGTCGGCAATCCATTTAGGGTAGAGGATGAATCAAATGAATCTTACTTTGTGTAGCCTGTCGACTTCCTCTTTGACTTGTAGTGATATCTGGGGATGCATCTTTCTGAGTTTCTGCTTGACGGGTTTAGCATCAGGTTCTAGGACAAACCGATGCTCTACTAAGCTCGGGTCCAATCCAGACATATCCTCATAGGACCATGCGAAAGAGCTGAAGTGATCTTGGAGGACATGGATAATTTGTTATCGTTCCTTGGGTTTGAGTGTCGCGCTGATCAACAGCTTCTTGGGTTCTTCCTCATTGTCGAAATTTATTTCCTCAGTAGGTTCCACGGCAGCTTGTGTTTGCTCATCAAAGCGCTTAATGACCCGTTGGAAGTCCTGGGTTTCCTCGGCGACTGGTGCTCCTTCATCGTCTGTGAGTTTGTATACTGTAAAAGAACTGCACTGAGGGGTTAGTTTTATGGGAGGTAACGCTTCATCAACGCAATTTATGATCGCGACATCCTTTGTCAGGTGTAAGTCGAGGTTATTCATCCTCCTCTCGAAGTCGTGGACTATCTCGTCGGGTATGCTTACGGGTTTGTTACTTCGTCGGGATGCTCGGCGGTTTCATGAGGAAGAGGTAGTAGGGTCACTTTGATCCGAGTCGAGGCAAAGTTCTTCGATGTTGAGGGTAGGACGATGATCGTGTGTGATCATGTCGGTTACTCCTTCCTTGATTCTGTTGAGATGATCACTACTCGTATCCTCTTGAGAAAAGTCTCCTTGCCAGTCATTGAATGGCTCTGGGATGAAGGGCTCCCCCCTTTTATGTGATTTTCTAATTTTTTGGGATTTTCTATTTTTATATTTTTATCGGTTTTAGGATCTTTTTATTTTTTATTTTTGATAATAGGTATTGGTGGTACGCTCTTTTTTCGAGTCCCTCTCGGTCCCATGAAAGAGTGGCCCAATTCGGTCAAAGTGGACTCTGGCAAAGGCGGTATTTTTTAGAGGTAATCAAATATTGAAAAAGGGATGGTAAATCTCAGAGAAATACCTGATTCGTTGCGTTCGCCAGCTGCTAATGTTTAACAATGCTGCAACACGTCATTGATCAGGCCTTTCGGGGTGAAGATATGGGTTGTTCTCTTTACTGAATCATCGACCAGCCGATTTCAGCAGCACTGGGTCACCTGTAAGTTTATTTAAGCTAGCTTTCCGAATCCTCTTCTAACTACTTTTCACCTTTCCTACTCTTGCTATAGTTGTCAAGGATCTAATCGATTTTTAATCTTGCTAAAAAGTCTAATTAGTTAAGTCTCCTAATCCTGCTAGGAATGCAAATATGGAAACTAATTAAGAATGTACTACTTCTATTAAAACTCTAATTAATTAAAAATATACTAATACTAATTTTACTGAAAATCTAAAAAAAAGAGGTTTTAGGCCCGCTATGCTAAGGAGGATTGGCCCAGTTCCCGGGGTACCCTCCGTAGGCTCCCTTGGAAAAATCGGATGGCTAGGGATTATTTTAGTAATAATATGGATTGAAATATGAATTTTGATTTATAAATTGTGGATTTACGGATCGAAAATCGATTTAAGAATTAGAACTAAAATTAAAAAAATTCTAAGACTGAATTTAAGACTAAAATTAAGGATTGATTTTAGAAACTAGGAACTAAAATAAAAAAATTAAAAATTTAGATTAAAACCTAATATCTAAGATCTATAATCTAAGAACTAGAGGGCTAGAACCTAAATCTAGAACTAGATTTAAGAAAAGAAGAATTGGTTCAAAAACCTAAGAACTAGAACCATGAAAAAAGGTAAAAATTAAGGATCAAAGAGATTTAAAATCTAAGATCTAGAGCTAAAGGCGTAAGACCCTAAGGTCTAAAACTAATGATCTAGAACTAAGGACTAGAACTAAGGGCTAGAACGAAGAACTAGAACTAGAAGCATTAAAAACTGGAAGGAAAGTATACCTGAGGCCAGAGCCACAGAGAGAAATCTCGAATCCTTGAGCTTGAAGGCCGGAACTTGAGAGAAGTCCGTGTGATAATGAATTGATTGATGTTTTTGAATCGTGGTGGTGCGTCTTATTTATAGGTATTTGGCCAATTGTGCCACCTGTGGGGTGTGTACAATTGGTCGGTGAATCTCAATTATGCGCCCTGTTTGGTGCGCCCAATTGAATTATACGCGCTGTATCCAGCGCATAGTCACTTTGAGTCGGTGACTAACTCAGTGAGTGATTGACTTATTGGCTCAGTCGAGTAGCCTAGTCCTAGTCTAATTAGACTAATTGCGAGCTCTAAGTAGTGCGTTGTTGGCTGTGTTTGCCTTCCCTCAAATGAGGTCTAAAATCATCAATAAAACTAGGCAGACACACTCATACAGACCTGCAAGTATTCAGGATCTGTTGTAGCAAGCTTTAAAAGAATGGTAAGGGAATGTCCACAAAGAGGTTGTTTAGAAATATGACAAATCTCCAGATCTGTCTCAGATCTGGCACCCTAGATATTACTAATTTAGTTAAAAGACAGGGGAGAGGTTTGGAATGGGTTGTCACTTAAACTAAGCTACAATTAAACATAAGCTATCTTGGATCAAGTTTAGCAGCTTAGATCTTGCAGGGGAAGAGAGTAAAAATGCAGAAAATGGAGAAGAGTAGCTTGGAGGTTGGTTTTTACTGAAATCGGATTCAATTAATCATGCAATAGAGGTTCAGAGCACACAATTTCCTCGCTGGTTATAAGCACAGCTGGAGGGTATAAATTCCACTCCAAATCATAGGATCCACCTGGTCTTAAGGCTATGATCTGTCCACTTTAATGGTCACAAACCATCCTATAGACTTTATCGAATCTATGGATTGCAGTAGATGAATCCAATTGAGGCCTGAGCTTAGATTTATCTTAAGGTATGATCTGTCCACTTTAATGGTCACAGACCATTCTAGGGATCTCCTACAAAGCCAGAGCCTCAATTAAAATAATTAAAACCACTACAGATGCTGCAATTCCCAGGTCACAGACTCAAGGAATCACAGGAGCATCAGATCTAGGGAGATCAGATGGTATCCAAGAGGTCTACCAGTTAAGTGGGTGAGCTGATCTACAACTCCTCTACACAAATTCGATCGATCACCAAATGGAACCAAAGGAAATTTAAATCTAATTAAAGCATTAAAAACAACATTATCATTACAAACAAGGTCACTTTACATTGGAAATACTCTCAGATCTGTAGTCTGTGCAGCTAGGAACCTATAATAGCACTCTTAACCTCACCTAATTACAGATCTAACTTCGCTCCTCGCTACTCCAAGGGACTTACCCAACCATGGTTGGGCTAAAGGAGGGAAATGGGTTTACTCTGCAGGCGCTAATCTCCAGAATTTGGCTTAGATCTCGATCCCCCCCAAATGGCAATTGGGGATCTCTATATATAGCTTTCTCCTGTTTTTCTCGCCAAAAATTTCTTCTAAAAGGTTGTCATAGTTTGTTAGAGTTCTGTTAAAGCATGTGGGTTGGTTAGGGCTTTCTAGGGCATCTTCTAGAATCGTCGTGTCAGTCACCAAGTGCCTCGGGTTGCGTGCAGCGGGTCACTGAAGTATAATGTGTGCTCAGCTGAATTTCTGAGAAGTTCTGCACACGATTTCGACAGGTTTAGGAAGCTTTTGACAGGTTGGAATCGAGCATTTTGGTCCTTTCGCTAGGTTCTCAGATTCGTTCGATAGGTTTTGATAGGATGAATCTTCGCTTGGAGTTCCAGCCTTTTCAGTCCTTGGTTTGGAGTATTCGATAGGTTGGAGAAGCTCTTCGACAGGTTGGAAAACCATTTCGACAGGTTCCGCTCTTCATTCTGCCATTTCGATAGGTTTGCTTTCAGTCTTATTGAAAGGCTCAATCACCCTTCGATAGGTTCTGTTTCAGCATTCTCATCTCGATAGGTTCAAAAAACCATTCGATAGGTTCCTTTGACTCTTCAGGCAGGTTTTTGATAGGATGGTTTCGTCTTTCCTTTCAGCTGCTCGATAGGTTCTGAGATCCTATCGAACTCCTTAATCCACACGAATTCATCCTTCTTCTGCCTTCAGATCCTATCGAAGACCTCTTCAACTGCACGAATTCTTCCTTTCTTTGCTTTCAGCTCCTATCGACGTCTTCAGGTGACCAATCGATAGGACGTTCTCAGCCAGTTTCCACTTCCTTTGCCTTGCCCTGCTGTAGCCACGCGCTCCAAGGGTCCAATGATGTGCTACCCTCTGGTGTGCTGTTGCTAGGTTTGTCCTGTGCTGAGAGATAGCTCCTTTTTGGGCATTCTTGAGTGGTTTTCTGCATTAGTACCTTCTTTTATTGCTGTCTACAAAATGCACTTGACAAGAGCTTATTAGTGTGCTCATAGGTCTATCAATGGTCAGGTTATAGGGTGAAAAGTGGCATTTTTTACCACTTAACACACCCCCAAACCTAAGCTTTGCTAGTCCCTGAGCAAAGGAGAATTACAAGAAAATAAAAATGCCACTTTCGTAGGGAGCACGGGTGCATTTCGCATATGCACCAAGCCTTTTAAACCCCTAGGTGATCCCTAGTGGAGGAGTGAAGTCTCCTGAGGGTTTTTAGTGAAGGTACCCACAAACTTCTCCAATAAGGTTAGTTAATAGTAGTACATCCTGCTAAACAGAATTTTAGTAAACTAGAATAAATTCTCATTATGTCTTTTCAGTTCTAGAGGGTTTTCGCAGAAAAAATTACCAACTTAAAACATGAATTTTTTTTGCAGTAATTCCTTCATCATCAATTGGTTTATGTCAAGGCATTGCGTCTAAGGATTGATGCATAGCTCACCCTTCACTTGAGAATTCTGTTTTGATACTACCCCCATCAAATTGGATTTCAGGCCCAGGTCTTGCCAGGGCTGTTAACTCACAACAACAATGAAGGGTGTAGAATTTCACACAACTCAAGAGCAGTTATAGTCCTCAAATAGGGCTGTAAGCATGAGCATAGGCATTGCTCTAATTTATGAAATTTTCTAACTCTTTTCACCATAGATTAGATAGATCCTTATCTCCACATGACAGCTCAATCCATTTCAGATCAGTCAGGTCTTTTCATTGGGTTGTAATGTGGCTTATGGATGAGGTTTGTGAAAGAGTAGGGGGATAAACAGGGTTCAAAATTGAGAAATCAGTAAAGGTAAGGAGGTGATCTAGAATCCTTCTTCATTTCAGCACAATTCCATCTACTTCTTGAATTTTCAGAGCCAAAGTGGCCAGCTTCTTCTCTTCCTTTCAATCTTTCAATGAAATGACTTTTCTTTCTCATTCTTTTGCTCTCCTATATATATATAGATATATATATATATATATATATATATGGAATACCACAACACCACAGAATGTGTTCTCCTTTCTTTCAACCAGATTTAACATCTTCCTCTAATCTCACTTCTCCTTCCTCTTCCTGATTTCTCAGATTGGGGGTGAACTGAAATAAGTCAAAAGGTTTCGGGTTAACATTTCTGATTTTCCTCAAAGAAAGTTGGGATTTTTAAGGCTCAAGTGGTGTGCATCAAGGGCAGTTCAAAGGTGGGACATTTTAAGCTCAAACTGACCAAGGGATGGCCTTACTTCATGTCCTCAATGTCATGAGTGCTGTCAAGCTATTTCAATTTGGAATTGTCTAACTTGTAGTGATTAGAATTAGATCCAATCAGTCCAAAGAGCAGAAAAATTGCCAAGGCTCTCTTTAAGGAAACTTTTTCAGGCCCAAATCTCACTGGGTATGGCCTTCCATCTCATTTTCAGGGGTGTGTCTTCACAATTTCCTCTCATTTCAGGTTTACTGCACATCAAAAATTATTTTTCACAAATTGTTGACATTTGCCTCATGAAAAATGTTAAAACTACAACTCATTTCAGTTTTAAAAAGTTGTTTTCTTAATATCCTCTTTTTACAAAGATTCCAGTGAGAATTTACTCTAATTAATTCCAAACACTTCATTGTAACCTAGCTGTACTAAAAGTAACTAATTTATTGGCATACATACATGCCATACCTCCAAACCTAAACTAAACAGTGTCCTCACTGTTTCCATCATATGGGGTGGAGCATTTTTTTTTTAAATTTTTAATTTTTTTATTTGACAGCGCAAAAATAGAAGCTAGTAAGAAACAAAATTATTATTAACAGAAGCAAATTATATGATTACAATGTGCAAGCAGAAAGGATGTGAAAAGTAGGCCGGAGGATAAAACTTCGCAGATAGTTCAAGAAATTGCCCCCTGGCTCAGGGAAATCCTCGGCCTGCATTGGGTGGAAGAGGAACTGTAAGTCAGGTAGGGAGGAAGAAAAGGAAAAAGAAGAAGGTTAGGGGGTGGAGGGATGGTTGGTGAAGGAGGATGGCGGCGGAGACACCGGTGGCGCGGTCTTCAGCCTCTTCTTCTCCTTCCTAACTTTGTCCTTTTTCTCCTTAGCGAGGATCCGCTGGACCTCCTCATATTCATCCCAGAGGAACTGCAACGGGTCTGGTTCCTTAGGCGGTAATGGCTCTAGCCAGAAGAGGTAGAGCTGTGCAAGGGTGAGCGTGGGCTTGCCATCTGCCATAGCTAGGAGGAGGAGGGTAGAGGGTAGAAGGGAAGGGATGGGCCGAAGTCGAGCTATCTGCATCTATTTAAGGTGGAAGTGTGAGGGAATATGAAATGGTGCGTTCAATATTGCCGCCGTTGATGACTAGGAATGAATGGTGAATTCGAACAATCAGCATGGGGAACGAAAAATGTGCATTAACTGGCAGCCTATAATTAGGATGGGGAGTTTAAGGCTCGTGCTGTGCACAGATGTACATGGTACACGTGGTAAAATGTTTGTGCAGTGCAACTGCACAGTAAGCATGAAAGGAGTGAGGGGAGGAAAGTCGATTTCGATAGGATGAGTGTAGAGTGTCGACAAGTTAAGGCTTCCTATCGAAGTCGAACAAGTATGGGGCAAGCAATTAAATGCTCTCGATAGGTTTAACCCGTCCTATCGAACAGAATAAACATGCATTCGATAGGCTAGGTTGGCAGCTTGCGATAGGTCGGTGTCCTGTCGAATGGAGGGTGGATAGAACGTTCACTTCTTTAGGATGCTGATGGGTGCAAACAACCTTTCGATAGGTGGGGTATTACATGTGCACTTTTTTCATAGGTTCCAGGCAAGAGTCCAGAGCCTATCGCAAAGTTGTTCTCACCTATCAAGAGGTCATAACACCTATCGAAATCCTCAGCAATCTTATCGACATTCGCGGTTGACCTAGCGAAAAGGTCCAAATGACCTATCAAGAGGTTCAATGAGCTTAAAAACATGGCCTATGTGTGTAGAGCATTTAACCTTAGCCCCCAGCAACTCATCTGCTGCGCTACCAGTTAGCAAATTGGCCGCTGACCTTATGCCTTTGAATTCTAGACTGCTGGAACTTGACATGGCCATTTTATTGCAAAGAAAATTGGTGGAAAGAAGTATAAATAAAATAAAATACATATGATACAAATCGAAGTAAGGTACTAGCCTGGAGGATCCTAAAGATCAATGGTCTCTTCAGGCTCACAAATATTGTAAACGTAAAGTTTCAGCCTCTGGCCATTGACCTTAAAGGTTCTGCCATCTGTGGGATGCAAGACTTCGACAGCTCCAGATGGGGAAACGTGTACCACAGTGAAAGGTCCATCCCATCTGGATTGCAGCTTCCTTGGAAAGAATTTCATTCTGGAGTTGAACAACCATACCTTGTCGTTGGGCTTGAACTCTTTGCAAAGAAAATGTCTGTCGTGGAAAGCTTTGGTTCTCTCCTTGTAACTTTGGGCATTTGCATAAGCCTCTATTCCCAGTTCATCTAGCTCGGATAACTGGAGTTTCCTATGAATTCCAGTAGAGTGTAAGTCAGAGTTCACTGCTTTAATGGCCCAATATGCCTTGTGTTGCAATTCAACAGGCAAATGACATGCCTTGCCATAGATTAATCTGAATGGGGACATGCCTATGGGGGTTTTATAGGCTGTTCTGTATGCTCATAAGGCATCAGTCAACTTGTTGGATCAATCTATTCTGTCGGATCTCACAGTCTTCTTGAGAATATGTTTGATTTCCCTGTTGGAGATCTCTACTTGCCCACTGGTTTGTGAGTGGTAGGGAGTGGCTACTCTGTGGGTAACAGAGCACCGTTTCAGCAGTTTATCAAAAGGTTTGTTACAGAAGTGGCTTCCCCCATCACTAATAATAGCTTTAGGAAAGCCAAATCTGGAGAAGATGTTGTCTTTCAGGAATTGAATGACAACTTTGTGATCATTTATTCTTGTAGCTATGTCTTCGACCCATTTGGAGACCTAATCCACAGCGACAAGAATGAAATTGTATCCAGTAGAAGGGGGAAAAGGTTCCATGAAATCGATTCCCCAGACATCAAACAGTTCAACAACAAGTATAGTTTGCAAAGGCATAGAGTTTCTCCTTGTAATACTGCCCATTTGCTGGCATCGATGGAAAGCTTTACAGTGCTGTCGGGCATCCTTGAATAGGGTAGGCCAGTAGAAACCACTTTGAAGGACCTTGGCAACAGTCTTGTTACCACTGAAGTGACCCCCGCAAGCCTGTTCATGACACATGGTTAGGATGTTGTGAAATTGGCCAGTACACAACGCCGATCACCGTCTCGCACAATGCTTAAAAAGGTAAGGATCCTCCCATATGTAATGTCGAATCTGTGCAAAGAACAGATTTTTGTCATCCTTGCTCCAATGTGGGGGGATCCTACCTACAGCAAGGTAGTTGACAATATGGCAAACCAGGGCATACTTATCTGGATAGTCAGAAGCTGCTCATCTGGGAAGGAGTCATTGATGGGCAAACTTGTTGTGTTAGTTGTTTGGATCCTTGACAGATGGTCAGCCACCACGTTCTCAACTCCCTTCTTGTCCTTAATCTCTAAATTGAATTCCTGCAAGAGAAGAATCCATCTGATTAGTCATGCTTTAGCTTCTTTTTTGGACAAAAGGTATTTCAAGGCTGAGTGGTCAGTGAACATAATAATTTTTGATCCCAACACATAAGACCTGAATTTTTCTAAGGTAAAAACAATGGCTAACGGCTCTTTCTCAGTTGTGGTGTAATTCAATTGAGCATCAACCATTGATTTACTAGCATATGCCACTACAGAAGGTGTCTTGTCTTTTCTTTGCCCCAATACTGCTCCAATGGCAAAATCTGATGCATCACACATCAGTTCAAATGGCAAGGAAAAATCAGGGGATTGTAAAATGGGAGTTGTGGTCAAACAAGTTTTTAGCAGTTCAAAAGCAACTTGGCATTCAACATTAAAATCAAAAGGGACATCCTGACACAACAGGTGGCAGAGTGGTTTGGAGATTTTGTTGAAATCCTTGATCAACCTTTTGTAGAAGCCAACATGACCCAGAAATGACCTAACTTGTTTGACAGTTTTCGGAGAGGGCAAATGAGCAATCAAATCGATCTTAGCTTGATCAGCCTCGATTCCTTTGTGAGAGACAACATGTCCTAGAATAGTGCCTTGAGTCACCATGAAGTGACTTTTCTCCCAACTGGGAACTAGGTTGGTTTCCTCACACCTTTGCAGTACGGAGCTAAGGTGTAGTGTCACAACCCCAGATTTTCAAGAAACGTGCACGTCATGCACCATACACATGTATGTGTGTTTCACAAGGAAACCAAAACTAACCTGTATACACTATGTGTGTATGTGGGAAACACACTAGTATTCCCTAACTTATATGTATATAAGTGAAAGAGAGAGGAGAGAAGAGTCCCATACGTAACTCTATTCTAGCCTAAATAGAGAGAAGGAGAAATAGAGAGAAAGAAAAGAAGAGCCTAGTAAAGAACTAGGGTTTTGTTGGGACTTAAATCGGTGGAAGACCTGGAGCAAAGGGTGGAGGAGGAACCTTGGAGATCTGTTCGTCTAGTAGAGTTTTGAATCGTGGATTGAACTTGCGCGAGACCTATCGTTGGAGGTATGTTAAAGGCATGATAAATGCTTAGGCATGTTTTAAATAATGGATAGAATGATTGGTTGAATGATTTTAATGATATTAAGGGCTGAATGAGGGGAGAAATAGTTTTCTCGAACAGATCGAGGTGTAAAAATTATCGCTCCTCGCTCGAGCGGTCTAAAGGGCTCGCTCGAGCGAGGACAAATTATAAAAATATAGCTCTAGGCTCGCTCGAGCGGTTCCCAAAATAAAGGGGAAGCTCGCTTGTGCGAGGTCTTCAGTAAAGCTTCAGGCAGCTCGATCTAACCGCTCGAGCGACCTCGATTTAACCGCTTTAGCGAGGTCAAGTGACCACTCGAGCGAGGATTTGTGCTCGCTCGTGCGAGGCACCACTCAGTTCTTGAAATTTATTGGTGCAGAAACATGGAGGCTATGCGCTCCAATGATTCTAGTAACATTTCTAAGCATATTCTAAATACATGAAATGTAGGTTTGACGTAGGATTGTGAAGTGTAAACCTCTACGAGAAAGTGTGCATTGAAATTCCGTTGAGGTAGGGAATATTTTTGAAACATGTATTTTATTTCGTCAATTCATATATGCAGTGTAATTCTATTAAAAAGTTGAGTATTGTATGATCTTTCAAAAAGGGGTGTGTGCATAACCTTCAAGGTGAAATCATGAAGTCCCGAGGGGATGAAATATTGTAATGTGGGCATCTAAATGATGTATTAAATCAGTAGTACCCAGGGATACAGATGAAAACAAACCGTGAAACTAAAGCATAATGATAAGGCCTAATGTACTAAAAATTAGCATAAGTCACGGTGAATAACTATATGTAAAGCACATCGATATTTTATTATTTGAGGTTTGATTAGAATACCCCACCGACGTGGCGGGACACCCACGACTGACACGGCAGGATATCCGTGACCGGTACGGCGGCCAATCCGTATACTTATAGCACATCCCAGGGATGTAGATTTGATAATAGACCCCGCCACCTATGAGGAAGGGGCTTGGACAGTATTCCCAGGGAATACATATAACAATTATCTAGTAGACGACGATGGTGGGTATTTCATCGGGGCTCGATGCTATATTGCTCGGGGATTATTTAAGTTAAAGGTTTAAGTGATTAGGCCGAATTCATAACTAAACCAGTAAGATGAGAACAAATAACACCTGGAAAGGAAATCAGCTGTATCCATTTTATATTGTTCCAGTTATATCAATTGTTCGGTTTAAAAGTGATATTTAGTAAATTGTGTTTTCAAAACTGCTAACATATATGTGAGATTTAATCTATATGTTCACTTTGTTTCCCTATTGAGCTAGGATGTAGCTCACCCCTTAGACTATACGTCGCAGGTCCAGGACTAGCGGCAGCAAGGACTTCTGGAGACTTTGATCCAGGGGATTCAGACTACGTGCCCACTGAGGAGTCAGAGCCTCCTCCTGAGGAATTCTTCTAGGAGACCCATTGCGTGCTTTGAGAGTGAGTTGAGAGTATTAGGCACGGCTTGGTATATCAAGCCTCTTTATGAATGTAATTAAATATGGTATGCCTTTGATAAAACATTTGGGATGAACTTTTATCTAAAGGTTTGGGTAAGTTCTTATGCCCATGGGACAAGGACTGCCTTTAGGGACCATAACTATTTTTATATATGAGAGCTCGTTTAGAGTAGATGCGCGCGCCCAAATTTAAATTTTTGGCTTGTATATACCAATGTATCATAAAGGTTTCATGGGCACGACCTTGAGGGTCGTGCTGATGGCACGGATTTTGGGGCACCAAAATTCGGGCTGTCACATGTAGGCATTGGCTAAAATCATCTCCATAAATGGAGAAATTATCCATAAAGATCTCTAAAAACTTATCAATCATATCAGAAAAGATAGCATGCATGCATCTTTGGAAAGTGGCAGGTGCATTACACAACCCAAATGGCATTCTTCTGTATGCAAAGGTCCCAAATGGGCAAGTGAATGTGGTCTTTTCTTGGTCCTAAGGGTATACAGGGATCTGATTGTACCCAAAATATCCATCAAGAAGATAGTAGTAGGCCTTGCCTGCCAGCTTGTCTAAGATTTGGTCTATGAAGGGCAGTGGGAAGTGATCCTTGCTGGTCTTTTCATTGAGTTTTTTGTAGTCTATGCATACCCTCCAACCAATGGTCTGTTTGGTTGGGATCAGCTCTCCTGAATCTGCTTCAACAACTGTAATGTCAGATTTCTTGGGTATGACCTGGGTAGGTGCTAGCCATTGTGAATCCGAGATGGGATAACTTATCCCAGCATCTAGGAGTTTGACCACCTCCTTCATCACAACCTCCTGCATGTGTGGGTTGAGCTTTCTTTGCATCTCTCTGAAAGGTTTGGATCCTTCCTCGAGATGAATTTTATGCATGCACACAACAGGATTTATTCCCCCAAGGTCTGCAATGGTCCAACCTATTGCCTTCTTATGCCTTTTTAGTATACGCAGTAGTTCTTTTTCCTGCTCGGGAGTGAGGGAAGAAGAGATTATCACAGGCAGTTTGGTGTTGTCTCCTAAAAAGGCACATTTCAAAGATTTTGGGAGCTACTTTAACTCCACCTCTGGGGGACTGATGAGGGAGGGCAATAGGGGTGCCTAAGAGGGGGGTGGTAGGGGTAACAAAGTAGGCCTCCATGGATGGTGCTGTGCTGGTGGAGCTTCAGAAGAGACAGGTTTCACATGCTCGATCTCAGAGGTGGGACCTTGCTCTACCTCTGTTTCTTTCCATACTTCGGCTAATTCATTACACCATTCCTTACCATGTAGCAGCATATTCACATTTTCCCGGACAACCTCATCTATTACATCTAGAGAAAAACAATCCTCATCAGGATGAGGTTGATTGGCTGCATTATATACATTCAATTTGACCTTCATATTTCCAAATGACACTTCCATGACTCCAGACCTGCATTGAATACAAGCATTAGCTGTGGCCAAAAAGGGTCTGCCTAGAATCACAGGTATGGAGGTGGCATTCCTACCTGGTTCCATATCCAGCACCAAAAAGTCAGTAGGATAAAAGAATTTGTTAACTCCAACCAAAACATCCTCGATTATCCCCACAGGTTTCCTTTCAGATCTGTCAGTCAGCTGGAGAACAATATGTGTGGGCTTTAATTTGCCTAAGCCCAGCTTCTCATATACTGAATATAAAAGCAAATTTATACTGGTTCCCAGATCTAATAGGGCTTTGTCAATGGTATGATCCCCAATGATGCAGGGGATGGTGGGGAGTCCAGGGTCTTGAAGTTTGGAGGGAGTTGCAATGGACAGGACATGCTTAACTTTTTATGCTGAAAAGACTTTCTTGGATTGGTGTATCCTAGACTGTCTTTTATGGGTGCACAGGTCTTTTAAGAATTTGGCATAGGCTGGGACTTGTTTAATGTCATCAAGTAAAGGCAGATTGATCTTTACTTGCTTGAAAGTCTCCATCATTTCCTTAAATTTTCCTTGTCCTTTATCAAAAGGGGAGGGTGCCTGTAGTGTCTTCGGAAATGGCAAATGTGGGATTGCTCCCTCACTTGCAGCCTTAGCCAATGGGGCCTCTTTCTTTTTTAGTTTTGTCTTTTCTTGAGGATCCTCATAGTCCTCTTTATTCACAGCTGATTGTTCCTGTAAGTCCACCATTGGTGGTCTTGGTTGTGTGCTGATAGAAGTTACCTCATTTTCCTCCTCCAAGTTTCTCACAGGCTCACAGCCCACTTTGTTGTCCACTAACTTACCACTTCTCAAAGTTGTAACAGATTTAGCTTCCTCATAAGTGGAGGAAACTTTACCCACTACAAACTACCTTCGTGGATTGTCCTGTGGTTGGCTAGGCAACCTTCCTCCCTCTCTCCTAGTCAGAGCATCAGACAGCTGACCAAGTTGGTCCTCTATCTTTTTAATGCTCTGGTTGTGAGAGTGCACAGTTTGGGTTAAGGTGTTCAAGCTCTATAATGAAGATAGAACTTGTTCCTCAAAGGATGGTACTCTCACAGTTGGAGGGGGTGCAGATTGCTGCACAGGAGGAGCTACAAGTTGGGCCATGGGTTGCTGATATTGAGGCCTTAGGGCATAACCTTCTTGATAGGGCTGAGCATTTCTGTAGGGCATGGGCTGCTGGGGTTGCTGCTGCTGTTGGCTGGGGTATCCATCTTGTCTCCACCTCATATTGGGGTGGTTCCTCCATTGATACCTAGCAGCAGGCTGCTGCCCATAAGAATAAGCTGCAGCCACATGCTCTGTTATAAAATCAGGAAATTGGTCAGCAGATGGGCATTCTTCCACGGGATGAGCAGGGGACTGGCATATGGTACATGCCTCCTCCACTCTAGCAGCCACAGGTGACTGCATTTCTCCCATCAGCCTATCAAATTTCAGAGTTAAGCTGTCCACTTTCCTTTTCAAGTCACTTGGCACACTCACTTCATATATCTTTCCCTTTGAGGTGTTCTCCTTCATCAATCTAGGAGGCTCTAGATCTCTTGCTAAGGTCTCCCTTTGCATAGAGTTCTCACTAATGATATCAAAGACCTCCCATGCCTCCTCAGCACTTTTATGGAGATAGGTGCCACCACAGGAGGCATCTATCATATCTCTGCTTTTAGCATCAATTCCTTGATAAAAGCTTTGAACCAATTGCCATTCAGGGATTTGATGGTGGGCGCATTTCTTGAGGAGTTCCTTAAATCTCTCCCAGGATTGATGAAAGTCATCAGTTGGATCTTGGGTAAAAGAGATGATACCCTTCCTCAACTGGCTGGTCTTTGACATAGGAAAGAATTTGGCCAGAAACTGACATTGGAGATCACTTCAGGACTGAATACTGTTAGGTGGAAGCAAGGACAACCAGGTCCTAGCTCTATCCTTCAATGAAAAAGGAAAGAGTCTCATCCTAGTGGCCTCCTCCCCCAAACTTGTGATATTAAATGTAGTGCACAGTCCCAAGAACTCATCAATGTGCTTATAGGGGTCTTCTTTGGTCAGGCCATGAAATGAGGGCAGCATTTAAATGATGGATGCTTTTATCTCATAGTTTTCCTGAGCAGCTGGGAATTGAATGCAGAAGGGGGAATTGTAGATCCCTGGTGCATTAAACTCCGTAAGGGTTCTCGGCTGCTGTTGCTCACCCATTTCTACAGAATCAAATTCAACAGAAGTGGGTGTAGTTGGTTTGGATCTGAGAAATCTTTCAACCTCTGGAGTTAGTGGAATAATATGAGGTTGCAGAGTTCTCCTACCAAACATACAACACTCAGATTCCGAATGCAGAACAGATCCAAACACACAACAAACAGAATCAACAAAATTTTCTAACTATTTTAACAAAAATTATCAATAGATCTGAAAGATAACAGGGGAGTAGAGGGATGCAAACTACAGAGCAATCTCTAGCATGATTCTCCTCTCACTGGTAGCCTTAGATCTGATGAACTGTACACAAACTACTGAAAAAACAACACAGCTTACAATTGCAGTTAGTAAAAAAAATAAACAAAAATTACAGATCTATGATCAAAACTTAGATCTATCAATTTCTAAACTGCCTCCCCGGCAGCGGCGCCAAAAACTTGTTGGCTGTGTTTGCCTTCCCTCAAATGAGGTCTAAAATCATCAATAAAACTAGGCAGACACACTCATACAGACCTGCAAGTATTCAGGATCTATTGTAGCAAGCTTTAAAAGAATGGTGAGTAAGGGAATGTCCACAGGGAGGTTGTTTAGAAATATGACAAATCTCCAGATCTGTGTCAGATGTGGCACCCTAGATATTACAAATTTAGTTAAAAGACATGGGAGAGGTTTGGAATGGGTTGTCACTTAAACTAAGCTACAATTAAACATAAGCTATCTTGGATCAAGTTTAGGAGCTTAGATCTTGCAGGGGAAGAGAGTAAAAATGCAGAAAATAGAGAAGAGTAGCTTGGAGGTTGGTTTTCACTGAAATAAGATTCAATTAATCATGCTACAGAGGTTCAGAGCACACAATTCCCTCGCTGGCTATAAGCACAGCTGCAGGGTATAAATTCTACTCCAAATCACAGGATCTACCTGGTTTTAAGGCTATGATCTATCCACTTTAATGGTTACAGACCATCCTATAAACTTTATCGAATCCATGGATTGCAGCAGATGAATCCAATTGAGGCATGAGCTTAGATTTATCTTAAGGTTATGATCTGTCCACTTTAATGGTCACAGCCCATCCTAGGGATCTCCTACAAAGCTAGAGCCTCAATTAGATTAATTAAAACCACTACAGATACTGCAATTCCCAGGTCACAGACTCAAGGAATCACAGGAGCATCAGATCCAGGGAGATTAGATGGTATCCAAGAGGTCTACCAATTAAGTGGGTGAGCTGATCTACAACTCCTCTACACAAATCCGATCGATCACCAAATGGAACCAAAGGAAATTTAAATCTAATTAAAGCATTATAAATAATATTATCATTATAAACAAGATCACTTTACAATGAAAATACTCTCAGATCTGTAGTCTGTGCAGCTAGGAACCTATAATAGCACTTTTAACCTCACCTAATTATAGATCTAACTTCGCTCTCCGCTACTCCAAGGGACTTAGCCAACCATGGTTGGGCTAAAGGAGGGAAATGAAATTGCTCTGCAGGCGCTAATCTCCAGAATTTGGCTCAGATCTCGATCCCCCCCAATGGCAATTAGGGATCTCTATATATAGCTTTCTCCTCTATTTTTCTCACCAAAAATTCCTTCTAGAAGGTTGTCAGAGTACTGTTAAAGCACGTGGGTTGATTAGGGCTTTCTTGGGCATCTTTTAGAACCGTTGTGTCGATCACCAAGTGCCTCGCATTGCGTGTAGCGGGTCACTGAAGTACAACGGGTGCTCAGCTGAATTTCTGATAAGTTCTGCACATGATTTCGACAGGTTTAGGAAGCTTTCGACAGGTTGGATTCGAGCATTTTGGTCCTTTCGCTAGGTTCTCAGATCCGTTCAATAGGTTTTGATAGGATGAATCTTCGCTTGGAGTTTCAGCCTTCTCAGTCCTTGGTTTGGAGTATTCGACAGGTTGGAGAAGCTCTTCGACAGGTTGGAAAACCATTTCGATAGGTTCCGCTCTTCATTCTGCCATTTTGATAGGTTTGCTTTCAGTCTTATCAAAAGGCTCAATCACCCTTCGATAGGTTCTGTTCCAGCATTCTCATCTCGATAGGTTCAAGAAACCATTCGATAGGTTCCTTTGACTCTTTAGGCAGGTTTTCGATAGGATGGTTTCTTCTTTCCTCTCAGCTGTTCGATAGGTTCTGAGATCCTATCGAACTCCTTAATCCACACGAATTCATCCTTCTTCTGCCTTCAGATCCTATCGAAGACCTCTTCAACTGCACGAATTCTTCCTTTCTTTGCTTTCAGCTCCTAGTGACGTCTTCAAGTGACCAATCGATAGGATATTCTCAGCCTGTTTCCACTTTCTTTGCCTTGCCCTACTGTAGCCACGCGCTCTAAGGGTCTACTGATGTGCTACTCTCTAGTGTGCTGTTGCTAGGTTTGTCCTATGCTGAGAGATAGCTCCTTTTTGGGCATTCTTGAGTGGTTTTCTACATTAGTACCTTCTTTTATTGCTGTCTACAAAATGCACGTGACAAGAGCTTATTAGTGTGCTCACAAGTCTATCAATGGTCAGGTTATTGGGTGAAAAGTGGCATTTTTCACCACTTAACATGCGCACAATCAATTATACATTGGATTAAGAGTGCATAATAGGGAATTTTCAGGCGGTCTAGGGAATTAGAGATTGGGTTGGCTTAGGAACCAATTATGCGCTAGTGTTGAGGTGCATAATTCGATTACACGCTTTATAGAGGGCGTACAATCGTGCCTTACACGATTTCTAGAAGGGTGCAAGGCCAGTTCAAAAAGGACTAATTGCGCGCGAGTGGGGAAGTGTGTAATCTGATTACTCGCGCCTAGTAGAGTGCATGATGAAGGTCTAGGCGGTCTTTAGGAAGTGAAATCCTGGTCCAAGAGGGATCAATTGTGCGCTGGCTGTAAGGCCTGCAATCGAGTTATGCGTGCTGGATAGGGCGCATAGTTAAGGACTTTCCTGGGTTTCAGCCTGGGTCCCGACCATGTACTATTGTTTCAGTTCATGGTCCCCATATTAGGGTTTTAAGGTCTTTAGAGAAGGTTAGTCCTTTTTCAGAGATTGTGGGCAAGGTCAAAGGTTGACCGAATAGATTTGTCTATTTTGATAGGGCAAAATGGGGGTGTCTAAAGATGCCCCTCTTCGGCGCGTTCTTGTGGAATAAGAATGGTCGAAGAAGTAGACACCCCTCATCTGCGGTGCCTTCTTGTTTTCCTTAGGTAATCATAAATGTGAACCAGGAATGCTGACATGAGATGCTTGACTTTCTTATCTATCAGCACAAGCTAAAATGAAGCATTCGGGGGTCCAATGGTAGCTGTCGAAAGGCATATTCCATGTCGTGGATGTGAGTGGCATCCCATCGCATATCGTGACGTGCTGTTAGTAGCAGTCAATGGAAGAAAATTGGCATAACCTAATCCATGGGTGTAAGGGGCATCCCGCCACATATCGCGACTTGCTGTAAGGGGCAGTCAAACGGTAGGAGACTTGATATCATAATCTGCAAGTGCAAGGGGCAATCAAACAGAGGGATATCCGATACAAATCGAGGTACCGGGGGGCATCATACGAATGCCAAGAGACAAGGTCCAGAGACCGATAATAAGATAAAATATCATGTAATGGCGAAGACTTTTGCAAGTCATGTCAGACCGAGGGCGTCATTGCTCACACTAATGGCGTGTCAGGCGTCTTTTTCCAGTGGACATTTATGATTTCTTAGAATAGAATATATTTAGTGTTCAATTTCAAAAAGGGAAAGAATGGATTGGGGTGGTGAGCAGTGAAAGTTTGACAGATAGGAGTTCATTTACTTTATTATTCTTTTTTATTATTATTATTTTTTATTTTTAAAAATTTAGGAATTTAACTTAAGATCAATTCGATGGTAAAACTTTGGAAAACGTGGCTTCCGAGATATCACTGAGTAGATCCATCGGTACAGGATTATGGGCCTGACCGTTTGTGTGGTTGTCAAGGTGACACTTGGTATGCCGGATGCTCCGTCTAAGGTATGCCGGATGCTCCGTCTAACCTTCTCATGAATACTGATGATTATCACTTATGGGAGGACTAAAGTGATTCACGGATAGAGAGAGACGGGTTTTGAAAACATTTGACTTAATGTTGACTAGTTATATTTTAAATGAAATATCGAGTAAAGAGAAGGGGTGATACTTACCTAAATTGTTGCTTGCCGAGGCTTTTGTATGTGACAGAACTCGCTGGTTGTTATAGTGGCATTGCAATGAGACATAAGAGGATATGCTCTCTTTTCTTCTACTATAGTGGGACCTGATGGCCACCAATGTGATGGAATGTCTTAGGGAGGTGAGGTTCGTGATGGGACATGGCGGTCTTCCCCTCATGGTTGTGTGTTACGGTGAGTCCCATCGATTGTAGGCGTGACGGGACCTTAGGGGGACTCTGATGAGACGTTCTTGCTAGAACGTGGTATGGGTGAGATGGGATGTCAGAGAGCTTCCTCTCTTTTCTGATTTCTGTAATGGTAGGGGCTCGCTGCTTATCGCGTGATGGGACGGTGGAGGGTCTATCCTACTCTACTGCCAGCGAGCGCGTGTGTTTCAATTGTGACGGAGTCTGATGATTGCTGTGTGACAAGAGATTTGGGAAGTGGTTTCTTAGGTTTCATGATGAGACATGATTGAGTCTTCCCCTTTGTTGGTTATGCAAAGGAATGGGATTGATGGGATTCATGATGGGGTTTGGAAGGTTCGGCTCTTTACGATGGGACATTGACTGAGCCTTCCCTTCTTGATGGTGCATCGTGATGGGATGTGTCCGAGCATCTTGGGTAGTAGTGTCACAATGGGATAGGTTTGTGATGGGATCAAATTGTAGTTGCATCGTGACGGGACATGTGCACGGTTGATGATTCCTTAGTTGTCTCAATGTCGTGATGGGGCAAAGATGGTGCTTCTTTCTTTGGCCGATCTTGCTTATATAATGGTTGGAGTCAATTTGAATGGTGTCGAGATTGTTATGGGATTTGACTTTGGTCTTGGTGGTATAATAGAATTTTTGGGAGGCTCAATCTTAACTCTTCACGATGGGACATTGATCAAGCCTTCCTTTGGTAGTGTGGCGTGTTAGGTCGCGTGGTGAAGTTTTAGCATCGCGTGGTGAAGTTTTAGTGTCTCAGTAGGACATAGCTAATTTATACTGATGTGTCTGGATGTTGCAAGTCCTGCCACGGTGGGATGTAGGAGTGGTCAATGGCTCTCTCTCTCTCTAAACAGCCTGTGAGGCTAGTGATGGGAAGAAGGAGAAAGAGGGATTCTGCTCGAGATAGGACAAAAGGGTGTGAGGGTGCACATTCTATTTGAACTGTTATCGTAGCTTAGTATTGCGCGTAGGAAACCCGACGTTTGATTGAATTGTATGGTAGAAGCCGTGTGTGTGATTCTCGGATTAAAGAGGTGATTGCGCATTATTTTCTAAGTGTGTAATGTCATTATGCGTGCTGTGTACAACATGTAATCGAAGAGTCGTAGGGCTGGCAGAGTGGAGGTGTTCGGGTGTTGATTTGAATTTCACGCATGAGTAATAGCGTATAACCCAATCATGCGCTAGAATCAGTGTGCACGATCGGAGCTTCACCAGGTCACTGTATAGGTGCCCCTTCGGATTCCGCGTGGTAACATAGGTGTATAATTTCATTGTGTGTCGGATTAGCTATGCACGATTATTTTTTCGGGACTTGTGTACGGGCGAAAGTTTAATTGCACGCCCCTTGGGGCGCATGATTGCGTTTATGCATTTTTGTTTCAGCACAAAATAGAGTTGCGCATTTTATTTCGGGTGGTTAATTAAGCTTGTTTCTATATATACTCGAATCCCTTTCATTTCATTCGTTCCTATTTTTTCCTAATCTCTGAGTTTTAACGATAACTTGTGATCTACCCATCAGATTTTGATGTCGTTTCTTCCTATACTTGTAATTTCACATGATCTCCAACCTAGGTGGGGTTCTGATGGTGAAGTGACTCTGAGAATGGGCGGTGTTGGGAAGGAGGAGGTCGACCTTCACATCAGTCCCTTTTAGGGAGCAGTGAAGGCAGTGTTGAGGAGACGACGACAGAGGAGGTGAAGATGGCAGAAGAGGCGGTGTTACAAGTGGAGGGATGTGTTCCCCAACCAATCCTCCATCTTTCCTATTCTGAAGCCTCTGATTGGACGCTCCGAGCTCGTGCTTTCAAGCTCAGTTTCTATTTTGGGTTGTAAATTAGGTCTTTAGGTTTTCGTTTTGGGTTGTATGTTTAGGAGGTATGCCTCTAGTGATCTTGAAAAAGAATTTAATTAATGAAAAATGTTTGTTGTGTTTATTTGCTGTATTTATTTAAGAATAAGCTTTATTTTTAATTCTGCAATTGATTTAAGGTTTGAGGTATTTTGTTTTAGTCTTGTGTTTGATTTTAAGTGTGAATTATGGAGTTTAAGGTTTAACTTCAAAGGGGACTAGATGGATGTCAGGTGTCTTAATCCTATTGGTTTATTGATTTTGTTTTTATTAAGGGGATAAGTGTTATGTGTTTATTGGTCTATCTAAATTTGTCATGGATTAGTGTTTCTAAAGGGGGGTACGTGTTTGGTTTAGATTTAATTGGATAGAGAAGCCTTGTGAGTGTAACACTTTTCACTTTGTGGTTTAGTGAGCATAGGTTATAAATGAGGAGTTAAAGACTTGGGTTTTGTTTTAAACTTTACTTCAAATTGGGGAAAGACTTGGGGCATCATTTTTTTTATTCAAAAGTTATGGGGCATTTTTTTTTTAGTTTATTAGGGGAATTATTATTATTATTAGTTTATCAGTTTATTAGTTTTGTATTTCGGGTGTTAGACCCTAAATGGATTATAATTCTTATTTATTTGTCGTGGTTGGGGATAAGCGGCATTGGGAATATGAGGTAGCAATCGAATTGCTACCATGCTAGGGGAAGAGATGGAAGAGTCAAAGGAGGGGAAAAAGAAACCGAAGGAAGGAGCGGTGCCAGAGTTCTCGTGACCGACGCCAGTTGTTCCTTGGTAGGCTCTACGGATTATCCTGCAGTCAGCGTCCCTTTGGGAGCTTCCAAGATTGGCCTTCCATAGGTGTATCCGTAAGATCCTGGGTGGCTTTCTGTGAGCCACTCTTTCTTTTTTGCCACCTCGAGAGAGGAAGATGAGATTCTTGTTGGTCTTCGTTTAGGGTGTGCTTCATCTCTGGAATTTTCTATTACTTTCTCCTATTTTGGGCATTCTCTTTAGGGCTACCTCTCCCTTGCGTTTACGAGCTTGGGTGTTTTTGAGTGTTTGTCTCGAATCAAAGTTCATCTCTCACTCCGAGACCGTAATTATTTTGTAAATTCAAAGGGTTTGCCCTTGGTGTAATTTGTAATAATTTTCCCGTGTTAAATAAATTTTATTTGTGATTATGTGAAATTTTATTAATTTGGCTTAGTTAATTTTAGTTAGGTTTTATTGGTTTTTTTTTTATCGGGATCGGTCGGAGGCATTTTCATTTAACTAAGTCTTAGTTAAGTTTAAAGTGTTTTTGATCTGGTTTGGTCTCAATTTGGCATAGGTTTTAAGTGTTCAAGTGTGAGTGTACAGTTGAGTTTTTGAGATTTTTGAGAGTGTGAATGCCTAAGCGAGAGTGTGTGTGTGAAATTTGGACTGTGTATGGGATTTTTTAGTGTCTTTTTTTCTAAGTCTGAGCTCTCATGCTTTGACTGCAGATGGCTGGTAAAGTTTTTTTATTGGTGAACCTGGGCAATTGCGCACTGGATTCAAGGCGCTTAATAGGATTGCGCACCTATTCATATGCGCGGGAATGATAGACCTAGGGGTCAATTATGCTCTACGTTTGATGCATGCAATAAGATTGCACGCTTGACTAAGGTCTCATGATTCAATTGGTTTTCGATCAATGTATGGGCGATGCTTGAGTTTGAGCGCCTGTCTCAGGGTGTATAAATAGATTGTGCGTTATGTTTAGAACGCGTGACCGGTAGGTGTGCGGGCGATAAATCAATTATGCGCGTGGTTAAGGGCGTATATTTTCGTTCTTACGGAAGCGATATAGCGTGCAACTCAATTGTGCGCCCGTATTCAGGCACATGAATAGGCCGCGCTCTATATAAACCCAAGGTTTCGATTTCAAATGCGCATTTTCTAAATCTTTCGTAATCTCGAGTTCTCTTGCTTCCCTATTCCTTATTTTCGTGTTTTCGTGATTTCTCGCGATCTATTCATCCATTTCGGATGCCGTTTCTTACGTTCTCTTCAATTTTTCGAGCTCTTTGATTTGACATGGAGTCTTAGGGCATTGACCACATTTCATGGACTGCCTCCGAGGTAGAGCTGTTGGCCGAGGGGGGAGGCGAGTCCTCTGAGGTCCACAATGGTGGCGACGTTGAGATGGTTGTCAGGGAGGAGGTCCCTGAGATTGGTGATAGGGACGGCGAGGATGGCGAGGAAGCCACTCCTCACGAGCCTGCGATCAGGATTCCACTGGAGGAGTTCTTCTCACGGGACCAGGAAGGTATTCGTGAACAAGAGTTCTTTGTTATTTCTAGGCATTTAGGTTATGACATAGACTTCTTAGGATGGAAACCTTCTAATTTCTATGTCAAACTTTCATACTTGTACCTAGTTTTAGGTCACGTTTACTTCATCTTTCTGTGTTATGTTATCTTATGTGCTTTGTGTGGATTATCATTCTTATTTGTTTCATTATTGTTATTTTTACCGCTATTGCCATTAGATAGGTTTAGTCAGCGTCTGTGATTGTTATCAAGGCTAGTGTAGGCCTAGGTTAATGTGTGTCTTACATCTTGTGGTTCGTTAGGAGCCTCTGGTACTGGCCATTAGCACGGCGTGGTCAGAGTCCCATGCCTGGTACCATGCCTTGCCTGAGTTCCAGCAGGTGCGGTTAGTGGCTTTCGACTTTGGGCTGATTTTGGAGTTGGAGCCTTTTTCGATCGATAGTGGTCTGATCAGGGCGATCATGGAGAGATGGAGGGAGGAGCAGTAGGCATTTCTGTTCCTAGTAGGCATGCTGCTACCCACCCCTGAGGATTGGGTTCGTATCACTGAACTGTGGTTCGAGGGAGCACCTATCACTGGGCAGATGTGGAGTGATTATCAGTCCGTGTGTAGGGAGGTGCTCGGCATTGAGTACTGACACAGTGGGTCTGGGACAGGGATTGTCCGGACTACTTGGTTTTTCGATACCTTTGCTAGTGGGTTTGTCCCTTCGAGGCGTCACTCGGAGGTGAGGACTGCTTTTGATAGGTGTCGCGAGGTGATGGCGTGTAGGGTGCCAGTGACGGAGCAGGGTGTAGCAGCAGATCGAGTACTCTGGGCACTTTTGATGCATTTCTTTGGGGCGGTCCTCTTCTCGTCTTCAACCCGGGGATGTGTGACGGGTCTCTTCTTGATGCTATTGAGGGACCTAGATTAGGTGCCTACCTATGCTTGGGGGGCAGCGATGCTGGCGCACCTTTATGAGCAGCTTTACCGTAGAGGGAGAGGTGTCACGACGATCGAAGGTTTCCTCCCTTTTATCCAGGTGAGTTTGGTTGACTAGTAGTTTCTTGGGTAATGTCTTAGTGATTTTTTTTTGTGTTCATTTTAGTCATGGTTTCTGACATTGTGTGTTTAGTTTTGGGCGTATGACCACTTCTCCTTCTTGCACCTGCGGGTCTCGAGGGAGATTACTTTTACATTCCCCTGGATGCATGTGTGGCGGCAGGCATTGGGACGCCACCATCGGTCTTCAGATCTATAGACCGTGCAGGGTTTATTTGAGGATATGCACGTAGGGAAGGTATGTGCTTGTGTTGTAATAGTATTTTACGCATTTTAGGTCGTGGACTTGACGGGTTATTTTGTTTACTTCTGGTCACAGGTGATTTGGAGGCCTTATGGTGCAGAGGAGGACGCATGGCAGTCGGTGATTTAATCTGGTCGGCCCTTCTTTGATGTGGACATCTGGGTCCATTATTTGAAGATGGTGGAGTGCATCCACATCTCTTGAGTGACTCGTCAGTTGAGGCTCCCTCAGGGAGTCCCTTCAGAGATTCGCCATCGAGTGGCAAGGAGGATGACTGGTCCCTCTGGTCGCATCATTTCGTTGAGGATGGCGGCTCAGATTGAGGACTTTAGAGCCGGGGGGATCAGGGTTACCGGGGTGTGTGATGAGGCGGACGCTCGAGAGTTCCTGAGGTGGTTTCGTGATATAGGTAGTGGTCGACTGTTTAGCCACCCTTTCCATGGGAGCCGTTCTTTTATTGTTGGTAGTCCTGAGTCGGCCTCCACTTTGAGAGAGAGATTGGCTGTATTAGAGCAAGGCCACTTTGGTGCGGGCCTCTGTGAGGCGCTGGACGCACTGCACAGGGCGATGGAGCGGACAGGATGTGCTCCTCGTCTAGACAAGGAGATGTTGCGGTCCTTGACACACTCGACCTTTCAGGCTAGGACCTCGGAGGATGAGTTAAGGGTTCAGCTCGCAGAGACGCGACAATCTCTGGTGAGTGTACTTGTTTGTGAGTGTTGTTTATTCCTATTTTTAATCATTTTTAGTTTAATGGTCTTGTTTGGTTCTTGTTTGTCAGACTAAGAGGGAGGGTGAGATCGTCAGCCAGGCGGCGATGATTGAGCTGCTGCGGGTCAGCAGTGGGTTGGCTGTGAGGTCGAGGCCAGCCTACGCTCAGAGATTGACTGACTAGTAAGCGCTTGTCTTATTTTTTTATTATTAATTGTTAGCATTTTGTTGACGTTGTTAAGTCTAATGGGTTTATTGATGTTTGTAGAGAGCGGAGCTTTCCGCCGCTGGGGCTGCTGCTCCACCATTCGATCCATCTTCAGTCACCTCTTCCAGTCAGGAGGATCTGGTGATGGCTTAGCTACGGGCAGAGCTCGAGCACTAGGTAAGTTTCCTTATCTCTTTTGAGTTATCTGGCCTTGTGTTGTTCAGCAATTTGTTGATGTCATGTGATGTCTTTTCAGCGCCGCCTTGTCGAGGAGTTCCAGGTGAGGGAGGCGACTGCCATTTCTCTACGTCCAGAGAGTCAGGTATACTTTGTTTATGTATAGTTTGTTTGACTTTTATTTATTTGCTAACTAACTCCATTTGATGAGTTATATGTTTATTTTGATTCACGTGCAGGTCATTCCTGACTCTGCTCTCGAGGCTCCTCCTCAGGGGTCGACTCCCACTCCGTCCTAGGTATATTTGGTTAACTTGATTATTTTTCTTTCTTTATTATGTGGCACCATTATATCTCTGATGTTCTTTCTTTGCTTCTTGTAGCCTCCTGCGTTCGAGGTTCCTACAGCTGATCCGGCCACTGCTGCCACCATAGAGCGTCTTCTGCGGGAGTGTGCCGATCTGGCATGTCTTCATTGTCTATACTCTATCTTGTTAAGCATTATGTGATTCCTTAGCCTTTGACTTGAACAGGTCCGTGAGTTGGAGCAGTTGCGTATAGAGACGCAGTGCGTCTTATCTCGCCAGGAGATCAGTGAGATTCCTTTGGATATGGCAAAGCGCTATCTCCAGGAGGTGATCATGGACTTATTAGTTGAGTGGAGGGCTTGGACAGTGGAGTTGGAGGGTGCCCGAGTGGTGGCCCGTGCTGAGATGCAGTCGACGATAGGTATTTTATAGCACGAGTTGACAAGAGTTGGTGGGAGAGTGCGAGGGATGATTGACCATTTTCCGGGGTTGGGGTCGAGGGCCAGTGTCTCACTGGTAGAGATTCGTCGAGAGGTTCGTGAGCGCATGAAGGCTTATGCGCAGGCAAACTCAGCCCTAGGGCTTATGCTTTCTTTTGGTCCTCTGCATTATCATTCTCGACGGGCCTCTAGCCAGGCGAGTGAAGGAGGTTCTGTTGCTAGGCCTTCTCTTCATAGGGATTTTCCTCCGACTTTGGGTACTGGGATTGATTTGGCGGGGGATGAGACCCTAGACCCGGGGGCCGAGGATATGGGAGATGGTAGTGATTGCCCTTCGCAGAGGCTGTGGAGAGAGTAGGGCATTTTTATGGTTTCTTCTCTATTTTTATAGTATATCCAGGGGGTATGCCCCCAGTGACATGTAAAAGAAAATTTTGAAATCTAAAAAGTTCTTTTGATTTAGATGTACCTGACTTTATTTCATTTTCTTGTTACCTCGCGTCATCTTATTTTTGACACCGTCGTCTATTATTGGGACTTGGATGCTCCTTGAGTTGGCCCGGTAATAGTCGAAGGTTATCTCGTATCTGCACATGAGAATAAAAGGCATTAATAATTATATTTTCCCCATTGCTGATTGTCAAGGGGGGAGGTGTCTTAGACCAAAGTCTGGTAAAGAGGGGCATCTTCTTTTTTTTTTTCTCTTTTTTTCTTTTTTTCTTTTCTCTTTTTTCTTCTTCTTTTTTTTATTACAAGGAAAGGAAATAATACAACAGGGAAAGCAAATAATTGAAAGGAAACTCTAATACTAAAAAAAAATGCCCCAGTGTAGGAATTTGATGGAATAAGCAGTGTGATGTCTTGAGTGACATTCCTCGGGTGGTGACTTCGTCGTATCGCATCTTCTTCATGGGCAAGCAGGAGCCTTTAATGCGATTTTAAAAAAAATGCCCCAGTGTCGAGGTGCAATGGAGCTTCTCTGGGTTTTTGATAAGTACTTTGAGCCTATGTGTGGCCATGCATATTTGGTGAGTTAGTTTTGAGGAAAAGCTTATTATGAAACTGTGATTGAACCAGGGGGGATTGTCTAATCATATCATCTGTATATTGGGGGTCTACCTTTGATAGTGGTCATCCTATCCTGTGGTCATTGTTATAGGGGTGTGCAGTAAGCATAATAGGTGATTGTATCAGTCGTCATTCATCAACTTTTGGTTTTAGTTCTAAGAATATCTTAAAAGGCTTTCAACTCATTGTCCGAAAATAAAAAAGTAAGGGTGAAAGAGAGATAAGGCTTAGTGATGTGAGGGAATAGTTTGTATCTGACACTTTCTAAAAGGGATGAGTAACAGTCTTTTTCTCAGAGTGGGTATGGGGTGCAATGATTGAGCTCTCCATCATGTTTTGACACTATCAAAGTCTTACATTCTATGGTTAGCAGAAGTTTGTCCTCCTCCCGCCACCTTACGATGACATCTAGCAGTATCGGGACATCAGGGATGCCCTCACAGTTTACTTATACATTTCTAGTAGAGTTACTAGGGATGTCCTCATGGCTTGCTTATGCTTCCCTGAGCTCATTGACTGGTTCATTCATCATATTGCTCTCACTTGATTTTTTTTGTAGGTGTATATTCTTTTTTTTTGAAAGCAACCTGCTAACACAAGAATGGTGAGTTTTGATTGAGCCTAGCATCTTCATTTTTTGTGCTCCAGCGCCTCCTCTAATAGCAGGGGAAGGTGGATAGGAATCGGGTCTTGCTTATGCTTTTGAAAGAGGTCAGGTATGTCACTAGTCCTTTGATCAAATCGCCCAACTAAGAAGGTGGGCAATAAATTGGAAGTCCTAAGGATATTTCAGGAATTGAAGATGTACGATCAACGAATGGGTCATGATATCTATGGGGGTGATAGATATAGTATCTGGCTACAGGATATGATGATCACAGGATTAAGGGTAGTATTTTCTAAGGTACATGGCATTCCAAGGGCTGGGGAGTTCTTCCCTATCCTGGTTCACCAACTTGTATGCATTCCCTGGATATGCGACTGCTATGACATACAGGCCCTCCCAGTTCGGTTTCGATTTTCCCTTGGGATGAGCATGTTTGGAGAACATGATTTTCTTCAAGACTAATTATCTAATATCAAAGGTTCGCTCGAGGACTTTCTTATCGTAGGCCCTGGCCACCCTCCTTTGATATACCTGAGCATGATCAGCTGCCCTTAGTCGCGTCTCAACAAGTTGCTCTAGCTTGGCGAGCAGAACAATTCTCCTTTCGTCTAAGGATAGCTCATCATCAAGTTGAATTTGTAACGATGGTATCTGTATTTCATAGGGTAGGATTGCTTCCATCTCGTATGTGAGGAGGTAAGGAGTTTAGCCAGTGGTATGCGAATAGAAGTCCTATAGGCCCAGAGTGCTGGTAATCGTTCAGGTCAGTTGGCTCCATTGCTCATCTCTACTGTTCATTTCAGAATCCGAATTAGCATTTTATTCCCTGAGGGTAGAATGGTGATGAGTGGTGTAGATCGATGCCAAATTTCTTACATAGCTTTTGCATCTTCTCTGCGATGAATTGTGGTCCATTGTCAGTGACGAACATCCTGGGTACTCCAAATCAGGTGATGATGTTCTGAATGATAAACCTCATGAGTGTCGAAGCGTTAATTCTAATGTAGGATTCAGCTTCTGCCCATTTGGTATAGTATTTAGTGGCAATGAGTATGAACGCATGCTTATGAGTATTCCCAACTGTGTCCGTGAAGGGTCCGATGATGTCGAAGGCCCACATTGAGAATGGCCATGGCGAGGTTATAAGATTCAATGCAACTGATGGGGCTTTGATGAGCATGGCATATTCTTGGCATTGCATGCAAAATTGGACGTAAAGGTGGCAATCTCTTATCATTATTGGCCAAAAGTAGCCTTGTTGTATGATCTAATCTACGAGTCTTTACCTACTAGTGTGGGCATCGCAGGCACTGGCGTGTGCTTCTCGAATGATGTATTGTCCTTTGACTGCCGTGACACTTCGCAATAGTACTCCTTTGGTGAAGGCTTCTTTATATAGGGTTTCGTCGAGTATGCAAAATCTCGCACATTGATACCTTATGGTTTTATGTTCGATCTTTGTAGCATAAGGAGGGATATGTTGATTCTTTAGGAAATTTCAGATGTCAAAGTACCATGGTTGCCTGTCGTCGATTGGTGATTTTTCGAATCTGAACATGGCGACAATGGCTTCTTTCTCTGTAGAAGTGTTTGGGGCAGGCTTCCCTTCGTTCTTGTGAGCTTCCAGTGCAATCGGTAGTTTCGGTTTCACTTGCCAAGCGACTTCGTGTGCTGGCATTGTCAACCTCTCAATGAAAAAGGACTTTGTACTTTATCCAACTCGTATATGAATGACTGAGGTTAGTGCGGCGAGAGAGTCCGCGAGCTCGTTCTCTAACCTCGGAATATGCGTGAAGGAGATTCTTTCAAATTTCTTTATGAAGAACTGAGCTGTCTTCAGGTAGGCCATCAGTCGTCCTTCTTTGGTTTTCCACTCCCCAATAACTTGCGATGTCACAAGTTTGGAGTTGACGATCATCTTCAACTGCTTGACTCCTAGCCATAGCACTGCTCGTAGTCTGACAATGAAAGCTTCATATTCTGTAACGTTGTTAGTGATCAGCGATCGCTTGTCCTTTGACAGATTTCTGTGTGACATAGGTGATGTCAAATTCTTATAGTAAAATGTGACATCGGGCGATCTTCTCAGAGGTAGCGGGCTTCTCAAAGATGTACTTCAACGGGTCCATGCGTGCTAGTACTAATATTTTATGCACTCCAAAGTAGTGCCATAGTTTTGTTGAGGCCCACACTAAGGTGAGGCAGGTCTTCTCCATTGGCATATATTTTTGTTCATACTAGACCATTGTCCTGCTGAGGTAGCAAATAGCCTTCTCCTCTTGCTGTCTTCTTCATTTTGTCTAAGAATTACTCCTATTTCTTTGCCATTCGTTGAGAGGTAGAGGATTAGGGGTCTTCTAGGAACTGGTGGTGATAGTATTGGCGGGTTGAGGAGGTACTTCTTGATGTTTTCGAAGGCCTACTGACATTGGTCATCCCATCTATACTCGGCTCCTCCTTTAAGTAGTTTGTAGAAAGGATCATATCGATCTGAGTGCTGGGAGATGAATCTCCTAATGAACTGCAACCTTCCTATCAAGCCTCGTAATTCTTTGATATTTCTGAGAGGTGGCATCTCGAGAATGGATTTGACCTTCATCTGGTCGACTTCAATACCTCGTTTGCTGACTATAAATCCCAATAGTTTTACGGAGGTTATCTTGAACACACACTTCTTTGGATTTATCTTCAGTTGATATTGCTTGAATCTTTGTAGCACCAGTCGTAGTGCTTTGGCATGTCTTCACTAGTATGTCATCAACATAGACTTCAACGCATTTGTGCATCATGTCATGAAGTATGGCCATCATGGCGTGTTGATATGTGGCTCCTGCATTCTTGAGTCTGAAAGGCATGACGACATAGCAGTAGGTTCCCCATGGTGTGGTGAATGAAGTCTTTTCTTGGTCTGTCTCTATTAATTTAATCTGGTTGTATCCAGAGAAGCCATTCATAAAGGATAACATCTCATGTCCGATAGTGTTGTCGACTAGCGTGTCGATGTGTGGTAGGAGGAAGTCATCTTTTGGGCACGCTTTGTTGAGATTTCAAAAATCGATGCATACCCACACTCTGCTATCTTTAGCGACAGGTACTATATTGGCAATCCATTTAGGGTAGAGGACAACTCGAATGAATTTTGCTTTGGGTAGCTTGTCGATTTCCTCTTTGACTTGTAGTGCTCTTTGGGGGTGCATCCTTCTGAGTTTCTGCTTGACAGGTTTCACATCAGGTTTCAGGACCAACGGATGTTCTACTAAGCTCAGGTCCAATCCAGGCATATCCTCGTAGGATCATGTGAAAGAGCTGAGGTGATCTTGGAGGACTTGGATAATTTGTTGTTGTTCCTTGGGTTTGAGTGTCATACTCATCAGCAACTTCTTGGGCTCTCCCTTGGTGCCAAAATTTATTTCTTCAGTAGGTTCTGCGGCAGCTTGTGTTTGCTTGTCGAAGCACTTAATGACCCGTTGGAAGTTCTGGGTTTCCCTTGCAACTGGTGCTCCTTCTTCATTGTTCGTGAGTATGTACACTGCAAAATAACTACATTGGGGGGTTAGTTTTGTGGGAGGCGAACCTTCATCGGCATAATTTATGATCACGACATCCTCCATTAGGTGTAGGTCGAGGTTATTCATCCTCCTTTTGAAGTCGCGGAGTATCTCATCGGGTATGATAATTGGCTTGTTACTGTGTCGGGATGCTCGGTGATTTCGTGAGGAAGAGGTAGTAGGGTCACTTTGAACCGAGTCAAGGCAAAGCGCTTCGATGTTGAGGGCAGGACAGTGACCAGGTGTGATCATGTTGGTAACTCCTTTGATTTCGTTGAGCTGGTCATTACTCGTATCCCTTGGAGAAAAGTCTCTTGGCTAGTAGCTGAATGGGTTTGGGATGAAGGGCTCCCTCCCTTTTCTGTGATTTTTTAATTTTTTGGGATTTGCTAATTTTATATTTTTATGGTTTTAGGATTTTCTATTTTTTTAATTTTCGATAAAAAATATGATATAGGGTCAGTTCCTTGAGGCGGAATTGACAAGGTAACTTCTGCTAGTTGGGGAAGTGGGACCGCTGCTAGATCAGTTCGGGCAAGCCTTCGGATGATGTGAACTCGATTTAAATTTGAAGTTTTTTTTTAGAGTCCTTATCTAGGGTGATCCTCCTGATGAGCGATGCTGGTGATGGTTTATCAGACGGTTTCTTTTCCTTTTCTACTACGTGAAGCACTTCGTGGTCGAAGAGGATCTGAAGATGATAGTCATCCGAATTCTTTTCTTCGAAATCAGACCAGAGGCCCGCTTGTCGTTGAGAGTCTTCGTTCTGTATTAATCGTAGATACTATTCGATGAACTTAATTACCGAACTTGGGTTGCTTTTGACCATTCTCCGCAATGTAGGAAGGGGATTGGTTTGACCCTTTTGTTCGAAGTCTTCTATTATTATGGTGCAAGTCTGGCAATAAGGCTGATATGGTCAAACGATGTACGAAAATTCTCGTGGGCACTCCCATGCAGTGAAGAAGTGCTTGAAGGTATCATTATTGAAGTCAGAATTTGGGAATTCCTTCCTTTGGATCTCATGGTATACAGTGACAAGTATGCAGGCCTTACAGCGAGGCTGATATGGGTGAAAGATGCAAGGATACTCCCAGGGGCATTCCCATCCTTCATGATCAGGGTTGAGGTTACTATTGCCAGGGTCAAGACCTTCCTCTTCGTTTGATTGTGCTTGGAAGCCATGCTCCAGCTATTCTGCTAACTCAAGTGAGGGGAGATCTATCAAATAGTCTTCATCATCGCTCAGTGGCAGTTGCCATTCTTCTTCCAGTGAGTTCCAGAATATTTGTTGTTGTGGCCCATCTGGAGATTGGGGAGCGTCGAGCTCTAATTCTTCCTGAAATTCTATAAAGGTAACATGATGATCTTTCGTCCTTATTGTCTGTCATATTTCATGCAGGATAGCTCTTCGCACCATGTTAAGGTAGACGCGCATAGGTTGCAATAGGGTGATTCTGGGTAGGGGCAGTGACACAGACACCGCCAATTATCTAGTGAGGATTGATGATCAAGTTCATCATCAGAGTCAATTTCTTCTCTTTAGGAGTTGTTGACCTCCTCGAGGAGCTTCAGCCATTCTTCTCTTAAGTGATTTTCAAGTTTTATTTCTGTGGAGGTAACCCAGTAGTCTTCTTCCTCGCTTGACATTAAGAGCCAGTCTTCTTTTCTTGGTTTTTGAGGCTGGGGCACCCCTAACTCTGGTTCTTCCTCGTATGCTAATGTGGCGATGTGGAAGTCCTCGTCAGTTGACTCCCAGTCTTCTGTGCATGGCTCTGGCTCTTCAGGGGTTTAAATAATGGTCTGACTCCTCTAAGTGGCTTATCCATGTCATCATTATCACAGCTTAGGTTTGTCAGATCAGCGAAGGCTTTGGTCACTTGCTCGATCTCGGTTGCCTGAGATTCAGTGAAGGATGGCTCCTTTCTTCTCTTTGGCACATTAGCCTTCTCAGTAGTTCCATATACGAAATGGTCATAGAGCGACCACTTTGGTGAAGTAGGTAGGATGTCGACTTGCTTACCGTCTGACTGGTAGCCTAATCTGATGTGTTTACGTAGCTTCTTTGGTACGATAGGTCTTATGTATCCTTGCTTGTCTTTGTCGAGTCCAGTGTGAGGGACGTATCCTAGCTGATACATCAGGTCCCATCCTTTTACCGCGGTTGGTTATGTCATATAGTCGGGGGATATCAGGCCCGACTTCTCTCCTCACTACTTTGGGCTGGTGGGTTGGAAGGGATCGAGGGTAGCTAACTTTTGTATCGATGCATCATCAGGCTCCTACATCTTTTTGATATCTCCTGTGCTCAGTATCGAGTTGTGTGTTGTTGGAATGCTCGTCACGTAGCTTGTGTCGATTTTTTTAAGGGGCGTATCGGCGTATATCCTGACGATAGAATCTTCATGCAGGAATTTGACACACTGGTGATACGTCGATGCTATTGCCCCCATGGATTCCAGCAACTTCCTCCCTAATATCAGATTATAAGTGCTTGAGGAATCAGAGAGATGGAAAGTGACGTCCTTGGTGACTGGCCTGAGGCGAACTTGTAACTTGATGGTTCCCTTGACGAAGTGCCGAGAGCCATCATAAGCGATGAGGGATAAGGACGAAGGCCTTATATCTTGTTCGGTGCATTCAAGGACGTTTAATATTCTTATAGGACAGATGTTAAGTCCTGCTTCGGTGTCGACCAATGCGTGCGGTACTGAAAATCCTCTGATTATGACGGTCAGATAGATAGGAGCCGAACTCTCACATAATGATTCTTTAGGCATGTCAGCTTCAGTGAGGTGGAATGACGGTGGGCCTTGGAGTGTTATTTGGATTGGCTGTGGCATCAGGATGGCTAACTCGTGTGATGAGAGTAGATGGATGAAAAGGGGCTTCGTGCGAAAGGTCTACTGTGCTGACATGGGTGACCGGTCCCTGATTATGGTTTGGCGGTGGGTTATTAATGATTCCGACATTTTGCGGAGGCTGTTGGTTATTTTAGTTAGAATTTTGAAGGGATTCCTAGTCAATTTGGTTTTGATCGTTCATGTCATATATCATATCTCTCAACACCCAACAGTCTTCCAGGTTATGTCCCATTTACCGGTGAAAGGCGCAGAACTTGGTGTAATCGAGGTTAGCAGGCCAGGGTCATGGCCGTTCTGGTGGGAAACGAATGACGTTATGATCACTTAGGAGGCAAAAAATATTTGGGATGGTATTGGGTACCAAAGGATAATGATCTTGTCTAGGCTGATAGGGACCTCGAGTCCGCTGATTAAAGTTTTGTGGTGGAGGTACGTTATTATAGCCCTGGGTATTGGCAGGAAGATTTCGGGCAGCTTTTTTATTCTAGTTAGGATACTGGTTTCGGTTAGGATATTGATTCTGATTTTGATTGGCATACCGTTGTTGATTCTAGTATTGACCCTGACCAGAGTTCCTCTGCTGATCATTCCCATTGCCTTGATTTTATTAGTGACTGTGTTAACTTGCTCAGAGCCTGAACCTTTCTTGTTATTTTAAGGCTTTGAATCACCGGAAGTCGATGCCTTCGGTGCCGTGATCGAGAAGGCGAGGTCTCCTCCCTTTATGTGCTGTTGAATACGACTGGCGCGCAGATGAAGAGTAGTGAAGTTTGGGGAATCACTTATGATCAAAGCGCTTCGAACGAGCTCTCTGATGTTATCCATGATGATGTCGATTGCGTCCTTTTCTCTCATTTGACTTCCTGTGCAAGCCGTAAGTTTCCTCTAACGTGACACGAAATTTGTGAAGTCTTCTTTGATTTCTTGCTTTATCATCATTAAATCACTGAGACTGATGGCCTCCTGTATCAGATGCTTGTATTGATCTAAGAACTGTCCGGCTAATTCTTCGAATGTATTGATTTTATGTAGCGGGAGCCCAGCGAACCAATCGAGGGCTTCCCCTTCGAGTGACCTCTGAAAGTAGTGTATCAGGAGTCCATGATTGTCGAGAATAAACCGACAGTCATTGCAGAACAACGACAGATGGTGGTTTGGATTCCCGGTGCCATTATACTTGCTAAACTTCAGGGGTTTAAATCTCGCAGGTAGATTAAATTTGAGGTCTCGACATAAAGTTTCTAACCCAAATGACATACCAGGGTGGTTTTTCTTAGTCATGCATTCATCGATCATCTTAGGGAAATCCTTTATCCTTACGACAGTGTCATGCCTAGTGGTCTGGGAACGAATTCTGTCTTGACGTCCGTTACTGAGGAGTGTGTGGAGAGTGTGCCTAGGTGGTGACACATGCGGGGATATCATTGTCAGAGTGGGGGGTGGCCTCTCTTGTCTTTTTCGCTCTCATTCTTCTACTTTCTGCCGTTCTATGATGGTCTCGTATGCTGTAACTAAGCCAAGGAGTAGTTCGTCGGCTTCGTCTCCTCCTCTTTATAATTTTTGGACACTGAGGTCCACAAGTTCTCGAGCCGTAAAGTTATGCCCGGAGCTACTATCTCTATGTCCGTCATTGAGGTTGGTGTCGGTGTGAAGGGAGTTTCCTCACCACCGGCCATGTTAACTTTTGGGTTGTACGGTGCTGAATCCTCGAGGGGCTGCTCATGGTATAGCGGGCTATTATGGTACCCCCATAATGGCGGGTCACCGATTCTAATCCTTCGTATTCCTGGCATCTCGAGCCTCTGGTGTATGCTCATATGCTCTCAACAGTAGACTTAAATGCGAAAAGTAATAAAACTAAAATAAACTAACTAGAAGAAAAGGAAAATTAACTAAATACAGGCAACGTTGGCGACAAGACGTCCCATCGCGATCGCGAGTCTATTGGTGCGTGCTTTTTTCGGGTTCCTCTCGGTCCCTTGAAAGAGTGGCCCAATTCGGTCCAAGTGGACTCTGACAAAGGTGGTATTTTTTGGAGGTAATCAAATATAAAAAAGGGATGGTAAATCTCAAAGAAATACCTGATTCGTTGTGATCGCCAGCAGCAGATGTTTAACGACCCTGCAACACGTCACTGATCACGCCTTCCGGGGTGGAGATATGGGTTGTTCTCTTTACTGAATCATCGGCCGATCGATGTCAGCAGCACTGGATCACCTGTAAGTTTAGTTAAGCTAACTTTCCTAATCCTCTTCTAACTACTTTTCGCCTTTCCTACTCTTGCTATAATTGTCAAGAATCTAATCGATTTTTAATCTTGCTAAAATGTCTAATTAGTTAAGTCTCCTAATCCTGCTAGGAATGCAAATAAGGAAACTAATTAAGAATGTACTACTTCTATTAAAACTCTAATTAATTAAAAATATACTAATTCTATTAAAATTCTAACTAAAGTAAATATACTAATTTTACTAAAAATCTAAAAAAAGGGGTTTTTGGCCCGCTATGCTAAGGAGGATTGGCCCCGTTCCCGAGTACCCTCCGTAAGTTCCCTGAGGAAAATCGGGTGGCTAGGAATTATTTTAGTAATAATGTGGATTGAAAAACAAATTTTGATTTATAAATTGTGGATTTACGGATCGAAAATCGATTTAAGAATTAGAACTAAAATAAAAAAATTCTAAGACTGAATTTAAGACTAAAATTAAGGACTGATTTCAGAAACTAGAAACTAAAATAAAAAAAAGTAGAAATTTAGAGTAAAACCTAATATCTAAGATCTAGAATCTAAGAACTAGAGGGCTAGAACCTAAATCTAGAACTAGATTTAAGAAAAGAAGAATTGGTTCTAAAACCTAAGAACTAGAACCGTGAAAAAGGTAAAAATTAAGGATCAAAGAGATTTAAAATCTAAGATCTAGAGCTAAAGGCTTAAGAACCTAAGGACTAAAACTAATGATCTATAACTAAGGACTAGAACTAAGGGCTAGAACGAAGAATTAGAACTAGAAGCATTAAAAACTAGAAGGAAAGTATAACTAAGGCCAGAGCCACTCGAGAGAAGTTTGTGTGATAATGAATTGATTGATGTTTTTGAATCATGGTGGTGGGTCCTATTTATAAGTATTTGGCCAATTGCGCGCCCTGTGGGGTGTGTACAATTGGTCGGTGAATCTCAATTATGCACCTTGTTTGGTGCGCCCAATTGAATTATGCGTGCTGTATCCAGTGCACAATCACTTTTAGTCAGTGACTGACTCAGTGAGTGATCGGCTGACTAGCTCAGCCAAGTAGCTTAGTCCTAGTATAATTAGACTAATTGCGCACTCTAAGTAGTGCGCACAATCAATTATACACTGGATTAAGAGCGCATAATAGGGAATTTTTAGGTGGTCTAGGGAATTAGAGATTGGGTTAGCTTAGGAACCAATTATGCGCTAGTGCTGAGGTGCTTAATCTGATTACACGCTCTATAGAGGGCGCACAATCATGCCTTAAGCGGTTTCTACAAGGGTGCAAGGCCAGTCTAAAACAAACTAATTGTGTGCGAGTGGGGAAGCGTGCAATCTGATTACGCGCGCTTAGTAGAGCGCATAATCAAGGTCTAGGCGGTCCTCAGGAAGTGAAATCCTGGTCCAAGAGGGACCAATTGTGCATCGGCTGTAAGGCATGCAATCGAGTTATGCGCGTTGGATAGGGCGCATAATTCAGGACTTTCCTAAGTTTGAGCCGGGTCTGAGCCATAGAGCTATTGTTTCAGCCTGGGTCCTGACCATGTACTATTGTTTCAGCCTGGGTCCTGACCATGTACTATTGTTTCAGTGTATGGTCCCCATATTAGGGTTTTAAGGTCTTCGGAGAAGGTTAGTCCTTTTTCAGAGATCGTGGGCAAGGTCAAAGGTTGACCCAACAGGTTTGTATATTTTGAGAGGGCAAAATGGGGTTATCTACAGGTATGGTACAGGGTCGATTTCCTGAGGCGAAACCTGTGAGGTTACTTCTCCTAGTTGGGGAAGTGGGACGGTTGTTGGATAATGTGGATTCATTCGAAATTTGGCATTTTTTTTTGTGTCCTCGTCTGAGGTGATCCTTCTGGTGAGGGAGGATGGCGATAGTCCAGTTGATGTGCCTTCTTCTTCTATTGTATAAACTGTTTCACTCTCGAAAAGGGCAGAGAGGCGATAGTCGTCTAAGATTTCATCTTTAGAATCAAACCGAAGAGATTCTTGCTACTGAAGTTGTTTGAGACATTCTATTGGACCGGTGAGTTTTTGGCTTTGTACCTCATAATATGCTAGGATGAAAGCGCATGCGCGACAGCACGGTTGGTAGGGTTGGGAGATGCAGGGATATCCCCAAGGGCATTCCCATCTTGAAAGGATTGATTCGACATCTAGGTTGCTATCAGAGTCTGAATCTTTGTGTCAGAGTTCATTCTCTTCTTTTAATAACCTTCGAAGGTCTTCGCCTAGCTATTCTTCCATCTCAAAAGCAAGGAGATCTAACAAGTAGTCCTCATCATCACTCGACAGGGGTTGCCATTCCTCTTTCAGTGAGTTCCAAAATATCTGAAGTTGTGGTGCATCCAGAGATTATGGAGCATCGAGCTCTAATTCTTCTTGGAATTCTATAAAGGCGATGTGATGATCTTTTACTCTTGTTGTTCGTTGTATCTCGTGCAAGATAGCTCTCTCACATCGCGTCAAGATGGACGTGCACAGATTGCAATAGGGTGATTCTGGGTAAGGGTAGCAGCGCGAATACTGCCAATTATCTAGTAAGGATTGATGATCAAGTTCATCATCAGATTATATTTCTTCGCTTCAAGAGTTGTTGACCTCCTTGAGGAGCTTCAGCCGCTATGCTCTTAAGTGATCTCCAAGTTCTATTTCTGTATGACTAGTCCAGTAGTCTTCTTCTTCACTTGACATTGAGAACCAATCTTCTCTTCCTAGTTCATGAGGTTGGGGTGTCCCTAACTCTGGCTCTTCTTCGTCTGCTAATGCAGCGATGTGGAAGTTCTCGTCGATCGACTCCCAGTCTTCTGCATGCGGCTCTAGCTCTTCAGGGTTTTCGAATAATGGTCTGACTCTTTCGAGCAGCTTGTCCATGTCGTTACTATCATAGCTTAAGTTTATCAGGTTGGTGAAGGTTTTGGTTATTTGCTCGAACTCGATTGCCTGAGATTCGGTGAAGGATGGCTCCTTTCTTCTCTCTGGCACATCAGCCATTTCAGTAGTTCCATATATGAAATGGTCATAGAGCGACCACTTCAAGGAAGTAGGTAGGATGTCGGCTTGCTTGCCATCTGGCTGGTAGTGTAATTCGATGTGTTTACATAATTTCTTTAGGATGACTGGTCTTATGCATCCTTGCTTTTATTTGCCGAGTCCAGTGTGAGGGACGTATCCTAGCTAATACGTTAAGTCCCATCCTTATGCTGCAGTCGGGTTTATGTCGTATAGCTGGGCGAGATCAGGTCCGACTTCTCTCCTCACTACTCTTTGTTGGCGGGTTGGAAGGGACCGAGGGTAGCTAACTTTTGCTATCGATGTGTCATCAGGATCCTACATCTTTTTTATACGTCCTGTGTTTTATTCCGAGTCTTGCGCTGTTGGGATGCTCGCCGCATAATCTGTGTAGATTTCTTTAAGGGGCGTATTGGCGTATATTCTGACGATGGAATCTTCGTACGGGAATTTGACGTATTAGTGATACGTCGATGCTACCGCCTTCATAAATTCCAACCACTTCCTTCCCAATATGAAATTATAAGTGCTTGAGGAATCGAAGACATGGAATGTGACATCCTTGGTGACTGGCCCGAGATAGACTTGCAACTTGATGGTTCCCTTGATGAGGCGCCAGGAGCCATCATAAGTGATGAGGGATAAGGATGAAGGCCTTATATCTTGTTCAATGCATTCAAGGACCTTTAATGTTGTTATAGGATAGATGTTAAGTCCTCCTCCGATGCCGACCAATGAGTGTGGTAGTGAAAATCCTCTGATTATGACGGTTAGATAAATAAGAGCCGAACTTCCACATAATGATTCTTTTGGCATGTCAGCTTCAGTGAAGGTAAGCGCTGGTGGTTGAGTCATAACCGAGGTGATCTCATACAGCTGATCCAAAGTGGTATCTTCATTCACGTGCGTCTCATCCAATGTCTCCACAAGCAATCGGTGATGCTCTGGTGATTTCATAATAAATTCAAGGATCGATATTTGTGCTAGCACCTTTGCGAGGTTTCAGAGAAGATCATATTCCTGACCTGTTTCCAGGGCAAGTTCTTTGCTGAGTCGATGCGCTCTACACCCTTTCTGTTGAGTTGGTTGTGGCACTAGTGCTGGAAGCGGAGGGATTACATGAGGTGGAGGGGACAAGCTCGCTCTTCGTTCTTTGGTTATCTGATCGGATGGCTATGCGTTGTTGCTCTTCTTCTTCCTAGAGAATGGTGGGGGTGGATAGTTGGTTCCAGATTTAAGGATTGGGCATGTCTGCTGCTGTCCTTGGAGTGTTGAAGGATTCATTGTGGTACTTGTTGGGAAATGAGCAAAATTGGTCGAAGGAATGTGTACTAGAGCTATGCCATTCCAAGGTGGGAGGTATTGAGTGTAGTCTTCCTCTTTCAGGAATGCAGAGATTAGTACTTCTTCCTTGGTGGGCTCTTCCTCCTGCTGTGTTATCTCTACCGCTAATGGGTGTTCTTTAGTTGTTTCCTCTCGTTGTTGACTGGTGGTATTTTGGGTGACGCTATCTACCTACTCTGCGATCTATTTTACAGTTTGAAGGACATAGTCCTCATATTCTGGCTCGAAGTTACCAAGAGCTACATCAATGTTCGACTGCCTTATTTCTACTATTGATGGGCATTCTTCAGTTATTTCCTCGCATTGTTGACTGGTAGTATTTCGGGTGACGCTGTCTACCCACGCCGTGATCTGTTCCGCAGTTTGAAAGATATGACCCTCATATTCCGGCTCGGCATTACCGGGAGCTACACCAACGTTCGGGGGTGTAGACGGTTCTACGGGTTGAATGATAAGTCTTTGAGCTCCAAAAGATTGAACTCAAAGTCGGGTGAAGTTTGGATACGGTGGAGGACTTGGTGGTTTAACTCGGGTTATGAAGGTAGTGGGGTGAGGCGGAATGATGGTGGGCCTTAGAGGATCATCTGAACTGGCTGTAGCATTAGGATGACTAACTCGTGCGATGAGAGTAGATGGATGAAAAGGGGCTCGGCCTGGGAGGTCTACCGTGGTGACATGGGTGACCGGTCCTTGATTGTGGTTTGGTAGAGGGTTGTTGATGACCGAGAGATTTTATGGAGGTTGTTGGTTATTTTGGTTAGAATTCTAAAGGGATTCCCAGTTAATCTGGTTATGGTCGTTCATGTCATATATCATATCTCTCAATACCCAACAGTCTTCCAGGTTGTATCCCGCGTATCGATAAAAAGCACAGAACTTGGTGTAATCGAGGTTAGCAGGCCAGGGCCATTGGGAAGCGAATGAGGTTCTAGTCTCATCTAGGTTGATAGGGACCTCGAGTTTGTGGATTAAAATTTTGGGGCGAGGGTACATTATTATAGCCCTAGGTATTGGCAGAATAGTTTTGGGCAACATTTTGGTTATGGTTAGGATACTAGTTTCAGTTAGGATATTGATTTTGATTTTGATTGGCATACCGTTGCTAATTCTAGTATTGACCCTGACCGGAGTTCCTTTGCTAGTTGTTCCCATCACCTTGATTTTGATTAGGGACCATATTAACTTGCTCGAAGCCCAAGCCTTTCTTCTTATTTCAGGGCTTTAAATCACTGGATGTCAATGCCTTTGGTGCTGTGAGCGAAAAGGCGAGGTCTCCTCCCTTTATGTGCCACTGAATGCGATTGGCGCATAGATGAAGAGTAGCAAAATCTGGGTAAACACTTATGATCAGAGTGCTTCGAAGGGGCTCTCTGAGGTTATCTATGATGATGTTGATTGCGTCTTTTCCTCTCATTTGACTTCCCGTGCGAGCCGACAGTCATTGCAGAACAATGCCAGATGGTGGTTTGGATTCTCAGTGCCGTTGTATTTGCTAAATTTTGGGGGTTTGAATCCCGCATGTAAATTGAATTCGAGGTCTCGGCAGAAACTGTTGAATCCAAATAACAAATCGGGGCAATTTTTCTTAGTCATGTATTCATCGATCATTTTGGGGAAATCTTCTACTCTCACAACGGCGTCTTGCTTAGCGGTTTGGGAACGGATTCTGTCTTGATGTCCGCTACTGAGGAGTGTGTGGAGAGTGTGCCTAGGTGGCGACATGTGTGGTGATATCATTGTCGGAGTAGGGGGTGGCCTCTCCTGTGTTTTTCATTCTCGTTCTTTCGCCTCTCATCTTTCCTTGATGGTCTCATATGCTACGGCTAAGCTGTGGAGTAGTTTGTCGGCTTCATCTCCTCCCCTTTATAATTTTTGGACGCTAAGGTCTACAAGTTGTCAAGCTGTGAAGTTCTGCCCGAAGCTGCTGTCTCTGTGTTCGTCATTGTGGTGGTGCTCGGACGTGTGAAGGGGGTTTCCTCACCGCCGACCATGTTGATTTTCGGGTTGTATTATCCTGAGTCCTCGAGTGGCTGCTCATGGTATAGCGGGTTATTATGGTACCCCCATAATGGCAGGCACCGATTCTAATCCTTTGTATTCCTGACATCTCGACCTTCTGGTGTATGCTCATGTGCTCTTGATAGTACACTTAAATGCAAAGAGTAATAAAACTAAAGAAAACTAACTAGAAGAAAATGAAATTTAACTAAACACGGGCGGCTTTGGCGACAAGAGGTCCCATCGGGATCGCTAGTCTATTGGTACGCATTTTTTCTGGGTCCCTTTCGGTCCCGTGAAAGAGTAGCCCAATTCGGTCTAAGTGGACTCTGGTAGAGGCGGTATTTTTTAGAGGTAATTAAGTATTGAAATTCTGGTGGTTCTATAGGATGTGCCTTTATTTCTTCCTTTTCTATTAGTGTTGGCTCATATTTCACTTTCAAGGCCTGGAGTTCTGCTTCCAACGTAGCCTGTCGGTTCTGTAATTGGTAAATTACAGTATACTTTGCATCATTTTCCTCCCTCAAATGTGCATAAGTAGCCTTCTCTTTTGTTACTGTGGTCCAGAACTTTTTGATGAGGGACTCAATCTTTTCTTCCTTCTCAGCACAAATCAGCATCAGGGACTCCTTTTCTTCTTGTAGTTTCACTAATTTCCCTTGAGCTATTGTGAGTTCTTGAGTCTTATCTTTCCTCAATTTGTTCAGGGTCTGTTTATATTCTTGATGGGCTTTTTCTCTTACAGTTTCCACAACATCTAGGTTGTCCATGAATTCTATCAATTGTGCGACAAGCTGTGCTATTCTATCCTCATATTCCTGTTCTTTTCTTTCCCACCCTTGATGTTTTTCTTATAGAATCCTGTTCTCTTCTTGTACCTGTGCTATTTGGGTTTTAAGGATTGCTGTTTCCTCTTAAATTTTCTTGGTTGTTTTGGCTACCCAATGCACATGATACTCTTTAATTGCCTTCTATTTTATGTTCATAATCATTTTCTGCTTTTCCTGTGTAGTAGGCATGTTATCTCGTAGCCTACTTTTTAATACCTGTATTTCATCCATCATTCTCCTTACCACACCTGGCAATTGGGCATTGGAAATCTGCCATTGCTCTACTTCTATTAATCTTCTTTCCAAGTCAGGTTGTTCAATCACTGGGTCTATTGAAGTAGTAGCTGGAATAAGCATTTCTTGATGTAAGAGTGCACTGAAGCTCTCTCATGGGGCTTCAATATGTAGCCTTGATTCTGTAGCTTGGAATGTAGGTACTATGGTGGTGGTCATGGAGTCGACAGGGGGTGGAATTTCGGTTTCCTGGTTTACTCCTCCTATTTGGGACATAGGAGGTGGAGTTGGTAATTTTTCTGCTGGGGCAATCGGTTGAGAACTGACAAGGACTTGGCTAAAAGTAGCCACTTCAACATACTGGTGTTCAACTGGTGCCTGAGTGTCTTTTGCTGCTCCTCTGCATGGATGCACTAGTTTCGGTTCAGTAGGAGTGGGATCAGTTTCATGGGGCATAGCAGGTCCTGTTGGTGTGTCCAGAGCTGAGTCGTACAAATTAGCTTGATCTTCAGCTGGTATTCTCTCCTCAGGTACTCCCTCTGTCTCTAGAAAACTGCTTTTTACCCTTTCACATGGTGGAGTAGAAATATTCCCACCTTCTTCTGCTTCAGTGGCTTTAGTCCCTGCTGCCTGATCTATGGCAACCTTTATCTGCTCTGGGACTGTTTCTTACATAGATAAAAACTCTTTTGGTTGTGCCGAAATAGGAATCTTCTTTTTCTTTGTGGCACTTAAAGTTCTCTTATAGGTCTGAGGTGTTAGGTTCTCATTGCTACGAGGCAATATTTTTTCCTTGGGATCAATATTGTATCCTACATTTATCAAAAGACTTGTGATTAGGCCACCAAAGGGTAGATATAATTTATTTGTCTGGTACTTCTTCAGAGGCAACTTCTCTCTTACTATGTTCATCACTTCCATGAGGTATAAAGGAACATCAGACCAATAGCGGTGTGCCATTAGATATAAAGCTTTTGCAAAGAGGGCCCTTCACTGAGTCCCATGTCCCGTCGGGTGGATAGTTTTGTGAATTAAAACATGAAAGAAGTGAAGGGATAAGTTTCATTCTTCTGAGTCCTTACACAAAAAGAATGATTTATCATTAGGTGGCTTGCCTAACAAATCTGTGGCCATTTGAATAAATTTTGATAGAAGGCATAAGTATATTGGCTTCTGGAGTGCCAGTAGACAGTCCAGGTCTTTCCAAGGGTGCATTCATCACCCCAGCAACCATTGCTTTTTTAATTAAAATTGGAAATCCATCAATGATTGTTGATAGGGTGGGGACTGGTCTCTTGCTTCTATTGCTCATATTGGCGTAAAATAGTCTTACCAATCTAGTTTAGACTTGGGTAACTCCCGGCTCTAGAAAATAATGGAGCCCAACATCCTTAAAATATTTGATTGCCTCTCCTCCTATCTCCAATTTTTCCAAGGCATTAGCATCAACTGCAACCTCGGCTCCCATGATGTGTTGTTTTATTGAAGTGGGAAGTTTATCCGCTGTCATAGCAGAGGATGCTAGCATTTTTCCTTTATCTAATTTTAAGCCCTTTTTAGGGACAGACACAGATTCTTTTTCAGTTGTGTTCGTGGGACCTTCTCTAATAACTACTCCTAAGGATCTGGTTTTCTTCTTGGGAGGGTCTGTTGCTTTTGATTTATGTTTTATGGCAACAGACCGTGTACTACGGTGAATGATTAGAGTGTTATCAGAATCGTTACCTTCGTCTTCTTCTCCATCTTCCCTTTGTCATTTTCCCTGTTTGTTCGTCATTTCTTTTCTCTACAAAAATTAATCAAACATAAAAGCCAAGTATTGAATAAACAACTCATGCAAAACACTCTTTTATTGAAACCATTCTCTTACCTTGCTCAAGATTGAAACCTTATTTTAATTTCACTCGATGAAAATGCTTGTAAGGTTTCCCAAAGATAAAATGGAAGGAAAAGGGATTTTTATGAGAATGTATGGTTTGATTAAAGAGTAGAACGGTTAAGATTATAGGGGATTCAAAAAAAGAGAGGGAAGCTAGGAGAGGAAAAAGATAAATCGAAGGAATTTGAAAATGGGACCGATATATTCTTATTTTTACAATATATGGGTCCTGTTTTCAACGATGACCTCCTAAGCTGGTCATTGCTTAGGTTAATCTAGAATTGTAAGTTGATTCTAGCTTTACTGAGCAAAGAATTGCAATCGCTGTGTTTCAAACTACGAACAATCGTAAATCCATACGTTTGTCCACTTTATAATATATAGCAAGTACGCATTACAATCTATCATTTTTTAATGATTTAGGTTGTAATATGATACTCTAAAAATGAAAATGAAAATGAAATTAAAATTATGTACATATTTTACAATTGGTGCTACAGATGAGTCGGTAGCTCGACTATCTGAGAGGTTTTAAATTGAATTTTGGGAAGCAACTGTCTCCCCCAGGATAGCTTGTCCTCTGGGATTGCTTACTAGCTGCGTAGGTAATTGGCCATTCTCTCTCTTTGCCACTTGGGAAGGTAGTTGTCCAATTTGACTTTTCAACTTCGTTATGGACTGTGTATGTGAATGAAGGGTCTGAGAGAATTGAGCGAGTTGGTGCAAATCTCGTGAATGCTAGTAAGACTGTTGTTGCAAATCCTGAAGGATTTGGACAATCGTAGCATCAGGCATACTTCTAGGTAGTCCAATTTGGGATTATGCTGCCCGTAATTAGGGTCTTTAGTGGAAAACTTGGGTCTAGAGAGATTGGGGCAGTGCAACTGTTGGTGTTGGTTACGCTCCAACAGTGGAACCATAATTGAATCCCGGGTGAGTCCTCCATGCTGGGTTGTATGTGTTCCCGTAGTCTCTCCTCTGAAAGGCCATTGCTTGCTCTGTTTCCACAAGTTCTTGGTATTGTGGCATAGCAGGTTCTCCGTATATGTGTGAGTCTGATAAATTTGAGGGTTTGTCGTAGGTCTATCTAGAGTATTTGGGTTGGAATTCATGAGTGCAGCAATTTTCTATTTAAGAGTTAAAACTCTTGCACTCATGTCGTCCTCAGTTTTCACTTTTTCTTTATTAATTTCATAGACCCTACCTCTTGCGAGCGGGGTATGACGAGCAATCTCTGGGTTAGTCTACAAAAAAGCCTATTTTTACTTTAAAGTGTTGGGCAGTTTCTCAAATAAATTCTAGGTCTACTGGGCATTTTGAGCCATGAAGGCTCCTTCGCTTACGACATCAATTGTGGACTAGTTAGTCTCAGTCAATCCCTGGTAAAAACTTTATGCTATAGACCAATTTGGCACCTCATGATGATTGCATTTTCGTAGCAAATCCTTCATCCGTTGCCAACTCTTATGAAATAATTCTCCAAGTCTTTGCCTGAAGCCTTAAATTTCTTGGCAAATTTGGTTTGTTCTATCAATTGGAATGTATTCAGCCAAAAATTTGGACTGTAAGTCCTGTCAAGTGGTAATACTCCTGGCAGGTAGTGAGACTAATCATGCCTTCGCCCTATCTTTAAGAGAGAAAGGAAACAGATGCAGACTTATAACTTCTTTACTGGTTGTAGACTATAGCATTGTGCAAATTTCTATGAAGTCCCTCAAGTGCTGGTAGGGATCTTCTCTATCAAGCCCATGAAAAGTTGGTGGAGTTTGGTATGTATGGGACTTGATGTCATAATTTTTACCTTCAGCCACCTCTGGTATAACTATATAAGACGTCTCGGTCAAAGCTATTGGGCTGAAATGTGCTTCGATTGAAAGTTTGTTAGCCATGGGTTGTGAGTTTCTTATAGAGGATTGGTTTAATGCGAGTTTAAGCAAGAATGTCCGCTCAATTTCTGGGTCGTATTCTAGTCTTGTAGACCGGGAATAATGCATACACTAGAAGGTAAATATTTTTGTATTTAATAGTTATATAATTTTTATTTTAGAAGAGAATGGAGAGAAAACAAATATAAGTCTCTAGCTTCTGTGATCAGGAGAAGTTGGAAACTTTTAATTCACTGCTCCGAATAAACCTGTAAAATATTTAAGAAGTGATCAAAGAAAATAAAAATATAAAGAAATAATAAAAAGAGAAAGATATATATTGGTTTCTAAAAAGATAAAATATTAGATAAAAACTTGAGAAAATTAGATAAATCCGCTTCTCAGGTAGCGGCGCTAATAACTTGACTTGGTTGTTATTGTGTATTATAATTATATTAAATTCAAGTCTTAACCTATTGTAAGCGCACAATGGAAATTATAGTACCAGCATAGGATCGTTCCCACGAGGAAGTTCATTATCTTATTAATTCCTATTTCTATCTTCTATCTAAATCCCTATCTTAAAAACTTTTATTTATCTTGAAGATTTCCTAATCTACTAAAGAAATATGAATAAAAGAATGGTTTACTAAACTAAAGTGCATAAAAATAAATCCTAATCCTCCTTCGAATTAAGGTCGTCAATCTTAATCTTCAGCTTTCGGATATTTATGAAAATAAATAGTACCGTTACACCATATTTCTAATCTCCTAGCATTGGTTGTCAATCAAGTCTAAGATTCTATCAACAAAGATTTAATCTAATCAACAATCAACCAGAAATTTGGGCGTCAATCAAACTCTAGAAAACTAAAGATGGAAAAGTAAAAACCGTTACACTAATCTGTAAATTCTAACCTAAGTCATCAATTCAAATTAAAAATTAGAGATGTTTATAAAGCAAAAAAAATCTAAACTAGAAAGCAAAGAAAAATATATCCTTCACCCCTCAGTCGCAGTCATCAATTGCTCCTGAGAAATTATAGATATCTACACTAATCTTTAGCACTCAATTGCAGTTGTCAATTGCTCTTGAGAAACCTCTGATATCTAATCTACTCTAACTAGTATACACTACTTTGATCGGAAGAAAATTTAACCTCAAGCGTCAATTGATGCTGAAATTCTTTGAAGCTTATTCCTATACCAAGCCCTCTTATTTATAGATCATAAGGAGTTGGTTTACAAAGATCTAATTCTAATAAAAGAAACTACTAAAAAAAAAGTATCTTAATAAAACTCTAATTCCTAATTTTATCCTTCCTTTCTTTCTTTAGTTGATGCGCTTCTAGAATGCTCTTTATTTAGCAGCAGTAGAGTCCTTCTGATTTAGATCTTTATCAATCTTCTCAGATCCGTGGTTCATCAGACTTCTAATTGTAGGAGTCTTCTAATTCTGGATATGGCGGTGATATTTCTCACGTGATCAGTAACAACAATAATAGTAGGAAAGCTTCTATGTTTAGGAAATCGTAAATAGCGATTTCTTTTTTTATGGCTTCTTTTCTAGAAAATCGTAATTCACAATTTTCTATTTCTCAAAGATTCCTCATAGTTGACTATTCTCTAGATTACACTTTATCGCTTTTCTCTTTTTGATCTTTTTTGAAGAATCGTAAATTATGATTTTCTTGCTTTCAGTAGTAGCAAATTGTCTTTTTCGCTCAATCATTTTTCTTATTGCTTTTTGAGTTCATTTTGATAAAGATAAACACTTAGGCTCTAATTTACTACTTATCTCCAATATTTGCACATCAGTAACTCATTAGTAGCAAATTAAGTCCTAGCATTACTAAGTTAAGGGTGATAAAATGATAAATTATATGATTGATCAACAGTGACCACAATGTCACTAAAAGACCTGGAGTATAACTGATAAACTCCCGGGCACTATCGAGCTACCGACTCATTCGCAGAAAAATAGTGTATATTAATAGTAGTCACGACGACAGACTTTATGATACATCAAATCATAGTGATTACGATTCGTAGTGTCTACGATTTCGTCGACGGATTTTATAGCCTAAGTATTCTCCCACTGTGACGACCCGACTTTTCCAATTCCTCAGGTATAGGAAAGGTCTGTTCGCCAACTTATCGGTTAAACGATAAGCTAGACAAACATAGCACATATTAGAGTAAAGCACAATAAATAACTAAAGCTAAGAAAAATACGGAAGTAATTAAAGTGCAGAACCACCGATGATGGCCGACCATTATCGAAACATGGTTCATAACCGTAAACAAAAGTCAAGCATAAAGCCATAATATCCAACAAAATGGGCTCACAACTCCAATTCCAAAACTCTCACCAAAAGTAAATAAATAAACTAGATCCTAAGCCAGAAAATACTACTCAGGAGGAACCTCAGGCTCTTCCTCGAGTACGTAATCAGGATCAGTCTCGCAACCCTGAACCACCACGTCAATACCTCAACCTGTGACGTATAGTCGGAGTGAGCTAACCAATAAAGCTCAATAGAAAAATATCATCAGTAACATTGTATTTTAACCAACATGGTTTTCAAAACATATTTCAGAATATAATATGTCAGAACTAGATAATGCGGTAAAAGACTGGGTTTAAATGCAGAAAATCATACGGAAGATCAAGTTCTAAATAGGTGAAAACAGATTCAAAGCAGATGCAAATATTTAATGTCTTAGTGTCTCTAACTTCTATATGAAAAGTTCAGTAATTCATGACTTAATCCTTAACTTAAAATACCTCCCGAGTTAACTATATCTCGAGAGCAGGATTATAGTTGATGAGAACCCCTACCTACCATCGTCGTTCATGAACATTTTTTCAGGATGCAACAAGCCCCTACAATCAGGAGGGTAACTTGCGTCATAAAATTATTCAAGAATTTTGAGGGGTCGTTCAGGTGAATCATAAAACAGATGCAGATACTAATATAGTTCAAATGCAAGTTTCTTATACATAGTTCAGATTTTAGATTTTAGAGTTTATATCAGATTTTTAGTTTACAGGCATGATTTCAATGGCATATGCAAGTTCAAAGATTCTAATTTAAAATATCCATGCGAATTAAAATAAAATGTGGTTGTGATGAGATTCTTCTACCTTGGGACGTTTCACACAAAACTGGAGTCCAAACAAAGCTTAACGGACGGTGCCAAGATCCACACTATAACCTAGCAACCATACTGACTTTATATTATGTGTCTAGTAGCATAATAATCACAAAACTTGGAAGGAGATAAAAAAAACAAAGATAAAATCATATTTTGTACTTGCGCGAGCGAGCCCAATTTTCATATGGTTGTTCTCGCGTGAGTGAGATCCTTCAGCAATACCTTGCTCGAGCAATAACTTAAACTCGCACGAGCAAGCATAGAGACTATAGTATAATTAACTTTTTTGAGTATACGACTTCCAAATTCAAACCTCTGGCGATTCCTCATGTGAGCAAGCTACAGCAACTGCATGATCCCAGCTTCAAAATTTCGCGTAAAACTACGATCTTGTAGACACCCAAATTTGGCCAAGGCCCGATCGAAATACCTTTCGAGAGAGGTGAACTTCTGAGCTTTTTATGGCATGTATGAAACCCTTAGGAACCTTCTCAAACCTTTAGGAATTAACCCTAACCTTCCCAAACCCATTAGAACCCTTTCTTGGAGCAGTGTCAAACCCTCCTGAGTAGTGGTTCGAAAGAGGAGTACTAAAATTTATACATACCTCTTCAAGAGCTTAGTTATATACCATTGAAAAGAAGACTTCTCCATCTTTCCAACAAGCTAAAAATCACCTCAATCAAAGTTATATATTAAAAGTTATGACCATTTGAAAATCGGGTCATTTTAGAGAAATTTTTGCCTGGCACAACTAATAGTTGCGCCAGGCCTTTTTCCCTTAGAAATGGCCTGGTAAAACTAATAGTTGTGCCAGGTATAAATGGGTCCCCCCACCCCTCGCGGAGCCAACTTCCAGGCTACTGTACAGAACTGTTTTACTGTACATTTGCCTGGCGCAACTAATAGTTGCGCTAGGCATATGAATAGTGAATTTTGATTTTTGCCTCAAATTTTGAAGTTAGGGTTTGACTTGTTGACCACCTCAATCCTTGAGTTATGTTTTGATAACTTTGTTGTACCCTTTTAACACCTATTTGCAACCCATAAGTGATCTAAACCATTAACCGATCATCCACCATTAAAGCTCATCTTCACACTTCTCAAAACCCTTGAAACCCTAGAAAACCTTAGATTTGAGATTACCTAATTGCTAACCCTAATTAGCTTCTAAGTAGCCTCCTAACCCACCCTTTTCCTATAAATAGAGCCCCCCTCCTCCTAGATTAAAGGTTGAGAATTTTTACCTAAGAGAGAAAGAGCTTAAAGAGAGAAGATCTTTCTCCCTTTGGTGCACCATTGCTCATACAAATTCTAGAATTCCAAAACCCCCTTTGAGTGATATCTTCTACCTTAGATCCCTTAGTTTAGGTACATGCTACCCATTTACCTTCCCTCTCTACCTCTTAGCTAGCAAGCCTTAGAGGTTAGAACTCCTATTTCCACCATACAAGTCTTTAAGAGCTCATCAAAAGCAAGCCAACACAAGGCTCTCCTATGGTGCTACAAGAGCCCGAGGGCTCCAGCTCTCCCCTTTCTTCTCCTATCTCTTCCTTAGCTCTTCCTATCCTCCCATTTGTACCGTTACGCCGCCAAATTTTTTATAGGAACGGAGGGGCATAAATAAGATTTGAGGCCCATTTGGGCAAGAGGAAACTATTTTCTTTTCTTTTACTTTATTTTTGTATTGGCCATTAGTAGAGATCGCGTTAAGCGGGTTGATTGGGTGCTTAACACCTTCCCGATCGATAACCGAAGCCCCTACCTAAGAGCCTTTGGTGTGAACCGGATTCAGAGTCATATTTTTAGCACTTTGGTGCTCATAAAAATGAACTAGGTTTCCCGGGACACCAAAAGCTCCGGGTGGCGACTCTATATTTTTGCAAGCGAGCGCATTGCCGTGACGGGACCGTCACGGATCCCACGGTTGCACAGATGGCGACTCTGCTGGGGAGTAGCTTCCCATTGAACTAGGCATTTTTTTTATTTTCCTAACATTTTATTGCTGTTTTTTATTTTTATTTTTGCTATTTTTTTTTTCACTCATCCCTCCGATTAAGTCACTTTACTTACCCCTACTTTTACATCATTTACGAGCCTTAACCGATTGGTGAGCCTACTTGCACATAGTCTTTAAATTTCTTTACTTTTCCGTCATTTTAAGTGCTTTAGCCGATCGGCTGGCCTACTTGAGCATTGTCTTTTAATTTATTTAATTTTCTGTCATTTAAAGTGCCTTAACCATTTGGCGGGCCTACTTGTGCACTCATATCCCAACAGTGGACACCGGCCCGTAGTGGCGACACGGGGTCATCACCTTCGGTCTTTGAACTAAAGAAAACTTCCAAAAAAAGGGAAAAGCTTTGAAAAAAAAATTAAAATTAAACCAAGTTAGGGAGCTTAATTAATTTGTTTTTACGGGGTAGATTTTAAAAGGGTTGGGATTAGGCAAACACACAACCACCCGGGTCTTAGTATGGCGGCAGCCCCTAGTGGTGATGACCCAGAAAAGTCCCAGCCCACCTAGTATCTGAGGAGGCGCTTGTCCCGGAGGTATATCGGGTGGGTTCTCATTCTGAAGCTTAAAACCCTTGGGGAGCGTGCTAGCGAGTTATACCGGACTCATACCCTTTAGGTGTAGTGAGGAGAGAATCGATCACTAAAAAATAGCTCAGTTCCCGGAAGCCTAGCTTCCACAAAAACCAAAAAAGAGACTCATTTCGGGTGTTGATGGCTGCTGTCATCAGTTCTGGAGCATTAATTTTTGCCTGGCGCAAGTATTAGTTGCGCCAATGCAAAAAACTGGAATTTATAAATGGCGCAACTAATACTTGAGCCAACTTTAAAATCTAAGTTTTTACCTTGGCGCAACTAATAGTTGCACCAGTGTAAAAACGTGCCCCTGCCACCTGGGCGCAGGTATTAGTTACACCAGGTTTGTTTAACACCACACCAGCCCGAATCTGTGGCCTTCTTCACCTCCCGAATCCCCCGATCAGTGTGCTTAGTGCCTTGTTTAGGCCCCGCCATCTCCGAAACCCAATACGCCCTCGCCGATCAAAAGAGGGCAACTTCTTTTTGGCTCATTTCGGGGGATCAGATTGTTTGCCTCAATTTCCGTACCTTCAATAGATCAAAGGTTTTCCTTCGATTCTTCCAAAGTGCGTCGGAATCATCACCGCGGGTCTTGAATTAAGGTACGAGGGCCACCCGAGAAGGGAATTCCAAGGCCTCGAAATCTTTATTTTTTCAAAACTTTTTCAAAAAATTTAAAATATATATATAAATCAAAACCCAAAAAAGATATAGTTTGTGGTGTCGACACAACGACATCATCTTGCCCTCCGCCGTCCCGTAGGGGAAGAAGGAGGAGGATTTTTGGGCCTTATCCAAGGCACCCTTACCTAACCCGTTTCCAAAGAATGTCATGGGTAGTGGACCTGGCTTACGCCGATCCCGACTCATCCCCGCCACATTCTCCAACCCATTCCCATTCGAGAGAAGTTTTTTCCACCATCCCCCTCACCCAACCCCTCTTTACCGTTATCGGCCCGTTTGGCGCCCCCATTTTCCCAACCGATACCCCCCAAAATATCCAAAGTCCAACCCCCCATTCTGCATCTTTTGCCCAAACCATACCCATGCCAAGTCCAACCCATTTCCCTACCACATCGACACAAAATCCATTCTCCCAATCCACATCCATGCCCCATTTCCCATCTTCACCCTATAGGCCCGATCCACCCACATTCACTTACACCAATTCCTCTCTATCCAACCCCCCACAAATCCCCCCATCTACTCGGGTCATGCTCGTTTTTATCGGGGCCATGCCCGATTTTTTTCAAGCATCCACCCCTAACATCCCTAATCCTTCCACATCCTTTGCCCCACCTCAACTCTCCAATCCACCCCATACCCTACCTCTTACCATGGCCATGCCCGATCATACCAGGGCCATGCCCAATTTCCCCTCCATCCCATCTCCACCACCCTCATCCAATCCTCCCTCCATGACCATGATGGAGGAGATGTTCTGAGCCTACTCCATATGGAAGGCTTCTAAAAAAACCTCCCCTCCTCTACACCCCACATCCCTAAACCCATCTCACACCCTAGCCAATTTCCATGCCTCACTCCTCAATGACCCCCATCAACCCCCCATAATCCACACCATCCAAACTCCCATTACCCCCATCAACCCCCCAACTAACGGCCGAGAAAGCGGCCCTTATATCAAAAGAGTCAGAACAGCCGAAAGAACAGTTGGACAAAATATAGAAGCATCTGATGAAAATGGGTGGTGCCGAAATCTATGCCACGGACTTTACAGATTTATGCTTGTTCGCTGAGGTCCCCTTGCCCCCAAATTTAAAATGCCAGCCTTTGACAAATATAATGGCACAGGTAATCCTATTGCGCACTTAAAGTCCTACTGCGGGGACATGTGCCAATACCGAGGGGATGAAAGACTACTAATAAAAGTCTTTCAGAAGAGTCTGACCGAGCCAACTTTGAGATGGTTCACATCTTTAAAACCATCCATGATGAAAACGTGGAAGGACCTGACGCACCTCTTTCAAGAATAATATGTCTACAATATAGACATTGAGCCGCATAAGTCAGACTTGGCTCATTTGAAAGAAAGCCAGAACGAGACCTTCAGCGACTACTTGGGACGCTGGAGAGCACTGACAGCTCAGGTCAGAAACAGGATACCTGATGATGAGCAGATAGAGATGATATCAAAGAATACTCTACCAGTGATCTCGGACTTTTTGGTGTACTAGCAGTAATCTAGCTTTATTGATCTAATGAGAAATGCTAACCGATGTGAGGATGCCATCAGGGAGGGCCGTCTGAGTAAAAACATGCCAAGTGGACCCAGTGGGGTTAGGAGGTTTTTGGAGTAAAGGAATGATAAGAGAACAGGGTGCGATGTCCAGAATATAGCCAATTCCAGGCCTAATAATAATACTACCCCGTTTCAATTTCAGGCAGCCCCACTAGCACCAGTTAGGCCTGAGCAGATACAGAGAATAGGGAATGGGCAAGGAATACAAATGACTCTGGAGTAGAGGAGAGCCCGCTACGACTGAGTTTTCACACCACTGGGGCAATCATTAAGTGTACTTCAGCCTTTGTTAGTGGAAAAGGGATTAGTCACTATTCATCAACCGCAACCTCCTCCTTACCCGATCCCAAAGAATTATGACCCGAATACCCACTGCAATTTTCATCAGGGTCGGGGTCACCCAACTGATCGTTACTTCTCATTGAAACACGCAATCCAGGGTTTGATCGATGTCAGGAAAATCATCCCCCTGCACCTTCTGAACATGCTAATATTCACCAAGTGCCACTACCCCGCATCCTACCGGAGGAGCAGGTCTCAGACCCACCGTCTGAATGATAGAAGATAAGGAGGAGTTTGAATTTGACCCATCCGATTATATTAGTGATTGGGAGAGTTATGTAGCACCATTATCAAGCAACCTGACCTCGCAAATTGAACCCTTGGATCTCAGGGCATACTTTCCATCCACCACACCCACCAATTACGTACATATAAATGCATACCAACCATACACCACCACCCCCAGCAATTACCCGATGAGCCAACAGGCCCCTAATCCTATGCCCACACCCTCCAGTTATCAATGGCCCATGCCCACCCCATTTCCCCCAGTTCAACTACTGGCAAACTCCACCGCTCCATAATTACCCAATAAGCCATCAGGCCCCCAATCCCACACCTGCACCCGTCAGTTATCAATGGCTTGCGCCCATCCCATCACCCCAAGTTCCACCTGCGAACTCCACCACCCCGATCAATTACCTAACGACCCATCAGACCCCTCCATCTCCTGCCAGCACCCACTAGCTATCAATGGCCTACTTTTACCTCCTTCCCTCCAATGCCACCACCCTCAAGCTTCACCACCCTTATTTGGCCTAATTTTTCCACCCAACCCTCTACCACCGAAATAAATTAGGTGTTGCCCACACCTCCTGAGCTGACAGTACAAGTGCCTCAAGTACCAGCAGCCATACCTTTCCAGCTCTCGGGACCAACCTATGACCCTCATCAGGTCCCGCTAAGGTACAAGCAAATAGATGTCAATACCGGCAGCAACAATAGTAGAGAAGGGGCAGTGAACTTTGTCACACAGTATGAGAGGATATCGAAGCAGCCAGAAGCGCCCGCAGCAGCACAGGCCCAACCAGAGGGGAAGAAAGACAACGCTGTAAACCCCTTCAAAAAAATGAGTCGGGAACATATACTAGAGACTCAACTGAGAAGAATGCCTGCCCATATAACCTTTTGGGATCTGTTGATGACGCCCTCACTCCATTTTCAACCATTAATGGGGGCGTTAAAAAATGCGCATGTATCACTCCAAGTTAGCCTAGATGAAGTCGGACATATAATTGGGAAAGGGATGGCTCCGAATGTTATTTCATTCTCTGATGCTAATTTACCTGAAGAAGGGTGTAGCCACTCCAAGTCATTAAATATTACTGTTGAGTTTGGAAATATGGTCATTCCCCTGGTTTTAATTGATAATGGGTCCGCATTGAATATATGCCCATTAAGAACCGCCACCAAGATTGGGGTGCACCCATGCATGCTGAGGCCCACCAGAACTAGCGCAAGAGGGTTTGACAATACTAGGAGAGAAATAATGGGAGAAGTTGAACTTGAGCTGTTGATAGATCCAATGATCTTTTCCATCTTGTTTCAAGTCATGGATATAGAATCTTCATTTAATCTATTGTTGGAGCGCCCGTGGTTGCACGAGGTCGGAGCCATACCTTCCACTTTGCATCAGAAACTCAAGTTTGCGTCTGGGCATAAAATAATTACAATCATTGGTGAGGGGTACAGCGAGAAAAAAAACCCACCAATAGTATCGAAAAACCCAATGTGTTGGACATACCGCACACCGCTGAGGATGTCGACCTCCACAGTTTTGAATATGAGGTGTCAGCGATACTCCCGAAGCCCATTGAGGGCATCATGCCTAAAATAGGAGGTGGTATGGTAGCGGCGGTGGCTATGCTCCAAAAGTGGGGCTATCAGAAAGGCCGAGGGCTCAGACCCAGATTACAAGGCAGAAGAGGGCCACTTATGGTCAAAGGATAGAAAGTAAGATTCGGGCTGGGATACAAGCCTATGGAGGAAGAGGTCGGAGAGGCCAAAGAAAAAGTCAGGGTCGCTGCAGCTGCAAGAGCTCGAGGAATCAACATAGAAGAGGATCGATCGAAATGGGGTAACCCATTTGACCCCACACAAACCCACAACCCCAATACATCTGCCAATCTCCAGATCTCCCTTCCCAGCCTGGAAATAGATTTGGCTGCATTATCCCTCTTCGAGGAATGACGGCCAGTACCTGAACAAATACCCCCTGTGGTAAATCACCACGAAATGGTATTGATGTTTGAGGACATCATCTCGGAGGAGATAGGGATCAATATGATGGAGGCTGACTCCAAAAACTTCGTTCCAGTTACGTATTGCTGAATAGGTAAGGGCGACCCCTCGGTACTTATGGCTGGGCATCTTTGTCCCAAACCTTGGAAGCAGGGAGTGGCCTAAAGTTTGGCACCTGTTTCCTAAAAAAAAACAACTTATAAAAAGTGAGATAAGCCCTTGGCAGACAATACCTTGTATATATAGTAACCCGCCTTGCCAAGGGTTCGTCTCCGAAGAAAACAAAAATCTCAAAAACATGGAAAAAATTCAAAATCCTAAAAACATTGAAAAAATCCAAAGTCCAAAAATATCGTCATTTAAAATTCCAGAAAATGTCTCACAAAATGATGCCTTAACCGAAATACCCGTCCCACGTAAAATCGACCCCTTTCCTATAAAAATATAAGAAGAGGTAGGAGTTACGAGTCTGGACGAGGATAGTCCTTTGGAGGAGCTCCCCAATGAGCTCCTTGACCGGTTCACCGACTTTGAGCATGGACCTACCCCCGTTGTCGAAGAGACAGAGGATATCAATCTAGGGACTAAGGAGATTCCTAGAATAACTAAGATCGGAATATCATTGTCTCCCGAAGAAAGAGAAAGCATGATCGATTTCCTTCGGTCATACCAAGATGTTTTTGCCTGGTCATACGAGGACATGCCTGGTCTGAGCACGAGTGGCCCCTCTACCCTTATATGAAGCCAATCAAATAGAAGCTAAGACGTCTCCAACCCGAGTGTATGCTGAAAGTCAAGGATGAGGTCATTAAGCAATATGATGCGGGGTTTCTCATGGTATCCAAGTACCCGCAGTGATTAGCCAATATTGTGCCTGTACCAAAGAAGATGGAAAGGTCTGCATGTGTATTGATTTCTGCAATTTAAACAGGACAAGCCCGAAAGATGATTTCCCATTGCCAAACATCGACATCTTGGTCGATAACACTGCTAAGCACGGGATGCTCTCTTTCATGGATGGATTTTAGGGATACAATCAGATAAAGATGGCAGAGATTGATCGCGAGAAGACATTGTTCATTAACCCCTGGGGAACCTTTTGCTATTGGGTCATGCCATTTGGACTGAAAAATGTTAGTGCAACATACCAGAGAGCTATGATCGCACTGTTTCACGACATGATGCACCGAGAGATTGAGGTGTACATCGACAATATGATAGCCAAGTCACCGGAGTGAGGTGATTACTTGGTAAACCTTCAGAAGCTGTTTGAGAGACTGAGGAAGTACAGGTTACATCTGAACCCACATAAGTGCGCATTTGGTGCTATGTCCGAAAAACTATTGGGGTTCATCGTCAGTAGGAGAGGGATCGAGGACGACCCAGTTAAAGTCAAAGCTATCACTGAGATGCCGCCACCATCTACTGAGAAGGAAGTTAGAGGGTTCTTGGGTAGAATATAATATATCAGTCGGTTCATTGCACAACTAACTCCAATCTGCACCCCGATCTTCAAACTACTAAGGAAGAACTTGCCCGTTGAATGGAATGACGATTGTCAGGCAGCATTCGATAAAATTAAAGGCTACCTCCTTAACCCACCTGTGTTGGTACCACTCGAGCCAGGGAGACCACTCTTGATGTATCTCTCCACGATGAAAATCTCGATGGGATGCGTCTTATGGCAGCATGATGAGACAAGAAGAAGAGAGCAGGCCATTTACTATCTGAGCAAGAAGTTTATTGATTATGAAATGCACTATTCTCATCTGGAGAAAGCGTGCCTGGCTCTTGTATGGGCTACTCAGAGGCTTCGCCATTACTTGCTATCTCAAGCTGTTCTACTTCCGGCCTGCATGGATCCGTTGAAATACCTGTTTGAGAAGCCTGCTCTCACTGGGCAGATTGCACACTGACAGCTTTTATTATCTGAGTTCGACATTACGTACGTCACTCAGAAGTCAATCAAAGGGCAGGCACTCACCGATCATCTTGCCGACAATCCTTTGCCAGATTATGAGCCTTTGAGAACTGAATTCCCTGATGAGGACATCCTTTTTATGACAGAAGACGATACAGAAGAAGTAGAAGATTCTTGGGTAATGCGCTTTGATGGGGCAGCTAATGCAGAAGGTTAGGGAGTTGGCGCCATTCTGATTTTGCCAAAAGGATCCCATGCACCAGTCTCTATCAAGCTCAACTTCCCTTGCACAAACATGGTTGAATATGAAGCTTGTGCCGCTAGTCTGCATGCGACTCTCGATCTACATATAGCTCACCTCCGAGTGTTTGTCGATTTGCAATTAATCTTATGCTAGATGAACGATGATTGGAAGATGAAAGATGAGAAATTGATCCCTTACCATGAGCACCTCGAGGATCTGATAGCTTGCTTTCAAGACGTGAAATTCTCATATGTCCCCCGGATAAGGAATCGCTTTGCTAATGCACTAGCGACATTGGCTTCGATGATAGAAAATCTCATATCGTGCTGAGATGAAGCCAATCATGATTGAGCAGAGGAATGAGCCGGCCTTCTGCCTCTAGATTGAGGAACCTACAAAGCCTGATGATGAGCCACCTTGGTTCTCGGATATCAAGAATTTCCTTGAGACCCTAACTTTCCCAGAGGGTACATCAAAGACGGACCAACGAACCATCCAACGTCTAGTGGCAGGCTATGTCATTTGTGGGGAATACCTGTACAAGCGATCCTACAATAATGTTTTGCTAAGGTGCCTTACAAAGGGTGAAGCGATCAGTATCATGAAGGAGATCCATGAGGGAGTATGCGGAGCCCACATCAGCGGTCACATGCTCGCTAAGAAAATTCTGCGGCAGGGATACTTTTAGACCACTATGGAATCAGATTGCTGCAAACATGTTTAGAAATGCTACAAGTGTCAGGAATACTCCAGTCTGATTCACGCTCCTGCCATTGATCTACACTGCATGACCACTCCTTCGCCATTTGCTACCTAGGGCCTTGACGTCGTCGGAATGATTAATCCGAAAGCATCAAACGGACATCGATTCATCCTCGTCGCCATTGAATACTTCATCAAGTGGGTAGAAGCAGCGTCATATGCCAACATCACGACCAGTAACATTGAGAAGTTTCTCAAGAACAATATCGTGTGTCAGTTTGGAGTCCCAAAAGATATCATCATGGACAACAGTACAAATTTTACAAATAAGCGCATCCGAGCTTTCTGTGAGCAATACAAGATCAAGCACCATTGCTCGTCCCCTTATCAGCCTCAAACTAATGGAGCCGTGGAAGCTGCTAATAAGACGGTTGTCCGCATCCTAGAGAAGATGGTCGTCACTTACTGAGATTGGAGTGAAATACTGCCATTTGCTTTGTGGGTGTACAGAACGTCGATCCGTACTGCTACAGGGGCAACACCATTCTCTCTTGTGTATGGAACTGAGGTCGTCCTACCAGTAGAGGTTGAAGTACCCTCACTTCGAATCCTCATAGAATCAGGCTTACCCGAAGTGGAGAGAGAAAGATCACGCTTTGAAGAGTTGAACTTATTAGACGAGAAGAGACTCCTAGCCTTGAGTCACACTCAAGTTTACCAGGGCCAAATAGCACGCACTTATAATAAACGTGTCCGCTGTTGAGATCTAAAGGTAGGAGACACTGTTCTTAAAGAAGATCTTCCCATCCTCCCATGCCGATCCGAGAGGAAAGTTCAAGCCAAATTGGAAAGGGCCTTACATCATTCGGTGAGTGCTGCCGGGATACGCCATCCGCCTCGCCACCATGGACGGAGATCATCTTCCTGAGCCCATCAATGCTGGATACGTCCGATGGTTCTACTCTTAGTCTATTGCAATAAGGTAAATATTGATGAAATAGATGCGTGATTGCTTAAGAATCACCCAAAAGAGGCTATCATTTCAAGCACAGTAGCCAAAAAGCATCCCTAAAAATGATGATATCCTTTGCTACCCCATTTGAGCCTGGGCCTTTCTTTCAATAAACCCCTTCCCCTCAAAAAAAATATGTGTGTGTAGATATACAGAAAAAGGGGAAGTAAAGTTGCCATCAAAATAAAAAAAAATCAAAAAAGCAAAATCTCAATGTAGACACCCAAATTCGGCCCAAGGCCTGATCAATCTGTACTTCGGGAGAGATGTACCCCTGTGCTTCCGATGGCATCCTTGAACCCGTGGAAATCCACCCAGACCTTTAGGAATCACCCTGAACCCTTTAGAACCATTTCCCAACCCTTAGAGATCGCCCCTAAACCCTAGAATCCCTTCCCATACCTAACTTAAACCCTTTCGAGCAGTTGATGGGAGGAGAGCTACAGAATTTCCCTCAGACCATTACTAAGGATGAGCCATATACCATTGGAAAGAGGACTTCTCCAGCTTTCCAACAAGCTAAAGATCATCCAATTTGGATCTACGATTCAAAAGTTATGGTTGTTCAAGTTTCAAATAAAATCATAACACTTTTACTCAGGCGTGGATATTACATACGCCGAGCCATTTTTGCCCCAGATTAGTCAGGCGTATATATTATATACGCCTGCCTATTTTGGGGGAAATTTGGCCGGGCGTATATAATATATATGCCCAGTATAGGTGGGACCCACCACGGGCTTCATCTTCCCAAGGCTCCCCTGTTTTTGGTGAAATTTACTGTTTTTGGTGAAATATACGCCTAGCTTAGCTACAGTAACTGTCATCAGTTGCTCGAATTTCCTTCATCTAGTTTGACCCTTTGACCATCCCCTTTGTTGGGGTGGGTGTCTTGAGATTGGTTTCACCCCATTTGGGCTTGTTTGCAACCCTTAAGTCACCTTTGGTATCACCCCATCATCTACCATTAAAACCAATTTCCTAAAACCCTAGGACCTTGAAAACCTAGAAAACCTTAGATGGGGGATTACCTAATTGCTAAACCACTTAGCTCTTAAGTAAGCCCCTAACCCTCCCCTTCTCTATAAATAGAGATGCCCCCCTCTTCCTTAAGGGTTGAAAAAAATTGGAGGTTAAGGATTTTGAGCTTAAGAGAGAACCCTAGTGAGAGAAAATGCACACATCTTTCCAGAATTCCAGCATGCTTAGTTCATCCATTTCAACCCATTTCCCCCATTAGATCATTCCCTTTAGCTAAAGTCTAGCCTTGAGTCTTACTCGACGCTCCCTATTTTATCGAATCCTAGCATTAGAATCCATTCTCATACCATTTAAACCATCGAAAGCATGCCAAAGTGAAGGACTTCCACGGTGCAACAAGGGCCCGTGAGCTCCGGCTCACCCCTCTCTTCCTCTACCTTCTTGGTGCTTCGTCCATCCAAGGATTCAAGCCGTTACGCCGCCGAAATTTCGGTTTGGCTCAAAGCTTGATAGGATCGTATTGCCTTCGGGCAAGAGGAAACTCCACCCTTTTATTTTTCTTTTTGGCCATAGATAGAGACCGCTACATGCGGGTTGATTAGGTGCCTAAACCCTTCCCGATCGATAACCGAAGCCCTTACCCTAGAGCCTTTGGCAAAGACCGGTAAATCAGAGTCATATTTAGCACTTCGGTGCTCAAAATATTGATTTGAAGGTTTCCCGAGTCACCAAAAGCTCCGGGTGGTGACTATACATTTTCATCAATAGCGAGCGCTTCGCCGCGACAGGTTCGAGAGGATCCATGGTCGCACAGATGGCGACTCCACTGGGGATATCACCCTAGCGCTTCTCCTCTTGTTGGCCTTTCTTTTTTTACTAACCATTGTTGTTCTTTTTCTTATTTTTTACTATTTTTTTCTATATTTTTGTTGTCTTTACTAACGTACTCACCCCTACGATTCAGTCCTTTAAGTGCCTTAGCCGATTGGCGGACCTACGTGCGCCTTTAAATTCCTGTTTTTCTGATTCTTGTCATTTAAGCCACCTTAGCCGTTTGGCGGGCCCGCTCGCATTTACTTTTATGTCATTTAAATTTTAGTCATTTACAAGCCTTAGCCGTTTGGCGGGCCTACATGCGCTTTTCATTTCAGTCATCATATCTCACCATTGAACGCCGGCCCGTTGAGGCGGCACGGGCTTGTCATCCCCGACCCAATTTTTGGACTTAATTTCACTCCCCTTTAAAAATCTGTAATTAAAAGTGAACCAACAGTGTGGGGACATAATTAAATTTATTTTTGCATTTTTGGGTAGTTTTCGGGGGGTTTAGGCACAGATACAATTTACCCGGTTCCCAGTAAGGCGGCAGCCCTAGTGGTGATGATCCTGAAAAGAACCACCCCTTCCAGTACCTGAGAAGGCGCTTGCGCCGGAGGTATATCGGTTGGGTTGCCAATTCCAATCAAGCCGTAAAACCCGCATTGGTGAGAGCGTAGACAACCCAAAATTCAGTCGTGTATCCCTAGGAAACGGAAAGGAGGGACCCGATAACATACACAGCAGTCCCCGGGAGCATCCCTCCCCAGAAACCAGTTCAAAGACCCACATTCGAGCTTGCTATTCACTGTCAAACTAAGCTGACAGAAGTGTTTTTGCCAGGCGTATATATTACATACACCCAGCCAAAATCCCCAGAAAATAGCCAAGCATATATAATATATACGCCCAGCCAAAATCCCTGGATTTAAGCCAGGCGTATATAATATATACGCCCAGCCAAAATCTGGTTTTTTTTTTGTCGGGCGTGCATAATATATATGCCCAGTATATACTGGGCCACAACAACCCGACCTGAGGCCCAATCCATCACCCCAGTTCCCCGATTAGCGGTATTAGTGCCCACAGTAGCCTCCCGCATTCTGTAACACCCAATATACCCCCACCCGGTCAAAAGAAGGCAACTTCTCATTGATTTGCTTCGGGGGATCAGGTCGTTGCGTGGATTCCCTCACCTTCAATAGAACGAAAGAGTTCCCTTTCGCTTCTTTCGAAGTGTGTCGAATCCCGTCGTGGGACCTACTAAAGGTACATATATCGTCCGAGACGGGAGTTGACCTTGGGCACTAGGTCATTATTCGTCTAAGCAAAGGGGAGTAATCTCCATAAAAAAATCATCATCTTCAAAAAAAAAAACCAAAAGAAATCTCTCTTCAAAAAAAAAAAAATCATCAATCAAAAATCATTTTCCAAAAAAAAGAACAAAAAAAGGAGAAACCAAACAAAAACAAAACAAACTCAAAAAGAAAAAAGAAAACCAAAAGAGTACATTTTGGTGTGACCGTCACTACGGCAACCTCAAGTTCGTCCCGTAGAAGGAAGGTATTCGGCCCTTATCCGCGACATCGATACAACACCCGTCAGAGGATCATGCCAAGAGCCGATACATCCCCACCGTCATCCCCATCCCATTCTCATATCGGAGAAGACCCGATCTCCGACACCTTCACCCAAACCAGGTTCGGTATCACGGGTCCATTTGGGGCACCCGTGTTCACCTCCACCCCATCCCCTTCCCTCACATTCTCCCAACGTACCCCTTTTTCATCCCCTACTGAAACCCCTCATTTCTCAACCGACCCATACATCCCCATCTCCCATCCAAACACCCTTACCGCATCCCCATATTTCAAAAGACCCCATAGGGAGTCCCATCCCCCGCCTACCTCCCACGTTCCATCCCTCTCATCATCCATGCCCCCAACATCCTACATCCCATCCACCTCATCTCACATACCATTCCCACCACATGGCCCGTCCACATCCCAACATACCCTCCCATTTACCCGGATCATGCCCAATTTCTCCCAACCCCCTCCATCATTAAGTGAGCCATCACCCTCCAATCTCACACCTGAATCCATGCCCTCAATGGAGGACATGAGAACGATGTACGCCTTGTGGGCTGCTTCTCGAAACCCTACATCTCCAACCCCGCATCCAAATCTCCAAAACCTCCATACCCCATTCCCTCCTAACCATGCCCAACCACCCATCGTCCATACCTCCCAAAATCCCCCACCTCAATGCCAGACCCAAACCTATGCAAATCCATGGGCCCAAGCCCAAACACCTCTAGAGCCATGGGCCCAAGCCCAAGCCCATCAGGCCCAGGCCCAAGACCCTCAAAACCCATGGGCCCAAGCTCAAGCCCATCAGATCTAAGCCCAGGCCCATAATCCTCAAGGCCCATGGACCCAAGCCCATTAGGCCCAAGCCCAAGACCCTCAAAACCCATGGACCCAAGCCCAAGACCCTCAAAACCCATGGACCCAAGCCCATCAGACCCAGGCCCAGAATCCTCAAGGCCCATGGACCCAAGCCCATCAGATCCAGGCCCAGGCCCAAGACCCTCAAAACCCATGGACCCAAGCCCATCAGACCTAGGCCCAGGCCCAGAATCCTCAAGGCCCATGGACCCAAGCCCATTAGGCCCAAACCCAAATCCCTCAAATCCAAGGCCCATCCACCCACGCTCATCAGGGCCCATTCACTAACCCCATACCCCCCCACCAGTACCCTTCATTCGCCTATACCCCTTACTTCATCCCACCTCCAAGCGGAAATCAATCCATCCCATTCCTCAAAACCACAACATCCCGCCACCTCAATCACACCCCATCACACCAGAATGTGCACCCATTTCAGACATCACTTACCCACAAACCATTCATCTTATCCCTTCTCATCCCCTACAAACCATATGGCCCCACCAGGTCATCCAACCCCTCACCCCCAAGTCCAAATAGCAGAACTCGCCCCTCACCAATACCATGGCCAATAGTACGAGGAGGATGAGATCCGCAATAGTGGAGGAGTTGCCAGCTTTAACCCTCCCGGGCCCACCGTCATCACACCTAGGGTTGAACAAAATCAGGAAATGTCCCCCACGACCTCAAAAGAACCGTATAGAAGAACAAATAGATGAATACGTAGATGAAGATGGGAGGAATAGAACTACATTCAACAGACTTTTCAGACTTGTGTCTGTTCTCTGATGTCCCCCTGCCACAGAAATTCAAGATGTCATCATTTGATAAATATAATGGCACTGGCAACCCCATCGCCCACTTAAAATCTTACTGTGGGGATATGTTCTAGTATGGCGGAGATGAACGACTCCTCATCAAGGTGTTCCAGAAGAGTTTAACGGGCCCAACACTGAGATGGTTCACATCCCTGGAACCGTCCATGATAAAAAATTGGAAAGATCTGACACGCATATTTCAAGAGCAGTATGTCTATAACATGGACATAGAGCCAAGGAAGTCAGATTTAGCCCGTCTAAAGCAAAGACATGATGAAACATTCAGTGTTTACTTGGGGAAGTGGAGGGCATTAGCCGCTTAGGTAACTCATCGGATTCCCGATGATAAGCAGATTGAATTGATAACCAAGGGAGCCCTCCCTGTCATCGTAGATTTTTTAGTATATCAGCAGCAGTCTAGTTTTGCTGATTTGGTTTGAAATGCCAATCATTGCGAAGACACCATTAGAGAAGGCAGGTTAGGAAGGAATGTGGCCAACGGGGCCACCGGGGTTCGAAAAACAGCCGAACCAAGAATTGAAAGAAGAGCAGGGACAGAGGTACAGAACATTATTTAACCCCAGGCCAATACCATGCCCCCCCGATACAGCTCCAGGTTACACAACCACCCTCGGCCCATTTCGAGCAAGTACCAAGGCCAAGCAACGGACCAAGAGCCCCGTTTACCCAGGAGCAGATGAAAGCACGTTTTGAACGAGTGTTCATACCGTTGGGGCAATCCTTGAGTGTTTTATTGCCGGTATTGCTACAGAAAGGCCTGGTCAATTTACTCCAACCTCGCCCGCCACCCCACCCAATACCAAGGAACTATGATCCGAATCTACATTGCAATTTCCACCATGGACCGGGTCACCCTACGGATCGGTGCTTTCCACTAAAACACACAGTCCAAGATCTGATAGAGGCGGGAAAAATCATTCCCTCGCCACTTCCTCAAGGGCAGAACCAGAGTATCCATCAAGCCCCTCTACCATCACACCCAGGAGGCCCCAGGCCTAACATACATTGGATAGAGGAGGAAGAAGAAGAGTTTGACCCTTCAGATTACATCAGTAATAAGGAAGAGTTTTCACTCCCCAGGGCGAATGAAAACTATTTGTTGGGGTGATCGAGCCGTTGTATCTAGCCTATTATTTTCCCACACCGACATACCAAGAGGAGCCCTTAGATTTAGGGCAGTATTTTTCCACCCTTGCTCCCGCTTATCAAATCCAAACAGACCCGTCAATCATATCATCATATCCACCCCAATTTACCCCATACACCCTCCGTCACACCCAAATACTCACCCATGTACATCATAACTCCACCATCCCCGTATTATCCTATCCCATACACACCCTCAAATCTCTCCACCCAATACATTACTCTGCCATCCCCAAGTTACCCCATCCCATACACACCTTCAAATCCCACCACCCAATATACCATCCCACCGTCCCCAAATCACCCTGCTCCATGCATAACTCCATCATCCCCAATCTACCCCATTTCACCCACAAACCCATCATCACCTCACCATGCCACCCCCTACACAAACTCGTCATATCCAAATCATCCCGCTCAATGCACAACTCCATCATCCCCAAATCCATCACCATCCCATCATACCTCTCCATATACAAATCCTTCATATCCCTATCACCCCGCGCCCACCACACCTCAGACGTCTCCCCATCCCTCCATCCCAGTCACACTCCCGCCATCACTTCATTATTTTGGCCCCAATCCAACTCCACCCCCACTCATGCAAGCAACCCCTCACCCAATCCCCTCATGACCCAATCACCATTGGTCCTACCATGCCCAGGTAATACCAGTACAAGCCCCCTCCGTGCCCATGAATCTAATTTCACCAATTCCCCCCACTACCATTCCACCCCCCATTGGAGTTAACCTGGTTAGACCCGAGAAACCGATATATCCAGCCTAATCCTCCCCAGAATCCCCATGCACTCCTTTTCTCATCCCAAAACCTGCTTATGACCCGCATCAAGTGCTGTTGAGATATGAACAGACAGACATGAATGCTGGTTGCAACCAAGAAGAGGCTATTGAATTCATTACGAGTCGAGAGATTTCTAACCCAGCTTGTCGAGCCGTCAGAGGAGAAGAGAAGAAGAAAGAACAGGCCGCAGGAAATCCCTTTGAAAAAATGGCCAGAGAACACATACTGAAGACACAGCTCAAGAGGACACCCGCACATATTACTGTGTGGGATTTGTTAATCACGTCCCCGCTCCACTTCCAAGCCTTAATGGGAGCACTCAAGGACGCACATGTCTCCACCCATGTAACTCCAGATGAGGTAGGAGAAATAATAGGGCAAGTGTTGGCCCCAAATGCCATCTCATTCACTGATGCAGACCTACCGATCGAGGGGAATGACCACTCTAAGCCCCTGAATATAACAGTGGAAATAGGAAACCTGGTGGTGCCGTTGGTCTTAATAGACAACGGGTCGGTGCTGAACGTGTGCCCTCTAAGGACAGCAATCAAAATTGGTGCGAAACCCGACACCTTTCGGCCATCCATATCAAGCGCCAGGGGATTCGACAACACCAGAAGAGAAATCATAGGGGAAGTAGACCTCAACCTGATCCTCGAGCCACAAACCTTCACCACCCCCTGTCAGGTGATGGACATCAAGTCTACTTTCAATTTGCTGTTGGGCTGGCCATGGATACATAAGCTCGAAGCAATACCATCTACCCTGCACCAAAAGCTCTGATTCATCTCGGAAGGAAAAATTGTCACCATCTTGGGCGAGAGCAAAGAAGACAGGGAAAGAAGCACTCTGCACATTGAGAATCCAAAAGTGCTGAACATACTGCACATAGCAGAGGACGCCGATCTCCATCGATTCGAGTATGACTTCTCAGCCGTCACCCTCAGACCAACTGAAAAGACCCTAGATAAAACTGGAGGAGGAATGGACGCAGCAGTGTTCACGCTCCACAAATGGGGCCACCAAAAAGGGAAAGGGCTGGGCCCATGCCTCCAAGGAAGAAGAGACCCCGTCAAGGCCAAGGGGCAACAAACCAAATTTGGGTTAGGCTACAGGCCCAGAGAAGAAGAAGTTAGAGAGGCCAAGGAAAAGATAAGAGCCACAACAGTCGCCAAGGGCAGAGGAATCATCTTGGAAGAAGAACCTCACGCTCGCCCCCACATTCGTGAAACCTTTGTGAGCGCCGGGATAGTGAAAATTGATCTGAATGGGGAGACAAGGGTAACCCCACATAAGGCTACTTCAATCCACCCCACCAATCCTTACATCATTCCCTCAAATTTCGAGATGGACTTAGCTGCCCTTTCCTTATTTGAGGAAGAAGTTCCCTGGTCCACCCATCGCTCCAGCGCCAGCCACTCTGGGCCCATCCTAACCATAGAGGACAGGGTCCCCAAGGATCCCTCTGTAAATATGTTGAGGGAGGAACTATAAGAGCCTACCGATGCCACTCCCAATCAAAGAGGTAAAGGCCAAGCCTCGCAGGTAAGTAACTGGGCATCCTTGCCCCAACTCCTGGGAGCCGCCAAATACCGTGAAGACGGCACCGACTCCCAAAAAAAAAATAACCTGTAAAAAGTGAGGTTAGCCTCTGGACCACTCTACCTTGTATATATAGAGATCCACCTCGCCAGGGGCTGACCTTCGAAAAAATGCAAAAGACCATAAAAATAGAAAAAATACCAATTCCAAAAATATTGTCCTTTAAAATTCCTAAAAAAATTAAAATTGATGTCGTAATACCCGTCCCACGTGAAGTCGACCGCTTTCCTGTAGAAATACACGAAGAGGTAGGAGTCACGAGTCTGGATGAGGAAGGTCAAACTGATGAGCTCCCCAATGATCTCCTTAAACAATTTGCCAATTTTGAGCATGGCCCTACCCCGATCGTCGAAGAGACGGAGGATGTCAATTTGGGCATCACAGATGCCCCTAGAATCACTAAAATTGGAACATCGCTGTCCCCTGTGGAGAGGAAAGGTATGATAGACTTCCTTCGGTCATACCAAGATGTCTTCGCATGGTCGTATAAGACTGCCTGGTTTGGATACCGATCTGGTTGATCATGAGTTGCCACTCTACCCCGATGTCAAGCCGATTAAACAGAAGCTGAGACGCTTCCGACCCGAATGGATGTTGAAGGTGAAGGACGAGGTCATTAAGCAGTATGACGCAAGTTTCCTCATGGTATCAAAGTACCCGTAGTGGCTGGCCAATATTTTCCCCGTACCGAAAAAGGATGGAAAGGTTCGAATGTGCATCAATTTCTGAAACCTCAACAGGGCGAGCCCTAAGGACGATTTCCCACTGCCACACATTGACATCTTGGTTGATAACACAGCTAAGCATGGAATGCTCTCATTTATGGATGGATTCTCAGGATACAATCAGATAAAAATGGTAGAGGTTGATCGCGAGAAGACAACGTTCATTACCCCCTGGGGAACCTTTTGCTACAAGGTAATGCCATTCGGGCTGAAGAATGCTGGGGAAACCTACCAAAGAGCAATGACGGCCCTGTTCCACGACATGATGCACAGAGAGATCGAGGTGTACGTTGACGACATGATTGCCAAATCACCAGAAAGGGAGGATCACTTGATAAACCTTCAGAAGCTATTCGAGAGGTTGAGAAAGTACAGGTTATGGTTGAACCCCCAGAAGTGCGCCTTCGACGCTATGTCAGGAAAATTGTTGGGCTTTATTGTCAGCAGAAGGGGGATCGAGGTCGATCCGATCAAGATCAAGGATATCACTGAAATGCCGCCACCGTCTACAGAGAAGGAAGTCAGAGGCTTTTAGGCAGGATCCAATACATCAGCCGATTCATCGCACAGTTAACTCCAATATGCGCACCAATCTTCAAGCTACTGAGAAAGGACTCACTAGTTGAGTGGAATGATGACTGCCAGGGTGCATTCGACAAGATTAAAGGATACCTCCTGAAACCCCCAGTATTGGTACCGCCCGCCCTGATAATGTACCTGTCCATGACAAAGTTTTCCATGGGCTGTGTGTTAGGACAGTATGATGAGATAGGAAGAAGAGAGCAGGCCATCTATTACCTAAGCAAGAAATTAACTGATTACGAGACGCGCTATTCTCATCTGGAGAAAGCATGCTTAGCGCTCATGTGGGCTACTCAAAGACTTCGACACTACCTATTATCCCAAGCCGTCCTACTTCTACAATGGATGGAAGCGCTAAAGTACCTATTCGAGAAGCCTGCACTCACTGGCCGAACTACACGATGGCAACTACTCCTATCTGAATTTGACATTACTTATGTCACCCAAAAGTTGATCAAGGGGCAGGCACTCGCTGATCATCTTGTTGAGAACCCTCTGCCGGACTATGAGCCTCTAAGGACCGAATTCCTCGATGAGGACATTTTGTTCATGACTGACGAGGATACTGAGGAAACAAAGGAGTCCTGGGTAATGCACTTTGATGGAGCATCGCATGTTGAGGGCCAAGGAGTTGGCGCCATTCTTATCTCACCCAGAGGATCACATATACCCATCTCAATCAAATTGAACTTCCCATGCACCAACAATATGGCCGAGTATGAAGCCTATACAGCTGGTTTACAGGCGGCTCTCGACCTAAATATAACTCACCTTAGGGTCTTTGGAGATTCGCAGTTAGTTATATGCCAGACCAACGAAGATTGGAAGACCAAGGATGAGAAACTGATCCCATACCATGAACATCTTGAGGATCTAATAACCTGCTTTGAGGAGGTCACCTTCTCCTATGTGCCACGAGCAAGAAATCGGTTTGCTGACGCCTTGGCCACCCTGGCCTCTATGGTTGAGATTCCATACGGACCTGTGATGAAGCCGATCATGATAGAGCAGATGGACGAACCGGCTTTCTGTCACCTGATCGAGGGACCTACAGAGTTAGATGATGAGCCACCCTGGTTCTTAGACATCAAGAATTTCCTCGAGACCCGAACTATCCCGGAAGGAACATCAAAGGTAGACAAACGCACCATCCAGCGATTAGCAACGAACTATGTTGTCTGCGGCGATCTCCTGTATAGACGGTCTCACGACAACATTCTGCTCCGATGCCTAACTCAGAAAGAGGCGGGTGATATCATGAAGGAGATCCATGAAGGGGTCTGCGGGGCACACGTCAGTGGACACATGCTTGCGAAGAAAATTCTAAGACAAGGATACTTTTGGACCACTTTGGAGACCGATTGCTGCAAGCACGTGCAGGGGTGCTACAAATGCCAAGAACACTTCGGCCTAATACATGCTCCGGCCATTGACTTGCACGGCATGGCCACTCCTGTTCGTCATCGGCAAGATCAATCCTAAAGCTTCCAACGGACATCAGTTCATCCTCGTCGCTGTGGAATACTTCACAAAATGGGTAGAGGCAGCCTCTTATACGAGCATTAAGGCTAGTCATGTCGAGAAATTCATTAAGAATAACATCATTTGCAGATTTGGCATTCCCAAAGATATCATCACTGATAATGACACTAATTTCTCTAATAGGCACATCCGGGCCTTGTGTGAGCAGTTCCAGATCAAGCATCATCAATCATCCCCATACAGGCCATAGACGAATGGAGCTGTAGAGGCAGCCAACAAAACTCTGATTCGCATCCTGGAGAAGATGGTAGTTACTTACAAAGATTGGATTGAGCAGTTACCCTTCGCACTTTGGGCCTATAGAACGTCTATCCATACCGCAACAGGGGCAACACCATTCTCCCTTGTGTATGGGACCGAGGCCGTGCTACCCGTTGAGGTCAAAGTACCGTCACTCCGTATCCTGTTGGAATCCCATCTACCTGAAGCTGAGAGGTAAAGAGCCCGTTTTGAGCAGTTGGATTTAATTGACGAGAAAAGACTTCTGGCCTTGTGCCACACCCAGATTATCAGAGGAGAATTGCACGTGCGTACAATAAGCGCGTCCACGGTCGAGATCTAATGGTAGGAGACAATGTACTGAAGAAAATTTTCCCTTCTCTCCAAGCCGACCCAAGAGGGAAGTTTAGGCCAAATTGGGAAGGACCCTTCGTCATCCGAGAGGTTTTGCCAAGATACGTTGTTCGCCTCGCCACCATGGACGGAGACCACTTTCCTGAGCCCATCAACGCTGGATACCTCCGTAAGTTCTACTCATAGGTCTTGGGACAAGGTAAGTTTTGATAAAGGCAGATGCGTGACCGCTTAAGGACCCCATAAAAGAGGCCATCATTTCAAAGACAAGTAGCCCAAAAGAAACATTCCCTGAAAACCTTCACCCTTTTTGCCACACATGTCAGGCCAATAACCATTTCTTTCATATACCCCTCCCAAAATTCTAAGAAAAAAGGGAAAAGAGAAAAGAGGAAAAATCCAAACCAAAAAAAAAAGAAGAAGAGAGAAGAGGAGAGAAATAACTAGGGCATAAAAAGCCTTTGGAAAGGAAGAGGAGTCCCCGAATCTAGAATTCACTCAAAACTTAGATCCAAATCCCCAAAAAAACCCAACCTGTTTGAACCCCGGCCACATTACAACCCGGAAGAAAGCCCTCTTTAAGGTTCACAAGCGGTCATAACATCTACTGCATCAGAACAAGCTGAGTTAACAAACCACACAGAACTTCACTCAGCCGGCTATGACGGAATCGACGTCCATGTCGTGGCCTTCTGGTTCTAAAAAAGAAAGAAGAAGAAAAAAAAGAAAATTAATTTGGGTTCAAAGCAAGACGGACGTGGTGAAAACCCGAAAGGGCGCCACGGGTAAAAATAGCGAACTCACGCGGACCAGGCGAAAACCTAAAAGGGCACCTGGGGTAAGAAAGCGAACCTATGGACGTGGTGAAAACCCGAAAGGGCGCTACGGGTAAAAACAGGGATGACAGGCATGGCGAAAACCCGTCTTGGGCGCTATGAGATAAAATGTCAAGGAAAGAGAGATTAGGAGAAGACTTGTTCTGACCCGCCTATCTCAGTTTGGACCACTTAAGCCTCTTCTCCCCTTTGCTGGGCCACTCATGTTAAAGATTGGATCGAATCCCGATCAAGTATGTCGTCTCTACCGCGGCGTCTGACGCATGACCAAAAGGAAAGACAGAAGACTAAACCAATCCCCGGGAAGCTGGCCCCCCTGTGTTTAAAGGAAAAAACTTGTACCACACAAATAGGGTTCGACCATGCTCAAAATAGGACACACTGGTTTGCCCTTGTAATTATCAGCACCACAAAAAGCTTCACACTGTGGAGGAGAAAATTTCAAAAAAGATAATAGATTTTCCTTTCCCATAAAAAGCCCCACACTGTGGAGGAGAAAATTTCAAAAAAGATAATAGATTTCCCTTTCCCAGAAAAAGCCCCACACTGTGGAGGAGAAAATTTCAAAAAAAAAGATAATAGATTTCCCTTTCCCATAAAAAGCCCCACACTATGGAGGAGAAAATTAAAAAAAAAAAGATAATAGATTTCCCTTTCCCATAAAAATCCCCACACTGTGGAGGAGAAAAATCTAAAAAAGATAATAGATTTCCCTTTCCCATAAAAAGCCCCACATTGTGGAGGAGAAAATCTCCATAAAAAGCCTTACATTGCGAAACGTACGAAGGAAAAAGTAAAAAAAAAAATAAAATAAAAAAAATAAAAATATATGTATGTATAGATTTCATTCCATTTCTTACAGTATTACGTGCGGAGTGTCACGTCCCAAAAAGATAACGACATGACATACTTTCTATTTTGCTACTTTCTTTACAGATAAAAACCAAAAAATATATATATCTGTATATATATAACAACAAAAAAAAAAGAAGAAAAATAACCCAAAAAGAGATCTCTGTTATGGGGCATTCCTCCCCTCCGTGTATATGATCTATGATATGTGCAGGAATAGGTCAAGAGCAGGGAGCACGCTTCAAAGCGCTAATCTCTGCAAGCAAAGAGTCCTCACGGGCATTTCAATCAGACATCCACCTACCATGAAGACTCTTGCCGCTCTAGTGAAGCTTACTGTGCAGACTCAGTCAAAAGGCCAGTCAATCGAAGAACCTCACTCTCGGCTGTAGCAGCTCTCACCTCCGCAATATCAGCTCTGGCCCTTTCTTTCTCCAAAGACTCAGTCAAAGCCAGCCTCTCCACAGAAAGAGACTCAATCCTAGCCCGAAGTATTGCTTCCTTATATGGCCAAGGCCCCGTCTCTACCACATCTGTCAAAATCGGGCCAGGAGCAGGTAACTCCGCGGATACCGGCCAAACCTCATAATCGGAGGAGGGAACTCCCCCCCAAACCAAGCTACACATATGCGCCGATTGGTGGGTTTCCCAGAGGGCAGCTATGCGATCAAGATCACTAAGAGAACCTCGAGAGAATATCAGAGAGCACAAAGGTGGCCTTGCAGTACACGGCACATGCTGAGTATACCCAAATTGATGAAGCACCCGAGATGGGAAGTAGTATGTGCTACCAGTCAACCCCAAAAGTGTGATACCCTCATAATCCCGAGAGCGGACAATCGAAAAGGTGTCGTCCATCCAGGGAAGTTGCCAGGTCAGCTCCGCATCAGATAGCCACAGGCTCAGTTCCTCAACGCTCCCACAAGGCAGTCTCAAACTCCGGATCAGAAAGCCCCGAGCCACATCCCCTCTTATCAAGTAGAATTTCGGCACATGCCCCATGATAGCTAAATGCTCTCCTAACCAGATCTGAACAAGGAGCGGGCTCCCGCTGAGAATCCCAACCCGGCCTAAGGCCGCAGCATCCAAGCCTCGATACATCTCCGCCAGGACCAGGTGTACCAATGAGCGACCACCCTCCAATTCGGTCAAGACATCACATAGTCCAAGGGAAAATCTCTCACCCCCAGTGAAGAAGAGAACTTTCGACAGCAAATAAAGGGCAAAGGCATTTACATTGAAGTGATCTCGAATAGGCAACTTTCGAAGGCTTAAGTCACCAAAAAGTTCTCTTAGGAATTTCACCGAACACCTGGTGGGCCCTCCGGTGAAACATTTCTCATATCCACACTTTTTTAAGCCGAGGATCGCGTGGACCGCCTTTGCATACCCCGGTTTGGGCACTACTTTGGCAAGGCCTCGATGCATCTTCAAGCCAGTGATGGAGGCTAGCTCTTCCAAGGTTGGGGTTAGCTCCCTAGACCCAAATTTAAAGATATGGGCCCTATGGTCCCACGATGCCAAAGCCGCCTGTTGTAGGTTGGGCAACAGAGGAACAGCAAGGAGAGAGGAAATGTGGGATAACCCGAGGTAATCCAGAACAGCGAGCTCGCTCTCAGCCAAGCTATCATGCCATTTTTGCAAAAAACTGGGCCCCGCTCCCAAACAGGGAAGTATACTAACCCCGGTCCCCGTCTGAGAACTTGGACCCATTTTCAAAGGCGGGTCCATGGACGTACAAAGATGTTCTTGGTAAAATCAGTCAATGTATGGCAATGGACCCATCAGAAAAAAGAGAGGAAAGGAAAAGAAAAAGGAAGGGCAACAGGGCCAAACTAAGATAGAGGAAGAGGTAAGGGGGGACCAGGCTCGGGTTATAAAGAACCCGCTCAGCCCAGAATATAGCAGGCATATATATTATATACGCCAAGGCAAATTTTGAACCATTTTGCCCGGCGTATATAATATATACGCTCAGCCATTTTTTCTATGGATTGGCTAGGCGTATATAATATATACGCCCGGCTTTTGTGGTCGGACATTTGCCTGGCGTATATAATATATCGCCGATTTAAAACCGGCCCAGCCCCTCACATTGGCCCATTTTTGTTCCCAAGGGGGAACATGTTTCTGCTTGACCCACTTCTTCATCTCAGGGCAGCCCACAGGGCACATAATCACATACCCATGGGAAGCCCCCAGATGACGCACTGCCCATAGGTTATATACGGAGAACCACCTACATGGTCCACCCCATCATTGGAGGGGTGCCGACTCATTTCAAGCCAAGGAAGAAAAAACCGTAAAGGCAAAAGCAAAGAAATACCCAAATAAAACATTCATATAAACCATAAAAAGTATAAACCATCCAAAAAAAAAGAAGCAAAGATTGTTGTTATTACATATCCCCAAATAAACCAAAGTCTAAATTGTTCTCATATGCCAAATTTCCAGAGAATAAACTAGTCCTGGGCAGCCCCCTTCGACTTCTTCCGGCGCCGGCTTGCGCTTTGAAAGGTACGAGTCTCCCCCACCCGAGTCCACGCCTGAGAAATACGGCTGAGAAGAGAACGCGACTCCTTTTTACGAGCACGTTGTAGGAAAACACCAAAAGCCATCAGGTAGAGAAACAAGCATAAAGTAAATAAGGAAGATAACTAGGTTGGGTCAGCATTCACTCACCACTTCGATCTCCCTAAGCCCAACAAGGTTACGATAATATTCGATTTGACTCACTGCCGACTCATAATCCTGGCCAGTAAGAAAAAGGAGGTGTTAGTCACACAGGCCATCAGCATAATTCAAAGGGAAAGAGAACAGAGCAACAAGATAGAGATTACCCCAAGAATAAGCTCAGGAGGTGGGACCTGGATAGCTTCAGTAGAGATTCGTGCCTTCTCGGCCACGTCGGCACACACGTGTGACAAAAAGGCATCATCCAAGCGTTTGAAGGTCCCCTGGACCACGATAGGCGAACTGCCAGAAGCACCAGCACCAGAAGGGTCAGAGGGTCCATCACCTGAAGCCACGCCTGAAGCACCAACCCCAGAAGGATCGGAGGGTCCAGCACTTGTAGCATCATAAGGAGCAGTCGCCTCATCCCCCTCATCTGAGTCGCCGCCCTGCTCAAACTGTAGAGAGAAACATTTTATCATTAAAGGTGGTAGGTCAATCAAAGTAACCACAAGGAAGTTGCTAAATAAAAAGAGAAAAGGGGCATCACCTGAGATCGTGGCTCGCAAAAAGCTAAAAAGTTAGCACCAGGCACGAAGCGGGGCAACAAGAAATGATAGGGCAGGGAATCGTACCACGACTGATACCCCCCAGGTAGGAGAAGGTCATCGATAGGAACCCCATGGTGAAGAAATTGAGCAGTAAGCTCATCAATGGAGCCTTCTGGAGCCAACACATCGGCGGGAGGAGCTTGGGACACGGCAAAGAGAGGGTGATACTGATGAACCACTCTCTCCCCTAAATAGTAGGCCCTAGTCCAGGACCCGTAGAGGAAGATGATGCGACGGTCCAGCAAAAAGCGAGAAGGACCCACCGAGGCCAAGTTCCAGAAGGGAGATCCTATGTAAGGGTCGAGGATGACCTGCAAAAGAAGAGAAAACAGGGAGGGGATACACACACATTTGGTCAGAACCCTAGCACACAAGTGGTATCAAATTTATAATAAAGGGAATTGTTTTACACCTCTGGGATCAGCAATTGACGAGATCGCAGCCCTAACTCCAAATGCTTCATACCTACGTCCCGACCGTGACCCACGTGCCAATTACTCATGAGGGGGAATGTAGCAATGCAATTTCAGGTAAGCGGGCGACCGGTTGGAAGTGAAGATACCCCTAGATCTGAGAAAGCAAGTAGATAGAGACAGGTATGCTATAAAAGAAAATTGGACAAACTAAAACCAAAGGATAAAATACCTCAACTGTAGGCCAGAAACCCACAATAGAGCTAGACTCCCCAAGAACGGCTCACTGTAGGTTGGACATGAGCACCGCATAGCCAGCGCCGCCCCAATCGAACCGATGCATGGTTTCCCAGTTCACCATGAGGCTGAGTAGGGACAACGTGACTCGCCCTCCACTGGTGTTGGAGAGGAGAGTCTTGCCCAGGAGGAACAGCAAGGAGATGCGGGCCAGCATAAGTGCGCGCGCGGGCTCGATATAAACATCCATGTCAGGCTGACCCTGGTCCACTAACTCATGAGGCCTAAATTGATCAACCAGCCAGGATAGCTTGACCTCAGAACCTCGAACATTCCTAGAGGTCGGGTAGGCCCCTATCAGTCGAACCACCTCCTCCCTACTCGGTGTGCGAGTAGGTACTACAGGCACCCCTCCAATACGGACCCCAGTGATCATGGACCAGTCGGCCGGTGTGAAGGCCATCTCTGCCACAGCCATGTGAAAGGTCATGGTCTCGGGGCGAAAACGCTCTATCAAGGCCTTCAGGTAGGCCGTATCGGCCCTCACAGCGGGGCACAAAATGAAATCCTCGAAACCGACACCAGTGAGCAAGTCCTTCACCGTTGGGGGAAGGTAAAGCACGAGACGCTGGAGGTCAAACCAACCGCCTCAAAACATAATGTGCGGTAGGGGCTACAAACAGAAGACATCAGTCAGATAGGGGCAGGGTAATATAATGAAGGCGTCAAGGGAAAACAAAAGAAAAAGAGGGGGAACTCATCTGTTTACCTGACCGGCGATCCCGAAGTTGGACATGTGGGTGTCTTTGGCAGGAGGGACAGGCGCACCTTGCATTTCATACCAAGTGCAGGAGGTCGAGACACAATGAACTGCTCCCCATGGGGACCATAGGCCATCCCCGACCCTTCTTGCTGATCATACCCTTCGTCGCCGGACATCCTGAAAATATGAGACGCAGCGGCGTATGAAAAGGGTGCCCCAAAAAAAATGAAATGATAGGCGCTAATCCAAAAAAAAATCCTCCAAGTATGTGTGCGTATACTAATCCAAGCAAATCCAAAAAAAAAAAAAAAGAGAGAGTGTGTGTGTGGGGGTGTACTGGTCCAACAAATCCAAAAAAAAATGTGTATATGTGTGGGTGTACTGATCTAAAAAAAAAATGTGTGTGTGTGTGTATACTAATCCATCAAAACCAAAAAAAAAATATAATAATAATATATATATATAATACAACATATACATATATATATATATATATTAATATATGTAGGCACCAATATAAAACTAAAAATAATAATATACATAAAATATACATGCACCAATCCATCAAAATAAAATGCACTAATCCAAAAGAAAAGAAGAAAAAAAGAGAAAAAGAAAATAGGATGAGATGAATAAATGATAGATAGAAAATAGGCCTAAGGAAAACAACAAAAACAAAACCAAAAAAAGAGAGAAAAGGAACATAGGCATCACATATGTTTAAATGAAAAAAAAAACATTTCACCATAAAAAAAAAAAGAAGAAAAAGAAAAGCATCAAACAATAATATTATCAAAATGCAAAGGGAAAGTAAAGGAAGGATAATGGTTACCTTCAATGGAAGAAAAAAAAACAAAGATCGACGGAGAATGAGCACCTTTGATCCACAACCGCGACCCCCGGCAATAGGACTCAAGCCAAATCAAATGAAAAAACCTAAGGGGTTGTCCCGGACTCAAGAAGAAAGGAGGAAGGGAGATAGAATTTGAAAAGGGGGGGGCCCTTTTGTGCTCGGGCTCGGGCAGTTTCGTAACTGCCAGATTTTAGACGGGCGTATATAATATATACACCCGACCATTTTTCGCCAGATTTTGGTCAGGCGTATATATTATATACGCTCGACCAAAAATGGCAGTTTTTAAACTGCCCGGCCTCCTTTTTTGATTTTGAGGCCCAATGGACCCCTTGCATGTTAGACCACGGCCCGGACCGCCCTCAGAAGCCCATATATCATCAGGCGAAGGTGCATGCATCTCCAAATGGCCCTTCGAGTTCACTTCGATTGGCCCAAAGGGACCATCCTACAATAAGCGGATATAGATCTGTAGGCACCCACCTAATGCGCCCACAAAATCAAAAAAGAAGAAGAAGAAAAATAAAAAGAAAAAGCAAAATGATAAAAATAAATAAATAAATAAATAAAATAAATAATAAATATATAACACTGGTTCCCAAAGGAGCGTTGCGATGACCATTTGCGCCACTCCGAGAATCGTGTTAAATCAATTCGGAATGATCGGGTCCGCCCGAAAGTTCTCAAACCCCGTTTCATGCGAGGACACTTTGTACCTGACCCGACAGGCAGATAATTTTGCCCATCTCCGGTCACTGTTCCCTACACGTCCCCTAGGAGTCGAGACCTAATCCGACATGCAAATAAACTCATCCACCACCGGTCACGCTTGGGAACATGCACCTAGCCCCAGATCTCCCCCAGCAGAGGTCGAGGCCTGATCCGGCGGACAAACCAAGAACCCATCATCAGAATGCACACGTCCGTAAGATATATCAACATGGCAAGTTGATTCACCTAAGGATACGTGCAGAAATGAAGGCAGTCTGAGCATGCCTAGAGTCTCAACCTGACATGAAAAAAAAAAGAGAAAAAAGAGAGGAGAAAAAAGAACGAAAAAAGGGAGGAGAAGAAATAACAACCTGTTGCTGCTTAGTAAAAATCCTGAGTAGGTTGACCCCACCTTCCAAGCATTCGCTCTGGTCAACCCCCTTCGGATCTATGCTGACCAAGAGTGCCCCCGACTTCAGACCATTCGAAAAGTCTATTGTCAGTTGAAACTGACCTGTCAAAAATGAAATTACCACCAACCAAACTATGTGCAAACATACAGACCGAAGGGCTCATTCCCTTTTATTTCCTTTTACACAGGCTTAAAACCTGTATAGGCACGGTGTCCCTATTGAATGTATGCACTTGCGTCTGGGTATCCATAGGATGGTCGTTTGTCCTCGTAAATTGTACCTGAGGGTCGAGGCTTCCATTCGCGCCTATTTTGCTGCTTATCGCCCCTGATGGGTGTCTGTCTGTGCATAGTTAGTAAGATGTGATTTCATTAGGGATGGAGGCTAGAACTGGACATCTCTTTCAAGGGATAAATGGTCCTAGCCCGATATTTAGCTTTGTCTTAAGTTAAGGCACTCCGGTTCATGTGAATCAGGAGCACCTTGCCACCAGAACATGCACATCCCCAAGGTGTACCTATCCCCAGCTTGGCGCACGCACTCTTAAAAGCGTATCAACTGGCATTTGATCCACTTAAAGAGTTGTGCAAGAATAAAGTTGCCAGAGGTCCTTGAGCTTTGCTTAGAGGCCTCGAAGCAAAAGAAAATTTAGAAAATAACACAAAATTTTTTACTCGGAAAATGGGCATGCATTCCCAAGAGGTGTTGCGACACCAATATTCGCTCCACTCGGGTAAATCATGCTAAAATAACCTCGAGGTTGATAGGTTCGCCCAGAAACTTTGAGCCTTACCTAGGTAAGGGCACCCGTGGCCAATCCAATGGAGCTGTCGATATCCCATAGGATTGGACACAGTTTGAAGGCCTTCGCTTTGTGTGCTTCTCATCGGTTTCGAAGCATAAATCGATCATCCCGTTTCATGGAGCTGTCTGGTTCAGATTAATACTCAACATCACAAATCTATAATTTCCCTCAGGAAGTGGACGATATCCTGGCTAGCGGGCTTACACTTTTTGTGATCATCACAGTTATGCCCAGTAATGTCTCAATGTGCTTGGGGACTGTTAGCTTTGAGGTACGGACGATATCCCGAAATGAGAGGGCTTACGTACACTCACCATCACCATGAATGTTTGAGAATTGAGTTGAACCAGGCAGACCCATCAAACGTGCCTTGGACCTCTTCAGATGTCTCTTGTCTTTGGCATTCGATCATTAGTGATCGAATACCAAAGAGGGGCATCTGTAGACACCCAAATTCGGCCCAAGGCCCGATCAATCTGTACTTCGGGAGAGATGTACCCCTGTGCTTCCGATCGCATCCCTGAACCACTTGGAAATCCACCCAGACCTTTAGGAATCACCCTGAACCCTTTAGAACCATTTCCCAACCCTTAGAGATCCCCCCTAAACCCTAGAATCCCTTCCCATACCTAACTTAAACCCTTCCAAGCAGTTGATGGGAGGAGAGCTATAGAATTTCATGCAGACTATTACTAAGGATGAGCCATATACCATTGGAAAGAGGACTTCTCCAGCTTTCCAACAAGCCAAAGATCACCCAATTTGAAGCTACGGTTCAAAAGTTATGGCTGTTCAAGTTTCACATAAAATCATAGGACTTTTACTTAGGCGTGGATATTACATACGCGCAGGCATTTTTGCCCTAGATTAGTCAGGCATATATATTATATATGCCTGCCTATTTTGGGGGAAATTTGGCCGGGCGTATATAATATACACGCCCAGTATAGGTGGGACCCACCACGGGCTTCATTTTTCCAAGGCTCCCCTGTTTTTCGTGAAATTTACTGTTCCTAAACTGGGCGTATATAATATATACGTCCAGCTTAGCTACAGTAACTATCATCAATTGCTCGAATTTCCTTCATCTAGTTTGACCCTTTGACCATCCCCTTTGTTGGGGTGGGTGTCTTGAGATTGGTTGCACCCCCTTTGGGCTTGTTTGCAACCCTTAAACCACCTTTGGTATCACCCCATCATCTACCATTAAAACCAATTTACCAAAACCCTAGGACCTTGAAAACCTAGAAAACCTTAGATGGGGGATTACCTAATTGCTAAACCACTTAGCTCTTAAGTAAGCCCCTAACCCTCCCCTTCTCTATAAATAGAGAGGCCCCCCTCTTCCTTAAGGGTTGAAAAAAATTGGAGGTTAAGGATTTTGAGCTTAAGAGAGAACCCTAGTGAGAGAAAATGCACACATCTTTCCAGAATTCCAGCATGCTTAGTTCATCCATTTCAACCCATTTCCCCCATTAGATCATTCCCTTTAGCTAAAGTCTAGCCTTGAGTCTTACCCGACGCTCCCTATTTTATCGAATCCTAGCATTAGAATCCATTCTCATACCGTTTAAACCATCGAAAGCATGCCAAAGTGAAGGACTTCCACGGTGCAACAAGGGCCCGTGAGCTCCGGCTCACCCCTCTCTTCCTCTACCTTCTTGGTGCTTCCTCCATCCAAGGATTCAAGCCGTTACGCCACCGAAATTTTGGTTTGGCTCAAAGCTTGATAGGACCGTATTGCCTTCGGGCAAGGGGAAACTCTGCCCTTTTATTTTTCTTTTTGGCCAAAGATAAAGACCGCTACATGCGGGTTGATCGGGTGCCTAAACCCTTCCCGATCGATAATCGAAGCCCCTACCTTAGAGCCTTTGGCAAAGACCGATAAATCAGAGTCATATTTAGCACTTCGGTGCTCAAAATATTGATTTGAAGGTTTCCCGGGTCACCAAAAGCTCCAGGTGGTGACTCTACATTTTCATCAATAGCGAGCGCTTCGCTGCGACGGGTTCGAGAGGATCCATGGTCGCACACTCAAAAAGAGATTGTCTGAAATGGAGCAAAAAGAATAGAAAAAGTGTGTAGAAGAATCACGGGGCATGTACAGTAAAAACCCCCAAGGGAGAAAGTATGTTGAGAAAACTGAAACCGTATCAAAGAAACCCTTTTAGCCTAGCATACCTTCAAATCCTAACCTAACCCATGGCCAAGCTACGCCCTAAAGAAAGCCCTCTTTTAGGTTTACAAGCAGTCATAATATCTGTTAAGTCAACACAAGCCGAGTTGTGAGACGACACCAGAACCCCATCCAATTGGCTATGATGGAATCGACGTCTATGTCGTGGCTGTTGAAAAAAGAAAATAAAAAAATAAAAAGAGAAAAAATAAAATAAAAATACAAGCTCAAAGCAAGATGGACGTGGTGAAAACCCGAAAGGGCATTACGGGTAAAAACAGGGATCTTGTGTGGACCAGGTGAAAACCCGAAAGGGTGCTTGGGGTAAGGGAGCTAAACCCATGGACGTGATGAAAACCCGAAAGGGCGCCACGGGTAAAAAAGGAAATAAAATAATAAAAAAAGATAAAAAAAAGAGAAGAAAAAAAAAAGAAAAAAATACAGGTTTGGATTGATTAAGAGGATTGATGCTTGAGCAACCCTCTTGGTTACTCTCTTTGATACCCCTTTTTCGACTAAGCTGCTCATGCTACTTCAAATCGGGTCTCGACCAGAATTGTCTTTGTGAAACTATTTTGTCAAACGTATGACCCAAGGTAAGGAGAAAGGTTTGACTCAATCCGAAGGGATTGACGTTCCAGTCTTGGTAAAGTTGTTGAAACCCACCCAAGATCTGACTACTTAAGAGGGGTTCAACCATGCTCAAAAGAGGACCCAGGGTTTCACAAAGTGATTAAGGCACCACAAAAAAAAAAAAATAAATAAATATATATATATATATATATATATATGCATAAAACAAAAAGACCAAAAACTCTATGTAGATGCATATAATAAACTACCTTTCATTTACAAAATACACCACTTACACCACATCCCAAAAAATAGCCGGTGTAATAACTAGTGTGTTTCCCTTTTCTACAAATAAAAATATAAAGAAAATATGTATACCAAAAATGTGTGTATCTGTAAAGGTTTATGCCCCTTTTCTGTGTATCTGATCTGTGCAAAAAAAGCTATGTGTGCAGGAAGGAGTTAGCGGCCCAGCTCGCACTTCAATGCGCTAATCTCAGCATGAAGATCATCTTCTCGGACATTTCACTTAGTCAACCAGTGGCCATGCAGACTCTTATACCTCTTCCGAGAAGAGTCGACAGCTCCAAAAGTGATGCTCAGTGCCTTCAAATGGAGAACCTCGCTCTCTGTTGTTTCTGCTCTAACCTTTTCATGTACCAAAAGTTCTTGCAGGACCCTCTTCTCGTCCACAAGTAGCTCGATACGGGCTCAGAGTGTCGTCTCCTTCTTTGGCCAGGGGCCTCCAGTATCAACGATCTTTGTCGAATTTGGACCATCAACAATAGGCTGCTCAGTCAATAGCCAGGCCTTCTACTCAAGAGAAACTTGAACCGAATCTCCATGCTTAATATCACACATCAGCGTCGACTGACGCGTCTCCCAAAGAGCAGCAATCCGATCTATGTCTCCAGAGGACCCCCTAGAAAAGATCAAATCGCATAAAGGGGGTCTGGCCTCACAAGGCACCTACTGAGGTCAGTCGAACTGACGCAACACTCGGAATGAGAAGTAAAAGGTGCTGCCAGTCAATCCTAAGAGGGTGATGCCCTCATGGTCTCTAGAGCGAACTACTAGGAAGGTCTGGTCCAACCAAGGAAGCCTCCATGTCAGCTCGGCATTGGTCAACCAAAGTTTCAGAGTTGACACATCGTCCTCTGGAAGCAAATGGCACCTACCCAGAAAGCACTGAGCCGCCTCACCTCGAGCAATATAAAAGTGGGGCACATGCCCCAAGATAGTGAGGTGCTCACCCAACCAGACCTGAAACAACAAGGGGCACCCCAAAGTCCCTCCACCTTGCCCAAAGCAAATGAATTGAGGCCTCGATACAGCTCGGTGAGCACCAAATGCATCATGGATCGGCCCGCCTCCAACTCCGTCAAAATGTCACAAATTACCAACGAGAAGCTCTCCCCCCAGTAAAGAAGAGGATTTCAGAGATGAGACCAAGTGCTAGAGCTTTCACGTTGAAAATATTCCTAACCGGCAATCTTCGGAGACTTTCTTCACCGAAAAGTTCTTTGAGGAATTTTAGCGAACACCTTGTGGGCCCCCCAATGAGACTTTTCTCATACTCAAGTTTCTTCAAACCGAGAGTAAGGTGAATGGGTTTGGAGTAGCCCGGCCAAGGCGTGACTCTTGCAAAACCCCTGTGAAGCTTCAGGCCAAATAGATTAGATAGCTCGTCAAGGGATGGGGTTAGCTCTTGCTTCCCAAAATGGAATACATGAGAATTCACATCCCAAAATGAAGCGGTAGTGAAAAGGAGTTTCCACCGTGGAGGAACCTCTAGAAAGGAAGGAAGGCGAGATAGCCCAAGGCGCTCCAAGTCGGCGAGCTCACTCTCATTCAAGCTCCCAAACCAGGCTGTTAGAAATTTGAGCCCCAAGCCCAAGGAAGGGGGTAAATTGGCTCCAGGCCCTCCACATAAGGGAAGGTTAGAAAGCGGGTCCATGAACGTACAAAGATCTTTTATGAAGATAAAAATCGATGTATGGTGATGGACCCGCCTTGGAAAGGCAAGAGCAAAAAGAATTGGTAAAAGGGGCCAAGTCAAACTAAAAAGGGATTAGTGTTGGGCTGCCTCGGGTATATAAGGACCCACAGCTCCCTAGGTTAAGCCTGGCACAACTATTAGTTGCGCCAATGCATTTTATCCCCATTTTTGCCTAGCGCCACTAATAGTTGCGCTAGTACAAATTCCCTGAGATTTAGCCTGGCGCAACTAATAGTTGTGCCAGACTAAAGATCCCCCCTCCCCAGCCATCTCGGGACCTAACTGGGGGGACTTTCACCTTTTTTTTTTTTTTTTCTATATCTACACTTCCGATCACTAACGGTTTGAGAATTACTTTGTTTATGTGCAGGATTGATCCTACATTAAGGCATGCGACCCAAGAAGTCGCTTTCTGAGAGCATTTGGCAGACACGTCCTGCAGAAAAATAGATACGAGGCAAGGAAACCATGGCATAAAATCAAAACAAAAGAACTAAAAAATATTTTCCAAAAAAAATATATCATCCAAAGTGTCACATCATCCACCCCAAGGAAAATTGTCTAAACAAAAAGATCTAAGTCTGATCCCAAGAGTACTAAGTTTTGAAGGCAAAAACTAAAGCCTATTCCTTGTCCACGCCCTTTGACTTCTTCTGACGACGAGAGGAACTCTGGAAAGTTCGCATGTCCCCCACCCGAGACCACGCCTGCGAAATCCTACTGAGTAAAGAACGTGACTCCTTAGCACGAGCACGCTGCAAGGCACAGTCAAAGTCAAGAGTCAGGATCAGTTAAGGGACAAATGATAATGAAATGAATGAGAGGAGTAGGGCAGCAGGGTACTCACCGTCTCCACCTCCCTAAGCTCTGCAAGATGACGATGGTACTCCGCATATTTCACGACCGAGTTGAAATCCTACATTCAGAACGATATAACATCAATTATCAGGGCAATCTTAAAGTATGTACAATAGGAGGTTGAAACGGAAAGAGATTGGGCCGTCAGCAGACTTACCCCTGGAACCACCTTAGGAGGAGGGACACGGGCCACCTCAACAGAATGCTACGCTTGTCGATCCACATTCGCGCAGAGGCTTGAAAGGAAGCTGTCATCTAGGCGCCGAAAGGTCCCATAGACCACGGGCGGATCGCCACCAGGGATACTAGCATGAGAAGTACCTGACGGACCAGCACCCGAGGAGCCCTCACCCGAGGGACCCACACCAGAGGGGGGCCAACACTGGAGGGATCTTCCCCTGACATATCAACCCGTCCCGCCTTCACCATTCGAATCATCCCTTGGAGCAAACTGTGAATAAAATAAAGATTCTCTTAGAAGGAATGAAGGGCTGAACTAAAGCATAAAGGGAACTAAACCAAGCTAAGAAGAATTACCTGGCCGAGAGGGCCGCCGAACGCAAGAAAATTGGTGCTAGGTATAAAGCGCGGCAAGATAAACCGGTACGACAGTCACTCGTACCAAAGATGATAGTCCCCGGGAAGATGGAGAGCATGGATGGGAAGCCCATTATTGAAGAAGGCCACGGTAAGCTCCTCAATACTGCCAACAGGATACCAAACATCCGTCGGAGGGTCCACAGGTATGGCATAATAACCCTGGAATTGGTGCACGACTCGCTCTCCCAGATAATAAAATTTGGCTCATGCTCCATAGAAGAAAACGATGCGGTGATTGTTAAATAGGTGGTAAGCGCCTACAGCTGCTCGGTCCTAGAAGGGGGATACAAGGTACGGGTCAGGGAGGATCTGCCCAAGTAAAAAAAAAAGAGAGAATCCAAGCAGTTAGCCAATCAGTAAAGGGAGATTCCCGAGCTAAAAATAAACAAAGTTGAAAGAGAGTTTTACTTGCTCAAGAACCATCAAGTCGAGTTGGGACCTCAGCCCCGTCTCCAAGTGCTTTAAACCTACATCACGGCGCTGGCCCTGATTCCAGTTGCTGAGGAGGGGATAGGTAAGCACCTCCGAGAAAAGAAGCGGGCGCCCAGGGTGAAAGTGATGGTATCCCCATACCTAAAAAGGGGGGGGGGGGCATTGCACAGGAGCGGGTCAGTAGCGTATATGGATCGAAAAAAATAAAAAAAAATAAATGGCAAAGGCAAAGGAATGAGGAATTACCTCTAGGGTGGCTCAAAATCAAACAACAGACTTTGAATCCCCGGTCGTGACCCGAGACAAATTGTACGTCAGCCATGCATACCCTGCCCCTCCCCAATCATACCTGTGGACTAGGCTGTCCATCACACTCAGTAGGGCTAGGCTGACTTGACCACCGTTCGCATTGGTGAAAAGGGTCTTACCAAGCAGGACCAAGAGAGTAATGCGGGCTAGGACGATTGCCTGCTCGGGCGTGATGTAGAGCACCTTGTCTGGCTGACCCATAACCACTAATTCATCAGGTGTATAAAGTGAGGCCAGCCAAGACATCTTGACCTTGGTGCCATGTGTCTGCCTGCGAGGAGGATAGGCCCCAATCAATCGAATGATGTCCTCTCGACTAGACACCACGGGATCGGATATCGATATCTCCCTATCCTGATGCCGGTAATCATGGCCCAGTTGACGGGTGTCAAAGTCATCTCTGCGTACGACATGTGAAAGGTCATCATCTCAGGATGAAACCGTTCAATTAGGGCTTTCAGATAGGCAGCGTCGGCCCTCATGGCGGGGCAAGATAGAAATTCTCCAAAGCCCACCTGTGACAGAAGGACCTTTACCATGGGAGGGACGTAGAGGTAGAACTCATGAAAGTCGAGCCACCCCCCGCGGAACACAATGTTGGGCAGGTCCTGCACCCAAGAAAATGCGCATTAGACCACAGAGGCAAAGTAAAAAACTGCATAATAGAAATAAATTGAACCTCTCTTTTACCTTGCCTGCTATCCCAAAATTTGAAATGTGGGTATGTTGTTGGTGAAGGAGGCTGACCCGGGCGACCTCGCCTTGCATCTCGAGCCACGGGCCCACTCTCCGATCTACCCAGATGAACTGCTCCCCCCGTGAGCCGTATACAATCTTGGGCCCCACCTCGTGGCCCTCCTCGGGAATATGCTCACCCTCACCCGACATACTGGGGCAACAAAAAGCAGTCACGTCAGAGCAGATCAATGATAAAGAACCATGATATTCTATGCTGCAAACAGGAGGTAAGTATGCTCACCCTTCCCCTTTCTTTTCACATATTTTCATAAATAAGAGATACACATGCCTAAATGAGAAAAAGAGATCCCTTTTAGGTTGAAAATGCAAGAAAAAAAAATCTTTTCTTTAGAAAATGATAAACAAAAATAAAATTTCCCCTTCCTGTATTTGAAAATAAAGTAAGTTAGAATCAAATAAAATCATTTATGTTTCTAAAGAAATAATAAAAAAGGGCCCTTCTTTTCACAAAAACAAAAAAATCCTCCCTTTATGTCTAGGAAAAACAAAAGCAAAAAAGGGGAGAGAAAGAAATCATCATCACGCTTCTAAACAAAAAAATCTTTCTCTTCTCCATAGGTCCCAAGAAAAAAAAACAAACAACCATTTCTTCGTGTTCCTAAAAACAAAAAAAACCGAAAACAAATTTTTTCCTTTACCTTATTCACAAAGAATTTTAATCCTTTACTTTGTTTGTCAAAATAATAAGTAAAAACCAAAAATAAAAAAATTCTCTTCACTTTACTTTGCAAATATAAAAATAAAAACAAAAAAATCCTTTACTTACAAAAATAAAAAAAATCAATCAACCAAAAAAAATCAAACAAAATAAAATCCTTTGCTTTATTTTAATAAAAACAAAAACTAAAATTTTCTTTGTAAAAAATATAAACCAAAAAATCCCTTTCCATATACACAGATAAAAACAACAAAACAAATATATATATTAGGCACCAACAAATCCATGAAATAACAAAATAGGGCATTGTTCATGAAGAATCATCCACACTTTATCAATAAAGATACACATCATATAAGTAAACCATTACTCATCAAAGAATACAAGATCATGATCAAATCTATAAGAAAAAGCAAGAAAAGTCAAAGAAAATGGGTTTTAATGGTTACCTTTAGAGAGAAAAAGGGGTCTTTGATCTAGCGTAAGCCGACAATCGATCCACACAAGCAAAGCAACGGCAATGGGGCACACATAGAGGCAATGTAAAGAAACTCTAGGAGGGGGGCGGTTTTCGGTTTCAAAGAGGAAGGAGGGGGAGAAAAATCTGAAATAAAACCCTCAGCCCGAACTCGGGCTGTTTAAATTCTCCCAGCCAAACCTGGCGCAACTAATAGTTGTGCCAGGCAAAATTGTGCCCACCTCTTGCTTGGCGCAACTAATAGTTGTGTCAGGCTATTTTGAGGCCCTAAGTGGTCTGGCGCAACTATTAGTTGCGCCAGGCACTTAGGCCGGGTCTTGGGCCTGGTATGGGCCAGATGGGAAGACCGGTCCCCCCACTCTTTTTGTTTGTTCTGTCGCCTCTGGCAGATGCACGCGCTCCCAAGGTGGCATTTCTATCATCCTTTGAATTGCCAAGAGAGTCGTGCAAGAATAAAAGTAGACCAAGATCAATGAACACCCCGGTCTTACACGAAAAAATATAAAGAAAAATCCAACAAAGAATCCCCATAGAGAAGCTGGAAGTATTCACAAGAAAAATTCACATAAAATAATAACTTCAAAATTCCAAAAAAAATCATATAAAATAATAGTTGAAAATTTCAAAAAAAAATTGCATAAAATGATAGAAAAATAAAAAACAGAATTGTATTCCCCACAAAGACACACAAGCATAAGACAGTAAAATGTCAATATTTTATTCGCAATGTAGTTGTGCCATACTGTTAAGACCTAAAAAGTACCACTTTTCACCCCTTAACTTAATCTCGGTTAGACCCTCAGTCATTTAATAAATGACTATTAAGACAATTTTGTAGGTAATAAGCAGAAGCTACAAATAAGCCCCTAACCATGCCATGAAGCCTACTGTTGCCCCAAAAGTTCCTCAGAAGAAAGAAGGTTGAACCAAGACAAAGAATTGGCTATAGCATAGGCACAACAAAGTAGAAACAAGTCAAGAAGAATGCCTCGCGCAGATGTCGCAGGGCTCAATTAAACCAGAAAGAATGCGTCGCGCAGTTGTCGCGGGCTTTTGAAGGGAGCACACCAATTGGTCGCGCAGTCTTTGCGCCGTTCTCACGCGATTTGATGACAGAAGGAATTGAAAAGCAAACTTCATGCGGTTCTCACAAGGCTCAGTCATAAGCACTCGCGCAGCTCAAAAGAGGAGCTGTTAATCTTCGTGCGATTCACTAAGGAGAGAGAGCTCCAGGCATTCCTGCGCGCGATTGTCGCGCAGTGGCCGCGGGATACAAACTTTCAAGGAACTGCTCGCGCGATCCAGAAGCCCATGCACATTATTTCTTTGCGAGGATCGCTGTGGGATTCATCAAGGAACGAACTGCGCACGCAATTCCCGCGCCATTCAAATGGAAAGAGCAATCCCGCGACGACCAGAGCATCCTCGCGATGATCAAAGTACCAAGCCCGTGACGGCAAGAGCTTCAAGTTAAACCAACCCCGCGATGCCAATTCTATCACGCGATAAGACCTGAAAAGCCTTTCTACCCAGCGAGGCTCGGGTTCTTAACTTCTCCCCCACTTCTGCAGGGGCAGTCTGAGAACTTCCAGCAACTAGGGCATGCACTCCAATGCTCCAATCTCCGCGCATATGCCCCGAGGCATCCAAGGAATAGAAATGAGCCATGATAGCATTGATAAATTAGGGTTTTCCTAACCCTAATTCTAAGAGAGCTGACTGATATAAGCCTAAGCCTGTTTAGGTTTAGAGGACTTGACTTCTATACTCCTTCCTCAATCAATTGTAGAATTACAGTAGGCTAAGGTTAGGGTTTAGGCAGTTTCTTTTTCCCTTTTTCTTCTCTCCATAGTCCAGCACTTGCTGGCTATGCCTTTGTATGTCTATATGGAATAGTTCTAATAGATTTTATAATAGGATTTTATGCATGTATGGGACTGGTGTTTTGAGAGTTGTTCTGTACAAGGCTGTTGCCTTGAGATCCTCCATTGCTATGTTTCATTGTAAGTAATGGAGGATTGTTTTTTAGATTTATTTAGATCCAAGTGACCTGTGTGTCCAGGTTAGGCACATTGCAGGCCTAGCCCCACCACAGGATCCACTAAATCTGAATCCCCATGGGATCTTGTGCTGGTAGCCTTGTGAACATGGTGGCGGCAGCATTGTTCTTGTTCTGTCTTAGACCTCTGTGAGGAGGATAGCCTCTGTGGATAGTCTGTGACCATTCAAGTGGACAGGTTATACCATAAGGGATTGGATTATGGCACAGGGGTGAGTTGGATCCTTTCTCCTCTTTGGTGATAATATAGCCATTGGATAGGATTTCTATAGCAGCAGATCTGAGTCTGAGTTATAAGACCCATCAGATCTGTACCTAGTAGCTTACTTCTCACCCTTTTATATTTATTTTCTCACACTCCATCATTCTTCTCAACCATGTCTGTAGTTTAGGCATTAGGTTACCTTAGGATTTAGATAATAGTGACCTTAAATCTCCTTCCATTTAGGATTGCCAGATCTGTAGCCAGATCTGGAGGGCCTACTAAAGATAGCTCCCTTGGAGCTTTAGATCAACTTTTCCTATGGGACAAACTCTTACTTATTAAAACTTGCTACAATAGGCCCTGTATCTTGTAGGACTGTGTATTTTTAGGCTTGCTGCTCTGTAGTTTTCAATCCACCTTTGGTTTATTTTTACTAACCCCATTCTTATCACTGTCTCCAATAAAGTCAGTAGCAAGCACATAAAATACCCTAACAAGTTTTTGGCGCCGCTGCCGGGGAATCTTGATCTATTAGTAGACCCTATATTTTTTGTATTCTTTATTCTTTGGTAGCTGTGCTTGTGAATAATTGATACTGCTGATTTACATTTGAAATTTTTCTTGCAAATCTGAACAGTAGCAGAGAAGGAGAGTAGAATTGCACTAGGAGTCTAGCTACCTCTGTTTGCAATTCTCTAACCCTCAAAAGCTCAGTTTATTTCTCCTTTGAAAATTCCATAGCAGTTGATTAGGATAGTTGTAATTTTGTTAATTGCAATGTATCTGTAAGTTGTCTTCCCTGCTGTTGGTGTGTGTGCATGTTAGAAAGGAGATCTCTCAGTCCCACATTAGAACCTCCTGACCCTGAGATAGAAAGGGGTAGAAGACCAAGAAGGCACAGACACACCACAGTCGATCCCCCTACTGAAATTGAGACAACAGTCATGGGTGAAGAGCAACCCAGAACATTGAAGGAATTGAATGATCCTGATGATTATAATTCTCCATTCAGCATTCAATTCCCAGATGTTCAGGAAAACTATGAGATTAAATTCTCCATCATCTAAATGCTTCCCTCTTTCCATGGGCTTAGCAAGGAAGACCCTTACAAACACATTGACCAATTCTTGGCCCTGTGCACTACATTCTCCATCGCTGGTTTGGGACCAGAAGCCACCAGATTAAGGCTTTTTCCTTTTTCCCTAAAGGACAGGGCCAACACCTGGTTAGCTACTCTCCCAAAAAACATCACTTCTTGGAAAGACCTCCAGACAAGATTTCTGACCAAATTCTTCCCAGAGACAAAAACCAGCCAGTTGAGGAAAGCAATACTTGTTTTTGCCCAATCCCCAACTGAGGATTTTAATCAATCATGGGACAGATTTAAGGAGATGCTCAAACAATGTCCCCACCACAAGATCCCTGACTGGCAGCTTGTCCAGAGCTTCTATAATGGAATTGATGAGAAAAGCAGAGACATGGTAGATGCCTCTTGTGGTGGAACATACATGCATAAAATAGCTGATGAGGCATGCGACTTGTTCGAGGTCATCAGTGAGAATGCTTCCCAAAAGATGTCCTCATCAAAAACTATTCAAGAGCCTTCTCCTAAGCTGGGGCTTGCTGAAACTTCTAAAGGAAAGATGTATGAAGTTAGGGGAAATGATGACCTGAGAATGCAGATGGCCAATCTTTCTGATAAGTTTGATAAACTTTTAACTGTGGTGCAGCCCAGATTGGCTGCACAAGTGATGGAGGCATGCCTGATATGCCAATTTCCACAACACAGTGGAAGAGTGCCCATCTGCAGGGCAATATCCTGAGTATGTGATGGAACAAACTGCTGTTGCCCAATCAGTTGGCCAGCAACAATCTGGTGGGTACAACAAACAGCCATTTGGATACCAGCACCAAAATGCTGGTTATCAATGGAGAGACCACCCAAATTTGAGGTGGAAACAAGACAATTATATGCAGCCACAACAGATGTTGGCCTTACCTCAAAGGCCACGGTAGCAATTTAACCAGAGATATGCCTCAAAGTCAAATTTCCAACATCAGCAGCAGCCCCAGCAGCAAAATCAGTTGGTAATTCCTCCGCCTTAGCCCCGAAATGCTTCTTTTGAGGATTAGGTTTTGACCTCATTGCAAAGCCTTGGACCCTTGACTCAGACTATGACTTCTCACAATCAAAGCATAAAGAAAATAGAAGAGCAGCTAGGCCAAATAGCTAATGCCTTAGCCAAAAGAGAAGAGGGCAAGTTGCCAAGCTAGCCAGTGGCCAACCCTAAGGGCCAATATTCAATTGAAGAAGGTTCCTCAAGTTTTGAGGGAGCTAATGCCATCACAACCTTGAGGTCTGGCAGGCTGGTAGACAACCAGGTGGGAAAGAAACAAGGAGAGGTCATTCCCAATGAACTGTCGAGCGAAAGTGAAAAGGACTTTGTTAGAGCACAGAGTCAAGAGTTGTCTGCTATCCTGCAACAAGGGAAAAATAAAGAGGCTATAGTTGAGCCTCAGTAGGAAATAAAAGATGAAAAAAGAAAAAAATAAAAGTTCAGTCATAGGCTTGCAGCTGAGGAACCAGCAGTACCTCAGTTGCCATTTCCTCAGGCTTTGAGTGGCCCTACCCCTTTTGATAAGGGGAATGCACAGATAGAGGAAATGATGGAGACCTTTAAGTAGGTAAAAATTAATTTGCCCCTGCTTGATGCAATCCGACAGATCCCAGCCTATGCAAAATTTTTGAAAGACCTTTGTACTCAGAAAACGAAAGCTAGAGGTCATTTGTCTACAAAGGTCTTTGCAACTGATACAGTTAATTCTATATTAAACATGACAATGCCAAAGAAGTTGCAAGACCCAGGGATACCCACTATTCCCTACATAATTGGAGACCACACAATTGGAAGGGCCCTTCTAGACCTTGGAGCCAGTGTTAACCTACTGCCATACAGTGTGTATCAGCAGCTAGGTTTGGGGGAGCTAAAACCCACCCCCATTGTGCTGTTAATGGCTGATAGGTTTAAAAGGAGACCCATGGGAGTGGTCGAGGATGTCTTAGTAGGGGTGGACAAGTTCTTCTACCCTGCAGACTTTCTTGTTTTGGACATGGGCTGTAACAAGAGTACATCCCCTATACCTGTCATTTTGGGCAGGCCATTCTTGGCCTCTGCCAATGCATGCATTCAATGCAGGTCTGGGATCATAGAGATAACTTTTGGTCATATGAAGGTTGAGCTTAATGTGTACAACAGTGCAAAGTACCCTCAGCTGGACAATGAGGAATGCTTTACAGTGGATGTACTAGAAGTTGTTGAAGAAGAATTGCCCACTCTGCTGGAGTGGGGCAACATTGTCACAAGTTTAACTGAAGTTTGGAACATGGTAGAGGAAGGAAGCCCAGCTATAATGCCAGAAGACATGTCCACATTGAAGTCTTCCGTGGGCTTAGTGCAGCATTCCTTTTAAAAACGTACATTGCTGCCCCTTCCTCAAACCAACAAACCACCAATCCTGCCATCCATCTAACAAGCCCCTGATCTGGAACTCAAGAAGCTTCCAAAAACATTGAAATATATTTTCCTTGAGAAAGATGAAAAACTTCCGATAATTATCTCCTCCTCTCTTACCAATGAGTAAGAGGAGGAATTACTAACAGTCTTGAGGAAGCATAAAAAGGCAATTGGCTGGACCATTGCTGATCTAGGAGGGATAGATGCATCAATCTATATGCATAAGATCCATTTGGAGGAGGGCTCAACACCCTCTAGGGAAATGCAGAGGAAATTGAATCCTCACATGCAGAAAGTGATCCTAAAAGAAATCATTAAATTGCTGGATGCTGGGGTAATTTACCCTATTTTTGATTCTGAATGGGTGGCACCTATCCAGGTGGTGCCCAAGAAATTTGGCATAACAGTTATCACAACTGAGTCTGGAGAGCTTAGACCAGCCAGGAAAACCACTGGCCGGAGAGTTTGCATCGATTATCGAAAGCTCAACTCCAAGACCAGAAAAGACCACTTTCCTCTCCCCTTTATTGATCAAATTTTGGATAAGTTGACTGGGAAAGCTTTTTACTGTTTTCTTGATGGGTACTCAGGGTACAACCAGATCCCTGTGCACCCTCTTGATCAAGAGAAAACTATATTTACGTGTCCTTTTGGCACCTTTGCTTACAAAAGGATGCCTTTTGGGCTGTGTAATGCCCCAGCTACTTTTCAGAGGTGTATGTATGCCATATTTTCTTATATGATTGACAAATTCTTGGAAATTTTTATGGATGATTTTTCTATTTATGGGGACAGTTTTGGCCAATGTCTGCAACACCTCCACCTGGTTTTGCAAAGATGTGAGGAGACCAATTTGGTCTTAAGTTGAGAAAAGAGCCACTTCATGGTAACACAAGGTATTGTGTTGGGCCATGTAGTCTCTAAAGATGGAATTGAGGTAGACAAGGCCAAAGTTGACCTCATTGCAAATTTGCCCCCTCCAAGAACAGTCAAACAAATAAGATCTTTCCTTGGACATCCTGGATTCTACAGGAGGTTCATCAAAGACTTCAACAAAATTGCTACACCATTGTGCCACCTACTCTGCCAGGATGCGCCCTTTGACTTTTCTGCTGAATGTTTTGAGGCTTTTGAAACTTTGAAGATTTGCCTCACCTCTGCCCCTGTACTCCAAATACCTGACTATACACTGCCCTGTGAGTTGCAGTGTGATGCATTCGACTTAGCAATAGGTGCTGTTTTGGGTCAGAGAAAAGATAAGCTGCCTGTGGTCATTGCCTATCTCAGCAAATCACTTACTAAAGCTCAGCTGAATTACACCACAACTGAGAAAGAGCTTCTGGCAGTGGTTTTTACTATGGACAAATTTAGACCTTACCTACTTGGGTCTAAAACTGTAATCTTCACTGACCACTCAGCATTGAAGTACCTATTGTCCAAGAAGGATGCTCCCAGGCTGATTAGATGGATACTCCTGTTGCAGGAGTTTGACATTGAAATCAAGGACAAAAAGGGTGTGGAAAATGTGGTGGCTGACCACTTGTCCAGAATTGTGTTGGAGAAATGTATTGACGATCCTACAAATGATGTCTTCCCGAATGAGCAATTGTTTTCCATCCAATCCTTGGTTCCTTGGTATGCACACAGTCAATTATCTAGTTATAGGCAAGATTCCTGCCCATTGGACCAAAATGGACAAAGACCTATTTTTCTCACAAGTCAAGTTCTTTTTTTGGGAGGAACCTTGCTTATACAAGTATTGTGCAGACCAAATCATCCGAAAATGTGTTCCAAAAAGTGATGTCCCCACTATTCTGGCCATGTGCCATGAAAATGCCTGTGGAGGCAACTTTAGTGGAAGAAAAATAGGTGACAAAGTCCTGCAGTGTGGGTTCTATTGGCCTTCTTTATTCAGAGATGCCAATACACACTGCAGGACCTATGAAAGATGTCAAAAATTAGGAGGGTTGTCCAAAAGAAACTCAATGCCTTTGCAGCCCATCCTTGTTGTGGAACTGTTTGATGTTTGGGGTATTGACTTCATGGGCCCCTTTCCTCCTTCAAATGGTTATCATTTCATTTTAGTGGCAGTGGATTATGTTTCAAAATGGGTAGAAGCCATTGCCACAAGAACTAATGATAATCAAGTTGTCCTCAAGTTTATAAAGCAGAATATCTTCTCAAGATTTGGCACCCCTAGAGCCATTATCAGTGATGGGGGTAGCCATTCCTGCAACAGAAATTTTGAGAGCTTGCTCAAGAAATATTCTGTCAACCATAGGATTGCTACTCCCTACCACCCACAAACCAGTGGGCAAGTTGAAATTTCTAATAGGGAGATCAAGCACATCCTTGAGAAGACTGTGAGGACTGACAGGAAAGATTGAGCCGACCAGCTAAATGATGCACTGTGGGCTTATAGGACTGCCTATAAGACTCCCATTGGTATGCCCCCATTCAGACTGGTTTATGGCAAGGCTTGTCATCTCCCAGTAGAATTAGAACACAGGGCCTATTGGGCTATCAAACATTTAAATTTAGACCTAACTTCTACTTGTCATCACAGGTTGCTGCAGCTATCAGAATTGGATGAGCTAAGGATGGATGCGTATGCCAATGCCCGGATCTACAAGGAAAGGTCTAGAGCTTTCTTTGACAAGGGTCTGTTGAGAAAGAACTTCATGGATGGTGACAAGGTTTGGTTGTTTAACTCCAAACTTATATTTTTTCCTGGCAAGTTGAAATCCAGATGGGAAGGTCCCTATATTGTCATGAGTGTTTCCCCATCTGGTGCTGTGGAAATCAAGGATCCTAAGTCTGGGAGAACCTTGAAGGTGAATGGTTAGAGTCTTAAGCCTTGTTTAGAAAAACCTGCTGAACCCATGGACACCATTCACTTCAAAGGGGACCCTTCATTAAACTGATCCACAGGTGTGTCAATATTGTATCATATGTACTTTGATTTTGTTAGATTTGTCTTGCTTTCTTTTGTTCAAATTCTCTAAGAAATTTTAGTGGCCCCACTTGATTCTGGACCTGTCTGGTTTGAATTTTTTTTTTGCTTGGTTTGATGATTATTGCTCTTGGATTGATTGTTTTTTATTGAATGCATAATGTGGGAGGGTGATTTTTGTTGTCTTTGCTTGAATGATTGATTTTAATCTGTCTGGAGGTACCCATGGTGAGAGTCAGGCCTAGGGTTTAGCCACATCACAAATGGAAAGGGCAGAACTAAGAGCACATGCTCTATGTTTACTACTTTGTTGTCGCTAGGTTCAAAAGGAGGCCTGAGAGACTCTCGCGCAGTTCACATAGAACCATTCAATAGTTGTTGTGAGATTTAAGCATTTCACTAGCTGTCGTGAGGTTCAGCAGGAAGCCTGGGAGATTCTCGCGCAATTCAAAAAGAATACTTCATTAGCTGCCACGAGATTCAAAGGCTGTCACGAGATTCAAAGTGAACCTTAGAGCTTTTCACGCAATTCAAATGGAGACCTGGGAGCCTCTCGCGCAATTCACATAGAATTCTTCACATACAGTCGCGCGCTCCAAGGTCAACCTGGGAGATTGTCGTACAATCCAAGTTGAATAGCACCTTCGCTAGGTTCATTTCCAATCCCGCGACTAGATTTTTCCAAAGCGCGCCAAGCTTCGCGATAAGTATTTTAACCCCGTGCTTGTCTCCATTTCCAATACTCTCTTCCTTCTTCACCCTGCGAAACCCTAGCTTCCGGCGCTCTTCTACCTCTCTCCTCTAGCATCCACTCTACAACCTATCATTCACACCAGGAATCTACAGATTTGTTCCTAGCATCACCCCCATCTATTACCCTTTGCTCAGAGATCTCATGGTGCCCTGTGTGACAGATCGAACCAAACCCTAGGATTTTAGGGTAGGCACTCATATCTCAATCTCCCTTTCTCATCTTTCAAGGTAGAAGTTGTAATGGCCCCTAAGAGTGCACCAAAGAAAAGGGGCAAGGATAAGACCCCTGTTGAGACCACTCATAAGAAGGCCAAGACTTCAAAGGCACCTAAAAAAGGGAAGGAAGTGGTGGAGGAGCCAACCCCTGAGTTTTCTACTCCTTCAGAACTCATGGCTTCAATCCCCTTGGAGTTTGAAACAGCTTTTGACCTACCATTCTTTGAGAATGAGCCTCTCTCTGCCCCTGTCATTCAATTTATGAGCAAAGCTGGCCTGACAACCTTGATGAGAGGAATTCCAGCACTAGCCTACCCTAGGCTAGTGCAACTATTTTATCAGCACATCAGGGTAATCAAGGACAAAGATGGGCAATCATGTTTTCTGGTGCTGATTGACGATTTTGAGATGTTAGTGAGCCCTAAAGTGATTGCAGAAGTATTGGGCATCCTAGCCGCATTCGACCCTAGCTGTGGATATGCCCCCCCCTGAGTGCCTCAATTGATACAATTGCAAGGGCTTTGACTAGAGGATTAAAGGCCTCACGGGATTCAATCAGAAGAAGAGAATTGGAGCCTGAACTCCTCTTCATTGACCAAGTTCTGAGAAAGAACATTTACTACTCAGGACATCAGTAGGAGAGGAGAGTTCCCATTGTTGATGCTGTCTAGTCGTTCTCTCTGGGCCATGGCTTCCATGCAGCCTAGTTAATGTTTGAAGCTATGAAAGATCTGGTGGAGAAGTTAGGGCAGAACAAGAAGCCTCACACACTCCCCTATGCTAGAGTCATTACCAAGCTGCTACTAAAGGGGGGGGGTACAAGATAGCAAAAATAGAGGGGACTACCACCCTTGCTCCTACTACTTTTGCCAAGAGGCAATGGGGAATCAGCAGGAGCCTGATGGAGGCCTAGAAGAAGAAGAAAGCTGAGGCTCAGGCCCCTCCCAAGTAAGCTGCTAAGGAAGCTGTCCCAAGGTCTACCCCTGCTACCAAAGAGGTGCTCCCAGAGCCTGTCATTACCACTGCTGCATTAGCCACCTCAGCTCCCCCACCTTTTACTCCAGGATCTCCTATCCTGACCACATCTCCTACTCCATCTCTCTCTCACCCTCCTCTATCCTCATTATCTATGCCCACTCCTCCTTCACCTGTGATTGGTACCTGGGAGGACACCACCCCCCATGTCAGCCCCTCTCCATCCCCTACCCTACCACAATACACAGCCCCCATACCCCCATCATCTTCACATAAACCTGATAGCCCTCCACTCATTTCCTACAAGAAAAGGAAAACCACTGAGACAAGCCCCACCGTCTCCCAGACACCACCCACAATCCCTTTTATCCCCACTGACACACGTCACCTTGAAGAAGACACCACTCCAGCCATGCCTACCACATCCCCATTCTAAGACATTGACTTAAACCTTAACACAACTACAGGATTCCAAGCCTTTATGGCTAGTTTCCTTGCACCATGCCCAGCCACTACACCCCCCTCCCAGACTCTCCAATTACATCACCACATCACTCACCAGAACCCCAATCTCCCCCTCCTTCCACTTTCCATCATGCACCTTCCTCGCCCTTTCAACCTGCGCCATCTTCTACACAAACTCAACCTCCCAGCCCAGACACACTGACACTCATCCTCTCCCTCATCCAAGACATCCAATCCCAACTATCCACCACTACACACCTAGGACCAGATGCAGACTGAACTCACATCCATCAAATCCACCCTACAGACATTAACCAATCCACCCATCCCTCCACAATCCACTCCCACCCCCCTGGTCCTTTCCCCGACTCATAACCCCCACACCACCAACAATCCCTTTAATCCCCAGAACCCCACCATTCTCTTTCATACCTTTCACCATTCCCATTTTCCCTCCCCCATCACCCCCTACTCCTAGTGAGCCTACCCCATTTTCCTTTCCCCCCATGCCTTCCATCCCACCTCTTATCCTACCCCCTCCAACATACACTGACAAACAGACCTAAATAGACCCAGAACCTATCCCCCTCCCTCAACAACTAGATTTACCCACTGTTCACCCCCCTCCCCCCACCCAGGACTAATCACAGTTTGCTCCTTACACTTCCTCTCTGCCTATCGTACCCAAACATTTTTTTTACATCCCCCCTACCTCACCATCCTCCATGCCATGAGAGACAATCCCTACCTTCGAAAGGATGTCCTGAGGGGCATGGCCAAACTTTGATAGTCCATTGAGACCCCCCTGCTGCAACAGATTGATGAAATGAAGGAAGCCCACAGAAAGCAACTACTGGGCATCTCCTTGGGGTGGACTAACATATTGGAGGCCTATCAGAAGGCCCAATCTACAGCTACTTATCATCAACTGAATCTGGAGCTGGAGAAAGCCAACACTGCTGCAGAGAAGATGAAAGCAAGACTTTTCGAAAAGAGGCTCAACAATGCCCAGGAGATCTTCAGACTCCAAACGGAAATTCATGAAACATACCTCCTCAAAGCCAAAATCCAGATCTGCAACTCAAAGCACCCCACTCTCTCGTCTCATGTCAGACCTTGATCCTAAAGCTACTCCAGCGTCAGCTGCCCAGTCTGAGGAGGCACAACCAAAGATCCAACCAGATAAAGGGAAGGCCCTTGCTGCCCCTCCTTCATCACCTCCTATAGAGCAGCCACCACCTACCAAGACCCCTGTTGCACCTACTACAGAGCAAACTTGTCCTAAATAAAGGAAAGTCACTGCTAAGAGGACTGCTTACATAGCAGCCTCTATTAAAATTGGCAAAGAGCCAGCTGCCCAGTATGAGGAGGCAAAACCCCCTAGCCAGCCTAAGCCCAAAGCAAAAGGGAAGTCCCCAGTAGCCCCCACTGAGAAAGACAAAGGCAAATCCCCTATGGTCCCCCCTGAACCCAAAACCAAAAAGATGAGGGTGAGGGCACCAAAGGCTCCAACCATGAAGAAACCCCCACAACCAAAGCTACCAAGGCAGTAGAAGAAAAAGAGCCCAACTAAAAAGAAACCCAAGAAGAAAAAGACCAAAACTCCATCAGATCGAACCAAGTCCAAGCCCAGTTCTGAGAACAAAGCTGAAATGAGGAAACATGCCAAACAAATGGGTTGGGACTGGTTCATAGATTAAGATTCAGATTCCTCCTCCTCTTAGAACCTAGATTGTAGATTAGGCTTTTCGTGCCTTTGCACTTCTTTTCTAGTTATTGTAATTACAATTGTACATGTTTTTCTAAGTTAATAGAGTTTATCATCTTTTTGTATATTGATTTATGTGCCATATCTGTTCTGTGTGCTTGTTTTTTTTTTTTTTAATTTACTGTAGTCTTCATATTGTTCACTTTTATCAGTAACATGGGAGTTGAATTTAGGGAGGCTATTCTCATTTGAAATAGGAATCCATGTGAAGGGTAGATGTAGATGGCAACTGAGTCGATGCATGACATTGTTCACGTACAGGCCTCAACACAAATGGTGCATAGAGGTCGACTATTGATCTCGATCAAGGGGTTAAAATGGCCTCATTTTCATAATCGTGGGCCATGTCAGAGCTTGCTCGCGGAGTCCTGAGCGCGCGCAAAGCAGAATTACACATCTTCCAGTGTGCAGCTGCGCGATACACGGGATCACTTTAATTATCCATCAGTTGTGTGATTTATCATTCCCCAAACAATCACAATTTATTGTCATGCTTGAAAAGAGACAAGACTTTAATATGTCGATTCATTTTCCACCATCCAAGTATTTTAAATACGAAGTTACTTTGTCCTCATCTCATCCTTCCTCTTCTAACCCTAGCAGTCTGGCCCTCATAACCATGGTGAATGACAAACCCAATGAGTTCCCAAACAAATTCTATCCTATGTGGTTGGACCCTCCACCGCCTAAGGAGCCGGACCCATTACAATTTCTTTGGGATGAGTATGAAGAGGTCCAGAGGATCCTGGCCAAGGAGAAGAGAGAGAAGAAGAAGAAAAAAATCAAACCACCTGCATCTCCCCCACCATCTTCCTCAAACCCTCCACCACCGACTCCCCCTTGATCCCTGTTTCCCCCCCCCCTATTTGTCTATCTTAGGCTTTTATTTTTTCTCTTTTTGTAAATCTTTTTGTAATCTTTTTCAATTCTAATGAATTTTTCTTTTTGTTCTTTACTGTTCAGTTTCCCATCTTTGCTTAGTTCTCTTTCACTGCTCTTATGTATTTTTGTTTGTCTTCTTGTGTGTTTATTTGTTCTGTATTGAATCTACTGCACTTTCTCACCTTTAAACCAGTGAGGACACTGCTCCTCATGGTTTGGGGGTGTGGCAGGGTAGGTCTGCCAATAGAATAGTTCATTTTAGTACAATAATGGTGGTATAACTGGGGTGCATAAAGTCAATTTCCACCTAACTTGATACAATGAGGAAATTTGTGAAAAAATTAAAATATTTTTACAGACTTTTCGAAACTGAAAATGTTAAAATCTTGACACCATCATAAAACTAACATCAGAAAATTTTTCAGTTAGTACTCAGTGAACTTAAGAGGAGAGAAACAGATGAAAATACACCCCATGGGTTAATTTGAGGACCATATATAGTGAGATTTGGCCCATCATTTTCTTTTGAAGAGTGTTTTTGGCATTATTGATGCTCTAAGGACTGATTGAGTCAAGACCTTTTCACTAGAAGTTAGGCATCTCCAAATCAAAACTGATTGACAGCACTCATGATACTAAGGAAATGATCCAGGGCCTTCATTTGGACAGTTTGAGCCTAAAAATCCAACCTTTTAAAAGCTGCCCTTTTGCATATACTAGTTGAGCCTTAAAAATCCTACTTTTCTTTGACAAACACTAGAATACTTGCACCTTAACCTCATGACCTGATTCAACCTCACCCGCACTCTGAGAATTTAGAAGGTAAAGGAGGAGTTAAAGATAGTGAGAATGGTCCAACATTCTGTGGAAGGTGAAGAAAAGCAACTTATGAACAACAGTGTATTAATGGTATTTGTGTGGCAGTTCATCATAAAAAAATCATAAAAAGATTGAATAAAAATAAAAAGAGAAAAGAAAGAGAAGTCTAGAGAAGAACATCATCTGAAAATTAAAAAGAAGAGGAGAAGTTGGCCACTTTGATTCTGAAATATATCAAGAAAGATGAAGTTTTGCTGAAATGAAGGTTGTGAAGTCATGAATCACTCCTTACCTTGCTGATTTCTTCATTTTGATTCCCTTTTTACCCCTTGATTCTTTACATCCCTCACCCATAAGCCACATTACAACCCATTCAAAAAGACCTTGTAGATCCAAAGTAACATGAGCTGTCATGTGGAGATGAGGAGTTGTCCAATCTATGGTGAAAAGTCATGAGTATGTCAAAAATTAGAAGCTTTACCTATGCTCATGCTTGCAGACCCATTTGGGGTCTATAACTGCTCTTGAGCTATTTTGAATGTGAACACCCTCAGATGGTCAATGTTGAGAGATAACCCTGGTAAGAATTGGGTCTAAATTTTAACCTCATTGGGGTTGTATCCAACCTGATTTTTGGAATTTAAGGCAAGCTGGGTACTGATTTTTACACGTTGAATTTCTAATATAAAATAAATGGTGGTGATGCAAAAACTTGCTAAATTTTGAGTTTTAAATGGCCTGCATCACTGCTACAGTTTCCTCTAAGTGTTAAAGAATGGGTGTGAAATGAAGCTTTGTACATTGAAATCTGTGTTGTCATTAACTGCACTATACTTAATTGTTTTAATGGTGAAGTTTGTGGGTGTCTGCACTGAAAACCCTCAAGAGGCTTCACTCCTCCACTAGGGATCACCTAGGGGTTTAAAAGGCTTGGTACATATGCTAAATGTACCCGTGATCCCTACGAAAGTGGTATTTAGTTAGTTAAAGCTTTGCTAAGGGACTAGCAAAGATTAGGTTTGGGGGTGTGTTAAGACCTGAAAAGTATCACTTTCACCCCTTAACTTAATCTCGGTTATACCCTTAGTCATTTAATAAATGACTATTAAGACAATTTTGTAGGTAATAAGCAGAAGCTGCAAATAAGCCCCTAACCATGCCATGAAGCCTATTGTTGCCCCAGAAGTTCCTCAAAAGAAAGAAGGCTGAACCAAGACAGAGAATTGGCTGCAGCATAGGCACAGCAAAGCAGAAACAAGTCAAGAAGAATGCCTCCCACAGATGTCGCAGGGCTTAATTGAACTAAAAACTGGTCGCGCAGTTGTCGCGGGCTTCTGAAGGGAGCACACCAACTGGTCACGCAGTCTTCACGCCGTTCTCGGGCGGTTTGATGACAGAAGGAATTGAAAAGCAGACTTTGCACGGTTCTCGTGAGGCTCAATCATAAGCGCTCGCAAAGCACTCACACAGTCTCGCACAACTCAAAAGAGGAGCTGTTAATCTTCGTGCGATTCACTAAGGAGAGAAAGCTCCAGGCATTCCTGTGCACTGCTGTCGTGCAGTGGCCACGAGATACAAACTTTTAAGGAACTACTCGCGCGATCCAGAAGCCCATGCACATTGTTTCTTCACGAGGATCCCTGCAGGATTCATCAAGGAACGAACTGCGTGTGCAATTCCCGTGCCATTCAAATGGAAAGAGCAATCCCGCGATGACTAGAGCATCCTTGCGATGATCAAAGTACCAAGCCCGCGACGACAAGAGCTTCAAGTCAAACCAACCCCGCGATGCCAATTCTATCACGCGATAAGACCTGGAAAGCCTTTCTACCCAGCGAGGCTCGAGTTCTTAACTTCTCCTCCAATTCTGTAGGGGCAGTCTGGGAACTTCCAGCAACTAGGGCATGCACTCTAATGCTCCAATCTTCATGCACATGCCTCGAGGCATCCATGGAATAAAAATGAGCCACGATAGTATTGATAAATTAGGGTTTTCCTAACCCTAATTCTGAGAGAGCTGACAGCTATATAAGCGTAAGCCTAGTTTAGGTTTAGAGGACTTGACTTCTGTACTCCTTGTTCCTCAATCAACTGTAGAATTACAGTAGGCTAAGGTTAGGGTTTAGGCAGTTTCTTTTTCTCTTTTTCTTCTCTCCATAGTCCAGCACTTACTGGCTATGCCTTTGTATGTCTATATGGAATAGTTCTAATAAATTTTATAATAGGATTTTATGCATGTATGGGACTGGTATTTTAAGAGTTGTTTTGTACAAGGTTGTTGCCTTGAGATCCTCCATTGCTATGTTTCATTATAAGCAATGGAGGATTGTTTTTAAGGTTTATTTAGATCCAAGTGACCTATGTGTCCAGGTTAGGCACATTACAGGCCTAGCCCCACCACAGGATCCACTAAATCTGAATCCCCATGGGATCTTGTGCTGGTAGCCTTGTGAACATGGTGGCGGCAACAATGTTCTTATTCTGTCTTAGACCTCTGTGAGGAGGATAGCCTCCGTGGATAGTCTGTGATCATTCAAGTGGATAGGTTATAGCCCTAGGGTGAGGCCAATCCACAGATATAAGACAGATCCTTCTTCTCTGCACTTGTGCTTGTAGCCTTGTGAGAGATTGTGCAGAGACAGACTCCCTTGTATTTGTATAGACCCACCATCAGATGACATATATGATCTGGCTGTAGAGATGTAGGCTTGTGACTGGATCACTGCTGTCTTTCTAAAGCAGTGAACAGCTAAGCTTCAAAGCTAGTACTTAAACTCTTACTGGTTTTGTGTGTCCAGGATAGTGCACATTGCAGGCCTAGCCCCACACACAGAACTTTAGAAGTTGAGGTTTCTATGGATTCTTGAGCTGGTAGCCTGGAAGAAGTAGTGTCTACAATGATAAACTTGTTCTAACCCATCTCTGGATTGTGGTTCTCCTATTGGATAGTCTGTGACCATTCAAGTGGACAGGTTATAGCCATAAGGGATTGGAGCATGGCACAGGGGTGAGTTGGATCCTTTCTCCTCTTTGGTGATAATGTAGCCATTGGACAGGATTTCTATAACAGCATATCTGAGTCTGAGTTATAAGACCCATCAGATCTGTACCTAGTAGCTTACTTCTCACCCTTTTATATTTATTTTCTCACACTCCATTCTTCTCAACCATTTTTGTAGTTTAGGCATTAGATTACCTTAGGATTTAGATAATAGTGACCTTAAATCCCCTTTCATTTAGGACTGCCAGATTTGTAGTCAGATCTGGAGGGCCTACTAAAGATAGCTCCCTTGGAGCTTTAGATCAATTTTCCCTGTGGGACAAACTCTTACTTATTAAAACTTGCTACAACAGGCCTGTATCTTGCAGGACTATGTATTTTAAGGCTTGTTGCTCTGTAGTTTTCAATCCACCTTTGGTTTATTTTTACTAACCCATTCTTATCACTGTCTCCAATAAAGTCAGTAGCAAGCACATAAAATACCCTAACACATACTAAAGTCCTGAGTTGGAGGTTCACTTCGGGTTTTTAGATCCTACTTTAAGGAAGGAGCAACGGTGTCGGTCCCGGTCAAACAGTTAATGTTTTTGATCGAGTCGACTCCACTGCTAAATCTTTGTGACGAGCGTTCTGTTTTGGATTCATGTGAACTTAAGTATCTTAAGTTTCAGAGTCTCCGTTGGAAAAGGTCAATTTTTGGTTGAGACCAACCTGTTGAGAATGAGATTACGTGTCAATCAAACTATATGCAACCATGCATTCAGAAGGGATCATTTCCTTATTTATTTTCTGCAGGCTTAAAACCTGTATGGGCAGTGGTATCCCTGTAAAGTGTATGCCATGCGTCTGGGTATCTGTATGATGGTCATTTGTCCCCATAAACTGTACCCGGACGGGTTCGGGTTAGGGCTTCCATCACCTTTGTTGTTGCTTATTGCCCCTGATGGGTGCATGATTATGCATAGTTAATTGATATTTATAATTATTATCAGTAGAGACCAGGATTGGATGTCCCTTCATGGAGACACCCTAATGTTTGGTTGGATCTGTTCAGGGTGGTTGAAGCTGGATGCTCTAGGTCATGTTGATCCAGGGCACATTTTCAAAACGACATGTACTCCCAAAAAGCATTGTGACATCTATTTACTTCGCTCGGGCAGTCATGCTAAATAAACTTTGGGATCAATGGGTTCATCTAAAGACCTCGAACCCTGCTTTCAGCAGGGGCACCCGTGAATAGTATGATGGGGCCATCAAATGCCTCGTAGGATTGGACGCAAACTGTGAAGCCTTACGTATGTTTACTGCGCGTCTATCTTTGAATGTGGGTCGATCACCCCTCTTACTCATAAAGTTGTTGTATTCATAATGAATTTTAAACATTAAATACCTTCAGAATCATCTCGAGAAGTGAATGTCTTTCCCGACTATAGGGAGTGCAACTCATTCCTCCTCGGTTATGCCCAGTAATGTCGTTAAGTGCTTGGGAACCGATTACCTAGAGAAATGAATGTTTAGCCTGACATCCAGGGCTTTTATTTTCTCACCATATTACTCATTTGATGTTTAAAGTTCGTCCTGAATACAGCGGACCCGTCAGTAATGCCTTGGGCCTCTTCGGATGTCTCTTTTTTTTGGTATTCGATCATTAGTGATCGGATACCAAAGAGGGGCATCTGTAGACACCCAAATTTGGCCCAAGGCCCGATCGAAACACCTTTCGATAGAGGTACACTTTCGAGATTTTGATGGCATGTATGAAACCCTTAGAAACCTTCTCGAACCCTTAGGAATCAACCCTAACCTTCCTAAACCCATTAGAACCCTTCCCTGGACCAATGTCAAACCCTTCTGAGTAGTGGTTAGAAAGAGGAGTACCAAAATTTATATAGAGCTTTTCAAGAGCTGAGTTATATACCATTGGAAAGAGGACTTCTCCAAATTTCCAATAAGCTAAAGATCACCTCAATCGGAGTTATATATCAAAAGTTAGGACCAATTGAAAATGGGGGTATTTTGGAGGAATTTTTGCCTGGCGCAACTAATAGTTACGCCAAGTCATTTTTCCCTAGAATTTGCCTGGTGCAACTAATAGTTGCGCTAGGCCTTTTTCTCCTAGAAATGGTCTTACACAACTAATAGTTGTACCAGGTATAAATGGATCCCCCCACCCCTCGCGGAGCTAACTTCCAAACTACTGTAGAGAACTGTTTTACTGTACATTTGCCTGGCGCAACTAATTGTTGCGCCAAGCATATGAACAATGACTTTTGATTTTTGCCTCGAATTTTGAAGCTAGGGTTTGACTTGTTGACCACCTCAGTCCTTAGGGTGTGTTTTGATAACTTTATTGCATCCTTTTAACACCTATTTATAACCCATAAGTGGTCTAAATCATTAACTAATCATCCACCATTAAAGCTCATCTTCACACTTCTCTAAGCCCTTGAAACCCTAGGAAACCTTAGATTTGAGATTACATAATTGCTAACCCTAATTAGCTTCTAAGTAGCCTCCTAACTCACCCTTTTCCTATAAATAGAGTCCCCCTCCCCTTGGATTAAAAGCTCAGAATTTTTACTTAAGAGAGAAAGAGCTTAAAGTGAGAAGATCTTTCTCCCTTTGGTGCACCATTGCTCATACAAATTCTAAAATTCCAAAACCCCATTTGAGTAATATTTTCTACCTTAAATCCCTTAGTTTAGGTACATGCTACCCATTTACCTTCCCTCTCTACCTCTTAGCTAGCAAGTCTTAGAGGTTAGAACTCCTATTTCCACCATACAAGCCTTTAAGAGCTCATCAAAAGCAAGCCAGTGCAAGGCACTCCTACGGTGCTACAAGGGCCCGAGGGCTCCGGCTCTACCCTTTCTTCTCCTATCTCTTCCTTAGCTCTTCCTATCCTCTCATTTGTGCCGTTACGCTGCCAAATTTTCGGTAGGAACGAAGGAGCACAAATAGGATTTGAGGCCCATTTGGGCAAGAGGAAGCCATTTTCTTTTCTTTTACTTATTTTTGTATTGGCCATTAGTAGAGACCGCATTAAGTAGGTTGATCGGGTGCCTAACACCTTTCTGATCGATAACCAAAGCCCTTACCCAAGAGCCTTTGGTGTGGACCGGATTCAGAGTCATATTTTTAGCACTTTGGTGCTCATAAAAATGAACTAAGTTTCTCGAGACACCAAAAGCTCCAGGTGGCGACTCTATATTTTTACAAGCGAGTGCATCACCACGATGGGACCGTCACGGATTCCACGGTTGCATAGATCTTTTGCCTCGTTTTCACCCAACTCGAATCATACACACCCCAAAAGCAAACTCCATATCTAATCCAATAATTTTAATTAATAAACTTAATGAAAATCATACTGTTTCCCAAGGATTTCCCGATTTAAAAAGGAGTCGCGCAAACGAAGTTTTGAAACAAAATCGATGGATTTCTTTGATGATTCGCACCGCGATCGATCCCACGAGTTCACAAGGACGACTCCTATTCATTCCCAATAATATCAACCATCCCCAAACCTAAAAAACAGACCCAATGTTGATTCAAGTTTGTTCTAAGTTTAATGGATCTCAAATGAAAAAGGTTTCCTAGAGGAGAGGGTTTGGGAATGGATCTCTTACGATGATTGATGGTAATGCTTCGTGATGATCAAACGACTTTAAATGCGGCTAGGGTTTCAGGCGGTTGGGCTCTCGTCTCTTTCTTTCTTAAGCAATAACGTAACCTAGTGTAAAACGGGAGCGACTTCTTCTCTTATAATGGGTTTCCCATATGTGTTAAGCACACACACACTCCTTAGCATGTTAAACTTCTAATTTTAATATTTCAAGTCCGGTGTTTGAGCTGCAAACCGGGGTCGGTGCAGGGCTTTCGCACGAGGGTCCAACGGGCTCTAAATCAGAATTCGTTCACACAATCATATCTAAATAATAATTCAAAACAAATGGTGACGTCGGTCGTCGAGCCGAATACGCACACAGGGTTAGTCTAACTCAGGTTTAAAATATGGATCTTTACATTATACCCTCCTTAGGAATTTTTGTCCTTGAAAATGTAACGGTAGCTTAAGTAAGTCTACGTATGCCCTTATTTTAAGACTAGTTCTTATGAAGGCATAGTAGAAATAGTCTGAAGTCTAAAATAAATTGGGTCTCGATGCGATAGGCTTCACTAGGCACGCTTTTTAAGGGTCGGGATCCGTAGTAACCTGGATGTACTGCATGTGGCATCCCATACTACCATATAGGATTGCATCTGTACATGGATACATACCTTCCCGAGTGTCACATGCCTGGAAACATACCCCACCATGAATCAAACCTAGCACACACATACCTCACCCTTTTCTCACTAAACCACATACACTAAACGGTTATTACTCGAGCAAAAATTTCAGATGCCATAAATCGAATACTTGTCCAGAAGCATAACAACATACCCGGTATACACATGTTCTTACTGATAATAAAATTGTAATGATATCTAAGATTTTGTTATGTGCTAGTAGTAGATATATGTAGAGCATCGAAGTTATTAACCAATTAATGTTGATAATTTAAAAGAAGAGTTTGGTTTGCAAGGAAACAGATAAAATTTTAAAGGTACCTAGATTTACATTTCCCTAGTTTACAATATACCTTCACTCCAAAAGTTGTGCGAATTGGTCGTGAATCTTCACTTCGCGCTCCCAAGTGGCTTCCTCTGAAGAGTGGTTCCGCCACTTCACAAGTACTAAAGGAATGCTCTTGGTCCGTAAGGTCTGTTCTTTGCGATCCAAGATTTGTACCGGCTCCTCAACCAAAGATAAGTCTTCTCGGAGCTCAATGGGCTAGTAGTCCAATACATGAGTCAGGTCCTTCACATACTTCTACAACATGGACACGTGAAACACATTATGCATGCCCAGTAGCTGCGGTAGAAAGGCTACACGGTAAGCGACCTCGCTGACTCGGCCCAAAACCTCAAAAGGTCTAACATAACACAGACTCAGCTTTCCACGCTTCCCAAAATACATTACGCCTTTTATAGGCGAGATTCTGACAAATACACTGTCTCCACTTGAAATTCAACATAGTTCCTTTTAAGATCAGCATAGCTCTTCTGACAACTCTAAGCAATGCATAGTCTCTTGCAAATTAACCGAACTATCTCGGTCGTACTCTCCATGATCTCGGGGCCTAAAATGAGTTTCACACCCACTTCTTCTTAATTAAGCAGAGACTTGTACCATTGTCCATATAAAGCTTCATAGGGTACCATGCTGATGCTATCTTGGTAACTGTTATTGTAGGCGAACTCAATCAGCGGTAAATGTTGGTCCCATGACCCCTGAAAATCTAGCATGTAAGCACGTAACATATCTTCTATAATCTGATTCACCCTCTCAGTCTGCCCATCGGTCTGAGGATGGAATATTGTACTGTAATCGAGCCTGGAACCCATCCCTTCCTGAAATTGCTATCAAAATTGAGATGTGTACATCGAGTCTCTGTCGGATACGATACTGACCGGTATACCATGCAGCGTAACTATCTCCTTGATGTATAACTTTGCGAGCTTGTTGGTGGTATACGACATATTATAAGGTAGGAAGTGTGCAGACTTAGTGAATAGATCCACAATGACCCAGATGGCATTGTGCTTCCTCAATGTCCTTCGCAACCCTAAAATAAAGTCCATAGAAATGGCCTCCCATTTCCACTCGGGTATCGGTAGTGGTTGCAATAGTCCTGTCGGATTTTGGTGATCTACCTTTACTTGCTAGCACACAAGACATCTCGAGACATACTCAGCGACATCTTTCTTTAAATCCCTCCACCAGAAGCTTTTCTTTAAGTCTTGATACATCTTGGTACTGCCAGGGTGAATAGCGTACATAGACTTATGAGCCTCTTCCAAAATAGTGTCCCGAAGCTCAGTACTAATTGGTATGCATATCCGATCTCTAAAAAACAAAGTGCCATTATCTTTGATAGAAAATTCTGTTTTACCTCCCCCAATCACATCACGTCTGATAGCCATGAGTTCATCATCCATCATCTGAAGTCTGTGAATGTTCTCATAGAGAGTAGAACGTATCACCAGCATAACCATTAATGCACCTAAACCTTTTACGTCAAATCTCGTGCTACTTAGAGCCATATCTTCCAATAGATGCCATTGTCGCACCCTTATGGTGAGATGTGATAACTGAGCAGAGAACTTCCGACTTAACACATTTGCCACTATGTTTATTTTCTCGAGGTGGTACTGGATGGCACAATCATAATCTTTCAAGAACTCCATCCATCGGTGTTGTCTCATATTCAACTCCTTCTGTGAGAAGAGATACTTGAGGTTCTTATGATCGGTGAATATATCGAAGGTCTCCCCATAAAGGTAATGCCTCCAAATCTTTAAGGCAAAGATCACTATAGCCAATTCAAGATCGTGTGTCAGATAATTCTTCTCGTGGTCTTTTAGATATCTAGACCCATAAGCAATGACTCTCTCATTATGGTTAAACACTCAGCCTAGACCCCCACACGATGCATCACTGTACACTACAAAGCTTCCTGCCTGACGGTATAGCAAGTACTGGTGTAGTAGTCAATCGTTTCTTGAGTTCCTTAAAACTTTGCTCACACTGCTCTGCCCAATCGAACTTAGTATTCTTCTTCGTAAGTTGTATAAGCAGGCCTGATATCTTGGAGAAATCCTCTACAAACCTTCTGTAGTAACCTGCCAGACCGAGGAAACTATGAACCTCTGTAACTGTCTTCGATTGTTCCCAATTCATCACTAACTCAATCATTGCTGGGTCAACCATAATACCGGTCTCAGAGACAATATGGCCTAGGAAACTGACCTGCTCAATCTAAAACTCACACTTGCTAAGTTTTGCATATAACTGATAGTCTCTGAGGGTTTGTAGAGCCACTCACAGGTATTGCTCATATTCTTCTCGCGTCCTTGAATAGATGAGGATGTCCTCTACAAAAACTACTACAGACTTATCCAAATGTTACTTGAATATCCAGTTCATCAAGTCCATAAATGATGCGGGTGTATTTGTCAACCCAAATGGCATGACCAAGAACTCGTAGTGTCCATATTGGGTTCTGAATGCTGTCTTCTGAATGTCTTCAGATTTGACTTTCAACTGATGGTAGCTTGACCTCAAGTCAATCTTTGAGAAGAACTTTGCTCCTTGTAACTGATCGAGCAGATTATCAATTCTCAAAAGCGGATAACAGTTCTTAATTGTCAACTTATTTAGCTGACGGTAATCAATGTAAAGCCGCATTGAACCATCTTTCTTCTTCACAAATAAAATCAGTGCTCCCCAGGGTGACACACTCGACTGGATAAAACCCTTACCTAGCAGTTCCTAAGCTGCTCCTTCAACTCTTTCAATTCTGTAGGCACCATTTGATACGGAGCTTTAGATACAGGTTCGGTACTCAGTGTTAATTCAATCACAAACTTAATCTCTCAGTCAGGTGGTAATCCAGGTAGATCTTCAGGGAAAACATCCGGATACTCACAAGAAATTGTAATGTTTGCAATGTTCCTCTTCTCCTCCTTATGATCTTGCAAGTACGCTAGATAACCATAACACCCATTCTTCATCATACGGTCTACTCGAATAGCGGAGATAAACGGTGTCACGCAAGATTTGACTCCGTAGAATCAGAAAGATTTTCTCTTCGGGGGGCGGAAGGTTATAATTTTCTAAAGATAATCCACGCTCGCGTGGTAAGCAGATAACCAATCCATCCCTAGTATCATGTCAAATCCTTCCATGCTCAAATTAATCAAATCAGCTATAGTCTCATGGTCTTCGATCATCATGATCACAGATTGGCACACAGTATCTGTGCTCACTGAGTTACCCGTAGGAACTAACATTGCCAAGATGAACTCAAGGGCCTTAGAAATGATGCCCAACTTCTCAGTGAACAACGGAGTGACGAAAGAATGGGTAGACCCGGGGTCTATCAACACTCGTGGTTTAGTTTTGCTTACATCACCCTCACGACACATAAAAAGGATACCTTAGAATTATACAAGCGTTTTAATTAAAATTTTCTAGGCATGTGGTATTCATGCATGATTTATTAAAAGAATTTATTAAATACAAAGCAATATATAATAGAATAAAGATAAAAAGACATCTCAACTTTTAATAATACCTTGAATCACGTCGTTCGATGTTCCGGCTTCCTGAGCCGTCAAGACATATGCTCGACCTTGAATAGTAGGTCGGGTCGATCTCTGAGTAGATGCCGAAATAGTTCTTCCCTTGTCCTCTTGAGAACAATCCTTAACCATGTGCCCGACTATACCACACTGAAAGCATGCTCCAGTGTTCCTCCTACAATCCTCGGTCTTGTGTGGTTTTCAACACCTTAGACATGAAATGACCGGGGCAGAAGATGTAACATGTGAGCATCCTTGTACCACTGACGCTCCACTAGCCGTAGAACTCGATGGTCGTACGGATTACACAGGTAAAGACATTGTTGACCTCTGATAAGAGGTAGGTCTAGAAGAAACTGTTGGTCTAGAAATTATAGGTTGAACAGGATTCACCGGTAGCTTCAAAAACTTGGTCCTCTTATTCTCATAAGTACCAGACTGTCCTGACATACCCCTATCCTTATTCTGTTGACTTCTTCTTAGAAACAACTTCTGAATTTCCACTTCAGCAATGAGGGCCTTTGACATCACTCCCCCATATGTCTCCATCTCCCATATAGCTACTCTCTCTTGTATAATTGACCTCAGACCCAGCTGAAATTTTCTGGCCTTCATCATATTGGTGGTCACATGCTGAGGTGTAAACCTCTAAAGTCGAGTGAACTCATCTCCATACTCACACACTGACATTGTCCCCTGCTCCAGCTTGATGAACTGGACTTCCATCTGATGCCTAACGATCTTGGAAAAGTACTGATCGTTGAACACCTCGATAAACTAAGCCCATATCCAAGGAGTATTGGGAAACTCCTGCTCCCTGTGTCTAGCCACGGACTTCCACCATGGTCCAGCCTGTTTGTCCAGTTTGAAAGTTGTCCAACGAACCTTGTCGACATCATTGCACGGAAGTACTTTAAAGATTTTTTCCATCTCATCCAACCAACCTTCGGCCTCCATCTGATCAGTCTGTCCAGAAAAATTTAGAGGTCTCATCCTCCTGAATTCGGCAAATTCGGAGGATTGTTGTTGCTGTCCAGCAAAAATCAGCTCTGCTTGCTGGGCAATGGCAGCAATCTGCTGAGCCATAGATGCGGTCTGCTGAGCTATGCTGGTGGTCAAATTTTCCAACACTTGCTCCATTCTTCCATCTTGACCTCTTCCAACTCCAACTAGGATTGCGCTGGAACTGGTTGCAAAAGCAACTCCCCTAAAGATACCGACACCTTCAGGGATGTCCTCTAACAGAACTGTCCTACCTCCGACTCTGCCTCTAAGTCTTGGGGCCATACTGATCTGTCATTATGAAAACAACATCGGTCAGTATTCAGATTGTAACCGCAATCATGCACACCGTCATAGTGGACTCGGGCTCTAACAACATAACGCTGATGCGAACTGTACTGAGGTCACGATTGGGTTCTCATGGGTCCTTAGAGAATTTAAAGCCACAGCTCTGATACCAACTGTGACGACCCGACTTTTCCAATCTCTCAGGTATAGAAAAGGTCGGTTTGCCAACTTATTAGTTAAACAATAAGCCAGGAAAATAGAGCACATATCAGAGTAAAGTGCAATAAATAACCAAAGCTAAGAAAAATGCGGAAGCAATTAAAGTGCAGAACCACCGATGATGGCCGACCATCACCGAAATATGGTTCATAATTGTAAACAAAAGTCAAGCATAAAGCTATAATATCCAACAAAATGGGCCCACAACTCCAAGTCCAAAACTCTCACCAAAAGTAGATAAATAAACTAGATCCTAAGCCGAAAAATACTCCTCAAGAGGAACCTCAGGCTATTCCTCGGGTATGTAATCTGGATCAGTCTCGCAACCCTGAACCACCAAGTCAGTACCTGGACTTGTGAGGTATAGTCAGAGTGAGCTAACCAACAAAGCTTAGGAGAAAAATATCATCAACGACATTGTATTTTAACTAGCATAGTTTTCAAAACATATTTTGAAATATAATATGTTAGAACTAGATAATGCGGTAAAAGATTAAATTTAAATACTGAAAATCATACGTAAGATCAAGTTCTAAATAGTTGAAAATAGATTCAATGCAGATACAGATAATCAGCGTCTTAGTGTCTCTAACTTCTATATGCAAAGTTCAGTAATTCATGACTTAATCATCAACTTAAAATACCACCCGAGTTAACTATATCTCAAGAGTAGGAATATAGCCGATGGGAACCCCTACCTACCATCGTCGTTCACCCTTACCTACCAATTCGCACTCAGGATAGTAACTTGCGCCAGAAAATTATTCAGTAATTTTGAGGGGTCGTTCAGGTGAATCATAAAACAGATGCAGATACTAATATAGTTAAAATGCAAGTTTCTTATACATAGTTCAGATTTCAGAGTTTATATCAGATTTTCAATTTACAGACATGATTTCAATGGCATATGCAAGTTCAAAGATTCTAATTCAAAATATCCATGCAAATTAAAATAAAATACGGTAGTGATGAGATTCTCCTACCTCGAGACATTTCACACAAAACTAGAGTCTAAATAAAGCTTAATGGACGGTGCCAAAACCCACACTATAACCTAGCAACCATACCGACCTTATGTTACATGTCTAGTGGCATAATAATCACAAAATTTGGAAGGAGATAAAAAAACAAAGATAAAATCATATTCTGTACTCACACGAGCGATGACAATCCTCGTGCGAGCGAGCCCAATTTTCATATGGTTGTTCTCGTGCGAGTGAGATCCTTCAGCAATACCTCGCTCAAGCGATAACTTAAACTCGTGTAAGCGAGCACAAAGACTACAGTATAATTAACTTTTTCAAGTATACGACTTCCAAATTCAAACCTCTGGCGATTCCTCGAGCGAGCGAGCTACAGCAACTGCACGATCGCAGCTTCATAATTTCATGTAAAACTATGATCTTTCGCCTCGTTTTCACCCAACTCGAATCATACACATCCCAAAAGAAAAACCCATATCTAATCCAATAATTTTAATCAATAAACTTAATCAAAATCATACCTTTTCCCAAGGATTTCTCGATTTGAAAATGAGTTGTGCAAACAGAGTTTTAGAATGAAACCGATGGATTTCTTCGATGATTCGCACCGCGATCGATCCCACTAGTTCACAAGGACAACTCCTATTCGTTCCCAATAATCTCAACCTTCCCCAAACATAAAAAATAAACCCAATATTGATTCAAGTTCGTTCTAAGTTTAATGGATCTCAAATGAAAAAGGTTTTTTAGAGGAGAGGGTTTGGGACCGGATCTCTTACGATGATCGATGGCAATGCTTCGTGACGATCAAACGACTCTAAATGCGGCTAGGGTTTCAGGCGATTGGGCTCTTGTATAATGGGTTTCCCACATTTGTTAACTACACACACACTCCTTAGTGTGTTAAAATTCTAATTTTAATATTTTAAGTCTAGTGTTTGAGCGACACACCAGGGTCGGTGCACGGCTTCCGCACGAGGGTCCAAACGTGCTCTAAATTAGAATCCGTCTGCATAATCACATCTAAATAATAATCCAAAACAAATGGCGACGTCGGTCACCGAGCCGGATATGCACACAGGGTTAGTCTAACTCGGGTTTAAAATACGGGTCTTTACACCCACAGACAATCATAGTGATTACAATTGCTGAGCGACTATTTTGTCCATGCCGCGCATTTGTTATCGGAAAAGGCATAACTTTCGATACCAAAGGCGTCACCTCGATTCACTCTACACAAACACACCCCTTAGCTTTTAATTGGACTACCAACAGATTCGCATGATTCAACACCAAACCATAACGTCCAATTATAAATAATTAATTAACCATTCGAATTCTTGGTCTAGACCAATTATAAATAAGCAAGTTTCTGCTTGGTTAATTAATTCCATTCCTTTCACCTTCTTCCACAACCAACATTCTTACCATGGCAAAACCACCAAGTTGGTCTGAGATAAGCAAAGCATTCGAGCACCTACTCCGGCTCCATGAAGAAGAAATTAGTGCTCTCCTGGAAGAAAGGGCGCGACTAAATCAAGAGCTCCTGTATCTTCTCCCCAAACTAGATCCCACTGATGAAACTGTGACAGCCTGACTTTTCCCCCTCTCGTAAATGGGAAAGTCGACCCGTCGGATCACCTAACATGATCCTGTCATACAAGGGCATCGTGTATAAAGTGTTACATATGCGGAAGCGAATTGAATTAAATCTGATACATAAAAATATGGTAGCAACTGATATTCATTCATTTATCTAAAATAACAAACTAAACAGGAATATAAACAGAAACCTATTCCTGAAGTAGTAAACTATCTTAATCTATACTGTTGTTATACATGTTTAAAATCACTACTCTCTCTCTCTTAAACCTCTCAAGGAAAGAAGTCCTCCGCATAATCTTCCTCCTTGTTTCCCTCTTCCTCCTGATGGTAGGTAGGAACAGCCTCGTGCTCAGGGTCTTGAGCAATATCTGCAGCTATTAAAGTTGTAGGATGAGCTATCATCGAAGCTCAGTAGGGAAATTTACAGTGCTAACTTATATGTTAGATTACCAATTCACTTCTTGATGCATAAAATATAATTCGAAGCATACTATATCTTTTCATGTATCAATTCTAGCAACATATAGTATAAACAAGTCATTATTCATGTGAATAAGTTATCATGTTGACATGCTAAAATAATCATGTTGGATAATTACAGAAATCATAGACATATACAGGAAACAAGAAAATCAAGCTCCCGAGATAGCGGGATCACTTGAAACGAGATAATCAAGCTCCCGAGTTAGCGGGATCACTTGTCAAGCTCCCGACTTAGCGGGATCACTTGGACCAAGAATCTCAAGAGCTAAGTTAACAGGGTCACTTGGACTGAGACATCAAGCTCCTGAGTTAGCGGGATCACTTGATTCAAGATGAAACAAAGACGTGTACATGACCTCAAGGATAGCAGGATATGAACAATGCATGCTAACATATATGCAAGAAACATTATGAACAGGTATGATATAACAAAACTGAGCTAGGATAGCTGAGTTAACATACCTATTCATATTCATGCGCTGAAACTAATCTTATCATCATTTGTACATAACTAATCGTATCATCATTTATAATCATATATTGAACTGAGCTAGCATCATTATACCTATCCCTTTCTCGAAACTAAACTAGCATGTCTATTCATTAAAACCATCATGCGTTGAGTCATTCAAAAACTGTCAATTAAACTGACTCTATCATCCTTAGCAATACTGACATGAGCATAGTTAAATAAAAATCCTAAGTATCGTATCATCAGTATGCTATACATCAAGCATCATGAATAATGATACAAAAGCAAACGTCTAAACTGATCTTCTTGTCATCATGCACTACTATACATCCAACTGAATTTAGCTTTTTCATGCCTAACCATTCATTGAACTGGAACTCAAATAAGCATATGGGATCATCCATCAAAACTATCATTAGTCATATATATAGACTAATGTGCTAGCAGAGATGAATTCGAAAACAAAATATAAATGCAGAATGGATTATTCTATGTATGACCAATGGATACTCCCTACCAGCATACACTCTTATGGCAATCTGCTTATCACGTGCCCTCATATATTTAAGACCATTGCATAAACGATCAAGTGCACCATGCCACAGTTATATATATGCATGCAGGAATTTAGTATAAAAATAAGGGTACTGGGTCTCCTTAGACCCGTCATTCATGTTAATCGTGATCAGTCAACGCACACACATCATAGACAGATTAACTGCCATCAAGGTAGCTGCAGCAGCCAACCATAGGCTTAGATCATAAATAAACTAAGCATCATGATTTATATTAGAACTAATTATTGTCGCACAGCGCCACACCGAATATATATGTCAATCATCATCATTTAACCCCACATGCACCTATGTAAGTATGTAAGGCACTAATGTTATCATGATCCTAGGTATATACATCAATTCTGATTTGGCATCCATATCCATATACTATGCAATCATATTCATATTTTACCTATTAGTTATACTCAGATCAACCGAGTATATGACTTAATCCTTCATGAAAGTAGTAGGGCTTGTTGTTCCCTTTCCAACGCATCAAGAATCATGCCAATCCGAGTACGGGATCACACATTATGATTAAAATACTGACTAAAGGTCTGAGCACAATGCTTGCCGCGGCAAGCCTGAGTACCTTGTCGCGGCAAGCCTGTAAGGTTGTCGCGGCAAGCCTATCAGGCTTGGCTTGTCGGGATATTTTTTGCTCCACTTTGGCTTCTTTTACTCAGGCCTTTATTTGGGTCTTTTGTATGATTATAAAGATTATATTTTCATATATATATATTGCACAAAAAATTGAATTTTCTTATTCATTTTTGTGTGGACATTTTGGTGTCTTTTTATTAACAATACCTGATCATATATATTAAGGTGTGAATCAGTGTACCTTTTGGTGATCATGAGGTCTTGACGGTGCGGTGCCGAACATGTATCGACGTTGCACTCGCCAAACGTATGAACTACTAAGGACTCTCCGTGTCTGTGTCAAATTGAAGATACGATAGTAAAGAGAACACTAGTTTTGCTAGATAATAGAGGTGTACTTAATAGCCATGGTTTAAACGCAAGAAGGTTTAGTTTCAGCAAGATGAAGCAGGTTCTAGTGGATTTTATACTAATTCGTAGCTACCTTGAGTGCATGGAAGTGCTTGATGACTCATGACCTTGTGTCGGCAAGTTGAAACGCAAGCAGCTTATACGTTGGTTGAGGTATTCTCCCATGCAAGTCCACTACTTGGTGGCTGTGTGTATCTCTAATAAAAACAAGCAAGTTTGTTTGCCTTCATTCATTTAAGAGTTTATACTCTATTGGCTGGTTTCCTATGTACATCCCATATGGGTTGTTACTTGTATAAGCCAAAAAGCCACATAGGCTATATTTGAATCCAAGTTCATTATACGGTGTAAGTTCATAGTGATTAACTAAGGTACCAAGCTAACATGTTTTATTGGGTGTAGACTCATATAAGCCAAAACAGGCTTATCTTTTATATAAAGCTTATATACCAAGTTAGGGTGTAAGGCTGGTTATTAAATTTAAGTGTAATCTTGTTACACCAAATAAAGTGTATGGACTAGGGATAGAGCTTTAGTGTAAGTCTGCGACACTTAGTTTAGTTTAAGAACCTGAGATTCAGTGTAACTCCAATATATATAAGCATATATTAGTTCATTTATTTGTAAGCTTGCCTCAGTTGCCGAGGCAACCTTTTAGGCTTGCCTCAGGTGGCCGAGGCGAGACCGTTAGGCCTTTGTTGGTATTTTATTCCATCTGCACTAATGGGTCTTGGGTCAAAGGGTTGACACCCCTCAATGTCAAGCAGTCCTATTCATTATTTAAAATTGTGTTACGAAATTTTCATCTTGAAGGAGGGCTCCATATATATGAAACCATTGTTTCACTTAATAATTAATACTGGGCCACTAAGGTTCCACTATTTAACAATCATCATTCAAATTCTAAATCAATTCTTTGTGTCTCGTTTTTGACACAAGCTTGACCCTACTCAAGTCCGTACTCGATATTGTCGGGATCAGAATGTGGCAACTATTACACTCTCCCCTACTTAAGGGATTGTCGTCCTCAAAAATAAAATAAAGGCGGGGAAAGTGAGATCAAAGTTGGTTAGATGTTGAAGGCATATCCCATTATAAGATAGGATAACCATAACTAGGTCATAAAGCATAATAAAATAAACATATAACATATTTAGAACAATATAAAGTAAACTGAATCATGTATAGTCTCATATGCCAGTATATAGTGCATCACAATCTAATATCCATTGATTTCTCTACTTAAATCATATGTAGTAAATTATTCGAACAAATTCAATAAATGATGTAGATTAGGGAAATTACTAAACGAGAATATCAGCTTCGCATTCCCAGGTAGCCTCAAGAGAACCGTGATTCTTCCATACAAGTGGAATATGTTTTATTCTCAAGATTTGGTCTCTGTGAACTAAAATCTGAGCTGCTCCTGAAGATCCAGTAGATGATAATCCAACACATGGGTTGGAAATCCAGCATACAGGCCCTTAACATGTCTTCTTTTGCCTGATTCATCCTTTCTGTTTGATCGTCCGTCTGAGGATGAAACGCAGAACTGAATTCCAACTAGGAACCCATTCCTTCGTGGAAACTCTGCTAGACGTGGGAGGTATATAATGGGTCATGATCTGACACGATACTCACTGGTGTCCCGTGTAGTCTGACTATCTCTCTTAGATAGACGTCGGCCAATTTCGACGCTTCATGCCACTCCACCCATTTTCTCTGCCTCATATTTAGCTCTTTTTGGGTTAGAAGATACCTGAGACTTTTGTGATTAGTGAAAATCTCAAAGGTTTCACCATAAAGGTAGTGCCTCCAAATTTTCAATAAAAAAATCACCGCTGCTAGTTCTAAGTCATGAGCGGGATAGTTCTTCTCGTGATCTTTCAACTGTCGAGAACCATATGAGATCACATGTTCCCTATCAATACATATCCCAACCCACGATACGAGGCATTACTGAATACAACAAAGCCTCTGTTGCCTAATGGTATTGCGAGTATTGGTGTAGAAGTGAGTCTTCGTTTTAACTCTTGGAAACTCTGCTCACATGCCTCATTCCACTCGAATTTGACATTCTTTTGAGTGAGCTGCGTGAGTGGTCCAGCAAGCTTCGAAAACCCTCCCTTCAATAAATCGTCAGTAATATCTTGAAGACATAGAAAGCTTCGAATCTCAGTTACTATCTGTGGCTTCTTTCATTGCACTACAACTTCGATCTTTGTAGGATCAACGGTAATACCAGCTTCTGATATGATATATCCCAGAAAAATGACTTGATTCAACCAGAAGTCGCATTTACTAAACTGGGCATAAAACTACGAATCTCTCAATGTTTGCAATGCAAGACGTAAATGATCATCATGCTCTGGTTTTGTCTTTGAGTAGATGAGAATATCATCAATGAAAACTACGATATACTGATCTAAGTAAGACTTGATGACTAGGTTCATCAAGTTCATAAATGCAACAGGTGCGTTGGTCAACCCGAAGGGCATGACTAGAAACTCGTAGTGACCGTAGCGCATTCGGAAAACTGTCTTCGAAATATCTTCAGCTTTCACCTTCATCTGGTGATATCCTGATCGTAGATCAATTTTTGAAAAGAAGCGCGCTCCTTGTAACTGATCAAAGAGATCGTCAATTCGGGGAAGCGGATATCTATTCTTGAATGTCAGTTTATTGAGTTGATAATAATCAATGCAGAGGCACATCGAACCATCTTTCTTTTTCATAAACAACACCGGTGCGCCCCACGGAGACACACTCGGTCTAATAAAGCTTTTATAAAGAAGCTCTTGCAATTGCTTCTTGAGCTCTTTCAACTCTACCAGTGCCATTCTATACAGTGCTTTCGATACAGGATCGGGACCCGGAGCTAACCCAATAGTGAATTTCACTTCCCTGTCAGGAGGTAAGCCTGGCAATTCTTCAGGGAAAACCTCAATGAATTCACAGACAATTGGTACATCTAAAAGTGAAAGTGTCTTCACTTCTCGATCTTTACTTTACACGAAAGCAATATACCCCTGAGCACAATGCTTGCCGCGGCAAGCTTGAGAACCTTGTCGTGGCAAGCATGTAAGGTTGTCGTGGCAAGCCTATTAGGCTTGGCTTGCCGGAGTATTTTCTCCTTCACTTTGGCTTCTTTTACTCAGGCCTTTAGTTGGGTCTTTTGTATGATTATAAAGATCATATTTTCATATATACTACACAAAAAATTGGATTTTCTTATTCATTTTTGTATGAACATTTCGATGTCTTTTTATTAACAATACCGGATCATATATATTAAGGTGTGAATCAGTGTACCTTTTGGTGATCATGAGGTCTCGATGGTGCAGTGCCGAACGTGCATCGACGTTGCACTCGCCAAATGTATGAACTACTAAGGACTCTCCGTGTCTGTGTCAAATTGAAGATACGATAGTGAAGAGAACACTGGTTTTACTAGATAACAGAGGTGTACTTAATGGCCACGGTTTAAACGCAAGCATGTTCAGTTTTAGCAAGATGAAGCAGGTTCTAGTGGATTTTATACTGATTCGTAGCTACCTTGAGTGCATGGAAGTGCTCGATGACTCACGACCTCGTGTCGGCAAGTTGAAACGCAAGCAGCTTATACGTTTGTTGAGGTATTCTCCCATGCAAGTCCACTACTTGGTGGCTGTGTATATCTCCAATAAAAACAAGCAAGTTTGTTTGCCTTCGTACATTTAAGAGTTTATACTCTATTAGCTAGTTTCCTATGTACAGCCCATATGGGCTGTTACTTGTTTAAGCCAAAAAGCCACATAGGCTATATTTGAATCCAAGTCCATTATACAGTGTAAGTTCATAGTGATTAACTAAGGTACCAAGCTAACACGTTTTATTGGGTGTAGACCCATATAAGCCAAAACAAGCTTATCTTTTATATAAAGCTTATATACCAAGTTAGGGTGTAAGGCTGGTTATTAAATTTAAGTGTAATCCTGTTACACCAAATTAAGTGTATGGACTGGGGATAGAGCTTTAATGTAAGTCTGCGACACTTAGTTTAGTTTAAGAACCTGAGATTCAGTGTAACTCCAATATATATAAGCTTTTATTAGTTCATTTATTTGTAAGCTTGCCTCAGTTGCCGAGGCAACCTTTTAGGCTTGCCGCAGGTGGCCGAGGCGAGACCGTCAGGCCTTTGTTGGTATTTTACTCCATCTGCACTAATGGGTCTTAGGTCAAAGGGTTGACACCCCTCAGTGTCAAGCAGTCCTATTCATTATTTAAAATTGTGTTACAAAATTTTCATCTTGAAAGAGGGCTCCATATATATGAAACCATTGTTTCACTTAATAATTAATACTAGGCCACTAAGGTTCCACTATTTAACAGTCATCATTCAAATTCTAAATCAATTCTTTGTGTCTCATTTTTGGCACAAGCCTGACCCTACTCGAGTTCGTACTCGATATTGTCAGGATCAGAATGTGGCAGCTGTTACAGAAACACTACCCCCATCTCCCAAATGTTAGAAATCTTTCCCACCATCACCTCCTCCATCTTCATGAGTGTTTTATTTTTCCTCTTCTATTGGACACACTCATCCAAGGGAGAGATAACTCATCTTTTGAGGGGCATCAAAATTTTAGTTAGAAGCCGAGGATCGATCTTTATCGAAGACATTTTCTCTCGGACGTTGCTGCCAATATCATCAATAGTCTGTGTTTAGATTTTTCCTACGTTTATACTTTTAAATAATTAGTCCTTCCTTTGTTAGTACTTTAAATTTTTTTTCTCTCTTCATAATCATTGTAAATATTCAGATAATATATGACATTTTCTTTTTACTAACTTTTTCACTAACTGTGTAATTGTTCCTAATTTTTCTTCAATTTTTATTATTGAATAAAATGGATGTGTTTTCCTCAAGTTTGGGGGACATTCTTTAAAGAATTTTTTTCACATCCGGTATAGAATCAGTAACATCAATAATTCAAAGGTAAATAAATTTTAAGTGTCTCCTATATTTTTTTTTTTGTGCTAATGAGGGCATTGTCCAAATTAAGTTTGGGGGGGATACACAACTTTTGTGTATAGTGTTAATTTAAGTTTGTGTATAGTAGTCAGTATATTAGTTTTAATTTGCTTTTTGCATAATTTTTTTTTCTTTTCTCTGATTTTATTTTAAAATAGTTTTATAGTTAATCATTATAAGTGAATTATGATAAAAAAAATTAAGAATATTGAAAACTTACGATCCATCATAGTAGAAGTTCAATAATAAGATATAGAACAATTACAATTCATATTTAGCTTGTTGAACATTGTATTAGAATAAATGTTTGAAACAATAGATTGATCTGAACTGCAATATTTTAGATTATAGTTTCAAAATTATAAACCATTGAGCATTAGAGACTAATTTTCCTTTCTTTGAGAGAGAGACTGCTTCTATTCAAGTCAAAATTTCTTTGAACTTCTATACTATTTTTTTTTATGAAATCTGATATTGCGAAATTTAGAATCAAAATATTTTATTACTATGATAACCTGATTTTTTGTCTAGAACTATCTATTAGAAATATCAAAACAATAAGACATTTATGATAGAAAATCGTAAAGATGATTAAAGGTCATATTTTATTAAATGAGAGCCAAAAAGCCAAAATCCCAGAAAATAACTTATCCTTTGAACCCATTTAGAAGGTTAAACCCTTAACCATATGTACTACCCAAAACTTTCAACCTTTAACCCTTTTATTTTTTGAGAGCTTAGAAAGCAAAAGAAGGGAAGTATAGGGAGTGAAAAGGAGTTAAAAAGTAAAAACAGATAAGGGGAATTCTAAAAAGAGGGTACATCTGAAGAAATCAATTGAAGAATATGGGAGAAGAGGTGAAAAATCGTAAAAGACGATTTAGAAAGAAAAGAAAGAAAAATCGTGAAACACGATTCTACAAATCAATTGAAGAAATGGGATTTACAAAATGAGAAAAATAAGAAGTTATTCAACGTTTTGGATACTTACTGAAGTAGAAAAGAAAAAAGAAAAAGATAGGAGAAAGAAGAGCTAAATTCTCAGAAAAACTATGAATGCCTTTCTACCTTTCTTTGATACCTTCTGAAACCCAAAGCCCCATTACAAGCTGAAGGAAAGACCTTTTTGATTTAGGATTTCCAAAAGCATAAGCCTAGTAGAGATATTAATAATAGATGCTATGGATTACACAGGGAATCATAAGAATAGAATAGGTTATCTTTTCCATGAGATTAAAATTTTTGCAAATATCCTTTGACTGAATTTTTTTGAAAAATTATTCTGTGAGAACCCAAAAATTTTGATCTTTTTATGAGAGTATGTCAATAGTGGGTTTTTGAATGAAAATATTTTCTAAATCCATAGTTTAGAAAAACCTATGAAGAATAAACTGTTCACTGATGCATACACTCCCTGCTTACTATGAATTGAAATTGTTGGAGTTCTAATCAAGGATAACTGTTATAATGGAAAGTAAGGATAAAAGATTAGTAAATTTTAAAAAATCATAACTATGTGATGATCAGCTTAGTTAACATAGTGTACAAAACTAGTTTAGATCTTTAACCTTTTGTTTCTTGTAAATTTTAAGAATATTTTAAAAAATTAAAAAATATTTAAAGTTTGTAGGTAACTTCACTAAAAAGCTTCAGGAGACTACAACTCCCCCACTAGGGATCACCTAAGAATTTTAAAAGCTTGTTGCATCTGCTAAATGTAATCAAGCTCCCTACGTAATTGGCATTTAAATTTTTAGTTTAGGATGTTTTATATTGGACTAGCAAAGCGTAAATTTAGGGGTGTGATCAATCCCATAATATACCATTTTACTACCATTAACTTAGTGATGCTAGGACTTAATTTGCTACTAATAAGTTACTGATGTGTAAATATTAAAGAAAAACAGTAAAAGATAACCAAGATGTTAATATTCATCAAAATGAACTCATGAAGCAATAAAAAGATGATTGAACCAAAAGGACGAATCATCGCCTACTGAAAGATGAAAAATCATGTTTTACGATTTTACGGAACAATGCAGATAGAGTAGAAAATCGTAATTTACAATTCTTCAGAGAAAGCCATTCAAGATTGAAGCATGATACAAGAGAAAGTGATTGATCATAAAGTAAATAAAGAATCGTTCGATAAGAAGCTGTTTTGAGAGAAAAGATGATGAATAGTATATGAAGAATCGTCCCGAGAGTAAAGAACAGAAAATTGTGATTTACGATTTTACAGAAAAGACACCTTCCTGAAGCTGCTGATCACGTGTGAGATCTGCACCGTCATGCACCAAATTAGAAGAATTCTTGACTTAAAAGTCTGGTCGAGCATGGATCTGAGAAGATTGACGGAGAAGACACTTAAAATGGCTGCTGCTAAAATAAAGGAAAAAATCCAGAAATACATCAATTGATTGAAGGCAAGGAAAGATAAGATTAGAAGTAGAGTTATATTAGGATACTTTTGTTTTAGTAGTTTCTTTTATTAGAATTAGAAGTTTTATAAATTGGCCCCTTATGATCTATAAATAAGAGGGCTTGGTATAGGAAATAATCATCAAAGATATTCTTAGCATCAATTGACGCCTGAGGTTGGGTTTTCTTCCGATCATTAGAGTAGTTTAGTTTAGATATTCAAGGCTCCTCAATCACAATTGACAACTGGGATTGAGAGCTGGAAGATTAGAGTAGATATCTGTAATTTCTCAGAAGCAATTGACAACTGTGGATGAGGGGTGAAAGATATAATTTTATTGCTTTCTAGTTTAGATTTATGTTATTGCAATTTCTTGCTTTGTAAACATCTTCGAATTTTAATTTGAATTGACGACTTAGGTTGAGATTCGCAGATTAGTGTAATGGTTTTTATTTCCCATCTTTAATTTTCTGGAGTTTGATTGACGCCCAAATCTCTGGTAGATTAAAGAAAAGTATAAATCTATATTGAAGGATGCTAGTTTTTGATTGACTCTCAAATTCTAGAAGATTGAGATATAGTGTAATGGTATTTAAAATTGTAAACATCCGATAGCTGAAGATTGTGATTGACGACCACAATCTGAAGAAGGAAGATTTATGATTTATTTTTTGCAATTTAGTTTAAGAAACCATTCTTTTATTCATATTTCTCAAGTAGTTTAGGAACTTAAAAAGATAAGTACATGTTTTCAAAAAATTAATATATACACGTATAAAAACCTATCCTCGTGGGAACGATCCTATGCTATGTTATATTTTCCATTGTTCGCTTGCAATAGGTTAAGAGTTAATTAGATACACATATAATCAGTGATCAGCAAGATTTTAACAAACACCTTGTCCCCAATCTGAAATTCAACCCTGGTTCTCTTAATATCAGCATAACTCTTTTGGCCACTTTGTGCAACTCGTAACCTCTCGCAGATTAATCGAACTATTTTGGTCGTACTTTCGACGATCTCTTGACCCAAAATGAGTTTCTCACCAACTTCTTCCTAATTAAGTGGATACTTGCATCTTCGGCCATATAAATCTTCGAATGGAGCCATCCCGATGCTAGCCTAGTAGCTATTATTATAAGCAAATTCAATTAAGGGTAGATGCTTATCCCACAATCCTTGAAAGTCCAATTAATTGGAAACTTCTTCCCAATTAAGTTGATGTTGATTTCCTTTTCCCGTTGGCTCTTCACGAACGCGAGGTCCCCATGGCACCCATTGCTCATCATACGCTCTGCTCAGATGGCGAAGATGAATGGTGCGATGTTGGACTTGACTCCACAAAATTGGAAGGATTTTCCCTTTGGAGGGCAGAAAGTTCCCACTTTTCAGAGGCAATCCATGCCCGCATGATATGCGAATAGCCAGTCCATACTAAGGATTACATTGACTCCTTCCATATTCAACAAAATCAGATCAGCCACTGTCTCATGGTCTCCGATAGGGATGATGACTGATCGACAAACCGTATCCGTGCTCACTGCATTTCCTGTAGGGACCGACACTGCTAAAATGAAGTCTGGAGACTCAGGAGTGATGCTCAATTCTACAGTGAATTGAGGCGTGATGAAGGACTGCTTAGACCCTGGGTCTATCAAAACTCGTACCTTGCGATAACAGATGTCACTATGTTGGTAAAGATGTAGGATACCTACGTTTCAACAAATGTGGTGCATTTAAGTATACTCAGGGGTGTGTCATAACATGAATGGAATATCCTAATTAAAAACACATCTCAAGAATATTTCACAACTAAAGATAAGGTAATCATTAACCATTAGTGGTGAAGTCATACCTTGGATGACATCGTATGATGTCAGTGCATCATGTGTGATAACGGCATAGGCTCGGCCCTAAAAGAAGATCTTTGAGTAGACGCCGAAGCGGTCCTTTCCTTGCTTTCTTCAGGACAATCCTTGATTAGGTGTCCTATCTTGCCACATCTGAAGGAAGCTTCAGAGTTCCTTCTGCAGTCATTAGTCTTGTGTGGTTTCCCACACCTTGTACATAATGGAGCCGAAGAGAAAGACGCAACACGCGAATATCCTTGTGCCGCTGATGCCCCACTTGCACTAGTGCCTAAAGGACTGAAGGGTCGTGTAGGGATGGGCACAGGCGGCCTTTGATAGCAAATCACTCCTGAATAGGTAGCCGGTCTTCAATAAGCTGGCTGACTAGGATATCACAGCTGTCTTAAAAACCTCGGCCTCTTATTTGCTTGCTAAGAGGCACTTAACTGCCCTTGGCCAGATCTATCCCTATTTTGTTGGTCTCTCCTCTTGAACATCTTCTCGATGTCCTCCTTGGCAATAAGGGCCTTAGCCATTACCCTTGTGTACGTCTCTAACTCAAAGATTGAGACCCTTTCTTGAATGTTAGGCCTTAGGCCTTGTTGGAACTTTCTGGCCTTTATCAACTCTGTGGCCACCTGTTGAGGTGTAAACCTTGATAGTCTCGTGAACTCAGCCACGTACTTGCGCACGATCATTCTGTCTTTCTTCAATTCTATGAACTGTACTTTCCATTAATTCCTCACTACATTGGGAAAGTACTCGTCATTAAATGTTTCAACAAACTCTGCCTAAGTCTATGGAGTGTTTGCAATCTCTAGCTCTCTGGTTCTAGATACCGATTTCCACCATGGATCAGCTTCTCCATCCAACTTGAAGGCTGCCCACCTAACCTTTTCATCTTCGGTGCAAGGAAGTACACTAAAGATTTTCTCCATCTCGTTTAGCCATCTCTTGGCCTCAAGCGGATCAGTCTGACCCAAAAAGTTCAGAGGACGCTTCCTCTTAAACTCCGTAAACCTGGAAGGTTGGTTTCTGACTGCAAGTAACTTTGCTTGCTAAGCCATGGACGTCGCCTGTTGTGCCATATTGTTGTCTAAGGCTTCCAACACTTGCTCGACATGTCCTTCATTACCTCCTCCTCCGATAGGAGTGGCGTTAGGACCGATAGCGATCCCTACACCCCTTGACGTACCTACGCCCTCTGGGACATCTTCCACATGAACTATTCTCGGTCCGTCTCTACCTCTACCTCTGCCTCTGCCTCTAAAACGTGGGACCATACTGATCTATCATTGTTCAAAAATAACTTTGATCAGTATTGATTGTGAAATAATCAAGCCCATCTTCCCATGGAATATGAATCTAGATCCATAGCTCTGATACCAACTATGACGACCCAACTTTCCCATACCCGAAATACTGAGAAAGCCGGCTCGCCATCGACTCCTATCTCCTTAATATTAGTAGAAACTAAGAAGATATAAACATATGGTGAAAAGAAAGATTCTATCTCTATACAAAACCTATTAACAAAGACCAAAACAAGCCGGCGATGATGGCCGACCATCATTTAAACAATGGCTCACAAAATGTTTTCACAATTGTACTAATATCAGTAACTTACAAAATTTTACAGGACATACCAAATCTTGAGTATCAAAAACTCCAAAACTAAGGACCCACATCCCACCCTATGGGTAGAAGTCGTCTGGCGGAATGCCCATCTCTCCCTCCAGATTGTAATCCTGATCACTTTCGTAGCCCTAGTCCTGAGTGGTATCTACACCTGTGACACATAGTCAGGGTGTGCTAACAGTCTAAGCTCAGTAGAAGAAACTCCCCTGCCTTATGAGGGAAACTTGTGCTATTCAAATTCACCGTCAGCACGGCTCAAAGAGTGGAGGGGTTCATTCATATGAACCTTAAATCAAATGCGGATTCAAACACATAATTTAAAGTATTTAAATATATAGCTAGATTTGGAGTTCAGAGTTCAGAGTTCATGTGCAATTCAAATTCAAGGTGGATTCAAAAGCAATTTCAGAGTTCATGATTAAGTTCAAAAACAAATTCAGATTTATCGTATTTCACATTGATCATATTATGTTATTCATGTAAATTAAGACAAAAATGCAACTGGTATTAAGGTTCCCCTACCTTAAATTTTGAGCAGTTCAAAGCGATCCAAAGGTCCTCATTTGCGGTCTCCTATTCTTAACCTATATCACATTGTGTCAATGGAGGCAAAAACGATTGGCTTGAAGTTTCCCAAAGTTTTTCCAAGAAAAACTGAACTAGCCAAAACAGAGCAAATCATCAATCGATTTCCAAAGGCAGGGAAATTCGATTGATCGATTTCCAAACCAATCGATAAGTTTCTCCAACAAAGTTGCACATCCCTATCCTGTCAAAATTGATCGATTGATTAAGGAGCCGATCGATCAGTTTTGACATATTCTGTATCCCTTCGGGCTTCTTCTTCCTTGGCTTATTTTTCTCAAATCTTCAAATATACTCCATCAATCATTATGCATTCATTAATTAAAGCCTAGGACAATAATTATCACACTAAAACACTAAGATGCTCACCTATCGCAGTCATTTTTACGGCTCGCGATGATTTATATCGAAAAGGGGGTTTCGGCACAACACAGTGGGATCTCATGACAATCCAGTTCTACGAAGCTCAAGATGCAGCTCCATCCCAACACACACTAATCTTAGCTTCCTCAACTCGCGTATGACACGTCTAAAATGATTGGTTCACAACCATTTAAAATCGCACTCTCTTGGTGACAAAATGATTTTCCCGACACATTTTTTTTAAAACAGGAATCTCTGGGAAAATCGGATCGTTGGGTCGTAATGAACATGATCCGAATACAGAATACTTGGTACATCCACACACATGCGAAAATCAAAGCAGATAATATATAAGGCATAATTAAAATCTTCAATTCTAATATTCAACATGAACAGTAAACTAAAACAACCACCTATGATGGCCAACCATCATCTAACAATGGTATAATATACATGTATAATAGAACAAACATACCAAGCCTAAACTTATCAAAATCTATGATGTACTAAATCTACGATCCTGAAAATCTTATAAATCCTCAAGTCCTCAATCCTCAAGTTCGGTGTCCTGATAAGTATTATACCTATGCCTGTGACGTATAGTCAGGGTGAGTTAACAACTAAGCTCAGTAGAGAAAACTGATACTAATATACATCTCATCAGTCATGCATAGATTCAAAGACAAAGATCAAAATATTTTCATATTAAAACTGATGACATTTTCATACTCAAAGTAGAAACTGAATTCAAAGTGTCTATTCTTATCAAAACCTAAAATGATTTCAAATGTCTTTTCTTATCAAACTTAAACTGATTTCGAATGCCTCTTCTTATCAAAACTTAAATTGATTTCAAATGCCTTTTCTTATCAAAATGAAACTAATTTCAAATGCATATTCTTATTAATGAAAATTTTGTCTCAAAACAGGGTGTCTTGTTCACATCAAAATCATGTCAAAATGGAAGCAATTTACTGGATCTAATTCACATTCACTTACATGTCTTATCTTGCTTTACTGAGTTCGATTCACATTCTCTTACATGTCTTATCTTGAGTTACTGAGTTCGATTCACATTCTTTTAGATGTCTTATTTCTTTGATTCACGGATATCCCGCAGTGTCGGATCAAATCATAGATATCCCGCTACGCCGGTCTTACACATTCTTACTCTGACGACTCGACTTTTCTAATCCTCTCGGTATAGGAAAGGCCGGTTTGCCAACTCATTGATTTCTCAATAAGCCGCATATCAAACAAAAGCCGACAGCATAACATAGTTCTAAACAAAATCCAATCAAAATAAATAGGGACAAAAGCTCATACAAAATATATCACCAAGAGGAACCAGGAAGAACCACCCGTGATGGCCAATCCGATCACCTAAATAATGGTTCCTAATGATGGTTCCTCAAGTGATATCAAAATGTGCAAAACAAGGCCTTGGGCCCATAATTCAAAATAATTCTAAGTCAAAAAGTACCAAAAGATAAAACTAGATCACAGAAAGAACTCCTCCGCTGGGGTCTCAAGCTCCTCCTTAGGGCTCTCGTCAAAGTCCTCTAGATCGAGATCTTTAGAACCTAGGTTAGTCTCAGCACTTGTGACGTATAGTTGGGGTGAGCAAACATCGAAGCTCAATAGAGGAAACTTATCTATTTATATTTTATCATAAGTAAGGGTTTTCAAAGACAAAAATCAGATCAATTATGGTTTTCAAACGATGCTTTGTAGACTAAATTCCAATTCTAAAATAGTAAGCCAAAAGAGAATTCAATAGATCTGATGTTCTGATATTTTCAAATTCTGAATTATGCATGCTTCTTGTCTTAAATTTATAACTTAAGAATATCTCTCAAATTACATACTAGCATGAGAGCACGAGTATCACCGATGGAAAACCCTACTGACCATCATTGTTCAATGAATCCTTTTTCGGAAAGAGTAACAAGCCCCTGCGTAATGAGGGAAACTTGTGCTAGGCTGAGTTACTGTCAACACGGTTGATAGAATCTAGGGTTTCGTTTGAATTAACCTTAAATCGAATGCGGATGCTAAACATATCAAATTTTATGTAATTAATACATTTTTAGATATTCGGAGTTCTAATACATATTTTGAATTCAAATGTGAGGTTCGGAAGTTCCAAATTTATGAGTTCTGATTTATGTCATAGTTGAAAGTTCTTAATCATGCAATGTTTAACAAAATTTGAAATTTATGCTTACAAATGGAATAATCAATACTGAGAATAGAATGCAAATTAGGTTTAGGGTTCCCCTCCCTCGACTTGAATTGGTCAAAAAAATCACACCAAGAGGTCCTCACAATGGACTTCTAATTAGAACCTACGAATATTAACACCACACAAGTGTTAAAGGGGGGTCTAAAAGCCCAAACAGAAGCTGTGCGACCGTGGATCCTCTCGAACCTGTCGCAGCGATGCGCTTGCCTTGGATAAAATGTAGAGTCGCCACCCGGAGCTTTTGGTGACCCGGGAAACCTTCAAATCGATATTTTGAGCACCGAAGTGCTAAATATGACTCTGATTTACCAGTCTTTGCCAAAGGCTCTAGGGTAGGGGCTTCGGTTATCGATCGGGAAGGGTTTAGGCCCTCGATCAACCCGCACGTAGCGGTCTCTATCTATGGCCAAAAATGAAAATAAAAAGGGGGGAGTTTCCCCTTGCCCGAAGGCAATACGGTCCTATCAAGCTTTGAGCCAAACCGAAATTTCGGCGGCGTAACGGCTTGAATCCTTGGACGGAGGAAACACCAAGAAGGTAGAGGAAGAGAGGGGTGAGCCGGAGCTCACGGGCCCTTGTTGCACCGTGGAAGATCTTCGCTTTGGCGTGCTTTCGATAGCTTAAATGGTGTGAAAATGGGTTCTAATGCTAGGATTCAATAAAGTAAGGGGTGTAGAGTGAAGCTAGAGGCTAGACTTTAGCAAAAGGGAGTGATCTAATGGTGGAAATGGGTTGAAATAGGTGAAGTATGCATGCTGGAATTCTGGAAAACATTGGCATTTTCTCTCACTAAGGTTCTCTCTTAAGCACTTCTCTAATCCTTCAACAAAACTTCAACCCTTAAGGAAGAGGGGGGCCTCTCTATTTATAGAGAAGGGATGGGTTAGGGGCTTACTTAAGAGCTAATTGGTTTAGCAATTAGGTAATCCCCCATCTAAGGTTTTTCGGGTTTTCAAGGTCCTAGGGTTTTGGGAAACTGGTTTCAATGGCGGATGATGGGGTGAGACCATGGGTGACTTAAGGGTTGTCAAAAAGCTCAAAGGGGGTGCAACCAATCTCAAGACACCCACCTCAACCCAGGGGATGGTCAAAGGGTCAAACTAGATGGAGGAAATTCGAGCTATCGATGATACATTCGAGCTAAGCTGGGCGTATATATTATATACACCCAGTTTAGGAACAGTAATTTTTACCAAAATCAGGGGAGTTTTGGGAAGATGAAACCCGTGGTGGGTCCCACCTATACTGGGCGTATATATTATATACGCCCGGCCAAATTTTCCCCAAAATAGGCAGGCGTATATAATATATACGCCTGAGTAATCTGGGGTAAAAATGACTGGGCGTATGTAATATCTACGCCTGTGTAAAATTCATGATTTTATGTGAAACTTAAAACGGCCATAACTTTTGAACCGTAGCTCTAAATTGGGTGATCTTTGGCTTGTTGGAAAGCTGAAGAAGTCCTCTTTCCAATGATATATGTCTCATCCATGGTAATAGTCTGTGTAAAATTCTGTAGCTCTCCTCCCATCAACCGCCAGAAGGGTTTAAGTTAGGTCTGGGAAGGGATTCTAGGGTGTAAGGGTGGCTTCTAAGGATTGGGGGAATGGCTCTAAAGGTCTTAGAGTAATTCCTACTAGTCTGGGTCGGTTCCTAAGGGTTCAGGGGGGGTGCCATCGGAAGCATAGGGGTACATTTCTCCCGAAGTACAGATTGATCGGGCCTTGGGCCGAATTTGGGTGTCTACAGATGCCCCTCTTTGGTATTCGATCACTAATGATCGGATGCTAAAGACAAGAGACATCCGAAGAGATCCAAGGCATGTTTGATGGGTCTGCCTGGTTCAAATCAATTTTCAAACATTCATGGTGATGGTGAATGTACGTAAGCCCTCTCATTTCGGGATATCGTCCGTACCTCAAAGCTAACAGTCCCCAAGCGCATTGCGACATTACTGGGCATAACTGCGATGATCACAAAAAGTGTAAGCCCGCTAGTCAGGATATCGTCCACTTCCTGAGGGAAATTATAGATTTATGATGTTTTAGTATTAATCTGAACCAGACAGCTCCATGAAACGGGATGATCGATCTATGCTTTGGAATTAATGCGAAGCATACAAAGCGAAGGCCTTCAAACTGTGTCCAATCCTATGGAATATCGACAGCTCATTGGATTGGGCATGGGTGCCCTTACCTAGGTAAGGCTCAAAGTTTCTGGGTGAAACCATCAACCTCGAGGTTGCTTTAGCATGGTTTACCCGAGTGGAGCGAATATTGATGTCGCAACACTTCTTGGGAATGCATGTTCATTTTCTGAGTAAAAATTTTTTTATGTCATTTTCTGAATTTTCTTTTGTTTCGAGGCCTCTAAGCAGAGCTTAATGACCTCTGATAACTTTATTTTTGCACAACTCTTTAAGTGGATCAAATGCCAGTTGATATGCTTTTAAGAGTGCGTGCACCATGCTGGGGATAGGTGCACCTTGGGGATGTGTACGTTCCAGTGGTGAGGTGCTCCTGATTTGCACGGACTGGAGTGCTTTAACTCGAGACAAAGCTAAAGATCGGGCTAGAACCAAACATCCCTCGAAAGAGATGGCCACTTCTAGCCTCCGTCCCTAATGAAATCACATCTTACTAACTGTGCACAGACAGACACCCATCAGGGACGATAAGCAGCAAATAGGCGTGAATGGAAGCCTCGACCCTAAGGTACAATTTACAAGGACAACGACCATCCAGCGGATACCCAGATGCAAGTGCGTACATTCAACAGGGACACCGTGCCTATATAGGTTTTAAGCTTGTGTAAAAGGAAATAAAAAGGGAAAAGGGCCCTTTGGTCTGTATGTTTGCACATGGTTTGGTTGGTTGTAATTTTATTTTTGGCGGGTCAGTTTCGACTGACAATAGACTCTTCGAATGGTCTGAAGTGAGGAGGGGCACTCCTGGTCAACAGAGAACCGAAGGTGGATGACCAGAGCGATTGCCGGAAGGTGGATGACCAGAGCGATTGCCGGAAGGTGGGGTCAACCCACTCAGGGTTTTCACTAAGCAACAACAAGTTGTTATTTCTTCTCCTTTTCTTCCTCTTTTTTTTTTCTTTTTTTTTGTTTTGATTGAGACTCCTGGCATGCTCAAGCTGCCTTTATTTTTGCACGTATCCTTGGGCGAATCAACTTGTCATGTCGATATACCTTAGGGACGTGTGCATTCCGGTGATGGGTTCTTGGTTTGCCTGCCGGATCAGGCCTTGACTTCTGCTGGGGGAGATCTGGGGCTAAGTGTATGCTCCAGGTGATGAATGAAATTCATTTGCCTGCCAGATCAGGTACAAAGTGTCCCTGCATGAGACGGGGTTTGAGAACTTTCGGGTGAACCCGATCATTCCGAATTGATTTAACACGGCTCTCGGGGTGGGGCAAACAGACGTTGCGACGCTCTTGTGAGAACCAGCGTTGTATTTGTTTTTATTTTTTTTTCTTTCTCTTTTATTTTTTTCTCTTTTTTTGATTTTGTGGGCGCATTAGGTGGGCGCCTATAGATCTGGATCCGTTTGTTGTAACACGGTCCCTTTGGGCCAATCGAAGGAAACTCGAAGGGTCATTTGGGGATGCGTGCACCATGGCCGACGACACATGGGCCTCGAAGGGGGTCCGGATCGAGGTCCATAGCGTACAAGGGGGTCGTGGGGCCTTAAAATCGAAAAAAGGAGGTCGGGCAGTTTAAAAACTGCCATTTTTGGTCGAGCGTATATAATATATACGCCTGACCAAAATCTGGCGAAAAGTGGTAGGGCGTATATATTATATACGCCCGTCTAAAATCTGGCGATTAAACCGCCCATTCTCTCTTCCTCCTCCTTTCCTCTTGAGTCCGGACAACCCCTTAGGGTTTTTCATTTGATTTGGTTTGAGTTCTATTACCGGTCATGTGTGGATCGAAAGCGCTTATCCTCCGCTAGCTATTTGTTTTCTCTCCCATTCAAGGTAACCATTACCTTCCCCTTATTTTTCTTTCGAATTTTTGATGCTATTGCCTCTTTCTTTTCTTTTTGATGAAATGCTTTGTGATGCCTATATTTGCTTTTTCTCCTTTTCTCTCTTTTTTTTCTTCTTCTTTCTTTTTTTTTTTGGTTGTTTTAGTTGTTTTTTTTTTTTTTTGCTTCTTTTTTTTTTTTTATTACTAACCCAAAGGAAAAGAGACGCCTATACATTTTTTGGTTTGGATTTAATATGCAAAAGAAAAGAGATGCCTATATTTATACACACATTATTTTGGTTTGGATTAATACGCACACACACATTTTTTTGTTAATGGGTTAGCGCACACACATTTTTTGTTTTTCTTTTTTTTTTTTTAGTACACATACACACATTATTATTTTTTTGGATTAGTATACTCGCACATGGGTTTTTTTCGCTGTTTTTTTTTTTTTTTTTTGTATATACACACATCTCTTTTTTTCTTGGGTCAGTACCCACACACACATGATTTTTTGTTTTTTAGTACACACACACATTCTTCTTTTTTGCTTCTTTTTTTTTTTTTTTTTTGTGCCTACACATGGTTCATTTTTTTTTTATTAGCGCATATATATATATATATACATTTTTTGTTGGCAATCCCCTCATATGCCGATGCGTCTCATATTTTCAGGATGTCTGGTGACGAGGGGCATGATCAGCAAGAAGGGCCGGAAATGGCCTACGGCCCCCGTGGGGAACAGTTCATTGTGTCTCAGCGCTCCTCCCAGCCTTGGTATGAGATGCAAGGCGAGGCCGCCCACACCGGCCTCCTCTACTGCCAGCACACCCATATGTCCAACTTCGGGATCGTTGGTCAGGTAAACAGATGGACCCCCTCCTCCTTTCCGCTTTTGTTTTCCTTTGATGCCCTCATTATATCTCCCTGCCCCTATCTGATTGATGCCTTTTGCTTGTAGCCCCTACCGCACATTATGTTCCGAGGCGGTTGGTTTGACCTCCAGCGTCTTGTGCTTTACCTTCCCCCAGTGGTGAAGGACCTACTCACTGCTGCCGGTTTTGGGGACTTCATTTCGTGCCCCGCTGTAAGAGCTGATACGGCCTATTTAAAAGCGCTGATAGAGCGTTTTTGCCCCGAGACGATGACATTCCACATGGCCGTGGCAGAGATGGCCTTCACTCCGGCGGACTAGTCTATGATCACTTTGAGGTCCGTGTCGACGAGGTGTGCGTGGTACCTACCGCACACCGAGTAGGGAGGAGGTGATCCAGCTGCTAGGGGACTCCCCGTCGTCAGGGAACGTTCGGGGCTCGCAGGTCAAGCTATCCTGGTTGGTTGATCAGTTTGGGCCTAATGAGTTGGTGGACTGGGCGACAGCATTTACGACTTATGCAGCCCGCATCTCATCTCCTTACATTCCTCTGGGCAAGACTCTCCTCTCAACACCGGTGGAGGCGAGTCTCTTTGTCCCTCGACTGATGGTGAACTGGGAGACGTGCATCGATTCGATTGGGTGGCGCCAGCGGCTATCGTGTGCTCATGTCCAACCTAAAGCAGCCGTTCTTGGGAGTCTAGCTCCATTGTGGGTTTCTGGCCTGCCATCGAGGTATTTTATCTTTTGTTTTTAGTTTACTCAATTTTCTTTTATAGCATACCTGTCCTCATCTCTTTGCTTTCTCGTGCAGGGTACCTTCACTTTCAACGGGTGCGCCCTGCTTGATCGACATTGCTCGTTCCCCTCATGAGTAAGCGGCATGTGGGTCGCCGTCGGGACGTGGGTATGAAGCATTTGGAGTTAGGACTGCGCTCTCAGTTCGACCTGTTGATCCCAGAGCAGGTAAAGCGATTCCTTGTTTGTAAATTTGTGACTCGACTTACGGGTGCTAGGGGTTACGATCAAATGTGTGCATCCTTGATTTTTTCTTCTTTCTGGTCATCCTCGACCCTTACATAGGATCCCCCTTTTGGAATTTGGCCTCAGTGGGCCCCTCTCGTCTTTTGCTTGACCGTTGTATCATCTTTCTCTACGGGTCCTGGACTAGGGCCTACTATTTAGGGGAGAGAGCAGTTCATTAGTATCGCCCTCTCTTTGCCGTGCCCCAAGCTCCTCCTGATGTGTTGGCCCCAGAGGGCTCCATTGATGAGCTCACTGCTCACTTTCTTCATCATGGGGTTCCTATCGATGACCTTCTCTGCGAAGTGTCGGTCTTGAAACGACTCCACGCCCTATCATTTCTTGCCTCGCTTACGTGCTAGTGCTAACTTTTTAGCTTTTGGCGGGCGCGATCTCGGTAATGTGCCCTTTTCTTCTTTCATTGGCTGACTTTCATGTGGTTACCTTGATTTACCTGACGCCCTTAATGATAAAATATTTCTCTCTACAGTTTGAGCAGGGCGGCGACTCAGATGAGGGGGAAGAGGAGGCAGTTCCCTATGATGCAACAGGTGCTGGACCTTCCGATCCTTCCAGGGTTGGTGCCTCTGGCGTGGCTTCAGGTGTTGGACCCTCTAACCCCTCTGGTGCCGGTGCTTCTGGTAGCTCGCCCGTCGAGGTCCAGGGGACCTTCAAGCGCCTGGATGATGCCTTTTAGTCACGCGTGTGTGCCGACGTGGCCAAAAAGGCACGGATTTCTGATGAAGCTATCCAGGTCCCACCTCCCGAGCTGATTCCTGGGGTAATCTCTATCTTATTGCTCTATTTTTTTTCCTTGAATTATGCTGATGGCCTGTGTGACTAACACCTCCTTTTTCTTACTGGCCAGGATTATGAGTCGGCAGTGAGTCAGGCCGAATACTACCGTAACCTCGTTGAGCTTAGGGAGACCGAAGTGGTGAGTGAATGCTGGCCCATCCTAGTCGTTTTCCTAGTTTACTTTTTGCCTGTTTCTCTATCTGATGGCTTTTGGTGTGCCTTTGCAGCGTGCTCGTGAAAAGGAGTCGCGCTCCTTGCTTAGCCGTATCTCTCAGGCATGGACTCGGGTGGGGGAGACCCGTACCTTTCAAAGTGCCGGCCTTCAAGGGGCTGCCCAGGACTAGTTTATTTCCTGCAAATTTAACATAATAAAACAGTTTAGACTTGGCTTTATTTGGGGATATGTAATAACAACAATTTTTTTTTTTGTTTCGTTTTTTTGTTTGGATGGTTTATAATTTTTATGGTTTATATGAATGTTTTATTTGGGTATTCCTTTGCTTTGGTGGTTTCCTTTCTCTTTTTCTTGCTTGGAATGGACTGGCACCTCTCCAATGATGAGGTTGATCATGCAGGTGACTCTTCGTATATGACCTACGGGTGGCGCGCCACCCGGGTGTTTCTCATGGGTGTGGCATGGCCGCCCATGTGCGCTCTTGCGACGAAAAGGTGGGCAAAAATAAATTACGTCCCTCCTTGGGAAAAGAAATAGACCAGTGTGAGGGGGGGGCTTTACTAGCCTCGGCTTAAACTGGGCGTATATATTATGTACGCCAGGCCAACATTCAGCAAAAATGGTCGGGCGTATATATTATATACGCCAGGCAAAATTTGTTCAAAATTTGCCTTGGCGTATATAATATATACGCCTGCTATAGATTGTACCCAGCGGGCTCCTTATAGCCCGCACTTGGTTCCCTCTTTGTCTCCTCTTTTACTTTGACTGTTTTGCCCCTCCTTTTATTTTCTTTCTCTCCCCTCTTTTTCTAGCGGGCCCATCGCCATATATTGACCGATAAAGAACCTCTTTGCATGCCGATGGACCTGCCTTCAAAAGGGCGCCCAAGTTTTTATATGGGGGCCGGTATACTTCCCTGTTTGGACCCGGGGCCCAGCTTTTTGCAAAAATGGCATGATAGTTTGGCCGAGAGCGAGCTTGCTATTCTGAATGGCATCGGGTTGTCCCGTCTTTCTTCTCTCCTCGCTGTTCCTCTGTTGCCCAACCTACTACAGTTTGCTTTGGCATCATGGGACCATAGGGCCCATGTTTTCAAATTTGGGTCTAGGGAGCTGACCCCAACCTTGGAAGAGTTAGCCTCCTTCACTGGATTGAAGATGCATCGAGGCCTTGTCAAAGTAGTGCCCAAACCGGGGTATGCAAAGGCAGTCCACGCGGTCCTTGGCTTGAAGAAGGGTGGATATGAGAAATGTTTCGTCGGAGGGCCCACCAGGTGTTCGGTGAAATTCCTGAGAGAACTTTTCGGTGACTCGAGCCTTCGAAAGTTGCCTATTCGAGATCCCTTCAATGTGAAGGCCTTTGCCCTTTTTTTACTGTCGGAGGTTCTCTTCTTCACTGGGGGTGAGAGCTTTTCCCTCGGGCTATGTGATGTTTTGACCGAACTGGAGGGAGGTCACTCATTATTGGTACACAGTCTGGCGGAGATGTATCGAGGCTTGGATCTTTTGACCTCGGGCGGGTTGGGATTCTCGTGAGCCCGCTTCTTGTTGAGATCTGGTTAGGAGAGCATTTGGCTATCATGGGGCTGTGTCAAGATTACCTTGATTAGAGGGATGTGGCTCGAGGTTTTCGATCCGGAGTTGAGGCGCACTGGTGGGAGCGTCGAGGCTCGAGCTATGGCTATCGATCTGAGCTGACACAGCAACTTCCACAGACGGATGGCACCTTTCCGATTGTCCGCTCTCGGGATTGTGTGAGCATCACACTTTTGGGGCTGAACGTAAGCACATACTACTTCCCATCTCGGGTGCTCCGCCAATTCGGTATACTCGGCATGTAATGGTGTACCGCGAGGCCACCCCTGTGCTCTCTGATATTCTCTCGCGGTTCTCTTAGAGATCTTGATCGCATAGCTGCCCTCTGGGAAACCAGCCAATCGGCGCATATGTGTAGCTTGGTTCAGGGGGGCGTTGTCTCTCCGAGTTACGAGGGTTGGCTAGTATCTGAGGAATTACCTACTCCTAGCCCAGTTTCGGTAGAGGTGGTAGAGACAGGGCCCTGGCCATGTAAGGAAGCGATGCTTCGAACCCGGATCGAGTCCCTTTCCGTAGAGAGGCTGGCTTTGATCGAGACTGTGGAGAAAGAAAGGGTCAGAGCTGATATTGCGGAGGTGAGAGCCGCTTCTGACGAGCGAGTTCTTGGTTGGACCGGTCTTTTTGGTGAGTCCTTGTGTGGTGAAGCTTCACGGAGATGTGAAGAGTCTTCATGGTAGGTGGATGTCGATCGAAATGCCGCGAGGACTCCACCTTGCAGATTAAGCGCTTTGAGCGTGCTCCGGGCCTTGACACTATTCTGCACATATCATAGATCATATACACGGGGAAAGCCCCTATCGTAGATCTCTTTTGGGTTATCTTTTCTTCTTTTCTTCTTCTTTTTCATATATACACATACTATATACATTTTGGGTTTTGTTTTTGTTGTAAAAAAAATAGAAAGTGTGTCATGTCGTTATCTTTTTGGGACGTGACACTCAGCGGGCAACACTTGTAAAGAAAGGGAATGAAATCTATACATGCGCTCTTGTTTTTCTTTTTGTAATTCTGCAATGTAAGACTTTTTATGGGGATTTTTTTTCTTTTCTTTTCTTTTTTTTTAGTGGGGTTTCTCCTCTTTTTTTGTTTTTGGAATTTTCTCCTCCACAGTGTGAGGCTTTTTATGGAAAAGGGAAATCTATTTTCTTTTTTTGGAATTTTTTCCACCGCAGTGTGAGGCTTTTTATGGAAAAGGGAAATCTATTTTCTTTTTGGAATTTTCTTCCTCACAGGGTGAGGCTTTTTATGGATAAGGGAAATCTATTTTCTTTTTGGACTTTTCTTCCTCACAGGGTGAGGTTTTTTATGGGAAAGGGAAATCTATTATCTTTTTTGGAATTTTCTTCCTCACAGGGTGAGGTTTTTTATGGGAAAGGAAAATCTATTATCTTTTTTGAAATTTTCTTCCTCACAGGGTGAGGTTTTTTATGGGAAAGGGAAATCTATTATCTTTTTTGGAATTTTCTTCCTCACAGGGTGAGGTTTTTTTATGGGAAAGGGAAATCTATTATCTTTTTTTGGAATTTTCTTCCTCACAGGGTGAGGTTTTTTATGGGAAAGGGAAATCTATTATCTTTTTTTGGAATTTTCTTCCTCACAGGGTGAGGTTTTTTATGGGAAAGGGAAATTTATTATCTTTTTGGAATTTTCCTCCTCACAGGGTGAGGTTTTTTTATGGGAAAGGGAAATCTATTTTCTTTTTGGAATTTTCTTCCTCACAGGGTGAGGTTTTTTTATGGGAAAGGGAAATCTATTTACTTTTTGGAATTTTCTTCCTCACAGGGTGAGGTTTTTTATGGGAAAGGGAAATTTATTATCTTTTTTGGAATTTTCTTCCTCACAGGGTGAGGTTTTTTATGGAGCCAAACCAGTGGGTCCTATTTTGAGCATGGTCGAACCCTGCTGGTGAGGTACAGGTTTTTTCCTTTAAACATGGGAAGGTTAGCTGCCCTGGGATTGGTTCAGTCCTCTGTCTTTCCTTTTGGTCATGTGTCAGACACTGCGGTAGAGACGACATCCTTGATTGGGATCTGATCCAATTTCCAACAGGAGCTACCCATCAAAGGGGAGAAGAGGCTTAAGGGATCTAAACTGAAATAGGCGGGCTAGGACAGATCTTCTCCTAATCTCTCTTTTCTTGACATTTTTTCTCATAGCGCCCAAGACGGGTTTTCGCCATGCCTGTCATCCCTATTTTTACCCATAGCGCCCTTTCGGGTTTTCACCACGTCCATGGGTTCGCTCTCTTACCCCAGGTGCCCTTTCAGGTTTTCACCTGGTCTGCGTGAGTTCGCTATTTTTACCCGTTTTGTCCTTTCGGGTTTTCACCATGTCCGTCTTGCTTTGAACTCAAATTAATTCTCTTCTCTTTTTTCTTTTTTTTCTTTTTTTTTTTCTTTTTCTCTTTTTTTCTTTAGAACCAGAAAGCCACGACATGGGCGTCGATTCCGTCATAGCCGGTTGAATGAAGTTCTGTGTGGTTTGTTAACTCGGCTTGTTCTGATGCAGTAGATGTTATAACCGCTTGTAAACCTTAAAGAGGGCTTTCTTCTGGGTTGTAATGTGGTTGGGGTTCAAACAGGTTGGGTTTTTCTGGGGATTTGGATCTAAGTTTGAGGTGATTTCTAGATTCGGGGACTCCTTTTTCTTTTCTGGGGGTTTTTATGCCCTAGTCATCATTCATTTTTTTGGGGTTTTTTTATTTTTTTATTTTTTGGGGTACCCCTCTTTTTCTTTGTTTTTTTTTTTTGGGGGGCGCCTTCTTCTTCTTCTTTTGGTTTGGATTTTTCCTCCCTCCTTTCTTCTTCTTTTTTGGAATTTTGGGTGGGGTATATGAAAGAAACGGTTGTTGGCCCGAAGTGTGTAGCAAAAAGGGGTGAAGGTTTTCAGGGAATATTCTTTTGGGCCACTTGACTTTGAAATGATGGCCTCTTTTATGGGGCCCTTAAGCGGTCACGCATCTACTTTTATCAAAACTTACCTTGTCCCAAGACCTACGAGTAGAACTTACGGAGGTATCCAGCGTTGATGGGCTCAGGAAAGTGGTCTCCGTCCATGGTGGCAACGCGAACGGCGTATCCTGGCAGAACCTCTCGGATGACGTAGGGTCCTTCCCAATTTGGCCTAAACTTCCCTCTCGGATCGGCGTGGAGAGATGGAAAATTTTTCTTCAGTACAGTGTCTCCTATCTTCAGGTCTCGGCCGTGGACGCGCTTATTGTAAGCACGTGCAATCCTCCTCTGATAGACCTGAGTGTGGCATAAGGCTAGGAGTCTTTTCTCGTCAATCAAGTCTAGCTGTTCAAAACGGGCTCTTTCCCTCTCAACTTCCGGTAGATGGGATTTTAAAAGGATACGGAGTGACGGTACCTCGACCTCCACGGGTAGCACGGCCTCGGTCCCATACACAAGGGAGAATGGTGTTGCCCCTGTTGCGGTGCGGATAGACGTTCTATAGGCCCAAAGTGCGAAGAGTAACTGCTCACTCCAATCTCTGTAAGTAACTACCATCTTCTCGTGATGCGGATCGAGTTTTGTTGGTCGCCTCTCTTTGCTCCATTCGTCGAGGCACATGACGGGATGAACGATGATGCTTGATCTTGAACCGCTCACACAAGGCCCGGATGCGCCTATTAGCGAAATTAGTGCCATTATCAGTGATGATATCTTTGGGTACGCCGAATTTGCAAATGATGTTGTTCTTGATGAACTTCTCAACATGGCTAGCTTTAATGCTCGTATAGGAGGCCGCCTCTGCCCATTTTGTAAAGTATTCCACAGTGAAGAGGATGAATTGATGTCCGTTGGAAGCCTTAGGATTGATCTTGCCGACGACGTCGAGACCCCAGGTGGCGAACGGCCAAGGGGTGGCCATGCTGTGCAAGTCAATGGCCGGAGCGTGTATTAGGCTGGAGTGCTTTTGGCATTTGTAGCACTTCTGTATGTGCTTGCAGCAATTAGTCTCCAAAGTAGTCTAAAAGTATCCTTGCCTTAGAATTTTCTTAGCAAGCATGTGACCGCTGACGTGGGCTCCGCAGACCCCCTCATGAATCTCCTTCATGATCTCAACCGCTTCTTTCTGGGTTAGGCATCAGAGTAGAATATTGTCGTGAGACCGTCTATACAGGAGATCGCCGCAGATGACGTAGTTTGTTGCCAATCGCTGGATGGTGCGTTTGTCTACCTTTGATGTTCCTTCCAGGATAGTTCGGGTCTCGAGGAAATTCTTGATGTCTGAGAACCAGGGTGGTTCATCCTCTATATCCGTAGGTCCTTCGATCAAGTGATAGAAAGCCGGTTCATTCCTCTGCTCTATCATGATCGGCTTCATCACCACTCCATATGGAATCTCAACCATAGAGGCCAGGGTGGCCAGGGCGTCAGCAAACCGATTTCTTGCTCATGGCACATAAGAGAAGGTGACTTCCTCAAAGCAAGTTATCAGATCCTCCAGATGTTCATGGTATGGGATCAGTTTCTCATCCTTGGTCTTCCAATCCCCGTTGGTTGGCATATAATTAACTATGAATCTCCAAAGACCCTAAGGTGAGTTATATCTAGATCAAGAGCCGCCTGTAAACCAGCTGTACAGGCCTCATACTCAACCATATTATTGGTGCATGGGAAGTTCAATTTGATTGAGATGGGTATATGGGATCCTTTAGGCGAGATAAGAATGGCGCCAACTCCTTAGCCTTCAACATGCGATGCCCCATCGAAGTGCATTACCCAGGGCTCCTCCGCTTCCTCTGTATCTTCATCGGTCATGAACAAAATATCTTCATCGGGGAATTCGGTCCTTAGAGGCTCATAGTTCGTGAGAGGTTCTCAAAGAAGATGATCGAGTGCTTGCCCCTTAATCAACTTCTGGGTGACATAAGTAATGTCAAACTCGGATAGGAGTAGTTGCCAACATGCGGTTCGGCCAGTGAGAGCGGGTTTCTCGAATAGGTACTTCAACGGATCCATCCGTGGTAGAAGTAGAACGGCCTGGGATAACAGGTAGTGTCAAAGTCTCTGAGTAGCCCAAATGAGCGCCAGGCATTCTTTCTCCAGATGAGAATAGCGCGTCTCGTAATCAGTGAATTTCTTACTTAGGTAATAGATGGCCTGCTCTCTTCTTCCCGTCTCATCATGCTGTCCTAACACACAGCCCATGGAAAACTCAGTTGTGGACAAGTACATTATCAGGGGTCTATCGGGTATGGGTGGTACCAATACCGGAGGTTTCAAGAAATAACCTTTAATCTTGTCGAATGCAGCCTGGCAGTCATCATTCCATTCAACCGGTGAGTCCTTTTTCAGCAGCTTGAAGATTGGTGCGCATATCGGAGTTAACTATGCGATGAATCGGCTGATGTATTGGATCCTGCCTAAGAAGCCTCTGACTTCCTTCTCTGTAGATGGGGGTGGCATCTTAGTGATGGCCTTGATCTTGGTCGGATCGACCTCAATCCCTCTCATACTGACAATAAGGCCCAGTAGCTTTCCGGACATAGCGCCAAACGCGCATTTCTGGGGATTCAACGGCAATCTGTATTTTCTCAGCCTCTCGAATAGCTTCTGCATGTTTATCAAGTGGTCCTCCCTTTTTGGTGATTTGGCAATCATGTCATCGACATATACTTCGATCTCTCGATGCATCATGTCGTGGAACAGGACCGTCATTGCTCTTTGATAGGTCGCCCCAGCATTCTTCAGCCCGAATGGCATTACTTTGTAGTAGAAGGTTCCCCAGGGGGTAATGAATGCTGTCTTCTAGTGATCAACCTCTACCATTTTTATCTGATTGTATCCTGAGAATCCATCCCTAAACGAGAGCATCCCGTGCTTTGCAGTGTTATCGACCAAGATGTCGAAGTGTGGCAGTGGGAAATCGTCCTTAGGGCTCGCCTTGTTGAGATTTCTGAAGTCGATACACATTCGAACCTTTCCATCCTTCTTTGGTACGGGGACAATATTGGCTAGCTACTGTGGGTACTTGGATACCATGAGGAAACCTGCGTCATACTATTTAATGACCTCGTCCTTCACCTTCAACATCCATTCGGGTCAGAGTCGTCTCAGCTTCTGTTTCACCGGCCTAACATCGGGGTAGAGTGGTAACTCATGCTCAACCAGATCGGTATCCAAACCAGGCATGTCTTCATACGACCATGCAAAGACGTCTTGGTATGACCGAAGGAAGTTTATCATACCTTTCCTCTCCTCAGGGGACAGCGACGTTTCGATTTTGGTGATTTTGGGGGCCTCTGTGGTGCCCAAATTGACGTCCTCTGTCTCTTCGACGATCGGGGTAGGGCCATGCTCAAAATCGGCAAATTGTTTGAGGAGCTCATTGGGGAGCTCGTCGGTTTGGCCTTCCTCGTCCAGACTCGTGACTCCTACCTCTTCTTGTATTTCTACAGGGAAGGGGTTGGCTTCACATGGGACGGGTATCATGACATTGATTTTAATTTTATTGGGAATTTTAAAGGACAATATTTTTGGAATTGGTATTTTTTCTATTTTTATGATCTTTTGTATTTTTTCGAAGGTCATCCCCTGGCGAGGTGGATCTCTATATATACAAGGTAGAGCGGTCTAGAGGCTAACCTCACTTTTTACAGGTTGTTTTTTTTTTTAGAGTCGGTGCCATTTTTGTGGCATTTGGCGGCTCTCAAGAGTTGGGGCAAAGATGCCCAGTTACTCACCTGCGAGGCTTGGCCTTTACCTCTTTGATCAGGAGCGGCATCGGTAGGCTCTTGCATTTCTTCCCTCAACATATTTACAAAGGGATCCTCTGGGACCTTATCCTCTACGGTTAGGAGGGGCCCAGAGTGGTTGGTGCTGAAGTGAGGGGTGGATCGGGGCACTTCTTCCTCAAACAAGGAAAGGGCAGCTAAGTCCATTTCGAAGTCTGGGGGGATGATGTAGGGATTGGTGGGGTGGATTGAAGTAGGCTTATGTGGGGTTACCCTCGTCTCCCCATTCAGATCAATTTTTACTACCCCGGCGCTCACAAAGGTTTCACGGATGTGGGGGCGAGCGTGAGGTTCCTCTTCCAAGATGATTCCTCTGGCCTTGGCGGCTGCTGCGGCTCTCATCTTCTCCTTGGCTTCTCTACTTCCTCTTCTCTGGGCCTGTAGCCTAAGCCAAATTTAGTTTGTTGCCCCTTGGCCTTGACGGGGTCTCTTCTTCCTTGAAGGCGTGGGCCCAGTCCTTTCCCTTTTTGATGGCCCCATCTGTGGAGCATGAACACAGCTACATCCATTCCTCCTCCAGTTTTATTCGGGGTCTTTTCAGTTGGTTCGAGGGTAACATTCGAGAAGTCGTACTCAAATCGATGGAGATCGGCGTCCTCAGCTGTGTGCGGTATGTTCAGCACTTTCGGATTCTCAATGTGCAGAGCGCTCTTCCCCATGTCTTCTCTGCTCTCACCTAAGATGGTGACAATTTTTCCTTCTGAAATGAATCGGAGCTTTTGGTGTAGAGTAGATGGTATCGCTCCGAGCTTATGTATCCATGGCCGGCCCAATAGCAGATTGAAGGTAGACTTGATGTCCATCACTTGAAAGGGGGTGGTGAAGGTTTGCGGTCCGAGGATCAGGTCAAGGTCTACTTCTCCTATGATTTCCCTTCTAGTGTTGTCGAATCCCCGTGCGCTTGATATGGATGGCCGGAAGGTGTCAGGGTTTCGCCCCAATTTTGATTGTCGTCCTTAGAGGGCATACGTTCAGCGCCAACCCGTTGTCGATCAGGACCAACGGTACCACTAAGTTCCCTACTTCCACTGTTATATTCAGGGGTTTAGAATGGTCATTCCTCTTAATCGGTAGGTCTGCATCGGTGAAAGAGATGGCGTTTGGGGCCAACACTTGCCCTATTATTTCCCCTACTTCATCCGGAGTTACATGGGTGGAGACATGCGCATCCTTGAGCGCTCTCATTAGGGCTTGAAAGTGGAGTGGAGATGTGATCAATAAATCCCACACGGTAATATGTGCGGGCGTTCTCTTGAGCTGTGTCTCAGATATGTTCCCCGCCATTTTTCAAAGGGATTTCGTGGCCTATTCTTTTCTTCTTCTTCTCCTCTCGATCCGCGCCTGATGTCGTAAAAATGCCCGATCGAGTAACAAATTCAAACCTTTCTTGGTTGCACCGACATTCATGTCCATCTGTCATAGCTCAAAGGTACCAATGGCGGTCAGGTGTTTTGGGATGAGAAATGGGTGCGTGAGGATTTCGGGGAGGATTGGGCGGATATCTGGTTTCTGGGTCCCAAAGTTAACTCCAATGGGGGGTGGAATGGTAGTGGGGAAATTGATGTAATTGGAGTTATGGGCACGAGGGGCTTGTACAAGTGTTACTGGGCATGGTAGGACCAGGGTGATTGGGTGATGGGGATTAGGGTGAGGGGTTGCTTGTTCGGGTGGTGGTGGAGTTGGATTAGGGCCAAAATAGCAAGGGATGGCGGGAGGTGACTGGGAGGGATGGGGAGACGTTGAGGTGTGGTGGGAAGTGATGATGGGGTATGAAGGATTTGTATATGGGGAGGTATGATGGGATGGTGATGGGTTTGTGGATGAAGTGGGGTAAATTGGGGATATGGAGTTGTGCATTGAGCGGGATGACCGGGACATGGCGGGTAGTGGGTGGAATGGGGGATATAAAGGGTTTGTGGCATGGTGGGGTGATGATGGGTTGGTAGATGAAATGGGATAGATTGAGGATGCCGGAGTGGTGCATGGAGCGGGTAATCTGGGGTGATGGAGGGTGTATGGGGTAAATTGGGTATGGACTTGAAGGCGTGTATGGCATGGGGTAACTTGAGGATGGCGGAGCATTGTATTGGGTGGAGGAACTTGAGGGTGTGTATGGGGTAGGATAATATGGGGATGGCAGAATCATGGGAGTAGGATGATTTATGTGACTAGGGTGGTGTATGGGATAAATTGGGCGTGGGGTGGATATGATGATTGCGGTAATGTGCTGCTTGGATTTGATAGGTGGGAGCGGGGGTGGAGAAATACTGCCCTAAATCTAAGGGATCCTCTTGGCAAGCTGTGGGAAAATAATCTAAGAAGATACAATGGCTCGATCACCCCAACAAATAGTTCATCTTCGCTTGACCTGGGAGCGAAAAACTCCTCGATTGCTAATATAATCAAGGGTCAAACTCTTATTCTTCTTCCTCTATCCAATGTATGTTAGCCCGGGCCTCCTAGGTGCGGTGGTAGAGGGGCTTGATGGATATTCGTTCGCCTTTGGGAAGTGGGGTATGATCTTTCCGCTTATCAAATCTTGGACCTCATGTTTTAACGGAAGCACCGGTCCGTAGGGTGACCCGGCCCCGTGGAAATTGCAATGCAGATTCGGATCATAATTCCTTGGTATTGGGTGGGTGGCGAGGTTGGAGTAAATTGACCAAGCCTTCAGAGTAACACCGCAAGAAGACACTCAAGGATTGCCCCAACGGGTGAATACTCTCAAAATGCGCTTTCATCCTGCTCCGGTAATGGGGCTCTGGTCCGTTTGGCCTTGGTACTTGCTCGAACGGGTTTGGGGCGGCAGTGTAACCGAGTTGTATGCTGTAACCTAGAGTTGTAGGGGCGCTGGTATTGGCCCGGGGTAAACAATGTTCTGCATCATCCTTGGTTTTCTTCAATTTGCCTTGGCTCAACCTCCAAAGGGCCCTGCTAATCGATTCCTTCCTAACCCGCCTCTCCAATGGCGCCTTTGCAACGATTGATTTTCGGACTGCATCAAAGAAACTTGACCGTCCGGCTGATATACTAAAAAATCTGCGATGACTGGGAGGGCTCCCTTGGTTATCAATTCAATCTGCTCATCATCGGGAATTCGATGAGTTACCTGAGCGGCTAAGGCCCTCCACCTCCCTAAGTAAGCACTGAATGTTTCATCATATCTTTGCTTTAATTGGGCCAAGTCCGACTTCCTTGGTTCTATGTCCATGTTATAGACATATTGTTCTTGAAATAAGCATGTCAGATCTTTCCAATTTTTTATCATGGATGGTTTTAGGGATGTGAACCATCTCAGTGTCGGGCCCGTCAAACTCTTCTGGAACACTTTGACGAGGAGTCGTTCATCCCCGCCATACTGGCACATATCCCCGCAGTAAGATTTCAAGTGGGCGATGGGGTTGCCAGTGCCATTATACTTATCAAATGATGGCATCTTGAATTTCTGTGGCAGGGGGACGTCAGAGAACAGACATAAGTCTGAAAAGTCCATCGAGTGTAGTTCCATTCCTCCCATCTTCATCAGTTGCTTCTGTATTCTGTTTATCTGTTCTTTCAGCTGCTCTGGTTCCTTCGAGGCTGTGGCGAGGACCGCTTCCCCTTGATTTGGTTCGACCCTAGGTGTGATGATGGTGGGTCTGGGAGGGTTAAACCGCGCTTCCTCCACTGTAATCTCATCCTCCTCGCATCGCTGGTCGTGGTATTGGTGAGGGGTGAGCTCTGCTATTTGGACTTGGGGGGTGATGGGTTGGATGACTTGGTGGGGCCACATGGTTTGTAGGGGATGAGAAGGGATAAATGGGTGAGCATTTTGTGGGTAAGTGATGTGCTGAGTTGGTGGCACATTCTGGGGGTGATGGGGGTGTGACTGAGATGGCGGGATGTTGTGATTTTGAGGAATGGGATGGATTGGATTTCCTGTTGGAGATGGGATGGGGGCGTAAGGGGTATAGGTGAATGAAGGGTATTGGTGGGGGGGTATGGGGTTAGTGAATGGGCTTTGATGAGCGTGGGCGGATGGGCCTTGGGTTTGATGGTTTTTGAAGGCTTGGACTGACGGGCCTTGGGCCTGGGGATGGGGCTTAATATAACTTTGGGCCAATGGGCCTTGTTGAGTTTGGGTTACTGGGCCATGAGGGGGTTGAGTTTGTGTCCATGGGCCCCTGGGCTTGGGTTTGATAGGTTTGGGTCCAAAGGCCCTGGGGGGCTTGGACCTGGACCTGGGTCTGATGGGCTTGGGCTTGGGCCCATGGATTTTGAGGGTCTTGGGCTGGGGCCTGGGCCCATGGGTTTGGAGGTGTTTGGGCTGGGGCCTGGGCTTGATAAGCTTGGGCTTGGGCCCATGGGTTTTGAGGGTTTTGGGCCTGGGCCCATGTCTCTAGAGATGTTTGGGTTGGGGCCCATGGATTTGTGTGGGTTTGGGTCTGGAATTGAGGTGGGGGATTTTGGGAGGTATGGACAATGGGTGGTTGGGCATGGTTAGGAGGGAATGGGGTATGGAGGTTTTGGAAATTTGGATGCGAGGTTTGAGAGGTAGGGTTGAGAAGCACCAGGTGGCATACATCGGTCTCATCTCCTCCAGCGGGGGCAGGGACTCAGGTGTGAGATTGGGGGGTGATGGATTACTTAAGGATGGAGGTGGTTGGGAGAAATTGGGCATGACCTGGGTAAATGGGGGGGTATGTTGGGATGTGGATGGACCATGTGGTGGGAATGGTATGTGAGATGGGGTGGATGAGATGTAGGATGTTGGGGGCATGAGAGGGATGGAATGTGGGAAGTAGGCGGGGATGGGACTCTGGGGGTCTTTGGAAGTATGGGGATGCGGTAATGGTGTTTGGATGGGAGATGGGGATGTAAGGATCGGTTGGGAAATGAGGGGTTTCAGTAGGGGATGAAAAGGGAGTATTTTGGAGGAATGTAAGGGAAGGGGATGAGGTGGAGGTGAACACTGGCGCCCCAAATGGGCCCGTGATATCGAACCTGGCTTGGGTGAAGGTGTCGGAGACCGGATCTTCTCCTATGCGGGAATGGGAAGGGGATGACGGTGGGGATGTATCGGCTCTTGACATGATCCGCCGACGAGTGTTGTATTGATGTCGTGGATAAGGGCCGAATACCTTCCTGGTTCTTCTCCTACGGTCCGGGTTTGAGGTCGCCGTAGTGCCAGTCACTCCAAGGTATATTTATAATTATTTTTCTTTGTGTGTTTTTTTTTTTTTTTGGGTTTTGGAAAATGATTTTTTTTAGTTTTGAAAAGTGAATTTTGTGATTTTTGATTTTTGATTTTGATTGATTTTTCCCTTTCTTTTTTTTTTGAAGGTGGATTTTTTTTTAAGATGAGGATTTTCTTTCTCTTTTTTTTTGCAATTAACTCCCCTCTACTTAGATGATTGATGACCTGGTGCCCAGGGTCAACTCCCATTTCGGGTGATATATGTACCTTTAGTAGGTCCCACGGCGGGATCCGACACACTTCAGAAGAAGCGAAAGGGAATCCTTTCATTCTATTGAAGGCGAGGGAATCCACGCAAATGACCCGATCCCCCGGAGCAAATCAATAAGAAGTCGCCTTCTTTTGACTGGGCGGGGGCATATTGGGTGTTGGAGAATGTGGGAGGCTACCGCGGACACTAATACCGCTAATCGGGGAATTGGGGTGGAGTTTGTCGCAGCCTCAAGATATATCGGGCGATATATTATGCACGCTTGACCAAAAAAGTACAGATTTACGGGCGATATATTATATACCGCTTAAATCTGATTTTGGTCGGGCGATATATTATATACGCGTAACTGGGAAGCTATTTTGTCAAGGCGATATATTATATACGCCGCAAAAGGTTCTCAGATGACAAAGGGACAAGAAGTCAATGTGGGTCTTTGAACTGGTTTCTTGGGAGAAATGCTCCCGGGGACTGCTGTGTTTGTTATCGGGTCCCTCCTTTCCGTTTCCTAGGGATACACGGCTGAATTTTGGGTTTTCTACGCTCTCACCAATGTGGGTGTTTTACGGCTTGATCGGAATTGGCAACCCAACCGATATACCTCCGACGCAAGCGCCTTCTCAGGTACTGGAAGGGGTGGTTCTTTTCAGGATCATCACCACTAGGGCTGTCGCCTTACTGGGAACCAGGTAAATTGTATCTGTGCTAAACCCCCCGGAAACTAGCCAAAAATGCAAAAATAAATTTGATTATGTCCCCATACTGTTGGTTCACTTTTAATTACAAATTTTTATAGGGGAGTGAAATTAAGTCCAAAATCGGGTCAGGGATGACAAACCCGTGCCGCCTCAACGGGTCGGCGTTCAAAGGTGAAATATGATGACCGAAATAAAGTGTGCAAGTAGGCCCGCCAAACGGCTAAGGCTTGTAAATGACCGAAATTTAAATGACGTAAAAATAAATGCGAGCGGGCCCGCCAAACGGCTAAGGCGGCTTAAATGACTAGAATCGTAAAAACTGAAATTTAAGGTGCAAGTAGACCCGCCAAACGGCTAAGGCACTTAAAGGACTGAATCGTAGGGGTGAGTACTTTAGTAAAAATAACAAAAAATAGCGAAAAACAGCAGCAAATTGGAACAAAAGACAGCCATGGTTAGTAAAATAACAAAATAAAAGGAAAGGCCAACAAGAGGGGAAGCGCTAGGGTGAAATCCCCAGCAGAGTCGCCATCTGTGCGACCGTGGATCCTCTCGAACCCGTCGCGGCGATGCACTTGCCTTGGATAAAATGTAGGTCGCCACCCGGAGCTTTTGGTGACCCGGGAAACCTTCAAATCGATGTTTTGAGCACCGAAGTGATAAATATGACTCTGATTTACCGGTCTTTGCCAAAGGCTCTAGGGTAGGGGCTTCGGTTATCGATCGGGAAGGGTTTAGGCACCCGATCAACCCGCACGTAGCGGTCTCTATCTATGGCCAAAAATGAAAATAAAAAGGGGGGAGTTTCCCCTTGCTCGAAGGCAATACGGTCCTATCAAGCTTTGAGCAAAACCGAAATACCAGCGGCATAACGGCTTGAATCCTTGGACGGAGGAGACACCAAGAAGGTAGAGGAAGAGAGGGGTGAGCCGAAGCTCACAGGCCATTGTTGCACCGTGGAAGATCTTCGCTTTGGCGTGCTTCCGATGGCTTAAATGGTGTGAAAATGGGTTCTAATGCTAGGATTCAATAAAGTAAGGGGTGTAGAGTGAAGCTAGAGGCTAGACTTTAGCAAAAAGGGAGTGATCTAATGGTGGAAATGGCTTGAAATAGGTGAAGTATACATGCTGAAATTCTGGAAAATATTGGCATTTTCTCTCACTAGGGTTCTCTCTTAAGCACTTCTCTAATCCTTCAACAAAACTTCAACCCTTAAGGAAGAGGGGGGCCTCTCTATTTATAAAGAAGGGATGGGTTAGGGGCTTACTTAAGAGCTAATTGGTTTAGCAATTAGGTAATCCCCCATCTAAGGTTTTTCAGGTTTTCAAGGTCCTAGGGTTTTGGGAAACTGGTTTCAATGGCGGATGATGGGGTGAGACCATGGGTGACTTAAGGGTTGTCAATAAGCTCAAAGGGGGTGCAACCAATCTCAAGACACCCACCTCAACCCAGGGGATGGTCAAAGGGTCAAACTAGATGGAGGAAATTCGAGCTACTGATGACAGTTACTGTAGCTAAGCTGGGCGTATATATTATATACGCCCAGTTTAGGAACAGTAATTTTCACCAAAATCAGGGGAGTTTTGGGAAGATGAAACCCTTGGTGGGTCCCACCTATACTGGGCGTTTATATTATATACGCCCGGCCAAATTTTCCCCAAAATAGGCAGGCGTATATAATATATACACCTGAGTAATCTGGGGTAAAAATGACTGGGCGTATGTAATATCTATGCCTGTGTAAAATTCATGATTTTATGTGAAACTTAAAACGGCCATAAATTTTGAACCGTAGCTCCAAATTGGGTGATCTTTGGCTTGTTGGAAAGCTGAAGAAGTCCTCTTTCCAATGGTATATGGCTCATCCATGGTACTAGTCTGTGTGAAATTCTGTAGCTCTCCTCCCATCAACCGCCAGAAGGGTTTAAGTTAGGTCTGGGAAGGGATTCTAGGGTGTAGGGGTGGCTTCTAAGGATTAGGGGAATGGCTCTAAAGGTCTTAGAGTGATTCCTATTGGTCTGGGTAGGTTCCTAAGGGTTCAGGGGGGGTGCCATCGGAAGTACAGGGGTACATTTCTCCCGAAGTACAGATTGATCGGGCCTTGGGCCGAATTTGGGTGTCTACAGAAGCTAACAAAGATTTTCCAAGAAGTTTCAGAAGGCCAGAAAATAGGACACAATTCGATCATCGAATTCCAAATTCGATGGCCGAATTTGAATTCGATTCTCGAATTTGAATTCGAGCATTGAATTCACCCAAAAGTGCATCAGTCAGATTCTCCAAAATTCGATGGTCGAATTTGAATTTGACCTTCGAATTTTCCCAAGTCTGTGCTATTCAAAAATTCGTCCTCCTTACTTGCTTTCTTTCATCCAAAATTCAAAACTGCTATCTATTCTATAAGCACCATTTATCTAATCCAAACTAGGCATAATTAACCTAATCAAAGTAGTTTAAAAGCCTACCTTTTTAGATCGATTCAATTAGCTTTCGTTGCTCTAATTCTAAGCACCGGATCAAGCTGCAATTTTAGTTGGACTCCAAAATTCTGTCCATCTCCAACCTTGCTGTTAGAGCAACAACTCAGACTATATATAGAATTATCCACTCTCCCCTATCCTTCTTTCTCAAATTTATCTAAACAATCAGAAGCTGCTTTCTAAGCTTTTATATGGCTGAGATGGGGAGAGGGATTGCTATTACAAAAGGATCTAAACAAAGGAGAGAGAAGATTTGCAAAAGCTTAAATTTCTGGTTCTCACGAGAGGAAGAAGAATGAAACTTCTCCTCTGCACTTCTCTCTTTATAAAACCATTTTTCATAACAAAATATCATGATATTTGACCAAAATATCATGATCTTTTTATTTACAAGTCTATCCACTTAACTTGCAATTATTTCCAGTGTTAAGCACAAACACACAACTTAGTGTATAAGTCACTAAATATTTGACTTCCACCATTCCAAATCAAATTTCCTTTGACCAAAATTCTCAACATACCCTAGCCTACCCAAATCGACCAGATTCATCCTGTAACCTTTTTGGGCATGCTTATCGAGGTAATCGAAAATAGGTCCAAAATATCTGAGATAATACATTCTCCCCTCCTTAGGAATTTTCATCCTCGAAAATGGAAAAGACAGAGAAACAGGTCACTAAGAAACCCATCCTAACCAAAAGTCCAGAAATAAAACGAAAATCACAAGCCCAAAGCAATAGTACATGGGTCACAGTGTGATGGCTTCATAAAGTACGCAAGTCAAGGGATGGGATCCGTAGTAGCCTGGATGTATTGCGTGTGGCACCCGAAAGGCCATAGTAGATTGTATCCGTACATGAATGCTTACACCCCAAGTGTCACGTGCCGGGAAACAACCTCACAGTGACTCAAGGTGAACTAACTAGAGTGTGATCACATCAAAATATCAAAGTACTCAAAGCAGATTATTTAACGGATAGGGTCAAATTGAACAAAACACAAAATCATTCTCCAAGACGAATACAGAAGGAGAATGCAACGAAAACTAAAAGTAAAACACATAAGAAAGAACTTATAATCCTACAACCCATACACTAAATTAAAGCAAACTAGCGAAATCCATAACATAGACAATTTTTTCCATAACCTATGCAAGGCAACCACATACCCACATGCCAAGCATCCATAGAGTAGCTAACTATCAACTAAAATAGAGCAAAAAGTATAAAGAGTAGCAAAAAGATAGAACCACCAGGTTCTAGATAATCCATTGATATGTAATAATAACAATTCATAAAAAGACTGCAAAAATTAAAACCATAGAGTCATCACAGCTGCACTAATCCACCCTATCTGCACCAGATCTAGCAGCTTGATCATCATCATCCGCGTCGTCATCCCCTGCATTTGGAGGCACCTCATCACCTACTCCAGAAGTAAAAGCGTGATGCACAGACGCTTGGATATCCGCCATATAGGTCGCGTAATCGATTAGAAAGGCATCGCATCGAGATAGGTTGCATCTCGCAACTCCCCGCCATGGAGCTCATGGAGCCGAGTCAGCCTCACGAATCTATTAACTCATAGCAGTCATCTGGCGTGTGAACTCTGACAAGGTGAGCAGATCAGTGCGTGGGGGCTGGCCCGTCTCGGGAGCGATATGCTTGGTAGCTGGTTTATCTTCATCATCCTCATCTTCATAAGGAACCACAGTACCTTTAGGAGCCTTTACCAATTTATTGTAGGTTTATCCCCAATCAACCAATTTATAAGTCTTCAAACTGGCAGTGGACTTAGGCTCATTAGGTAGAATTTCGTAGGCCGGACCCACACGATAATCCTCAAGCATCAATGAAATCAATCGTGCATAGGGGATACCCTTGGCCGGTGTCTTTATTTTTTTACTCATTTTCTCACGGGCCTTAATGATACCTTGAAATATAACTGCCAGGGTGTTGAACCATCTCTCTTGAAAAGTCGAAAAGAGTATCTGTAAAGGATATAGGGTTGCTTTAAAAATCACGTCAAGCATCCACATCATATCCAGCATTTGAGAACGAGCAATAGCTTTGCCGGATCAATGACATCCCTGGGTCATCTAGGCCATTACCTCATGAACCGGTACGGGCTTAGTGTGTGGTGGAGCCAGGCCCATGGTATTGGAATGCTTGGTTGGACAATTCATTGTCGCAGCAATGTCGTCAACATCAAAGGCGTAGTCGTGTCCATCAATGGTAGTATAAATCTTCTTCCCATCTTCCCGTCGCATACGCTGGTAAAATAGGCGTACCAAATAGGGATAGAAATGGGTGTGAAAAGGCTATAATAGTGGTACTAATTGGGCTTTTTCTAAATAATCCAAAGCCCATTATGTAGTGGCCTGCTGATCAAATAGCTCGAGAATTGTTCTCGGAGCTCAGCTTCGCGCTCCCAAGTGGCTTCCCTCGCTGTATGATTCTACCATTTTACAAGAACCAAAGGAATCTGCTTGGTTCGTAGGATCTGCTCCTTGTGATCCAAGATCTGTACCGGGTCCTCGATCACCATCAAACCATCCTGAAGCTCGATAGGTTGGTAATCAAGGATGCGTGTCGGATCACGAATATATCTCAGTAGCATGGACACATGGAAGACGTTGTGCATGCTGGATAACTGCGGCGGTAGAGCCACTCTATATGCAACCTCTCCAACTCGGCCTAATATCTCAAAAGGCCCAACGTACCTAGGACTCAACTTCCCTCATTTGCCGAATCGCATAACACCTTTCATAGGTGAGATTCGAACAAACACATTGTCGCCAACCTGAAAATCCACATGTCTCTTCTTGAGATCGACGTAGCTCTTCTGACGACTCTGAGCTACATGTAGTCTCTCGCGAATTAACCAAACTATCTCAGTCGTACACTCTACAATCTCAGGGCCTAGAATAAGCTTCTCACCCACTTCTTCCCAATTCAGCGGAGACCTATACCGCCATCCATATAATGCCTCGAACGGTGCCATACCAATGCTAGCTTGGAAGCTATTATTGTAAGCGAACTCAATCAGAGGTAAGTGTTGGTCCCATGACCCGTGGAAATCTAACATACAAGCTCGTAGCATGTCCTCAATGATCTAATTCACTCGCTCAGTTTGGCCAATGGTCTATGGGTGAAATACTGAGCTGAAGTCAAGACAAGAACCCATTCCTTCTTGAAGCTATTGCCAAAACTGTGATATAAACAACGGATCCTTGTCTGATACAATACTAGTTGGTATACCGTGCAGTCTAACGATCTCCTTGAGGTACAACTCTGTGAGCTTGCTAGTGGTATACGTCATATTGTAAGGCAAGAAATGAGCGAACTTTATTAGTCGACCAATAAACCCGGATGGCATTGTTCTTCCTCAGTGTTTTTGGCAATCCCATAATAAAGTCCATCGAAATGGCTTCACATTTCCACTCGGGTACAGGTAATGGTTGCAACAACCCTTCTAGATTATGATGGTCAACCTTAACCTGCTGACAAACCAAGCATTGCGATACGTACTCAGTGACATCGCATTTCAAACCTCTCCACCAAAAGCTCTTCATCAAATCTTGATACATCTTAGTACTACCCGAATGTATAGCGTACATCGATTTGTGAGCCTCTTCCAAAATGATGTCCCAAAGGTCTGAGCTCATCGGTACACATACACGCTCTCGAAACAGCAAAGTCCCATCTGCCCGAATAGAAAATTCCTTCTTGCTTCCACTAACCACATCTCACCTAATAGCCATAAGCTCATCATCTGTCATCTGTAGTTTTCAGATATTCTCGAAGAGCGTAGGGTGAATCATAAGAGTAGCCATTAGTGCTCCTGAGCCTTTCACATCAAACCGTGAGCTGCCCAAGGCCATATCTTCTAGTAGATTTCATCTCTGTATCTTACTGACAAGATGCGATAATAGCGCTGAAGACTTCCTACTAAGAGCATGAGCAACAACGTTCGCCTTTCCTGGATGGTATTAGATATAACAATCATAGTCCTTCAAGAACTCCATCCATCGTCGCTGCCTCATATTCAAGTCCTTTTGAGTGAATAGGTACTTGAGGCTCTTGTGATTGGTGAATATGTCAAATATCTCACCATAGAGGTAGTGTCTCCAGATCTTTAGGGCAAAAATAATTGCTGCTAACTCGAGATCATGCGTCAAATAATTCCTTTCATGGTCCTTCAACTGCCTAGAACCATATGCAATGACCCGCTCATTTTGATTAAGCACACAGCCTAATCCGCCATAAGAAGCATCACTGTAAACTGTGAAGCCTCCACTGCCTGAAGGTATAGTAAGTACTAGCGTTGTAGTCAATCTCTGCTTAATCTCCTTAAAGCTCTACTCGCACTACTCTGTCTAATCGAACTTCACATTCTTCTTCATAAGCTGCATAAGCAAACCTGATATCTTCGAGAAGCCCTTGACAAATCTCTGATAGTACCCTGCTAGACCAAGGAAACTATGGACTTCTGTAATTGTTGTTGGCGATTCCTAGTTCACCACAGAGTCAATCTTCGTAGGATCAACAGATATACCAGACTTAGAGATGATGTGGCCCAAGAAACTGACCTGATCTAGCCAAAACTCACACTTGCTAAGTTTGGCATACAATTGATGGTCCCTGAGTGTTTGAAGAGCCACTCATAGATGTTGTATGTGCTCCTCTCTGGTTTTCGAATAGATGAGGATGTCATCTATGAAAACTACCACTAATTTATTAAGATGTGGCTTGAACATGCAGTTCATCAGATCCATAAATGATGCAGGCACATTCGTCAACCCAAATGGCATCACTAAGAACTCATAGTGACCATATCGCGTGCGAAATACCGTCTTAGATATTTGCACCCTGCAGCTGATCAAACAAGTCATTCATCTGCAGAAGTGGATAATGATTCTTAATCATTATCTTGTTGAGCTGGTGATAATCGATGCACAGACACATCGATCCGTCTTTTTTCTTCACAAAGAGTACCGGCGCTCCCCAAGGAGAAACATTCGGTCGAATAAAGCCCTTATACAACAGCTCTTGAAGTTGTTCCTTGAGCTCTTTCAACTCCGTAGGTGCCATCCGATATGGAGCCTTAGACAAAGGTTCGGTACCCGACGCTAACTCGATCTCAAACTCGATCTCTCTGTCCGGTGGCAATCCAGGCAAATCTTCAGGGAAGACATCGGGAAACTCACAAGAAATCGTGATAAGCTCAATGTCCTTCTCTTCTTTATGATATTGCAAGTAAGCAAGATACCCACAACAATCGTACCTCATCATACGCTCAGCCCGAATAGCGGAAATAAGTGGCGCAATGTTCGATTTAACTCCACAAAATTGAAAAGATTTCCGCTTTGGAGGTCGGAAGGTCACGATCTTCCATAGACAGTCTACACTCACGTGACATGCAGACAACCAATCCATCCCGAGAATCACGTCGGACCCTTCCATGCTCAGCGTAATCATGTCAGTCATTTTTTCGTGGTCATCAACCATCACGACGACTGACTGGCACATCGTATCCATGCTCACAAAACTTCCCGTAGGAATAGACACTGCCAAGATAAATGCAAGGGGTTTGGGAGAAATACCCAACTTCTCTGAGAAAAGAGGAGTGATAAATGAGTGTGTAGACCTGGGGTCTATCAATACTCGTGCTTCCGTTTTGCTCGAGTTGCCTTCACGACTCATCACAAGGGTACTTTTTATCATACGTTATCATTAATTTACATGCAATGAATTGTAGTTTTTCAAATTTTATCTTTAAAGAATTCTCAATTGAAAATAATATAATTTAATATATGAAATTAACATCTAAACTTTAATGATACCTTGGATTACGTTATTAGACGTTTGGGCATCATGCGCAGTCACCGCATAGGCCCGCCCTGAACTGTAGGTCATGATGATTTCTGCCTAGAGACTAATGTAGTCCTTCCCTTTACCTCCTCTAGACAATCTCTAATCATATGAGCAACATTCCCACACCTGAAGCATCCTCCAGTGTTCCTTCAGCAATCCTCTGTCTTATGTGGTTTCCCAGATCGTGTACATATTGGAGTAGGAATACAGTAACAGATGGTCCACGAGATGATCCCTAAGCCACAGAAGCCCCACTCGCAGTAGTGCTTGTAGCTCGAAAAGGTCGCACTGGTGAAGAACTTTGTGGTCGTTGATAGGAGGAAGACACAGGTCCCGAAGTAATAGCCAGTTTGGAATACAATGACTGAGTAGGATACTGAGGAGGTTTCGAGAACTTTGGCTTCTTGTTCGCCTGCTTAGACACATTAGCCTGTCCCTGATCGAATCGATTTTTATTGCCCTGATCTCTTCTCTGATACTGATTCTGGATCTCTTCTTTAGCAATAAGGGCCTTTGACATGACGCCCCCAAAGGCTTCCATCTCCCACATTGTAACCTTCTCTTGTATATTTGGCCTCAAGCCCTGCTGGAATTTCTGGGCCCTCATCAATTTAGTGGCCACATGCAAAGGTGCAAATCGTGATAACCTATCAAACTCTGCGTCGTACTCGCGCACCGACATCTCATTCTGCTCCAGTTTTATGAACTGGACTTCCCATTGATGATGTACGATCATTGGAAAGTACTGATCATTGAACGTCTCCACAAACTCTACCCAAATCCATGGAGTGTTAGGATAGTCCTACTCTCGAGCCCTAGATACAGATTTCCACCATGGACTGGCCTCGCCCAATAACTTGAAGGTTGCCCAACGCACCTTTTTTACATCGGTACATTGCAACACCTCAAAGATCTTTTCCATTTCGTAGATCCATCCCTTGGCTTCTATCGGATCTGTCTGCCCCATGAAGGTAGGAGGTCTCATCCTCCTGAACTCTGTAAAACCTCCTGGCTGATGCCGAGCTACCAATAATTTTGTCTGCTGAGTCATCGCCGCAGTCTGCTGAGCCATATTGGTGGCTAAAGTCGCCAATACTTGGTCAACATTTCCTCCTCCACCTCTACCAGTTCCCAAAGGGTCTATATTAGGACCAGTAGCCACTCTATCTCTTACCCGTGAGGTACCTATGCCCTCATCGATCTCTTCGACAAGAGCCACTCTAGGTCCTTCTCGACCCCGGCCCCTGCCTCTAAACCGTGGAGCCATGCTGATCTGTCATTGTTGAAGAACAATAACAATTGATCAGTATTAATTATAAAAACAATTATGCCCTTAGTCCTAAGACTCTGAACCTAGAGTCGCACTCTGATACCAACTGTGACGACCCGACTTTTCCAATCCTCTCGGTATAGGAAAGGTCGGTTCGCCAACTTATTGATTTCTCAATAAGACGCATATCAAATAAAAGTTGGCAGCATAACATAGTTCTAAACAGAATCCAATCAAAATAAATAGGAATAAAAGCTCTTACAAAATATATTACCAAGAGGAACTAGGAAGAACCACCGATGATGGCAAATCTGATCACCTAAACAATGGTTCCTAATGATGGTTCCTCAAGTGATATCAAAATGTGCAAAACAAGGCCTTAGGCCCATAATTCAAAATAATTCTAACTCAAAAGGTACCAAAAGACAAAACCAGATCACAGAAAGAATTCCTCCGCTGGGGTCTCAAGCTCCTCCTCAGGGTTATAGTCAAAGTCCTCTAGATCGAGATCGTCGAAACCTAGGTCAGTCTCAGCACCTGTGACATATTGTCAGGGTGAGCTAACATCGAAGCTCAATAGAGGAAACTCATCTGTTTACATTTAATCATAAGTAAGGGTTTTGAAAGACAAAAATCAGATCAATTATGGTTTTCAAAAGATGCTTTGTAGACTAAATTCAAATTCTAAAACAGTAAGCCAAAAGAGAATTCAATAGATCTGATGTTATGATATTTTCAAATTCTAAATTATGCATGCTTCTTGTCTTAAATTTATAACTTAAGAATATCTCTCAAATTACATACTAGCATGAGAGGACAAGTATCACCGATGGGAAACCCTACTGATCATCATCGTTCAATGAACCCTTTTTCAGAAAGAGCAACAAGCCCCTGCATAATAGGGAAACTTGCACTAGGCTGAGTTACCGTCAACACAGTTGGTAGAATCTAGGATTTCGTTCGAATTAACCTCAAATCGAATGCGGATGCTAAACATATCTGATTTTATGTAATTAATACATTTTCAGATTTTCGGAGTTCTAATACATATTTTGAATTCAAATGTGAGGTTCGGAAGTTCCAAATTTATGAGTTCTAATTTATGTTATAGTTCAAAGTTCTTAAGATTGCAATGTTTAACAAAATTCGGAATTTATGCTTGCAAATAAAATAATTAATACTTAGAATAGAATGTGTGCAATCGTGGGAATCGAGACGATTCCGTCGCGATGATGTGCTCTCTAACAAAAAATATAGAGTCACCACCCAGAGCTTTCGGTGTCCCGGGATACCTAGTTCCTTTTTATGAGCACCGAAGTGCTAAAAATATGACTTTGAATCCAGTCCACACCAAAGGCTCTTGGGTAGGGGCTTCGGTTATCGATCGGGAAGGTGTTAGGCACCCGATCAACCCGCTTAACGCGGTCTCTACTAATGGCCAAAAATAAAATGAAGTAAAAGTAAAGAAAATAGCTTCCTCTTGCCCAAAAGGGCTTAGAATCCTATTTGTGCCCCTCCGTTCCTACCAAAAAGTCGACGACGTAACAGCACAAATGGGAGGATGGAGGGAGCTAGAAAGAGATAGGAGAAGAAAGGGGAGAGCCGGAGCCCTCGGGCCCTTGTAGCATTGTTGGAGATCCTTGCGTGGCTTGCTTTGATGAGCTCTTGAAGGCTTGAATGGTGGGAAAAAGGGGTTCTAACCACTAAGGCCTACTAGCTAGGAGATGGAGAAGAGAGGCTAGGGGATCACACACACCTAGGCTAAGGGTTTTGGGTGTAAGAGCAAGCTTGGGAAGGGGTTTTTGAGTTCTAGATTTTAGGTGAAAATAGTGTACCAAAGGGAGGAAGAACTTCTCACTTGGAGCTCTTTCTCTCTTAAGCAAAATTCTCAACCCTTAAGCAAGAGGGGTGGCTCTCTATTTATAGAGAAAGGGAGGATTAGTGAGGGGTTAAAGTCCTAATTAGATTAGCAATTAGGTAATGGGCAATCTAAGGTTTCCTATGGTTTTTAGAGCCTTGAAATGTGTGGGAAGGTCCTCCAATGGTGGATGATGGGGTGAGGCCTTAAGCCACTTAAGGGGTTGCAAATAGGTAGTGAATGGGTGCAACAAAACTATCAAAACACACTCCAAAGGTTGAGGTGGTCAACAAGTCAAACCCCAAACATGAAATTCGGGGTAAAATCCAATAGTCACTGTTCATATGCTTGGCACAACTAATAGCTGCTCCAGACAAATGTACAGTAAAACAGTAATGAACAGTAGCCTGGAAGTCAGCTTGCGAGGATGGGGCCCACTTTTGAATCTGGCGAAACTATTAGTTGCGCCAGGCTTAAAATGAGGGAGAATTGGCATGGCACAACTATTCGTTGTGCCAGACAATGTTTATTACTGGCGCAACTATTAGTTGCGCCAAGTCCCTAAGGGGGGCCCACATGGCTTTACATGCATGCCCTCCGAGCTCGGTTTGCCATATCTTTTGACGTATACCTCCAATTGGGGTGATCCTTAGACCGTTGGAAAGCTGGAGAAGTCCTCTTTCCAATGGTATATGATTTGATATTAGTAGAAGAACTTAGATAATCCTAGTGCACCATTCTTCATCCATTACCCAAGAAGGTTAGATTTAGGGTTCAAAAGGGGTTCTAAGGGTCAGGATTGGTTTCTAAAGGTTCGAGATGGGTTCCTAAGGGATCTAGGGTGATTCCTAAGGGTTTGGGGTGATTCCTAAGGGTTTCATACATGCCATCAAAAAGATCGAAAATGTGCCTCTCTCGAAATGTGTTTTGATCGGGCCTTGGGCCAAATTTGGGTGTCTATAAATGCCCCTCTTTGATATCCGATCACTAATGATCGTATGCCAAAGAAAAGAGATCCGAAGAGGCCCAAGGCATTATTGATGGGTTCGCTGCATTCAGAATGAACTTCAAACATTAGGTGAGTAACATGGTGAGAAAACGAAAGCCCTGGGATGCCGGGCTAATCATTCGTTTCTTGAGGTAATCGGTTCCCAAGTGCTTAGAGACATTACTAGGCATAACCGAGGTGGAATGAGTTGCGAAAGCCCAATAGCTAAGAAAAATATTCGCCTCTCGAGTTGCGAATGCCCGTTAGTCAAGAAAAATGTCCACTTCTCGAGATGCTTTAAAGGTGATTGATGTTAGAGATTCATTCTGAATGCAACAGCTTCGTAAGTAAGAGGGGTGATCGACCCACATTCAAAGATAGGTGCGAAGTAAACATACGCAAGGCTCCACAGTTTACATCCAATCCTAAAAGGCATTTGATGACCTCATTGGATTATTCTCGGGTGCCCCTGCTGAAAGCAGGGTTCGAGATCTTTGGGCGAACCCATCAATCCCAATGTTTATTTAGCATGACCACCTGAGCGAAGTGATAGATGTCACAACGCTTTTTGGGAGTACGTGCCATTTTTCTGAAAGCATGCCTCAACTCAGCATGACCTAGAGTATCCAGTTTTGACTTCCTTGAACAGATCCAGCTAAACATTGGGCATAATCATGCCCCAAAAGGGGGCATCCAATCCTAGTCTCTGTTGATAATGATTATAATCATTAGTTAACTATGCATAATCATGCACCAATCGGGGGCAATAAGCAACAACAAAGGTGATGGAAGCCTTGACCCGGACCCGCCCGAGTATAATTTACGGGGACAAATGACCATCATACGAATACCTAGACGCATGGCATACACTTTATAGGGATACCGCTACCCATACAGGTTTTAAGCCTGCAAAAAATAAAAGGGAAATGAACCCTTCTAAATGCATATGGTTGCACATAGTTTGATTGACACATAATCTCATTCTCAACAGGTTGGTCTCAACCAACGATTGACCCTTTTCCAATGGAGAATCTGAAGCTTAAGACACTTAAGTTCATATGAACCCAAAGACAGAGCGTTTGGCTCAAAAGATTTAGCAGTGGAGTCGACTCGATCGAAACATTGATTGTTTGATCGTGACCGACGTCGTTGCTCCTTCCTTGAAGTAGGAACCAGAATCAAAGGCGTGCCTTAGACTTAGGACGTTATTATAGCATAGTGGTGTTGCTGATAAAATATTGACATTTTATCGCATCAGAACACGCATGTGCGTCGCTCTGTGGGGAAGCACAAATTTATTCTTTTTCTTTTTTTCTATTTCTTTTTTAAAGATTACTTTAAAAAAAATAATAATAAGCATTATCTGGACCTCGAACCCCGGGAGGCGCACGCCCAGACAACGCATACCAAGAGCCCGTGCCTCCGCAATAGTTTATGATGAAATTGAAGTCAACGTACTCAAGTTCACCTGAAACCAAAATATGGAACGATCAGGGCAAAGATTTAGCGGTGGAATCAATCTGATCCAAGCATTGACTGTTTGACTGAAATTGACACCATCACTCCTATTTTGAAATAGGATCCATGGATCCAAGGCGAACCTTAGACCTAAGACATTAATTTTGCATAGCTGCGTTGTCGGTAAAATATTGACATTTTACCGCATCGAAAATATGCGAGTGCGTAGCTATGCGTAAAAGTTCACAGATTTCTTTTTTTTCTTTTTCAAAATGATTTTCATTCTCCCCTTTTTTAATAGGCCTGGCGTCGGTGGCGGGATGCTTCATCTGATTTGTCCATCGCTGAGAAGTTGCCTGCTTCGAGGCTTTGGACCGTTTGATGTTCCTGCACATCCTTGAGAAAATGTCAGTCCCTTTTTTATATATATAGTTAACAATAAGCATCCTAATTAACATAAGGAGAAATAAACTTTTATCTATATTTTTCATTTTCGAGATATTTTTTTGGATTTTTGTTTTTGGAGATTTTTTTGTTATTTTTCTTCATTTTTGAGATTGAAATATGATGCTGGAAATATGTACATGGAAATGAGTAGAAATATATGCATATTTTTTTGGTGTTTGGATTTTTCTTGATTTTTTTATTTTTAGCTTTTCTTCTTTTTTTTGCTTTTGATGCCTCGACAGTGAGACGGAGTAAAGGGTCCCATTTTGAGCATAGTCGAACTCTTTCACGCAGTCGGACCTTAGTGAGTTTCCGGATTTTACCAAAGCCGGAACATTGATCCCTTTAGATTGAGTCAAACCTTTCTCCTTGTCTCAGGTCATACGTTTGATAGTGCGGGTTTCACAAAGACAATTCTGTTCGGGACTCGATTTGAACTAGCATGAGTGGCCCAGTCAGACAAGAGGGTACAGGAAGAGTAACAAAAGGGTTCCTCAAACATCAATCCTCTCAATTAGTCCAAACCTTTCTTCTTTTTTTTTTCCCCTTTTTTATTTATCTCCTTTTTTACTCGTGGCGCCCTTTCGGGTTTTCACCACGTCTATGGGTTTAGCTCTCTTACCCCAAGCGCCCCTTCGGGTTTGCACTTGGTCCACACAAACTCGCTGTTTTACTCGTAGCGCCCTTTTGGGGTTTTAACACCTCCATCTTGCTTTGAGCTTGTATTTTTGTTATTTTATTATTTTATTTTTTCAGTTCCTTTTTTCAACAGCCACGACTCGCTGTTTTACTCGTAGCGCCCTTTTGGGGTTTGGCTCATGTTGACTTAACAGATATTATGACTACTTGTAAACCTAAAAGAGGGATTTCTTCAGGGTGTAGCTTGGCCATGGGTTAGGTTAGGATTTGAAGGTATGCTGGGCTAAAAGGGTTTCCTTGATACGACTTCAGTTTTTTCAACATACTTTCTTCCTTGAGGGTTTTACTGTACATGCCCCGTGATCCTTCTACATTTTTTTATTCTTTTTGCTCCATTTCAGGCAATCTCTTTTTGAGGTTTTGCTTTTTCAATTTTTTTGGGATTTGATAGTAACTTTACACGCATGCATCTTTGCTCTCTTTTTTTGGTATATGTACACGTATATATTTTTTTTTTGGGGAAGGGGTTTATTGAAAAAAAGGTCCAGGCTCAAATGGGGTAGCAAAGGATATCATCATTTTTAGTGATGCTTTTTGGCTACTATGTTTGGAATGATGGCCTCTTTTGGGTGATTCTTAAGTAGTCACGTATCTGTTTCACCAACACTTACCTTGTCGTGATGGACTAAGAGTAGAACCGTTGGACGTATCCAGCGTTGATGGGCTCAAGAAGATGATCTCCATCCATGGTGGCGAGGCGGATGGCATATCCCGGCAGCACTTCTCGGATGACGTAAGGTCCTTCCTAGTTTGGCTTGAACTTTCCTCTTGGATCGGTATGGAGGGATGGGAAGATCCTCTTCAGCACAGTGTCTCCTACCTTTAGATCTTAACCGCGGACACATTTATTTTAAGCATGTGCGATTCGCCCCTGGTAAACTTGAGTGTGACCCAAGGTTAGGAGTCTCTTCTCGTCCAATAAGTTTAATTGTTCAAAGCAGGATCTCTCTCTTTCTACTTCGGGTAAGCCTGATTCTATGAGGATTCAGAGCGAGGGTACTTCAACCTCTACTGGGAGGACGGACTCTGTTCTATACACAAGGGAGAATGGTGTTGCCCCTGTAGCGGTACGGATTAATGTTCGGTAGGCCCACAAAGCAAATGGCAGCATTTCGCTCCAATCTCGATAAGTGACGACCATTTTCTCAAGGATACAGATGATTGTCTTGTTCGCGGCTTCCACGGCTCCATTAGTTTGAGGCCGATAAGGGGATGAGCGATGGTGTTTGATCTTGTATTGCTCGCAGAAGTCTCGGATGCCCTTATTCGGAAAGTTTATGTCATTGTCTATGATGATATCTTTGGGTACTCCGAATTGGCACACAATATTGTTCTTGAGAAACTTCTCAATGTGACTGGCCGTGATGTTGGCATATGATGCCGCTTCTACCCACTTGGTGAAGTATTCAATGGCGGCGAGGATGAACCGATGTCCGTTTGATACTTTCGGATTAATCATTCCGACAATGTCAAGGCCCCAGTTAGCAAATGGCCAAGGAGTGGTCATGCAGTGAAGATCAATGGCAGGAGCGTGTATCATATTGGAGTGTTCTTAACACTTGTAGCATTTTTGAACATGTTTCAAACAATATGATTCCATGGTGGTCCAAAAGTATCCCTGCCGTAGGATTTTCTTAGCGAGCATGTGACCGCTGACGTGGGCTCCGCATACTCCCTCATGGATTTCTTTCATAATATTGACCGCTTCACTTTCAGTGAGGCACCTAAGTAAGATGTTATTGTATGTTCGCTTGTAGAGGCATTCCCTGCAAATGATGTAACCTGCCACTAAATGTTGAATGGTTCGTCGGTCTGTCTTGGATGTACCCTCTGGGAAAGTTAGGGTCTCGAGGAAATTCTTGATATCTGAGAACCAAGGTGGCTCATCATCAGGCTTTGTAGGTTCCTCAATCTGGAGGCAGAAGGCTGGCTCATTCCTCTGCTCGATCCTGATCGGCTTCATCTCAACACCATAGGGGATTTCAATCATTGATGCCAAAGTTGCTAACGTGTCTGCAAAGCGATTCCTTATCCGGGGGACGTATGAGAAAGTCACATCTTGGAAGCAAGCTATCAGATCCTCGAGGTGTTCATGATAGGGGATCAGTTTCTCATCTTTCGTCTTCCAGTCAACATTCGTCTGGCATATGACTAACTGTGAATCGCCAAATACTCGAAGGTGAGTTACCTTCAGATCGAGAGCTGCCTGCAGACCAGAGGCGGAAGCTTCGTACTCAGCCATATTATTAGTATAAGGGACGTTGAGCTTGATAGAGACCGGTACATGGGATCCTTTCGGTGAAATCAGGATGGCGCCAACTCCTTGACCCTCGACATTTGCTGCCCCATCAAAGTGCATTACCCATGATTCTTCTTGCTTCTTCTGTATTGTCTTCTGTTGTGAACAGAATGTCCTCATCAGGGAACTCAGTCCTCAAAGGCTCATAATCAGGTAAAGGATTGTCAGCAAGATGATTAGGAAGCACCTGCCCCTTGATCGACTTCTGAGTGACGTACATGATATCGAATTCAGATAATAAAAGTTGCCATCGTGCGGTTCATCCAGTGAGAGCTGGCTTTTCAAATAGGTATTTCAATGGGTCCATTCAGGCCAAGAGCAGAACCGCCTGAGATAGCAAGTAGTGGCGGAGCCTTTGAGTAGCCCATACAAGAGCCAGGCATGCTTTCTCCAGTTGAGAGTAGCGCGCTTCATAATCTATAAACTTCTTGCTCAGATAGTAAATGGCTTGCTTTCTTCTTCCCGTTTCATCATGCTGCCCTAAGACACATCCCATTGAAACTTCCATCGTTGAGAGATACATCAAGAGTGGTCTCCCTAGCTCAGGTGGTACCAAAATAGGTGGATTAAGAAGGTAGCTTTTGATTTTTTTGAACGCTGCCTGACAATCGTCGTTCCATTCAACGGGTGAATTCTTCCTTAGTAACTTGAAAATTGGCATGCAGATTGGAATTAGCTGTGCAATGAACCGACTAATATACTGTATTCTGCCCAAAAACCCTCTAACCTCTTTCTCGATAGACGGTGGTGGCAATTTAGTGATGGCTTTGACTTTGATTGGGTCGACCTCGATCCCTCTCCTGCTGACGATGAACCCTAGCAGTTTCCCTTACATAGCACCAAATGCGCACTTCTGTGGATTCAGACGTAGTTGATACTTCCTCAGCCTTTCAAATAGCTTCTGAAGGTTTACCAGATGGTCACTTTGCTCTAGTGATTTGGCTATCATGTCATCGACATACACTTCAATCTCTCGGTGCATCATGTCATGAAATAGTGCAGTCATAGCTCTCTGGTATGTTGCACCAGCATTCTTCAGCCTGAATGGCATGACTCGATAGCAAAAGGTTCCCCAGGGGGTAATGAACGTTGTCTTCTCGCGATCAACCTTAGCCATTTTGATTTGGTTGTATCCTGAGAATCCATCCATGAATGAGACCATTCCATGCTTAACAGTGTTGTCGACCAAGATGTTGATGTGTGGCAATGGGAAATCATCCTTTAGGCTTGCTCTATTCAATTGCAGAAATCGATACACATGCATACCTTTCCGTCCTTCTTTGGCACAGGTATGATATTGGCTAGCCATTGCGGGTATTTGGATACCATGAGAAACCTTGCATCATACTGCTTGATGACCTCGTCTTTGACTTTCAGCATCCATTCAGGTCGGAGACATCTCAGCTTCTGCTTGATTGGCTTCATATCACATTAGAGAGGCAACTCATGCTCGACCAAATCGGTATCCAGACCAGGCATGTCCTCATTTGATCAGGCAAAAACGTCTTGGTATGACCAAAGGAAGTTGATCATGCTTTTTCTTTCCTCAGGAGACAGCGACGTTCCGATCTTGGTTATTCTAGGAACCTCCTCAGTTCCTAGATTGACGTCTTCGGTCTCTTCGACAATGGGGGTAGGGCCATACTCAAAGTCGGCAAATTGGTCAAGGAGCTCATTGGGGAGCTCCTTGAAGGGGACATCTTCGTCCAGACTCGTGATCCCTACCTCTTCTTGTATTTCTACAGGGAAGGGGTCGATTTCACGTGGGATGGGCATTTTGATTAAAGCATCCTTTTGTGGGACATTTTCTGGAATTTTAAATGACAATATTTTTAGACTTTGGATTTTTTTAATGTTTTTGGGATTTTGTGTTTTTTCCATGTTTTTGAGATTTTATATTTTTTCCATATTTTTGAGATTTTTGTTTTCTTCAGAGACAGACCCTTGGCAAGGCGGGCTACTATATACACCAGGTATCGTTTGCCAAGGGCTTCACTCACTTTTTATAGGTTGTTTTTTTTTGGTAAACGGGTGCCAAATGTTAGGCCACTCCCCGCTTCCAGGGTTTGGGGCAAAGACGCCTAGTTGCATACCTGAGGGGTCGCTTCTTTATCTGTTTGGATGGAGGGTGCTGGCTGATATGGCTCATTGGAGTCAACCTCCATCATATTGATCCCCATTTCATCTGAGATCATTACTCAAATGATAACTCAGTTTTGTGGTGATTCACCACAGGGGGGTTTGTTCAGGAACCGACCGTCGTTCCTCGAAAAGGGACAACACGGCCAAATCTATCTCCAAGTTGGGAAGGGAGATCTGGGGATTGGTGGGATGGATTGGGGCTGTGGGTTTATGTGGGGTCAAATGGGTTGCCCCATTTCGATCGATCTTTATGACCCCTGCGCTGATAAAGGAATCCCCGATGTGCGGCCTAGGGCGAGGTTTCTCTTCTATGTTGATTCCTTGAGCTCTTGCAGCCGTGGTGACCCTGGCTTTCTCTTTGGCCTCTCAGACCTCTTCTTCTGTGGGCTTGTATCCTAACCCGAATCGAACCTTCTGCCCCTTGGCGACAACTGGCTCTTTTCTTCCTTATAATCTGGGTCCCAGACCCCTTCCTTTCTGATAACCCCACTTTTGGAGCATTGCCACTACCGTTACCATACTGCCTCCTATTTTAGGCATGATGCCCTCGATGGGCTCCGGGAGTATTGCCGACACCTCGTACTCGAAACTGTGGAGGTCGACGTCCTCAGTGGTGTGTGGTACATCCAGCATATTAGGTTTTTCAATGCTATTGGCGGCCTTTTCTTTCTCACTGTGCCCCTCTCCGATGATTGTGATAATCTTATGCCCAGATGCAAATTTGAGTTTCTGGTGCAATGTGGAAGGTATGGCTCCGACTTCATGTAGCCACGGGCGCCCCAATAATAGATTAAATGAGGATTTGATATCCATGACTTGAAACAAGATGGAAAAGGTCATTGGACCTATCAACAGCTCAAGATTAACTTTTCCCATTATTTCTCTCCTGGTATTGTCAAATCCTCTAGCGCTGGTGGTGGGCCTTAGCATGCATGGATCAACCCCGATCTTGGTGGCGGTTCTTAATGGCATAGATTCAATGCAGACCCATTATCAATTAGTACTAAGGGGATAATCATATTTCCGGACTCAACGGTTATATTCAAAGATTTTGAGTGACTACCTCCTTCCTCAAGTAAATCGGCATCAGAAAATGAAATGGCATTTGGAGCCATCACTTGACCAATTATCTACCCTACTTCATCTGGGCTAACTTGGAGTGACACATGTGCATTTTTTAACGCCCCCATTAATGCTTGAAAATGGAGTGGGGACATCATCAACAGATCCCATACAGTGATATGGCCAAGCATTCTTCTCAACTGAGTCTCCAATATATGTTCTCGACTCATCTTCTCGAAGGGGCCACGCTGTCTTTCTTTCTTTTGGGTTAGGCCTGTGCTGCAGCTGGTGCTTCTGGCTGGTTTGGTATCCTCCTTGACTTGGTAACAAAATCTACTACCCCTTCTCTGCTGCTGCTGCTGGCATTGACATCTGTTTGTTCATAGCTTAGCGAGACCTGATGAGGATCATATGTGGGTCCCGAGAGCTGGAAAGGTATGGCTACCAGTTCTTGAGGTACTTGTACTGTCAGCTCAGGAGGTGTGGACAATACTTGATTCACCACGGTGGCGGAAGGTTGGGTGGAAAGATTGAGCCAAATGGGGGTGGTGAAGCTTGATGGTGGTGGCATTGGAGGGAAGGAGGTAAAAGTAGGCCATTGATAGTTGGTGGGTGTTGGCGACAAATGGGAGTTTGATGGGCCGTTAGGTAATTGACCGGGGTAGTGGAGTTTACCGGTGGCTGAGTTGGGGGTGATGGGGTGGGTGTAGGCCATTGATAACTGATGGGTGCGGGTGTTGGATTGGGGGCCTGATGGCTTAAAGGATAATCGATGGGGGTTGTGGTGTATGGTGGTAATTGAAGCAGCTATTGATAATCAAGTAGTGCAAAAGGTGGATTGGGGGCTTATAGGGTAATTGATGGGGGTTGTGGTGTATGGTTGGTATGCATTGATATTTACATAATTGACAGGCGTGGTGGATGGAAAGTATGCCCGGAGATCCAAGGGTTCAAATTGCGGGGTTGGGTTGGGGAAATATTCAGACAAATTTAGGGGTTCAATTACCCCAACATTCCTTTCTTCATCATTCATCAGCAATGGTGCCACATAATTCTTCAGATCACTGATATAATCGAATGGGTCAAATTCAAACTCCTCCTCATCTTCTATCATTTCGATGGTGGGTCTGGGACCTGCTCCTCCGGTAGGGTGTGGGGGTAGTGGCACTTGGTGAATATTAGCACGCTGAGAGGGTGCAGGGGGAATGATTTTTCTGGCATCGATCAAATCTTGGATGGCGTGCTTCAATGGGAAGCAGCGATCAGTAGGGTGACCTGGACCCCCTGATGAAAATTATAGTGGGCATTTGGGTCATAGTTCCTTGGGATCGGGTGAGGGGGAGGTTGTGGTTGGCAAATAGCCACTAATCCCTTTTCTACTAACAGGGGTAAAAGTACACTCAATGATTGCCCCAGAGGTGTGAAGACTCGGTCGTAGCGGGCTCTCCTCTGTTTCGGGGTCATTTCCATTCCTTGCCCATTCCCCATTCTTTGCGTCTGCTCAGGCCTAACAGGTGCTAGTGGGGCAGCCTGAAATTGAAACGGGATTGTATTGTTATTGGGTTGGGTATTGACTATGTTCTGGACATCGCCCCCCTGTTCTCTTCTCGTTCCTTTGCTCTAAAAATCTTCTAACCCCACTGGGTCCACTCGGCATATTCTCATTCAGACGCCCCTCCTTAGTGGCGTCCTCTCATCGATTAGCATTTCTCACCAGATCATCAAAGCTAGTCTGTTGCTGATATACCAAAAAGTCTGAAATCACTGGCAAAGTGTTCTTTGAAATCATCTCTATCTGTTCATCATCAGGTATTATGTTCCTGACCTGAGCTGCCAATGCTCTCCATCGCCCCAAATAGTCATTGAAGGTCTCGTTCTGGTTCTGCTTTAAACGGGTCAAGTCGGATTTACGTGGCTCAATGTCTATATTGTAGGCATACTGTTCTTGAAAGAGATGCGTCAAGTTCCTCCACGTTTTCATCATAGACGGTTCTAAAGATGTGAACCATCTTAAAGCCGGCCCGATCAAACTCTTTTGAAAGACTTTTATTAGCAGTCTTTCGTCCTCCCCGTATTGGCACATGTCCCTACAGCAGGACTTCAGGTGCGCAATAGGATTGCCAGTGCCATTATATTTATCGAAGGCTGGCATTTTAAATTTGGGGGGCAGGGGGACCTCAGCGAACAAACACAAATCTGTGAAGTCCGTGGCATGAATTTCAGTACCACCCATTTTCATCAGCTGCTTTTATATTTTGTCTAACTGTTCTTTCAGCTGTTCTGACTCTTTTGATACAGGGGTCGCTTTCTCTTCCGTCAGTTGGACTTCACTCTGGGCCACCAGGGGGTGGGCAATTATGGGAGGAGGATGAAGGCTGGTCAATGCCCCAGCATAGGCCCCGCTATTCCTAATCTCGTCCTCTTCATACTGTTGGTCGGCATAGTGTACAGCGAGGGCGGGATTCTCCTATTGTTTTTGCATGGGTTGGATGGGAATGACGTGAGTGGGGGTTGGGTGAGCCCATTGGGGGTGAGGAAAAGTTTGTTGGGTGATGAGATTTTGGTTTTGAGGTGGGGCCTGATAGGGCCATTGGGTATGGGGGAAGGTTTGGAGATGGCCTTGGGGTGAATTGGGTTTGAGGTATGGCATGGGTTTGGCCCGGCTGTGAAGGTTGGGTTAACTGTTGGGGGTATTGTGGAAGGTATGAGTGTGGGGTTTGTGTTTGGGCCATGAACCCTTGGCCATTTTGGGCCATAGGCCATTGATAGGTTTGGGCCATGGACCCTTGGTAGGTTTAGGTCACAGGCCCTTTGTGGGTGTGGGCCAGTGGGCCTGGGTAGGTATGGGCCAAGGGCCCTTGAGGGGTTTGGCCCAATAGGCCTTGATGGGTTTGGGCCATGGGCCGTTGGTGGGTTTGGCCCGATGGGCCTTGATGGGTCTGGGCCATGGGCCCTGGGTAGGTTTGGGCCATGGGCCCTTGGCGGGTCTGGCCCAATGGGCCTTGATGGGTCTGGCCGAGTGGGCCTTGGTGGATCTGGGCCCTGGGCCCTGGGTAGGTTTGGGTGGTGGGGTATTAGGCCATGGGCCCCTGGGATATGTGAGAAAAGGGGGTTTGGGCCAATGGGCCTTGAGGTAGTGGGTAATGTGGGTTTGGGTGGTGTGGATTATGGGGGGTTGATGGGGGTCATGGGGGAGTGAGGCATGGAGATTGGCTAGAGTGTGAGACGGGTTTAGGGAAATGGGGTGTGAAGGAGGAGGGGGGGTGTTTTGAGAAGCCTTCCACATGGAATAGGCTTGGAACATCTCCTCCATCATGGTCGTGGAGGGAGGGTTGGATGGAGATGGGGAATTTAAGGGATGATTGGGTATAGATGGGGTGGAGGTGGCGGAAAAATTGGGCATGGCCCCGGTATAATCAGGCATGATCATGGTAAGTGGGGGATATGGGGTGGATGAGGGGATGTATTGGGTATGTTTTAGGATGATGGGGGGCATGATGAGGAGGGGTGAGGAAAGTCGGGCATGGCCCCGATAAAAATGGGCATGATCCGGATGGATGGGGGATTTTGCGAGGGGGCGGATAGGGCGGAAGTGGTGTATGTGAATGTGGGTGGATCGGGTCTATAGGGGGGTGATGGGAATTGGGGCATGGATGTGGATTGGGAAAATGGGTTTGGGTTTGGCATGGGCATGGTTTGGACAAAAGATGGAGAATGGGGGGTAGGACTTTGGGGGGTAATGGTTGGGAATATGGGGGCGCTGAATGGGCCGGTGACGGTAAAGGGGGGTTGGGTGAGGGGGATGGTGGAAAAAACTTCTCCCAAATGGGAGGGGGTTAGCGAATGTGGTAGGGATGAGTCAGGATCGGCGTAAGCCGGGTCCACTACCCAATACATTCTTCGGGAGCGAGTCGGCTAAGGGTGCCTTGGATAAGGCCCAAAAATCCTCCTCCTTCCCCTACGGGATGGAGGAGGGCAAGGTGATGCTATTGTGCCGGCACCACAAACTATATTTTTTGGGTTTTTGATTTATTATATATATATTTTTTAAATTTTTCAAAAGAGTTTTTGGAAAACAAAGGTTCCGAGGCCTTGGAACTCCCTTTTTGGGGGGCCTTCGTACCTTAATTCAAGACCCACAGCGACGATTCCGACGCACTTCGGAAGAATCGAAGGAGAACCTTCGATCTATTGAAGACATAAAAATCAAGGCAAACAACTCGATCCCCCGAGATGAGCTAAAAAGAAGTTGCCTTCTCTTGACCGGCGGGGGCGTATTGGGTGTCGGAGATAGCGGGGCCCAAACAAGGCACTAAGCACACTAATCGAGGAACTCTGGATGTGTAAAGGGCCAAGGATTCGGGCTGGTGGGCTGATAAACAAGCTTGGCACAACTAATACATGCGCTCAGGTTGTAGGGGACCGATTTTACACTGGCGCAACTATTAGTTGCGCCAAGGTAAAAATGTGGATTTTAAAGCTGGCGTAACTATTAGTTGCGCCAGTTATAAATTCCATTTTTTTGCACTAGTGCAACTAATACATGCGCCAGGCAAAAATTGATGCTCCAGAATGTTTGACAGCAGCCACCAACACCCGAAATGAGTATCTTTTTTTGGTTTTTTGTGGAAGCTAGGCTTACGGGAACTGAGCTATTTTTTTTGGTGATCGATTCTCTCCTCACCGCACCTAAGGGATGTGAGTCCGATATAACTCGCTAGTGCGCTCCCCAAGGGTTTTAAGCTTTGTAGAAATGGGAACCCACCCGATATACCTCTAACGCAAGCACTTTCTCAGATACTAGGTGGGCTGGGACTTTTCTGGATCATCACCACTAGGGGCTGCCGCCATACTAAGACCCGGATAGTTGTATGTGTGCCTAAACCCAACCCTTTGAAAATCTACCCCGTAAAAATAAATTAATTAAGCTCCCTAACTTGGTTCAATTTTAATTTTTTCAAAGCTTTTCTCTTTTTTTTTTGGAAGTTTTCTGTAGTTCAAAGACCAAGGGTGATTATCTCGTGCCGCCACTATGGACCGACGTCCACTGATGGAATATGAATGCACAAGTAGGCCCGCCAATCGGCTAAGGCACTTTAAATGACGGAAAATTAAGAGAATTAAAAGACAATGCTCAAGTAGGCCCGCCAATCAGCTAAGGCACTAAAATGATGAAAAAGTACGGAATTTAAAAAGATAATACGCATGTAGGCCCGCCAATCGGCTAAGGCTCGTAAATGACGAAAAAGTAGGGGTAAGTAAAACAACTTAATCGGAGGGGTAAGTAAAAAAGCAGCAAAAATAAACTAAAAAAATAGCAATAACATATTAGTAAAAATAAAAAATAACAAGGCCAAGTTCAAGGGGAAGCTCTACAAGCTACTCCCCAGCAGAGTCACCATCCATGCAACTGTGGGAATCGAGACGATCCCGTCGCGACGATGCGCTCTCTAACGAAAAATATAGAGTCGCCACCCAGAGCTTTCGATGTCTCGGGATACCTAGTTCATTTTTATGAGCACCGAAGTGCTAAAAATATGACTTTGAATTCGGTCCACACCAAAGGCTCTTGGGTAGGGGCTTCGATTATCGATCGGGAAGGTGTTAGGCAACTGATCAACCCGCTTAATGCGGTCTCTACTAATGGCCAAAAATAAAATGAAGTGAAAGTAAAGAAAATAGCTTCCTCTTGCCCAAAAGGGCTTAGAATCCTATTTGTGCCCCTCCGTTCCTATCGAAAAGTCGGCGGCGTAACAGCACAAATGGGAGGATGGAGGCAGCGAGAAAGAGATAGGCGAAGAAAGGGGAGAACCGGAGCCCTCGGGCCCTTGTAGCACTGTTGGAGAGCCTTGCGTGGCTTGCTTTGATAAGCTCTTGAAGGTTTGAATGGTGGGAAAAATGGGTTCTAAGCACTAAGGCCTACTAGCTAAGAGATGGAGAAGAGAGGCTAGGGGATCACACATAGCTAGGCTAAGGGTTTCGGGTGTAAGAGAAAGCTTGGGAAGGAGTTTTTGATTTCTAGATTTTAGGTGAAAATAGTGTACCAAAGGGAGGAAGAACTTCTCACTTGGAGCTCTTTCTCTCTTAAGCAAAATTCTCAACCCTTAAGTAAGAGGGGTGGCTCTCTATTTATAGAGAAAGGGAGGATTAGTGAGGGGTTAAAGTCCTAATTGGATTAGCAATTAAGTAATGGGCAATCTAAGGTTTCCTACGATTTTTGGAGCCTTGAAATGTGTGGGAAGGTCCTCCAATGGTGGATGATGGGGTGAGGCCTTAAGCCACTTAAGGGGTTACAAATAGGTAGTGAATGGGTGCAACAGAACTATCAAAACACACCCCAAAGGTCGAGATGGTCAAAAAGTTAAACCCCAAACATGAAATTCAGGGCAAAATCCAACAGTCGCTGTTCATATGCCTGGCGCAACTATTAGTTGCCGAGACAAACTCTGATAAAGCGATAATGAATGAACAAGAGCTGGAAGTCATTTCATGAGGATGGGGCCCACTTTTGAATCCGGCACAACTATTAGTTGCGCCAGACTTAAAATGAGGGAGAATTGGCCTGGCGCAACTATTAGTTGTGCCAGGCAAAGTTTATTACTGGCACAACTATTAGTTGCGCCAAGTCCCTAAAGGGGGCCCACATGGCTTTACATTCATGCCCTCAGAGCTCGGTTTGCCATATCTTTTTGACGTATACCTCCGATTGGGGCGATCCTTGGACCGTTGGAAAGCTAGAGAGGTCCTCTTTCCAATGGTATATGATTTGATATTAGTAGAAGACCTTAGATAATCCTAGTGCACCACTCTTCATCCATTGCCCGGGAAGGTTAGGTTTAGGGTTCGAAAGGGGTTCTAAGGGTCGGGATTGGTTTCTAAAGGTTCGGGATGGGTTCCGAAGGGATCTAGGGTGATTCCTAAGGGTTTGGGGTGATTCCTAAGGGTTCCATACATGCCATCAAAAAGCTCGAAAATGCGCCTCTCTCGAAATGTGTTTCGATCGGGCCTTGGGCCAAATTTGGGTGTCTACAAAATGCAAATTAGGTTTAGGGTTCCCCTACCTCAACTTGAATTGGTCAAAAAAATCACACCAAGAGGTCCTCACAATGGACTTCTAATTAGAACCTACAAATATTAGCACCACACAAGTGTTAAAGGGGGGGTCTAAAAACCCAAACAGAAGCTAACAAATATTTTTCAAGAAGTTTTAGAAGGTCAGAAAACAGGACACAATTCGATCATCGAATTCTAAATTCGATGGTCGAATTTGAATTCGAGCATCGAATTCACCCAAAAGTGCATCAGTCAAATTCTCCAAAATTCGATCATCGAACTTTAATTCGATGGTCAAATTTCAAATTGGATGGTCGAATTTGAATTCGACCTTCGAATTTGCCCAAGTCTGTGTTGTTTAAAAATTTGTCCTCCTTACTTGCTTTCTTTCATCCAAAATTCGAAACTGCTAACTATTCTATAAGCACCATTTATCTAATCCAAACTAGGCATAATTAACCTAATCAAAGGAGTTTAAAAACCTACCTCTTTAGATCGATTCAATTAGCTTCCATTGCTCCAATTCTAAGCACCGGATCAAGTTGCAATTTTAGTTGGACTCCAAAATTCAGTCCATCTCCAACCTTCCTGTTAGAGAAAACAGCTCAGACTATGCACATAATTATCCACTCTCCCCTATCCTTCTTTCTCAAATTTATCTATACAATTTGAAACTGCTTTCTAAGCTTTTATACGGCTGAGATGGGGAGAGGGATTGCTATTACAAAAGGATCTAAACAAAGGAGAGAACGTTTGCAAAAGCTTAAATTTCTGGTTCTCACGAGAGGAAGAAGAATGAAACTTCTCCTCTACACATCTCTCTTTATAAAGCCATTTGTCATAACAAAATATCATGATAATTGACCAAAATATCATGATCTTTTTATTTACAAGTCTATCCACTTAACTTGCAATTATGTCCAGTGTCAAGCGCAGAGTTGTGTATAAGTCACTAAATATTTGACTTCCACCATTCCAAATAAAATTTCCTTTGACCAAAATTCTCAACATACCCTAACCTACCCAAATCGACCAGATTCGTCCCGTAACCATTCCAAGCACACTTACCAAGGTAATCAAAAATAGGTCCAAAATATCTAGGATATTACACTTACATAGCTTACATAGTGAGTTCGGAGTTTCGGATTCAATGTTCGGATTTCAAAGCACAATACAAATAACGAATTACCAATAAACTACCGTACCAATTCAAATTACGGATATCCAGCCGCACTTATTTAAATTACGGATATCCCACCATATTGATTCAAATTACGGATATCTCGCCGTACCAGTTCAAATTACAGATAACCCGTCGTACCGGTCAAATTACGGTTCTTATGTTTAAATTTCATATTTCTAAATTAGAAGAAGGTTCAAATTATGGATAAGCCACCATCCCGATTTGATTCCGCCCTAGCGGCCCAGGTGTACTTATAATCTGCCCATAGCGGTCCATGGTGTACTTATAATCCGCCCATAGCGGTCCACAGTATACTTATAATCCGGCCATAGTTGTCCACTAAATTTTTTTTTTTAACTTATGGTTCGATTCATGATTTAAAGATTAATGTTTTCAATTCTATTCATTTATTGTTCGAAGGATTTACATATAAGTCAGGATTTCAAACTTACAAAAACTCATATACGATATCAAAAATATGAAATTCCTTACAAGATTTACGAAGGCTACATATAATGTTCAAAACGAAAATCATTACTTGATTCGATATTTCAATAAATTTCCAAAACAATCATTATATCAAAGATTCGATAATTCAAAGCTTTCGAGTATTTCAAACATTCAAAATATTCAATCAAATGTTAAATTTCAAAGATCTAAAGTTTCAATTGCAAAGAGTTCAAATACTAATTTATATTCAAATCAAAACTTATCACATTTCATTCGATCATATCCAACATTTATGAAATTAAATAAAAAATGTAATTGTGTATGAAATTTTCCCCACCTTAACCTCGAAACCATAACGAAGATTCCCTCTTTTCAAGCAACCTTTCCATCATGCTCCCTTGATCACAACCTAGAACACAACAACACTTCACCCTTTACATCAAATATGACGAAAAACGGGAAGTCCTAAAGCCTCCTCGAGTTTCCTTACTAAAAATAGAAAAATCATAGAATCTGACCAAATCGATTGGTTGAATCCTAAACCGACCGATCGATTTCCAAAATTGATTAAGTGAATTCCAGTTCAATCAATTGATTTCTTCATAAATTTCACATCTCTCTGCCTAAACAATCCGATCGATCGGTTCCCAAATCGATCGATCAAAATCTAGTTCAATCAGTCGATTTCTCCAGAAAATCCACACAACTCTGTTATCAGAATCTGATCGTTCGATCCCCAAATTGATCGATCAAATTCCATTTCGATTGATCGATTTTTTCAGGAAGCTAATTCTCTCTCCATTTTATAATTCGATCAATCAATGAACAAACCGGTCAATCGGACTCCAAAATCGATCGATCTAATTCCATTTCGATCGATCAGTTTAACAAATTGATCGATCGAATTTCATTTCGATAGATCAGTTTCTCCAGAAACCTTTCACATTTTTTGTTCTGTCAAAAATGATCGATCGGATACTTATTTCGATCAATCAATTTTGACAGATTTTTCATAAACACGGGCTTCTTCTTCCTTGACTCATTTTTCCTCAAAAATTCATTATCAAGTATCCTAATTACCCATAAATCATAACCAAACTAATTCTAACCAATTTAAATCGAATCTTACCCTTTAATCTCTCGAGAACAACGCCTACGGTGATTAATATCGATGAATCGGCATCTACTCTCCACGTTTGCCCGATTTCTTGAAACCCACTTTTATTTTCAATTGTAACAGAGCCGAAGGTTAACTCCACACGATGCAGAACATAACTAAAGGTTTTCTTGTTTAATGTGACAGTTCAGATTTTGGCACCCCGAAACCCGTGCCATCAGCACAACTCTCAAGGTCGTGCCCCATAAACCTCAATGGAACATTGGTATAACCAAACAACAACGAAGCAAAATAAAGCATGAGAACTGAATCGAACTAAATCTCCTTGCATTAATGATATATTATAGTAAAAGCTCAAAAGATAGTTCTAATCCCATGCCACTGCATGAGCATAAGAACCGGCCCGAACCATCGGTGATAAAACAAGGTCACCCAAGATGGTTCGCCAAAAGATTATATCATAGCTTAATTATATTTTCTCAAAAGGGCTTGACATACCAAGCCGTACAATCATGCTCTAAAAATGAATCAAAGTACGTAGGGATCTCTAGAAGAAGTCCTCAGGAGGGGGCTCCAAATCCTCTTCGGGTACGTAATCCAAATCCTCTGGATCTACGCCTCTAGAAGCAGTAGTAGCTGCAAGCACGGGACCTGTGATGTATAGTCTAAAGGGTGAGCTACATCCTAACTCAATAGGGAAACAACATAATGAACATTAAATTTAATTCCTCACATATATTCTATGATATTTAACAGCATGATGTATCAATGAATTAACTGGAAAAGCAGTTTAAATGACTGAAAAGATACACTAAATGTTACTGTTTCTTTACTTGTTTCATCTGTTCTCAACTTTTCTTATAGAAGACAATGATTTGGCCTAAAGACTTAAATATTCCCCAACTTACTATAGAGTCGGGCGCCCGATGGAATACCCTCCATCGTCGTCTAATTAGACCATTTTCATGTCCTTTTTCATTCATTCAATACTACCCAGGTCCCTTTCTCAGAGGTGACGGGGTTTAAGTCTCATAATCTCATACTTACATCCCTGGGATGTCCAACTGGTGTACGGATTGGCCCCCGTACTGGTCACGGATATCCTGTCGAGTCAGTCACGGGTAACCCGCCACGTCGGTGGGGTATTCTCTAAACCTTAAATATCATAGTGCACTACATATAGTTATTCACCGTGTGATTGTGCTAATTTTAGTAGATTAGGCTTGATCATTCTCATTAACTTTGCTTTACATATTCACATACATCCCTAGGATGTCCAACTTAATGCATCACACAGATACTCTTATCACATTCACATCCCCTGGGGACGTCACATACTTATTTACTTTATTTTTTGTTCACAGACACACAGACTTAAGATTCACATTTATATGCACAAGTACTCATTTTTATATCACTACATACATGCTCTTGTTCTTAAATTACATGTTCAAGGCGTTCCCTACCTCATGTGATTGAATCTCCAAGTATCAAGGTCCAATGCGGTTCCTCAATCTTGCACTCACTTGCTTAACCTACGGTACGCCATAGCATAAGTAAAGCATCAAGAAAGATATAGAAAAGAAGGTACAAGACCCTCCGAGAACCTCAAAGTCTAAAATAAAAGCCAACAAAAACTGTCCAAATCGATTGATCGATCTCTAAAATCAATCAATCGAACTCCCAAAATCGATTAATCAATCTTAAATCGATTAATCAAAATTTTAAAATCGATTGATCGATTTCTCAAATCGATCAATCGGTTTCCTCAAGCTCTATTTTTCCAGTCACTGGGAGTGCTCATACGATTAATCAATTTTCAATCGATTAATCGAAATCTCAAAAATCGATTGATCGATTTTAAATCAATCAATCGGTTTCGAGCATTTTGGTTCAGCTAACTTCCAGGCCAAAATCGATCAATCGATTTGGTCAGAAACCCAGCCCTTTTCGAGCATTTCTTCCAGCTTTCTTCCTTACCATTTTCCATTCTTTTTCTACATTTTTAATTTGGCATTTAACCAATCTATCCTAGAGCTAATGCACAACAACACATTCATTTAAAATCCAATAAAAACTCAACTCAAATCAACCCTTGGTTGATTGAATGGTTTGGCTCAAAGGCTAGGGCTCCTAGCTTCGACTCCAATGAGTTCCAACACGTCGTATCCGGAGTAATTGCTCAAACTCGTCTCTAATTTGACATCCACATTAACTCCCCTTGCATTTACTCCTTCCTATTTTCCCTCTCTCTCTCTCTTCTTAAAGTTTTACACCAACCGAAAACAAGGAGAAATAAATTCTCTTAAGCTATTTAACCCTTTAACACCTCTTGCTTTAGTGTAAATCACATACACCCAAGACAGGTGTATGTGATCTCTAACTAGCTCTAGCGCTACACATACATGTTCATTTACATCAAGATTAACCATGGTCATCGTGTTGACTATCACTTGGTCAAACCTATGACCAATCGGGCATGCATCCCGAGTTCACTGTTCAATGCCTAAATTTTTGAGATATTATATTCTCCCCACCTTGGGAATTTATGTTCTCGAAAATATACCCAAAGGCCTTCCCTATGGAATACCCACACGCATGAACAGTGGTAAATTCATTCATTAACAAGCACAACAGATCTTGTATGACTATCAATTACATTTTTGTAACTATTGGAGTAAATAAGCACAAGTCACAATAATTTGCCAACTTGAAATTGATTTACATTCTATACAGCGGTTACCCACACCCAAAAAGACGTACATTCCCAAAAATAATGGCATCCATGCTAGATAGTTCGATACATGACATTGTCAACATAATTACAATTTCAAAAAGTTAATTACAATGCAAAAAGAAATGCCACAAGCAATGATCAAATAGTCCCATCCCCGGGCTGGTCCGCGCCATCCTGCTCATGAGTATCGGAACCCGATGCACCAGGAGTCCATGTCCACACTGTTGCAATGCGCTGCTAGTAATTAGTGGGATATATGAACTGCATCGTCTAGTAGAGCAATGCCTCATGGAAGTCTAGTCTGTGGTCCATGCGAGTGCTGGTCGCCTCCATACGCTGCTGGTACTCCAGCATTGGACGATTGTTCTTTGCCATGAGGGCGAGAACGTCATCAATGGTACTCGTCACGGGAGCTTGGGATGCTCACCTCCGGTGTGAGCGGATCAGACCAGTAGGTGACACTAACGGATGCTACTCGGGTAGTACTGGGTCATGAGGCTGCTCTCCCTCAACGTGGTCCTGTGGAGGCACAACAGGCTGCTCCCCCTCTGCTAGTGGGTCCTGCTGTGGTGGTGGTATATCGCCAGCCTAGGCAGGTTCTGGCCCCTCAACTGGTAGAGTCTTTGCTAACATCCAATAACTACGGCCCCACGAAGTGATGGCGCAATGCTTCATGTGGTCGGTGGCCTTCCGCTCAGCAGGAGAAATGACAGACTCTGAGGCGACAGAGTAGCATTCTAACATGCTTGAAATCAGTCGAGCGTAAGGTATACGCTCCTTAGGTCTCAAAGGCCCTTTCATCATTTTTCCTTTGATATAAACCATACCCTCTATGACTAGTTTGGTAGCGTCGAACCAACGGTCGCGGTATGCCGCATATAAGGCCTGTTGGACCAACTCTACATGCTCGGTACCATAGCGCATAGGGTAAAGATTACACTTGATTATTGAATCAAGCATCCACATGTAAGGAGGTAAGTCTACCCTCCGTATAGATTGGCCGGGTCCTTTGCTTCCACCGGTCAATTCAGTCATAATTCCTTCAAAAGCAATGTCCTCGCTGAATGGTGGGAAAAGGGTGGTCTCAGGTACGTGGTTGAGATAACACTCTAAGGATTCATGGGCATGGCGTCAGGTGAACAAGTAGTGACAACCATCAATCTCGGTCGTGATGGTGTAGTCCAGTCGACCCGTCTTTAGGTTTTGATAAAATAATTGCACAAGTTGAGGATAGCAATATTTGTGTAAGGGTTTTAAAAGGTTTCCGAGACCCGCTTTGAGAAGGAATTGCCAAGCCCATTAGGTTTCACCCTCGACATCGGTATCGGTAAATAATGTTGGGTCGATAATATACTCATTTTAAAATTCTTTTGCTACCCGCCATTCATTTGGTTGGAGAAAATTTTCGAGTGGTGGGGGTGGTGGGGATGCTTCGCGTGATGACCCGTCCATCAAGTAAGACGAATTTGTCGATGATGATGGTGAAGGTGAAGGTGGTGGTGGCACGGCATTTTTATGTCATTCCGGTAGTTTGGAGGTCGCTTTCTTAGAAGCTAACCTTGTTCTGGGTGGCATTATGGGTTTAACTAAGAAATTCAAAAATCTAGGGCTGTGATAGCTTAAATTGAAAGGAAAAATGAAGAATTAGGGTTTACCATGAGCGTTTGATCTGAATAGCTAGAGCTTTGATCCGAAATTGATCCGCAAAAGCCCTAAATCTTAACTGGTATGGGAGCTAAATGAGGAAGAAGAAATGGCGCCCAAAAGAAAAATCAAACTGAAATTCTAATGGGAAGAAAAAAATCTCAAAACTGTTATATATAGGTAAATATCGATTGATTGATTTTTATAACTTAACATTAATCTCGCGAAATCGATTGATCGATTTCAAAAATTGATTAATCGATTTTCAAAATTGATTAAGCGAATTGAACTCAATTAATCAAAATTTAAGGCTTTTAAATTTCTAAGTTTTGCATCTCACTGGCGTGTGCCAGTCGTTCAATTGAACGAAATCGATTGATCGATTTCCAAAATCGATTAATCAGTTTTGACAGCAAACAAAAAAAATTTCTGCTTGTCATTTCCCTTTTCTTTCTTCTATTTCCTTGTCAGTGTGCTTTTGGCCTTATGGAGCATATATCGATCATTATTTCTATGATGCAATCATCATTAAGTCACACATTTCGATCGCACTACAGTGCATTTAGAACTCACATTCATTCCATTCATTCCTTAAATAAGTTGGCATAAGCGCTCAACTTTTTATTACATCAACGATTCAAATTCAAAAGCATACATGCAAAGATACAATTTGGCTATCAATTCTCGGTAAGCAAATCTAGATATTGCTCTCTTACCTCCGTCTCTCGTTCCCACGTAGCTTCTTCGGCCGGATGATTCTTCCATTGAACAAGTACTAAAGGAATCACTTTGGTGCGTAATACTTGTTCCTTGCGATCCAATATCTCCGCCGGTTCCTCTATCATGCTCATATCTTCGTGCATTTCCATAGGTTGACCTCCCAAGATATGGGAAGGGTCATTCACATATTTTCTGAGTATAGATATGTGGAAAACATTGTGTACCCGATAGAATCATGGTGGTAATCCAACGTGATATGCCACCTCGCCTACACGACCCAAAACCTCAAAGGGTCCAAGGTAATAGGGACTCAACTTGCCTCTCTTTCCAAATCTCATAACGCCTTTCATAGGCGATACTTTCACAAACACATGCCCGCCAACGGTGCAATCTACACTCGTTCTCTTGATATCGGCGTAGCTTTTCTGTCGGCTCTGGGCTGACTTAAATCTTTCTCTGATCATACAGACAATGATCGCGTTATCTTCTAGCAACTCCAGTCCCAAAATAAACTTTTCACCGATTTCTTCCCAATTGATAGGCGATCTACATCGCCTTCCATAAAGAGCTTCATACGGTGCCATCCCAATGCTCATTTGAAAGCTCTTATTATATGCAAATTCAATCAATGGTAGGTATTGATCCCATGATCCCTGTAGTTCAAGCATACACGCTCTGAGCATGTCTTCTATCACTTGGTTTACTCGTTCCATTTGCCCATCGATCTGCGGATGGAAAGCTGAACTAAAGTCTAATCGTGTACTCATGCCTTCTTAAAACTTCTTTCAAAACTTTGAAGTGTATAACAGGTCACGATCAGAGACAATGCTACTAAGAATCCCAAGAAGACGTACGATCTCCTTCATATACAACTCCGCGAGTCTTCCTACTGTGTATATTGTGTTATAAGGCAAGAAGTGTGCTGACTTGGTTAGTCGGTCTACGACTACCCAAATGGCGTTGTATCTCTTTGTTGTATGCGATAGTCCAACAATGAAGTCCATGGAAATTGATTCCCATTTCCACTCTGGTATGGGTAGAGGCTGTAATAACCCAGCAGGATGTTTGTGATCGACTTTCACCTGCTGACACGTCAAACACCGTGACATATACTTAGCCACGTCTTGCTTCAAATCTCTCCACTAATAATTCTTCCTCAAGTCTTGATACATTTTAGTGCTACCGGGGTGGATAGCATACTTCGACTTGTGTGCCTCATCAAGGATAGTTTGCCGCAGATCGGCAGCATCTGGAATGCAAAGACGACCCTTGAACACTAAGGAACCATCTTCTTTCACTGAAAACTCTGGTTTGATACCTTCAATCACATCTTGACAAATCCTGGTTAGCTCTTGGTCTCTCATCTGTAGCTTGTGGATATGCTCAAAGATCATAGGTCTCACTAACATGTTAGCCAAAAAGGCTCCTGTAGCTTGCACCTTAATATTTGTGTCATATAATGACAGATCTTTAAATAGTTTCCATCTGTGCATCCCTATGATTAGATTAGCCAACTGAGTTGAACCCTTTTGACTCAAGGCATCGGCTACTACATTAGCCTTGCCAGGATGATATTGTATGGAGCAATCATAGTCCTTAAGAAACTCCATCCATCTGCGCTGCCTCATATTCAACTCTTTCTATGTAAATAGGTACCTGAGGCTTTTATAGTTGGTGAAAATTTTAAAGGTCTCACCGTATAGATGGTGTCTCCATATCTTTGACGCGAATATGATTGCTACTAATTTCAGGTCATGTGTCAGATAGTTCTTCTCATGCTCTTTCAACTGTCTCAACCTGTAAGTTATCACATTCTTGTGTTGGTGGAGCACGCAGCCCAAACCATTATACAAAGCATCACTGTATACCGCAAACCCTCCACTGCCTGAAGGAATCGCTAACACTGGAGCTGAAGTGAGTCTCGTCTTATGTTCTTTAAAACTCTTTTTGCACTCTTCACTCCACTCAAACCTTGCATCCTTTCTTGTAAGTCTCGTAAGAGGTCCCGATATTTTAGAAAATCCTCTACAAAACATCGATAGTAGCCAACTAGACCAAGGAAACTATGAACGTCGATTACCATCTTTGGTTGTTCCCAGTTTACCACTGCTTCAATCTTTGCCAGATCTACTGGGATACCTTCCTTTGAGACAACATGTCCTAAAAAGCTAACTTCTTCCAACTAAAACTCACACTTACTGAGTTTGGCATATAGTTGGTGTTCACGTAAAGTTTATAGAGCAACTCTCAAGTGTTCTTCATGCTCCTTCGATTTGGAATATATCAGGATGTCCTCAACAAATACTACGACACAAGAGTCCAGGTATGGTTTAAACACCCGATTCATTAAATCCATGAACAACGCTGGTGCATTTGTCAAACCAAACGGCATCACTATGAACTCATATTGTCTGTACCGTGTCCTGAATGTTGTCTTCTGGATGTCCTCTGCCTTGACTCTCAGCTGATGGTATCCAGATCTCAGATCGATCTTGGAAAAATACCTTGCTCATTGTAGCTGATCAAATAACTCATCAATTCTAGGCAACTGATATTGATTCTTGATGGTTAGTTTGTTTAACTGGCGATAGTCAATACACAGTCGCATTAACCCATCCTTCTTCTTTATAAACAAGACCGGTGCTCCCCATGATGACACGCTCGGCCTCACAAACCCCTTATCCATCAATTATTGCAACTGCACCTTCAATTCCTTCAACTTAGTAGGAGCCATCCTATATAGTACTTTAGAAACAGGCTCCGTTCCAGGTGCCAAGTCGATAGCAAACTCCACCTCTCTATCTGGAGGTAATCCTGGTAATTCCTCTGGAAATACATCTTCAAATTCTTGTACAACTGTTATCTCTGAGGTGATGTTCTTCCCTTCCTTATCTTCCTTTAAGAATGTCAAGTAACCACTGCACCCCTTTCTAATTAAACACTCGACCTTGACTGTAGAGATAAGTGGCATAAACGTCGATCTCTCCTCGAAATCGAAACGATCTCCTCATATTAGGTCGGAATACGACAACCTTGTTCTTATAATCTACCGTCGCGTAGTGCTGTGACAACCAATCCATGCCAAGGATCACATCGAATCCTTGTATGTCTAACAAAATCAAATTCGTCGATAGTTCAAAGTCATCTCCATCCCTAATGGTCACTATCACTGATTTACAAACCCTTTCTGTATCGACCAATTTCCCAGTTGGAATCGATACCACTAAGACGAAATCCAACGTCTTCGAGTTGACCTTCATCTTCTTTGCGAAACGAGGAGTAGTAAATGAGTGAGTAGACCCTAGGTCCACCAACACTGTAGCCTCATAAGTTACATCATTTCCCCTTCCGTATAATTATAAGGTACCTATATCATACATTTATATATACATAACACCCTATATATATAAAAATTTATGGAAGAGAATCAATCTATTCTACTTCTTACATGAATGCATCTTCTCTATCTAAAACTTTTAAGAATTGAAATTCTTTATTTAAAAGAAATCTCACCTTGGATCACATCGGTGGTATTGTGTGCTTCCTGAGCCATAACTGCATAGGCTCTTACCTGTACGACCGATTTCCTCGCTTGTAGCGGTCGTGACATTAAATAGAAGTCGCCCTCTCCTTAGCCATCTCAAGGCAATTTCGGATGATGTGGCCCACCTTTCCACATTTATAGCAACCCCGAGTGCCTCTCCTACAATCTGTCGTCTTATGAGACTTGTCACACTTGGCACAAGTCTCCACTGTAGTCGATGTTGCTCGTGAGAAACCCTGTGTAGCTGTTGCTCTTGTGGTGGTAGCAGGGCTCTTATATCTAATCGGCCTCCCCGACTCAAGCACTGGTAATCTCTAATAGTTTGTCTACTGCGCCTGTCTCACATACCCTGTTTGGAATGGTTGCTTCTGAATAGGTGCTACGAATATCGGCTTTTTGTTCACCGGCTTATAGTTCCCAACTTTACCTTGATCCGTTCTTCCACTCCCTTGCTGATCTCTTCTCTAATATTTCTCTTCATTGTCCTCCTCAATCACTAAGGCTTTGCTCATGACCTCTCCATATGTCTTCAACTCAAAAGCCGCTACTTTTCCCCCGATGATTGGCCTCAAGCCGCGTTGTAGTCATTTTGGCTTCATTAGATCCTTGACTACATAATCAAGAGCAAAGCGGGCAAGTCATATAAATTCATCCCCATACTCCCTAACTGTCATTCTTCCCTGTTGAAGCTGTAAGAACTTCACTTCCATCTGATTTCATACAACCTCAGGGAAATACTGTTTGTTGAATTCTTCTACGAATTCCTCCCACGTCCAGGGCAATCATGGGGGTCTCCTGAGCCCTACTCCTAGAAACGGACTTCCACTAAGGGCCTGCCTCCCCATCAAGCATGTAAGATGCCCATCTAGAGCTCTTGTCCTCCGTGCATGTGAGCACACTAAAAACCTTTTCCATCTCACTCAGCCAATTTTCCGCAGCTATTGGCTCAACTTGCCCTGAAGTTAGGAGGACGCATCCTCTAAAACTCCGTAAATGCTGAGGGCACTGGCTACGTAGGACCTACTGGAGATGTAGGTGGCTGATGCTGCTCACGGGTGTTGTGAGCTGCCAGGGGCGCTCCTTATTGAGCCATGGCCGCTACCATAGTTTCCATAGTATGCATCATCCGCTGACACTCTTCTCTCTCCTCATTTCTTTATCTTGTTCTTTCTTGTTCTCTCTACACTCTATCCTGACGGTCTCTTTCTCGGCTCTCTTCCTGATTTTGGCCCTCTTGGCCACTACTTCCTAAAGCCCCTCTGCTTCCCATTAGCACTCTATTCATAACCGAGATGTAATCATCTCTACTACATAAGTTTCTATCATGACCGCCCCTGGGTCGGCCTCTTCCTCTAGAAGACATAACGGTATGCACATGAAATTAAAGTTTCATTAGCAGAAGTCCCTATGCTCTGACAAAACAAGAATTGTCAGAATTTCTAAAAGAAACTGCTCTAATATCAACTGTGATAGCCCGGATTTTGATACCTTGAAACCCGTGCCATCAGCACGACCCTCAAGGTCGTGCCCCATAAACCTCAACGGAACATTGGTATAACCAAGCAACAATGAAGTAAAATAAAACATGAGAACTGAATCGAACTAAATCTCCATACATTAATGATATATTATAGTAAAAGGTCAAAAGACAGTTCTAATCCCATGCCATGCATGAGCAGAAGAACCGGCCCGAACCATCGGTGATAAAACAAGGTCATCCTAGATGGTTCGCCAAAAGAATATATCATAGCTTAATTCCATTTTCTCAAAAGGGCTTGACATACCAAGCCGTAAAATCCCGCTCTCAAAATGAATCAAAGTACGCAGGGGTCTGTAGAAGAAGTCCTCAAGAGGGGGCTCCAAATCCTCTCCGGGTATGTAATCTGAATCCTCCGGATCTATGCCCCCAGAAGCAGTAGCAGCCACAAGCATGAGACCTGTGACGTATAGTCTAAAGGGTGAGCTACATCCTAGCTCAATAGGGAAACAATAAAATGAACATATAATTTAATTCCTCACATATATTCCATGATATTTAACAGCTTGATGTATCAATGAATTAACTAGAAAAGTAGTTTAAATGACTGAAAAGATGCACTAAATGTTACTATTTATTTACTTGTTTCATCTGTTCTCAACTTTTCTTATTAGAAGATAATGATTTTGCCTAAAGACTTAAATCATAACTTAAATATTCCCCAACTTACTATAGAGTCCTGCGCCCGATAGAATACCCTCCATCGTCATCTAATCAGACTATTTTCATGTCCTTTTTCATTCATTCAATACTACCCAAGTCCCTATCTCATAGGCGACGGGGTTTAAGTCTTATAATCTCATACTTACATCCTTGGGATTGCCAACTGGTGTACGGATTGGCCGCCGTACCGGTCACAGATATCCTGTTGAGTTATTCACCGTATGATTGTACTGATTTTAGTAGATTAGGCCTTATCAATCTCATTAACTTTGCTTTACAGATTCACATACATCGCTGGGATGTCCAACTCAATGCATCACACAGATGCTCTTATCACATTCACATCCCTTGGGGACGTCACATACTTATTTACTTTATTTTGTGTTCACACACACACACTTAAGATTCACATTTATATGCACAAGTACTCATTTCTATATCACTACATGCATGCTCTTGTTCTTAAATTACATGTTTAAGGCATTCCCTACCTCACGTGATTGAATCTCCAAGCATCAAGGTCCAACGTGGTTCCCCATGCTTGCACTCACTTGCTTAACCTACGATACGTCATAGTATAAGTAAAGCATCAAGAAAATTGCATAAAAGAAGGTACAAGACCCTCCTAGAACCTCAAAGTCTAAAACAAAAGCCAATAGAAACTGTCTAAATCAATTGATCGATCTCCAAAATCGATCAATCGAACTCCCAAAATCGATTAATCGATCCCAAATCGATTAATCAAAATTTCAAAATCGATTGATCGATTTCTCAAATAAATCAATCGGTTTTCTCAAGCTCTGTTTTTCCAGTCACTGGGAGTGCTCAAACGATTAATCGATTTTCAATCGATTAATCAAAATCTCAAAAACAGTTTCGGGCATTTTTGTTTAGCTAACTTCCAAGCAAAAATAGATTGATTGATTTTCCAAATCGATTAATCAATTTGGTCAGAAACTCAGCCCTTTTCGGGCATTTTTTCTAGCTTTCTTTCTTACCATTTTCCATTCTTTTTCTACATTTTTAATTTGACATTTAACCAATCTATCCTAGAGCTAATGCACAACAACATATTCATTTAAAATCCAATAAAAACTCACCTCAAATCAACCCTTGGTTGATTGAATGGTTTGGCTTAAAGGCTAGGGCTCCTAGCTTCGACTCCAATGAGTTCCAACGCGTCGTATCCAGAGTAATTGCTCAAACTCGTCTTTAATTTGAAAGCCACATTAACTCCCCTTGCATTTACTCCTTCCTATTCTCCCTCTCTCTCTCTCTTCTTAAAGCTTTAAACCAACCCAAAACAAGGAGAAATAAATTCTCTTAAGCTATTTAACCCTTTAACCCCTCTTGCTTTTGTGTAAAGCACATACACCCAAGACAGGTGTATGTGATCTCTAACTAGCTTTAGCGCTACACATACGCGTTCATTTAGATCAAGATTACTTTAACCATGGTCATCGTGTTGACTATCACTTGGTCAAACCTATGACCAGTCGGGCATGCATCCCAAGGTCACTGTTCAATGCCTAAATTTTGGGGATGTTACATTCAAAGAGGGTGGATCTTGAGAGAGATTAATGGGGGCTAGGGTTTGTAATAAAAGAAAGGGGTTTGGGAGAGAGATGGAGTTCTCTCAGTCCTTGATCGCAACCGGGCCACAATCGACGCTCTCTTGGGATAACTCGATGAAGAAGATGAAGAAGTTGAGACGAAGATCAACAACTCTCAAGCTCTCATCTTTCCCTTTTCTCTTCTCTTCCTCTTCTCTCTTCTCTCTCTCTTTCAATTGTAACCGAATGAAAAATCCACAGGTGGGATTTTGGTTATAAGACGGGGGTGGTTTCCTTGTGAAGCTCATACACCCACAATGGCGTATTAGTTTGGCTCGGTGTTAAGCACCTACACGTAACAAGGTTTTTACTATTATACAACTAAAGTTTTGGTTCAGTGTGGGGCCTGCACACCCAAACCACTTATCAAGCAGACTCGGTGTTGAGCCAATACACCACCATGGTGTATAAGCTTTGGTCCAAAAATTTCAGACGAAGTCCAAACGGACCCAAGATGATTTTATCTAGAAAATCCAAAACGGTTATGCATTTTTTAACGGACATGCACCTAATCAGGACCTACAATTTTTGAACTTTTACAGGATGTTACATTCTTCCCACCTTGAAGAATTTTCATCCTCGAAAATTGACGCGCCTACTTAGAAAATGTATGGATATCTCACAGGTCCGAACAGACATAGTGATATTCTCCTCAAGAGTCAATGACTCAATGTCAATAAAAAAATTTAAGGTTATTACATTCTCCCCTCCTTAAAGGAATTTTCATCCTCAAAAATTTGTTACATGACAATTGGATTGGAAGATATTGAACCAATTGTCAAAGTGACACCTGTTTGAAAACAAATTCTTATACAGTACAAAGCATGGCTACCGTTAGTAGTAGCGATACTAAGGCAAGAGAGCTCTTCCTCAGCTGACTTGTTTTAGACATGGGAAAAAACTTAGCCAAAAATTGATATTGAAGGTCATTCTAAGACTGAATGCTATTGGTTGGGAGCATTGACAACCAAGTTCTGGCTCTATCCTTCAGTGAAAAAGGAAAGAGTCTCAACCTGGTTGGTTCCATCCCCAAACCTGTAATGTTGAAAGTAGTGCACAGTCCTAGAAATTCATCAATGTGCTTGTATGGGTCTTCTTTGTTCAGGCAATGGTATGAGGATAGCATTTATATGATAGAAGATTTAATCTCATAGTTCCCTTGGACAGCAGGGGATTGAATGCAGAAGGGGGAATTGTACACCCCTGGTGCATTGAATTCTTTCAATATCCTAGGTTGCTCACCCATTGCAGAACTATCACAATTAACCACAGGTGTGTGTATGGATTGCTTAGGTCTAAGAAGTTTCTCAACTTTAAGATCTATAGGAGCAATCTCAGGATTAAGAGATCTCCTACCAAGCATACACATAACATAAACAAGTACTACACAGAAAATACAGCACAGATTTCAGCAAAACTAATTAAAAAACACACAACTATTGCTACAGATCTACAAAGTTACAGATCTAGAAATGGAAACTTTAGCACAACTTGCTCCTCTAATGAGCACAAAGCTCCTCTCAAAACCACAAATCCAAATCTGCAATCACAAAATTAAACTATAAAAAACTACAGTAGCAATTAGTCAAACACAAAGCAGACAATTAAAAATCCAAATCTTAAAATGAGAAAAACTTAGATCTACCACTTTTAAAAACACAATTCCCCGACAGCAGCGCCAAAAACTTGTTCACTTACTTACCTTACAATTACTAAGTTGTTAAAACATCAAATTAAAAGGGCAAAGTACAGATATATGGGATCAAGGTAAGCAAGCAGTCCTGCAAGAATCAGGGCTGTTGCAGCAAGTTTTTATAGGTAAGTCAGGGTAGGTCCACAGGGAAATGTGCTTGGAAATGAGGTAAATCTCCAGATCTATGACAGATCTGGCACTCTAGCCTAATTTAGACTAAATCAAAACAGGAAAGAGGAGAGGTTTCTAAGATTTGTAACTCTACTAAGAACTACAAAAATCAAATGCAAAATGATCCATAACTGATTGAACTCAGATTCAATGGAATGAAGAAAAAGATTAAAATCAAAAGGTGGAGACCAGCAGCTAGGGATTTTGGTCTTTACTGAAAATCAATTGGATCAAAGGCAATGCATAGGATAGATTTGCTACAATCCTTCATCTGGCTATAAGCTCAGATGAAAGGTATAAGAATCTAATCTCAACCAAAGAGTTGAAGCAATCTTAAGGCTATGATCTGTCCACTTGAATGGTCACAGATCATCCTAGAGATTATCCCAGTTCAAGGATCTTGATTGGAATAGGTAAGCTATTACAGATGCTATGGGTGCTAGGCTACAAGCTCAAGCATCCACAGGGATATCTAATCTAGGAAAATCAAATATAAAAAAGTGAAATTTAGATCAGAATCAACTTTAAAAATTATAATTACACTGTAATAATACAACTTACAATCCTATTATGCTTAAATCTGTAATATGTGCAACATACAATCCCTTACAAAGCCTCTGAAACACTTAATTTATAGCTCTCAACCTCACCCTAGCTACTAAAGAGGTTTAGCCAACCATGATTGGCTAAGGAGAGAATAGGGGAAGAAGGAAGAGAGAGAATTTTTGGAGGTAAATGAAATTTCGAATTGGCTTTGGGTCTCTTAATTTATGGATGATCTTTTTAGTACAATTTCTCCTCTATTTATACTCTTCTCTCAAATTTTTTTCAGCCAATCAGAGCTTAGGAGAAGAATTCAGTTATTCTCAGCTGCTGATGTGGCTGATTTCTCTTTTAGAAGCTCTTCCCCAATTGGTCCAAAACTGGCAAGTACATATGATGCAATTAGAGGGTTCCCATTTATGCACATTTATGTTCTAAAAATACCCCCAAGGGTTGCTGACGTGCCTTGGAATGTGTGCACAAAGCACTAGAGTTGGCAGCTACTTTGAATGGAACTGAGAAGTTCCAAATTCGATTATCGAGAGGTTAGGGAACCTCTCAACAGGTTTTGAGTCTGCTTGGCATTCATTTCAATATGATGGAGTAGCTCTCGATAGGTTCCTTTACTTCTCGATAGGTTGAGTTGCACTAGTCAAGAGGATTCGAGCCAATTTTCATCTTCTGTCCAGTTCTTCATTCATCCTCTCAACAAGTTATAAACAACCTGTCAACTTGTTATAGAGTCTTTTATTGAGTGCTCGACAGGTTTCTTCAATCCTTGCGAGAATGAGCATAGCTTCAGGTAAGTCGTCGACAGGTTGCTTTGCACTGCTCGACAGGTTTTAGTTGAACCTCTTGACATGTAGCTGGGACCTCTCGACTTCCCCTACACCTCCAGGTATCCTCTCGACAGGATCTTCTGCTATGCCTCCAACCTCTTGATAGGTAGGCATATACTTCCAGAACTTCACGACAGGTTGATGAAATCTCTCGATAACTTGGATTTTGAGCCTCAATACCTCTCGATAGCTGAAACTAACCTCTCGACAGCTTAACTTTTATCCCCAAAACCTCTCGACAACTTGGAGTGTCCTCTCAAGATGTTCTGCCTTGAGTTTCCATAGTTTACACACATCTTTGGTGTGCTATCTTTCATCTGTCAGCACATAGTAACCTCTTGGTGGGTTCAATCTTCATTCCTTGCAATTGCACTTGGTCCCAAGCATATCCAGTTGGGTCCATGACTTTCTCACAAACTTCTAAGGTTCTATGGATTCTTTGATTGGCTGCCCTTTGGGCTGTTTGAGCACATGTTGAGCAGCAAATTGCTTCTCTGGCCATTTTAGGTGGATGTCTGCACTAAGACTGCAATTTATTACTTATCTACAAAATACACTCAAAACACCTTATTAGTCAACTCAAAGGTCCATCAAAGGTCAGATTAGGAGGTGAAAAATAGTATTTTTTACTGCTTAACAGCAGTGGAGGGAGTAGGGCATATTTTTGTTCTCCTTTTTTTGTCCATTGTATATACAGGGGGTATGCCCCTAGTGACACGTTTGTAAAGAGAAACTTTGATATATGTATAGAGATCTTTTGAGTTCAGATGTACCTGTCTTTTGTCTCTTCTTTTCTTGTTACCTCCTTTACTTTGACTGCCTACTATTGGTACCGTCGCTTATTATTGGGACTCGGATGCTCTTTGAGTTGGCCTAATAATAGTTTAAGGTCGCTTTATATCTGTACATGAAGGTAAAGTTCGTAATTTATTTTCCCCCTTGCTGATTGTCAAGAGGGGAGGTGTGTCAGGCCTAGGCCTGGTGATAAAGAATGGATCATTATATATTTTTGTTTTTTTTTTCTTTTCATTTCTTTTCTCTTTTTTTATTCTTTTTGTACTACTATTTTTCATTACAAGAAAGGAAAAAATAATGCAATAGGGAAAGTAAATAACTGAAAGAAAAATCTACGACTAAAAAAAATGCCCCAATGTAAGAGCGTGGTGGAATAGGCAGTGCAGTATCTTCAACGATCTTCCTGCGATGATGACTTCATTATTCTGTATCTGTCCACGAATAAGCAGGGTCTCAAGCTGACTCTTTTTTCAAAATAAAAATGCCCCAGTGTCAAAGTGCAATGGAGCATTTCTGATTTTTGTGAGTACTTGGGTCTATGAGGAATGATATGTGCTTTGACGAATTAGTGTCGAAGAAATTCCTTGATACTGTTTACTGATCCGAGAAGATTGTTTAGCCATATCAGTCATATACTAGGGTTCTACCTTCGATGGTGATCATCTTATCCCATAGTTAGTAGTAGAGGGTGAGCGATAGATAGTAAGTGGTTGCATCAGTCGTCATTCACGAGTTTTAGGTTTCATATCTGAGGATATCTTAGGAGGGTTCTGATTCACTGTCCGAAAATACATATTAAGGGTGAAAGAGGAGTGAGGCTTAATGATGTGAGGGATTAGTTTGTATCTAATAATTTTGAAAAGAAATAAGTAACAGTCTGTCATATTTCGATACCATCAAAGTCTCACATTCTATGGTTAGTAGGAGTTTGTCTTCCTCCTACCACCTTATGACAATATCTAGTAGTATCGGGACACCAAGGATGCCCTCACAACTTGCTTATACTTTTCTAATAAGATTACTAGGAATGTCCTCACGATTTTCCTATGCTTCCCTGGGCTCATTGACTTGTTCGCCGGTTGTATTGCTCTCGCTCAATTATGTATATGTATATGTTTTGAAAGTAACCTGCTGACGCAAGAATGATGAGTTTTGATTGAACCTAACATCTTTATTTTTTGTACTCTAACATCTCCTCCAATGGCGAGAGAAAAAGGGTGTGAATCAGATGTTACTTTTACTTTTGGAAGAGGTTAGGTGTTCCACTAGTCCTTTTGATCAGATTGCCCGAATAAGAAGGTAGGCAGTGAGTCAGAAGCCTTCAAGGATATCCTGGGAAATGAAGACGTACGACCAATGAATGAGTCTCGATGACTACGAGGGTGGTAGATATAAGTAGCTGATTATGGGATAAGATGATTATGATGCTAAGGGTAGTATTTCCTGAGGGTGTTCAAGGGGTTAGGGAGCGCTTCCCCGTCCTGGTTCACCTACTTGTACGCGTTCCCTGGGTATGCTACTGCTATGACATATGAGCCTTCCCAGTTCGGTTTTAGTTTTCCCTTTGGATGGGCATGTTTGGAAGGCATAATTTTCTTTAAGACTAATTCTCCAATTTCGAAAGTTCACTCGAGGACTTTCTTATTGTAGGCTCTGGCCATCCTCCTCTGGTATACTTGAGTATGATCAGCTACCCTTAGACACATCTCATCGAGTTGTTCTAGCTTCGCGAGCAAAGCAACCCTCCTTTCATCTAAGGATAGCTTATCATCAAGTTGAACACGTAAGGATGATACTCGCATTTCGTAGGGAAAGACTATTTCCATCTCATACGTGAGGAGATAGGGAGTTTGGCCAATGGTCGTGCAAATAGAAGTTCTATAAGCCCAGACTGCTTCTGGTAGTGGTTCAGACTAGTCAGCTCCATTGCTTTTCTCCACTGTTCATTTTAGAATTCGGATTAGAGTTTTATTTGTGGCCTCTTCTTGTCCATTTCCCTGGTGGTAGAATGGCGATGAGTGGTGTAGGTCGATGTCGAATCTCTTACATAGTCTCTTCATCTTTTCTACGATGAATTGCGGTCCATTATTGGTGTCGAACATCCTGGGTACCCCAAAGTGGGTGATGATGTTCCGAATGACAAACTTCACGAGCGTAGAAGCAGTGATTCTGACATATAACTCAGCTTCTGCCTATTTGGTGTTATATTCGGTCGCTGTGAGTATGAATGCATGCTTGTGAGTATTCACGACCACGTCTATGAAGGGTTCGATAACGTCGAAGGCCCACAATAAGAATGGCCATGGTGAAGTTATAGGGTTCAATGCAACTGACAGAGTTTTGATGATTGCGGCATGTTCTTGGTATTGTTTGCAGCATTGGACATAGAGGTGGCAATCCCTTGTCATCGTCGGCCAGTCGTAGCCTTACCGTATGATCTGATCTGTGAATCTTTATCTATAGGCATGAGCATCATAGGCACTGGCGTGTGCTTCTTAGATGATGTATTGTCCTTCAGTAGTCATAACGCACCGCGGTAGTACCCCTGTAGTGAAGGCTTCTTTGTATAGTGTCTCGCCCAAGATGCGAAACCTTGCACATCGGTTACTAATAATTTTTCGTTCAATCTTTGTAGCATAAGGAAGGATATGGTGATGCTTCAGGAAGTTTCATATATCGAAATACCATGACTGGCCATCGTCAGTTGGTGATTTCTCGAATCTGAAGGTTGCAACATCGGCTTCTTTCTTCATGGAGTTGCCTAAGGTAAGTTGCACTTCATTCATGACAACTTCTGGTCCAATTGGCAGTTTCAATTTTATTTGTCGAGTAACTTCATGTGATGGTGTCATTAATCTCTTGATGAAGAATGATTTGGTGTTCTGTCCGACTCGTATATGACTGACTGAGGCTAGTGTGGCGATAGAGTCTGCGAGCTCGTTCTCCAATCTTGGGATGTGCGTGAAAGAGATTCTTTCAAACTTCATTATCAAGAACTGAGCTATTTCCAGGTATGCCATCAGTCTTCTTTCTTTGGTCTTTCATTCCTCGATGACTTGTGATATTACAAGCTTGGAGTCACCGATCATCTTCAACTACTTGACACCTAAATGTATCATTGTTCATAATCTAGCAATGAAGGCTTCATATTCAGTGACATTATTAGTGACTGGGAAGTCGAGTTGAAAGGCTTTAAGTATGATGACTCCTTCTGGGCTTAGCAGGACTATCCTGATGCTTCTTCCTTTGTGATTAAGAGCACCATCGAAGTAAAGGGTCCATGAAGTCTTGTCGGGCTCTTCGTTGTGAATTGAGAGGAGATCTTCATTGGGAAAGTCTTTGTGCACAGGCTCATTGCCCGGGAGTGGAAGGTTTGCGAGGTAGTCAGCGATCTCTTGTCCTTTGATGGACTTTTGCGTGACATATGTGATATTGAACTCTTGTAGGAGCATATGCCATCAGACGATCTTTCCAGATGTAGCAGGCTTCTAGAAGATGTAATTCAGAGGGTCCATATGCGCTAGGACTAGTATCTTGTGTGCTCCGAAGTAATGTCATAGTTTCGTTGAGGCCCATACTAGTGCAAGGCTTGTCTTCTCTATTGGCGTGTATTTGTGTTCGTACTCGACCATCATTCTGCTGGGATAGTAAATGGCCTTCTTTCTCTTACCTTCTTCTTTATATTGTTCGAGGATTACTCTCATAGCCTTGTCATTTGCTGACACGTAGAGAATCACCTTCCAGAAACTGGAGGTGATAGTATTGGCGGGTTGAGGAGATACTTCTTAATATTGTCAAAGGCTTGCTGACACTGGTCATCCCTATATTCGGCTCCTCCTTTAAGTAGTCTGTAGAAAGGATCGCATCTATCTGAGTGTTAGGAGATGAATTTCCTGATGAATTGCAGTCTTCCTATCAGGCCTTGTAGTTCTTTGATGTTGCTGGGAGGTGGCATCTTGAGAATTGCTCTGACCTTTATCGGATCAACTCCGATTCCTCCCTTGCTAACTATGAATCCTAGTAATTTTCTGAAGGTTACTCAGAACACACATTTCTTTAAATTCATCTTTAGCTGATACTTCTCTGATCTCTGTAATACCAGTTGTAATGCTTCAACATGTCCTACCCAAGTCTGGGGCTTCACTAGTATGTTTTCGACGTAGACTTCCACGCACTTATTCATCATGTCATGAAAGATAGCAATCATGGCGCCTTGATACGTGGCTCCTGCATTCTTGAGCTCAAAAGGCATGACGACGTAGCAGTATGTTTCCCATGGCGTAGTGAAGGAAGTCTTTTCTTGGTTGAATTATGCTAGCTTGATCTGATTATATTCGGAGAAACCATCCATAAAGGATAATATCTCATGTCTGATAGTATTATCGACCAGAGTGTCGATGTGAGGGAGCAGGAAGTCATCTTTTAGGCATGCCTGGTTGAGGTTCTGAAGTCTACATCCCTAACTGTGCAATCTTTCTTGGCGATAGGTACTATGTTTGCAACCCATTTGGGGTAGAGGACGACTTGTATGAATTTGGCTTTATGTAGCTTGTTAACTTCCTCCTTGACTTGTAGCGTTGTCTGCGGATGCATTCTTCGGAGTTTCTGCTTGACGGGTTTTGCATCGGCTCTAGGACTAAGAGGTTTTCTACTAAGCTTGGGTCCAAGCCAAACATATCTTCATAGGACCATGAGAAGGAGCTGAGGTGATCTTGAAGGACTTAGTTAACCTGTTGCCGCTCATTAGGGCTAAGTGTTACACTGATTAGTAGCTTCTTGGGCTTCTCCTCGGTGCCAAAATTAATTTCTTCGGTAGGTTTTGCAGCAGCTTGAGTTTGCTCGTTGAAGCATTTGATGACCCGTTTGAAGTCCTGTGTCTCCTCAGCGGCTAGTGCTCCTTCATCGTCAGTGAGCTCATACACTGTAAAAGGTCTACACTGTGGGGTTAGTTTTGTGAGAGGTAACCCTTCATCGGTGTAATTTATGACCGCGACATTCTTAGTCAGGTATAGGTCGAGGCTATTCATCCTTCTCTCGAAGTCGTGGAGTATCTCGTCAGGTATGATTACAGGCTTCTCACTTCGTCGAGATGCTCGACGCCTTCGTGAGGAAGAGGCACTACGGTCACTTCAAAATGAGTCAAAGCAGGGTTCTTCGATGTTGAGGGTAGGACGATGACCGCATGTGATCATGTCAATTATTCGTTCCTTGATTCCATTGGCATGTCCACTACTCGTAGCCTCAGGAGAAAAGTCTTATCGTTGGTCGCTGAATGGGTCTAGGATGAAGGGCTCCCTCCCTTTTCTGTGGTCTTCTAGTTTTTTGGGATTTTCTATTTTTAAATTTTTATGGGTTTTAGAATTTTCTATTTTTTTAGTTTTTGATAAGAGATATGGTACAGGGTCGGTTACCTGAAGAGGAACCAGCGGAGAGGCTTCTCCTAATTTAAAAATTTTGATGGCTGCTAGAGCCGTTCATGCAAGTCTTCAGATGATGTGGACCCGTTCAAAATTTGGCATTTTTTTTATAGTCCTCATCTGGGGTGATCCTCCTGATGAGTGAGGATGGCAATAGTCCGACTGATTTTCTTTCTTCTTCTATTGTGTGAACTATTTCATCCTCGAAAAGGGCGGTGAGACAGTAGTTGTCTAGGCTCTCATCTTCAGAATCGGACTGAAGATGTTCCCGCTGCTGAAGTTGTTCGAGACATTCTTCTGGACCAGTGAGTTCTCAGCTTTCTACCTCGTAGTATGCTATGATGTGTATGCATGTGTGATAGTGTGGCTGATATAGATGAGAAATACAAGGATCTCCCCAAGAGCATTCCCACCCTTGGTCCTCAGGAGCGAGGTTACCGTCGTTGAAGTCAAGGTTGTCTTCTTCCCCTGACTGCTCTTAAAAGCCTTGGGCTAATTGTTCTGCTAATTCAAGCACCGGAAGATCTATCCAGCAGTCTTCATCATCACTCGACGGTGGTTGCCATTCTTCTTCTAGTGAGTTTCAGAATATCAAAAGTTGCGCTGCGTCTAGAGATTGAGGAGCGTCGAGCTCTAGTTCTTGGAATTTTATAAAGGCGACATGATGATCTTTCACCCTTGTAGATCGTCATATCTCACATAGGAGAGCTCTTTCGCACTGTATCAAAATAGATGCGCACAAGCTATAATAAGGTGACTCTGGGTAAGGGCAACGACGCGGGCACCGCCAATTATCCAGTAAGGATTGATAATCAAGTTCGTCATCAGAATCTAACCCTTCACTCTGGGAGTGATTGATCTCCTCGAGCAGCTTCAACCGTTCCGCTCTTAGCTGATATCCAAGTTCTATATTAGTAAGACTGGTCCAATAGTCTTCTTCTTCGCTCGACATTGAGAGTCAGTCCTCTCTTTTCAGTTCATGAGGTTGGGATGACTTTGGTTATTCCTTATTTCCCAAAGCAGCGATGTGGAAGTCCTCCTCGTCGGTCGACTCCCAATCTTCTATGTGCAGCTCACATTATGGTGGTTCTCTTCTTTCAGCAGTGCAGGGTTCCTCAGTATCAAAAAGCGGTCCTATGCCCTCAAGTGGCTTGTCGATGTCTTCGTCACTTTGGTTCAAGCTTGTCAGGTCCACGAAGGCTTTAACGATCTCCTCGACTTCAGTTGCCTATGGTTCAGTGAGGGATGTTTCCTTTCTCCTTGGCACATTAGATTTTTTGGTAGTTCCGTAGATGAAATGGTTGTAGAGTGACCATTTAGGTGAGGTTGGTAGGAGGTCGGTTTGCTTGCCGTCTGACTGGTAACCCAATCCAGTGTGCTTACGGACTTTCTTTAGAACAACAGGCCCTATTCGTCCTTGTCGATTCTTGTCGAGTCCCGTATGTGGGATGTATCCGAGCTGGTACATGAGATCTCATCCCTTTGTCGCGGTGGGGTTTATATCATATAAGCGGGTAAGGTCAGGTCCAGCTGCTCTCTTCGTTAATCTTGATGGAGGCAAACTAGGGTGAGTAACTTTTGCTATTGCGGTATCGTCAGGTGATCGTACCTTTCTGATGTGGCTGATGGATAGGAAGGAATCATTAGCTGTTGGAATACTTGTCGCGTAATCAGTTTTTGCTTCTTTAAGGGGCGCATCAGCATATATTCTAACAAGAGTCTTCGTGCCAGAACTTAATGCATTGATGATATGTAGATGCTGCAGGTTTCATGGACTCCAGCCACTTCCTTCCTAGGATTAGATTGTAGGTACTAGACGAGTCGGAGACATGGAATGTAACGCCATTAGTGACCGGTCTAAGGTGGACTTGCAGCTTGATGGTTCCTTTAACAAAACGTCGGGACCCATCATACACGATGAGGGATAAAGATGAGGGCTTTATGTCCTGCTCGGTATATTCAAGCGTCTTGAGTGTGGTTATGGGACATATATTAAGCCCCGCTCTTGTGTCGACTAGTGCATGCAGTACTGAGAAGCCTCTAATCATAACTGTCAGGTATATTGGGGTGGAGCTCCCGCACAATGATTCCTTAGGCATATCAGCCTCAGTGAAAGTGAGCGTCGGAGGTTGTGCCATGACTGAAGCGATTTCATGTAGCTCATCCAAGGTGGTATCTTCATTTAAATGTGTCTCATTCAGCGTCTCTATCAATAGTCTGTGGTGTTCCAAGGACTTCTTGATGAGCTCAAGGATTGATATCTGCGCTGGTATTTTCTCGAGTTGCCACAGAAGATCATATTCCTGGCATGGCTCTAGAGTTGGCTCTTTGCTGGGGCGGTGGGCTTTGTTGACATTTGGCTGAGTCGGCGGAGGCACTGGTCTTGGAACTGGAGGCGGAGGGATTGTGTAAGGAGGTGGAGGTAGGTTTTCCACTTGTTCCCTTGCTATCTTTTCCGACGACTAAGCGTCTTCGTTCTGCTTTTCCTAAGAGAATGGTGGTGGTGGGTAATGGGTTCCAAATTTGAGGACCGGGCCCATTAGTCGTTGATGATGGGGTGTTGATGATCCTGCTGTGGTACTTGTTGTGAATGGTGCAAAATTTATGGAAGGAATGTGCGGAGGAGCTATGTCATTCCATGATGGGAGATATTGAGTGTAATCTTCCTCTTCCAGAAAAGTAGAGATCAGGGCTTCTTCCTTGTTGGATCCTTCGCTCGACTGACTGATCTTAGCCTCGGGGTAATGTTCTGTTGTAGCCTCATGTTGCTATCTCGAAGTATTCTGGGTGACACTGTCGACCCATCCCGCAATTTGCTCGACAGTTTGGAGGACATGGTCTTCGTATTCGAGTTTGGAATCAGACGGTGATGGAGTTGGTTGTGGGTTTGGAGGAGTGAGAGGCTCGGGCGAAGGTTGATGGAGGTTCGATTTCCGCGCCCTGAATGATTGGACTTGGGTTTGGGTAAAATTTAGGTAAGAAGGTGAATTTAGGGCTGTGACCCGAGTGATTGAGGTGGAAGGCTGTGGCCGAACAACTGAGGGCCTTGGAGGCTCTACTGGGCTGACAATGGCAGCAGGTGGGGGAAGGCGAGTGATTAAGGAAGAAAGATGGAAAGAGGCTCGATCGGGAAGCTCTACTGTGGTGATGTGGGATACTAGCCCTTGGTTGTAATTCGGCATGGGGTTGTTAACAATTCCAAAGTTTTGCAATGGCTGGTTGTGAGAATTGCGGAGAGCTACCTAGTCGATCTGGTTTCTATCACTCATATCGTAGATTACGTCTCGAAGAGCTACCCAATAATACGGCCAACTCATTAGCTACAAAGGTGAGTTTTAAGTAGGACTTTACTTATAGGAAGAATCTTCCCTTATTGTATTTTTCTATCTCATCATTAATTACTCTTAAAAAAATGTTCCCATTATTAATTATTATGGTGAAATACATGGTTTATAGAGTGCTCTGCAGATTAAATATAACATGAGCCATCTGAGATGGAGACAAGGAGAGAGGAATGCTTGCTAGATATAAGTATTATCTCATCTGGTTCAACGGTGAAAAAGTATATCAGATTGATTGTAGAAAATCCAGTCTTTATGATCTTTGGAATAGCACTATAGCAACATAGACTCCAACTGCTTCAGCTGTTTATACTAATATGCTAAAACAAAGTAGGTGAAGCCTGTCATCATATATATCTATATAAATCTAAGCTTATTGCATAATTGTAGATTGTTGCCTTTAATAACATATAGCATTTTGTATGTGATGAAGCAGAGAAAAAAGGCCAACAATATCGATAAAGAAAAATGCCAAAAATGTTTTAGATGTATATCCGTGTACGCATGCATGATGCCCAAACTGTAGATAAATACACAAACCAAACAAAGTATTTAACATCCCATGGAGAGCTAATTATTTGAGACTTTTTCAATGACCTGCAATTTCTCCATATATATGTATAGGTTGGTGTTACTACCACACCACTTTATATTATAGCCACCTCACTTAAACAAAGAAACTGCAAAATATGAGAACTGTAATTGGCTCCTTTTATTATTTTATTGGTTAGGGTTCTTGTATTTGTTTTTGTCTTTGTAACTATTGGCTTGAAGACTAAAAGCTTCTATAAAATAAACCTTACCATATATATATGTGTGTGTGTGTGTGTGTGTGTGTATATATATATATATATATATATATATATATATCGAGAGAGAGAGAGAGAGAGAGAGAAATACAATGGAAGGTTGACAATGTTGCAACCTCAAGGCTGCTATATTCTGTGCTGTAATCCAACATTGTTGCTATTCCTCACTCTAAAATCTTTGATATAAGGTTTGTTTTTGTTATATTTTATTTATTGAATATTGAAATATAGAAGTTGTTTGCATTAATATAACAGTAATATCGTGGTGTCAAACAATTTTGTCTCACAAGGATTGTGAGCAGAAAACTGCACTCTGATGAATAGAAGTTTCTAATTTTTTGTTTAATTTTTTGGACATTATATATATATACTTGTAGATGTTTTTAGCCTTTATCTGCAAATAACATCATGCTGTTGTAGGCACTCTTTCGAGTACTTTGATAGAGATGAGGCAATAATAGCTCATTTGGTCAGGGAATTGATGCTTTCAAAGGGAATCTCATTGAGCTTTCTTTGCAAGGTTGAGGTGAGTTGTACCAATTTATTGTTGGTAAATTGATGAGGTAATAGACTAGCTATATTTTAGATAATAGTTATAATTATTTCTTATTCTTTAGTTTCCATTGTAGCTGTTTGCTCATCCACTTAGGGATAGGGACCTGTTGATGATTCTAAAGTAAGATAGACTTCGCCAGATTTTATTGGGCCATTCTATTATATTCTTATGTTCTAATATGCAGGTCTAGCTGCTATATTTTGGTGTTTTAATATGTATTTTTCATGTAGGTGAAGAGCTTTCCAAGAAGAAAGCTACTCAAGAATATCAAATCAAAAAGTTAAGGGCATAGGTGTGGGATCAGATATCTCTATTTTCTCAAATATTTGAAGTTAATTCCATTCTTGTTGTAGGCATTTAATCATTCACGCTTTATTTTTTTCTCGTGTGTTTATATGTGGGGGATCTAGATCAGAGAATTTGAAGAAGAAAAGCAAAGGCTTAATTCCAAGCTTCAGGTATTTAAATTTGGGCGTTAGTAATATATTTCAAAATTGGTTCGAAAGAATTAAAGCAATGACCTTATAAATAAAATTACAAAGAAAAATTGGCCGATTCCTATCAAGAGAATCCACACCTTGTTCTTTAGAGTTGTGCTTAATAATAGTAGTTTCTTCGTTTGTTTGCCTTGCATGGGTTCCCTTCTAGTTACTACATAAACTTTTACCTACTTTTACAGTCTGAAATATTTTCTTTCTTCTGCAATCTATAGTGAACATTGGTCTAATGAGCATTGCTGGCCTAGACTTTGAAGCAGAGGATGTTCCGCCTAAGCAACCAGTTGAAGGGCTTGCTTTTGAGAATAAATTATTGGTGCCAATTGTACATATTGAAGTAGCTTTTTTAATTATAATACTAGTGTTTCATTTCAGTTTAGATTCCCACTTATATAATGCAGTTTTTTTTCTTAACATTTTATTATATGAAGTCATTTTCCAAGGTAAATCATTGAAGTGCATTTCAGGTTTGCTGTAAAAAGCAGATTAGCAGGAGGTATATGGTTCACTCAATGAGCCATCCACTGAATGGTTCATAACTAGTAATTTTTCTCTAACGCTTTTCTGATTTGGTGGCTCTCATTGTAAGCAAATCATGGTCTCAATCCCCAAATATTATGAACCTATTTTCTCAATCTTAGATCAGGAGGTATATGCCTTAGTGTTTGGTTTATCCCAAAGTCTTCAATATTCTTCCTATAATGCAACTTTTTCTTTTGATTTTGTATTTCTTTATCATTATAATGACACTAAACACTTATATTGGCTTGATTCTGGTTGCTTTTTGCAGAGGAACTTGATCCAAGAGGCAACAACCTTTTGTTAGATGTTCTAAAGCCAAATCCAAAACATGCTTTCCTTCAAAAAAAGGTTAGTCTTTTTTCTTTCAATCATGTTTACCTTGGGCTTTCTTTTTGTTAGTTAACCCTGTATTTAAACTTGAGCAAATTAGTTAACCCTGCATTTAAATGCAATAATTCCTTCTTATAACTATGCTTTTTTATTGTTTGTCTAAAATTTTAAGTAGTTCTACTTTATTATTGGACAATTTATATTTTGTGACAGCCCAGATTTTAGCACTCTGAAACTCGTGCCATCAGCACGATCCTCCAGACCGTGCCCCAAAGCTATGCACGGAACATTAGTATAACAAGCAATAATAAAGAGATAAAGCAAATAATTACATAAAGCATAAAAAGTTAATATGCCCAACTGGCACATTCAAAAGACTGTTCTACTTTCATGCCACTGCATGAACATAGAACCGACCTGAACCGTCGGTGATAAACAGATCACCCCAGATGGTTCGCCAAAAGAATAATTCAATTTAATTATATTATTTATCAAAATAAAGGCTTGACATACCAAGCCGTACAATTAGCTCTCAAAAACTACTCTCTGTCAAAGTACACAACAGAGTCTCCTAGAAGAAGTCCTCAGGAGGAGGCTCCAACTCGTCTCCAGGCACGTAATCCGAATCACCCGGATCTACGTCTCCCAAAGCCTCAGTTGCTGCAAACAAAGGACCTGCGACGTATAGTCTAAAGGGGTGAGCTACATCCTAGCTCAATAGGGAACAATCACAATGAACATATAAATTAAAATCTCACATATATTCCATGATATTCTAAGCATGATGAGTCTATGCATTTGCTAGAAAAATAGTTTAAAAGCTGATGATTTGCATTCAAGTTTACTGATACTTTGCATGTCTTACTTTACTGTTGATTTATCATGAATGACACTGAACAGGCCTAAAGCAAAACTTAAATCTTCAACTTAAGTAATCCCCGAGCAATATAGCATCGAGCCCCGATGAAATACCCACCATCGTCGCCTAAATAGATAGTTGTAAAAATGTATTCCCTAGGAATACTACCCAAGCCCCTTTCTCACTAGGCAGCGGGGTTAAATCTCACTCAATATCCCTGGGATGTGCTTACTGTGTACGGATAAACCTCCGCACTGGTGTACGGATTGGCCGCCGTACCGGTCACGGATATCCTATCGCGTCAGTCGTGGGTATCCCGCCATGTCGGTGGGGTATTCTAAACAAACCTCAAATAACAAAAATAATATGTGCTTTACATATAGTTATTCACCGTGTAAATTGCTATCTTATATCAGTTAAACCTCAATAGTAATTATTCAATCATATATACATCCCTGGGATGTATAGCGTACTCGCATCGCACTGATGCCTTTATTACTTTCTCATCTCCTGGGGATGTCTCATTCTCATTAGATTACTTTATCTTAGTTACTCGCATCACACAGATGCCTTTATCACATTCTTGGTGTCACACACACACCCATTTTCACAAAGCTTTTCATAGTTAAAATATTTTCAATTCTGATAAACATATCACTACATACATGCTCTTGCAATTAAAGTATATGTTCAAGGTATTCCCTACCTCAAGTATCTGAAGGTCCAAGCATCAAGGTCTCACGCGGCTCCTCATGCTCGCTTTCACACGTACCACCTATGGTACATCACAACACATGCAATACATCACTAAAGATGTAATAAAGAAAGTCCTAGACCCTCCATCAATCTCAAAGTAAAACTAGAAGGTTTAGTAAAATTGCCAAAGTCGATTAATCAATTCCCAAAATCGATTAATCGAAACCCAAATCGATTAATCGATTCCCAAAATCGATTAATCGAGATTCAAATTTGATTAATCGATCCCAAATTGATTAATCGAAGTCTCTAACATAATAAGGTTGATTCTCAAATCGAGTGATCGAAAATCCGAAATCGATTAGTCGATCCCAAATCGATTAATCGATTTCCTCAGGTCTTGTTTCTCCAGCCACTGGAGGTACCCAGTCGATTAGTTGATTTCTAAATCGATTAATCGACCTTCCAAATCGATTAATCGAAATCCAATTCGATTAATCGAAATCGGGCATCCTTGACTTTTCAACTTCCAGACCAAAATCGATTAATCGAATCCCAATTTCGATTAATCAATTTGGCCCAATTCAGCCCCCTTTCGAGCTATTCTTCCAAAACCCATTCCCTTTCTTTTTTTCCTTCTTTTTCTAAGCCTTTAATCTATCCTTTAACCCTCCTTGACTGAATTTAATCATCTACAATCTATGCATTAACTTCAATTAAAACTCACCTCAATAAATCCCTTAAAGGATTGATTTGTTGGGTTTGGTGGTTAGGGTTCTAGCTTTTGCTTCAACGATCCTAACGCGTTGAATCCGGCAATCAATGCTAACTCCTCTTGATTTGCATTAACATCTAGCTTTCATAACTCCTCTTTACTCCCTCTCTCTCTCTTCTTAATTCCTTCACCAACCAAGACAAAAAGGTTTCTAGGGTTATTAAAACCCTTATATCCTTTCTCCTGCTTGTGTGTTAAACACATACACCAGAGATAGGTGTACATGACCACTAACTCACACTATGCATCACGCTTAGGTCACATTTGTACTATGTCAGCTCATCACTCCATGAGTTCATTGTTTGACCATCACTTGGTCAACCCTACGACCAATTGGGCACGAATCCCGAGGTCAAAGTTAAACGCTCAATTTTTCGAGGAAGATTTTGATAAATTTTGGAATACTTTGTATATATTAAATTCATATATATAGTTTTCTTTTTGACAAATTTTGTTACTAACATTACTAAAAATTTATTTTATTTTTGCTACTAACATCTAACATTTAGATTCATCAAACTAGAAGTATTTTTCTCCCAAGTTTGGGGGAAAATTTTTTGAATTTTTTTTGCAGATTATATCCCAATTACTAACATAGCAATAAAATAGATAGCTTTTTCTGTATGTCCCTTGTTTTGCACAATGAGGACATTGTCCTATTAAAGTTTGGGGGGGGGGGGGATACAAACTTTTGTTAGTTTAGTTTACTTTTTGTTAGTTTTTAGTTTAGTTTTTATTTAAAATTTCTTATTTCAAAAAATAAAATAAAAAAATTTAGTGAATCATTATATGCAAATTATGAAAAAATATAAAAATCCGAATTTCTTAACAAACCATCATAGTAGTAGTTCAAAAATTAAAATAAAGAGTTACAATTCAAAGTAAAACATCTCTAGAACACTGTATCAGAAGAATGTTTGAAACTATACAATTGATTTGAACTGTAAAATATTTTAGATTATAGTTTCAAAATTATATAATCAGTGAGCTATAGAGTCTATTTCCTCTTTATTCTGAGAAAGTGACTGTTTTTATTTATGCTAAATTTCCTTGAACTTCTCTACTATCTAAAATCTCATAATGTTGAATTTAGAATCAATATATTCTATGATTATAATAATTTATTTGTTTAGAACTGTTTATTAAATATATCAAAGCAATAAGTCATCCATATTAGTAAATCGTGAAAATGACTGAAGGCCATCTTTTGTTAAACCAGAGCCAAAAAGCTAAAATCCCATAATATTTTACCATTTAAACTCATTAAAAGCCTAAAGACTAAATTTCTTTGTACCAAAATTTTATAAACTCTTAACCATATGTACTGTCCAAAACTTTCTATCCTTAACCCTTATAATTTCTGAGAGTTTAGAATAGAAAGAAGGGAAGAAAAGGGAGTAAAAGGAGTATAAGTTAACAGATAAGGGATCTGCTGAAGAGAGTACAACTGAGAAAGAAATGTATGAAAATATGAAAGAAGAAAAGAAAAAGAATGAAAAATCGTAAAAGATGATTTTATCAAAAGAGAAGAAAAAAGCTTCCAAACTGAAAAAAAAAAAGAAAAAAAATGGAATTTACAAAAAGAAAAAAAATAAATGGGAAGAAGTTATCCAAAATAAGGATACTTACTGAAACTGAAAATTAAAAGAAGAAGAGAAGGAAGAGCTAAACTCTTGGAATAATTTTGAATCCTCTTTACCTTTTTCTTTGAAACCTTCTAAAAATCCAAAGCCCCATTACAAGCCGAAGGAAAGACCTTTGTGATTTATGATTTGCAAAAATATGAGTCTAGCATAGATATATGAGATAGATACTATGAATAAATAAAGAAATTATATGAAAAAAATTGATTATCCTTTTCATGAGATTTATCTTTTTAGCTGATTGTCCTTTGAATTTCACGAACATATCATATTATGAGAACCCAAAATTTTGATTATTTTTTAGAGTATACCAATAAGTGAGAGTTTGGATACAAAAATGTTTTCTAAAAACTGCAGTTTAGAAAAATCTATGACGAATAAACTTTTCGCTGATATGCACACACTTCAAGCTATACAAGAATTGAAATTATTGAGCTGATCAAAGATAATTGCGATGATGGGAAGCTAAGGATAAAAGATTTGAAATATTTAGAAATAATGAATATATAATGACTAACTTAATAATTAGTAGTATAAAAAAAAGTAGTTTATATTTTGAATTTTTAGTTTTGAATTTTTTTTTAAAAATCCAAAAATATTTTAAGTTTGTATGTAACTTCACTGAAAACCTTCAGGACACTACAACTCCTCCACTAGGGATCACCTAGGGGTTTAAAGGCTTGTTGCATCTTCTAAATGTAATCGTGCTCCCTATGAAAGTGGCATTTAAATTTAAGTTTTAAATATTTTATGTTTCCTTGTTTGCTAGGGACTAGCAAAACTTAAGTTTGGGGGTGTGATCAGTCACATAATTTATCATTTTATCACCCTTAACTTAATGATGCTAGGACTTAGTTTGCTACTAATGAGTTACTGATGTGCAGATATTAGAGATAAGCAGTAAATTAGAGCCTAACTGTTAATCTTTGTCAAAATAAACTCAAAAATAAGAAAAACGATTGAGAAAAAAAGACGATTTCCCACTACTAAACGCTAGAAAATTGTAGTTTACAATTCTTCAAAATAGACAAAAAGGAGAAAAGCGATAAAGCGTAATCCAGAGAATAATTAACTATGAGGAAGCTTTGAGAAATAGAAAATTATGATTTACGATTTTCCAAAAAATAAGTCATAAAGAAAGAAATCGCTATTTACGATTTCTTAAAAATAGAAGCTTTCCTACTATTGTTGTAGTTGCTGATCGCGTGAGAACTATCACCGCTATATCCAGAATTAGAAGACTCCTATAATTAAAAGTCTGATGAATCACGGATCTGAGAAGCTTGATAAAGATCTAAATCAGAAGGACTCTACTGCTGCTAAATAAAGAATATTCTAGAAGCGCATCAACTAAAGAAATTAAGGAAGGATAAAATTAGGAATTAGAGTTATATTAGGATACTTTTATTTTTAGTAGTTTCTTTTATTAGAACTAGATTTTTGTAAACCGACTCCTTATGATCTATAAATAAGAGGGCTCGATATAAGAATAAGCATCAAAAAATTTTTGCATCAATTGACGCCTGAGATTGGATTTTCTTTCGATCAAAGTAGTGTATACTAGTTAGAGTAGATTAGATATCAGAGGTTTCTCAAGAGCATTTGATGACTGCAATTGAGTGCTGAAGATTAGTGTAGATATTTATAATTTCTCAGGAGCAATTGATACTGCGGCTAAGGGGTGAAGGATATATTTTACTTTGCTTTCTAGTTTAGATTTTATTTGTTTTGTAAACATCTCTAATTTTTAATTTGAATTGACGACTCAAGTTAGAATTTGCAGATTAGTTTAACGGTTTTTACTTTTCCATCTTCAGTTTGCTAGAGTTTGATTGATGCCCAAATTTTGGGTTGATTGTTGATTAGATTAAATCTGTGTTGATAGTATCTTAGACTTGATTGACGACCAATACTAGGAGACTAGAAATATGGTGTAACGGTACTGTTTATTTTCATAAATATCCAAAAGCCGAAGGTTAAGATTGACGACCTTAATTCGAAGAAGGAGAATTAGGATTTATTTTTATGCACTTTAGTTTAGTAAACCATTCTTTTATTCATATTTCTCCAGTAGATTAGGAAATCTTAAAGATAAATAAAAGTTTTTAAGATAGGGATTTAGATAGAAAATAGAAATAAGAATTAATAAGATAATGAACTTCTTCGTGAGAACGATCCTATGCTAGTACTATAATTTCTATTGTACTCTTGCAATAGGTTAAGACTTGAATTTAATATAATAATAATATATAATAACAACCAAGTCAACTGTCCCTTTTTCTTCTAAAGATATCATCAGTTTGAGTCTCTATCCATTAACCTTGAAGATACGAGTATCTTTGGGATCCTAAATGGTTACAGCCCCATGGGGGAATGCTTCCACAATATTATAAGGTTCGTCCCAACGACTTCGTAGTTTCCCTGGGAATAGTTTTAACATCAAATTATATAACCAAACTTGTTGGCCCGACTCAAACCTTTTTCTCAGAATATTCTTATCATGAAATGCTTTGGTTTTGGCCTTATAAATTCGACCATTTTGGTAGGCATTATGCATATTTCCTCTAATTCATTGAGTTCAAGTTTTCGTTGTTCCCCATATGTATCCAGCTCGAAATTCAGTGCTTTGATGACCCATAGAGCTCTATGTTCTAATTCCACAGGTAAATGACAGGCTCTTCCATATACCAACCTATATAGAGACATGCCAATGGATATTTTATAGGCCGTCCTGTATGCCCACAAGGCATCATTCAGTCTTAGGGACTAGTCTTTTCTATCAGGCCGAACTATTCTTTTCAGTATCTTCTTTATTTCACGGATGGAAACCTCAACTTGCCCACTAGTTTGCGGGTGATAGGGGTTGCAATTTTGTGAGTAACACTGCATTTCTTAAGCAAGCTCTCAAAATTTTGGTTGCAAAAATGGCTTCCTCTACTTATAATAGCTCATGGAGTTCTGAACCGTGCAAATATATTTTTTCTGATGAAAAAAAATGCCACCTTATTGTCATTTGTTCGTGTAGCTATTGCTTCTACCCATTTTGATATATAGTCAACGGCTACAAGTATGTATATCAATCTGAACAAAGGTGGAAGGGGGCCCATAAAGTCAATGCCCTATACATCAAAGGGTTCTGCGATCAAAATTGGTTGAAGGGGCATCATGTTCCTTCGGGACATTTCTCCTGACTTTTGACACCAATCACAGGCTTGACAAAAATTCTGGGCATCCTTAAATAGCGATAGCCAATAAAATCCTGGTTGTAGTACCTTGGCAGCCGTTTTCCTACCACCGAAGTGGCCCCCAGAAGCATATGTGTGATAAAATTATAGAATATTATGGGTGTCACTATCGGGCACACATTTCCTAGTTATTTGGTTTGTGGATATTTTAGATAGGTCAGGATCCTCCCAAATATAGTATTTTACATTAGCAAAGAAAATATATCTGTCCTGATTATACCAAGTCGGGAGAATCATACATGTTGCCAAATAATTCACGATATTGGCATACCATGGTACTATTGCTTGGATGGCAAAAAGTTGCTCATCCGGAAAAGTATCGTGTAGAGACTCTTTATTGGTGGTTTCAGGCAGCTCTATTCTGGACAGATGATTTGCCACTACGTTTTCAACTCCCTTCTTGTCCTTAATATCGAAGTTGAATTCTTACAAAAGAAGGACCCACCTGATTAGTCTTGGCTTAGCATCCTTTTTAGATAGTAGGTATTTTAATGCAGAATGATCAGAGAAGATAATGATCTTATATCCCAATAGGTACGGTCAGAATTTATCAAAAGCAAAGACTACATCGAGAAGCTCCTTCTCAGTGGTGGTAAAGTTAGCTTGAGCTTCAATCATGGTTCGACTTGCATAATAAATTACATGAGGGGCCTTGTCTCTCCGTTGTCCTAAGACGGCACCTATTGCGTAATCAGAAGCATCGCACATTACTTCAAAAGGTAAGAAATAGTCGGGCGATTGAATGATTGGTGTAGATGAGAGAAGTGCCTTAAGCTTACTGAATGCGTCAAGATAGGCATCATCGAAGTTAAAGGGTACATCATTTGCTAATAAGTGGCATAGTGGTCTCGAGATTTCAGAAAAATCTTTGATAAAGCGATGATAGAAGCCGGCATGGCCAAGGAAAGATCGAATCTATTGTACCAAAGTAGGTGATGGTAGATTTTCTATTACATCGATTTTAGCCATGTCAACCTCTATTCCTCTTTTGGAGGCAATATGTCCTAAGACTATGCCTTCTTGAACCATAAAATGGCTTTTCTCCCAACTTAGTACTAAATTTGTTTCTTCGCATCATTCTAAGACGAGGGCAAGATGATCAAGACAAGAATCAAACGTTCTACCAAATACCGAAAAGTCATCCATGAATACTTCAAGAAACTTGTCTATCATATCATAAAATATTTCCATCATGCGTCTTTGGAATGTTGTAGGGGCATTGCATAACCCAAAGGGCATGCGACGATAAGCGAATGTTCCAAAAAGACACGTGAAGGTAGTCTTCTCTTGGTCTTTTGGATAGACCGAAACTTGATTATTCCCTGAATATCCGTCTAGAAAGCAAAAATACTTCTAGCCCATAAGTTTTTCCAAAATTTGGTCGATAAAGGGTAATGGAAAATGATCCTTACGAGTCATTGAGTTGAGCTTTCAATAGTCAATGCATCCATGCCACCCTGTGATTTCGCGTGATGGTACCAACTCACCGGCTATATTTTCTTTAACAGTAATCCCAGATTTCTTTGGGACTACTTGGATGGGACTCACCCACTCACTGTCAGAAATCGGGTAAATAATACCTACGTCTAGTAGTTTCACGATTTCCTTTTGAACAACTTCCCTCATATTTTTATTTAATCGTCGCTAGCTTTCACGTGAAGTTTTGGCATTATCCTCCAAATGAATATGATGCATACATATCGAGGGGTCAAGCCCTTTAAGGTCAGCAGCAATCCATCCTATTGCACGCTTATACTTTACAATTGTGGCCAATAACCTACTCATTTATTCTTTGTTAAGAGCAAATGAAATAATTATTGGGAGAGTTTTATTAGGCCCAATAAAAGCGTATTTAAGTGTATTGGGAAGCAGTTTCAAATTCAAGGATGGTGCTTTTTGGATAGATGGTTGTAACGGTTCATTGGAAATACTGGGCAGAGGTTCTATCTCTGGCTTCCAAGTTTTGGATTGGAGTTCACAGATAGAAAGTGTCCATCAAATAAATCACCTCCTTCAATTGGTTGTCTGGTTCTTCCAAGTTTGTATACCATAATGCAGCCTGAAGCACATCCTTTGATAAGACTAGAGGTAATGTTTCCTCTACTAATTCTTCAATTTCATCTATGTGAAGCATTTCTCGTCGTCTATTGAAGCCATTTGGTTGGATGTGGTGAAGACATTTAATTGAATTCGCATATCTCCAAAAGAAACTTTCATTACCCCGATTTTACAGTTTATACAAGCATTAGTCGTGGCCAAGAATGGTCTCCCGAGTATAACGGAAATTTGTGTTGGAGATTTCAAACTTGGTTCCATATCTAACACTAGGAAATCAACAGGGAAAATAAATTTGTTGACGCCTTACATCTTCAATAATTCCTACATGTCTTCTTTCTGATCTATCGGCTAACTGGAGAGTTATCGAAGTAGGCCTCAAATCTTCTAGTCCCAATTTTTTGTAAATAGAGTATGGTAGCAGATTTACACTAGCTCCCAGATCCAAAAGTGCTTTATTTATTGCATGATTGCCTATGATACATAGAATTATAGGCACCCCAGGATCCTTAAGCTTGGGAAGAGTTTTAGCTTACAAGACTAAGCTTACTTGCTCTGTCAAGAAAACTTTTTGCGAGACATTGTTTCACCATTTTCATTTCTGTGTACACATCTCTTTTAAGAATCTTGCATAGGCTGGGACTTGTTTAATTACCTTCAAGTGGGATAAATTGATCTTTACCTCTTTGAAGATCTCAGTAATTTCCTCTAATTTTTTTGGATTTTTATCAAAAGGGGATGGTGCACCAAAAGCATTTGGAAATGGTAACTTTGGTACATAGGGTACATCGGTCACAGATTTAGGTGTATCGTCATCTTTATTTTATACATTTTTTTATTTTTTGTTTTCTAATTTTTTTAGTTTTTCTTGTGGGAGAGTCTCTTCTTTGGCTTCATTCTCTTTTTCTATGGTCGTAGGGACAACTACTGGGATAGGCATCTCTACTCTATTGTCAACAGTCCGGCCACTCCTCAAGGTCTGAAGAACTTGAACTGTAGGAGTTAGTGTTTGCAAGCTCGTTGGTTACTCTCTCTTCCCTCCCACTGCGAGGCTAATTGCCCGATTTGGGTTTCTAGATTTGTAATGGGCTGAGTACAAGAGTGTAAGTTTTGAGAGATCTAAGACAACTTGGCTAATTCCCTAGAGCGATGGTGGGCATGTTGTTGCTAGTCCTGGAGGATTTGGAGTATAGTAGCACCATCATTTCCATTTTGAGGATATGGCTATTGCACAAAGGATTGGTATGCGCTATATGACTGTTTAGAATTCAGAGAATGCTGTGTGTATGTATAAGATAATTCTTATCGATTTACCCTTGGAAAGCCATAATGATTATCCCACTGAAAATTATAAGAATTTTCAGCACTACCCCACTAAGAGGCAAAGGCCTGCTCTGTCTCCAACATGATTGGATACTAGGGAGTAGTTGGGAATTCCATTGGGGAATAAGTCATATTGAGATTCAGCCAAAATATTTCATCACGGCCTTGCATCTTAAATATTATATATAAAGATATATATATATATATTAAAGAAAGCAGGGAGAGAGACAAATCTGAGCCTCTCATTTCTGTGGCCAGCAGAAATGTTGAAACTTTTGATTCGTTGCTTCGAGTAAACCTGCAAAAGCTTTAATCAAAGAAAATTAAAAATATAAAGAAATATAAAAAGAGAAAGATAAATACTTGTTTTCTGAAATTAATATATATATTTTATAAAATGCTAATCCCCGGTAGCGGCGCCAAAAACTTGATCGCTGATTATATATGCATCTAATTAAGTCTTAACCTATTGCAAGCGCACAATGGAAATTATAGCATCACATATGATCGTTCCCACGAGGATAGGTTTTTATACGTGTATATATTAATTTTTTGAAAACTTATACTTATCTTTTTAAGTTCCTAAACCATTTGAGAAACATGAATAAAAGAATAGTTTCTTAAACTAAATTACAGAAAATAAATCCTAAATCTTCCTTCTTTAGATTGTGGTCGTCAATCACAATCTTCAGCTATCGGATGTTTACAATTTTAAATACCGTTACACTATATCTCTGTCTTCTAGAATTTGGGTGTCAATCAAAAACTAGTATCCTTCAATATAGATTTATACTAATATTTAATCTACCAAAAATTTGGGAGTCAATCAAACTCCAGAAAATTAAAGATGGAAAATAAAAATTACACTAATATGCAAATCTCAACCTGAGTCATCAATTCAAATTAAAATTCGAAGATGTTTACAAAGAAGGAAATTATAATAAAATAAATCTAAACTAAAAAGTAATAAAATTATATCTTTCACCCCTCAGCTACAGTCGTCAATTGCTTCTGAGAAACTACAGATATCTACTCTAATCTTCCAGCTCTCAATCCCTGTCATTAATTGTGATCGAGGAACCTTGGATATCTAAAATAAACTACTCTAATGATTGGATCCTTAGGCGTCAATTGATACTGAGAATTTCTTCGATGATTATTTCCTATACCAAGCCCTCTTATTTATAGATCATTAGGGGTCGGTTTACAAAACTTCTAATTCTAATAAAAGAAACTACTAAAACAAAGGTATCCCAATATAACTCTACTTCTAATCTTATATTTCCTTTCTTTCAATCAATTGATGTATTTATGGATTTTCTGCTTTATTTAAGCAGTGGAGTCCTTTAAGTGTCTTCTTCGTCAATATTCTCAGATCCGTGCTTGGCCAGACTTTTAAGGCAAGAATTCTTCTAATATAGTGCATGCCAGTGTAGATCTCACACGTGATTAGCAGCTTCAGGAAGGTGTCTTTTCTGTAAAATTGTAAATCATGATTTTCTATTCTTTACTCTTTGGACGATTCTTCATTTACGATTCATCGTCTTTTCTCTCAACACAGCTTCCTATAGAATGATTCTTTATTTACTTTACGATCGATCGCTTTCTCTTGTATCATGCTTCACTCTTGAACGACTTTCTCTGAAGAATCATAAATTACGATTTTCTACTCTATTTGCATTGTTCCACAAAATTGTAAAACATGATTTTTCATCTTTTAGTAGGCGATGATTCGTCTTTTTCGTTCAATCATTTTTTTATTATTTTATGAGTTCATTTTGACGAATATTAACATCTTGATTCTCTTTTGCTATTTTTCTTTAATATCTACACATCAGTAGCTTATTAGTAGCAAACTAAGTCCTAGCATCACTAAATTAAGGGTAGTAAAATGGTATATTATGTGGCTGATCACTCGCCTACGAAATGCATGATGCGATTTGAAAAACATGAGAAACTAAGCTCGTGTTATGTTGGACCTTTCGAATTACTGGGCTGAGTCGGTGAAGTCGCATATAGAGTAGCCTTGCCACCACAACTATCCAGCATGCACAATGTATTTCATGTGTCTATGTTGTGGAGGTATGTTAAAGACCGACTCACATTACAAACTATCAACCCATTGAGCTTCAAGAAGATTTAACATTGGCCGAAGAACCGATGTAGATTTTTTACCATAAAGAACAAACGTTATGGACCAAGTGGACCCCCTTAGTGCTTGTGAAGTGGCGGAACTATTCATCGAAGGAAGCGACTTGGAAGCGCGAACCAGAGATTCGTGATCAATAACCACATCTATTCGAATGAGATTCAAAAAATTTGTAAATAATTATAGGTTAAACAGTATGGCGATACTTCAACAACAAGTTTCCATTCTATGTATCCTAGCTTGCATGCAATTTTCTATAATGTATGTGGTGTATCATTTCAGTTTCATTTTCAATAATTACAGGTTGTGTTTTGAGATTCACTCCCCATCCGAATGAATGTATGTCCGACTATGATGTAGGTACGGAGTGAGTTTGAGACCCCAGGGTCCTTAAAATAGATGAAAAGAGGTTTCTTCAAAATTTTCAGACCTAAAATTTTCTGAAGAAACTGATTGATCAAAATTTTCCCTTTGGGAAAATCGATCAATCGATTTTCTCGTGCTGCTGTGTAAAGTATAACTGATCGATCAATATCCAAAATCGAACCATATCCAAAATCGATCTATCAATTCTGACAGTATAAAAAGGGTCGTGAGTTCATTTCACTAATTTGCAAGACCCCATTCGAAGTTTTAGGACTTTTTCTCTCCTTTCTAGTGAACATTCATCGCGCCGCATTTAAGAATCGCACGATCTTTGATTGGTTCCGCAGGAATCGGATTCAAATTCACTCCCTAGAAATGTAAACCCTACCTTTCCTTTGAATTAATTTTATTTATTTTCGAGTTTGAAGCCCTAGATTTTTTGAATCTCCATTGAAATACCATGGCACCCAAAGCAAAACCCACCATTAAGAATCCCACATTTAAGAGGCCCGCATCTAAGGCTGATTCTTCGAGGCGACCCCCACAACCGAATGAATGGTGGGGAGTGAAAGGGTTTGAAGTCGAGGGGTCCTTTGACCATGGGCTCTTTGAAGAACAAGAGACTACAGAGTGGGCATTTGAGTACCTAGAAAAGTCCGAGTTGGAACCTTTGCTTCAACCCTTCCACGATTACTATTACCCGTGGATGGTAACACTCTTTTACCAAAACCTTTATCAGGGTGAGAACAGGGATAACCTATACACCAAAATAGACAACAAAGTCTATGAGTTCACCATGGACCACAACGCCGAAGCGATGGAGTGCCCCACGAAATTCGCACAAGATAGGGGCTTATCGACACTAAACCCATACCGGTACCATTCCATATTGTTAATGACTCATGGTGCACAAGGACCCGAGCAGTCAGTGACGAGAGCCCAATTACTAGACAAAATGTGGATGCTGGATGTTATTTTCAACTGCAATTTATACCCACTGAGACATAAATCGCAAAGAGTGAGAATCATTTAGCAGACCCTTTTTTTGGCCTTTAGAGGACAATAGTTCAGCGCCCCAACGGTGGTAAAAGAGGGCATACATTATGCCCACGAGAATAATTCGGACGAGAGAAAGGCGCCTTTGAAGACAATGCCCTATGCTCTCCTTATCTCCCACATGATAGAGGATTATGATGGAGGAGATGATTACGTGATAGCAGAGAGTGAGCCGCAGTTCACCGATAACATCAAAAGGTATAGGATGAAGGACTGGAAGAAAAGTTTCAAAAAATTAGAGAAGAGTGCTCAAGAAAGTGAAGATCAAGAGGAGCCTGAGCACGCGGAGAAAGAACAAGAACAACCGCGACAATAGACGATGTACTCGCTCTGATAGCAGAAAATGATCTTTAGCTGAACCGCCGATTGGATTTCCACGAGGGATTACTGATGCACATGATGCGACATGACTACCCTACCACTTATATGACATACGTCGCTGACGCACACACCTACGTTGTTGATCCACGTGACTATACTATGGATGCATCTACCTCCAAAGATAGGGGTGCCGCGGACCGAGGAGCTGGACCATCTGACTAGCAGGCAGGTCGGTGAGGAGGGTTGTTGGAAAAATTTTCCATAACTTTTCAGAATTTAATATTTACATGTAGTTTTGAGAACTATTGGGTCTTGGAGGCCTATTTTGTTTTGGGTTTTACGACATCTTACTTAGTTAATGTTTAGTTTAGTTTTGGATTATGTGATGGTATTATTGTGACAATGTTATAGCGTTTAATTAATAGTTAGATGTGTCATGCTTAGATATGGATGATTGTTAGACATGGGTGATTTCTAGATATGCATAAATTAGTAGTGGCTAGTTCTCTGTAGTCGTGGATAAATCGTTAGTTGTGGCTAATTTAGTGGTGTTTTTGTGTGGGGATAATTTAGTGGTGGATAAATTTGCTTAACTTAGTTGTGGATACCTCATGCTTAGTTGTCGATATTCTAGGACTGCTGCAGGTGTTTTGGATGGTGAATGCCAGGAAGTTATGTTAGTATTGGGCATACCTTAGTTGTAGGTATTTTGCGATTGCTTTAGGAACGCATGCCCTATTTCAATTTAGTTGTGAATGTATTTTGTGCTTTTGAACGTATTGGTGTTTTAGAAAAATGTATAGTTAACTGAGATCTTGATGTCCTTGTAAATCATAGTGTACTCGATTGTCTTTTATTGAATAAATGTTCTTGAACTTTAATTCAGTTAAAGGAATGGGTTCTCTTTAGGCAGAGAATTCCGATCTACTTAGGTGTCCTCTCGTTTGTTGAGCGTATGACTGCATCTAGGATGAGTGTTATTTATCGACCCAAAAAGACACTGAATTTTCGAGGACGAAAATTTCTAAAGGAGGGGAGAATGTAACGTCCCGAAAATTTTTGAAACTGAATGTACCCGACTCCGTGTACGAGTCTGACAAACCACATGATGACATCTTGAATTTTTAAGAATGATTAATTTATAAGGAACATAGAGTGGAAAGTAAGTTTAGAATCTTAATTGGACCTTTAATGGATAACTGTGCACCAATGTGCGGTGTGCCGGCTTAACACGAAAGTAAACCCTTTAAGTCAAGTGGATAAGATTTTGGGATAAATATCTAAGATATGTGTTTCCTTTTATTTTGTCTTGTAAGATAGAAGAGAGAAGAGCAAACTCCCTCTCCTCAAACCTTCTCGTGAGATTCGACCATGAGATCGCGTCGCAAGCTCCGCATTCTTCGCGAGGAACTTGGCACTTGCATTGCGAGAGTCTAGTCTTGTTAACTCCGACCGTGAGGAACCATTGAACTCCTGTATCGATTAGGTCTAACAGAGCAAGAGAGTGTGAGTTTAAACGATTGTGCACCGATCATTGTGGACGTGTCATACGCAAGTTGAGGAAGCAAAGATTAGTGTGTGTTGGGATGGAGCTGCACCTTGAGCTTCATTGATCTGAATCGTCATGAGATCCCACCGTGTCACGCCGAAACCCCCTTTTCGATAGAAATAATCGTGAGCCGTGAAAACGGCAGCGAAAATGACTGTGTAAGGTGAGCATCTTAGTGTTTTAGTGTGCTAATTATTGTCCTAGGCTTTAATTAATGAATGCATAATGATTGATAGAGTATATTTGAAGATTTGGGAAAAATAAGCTAATGAAGAAGAAGCCCGAAGGGCTACAGAATCTATCAAAATCGATCGATCGATTTTGACAAGACAGGGATGTGCAAGTTTGCTGGAGAAACCGATCGATCGAATTTGAAATTCTGAAGAAACCAATCGATCGGTTTGGAGATTGATCAGATTGTATAAAATAGGGATGTGTAGAAATTCTAGGGAAATCGATCGATCGGATTTCCTTGTCTTTTGAAATCAATCAATCGATTTGCTCTATTTTTGCTGGTTCAATTTTTCTTGGAGGGAAAGTTCGAGCCAATTCATTTTCACCACCATTGACACGTAGTATGATCTCAATGAGATCTAGGTTAAGAATGGGAGACCGTAAATGGGGACCTTTGGATCGCTTTGAACAGCTCGGAATTTAAGGCAGGGAAACCTCAATACCAATTGCATTTTGGTCATAATTTATATGAATAACATAATATGAGCGATGTGAAATACGATAAATATGAATTTTCTTTTGAACTTAATCATGAACTCTGAAATTGCTTTTGAATCCGCCTTGAATTTGAATTGCACATGAACTCCGAACTCAAAACTCTGAATCTAGCTATATATTTAAATACTCTGAATTATGTGTTAGAATCTGCATTTGATTTAAGGTTCATACAAACGAACCCCTCCACTCTTTGAACCGTGCTGACGTAGAAATTGAATAGCACAAGTTTCCCTCATAACACAGGGACTTATAGCACTTCTAAAAAGTGTTCATTGAACGACAATGGTTAGGTAGGGGTTCACATCGGAAATCTCTGGCTTCCATTGCTATATGTGCATGGGAGATGATTTAAGTCACTGATAAGATAAGCATTGCATGTACGGATTAAGAACAGATGAGAACATGAAACTATTTGAAATCCTGATTGTTGAATTCGAATATGAATCTTGAAATGATATTCTGTAAAATAAACTACATTTGATCTTAGTAATTGAAAATTTAGTTATTTAATCCGTTTTGAACATCTACTTGAATTCTGTCTTTTGAAACTATGTTTGTTCTTATAAGATATAATTGAGATTGAGTTTCTTCTGTTGAGCTTAGACTGTTAGCTTACCCTGACTATATGTCACAAGTGTAGATACCAATCATGACCAGGGTTACGAAAGTGATCCGGATTACAATCTGGAGGAAGAGACGGACATTTCGCCAAAGGAATTCTACCCATAGGGTGGAATTTGGGTCCTTAGTTTTGGAGTTTTTGATACTCAGGACTTGGTACGTGCTGTAAAATTTTGTAAGATACTGATATTAGTACAATTGTGAATACATTTTGTGAGCCATTGTTTAGATGATGGCCGGCCATCATCAATGGTTCATTTTGGTCTTTGTTAATAGGTTTTGTATAGAGATAGAATCTTTCTCTTTGCTATATATTTATATTTGTTTAGTTTCTACTAATATCAAAGAGATACGAGTCGATGGCGAGCCGGCTTTCCCAGTATTTTGGGTATGGGAAAGTCGGATCATCACACTTTCTTACACCTAATCCCCCTTCTTTTAATGGTTTACAAACCTTACCCCAACTAACAGGATGCATTGGATAGTTCAAGGAAGGTTGTTACCAAAGAAAATCACATAAGCTAGATTCAATTCGTTTGACGACTTTGGGCTGGAGAAAAAAGGCCAAGACCAATATAGTTGGAAAAAATACACGATAAATTGAATGAGGACATGTCTTCCATTATAAGATAGAAGCAGATTCTTCCAACTCTCCATCTAGCCTTTGGATGATTTTGTCAATCAATGGTTGGCATAAGGCAAAGTTTAACTGGTGCATAGTTGTTAGATCTGATTGTCATGATCTATGATAACCTAATAGTTCACTCCCATGTGTGTTGCCGAGTATAACTTCTCACTTGTGAATCCTATGGTGTTTGATTGGAGTATACTGATCCACAAGTGTTTGTAGTTCTAAGGAGACTATTTTATAAAAGTTATTTTATTTGATGGTTGACCATGTTTCATTTCACGGTTAACCATGAAAATATTAATGGTTGATCACGAAAAAAAATGTGGTTAACCACCTTTGGTTTCATGGTTGACCTTTTCTTAAGTTACGATCAACCATGAATTTTCTTTTGAAAAAGAGTTTCACAAATCTCTCTTTTAGGGTTATAACTTGCGTATATATAGTCTCTAATAAATTCCTTGGTTTTTATCTCTCTTAACCTAATTTCTTAGTCGTACTTGGGAGAGAAGAAAATCCTTTTGCCTTTGAAACTGTTGATCGAATCTCTTGGGTGATTCAAAGGTTGTTTTTGTTCTACTTCTATTTTCTTAAGAATATTGCGCTTGAGGTTTAACAACCCTGATTTTTTATTAATATTGAATTGTTGACCTTTGACGAGAATGCGATCTTTTGATTGATTTGACCCAAGTCAAACATTTGACCCATGTGACGTGGCCACTGGCCCACATATTTTAATTCAGCGAAAGCACCAAACATAACCTGTAGACACCCAAATTTGGCCCAAGGCTCGATCAACTTACACTTCGAGAAAGGCGCACCCTCCGAGCTTCCGAGAGCACTTTTTGAACCCTTAGAAGCTAACCTAAACCCTTAGAAGTCTATCCCTAACCCTTAGGAATCAACCTTAACCTGTAAAACCCCTCTCAAACTAGTTTTAAACCTTCCCGAGCTGTGATTGTAAAGAGGAATGTCATAGTCTACACCGACCTCTGTTGGAGCTGAGACATATATCATTAGAAATACGATCTTCCTAGCTTTCCAGCGAACCAAGATCCGCCTCAATTCGAGTTGTAGATCGAAAGTTACAACAATTTGAAATTCAGGCAGAAATGCCAAAATTTTACCTAGCGTATGTATTACATACGCTAAGCCAATTTTGGCAGAATTTTGCCTAACATATGTAATACATACGCTAGGAAAATTTGACCTTTCTGTGGACCCTACAGCGGGTATTGAACCTCCAGGTTTCTCAGGAACACTGTTCCTACAACTAGCGTATATAATATATATGCTAGGCTTAGGAATAGTGATTTTTGGGATTTTTACTAGATTTCGAAATTGGGGTTTGACTTGCTGACCACCCCATCCATCGGGGTTGGTTTTGATAGGACTGTTGCACTCTCATTTGCCCTATTTGCAATCCTTTAGCCCTTTAAAGCCCCCCTATCATCTACCATTGAAACCCAATTCTCACCTATCTAAGCTTCTACCCTAGAAAACCTTATATTCCTATTACCTAATTGCTAACCCAATTAGCCCTTTAACCCATCCTTAAACCTCCCTTTTTCCTATAAATAGAAAGGCACCCTTCCCTTTACAAGGGCTTGCAAAAATTTCAAAAGAGAGAAAATAGTGGAGAGTTCCCTCTTCCCTTGTGAGCACTAAAGCCACTAAAATTCCAGAACTTAAGACCATCTCCTAAGCTTCATTTCCCACCATCAATACCTTAGATTTGGCTAGAACTACTCCCTAGCCTTCTTCTTCTACCTCTTAGCTACCTAGATTTAGAGATTAGAGCCCATCTTTCAACCGGTCTATCATCGAAAGCTCATCGAACCGCCCTCACGCGAAAGACCACAGTTGTGCTACAAGGGCCCGAGAGCTCCGACTCTCCCCTCTATTCCTCTACCTTCTTTGCTTTTCCTCTATCCTTGAATTTGCGTCATTACGCCGTCGAAATTTCAGTAATTGTGGGGGGCGTAAATAGGATTGGAGTGCCTTTGGGGCAAGAGGAAGTGCCATTTTATTTTCCTTTTTTATTCTTATTTTTGTTGGCCATAAGTAAAGACCACTTACGAGCGGGTTGATCAGGTGTCTAAGACATTCCCGATCGATAATCGAAGCCCCTACCCAAGAGCCTTTGGCGTATACCGGTGAATCAGAGCCATATTTTTACACTTTGGTGCTTTTAATATTGATTTAGGTTTCTCGGGACATCAAAAGCACCGGGTGGCAACTCTAAGTTTGTAGTAAAGAGGGCATCGTCGTGACTCACTCGCATGAGAGCCCACGATTGCCCAGATGGCGACTCTGCTGGGGAGTAGCTAGTAGTGATTCCCCTTGAAGTTTGGCCTTTGTTGTTATTTTTATTTCATTTTCACTAGCATTTGTTTGTTGTGTTTCTTTCATACCCAGCCCTACGATTTCGTCAATTTTTCTCACCCCTATGATTCTGTCTATTTTTACTTACCCCTACTTTTCCGTCATTTACTTGCCTTAGCTGATTGGCAGGCCTACTTTAGTATTGTCTTTATTTTCATTTATTTTCGATCATTTACAGCCTTAACCGATTGGTGGACCGGACATCCTTGTGCATTTACTTCTTGTCATTCAAACGCCTTAGCCGTTTGGTAGGCCTACTTGCGCATTTATATTTCTTATCATCATATACTATCAGTGGACGCCGGCCTGTAGAGGTGACACGGGACTATCACCACCCATTTTTGAACATTAAGCAAACTCCCTTAAAACTGAATTTAAAATTGAATCAAGAGGGGGACTTAATTGAATTTTTAGGGGGGTAGATTTTACAAAGGGGTGGGATTTTAGGCAGCGATACAAACGTCTCGGTTCTTAGTACTGCGGAAGCCCCTAGTGGTGATGATCCGAAAAAGTACCACCCCATCCGGTATCTGAGAAGACGCTTGCGCTGGAGGTATATAGGGTGGGTGACCGATCCAAATACAAAGCTTAAAACCCTTGGGGAGAGCATTAGTCTTCCCAAATCAACCTTGTATCCTTATGTTCGAAGAGGAGGGAACCGAGATAACAAAGAAAATCAGTCCTTGGAAGCACTGCTTCCAAGAACCCAAAAAAAATAGACTAATTTTGGGCCTGCAGTTATTGTCAAAATATATAGAGTATATAAATTTTTGCCTAGCATATGTATTACATACGCTAAGCCAAAAATCTCCAGAAATTGCCTAGCGTACCAAATAGATACGCTAAGCCAAAAATCCCAGAGAGTTGCTTAGCGTATGTATTACATACGCTAAACCAAATTTTGAAAATTTTTGCCTAGCATATGTAATACATACGCTAGACCATTCTGGCTTCAGGCAGCCCGAATCTGAGGCCTCTTTTCATTGATCCCGAGTCCCCCGCTTAGTGGTTTAGTGTCTCCAATAGATCCCACATGCTACGACACCCAATACACCCTCACCGATCAAAAGAGGTCACCCTCTTATTGATTTTTTCGAGGGATCGAGTTGTCGCGTGGATTCTCGTGCCTTCACATAGAACAAAGGTTCTCCTTTGTTTCTTTCGAAGTGTATCCAGACTCCGCCGTGGAAAATATTTAGGGTGTAAACACCGCCCGAAACGAGAATTCCAAGTCCCCGGAACTCATCCTAGAAAGGTTTATTTGCTTTATCCAAAAAAATCCAAAAAAAATCAAGAAAAATCAAAACTCAAAAATATAGAGCGTGTGGTGTCGGCACAACGGCATCGCCTTACCCTCCATCATCTCGTAGGGGAAGGAGGAAATTGTTCAAACCTCACCCGAGGCATCCGTATCCAACCTGCTGCTAAGCCATGTCGTGGGCGGTTGATCCGGCTTATGCCGATCCTGATTCATTCCCACCACGCTCCCCAACCCATTCCCATTCGGAGGAAATTCCTACCTCCATCCCGTTCACCCAAACACCATTTACCATCACCGGACCCTTCGGTGAACCATATTTCCCCCCACATCCTCCACATTCCCTCAAAGTCTATCCCATTCTTCCCCTATAGCCACTCCAAATTTACCCTCCACATCTAACATACCCAATTTTCCCACATTTTTCCAAAATCCAACACCACATTCCTCACTATCTTCTCAAACCATACCCCATCCAACCATATCTTCCCAAAATCCAAATATCGCCCAAGTCATACCCTATTGTTCCACATCCACACATACCATGCCCATTGGCATCGGTATTTGAGAATGAAAGTTTGCATGTTAAAGTAATTACTGATTTTTGTTTTCAAAAGTATATACATTATGAAAATTAGTTTTGAAAAATCAATTTATCGATGATTTTGAAAACTACTTTGGAAGTTTGTGGGCGTCTTCACTGAAAACCCTCGGGAGACACAACTCCTCCACTAGGGATCACCTAAGAGTTTAAAGGCTTGTTGCATATGCTAAATGCAATCATGCTACCTACGAAAGTAGCTCTCATTTTCATAGATTAGCTTGTACTATATTAGATTAGTTTGCTTTTGGGTAGGAATTGAAGATTGTCTTTGCTCGAGGACTAGTAAAGTTGAGGTTTGGGGGTATGATCGGCCTTCAAAAGTGGATAATTTAAACCAAAATCTCAGCATTGTTAGGTCTCATTTAATTACTAATATTTGCTTTTAGTGCAAGATTGATCATAACAGGTTTTGAAGGCCTTAAAACACAAATGTAGTTAAAGAGCAAAGTTAAGGAAATCTTGAAGCTATGACAAGAACCTACCAGAACAGCGGAGAGAAGAAGAGTGCCAAAATTAATATATAGATCTTCTAGAGCTGAGGTCTATAACATTAGAAAGAAGACTTTCCCAGCTTTCCAACGAGTTGAGAATCGCCGAATTCTGAGCTATAGATCAAAAGTTATGGCCAAATGAAGCTTGCCCTAAAACGCAGGAAAGTGCAAAATTTACAGTTTCGACCGATCAAAAATAGATTCCGACCGGTAGAATTTGGGATCTCCAGAATGCGAATTGGGACGCCCTAGCTCAAAACAGCTTCAGAAATTTAGATTTCGATCGGTCCAAATATAAATTTTGACCAGTCGAAACCGAATAGCAGAAGGGGTTTTTTATCGGTCAAGCTCCACCTCGATCGGTCGAAATCAAGATTTTCTGTAGATCATCAGGCGTGGAGATTGGGCTTTCTTGCTGATTTTTAGGCCCGAATAGTTGGGATTCTTCGTAAAATCAAGACTCCAAGATCTTCTACCTTTCTAGTTTATATAAGATTTATTCTAGGGTTTGTTTCCTAGTAGAAATCAACGTTCTAGAGCCTTGTACATCTATAAATAAGGACCATAGGTTAGGAATGAAATAGCTTTCTGCCATAGGGCTTTTTGCTCATAGTTTAAGTTTATATTTCAGATCTGCGAGAGTTTGTGAGATTGAGAGCTTTGTAATCATCATTCTCTGATTGATTCAGCGATGATGAAGATCATAATAATGATGTGCGGCTAAATCATCCCGAAGTTTAGGATCTCTTGTATGATCGAAGATAAGTAAATAACTTTATTTATGTTTCTCTTTTATTTTGGATTTTATTAATAGTACGATTTCACGTTTGAGGTTCGGACTAGATCGAGAACGAGATGGTAACGTTGTAATTCTGTTTAGAATAATCTCAATGGCCATATAGGGATTGGGGTTAGCCTAGATAGGATATTCACTGATGGATTAGGCCTTGTAGGATAGTTTTTGTTGGTTCGTATAATGATGCCTTGACGATTAGATTTATCTAGCTCGCGATTAGATTTATTTAATTCATATACGAAATGACTGAGCATGTAGCAAGGAGTGAGGGTACCAGGAATTCAAAATAGGTTAGGAATAAGATGTGAGTTATTTATGAATCTGAGATCCAAGAGAAATCTCAGGCTTGTCTCTCAATATTTTTCAAATTGGCTTTTTTTGCAAGAATAATTAGGATATTACTTCTATAAAAACCCATTTTCTAAATAAGGCTTTAGCTTAAAATAAACGACTAATCCATGTGGTTCGACACCCTTATACTCGCCCAAGTACATTCGAACTTATGTACTTGCAAGGTTTTGAAATAAAATGATCAACCATCCACTCTTTATAAGACGTTAATCAGTCTCTATTTGGACAATGTGGTAGGAGCACCTTGAATCAAGTATCCATGTATTCTGTGAATATTTATCTGAAATCACTGACAACACATTTTCATCATCATCCGGAGCTTGTTCGGCTATACCAGCCTCATCAACGACCCCTTCTGCTCCTTATTCTGAGCATCATCCCTCTTTATTTGTAAATGTAAATGTCTTCTAATGTGACCATTTTTGTGACACTTGTAGTATTTTATTGTCTTTCTATTTTTGGATTTATATATGAACTTTGATCTACCCCTTCTGGATTTACGATCCTCTACTCTGCCCCTAAGCAACAAGTCATCTGTTTGTGTATCACTATCCGAACCTTTCTTCCTCATATCGTTATAAAGCAATGCCGCTTTAACCAACTCCAGTTCAATAGTATTCTTCCCATAGAGTAGCATAGTAATAAGGTACTCATAGGAATCGGGGAGGGAAGACAAAAGTAATATTGTTTTGTCTTCATCCTTAACGTCTTCTCCAACTTTTAATAATTCAAATATTATTCTATTGAATTTATTATGATGCTCGTTGAGAGAAGTACCTACTTTCATGTGCAACTTGTACACTTGCTTCTTGAGATATAGATGGCTCATCAGAGATTTCGTCATATAGAGATTCTCCAATTTGGCCTACAGCAAGGTCGCGAGTTCTCTTGCATTACATTATATGTAATCTTCTTCGCTAAATATAGTCGAATCATACTACACGTCTGAAGTTCGAATTCTTTTCAATCACTATCGGACATATCCGTCGGCTTACTCGAAAATTATTTCAATGCCTTGTGCAGCCCTTATTAAATCAAGATATCCCGAGTTTGTACTTCCCACAAGCCAAAATTAATCTTCCCATCAAATTTCTCAACCTCGAACCTCGCGTTCGAAACTTTTACGGATTTCAATGCTATCTCCGATCATAGAACAGAAACCTAATAGCTCTGATATCAATTTGTTGCATAAAAACTCACAAACTAGCTAACGATCTCACGATGAACGATCAAAGAAGAACGCAAAATAGAAGAAAATTAACCACAAACATACAAGAGACAATATTTACATGGTTCGACAATATGTCTACATCCACGGGCAGCGATAATCCACTATATTGATGATCACACAAGAATACAAGAGCACTCAACCCTCACCAAAGCTCTCCTCAAAACCTTAGATAAGTTTTTCAAAGCTTTACAATGATATCTCTCTCTCCTAATTTGACCAAGGTTTTTCCCTTTATGTAGAAGCCCCGAATCCTACTTCTAACCTAAGAGAAACTGCCAAAAAAACGGAGTCGGCACGTAACTTGACATCGCGGGTCGCTCGAGTGACAAACAAAGTCGCTCATATGACTAAAATCCGAAACTTTTCTCTTTGAACCGTGCACTGGTCGCTCGAACGAGAACCAAACTCGCTCAAGCAACTTACACCCGTGAAATTGCTTTTGTAGAGTACGCAGCTCGTTTGAGCGCATTTGATTCCCACTCAAGCGACCTACAAAGTTAAACTCAAGCGACCTACAAAGTTAAAGTCAGAGCCCAAATAACAGTTTTCATCTGTTTCTTCTTGAAAGCATTATATAAGCAGACAGAAAGTATAGAGGCCCCACAATAAAATACAGGCTCCATTCATCAAGCCCGATGATCAATTAAACCATTGACGTGGCTAAATTTGAGTTTGTAACCAATACGTAAATTCTTTTTTTTTATCATTTCAATATTATTTTAGTATAAAACGTTATTTTCTAGATAATTAGGAATACTGTTTGGACTAAAAAAACTCTTATCAATTTCCAATAAAAAATATTTCTCAAACACCTATTTAATTTTTTATTTTCACCTGGAAGAAAAATCAAATAGTAAACTGATTTATTTCCTGTTTAGAGTTTCCGTGCTATCAAACATTCCCAGAAAATAATTTTAAATATTTTTATTGTGCGTCCGAGAGGTACCTTAATTCACTAATTTTAAATTTTATTATATAGGTTAGTACACAAGTATAATAATGCAAGGGTAAGAAAGAAGCCTAAATTTCTAATATTTATTTTCTCTCTCTCTCTCTCTATATATATATATATATATATATATATATATATATATATATATATAGAAAAGTAAAATGAGTTCGGGCATAAAAATATCTCTACGCCAATTGATTTGAGTGTGACACATAGCGTCTTTTTTGTGAAGTAATGAGTGGTATGAGAACCACTTTACTAACTAGAATTAAAGTTTTAAAATATTTTAAAAGTTATATTCTTTTTCAGCCGTCATTCTTGACTTTTTTAAATATCGTTTTAAACTCTCTTTTTTTTCTCCTCTCTTTTTCTAAGAAAGTGTCATACTTACTTTTTCATATATATTTTACAGAAAAAATATGAGTATACGCCGTCCGATAGTGAACCGCTAGCACCTCTACAGAGAAGCGTCAGCGCTTCGTTTAGGGGCGTCGGCGCTTTGATTTAAAAAAAAAAATAAATTTTTTTTTTATGGAAGTGATAGCACCCCTAAAACGAAGCGCCAACGCTTCATTTAGTGGCGCCGGCGCTTCGATTTAAATTTTTTTTTTTATGGAAGGCCAAGACTTAGAACTAATTGTCAACACTTGATTTAATTTTTTTAATCCTAAGCAGATCTAAATCGGCCGGCACTTCGTTTTACGGGTGTCGGCGCTTCAATAAATTTTATTTTATTTTTTCGAAGCACCGGCACCTCATGGCGCCTCTAAAACGAGGCGTCGGCGCTTCGTTTCGGAGTGTTGGCGCTTCGCTCTCCGAGGTGCTAGTGCTTTGCTATCGGGTGTTATTTTTTTTTAGTAAAATATGTATGAAAAAGTAAGTCTGACACTTTTTTAAAAAAATAGAGAAAAAAAAGAGACTTTAAAAAAGTTAAGAATTCTTAACTTTTTTAAAAATTAAGGGTTTTAACTTTTAAAAGTATAACCTTAGTTAGTAAAGTGGGTCCCATATTACCCATCACTTCACAAAATGGACAATATATCTTGCGTTTATATCAATTGGCATAGAGATATCTCTACGCCTAAAAACATATCCTCATATATATATATATATATATATATATATATATATATATATATATATATATATATATATATATATATATTATATTAACTTGAAAATTATTCTGACAGTGGTGACGTAGATGGGCGACTTCGAATTACCTCTTCTAGGTACTCTAAACACCCTTGAATTGCCAATAGAGAATTCATTGCGCCCCTGGTGCACCAATGAGGAGGTAATATGATTAATACCGCAATTTTCTTAAGGGTGACATTACTTGCAACCATTTTCCCTAGGAAGAGGAGAGGATCTTCAATCATAAACAATTGTTGACTTTCTTGAATAAAATGATAGAGGTCATTTTTCTTCCCAATCTTTTACACAATAGATGTTGAGATCATGACACAACTATTAGACGGTCATATATTGATTTCACGTGGCACAAATCCCTAAAAGTGATTGATCATGGGTGTACTTATGAGACAATCACTTTTAGAGATATGTGCCATGTGGATCAACATGTGACGGTCTGATATGTGTGTCATAACCTCAAAATCTATTGTGTGGAAGATTGATACGAAAACAAATCTCTATCATCTGATTGAAGACAATGAACGATTATTTTATGGTGAAAAAGTTGTGCTCTTAAGAGAACAAGCAGGTGCAAATAATCTTATCCTTTTCTTTTTCTTTTATTTTTGGGAAATTTATCAGATCGACTCTATCAAATACACTTTTTCCATCAGAGACCCTATATTTTCACCTTTAACCAAATCGACCAGCTCCAAATCGAGTCAGTTCCAGCTAGCACAAAAAGTCAGAAATATCCCTTCTTACACTATTTTTCGTTCTATATAATTTAAAATTTTAAATATTTATATTTTTTTATATTTAGAAATAACCCTTCTTACAATGTTTGCACTTTTTTATATTTCTGACTTTTTGTACTAGCTGAAAATGGCTCGGCTAAAAGCTAGTCGATTTGGATAAAGGTAAAAATATAAGGTCTCAGATGAAAAAGGTGTATCTAACAGGGCCGATCCGATAAATTTTCCTTTATCTTTTGATAGATTTTTCTTAGCTGTAAATAATACTATCATAGTCATAATAGTAATCAATGTTTTAAAAACTCGACCGAATCTTTTGAGTAGACGCATATGGGCTGAAACCAGAAATCCAGCGGTCCGATTGTGGCTAGAAACAATTTTTACAATTTTTTCAATCGCAACCATAAAACTATATTAATTGTACATATTTTTCATCATAGGGCACGGTTGATGAAAAATGATGCCACATGTCAAAGAATGTGGCGGTGATCGATTCAAATTCTTCATTAAGAATGGGTCGCTTACCATATATAATTTTATATACTAAATGAGTTTGGATATTTTATTTACTAAATGAGTTTGGATCAAGGTATCAAGTATCGACTGATACCGATACGTATTTGTGATACGTATCAGTATTTTAGCCAACCAGTACCACCGATACTAGTATCGGGGTGATATTGGTATCAGGTATCGGTATCAGTCGATACTATATAGTATCAATCGATATATATCAGGTCCAGCCAATTACAGCTTGAGTATTGGCCCTGCCAAATTTGAATATTTTTATTTTTTATTTTTAAAAATATTTCTCTGAATAACAGATATATTGTTTATATTGTTCTAATTAACTTATTGCAAGCGCACAATGAAAATTATAATACTAGCATAGAATTGTTCCCACGAGGAAATGATTTATTTTATATTTCGTTATGCTGAAAACTTATATTTATTTTTAAGATTCTAAACTACTTGTAACATCCTGAAAAATTTCGACCTTTGAACAGTACGTCTCGGTGTGCGTGTCCGACTGATCACGTACCCGACATGGTGAAAATAATTAAGTTAGTTAGGTTAAATCTTAAGTGAAAAAGATTGGTTTAGACTCACGTGTGGACCTTTGGATGAATTGTATACACCTAGCTATGACGTACTGGCTTAACACCTAAGTTTGAATTGGTTATAAATGAAAATAAAGGTAGGAGAATTTATTTCTCTTATGATTTTGATTCTAGAGAGAGAATAAAAGTTTAGTAATGGTTAAGTAACTTATTTGACTAATTGGGTCAACTATATTGGTTGACTAGTTGGGCCAACTGATTGGGCCGACTATTCTAGCCAACTATAGATCATGATCGGGTACATGTCTGTTAAGAAACACGTCACCGTTTAGAATTTTCAAACGAGATCATTTTAGGTCCGTTTAAGTTCGTATGAGATTTTTAGGACTGAGTTCATACACCATGGTGGTGCGTATAGGCTTTACGCCGGGTCCGATTAATAAGTAGTTTGGGTGTACAGGCCCCACACTGAACCAATGGATCATTTATATAATAGATAATACCTTAACTAGGTACACCCATTTCACGTGAAAAATTAGGTCCTTAGATAAAACTAACACCCAAAATGGGTGTATGTGTTTTGTATGAGAGCCGGCCTTTTTAGTTTAAAAAAAGGCTAGCTTCCTTTTGAAGTCTTAATAAGTTGCAAGAGTTTGACGGTTTTGGGTTTTGAAGAGAGAAGGAAGAAGAAAGAGAAAGAATCGCCGGATTCGTATGCTCCAAGCCTTGTGATTGTGTGGAAATGGTTTTGTGAGATCGTATAACGGAAGGATCGTCGTCGGTTTCGACTTTTGGTTGTGGTTTTATGGGTTTTGGAGCCGTTTGGGGGTTTTGAAACCCTCTTCTTGCGAAGAGATCATGAGTTTTGATCCACAAATCATAGCGTGAGTTTGTGTGAAGTGTGTGTGTAAGGATTGCCGTCGATTTCGTGGGCTTGGGTGTAATCGTGAACCTCGGAGTTGATCGAAGTGGGTTTAGAAACCCTTTTTGTTTAACGAAGAAGACGATCCAATTTATGAGTAAATCGCCGATTTAAAGAGGTAAATAACGAAATTCTTCAATGTATTTTAACTAAATATAGGTCGCTTAGATGTGTGTAAAAGATTAGAATCAAAAGGGATTGAACTTTGATGTAAAAGATAGGTTTCAAGATTCGAACCCGAGAAGTGCTCAGAAACTGCCAAAATCGATTAATTGATTTTGAAAATCGATTAATCGATTTTTGATAGAAGAGAAATTAGAGAGGAGCTTCACGAAACCGATTAATCGAAGAAATGTTCGATTGATCGATTTTCAAAATCGATTAATCGATTTTGCCGGAGCTTGCTGACACTACTGTAGTATTTCAGTTATAACTTTTTGTGCCAAACTCTGATTGATGCGATTCTTATTGCATTAGAAAGAGGACAACAAGTCCTACAACTTTTATGAATTGACTAACTTGTGAATCAATCGTTTTAAAGGTTAAATTTAGTGATAAGTTGGGTCAAATTCTGATTTTTATCGAGAATCGAAACCGATTAATCGAGTAAAATCGATTAATCGATTTTTGAATTTCGATTAATCGAAATTGGGTCGATTAATCGACTGGACACAATCAGTGAGAAAGATTTTTGGTTGTTTAAACATCAATCAATTGAGAGAAAATCGATCAATCGATTTTGGAAAAATAGATTATTCGATTTTCAGATTTTGTCTGAGTTTACCAGTGCTATTTTAGTATTTTGACCATAACGTTCTGGTCCGAACTCCGATTGATGCGATTTTTGAGGCGTTGGAAAGATGACAAAAAGATTTACAACTTTTGTGATTTAATAATTTAGTAAATATAAATTTTTAAAGGTCAAAAATTTAAGAGAAAGTTACATAAAATTTTAAGTTGGCACGAACTTACCCGTTCCGACTCGGTTTTAAGAAAACACTTCAATAGGTTTAAGTTATTAGTTATTAGTATTGATCATTGATATATCATCATATATTTGTGATGTAGATTGAGTGAGGAAAGCCATCGATAGGACATTGCTTGGCTTTACGCAGTTTCGAGGTTAAGATAGGGAAAAATTCTATACACAATTACATTTTTATTTAAATTCATAGATGCTTGATATGATTGAATGAAAGGTGATACGTTTTGATTTGAACATGAATTACTATTTGAACTTTTCGGTAATTAAAACCTTGGCTTTCTGAAAGTCATTATGTGATTGAATAATTTCAATGTTTGGCATATTCAAAAGCTTGAATTATCGAACCTTTGACATATTTGTTTGTTTTGGGAATCTATTAAAATGTCGAACCAAGTAATGAGTTTCGTTTTGAAGATCGTATTTTAGTCTTCGTAAATTAAGTAAAGAATTTCATTTCGAACATCGTGTGTGTGAGTTTTGTAAATTTTTAATTGAACCCAGAAGTTAAATTTGAAGCAAATGTAAACTTTAAATTGAACATAAATCGAATATGTATATAAATTTGAATCCAAATTGAACTATAAGTTAAGAAAATTTAAGTTGACCGCTATGGGCAGATTATAAGTATGTTGTGGACCGCTACGGGCGGATAATATGGCATCGTGGACCGCTATGGGCGGATTATATGTACATGTGTGGACCGCTATGGGCGGATTATATGGTACCTTGTGGGCCGCTAGGGCGGAATCGAACCGGTACGGCGGTTAATCGTGGATCGAACCGGCATGGCGGTTAAACCCATGAATTGAACTGGCATAGCAATCTCCGTGAATCGAACCGGTACGGCGGCTAACCGTGAATCGAACTGATACGGCAGTCTCCGTGAATCGAACCGGCACGGAGGGATATCCATGAATCGAACCGGCACGGCGGCTAACCGTGAATCGAACTGGTACGGCAATCTCCGTGAATTGAACCGGCACGGCGGGATATCTGTGAATCGAATTGTATAAACTATATGACAATGTGTAAGCTATGCAAGTGAGTGTGTGAATCGAACTGGCATGGCAGTCTCTGTGAATCGAACCGGCACGGCGGGATATCCGTGAATCGAATTATGTAAGCTAAGAAAGTGTGAAACATATAAGTAAGATAAGTAAGAATGTGCAAGGCTTATAAGTAAGACAAGTAAGGATTGTGTAAGACATGTGAGTAAGCCACATAAGAATATGTAAGACATATAAATAAATGTGATTCAAACTCAGTAAATCGAAAATAAGAAATATGCTTTTGATAGGAGATAAGTCAGTTTCGATTTGATTAAGAAAATTTCTTTGAAATCAGTTTCGATTTTGATAAGAAAACATCTTCGAAATCAGTTTGCCTTTGAAATTAGTTTTGGATTTTGATAAGAAAATACCTTTGAACTCAGTTTCCATTTTGATAAGAAATGCCTTTGAAATCAGTTTTAGTCTTGATAAGAAAATGTTTTGATCTTGTCTTTAAATCTATGCATGTGATGAGATATATATTGGTATTAGTTTTCTCCATTGAGCTTGGATGTTAGCTCACCCCGACTATACGTCACAGGTGTAACTTTAAAGAGGGCCCAAACTACATACTTGAAGAAAAAGGAGCTTCCGCATAAGGATTTGTACTATATTTTGGGATTGTAGATTTAGTACATCGTGGATCTTGGTAAGTTCAAGGTTGGTACGTCCATGCTATTATACATGCACGGTACACTACTGTTGGTGATGGTTAGTCATCACTGGCATTTGTTTAGTTCTGTACATATTAGATATTAGAATTAGAGTTTTTGTTCATGATACTTATATAACTTTGCTTTGATTTTCGTATGCATATGGATGTACCAAGTATTCTGTATCAGATTGTGATCTACGATCTGGCAGTCCGAGTTTTCTCATTTGGTTTTGGTGTAAAGTTAAGAAAAAAAAAATGTCTCCAAATTTTAGGTTGAGAAAATCCGGGCTGTCACACTACTTGAGAAATATGAATAAAATAATGGTTTCTTAAACTAATTTGCAGAAAATAAATCCTAAATCCTTCTTCAGATTGTGTTCGTCAATCACAATTTTCAGCTATCAGATGTTTACAAATTTAAAACATCGTTACACTATATCTCAGTCCTCTAGAATTTGGGCGTCAATCAAAAACTAGCATCCTTCAAAATAGATCTATACTAATCTTCAATCTACCAGAAATTTAGGCGTCAATCAAACTCCAGAAAATCAAAGATAGAAAAGTAAAACTGTTATACCTATCTACAAATCTTAAGCTAAGTCGTCAATTCAAATTAAAACTTGGAGATGTTTACAAAGCAGTAAATTGTAATAAAAAGAAATCTAAACTAGAAGGTAATAAAAAATATATCTTTCACCTCTCAGCCGCAGGCGTCAATTGCTTCTGAGAAACTTTGGATATCTACACTAATCTTTCAGCTCTCAATCCCAGTTGTCAATTGTGATCGAGGAACCTTGGATATCTAAACTAAACTACTCTAAATCTTTTATCGGAAGAAAACCCAATCTCAGTCTTCAATTGATGCTGAAAATTTCTTTGATGATGAATTCCTATACCGAGCTCTCTTATTTATAGATCATAAGGAGTCGGTTTACATTGATCAAATTCTAACAAAAGAAACTAATAAAAGATTCCTATTATAAATCTAATTCTAATCCTAGCTTTTCCTTGCTTTGAATAGTATATGCGCTTCTGAACTTTCTCCTTTATTTTAGTAACAAAGATCTTTTAAGAGTCTTCCTTCGTCAATCTTCTCAGATTCATGAGTGGCCAAACTTCTAATTTAAGAGCTCTTCTAAATATATGCATGGCGGTGTAAATCTTCTTCACATGATCAGCAGCATAACAACTTCAATTTATATAATCATAAATTACAATTGTTCTCTTTTTACAGCTTTCACTCTCAGGATGATTCTTCATTTACGATTTCATTTACGATCGATCTCTTTTCTCCTTCATATTGCATTTTACTTTTTGAGCGTCTTTAAGATTCGTAATTTACGATTTCTTACTTTTTGTCTCTTCTTCAACTACGTTCAATCGTCTTTTACGACTTTCTAACTTTAAAGCATATGGCGAATCGTCTTTTACACTCTATCGTCATTCTTAATGCTTTTTGAGTTTATTTTAATAAAATTTAACACTTTGGCTCTCTTTTACTGATTTTTCTTAATATTTTTACATCATTAACTTGTTAGTAGTAAACTAAAATTTAGAATCACTAAGTTAAGGGCGATAAAATGGTGAATTATGTGACTGATTACACTTCAAAACTTATGTTTTGCTAGTCCCTAGCAAACAATGAAATATAAAATATCTTAAACTAAGAATTTAAATGCCACTTTCGTAGGAAGCATGATTGCATTTAACAGATGCACAAGCCTTTAAACCCCTAGGTGATCCCTAATGGAGGAGTTATAGTCTCCTGAAAGTTTTCAATGAAGTTACCTACAAACTTTAAATATTTTTGAAATTTTCAAAGTTAACAAGAAAACAAAAGATTAAAAATCTAAATTAATTTTATACACTAAGTTAATCCTCACATGATTGTTATGATTTTCTAAAATTATAAATATTTTATCCTTACTTTCCATCATAGCAGTTATCCTTGATTAGAACTTCAACAATTTTAATTCATAGTAAGGATGAAATGTATGCATCAGTGAACAGTTTATTCTTTATAGATTTTTCTAAACTGCAATTTTAGAAAATAATTTCGTTCAAAAACTCTTACTATTGGCATACTCTCAAAAAGGTATCAAAATTTTTGGGTTCTCACAATATGATATATATGATAAATTCAAAGGATAATTGAATAAAGATAAATCTCATGAAATGGATAATCAATTTTGTTCATATGATTTCTTTATTCATTCATAGTATCTATTGCATATATCTCTACTAGACTCATGCTTTTGCCAATCGTAAATCAAAAGGTCTTTTCTTCAGCTTGTAATGGGGCTTTGGGTTTAAAAAGGTTTCAAAGAAAGGTAGATAGGATTCAAAGTTTTCTGAAAATTTAGTTCTTCCTTCTCCTATCTTTTCTTCTTGGTTCTTTATTTTAGTATCAGTAAGTATCCAAGAATTTGGATGCTTCTTCTCATTTACTAATTCTTATTTTTGTAAACTCTCATTTCTTCTTTTAATTTTTCTTCTTCAGATATCCTTTGGATTTTCAGTTTGGAAGCTTTTTGCTTCTCTTTCTCTTTTTTTTTCAGAATCGTACTTTACTTTCAGAAATCGTCTTTTCACGATTTTTCATTCTTTTCTCATATTTTTTTTCAATTGTACCCTTTTTTGGCATATCCCTTATCTGTTAACTTTTACTCCTTTCACTCCCTCTTTTTTCCTTTTTTTGCATTCTAAACTCTCAGAAAATATAAGGGTTTACAAAAATTTTGGTACAAAGAAATTCAGTTTAGGTTTCTAATATGGGTTCAAAGGATAAATTATTTTTTGAGATTTTGGATTTTTAACTCTGACTAAATAAAAATTGGCCTTTAATCATTTTTATGATTTACTAGCATGGATGTCATATTGTTTTGATACAATTAATTGACAGTTTTAAAAGAAATAAATCATCATAATCACATAATATTTTGATTCAATTTTTTAATAATATGAGATTTCGTTAAAACAATCAAGAAGTTCAAGAAAATTTTAACTTGAATAGAAGCAATCTCTCTCTCAGAATAGAAGAGGAAAAGTTAGTCTCTAAAGCCCACTGGTTATATCATTTTGAAACTACAGTCTAAATATTGCAGTTCAGATCAATCTATTGTTTCAAACATTCAATCTGATAGACCTAGAAGTAGGGGAGAATGCGAAAGAAAAAACTCACAAAGAGTATGAGCAGTCACTAAATGCTCAGCTGAACGAGAAGAACCACCTACTTACAATAGTTGAAGGGAAAATACGAAAGCTTTAGGATGATAAGGATTCCTTAGTCTTAAACTATGCAGAACAAAAGGAGAAAATTGAATCAATCACAAGCAAGTTTTGGACCACAGTAGCAAGACTACACACTGACGCTGACATGACAAAAGAGGAGATACAATCGAAATCTACCATGATTAAAAAGTTGAATGAGGATCTGAAAAAAAAAAAAAAAAAAAAATTGAAGAACAACTAAGAGCTTTGAAGGACAAATACGAGACACTGCGGTTGGAAACCGTTCTTTATCGAATACTGTATTAGAGACGGTCATGAGTTGTCCTATTAATTATATCAGACAATTCTTTACGAATCGTCCTATTTGAATTATGGTCGACATAAGACAGTCATAGGCAGTCATTTTTTAAAAATGGTAATAAAAAAAAATATTTATAATTCTGGGAAGGGCCTATGCCCTAAAAAACCTTGCTCATCCATCAAAAAATTATAAATGGACATAAAAAAATTACTTCTTAATAAAATAACAAATTTATCCTGCTTATCCAACGAAAATTTACCATGCTTAACCAACAGAGAATCACACATGAGTATAATAAATATTTTGAACTAAAACCACAAATTTACCTTACTTTTTCAATATAAAATTATAAATTATGCATATAAATTAAGTCTTCCTTCCACAAAGTTTCTCCCATACAAATTATGGGTATAAATTATAGATATAAATTAAGCCTTCCCAAAATACTATGTAACTGAATTATCGTCTCTTCTTCAAATGAGAACCTCCATTTCTTAATATCAGGTCTCAGATAATTAGCCCGTCTCTTCTTCAAATGAGAACCTCCATTTCTTAATATCAGGTCTTAAGATAATTAGCCCATCGAAGCCGATAACTCTTCTCGCACCTCGAAAGCCCTACAATATTCAATAAATTCATCAACAATCTACACTTTAAAAACTTCAAAAACTTCAAAAAACACAAAAACCCATATAAAAAAACATGAAAATTTTCACGTATCTCAATAGCATTCTTAGGCAGCGTTCACCATGCCCATGTTTCTGTATATAATCCATGAGTTTCTGATTTTCCTCTTGCGTCCATGGCCCCTTCTTCAACCCATTTTTATCACAACAAGGTGCTCTACCCATGATGGTAAAAAAAGAAACCATAAAACCTATAAACAAAGAACTTTGGGGTAGAAGTTGAATCAAATTGAGTGTCTGAAACTTTAGATAGATGAAATGATTAAAGTGGGAAGCAGTAGTGTGACAGCCCGGATCTCGGCACCTCGAAAGTCATGCCATCAGCACGATCCTCAAGACTGTGCCCCAAAGCTTAGCACGGAACATTGGTATAACAAGCATAATTAAATAAATAAAGCAATTAATCCCATTAAAGCGAAAGAAGTTAATATGCCCAACTGGCATATTCAAAAGACAGTTCTACCTTCATGCCACTGCATGAATAGAGAACCGACCCGAACCATCGGTGATAATCGAATCACCCCAGATGGTTCACCAAAAGAATAATCTATTTTTAATTACATTGTTTCAAAATAAAGGCTTGACATACCAAGTCGCACTAAACTGCTCTCAAAACTGACTCTCTCTATCAAAGTGCTCAGCAGAGTCACCTAGAAGAAGTCCTCGGGTGGAGGCTCCAACTCGTCTCCTAGCGCGAAATCCGAATCACTCGGATCTACGCCCCCCAAAGCCTCAGCTGCTGCTATCAAAGGACCTGCGACGTATAGTCTAAAAGGGTGAGCTACATCCTAGCTCAATAGGGAACAAACACAATGAACATATAAGTTAAAACTCACATATATTCCATGATATTCAGAGCATGATGAATTTATGCATATGCTAGCAAACCAATTAAAAACAGATGTCTTATACTCAATTCACTGGTAAGTTGCATGTATCACTTTACTGTTGATTTAATTATGAATGACACTGAACAGGCCTAAAGCAAAACTTAAATCTTCAACTTAAGTAATCCCCGAGTAATATAGCATCGAGCCCCGATGAGATACCCTTCATCGTCATCTAATTAGACAGTTGTAAAAACATGTATTCCCTGAGAATACGACCCAAGCCCCTTTCTCACTAGGCGGCGGGGTTAAATATTACACAACATCCCTGGGATGTCCTTACGGTCACGGATAAACCTCTGTGATGGTGTACGGATTCGCCGCCGTACCGGTCATGGATATCCTGCCGCGTCAGTCGTGGGTATCCTGCCACATCGGTGGGGTATCCTCCAAACCTCAAATAACAAAAATATCATGTGCATTACATATAATTGTTCACCGTGTAAGTGTGCTATCTTATATCAGTTAGGCCTCAATAGTAATTATTCAATCCTATGTATACATCCCTGGGATGTATACACACCCGCATCACACCTGATGCCTTTATTACCTCCTCATCTCCTAGGGATGTCTCAATTTCATTTGATTAATTGTTCTTAGTTACTTGCATCACACATATGCCCTTATCACATTTTTTGTGTCACACACGCACCCATTTTCATAAAGTTTTTCACATTTAAAACGGCTTCAATTAGATAATTATATCACTACATACATGCTCTTAAAATTAAAGTACATGTTCAAGGTGTTCCCTACACTCCACATACTTGCATAAATTTCTCATCACATCCGTTCATCACTCCTCGAGTCGACTAATGGACTCCTATTTAGTCAAACCTATGACCAGTCGGGCATGGATCCCGAGGTCACCATTTAACGCGATTTTTTGGGTTATTACAAGTAGAGTCATATGTTGTTCTGTAGAGAGACTAGGGTATATAAAGAGAGAAGAGAGAGGAAGTCATATCTTAGCGTCTCCGCCCTTTTTTGCATAGTAGAGATGTGATTAGTAAGTGCTTGTTCAACAAAAAAGAGGAAAAAAAACTCGTTAGACTTATAGAAATAAGCAATTGACATTTGAGGCTAGAACTAGTATTTGAGGCTCAAATACTACTTTTTTGAAAGCAGTAGTAAGCTTCTAGGGCCTTAAAATTTCATAAATTTAACTATGAACTTTAGCTGGATATACCTACACATTTGAAAGGAGAAAAAAAACTGCAGAAAGTTGTAAATTGGTTCACACTTGGGCCCATCCGGGGACTGCTTTCCTTTCTCATCTACATCAGTAGATGAACTAGTGTCAGACATTGCTGCTGCCAAGCCTGTGGAGTTCTTCAGTTGCTGCCAAGCTTGTATCAAAATCAGCTTTTAGCATCAATCCCTAGCATCAGGTTTTAGTCATGTTCCGGAGCATCGGTTTTCGGTTTTAGTTTACAGTCTTACACCCTAGCCCTCAATATTAATCAGTCAGAAAAATTATATAACCAAATATTCTGCTACTTTAAGATGAGCTAAACAAAAAAGTAATATACCTTCTGAGCCTTTGAAATTTTAATGGTAAGTGAGAGAGAAGAGCCTGCACATGCATACACAAAAAAAAGTCTTTACTTTAACTACATGATCCACTTGAGAACTTGAGATTGAGAACTTAGCCAATAATTAGAAAATTGAGTAATGTACTCCCAGCATCAGTACAAACCAACAAAGGAATCCAAAGTAAGCAGTAATAAGTTTAAATAGCAAAACTTTTAACCAATCATACTATGAATGTAAAAATTGGGAGAAATGAAAACAACAACATACTACTGCTGCTATTACTGTACTACTACAAAAGATTATATGAAGGAGAAATGAAAACAACCACAATGCATGACATTTGGCATTGAAATGAAGCACAAAACAAAAGGATGCTTCATCTTCACTAGCTTAAATGTAGAGTACTTAAGCAATCCGAAAGCACAATTATTGAAATTTTAATATAAATACAAGAGAAATTATAGAATGTGAAATAGATTTTCTCTAGGCCTGCACTCACTGGTTTAAGTGGGATGGAACGGAGACAATGGGACCTGCTCAGCGAGAAGTTGGTGTGAAGGATGTCAGGTATCTGAAGCTACCCTCTCTTCTCTTTATAGGCACATCATGTACCAACCAAAGAGAATAAAGAACTGATCATTTTTAATGGAGAGTGATCAAAGTTCAAATGTCGGAACTTTGGACTGAAAACCATGTGTGGCTCGGTCCGTCTGCATGGTAAAAACTCTACCTACACGGATTTCATGGATGTTAGAAATCTGTACCTATCCAAGGATTTATTTGTGGGGGTGGAATGAGATCATTCAGCGTACGGCTGGTGGTACCTGACCTGTATACCAAAAAATTGCATGGATCAAATTTTTAACTGCCAAGACCAATCATCTACTTTTGCACAATCAGCAATCTTTTTTTTTTCGGATACCATAACTTAACCTATTTAAAGTGAAAAATGATGTTTTAAAATAATAAATAGGTGCATTATATAATCCACATGTATCGACAATTGAAAATCATAATAAAGCAGCTCGAAATATGATTAAAAGCATGTATTTCAATTGTAAAAAATCATAAAAAATCTTTAAATGCAGAAAGTTTGAAGAAAATTCAAAGATTGGCGAATCAGCTGAATACTACGCAACAATTTTGGCAGACCACCTTCTCGGAGAAATTTTCCCTAAATTTGACTAAGTTGGAGCATCCAAGACGCATTCGAAACATTAGTGGGGTCCAGAAAAACGGAAATCCTACAATCTATACAAAAATTGGTACCATTTAACTAATTAGGGAAGCTGAAAAGGGGGAAAAAAGAAGTAAACCTAAGTGAATTCGTGAAGAATGTCTCGGTGCCTGGTGAGCTTCTGAGCCATGGAGGTAGTTGGTGGGGCAGTGGCTGAGCAAACAAAGTGTTTTCAGAGTCATATGATCATTTCCAAACAATTAGAATCTGAGTTACTAAAAGAAATAAATGAAAAACAAATTAAAAAAAAAAATTATACTTACATATTGTACAAGACCAAATTTTACTATCGAGTATAAATCTTTTCGAAGCACACTTGGTCGGCAGAAGAATTTAAGGAGTCTACATTACTGTCCTGCTCCTTTCTTACCCTCACACTCTAACAATGGCTCACTAAGCTACACTTTGCCATATAATATAAAACTTTCAATAGAAAGAACAAGTATTTTGCTGATTTTTTTTTACAATTTCCAATAATTGAAGTAGCAAACAGGATGAACTAACCACAAATATAAAAATTCGAACAAGCCAATTACAAAGTGCATGTCATATTTAAACAAAACCGCTTGAGTCGAATACTCAATGCTGTTGTGGCTCTATAGAGGGGCTCAAAAAAAAAAATTACAGACTGCTCTTCAGATAATGTTAAATATACACTCTGCTTCTAAACCTCCTAATCCTCACTCAACACTAAGAATTTCACCCGTCATTATGCTCTGCTTTGGAACCTCCTAATCTTCAACCGTCTGCATTTTGCCCATCATTATGCGATTACTAACGACATTGAACCCTAAAACCGACGGATTCAACTTTTACCCTTTCTTCCCCTTATTCTTCCCTCCTCCTCCTTTGGTGGGTCCATCGAGATCAGTAGTCGTGGATGGGATCAAACGAGCCAATTTTCTCTATCATGAGCATTTTGGCCTATGAAGCTGGTTGCTTCGAGCAAAATTCCAGGATACTCGTGTCTGGAGACAAGTGGGAAAAAACTCAACATCAAGAAGAGCACTTTGATTGCAAATACAAGTATTCATTTTGGTATTAATCAAATTCCATGCCCATCGACCATTATTATCGAATTAAAGTGTCGCCTCCTAGATGCATAATAGCATAATATCCCAAAAATCCCACCAATCAGATTTTCCAAACTGCCAAATGATCTCTTTTTGTTTAGTCAACTATAGATATGAACAAGGGACAATGATAAAATTCCCAAAAAAATTTTAAGGCCCATCCAAGACATGGCAAATTGATATACAAATTCAGATCAATGAGGCAAATAGGTTTACACAAAAAAACACTTTTTAGGAATTACATACATACACATCCTTCTATAGAATAAAACCTAGAATTAGGGGGAGACAATTAAACATTATATTGAATTTTTTTTCTTATAAATGATATAAGAAGAAAAAAAAAAAAAATTACCTGATCAAGGGTAATAGGTACAACCCTAGAACCTCTCTCTCATTATTGCAGTGTGCTAGAACATACGATGATGAATGAATAAAAGGGTTTGAAATAAGCATATATACCTTTCGACCCCATAAGCCTTACCGATTCACTTTCTCACCAACCCTTGAAATCCATGGCCTCTGTAAGATTTGAGATCTATAAATAAATAAATAAAGATTATCTTTCAATGGGCGGCAGCAATGGTGGTCGAAGCGGGCAACAATGGTGATCGAAGTAGAGTCCCGGGATGGAGCTAGGTTCTTTTTTTTTTTTAGAGAGATGAAAGAGACGGATGACAATTGTAGGTTGAAGCAGAGTCGCGGGATTAGCTAGGGTTTTTTTAGAGAGGTGAGAGAGGGAGAGGAAGAGACGGGATGAGAGAGAGAGGGAAAGCAAGCTAGAGACGGTTTAACTTGACATTTAGTTTATACCCCATCATTATAATAAGACTGTTTGTACCGTCTTATTACCCGTCATTAAATTTCGTGCCATTAGTTAGTATGTGACCGTCTTATTGTAACATTTAAGACGGTTATAGATGGTCTTACTTAAAGACGAAAAATGACAGTCTTATTTTATGTCTTTTTTAGACGTTTTTGACGTAGTGAGGGCTCAGCGGATCCGGATCGTCGATATGGAGGGTAGACTTGCCTCCCTACATGTGGATGTTGGATTCCATTATTAAGTGTAATTTATACCCCTTGCATCATGACACTGAGAGGGTTGAGTTGGTCCAACAAGCCCTTTATGCGGCATACTGCAGGCGTTGGTTCGACGCGACCAAACTCATCCTAGAGGGTATGATATACATAAAGGGAAAGATGATGAAAGGGCCACCCAAGGAAAGGATGTCATACGCTCGACTGATATCGAGCATGTTGGAATGCTACTCTGACGCACCAGAGTACACCATTTCACCGATTGAGTGGAAGGCTACGGACCACGTGAAGCATTACTCCATCGCTTCGTGGGATCGTAGTTATAGGCTATTGAAGAGGGCCCTACCCGTAGAGGGGCCAGCACCACCACCACAGCATGATCCACCAGCTGAGGGAGCACCGTCTCATGGCTCAGTTCCACCTGAGCAGCCGCCTTTGGTGCCACCTCATCAACTTTCACAGTCAGCAGCCACCACGCCTACATCATCCTACCGCCGACGAGCGACTCGCCCCACCCCCACTATCGAGGATGTGTTGGCCAGGATGGATGCTAACAACCAGTAGATGAACCGACGTATGAATTTCTTGATGTACCATACCATGCGGTATATCTATCCTCATAAGTACCAGCGGCATCTCGCGGAGGAGCAGACATGGACCGCGGGCACATCCGCCTTCCACTCGGGTGCCACTGATGCCGGCACATCTGGTTCTAGTCCTCAGTAGCCAGGCGAGGCGGGTCAGCCAGCAGCGGACCAGCCTGGGGAGGGGACCGCGTGACCTCTCGATCATGACATTTCTTTTTAGTTGAGATTACTTTTTGGAGTTTTGTTGTAATTATTTTGAAACTACCTTGGCATGGCTGCCATTATGTAAATCCAAGTTCCAAGTTATTAATCTTTTTCGTTATGCTTCTTTAGTTGTATACATTGTGTTGAATACGTTAGTGTAACTTGTGACTACGTGTGTCTGTGTGTGGGGAAGGAACTCCCTTGACGCACCCTTGACTTCATTTTCGAGGACAAAAATTCCCAAGGTGGGGAGAATGTAATATCCCCAAATTTTTTAGCGTTGAACAGGGACCTCAGGATGCGTGTCAATCGGTCATAGAGTTGACCAAGTGAGAGTCAACACAATGACTATGGCTAATGTAACCTTAATGTGATAAACACGTATGTGTAGTGGTAGATGTAATTGAGTCACGCACATCTATCTGGGGTATATGTGCCTAACACCGAAACAAAGGGAGTTATAAGGGACCTAATGACCTAAGAGAAGTAAAGTCTCTTGTTGGGTTAGGTTGAAAAGTTAAGAGAGAGAGAGAGTGAAGGAAGAGTAAATGCTAGGAAGGGAGTTAATGTAGATTCAAATTGAAGACAAATAGAGCATTAAACACCGGATTCGACGCATTAAAGCTCGTTGAAGCCAAGGCTTGGTGCCCTAGTCATTAACCCAACCATTCAATCAATCGAGGGATCGATTTAAGGTGAGATTTGGTTTGATTCCAAATATAGAATGTGTTGTGCATTAAATTCTTGTTTAGATGATGAATTCATAAAAGGAAAATGAATGGAAATGACAAGGAAAAGATTTGAAAGAATGCCCGAGAAAGGGCTATGTTCTGACCAAATCGATTAATCGATTTGGAAAATCGATTAATCAATTTTGGTTCAGAAGTAAGCTGGGCAGAATTGCCCGAAATCGATTGATCGATTTTAAATCGATTAATCGATTCTGAAATTGAGCACTTCCGGTGGCTGGAAAATGGAAACTGAAAAAAATCGATTAATCGATTTTAGAATCGATTAATTAAGTTTGGAATTTCGATTAATCGATTTGGAATCGATTAATCGAAGTGTGGATTTTCGACTAATCGAATTGGGATCGATTACTCGATTTTGGATTTTCGATTAATCGATTTGGGATCAATTAATCGATTTTGAAATTTTGATTAATCAATTTTGTCAATTCATGTTGACTTTTGTATTGGACCTTGAGGGTTTTTGGAAGGTCTTATACCTTCTTTGATGCATCCTTATTAATGCCTTGCTTGTGTTATGATATACCATAGGTGGCACGAGTAAAGAGTGAGAATGTGGAGTCGCGTAGACTTTGACGCATAGTGATTCCAATGTGTGAGGTAGGGAACACCTTGAACATGTACTTTAAATTTCAAAAGCATGTATGTAAGTGATTCAAATGAATATATATGCATCAAAACTGTGATTTCTAAGAGTGTGTGTGTGTGTGTGTGTGTGTGAATACTAAATGAACTCGTAAGGTCCCCAGGGGACGTGAAAATGTGATAATGTGCATCTAAGTGATGCGTTGAGCCAGTGGCATCCCAGGGAATCAGATGAAATCTATCGGTGAAGTAAAAGAAAAGTTGATAAGGCCTAATATACTAGAATTAGTACGAACACATGGTGAATAACTATATAGTGCACATGATATTTTTATTATTTAAGGTTGAAATAGAATACCCCACTTACGTGGCGGGATACCGACGACTGACTCGACAGGATATCCGTGACCGGTACGACAGCCAATCCGTACACCAGTTTGACATCCCACGGATGTGAGTATGAGATCAGAAACCCCGTCGCCTATGAGAAAGGGACCTGGGTAGTATTCAAATAAGAAATAAGTATGACAAGTGTCTATTTAGACAACGATGGTGGGTATTCCATCCAAGCTCGATGCTATATTGCTCAGGGATTATTTAAGTTAGGATTTAAGTGATTAGGCCAAATCAGTGTACAATAACAGTAAGTTGAGAATGAACAAACACAAGTAAAATAACAATTGCATTTATTATATCATTTCAGTTGTTTAAAAATATTTTACCATACTTTTAAACTATTTTAGAATATATGTGAGAGCTTAACTTATATATTAACTTGTTGTTTCCCTATTGAGCTAGGATGTAGCTCACCCTTTAGACTATACGTCGTAGGTTCATTGCTAGCAGCCATCGAGGCTTCGGGAGAAGTTGATCCGGGAGATTCGCATTACGTGCCAAGGGAAGAATTGGAGCCTCCTCCCGAGGACTTCTTCTAGGGGACCCCTGCGTACTTTGAGGGAGATTTTGAGAGTATACTGTACGGCTTGGTATATCAAGCCTTTTCATTTTGAGGAATGTAATTAAATGCTATAATTCTTTTGGGCGAACCATCTGGGGTGATCTAATTATCACCGATGGTTCGGGTCGGTTCTTCTGTTCATGCGTTGGCATGGAAGTAGAACTATCTTTTGAGCTTCTGCTTTAGATTAGTATATCTTGATTTCATGTCGTTCAGTTTATCAGTTTTGTTTTGCGTAGTTATTACTTGGTCTTACCTTTGTTTCGTATAGACTTCGGGGGCACGGCCTAGAGGGGCGTGCTGATGGCATGGGTTTCGGGGTGCCAAATTTCAGGCTGTCACAGTGGCAAAGGGAAGTCATCCTTTGGGCTTGCGTTGTTGAGATTTTTGAAATCGATGCACGTGCAAACCTTTCCATCATTCTTCGATACCAGCATGATGTTGGCTAGCCATTGCGGGTATTTGGAGACCATGAGGAAACCTGCATTGTATTGCTTGATGACCTCATCCTTCACTTTTAGCATCAATTCTGGCCGAAGACATCTCAACTTCTGCTTAGCTGGCTTAACGTCGGGATACAATGACAACTCATGCTCGACCAAATCAGTGTCCAAACTAGGCATGTCCTCGTATGACCATGCAAATATGTCTTGGTATGATCGAAAGAAGTCAATCATGCCTTTTCTTTCCTCAGGAGACAGTGACGTTCCGATCTTAGTGATTCTAGGAACCTCACTGATACCCAGATTAACATCTTCAGTCTCTTCAACGACCGGGGTAGGGCCATGCTCAAAATCAACATATCGTTTAAGGAGCTCATTGGGAAGCTCCTCGATTAAGTCTTCGCCATCCAGATTCGTGACTGATCAAGCACAGAATATACCATTTTATCACTCTTAACTTAGTGATGCTAGACCTGAGTTTACTACTAACAGGATGATGATGTGCAGATATTAAGAATAAACAGCAAAAGAGAACCAAAGTGGTAATCTTTGTCAAAATGAACTCAAAGCAGTAGAAAAGATGATCAAGCGTAAAAGATGATTCGACGCATGCTTAAAGCTAGGAAATCATACTTTGCGATGGAACGTAGTAAAAGAGAAATGAGAAATTGTAAATTACGATTCTTCATAATATACTTCAAGCATAGTGCAACACAAAAGAGAATCGCGATCGTTCGTAAGTCTCAAATCGTTCTGAGAGCTATGAGCTGAATAAAGAAAATCGTGAATGACTTTACGAAAATAACAGACTCTTGTTGCTGCTGAATGTGAAGATCCACACCGCCATGCATATACTTAGAAGATATCTTAAACTAGAAGTCTAGCAGATCACGGATCCGAGAAGATTGATGAAGAGAGACTCCTAAAGGACTCTGCTGTTGAAACAAAGGAGCAATTCCTGAGCGCATCAACTATTCAAAGCAAGGAAGAACTAGGATTAGAAGTAAAGTTATATTAGAAAACTTTTGTTCTTAGTAGTTTCTTTTATTAGGATTAGAATAATATAAACTAACTCCTTATGATCTAAAAATAAGAGAGCTCAACATAGGAGAAGAGTTATTGAAAGAACTCTCAGCATAATTGACGACTGACGTTGGGTTTTCTTCCGATCAACTTTAGTTTAGTTTAGTTTAGATATTCAAGATTTCTCAAGAGAAATTGATGACTATAATTGGAAGCTGGAAGATTAGAGTAGAGTATCTTTAGTTTCTTAGGAGCAATTGACGCCTGTGACTGAGGGATGAAAGATCATTTTATTACTTTCTAGTTTAGATTTATTTTTATGCACTTTTACTGCTTTGTAAATATTTAAAAGTTTTTTATTTGAATTAATGACTCATATTAGAAATTTGAAGATTAGTGTAACAATTTTTATTTTTCCATCTTAAATTTTCTTGAGTTTGATTGACGCCCAAATTTTAGGAAGATTGTTGATTAGATTAAATATGTGTTAAGGAATTATAGTATTTGATTAACACCCAAATTCTATAGGACTGAAATACAGTATAACGGTACTTTAATTTTGTAAATATCCGAGCACTGAAGGATTGTGATTGACATCCATAATCTAGAAGGAGAAGGATTTAGATTTATTTTCTATAATTACTTTAAACAAACCATTTTTTATTCATATTTCTCCCATAAATTAGGATCTTAAAAGACAAATATAAGTTTTTAGGATAAATAAAATATAGAAGAAATCACTTCCTCGTGGGAACGATCATATACTAGTGCTGCAATTTTTATTGTGCATTTGTAATAGATTAAGACTTTAGTACAAATTTAAACCACTTCAAATTTTTGGCGTCGCTGCCGGGGAAGCGGATTATCTTCTCTATATTTTCATGTTATTTTAAAAATCAAAATTTGTCTCTCTTTTTTTTTTCTTTATATTTTTAATTTTCTTGATCACTTCTTAAGCTTTTGCAGGTTCATTCAGATTAGCAAGTCAAAGGTCCCAACTCTTCTACCGACAAGAGAAGCTAGAGGCTCAGATTTGTCTTCTCTCCCTGCTTTAAAAAAAAAACATATAATAAATAGACAGCCATGCAAGGCCACGACAAACAATTTTGGCCAAGTTACCAATTGACTTATCTCCCGATGGAATATCCGACCACCTCCTTTTATCCAATGGGAATAGAGCAAGCCTTTGTCTCTCATTGGGGTAGTCCTGAGAATTCCTATAATCCTTAGTGGGGAAACTACTATGAATTCCCAAGGGTAACTTAGGAAGAATTATCATATGAATACCCACAATATCCTCAAAATTTTCAACAGATATATGCCTCAAACCAATCTTTTAACCAACAGTCCAAGGAAGATAATGATGCTACTATTGTCAGATCCTCCAAGATCTACAAGAGGCGCATCAACATTCTAAGGAGCTATGTCAACATGCCCAAATCTCCCAGGACTTATATTTATGTACTCAATCCATTACGAGCCTAGAAACCCAAATTGGGAAACTAGCCACACAATGGGTGCAGAAGGAAAATAACCAAGTGTGTCCACTAACAGTGAACAACTTGGAAGGGCAATTTAGTGAGGGAAATACACCAATTTCCATATCTCACATTCAAGCGGTTCAAACCTTAAGAAGTGGCAGAACTGTTGACAATAGGGTAGAGATGCCTACACAAGTAGCCGTCCTTGAGACTCGTGAAAAAGAAAGGGAAGCCATAGAAGAAGTCCCACCACCAGAAAAACCAAAAAAATTAGAAAAAAAATATCAAAAAAATAATAATAATAAAGATAGTGCACCCAAATCTATAACCAAAGTACCTTATGTACCAAAGTCACCTTTTGATAAAAACCCCAAAAAGTTAGAAGAAATCACTGAAATCTTCAAAGAAGTGAAGATTAACTTGCCCCTCTTGGAGGCAATCAAGCAAGTCCCAGCCTATGCACGATTCTTGAAAGAGATGTGTACGCAAAAACAAAAATAGCGAAACAATGTCTCGCAAAAAGTTTTCTTGACTGAGCAACTAACCTCAACCTTGCAAGCTAGAACTCCGCCCAAGCTTAAGGATCCTAAAGTACCCACAATTCCATATATCATAGGTGATCATGCAATAAATAATGCCCTTTTGGATTTGGGAGTCAGCGTAAATCTGCTACCATACTCTATCTATGAAAAATTAGGACTCGAAGAAATGAGGCCTACTTCGGTAACTCTTTAGTTAGCCGATAGATCAGAAAGAAGGCCAGTAGGAATTATCGAAGATGTGATCGTTGGGGTCCACAAATTCATTTTTTCCTATCGATTTCTTGATACTGGACATGGAACCAAGTTTGAAATCTCCAACACAAATTTTCGTCATTCTCGATAGACCATTCTTGGCCACAACCAATACTTGCATAAATTGTAAAATCGGGGTGATGAAAGTTTCTTTTAGAGACATGCAAATACAATTAAATGTTTTCTCGGCAGCCAATCAGATGGCTTCAATCAACGACGAGGAATGCTTCAGCATAGACGAAATTGAAGAATTGGTAGAAGAAGCATTACCTTTGGTCTTATCCAAGGATGCGCTTCAAACTGCACTATGGTATACGGACTTAGGGGAATTTGAGCAACAATCTGAGGAGGTGACTTATCTGTTGGACAATTCTTCCCACGATTCCTAATCCATAACTTGGAAGCCATGGATAAAACCTTTACCCATTACTTCTAACGATCGTTACAGCCATCTATCGAAAAAGCACCATCTTTAGATTTGAAACTACTTCTGGACACCCTTAATTACGCTTTCCTTAGGCCTAATGAAGTTCTCTCAATAATCATCTCATTTGCCCTTAACATAGAACAAGAGAGTAAGCTGTTAGCCATACTTGTGAAGCATAAGCGTGTAATAGGATGGACTGTCACTTACCTAAAAGGGCTTGATCCCTCGATATGTATGCATCAAATTAATTTAGAGGACAATGCCAAGACTTCACGAGAAAGTCAGTGATGAATGAATCCAAACATGAGGGAAGTTGTTCAAAAAGAAATCATAAAACTACTAGACGCAAGTATTATTTATCTGATTTCTGATAGTGAGTGGGTGAGTCCAATCTAGGTAGTCCCAAAGAAATATGGGATTACCGTCAAGGAAAATATAGCCTGTGAGTTGGTGCCATTACACAAAACCACAGGGTGGCGCGTATGTATTGACTACCGGAAACTCAACTTAATGACTTGCAAGGATCATTTTCCATTACCCTTTATTGATCAAATTTTGGAAAAACTTATAGGTCAAGAATATTTTTGCTTTCTAGACAGATATTTAGGGTATAATCAAGTTCCGAAATACCCGACAGATCAAGAGAAGACTACCTTCACGTGCCCGTTTGGAACGTTTGATTATCAACGCATGCCCTTTGGGTTATGCAATGCTCCAGCAATTCCAAATATGCATGATGGCCATCTTTTCTAATATGATAGACAAGTTTCTTGAGATTTTCATGGATGATTTTTTTATATTCAACCGAACTTTTGATTCTTATCTTGATCACCTTGCCCTCGTCTTAGAAAGATGCGAAGAAACTAATTTGGTGTTAAGCTGGGAGAAGTCATTTTATGGTTCAAGAAGGCATAGTCTTAGAACATATTGTCTCTAAAAGAGGAATAGAAGTCGACATGGCCAAAATTGACATAATAGCAAATTTACTGCCACCAACTTCGGTACGACAAATTCGATTGGCCATGATGGCTTCTATCGCCACTTTATCAAAGATTTTTCAAAAATCTCGAGACCCTTGTGCCACCTATTAGCAAACGATGTCCCTTTTGACTTTGATGATGCCTGTCTTGACGCATTCAATCAGCTTCAACCACTTCTTTCATTTGCACCAATATCCAACCTCCTAACTACTCCCTACCTTTTGAAGTGATGTGTGACGGTTTTGATCACGTAATAGGTACGGTCCTAAGACAGCGAAAAGATAAGGTTCCTCACGTAATTTATTATGCAAGTAGAACCTTGATCGAAGCTCAAGTGAACTATACCACCACCAAGAAAGACATCCTAGTCATCGTATTTGCATTAGACAGTTTCCGGCAATACATATTGGGATCAAAGATTGTCATTTTCACTTATCATTCTGCATTGAAATATTTATTGACCAAAAAGGATGCCAAACCTAGACTAATCAGGTGGATCCTACTTTTGTAGGAATTCAACTTCGAAATCAAAGATAAAAAGGGAGTTGAGAATGTGGTGGTTGATCACCTGTCCAGAATTGAATTGCCTGAATCCATCATTAAAGAATCTCTACGCAATACCTTCCCAGACGAGTGGGTTTTTGCCATTCAAATAATAGTTCCATGGTACACCAATATCGTGAATTACTTGGCAACAGGTAAGATTCCCCCGACCTGGTCCAATCAGGACAGGTATATTTTCTTTTCTAACGTAAAATACTATATTTGGGAGGACCCTGACCTCTTTAAGATATGTCCAGACCAGATAATTAGGAAATGTGTGCTCGATAGTGACACCCATAATATTCTGCAATTCTGTCACACATATGCCTGTGGGGCCACTTTGGCAGAAAGAAAATGGCTGCCAAAGTACTACAATCGAGATTTTATTGTCCATCATTATTTAAAGATGCCCAAAATTTTTTTCAAGCCTATGATCGATGTAAGAAGGCAGTAGCCATGTCCAGAAGGAACATGATGCCCCTCCAACCAATTTTGGTCGCAGAACCCTTTGATGTGTGGGGCATAGATTTCATGTGTCCCTTCCCACCTTAGCTTGAATTTATGTATATACTTGTGGCTGTCGACTACTTGTCAAAATAGGTTAAAGTCGCAACCATGAGAATAAATGATCATAAGGTGGTAATCTCTTTCAAGTAACCTGCCAAACGGCTAAGGTGATAAATGCAGAATCGTAAATACTCAAGTAGGCCCGCCAAACGGCTAAGGCATGTAAATGACAAAATCGTAAGTGCTCAAGTAGGCCCGCCAAACGGGTAAGGTGTGTAAATAACTGAATCGTAGGCGTAAGTATCAAAAATGCTAAATCGTAGGGGTAAGTATGCAAAAATGAAAAGTTAGTAAAAAAAAAGGAAAACAAAAAACATATGCAAAAAAAGGGCCAACACTTCAAGGGAAAGCTCTAAAAAAGTATCTCCAACAGAGTCGCCATCTGTGCAACCATGGGCTCTCGCGAGTTTGTCGTGACGATGCGCTAGTAATAAAACTAGAGTCGCCACCCAGAGCTTTTGGTGTCCCAAGAAACCCAAATCGAATTATAAGCACCAAAGTGCGAAAATATGACTGATTCACCGGTCTATGCCAAAGGCTCTTGGGTAGGGGCTTCGGTTATCAATCTGGAAGGTATTAGGCACCCGATTGACCCGCTCTTAAGCGGTCTCTACTATAGCTAAAGTAAAAGAAAAAATAAAAATTTGAGCAGCACTCTCCCTTGCCTAAAGGCACTCCGATCCTATTTGAGCCCCCACAATCACCAAAATTTCGGCGGCATAACGGCGCAAATTCTAGGATAGAGGGAAAGCAAAGAAGGTAAAGGAATAGAGGGGAGAGTCGGAGCTCTCGGGCCCTTGTAGCACCGCTATAGACCTTCACATGAGTACCGATTCCGATGGACTTCCGATAGCACAAAGGTTTAGAGATGGTTTTATTTGCTAAGGCTTGAAAGAGTGTTGATAACAGAAGTGAGCTAGGGGCTATTTCTTACTAAAGCTAAGGGATTGATGATGGAATATGGGATCTAAAAGGAAAAAATATATTCTGAAAGTTTTATGGGTTAAAGATTGAAGAAGGTAGAGGGAACTCTCCAAACTTTTCTCCCTTTTGAAAATTTTTCAAGCCATTAAACAAGGGGGAGTGGCTCTCTATTTATAGAGAATGGGAGGATTAGAGGGGTACTTAAGGGCAATGGGTTTAGCAATTAGGTAATCTATAATCTAAGGTTTTCTAGGATTTTAAGGGTTTGGAGAAGAGGGAACTTGGGTTTAAAGGTAAAAGATAGGGTGATGGGTTGGATGGAAAAAGAGTGGAACTTAAGGTTGGGAGGGGTAAAACGGTCCTAAAGAAACAAACCTTAATGGCTGGGATGGTCCACAAGTTAAACCCCAATTTCAAAATCTGCCATTTTCTCCAAAAATACTGTTCATAAGCCTTGCATATATACATATACGTTAGGCTTAGGAACAGTGTTTCCTGAGAAGTCCAAAGCCCGTTCTTGAGCTCAAATCTGAAGAAAAAGGTCAAATCTGGGAACATCCTCTTTCCAATGGTATAGGCCTCAGCTACAGCAGATGTCTATGCAAATTTTGTCACTCCTCTTTCCATCCACTACTTCGGTTGGTTCAAAACTAGTCTGGGAAGGATTTCAAGGGTTCGAGTTGATTCCTATGGGGTTGGGATGATTCCCTAAGGGTTTTGGAAATGCTTTCGGAAGCTCGGGGGTACGCCTTTCTCGAAGTATGGGTCAATTGAGCCTTGGGCCAATTTTGGGTGTCTACACTAGGGTTGCCCCTTTTTAATTAATTTGGGTTTCCTTTTTGCTTTCTTTTATCACATTTTTTTCTGCACACTATACGCATATTAGACATATCTAGAAACCATTCTATACTACCCCCCTCTGTTGTGAAAGGGCCGGTGTGAACATCTCTTCGGGGATTCAATTCGGGGCCTTCCTACACTTCAGACCTTTTTGTAAGACCTAATCAAGCGAGGATTGTACCCACCCCTTAACCCAGCGAAGAACACCCTGCATACTCAGTAAGGAAACCTAGGAACCCGAAGTGGAGTAATCTCATTCCCCATAGCTCTAAAACCCCTGTGAGATTAAGAGCGCGCATGAAGATTTTTAAAAAACTACAAATGGCAGGAATTTGAAGATTAAACCTTAATAGTAATGACTCACCATTATGGCGCTACCACGATATTCCCAAGTATGGCATTGGACCGTCTCACAACCCAGTCCAAAATCATCCTGCGATTAACATGGCAGGCGAAAATGAAGAAACACCCTTTACCCCTATGGTAAATACTGGTCGCACCAATGGAAGAGAAAGTGGTATTTACCATAATTACACCACTAATAAAATCTTAGATCTCGCTTCCCATACGCTTGCAAGAGGAGGAAAGAAAGGAGATAACATGTCGCGGTCACTAGCTAGCTTGTACCAACCTGCTACTGTAGACGCCCAAATCTTGCCCAAGGCGTGATCGACTTGTTCTTCGAGAAGAACGTGCTTCCAAGCTTTCGAAAGCATTCCCCACACCCTTGAAACCCAAGATACCCTTAGGAAGTTTAGAAAAACCTTAGAGAAAGACTCCTAATTCCCGGATGATCCCAAAGTCAGGCTAGTGGAGGCTCAAGGCCCCAAAAAATTTCATTTCTCGGATTCATGATGTTGTGTAGCCCTCGACAGCGAGTGAACTTCCGATGGCCATAACTTTTGATAGAAAAGTTTGATTGATTAATATTATATATCATTTTGGGTTAGCTCGAGATGATGCATCCAATGGCCATGAGCAAAATTAACCTATGCATTCATTTTATGCATGCATGAGAAATTCACTCATTTGTACATAATATGTTCGCGAGACCAAAAATGTTTCTTCTCCAAAAATAGCTCCCCGCTCAGGCCCTCAACTTCTCAGTTGCAAGTGTGGTTTTAAAGCATGCGTGCATAATATGCACGCATGCCTTAAAAACCTACAAATCCGAGTTTTTTTATTTTCATGGTGGGTTTTTGACTTGTGGACTATCCCTGACTTTGGGAGTTGGGTTTCCTACTACCTTTAGACCCCCATAAGCCTTTAGAATCACTCTTTTGCCATTTAAGTGGCTACCCCATCATCCACCATTAGTTCCCATTTTCACTTTCTCTAAACACTCAAAATACCTGAATCCTTAGATGAACCCATTACCTAATTTTAAGCCACCACTAGAAGCCTAAGCCCAATTAGGAGCCCACTAATCACCCTCTTCTCTATAAATAGAGACCCCCACCCTCTCATTTAACACACACTAATTTTCCAAAGGTGAAACCCTAGCCAATCCCCCTCTCATACCTCCCTACTTCGAAGTTCCCTACTCCCCAACCATAGCAAACTTAGGATCCCATTACCCCCCATGCATTCAGAAGCTTGCCGGAGTAGTTCTACGTGAAGATCCGACGGTGGTGCTACAAGAGCCCAAGAGTTCATCTTCGGCTCTCCTCTTCTTTCTTTAGTCTCTATTTTTCTTTTTTTCTTTTCCCTCATCCTATGATTTAAGCCGTTACGCCGCCGAAATTCGAACAATGTGGAGAACTTAATAGGGTCCACGTGCCTTCAAGCAAAGGGAAGTGTCGCTCATTTCTTCTCTTTGTTTTATACCATAGTAGAGACTACTTATGAGTGGGCCGATTCGGTGCCTAACACCTTCCTAATCAGTAATTGAAGTCCTTGCCTAGAAGCTTTGGCATAAACTAGTAATCGGAGTCAAACCTAACACTTTGGTGTTCATTATATTTCATTTTGGTTTCCTAGAACACCAAACACTTCGGGTGGCGACTCCTTATTTTATTCCATCGTTGTGACGGATCCATAAGATCCATGATTGCACAGATGGCGACTCCGCTAGGATATTTTTATTGAGCTTCAACTTGAAATTTGACCTATCTTGCATATCTCTTGTTTTGATAATATCATGCTTTTCTGCCTAGTCGCTTGACTGACATTTTCATTTAGATACTTACCCCTACAATTTCACACTTTTTGCCTAGTCACTCAACTGGCATTTTCCTACTTTCCCATATTTTAATTCTCACAATCTACTTCATGTCTTTACATTTTAATCTGCCTAGTCACTTGACTAACACTTTCATTTGAATACTAACCCCTACAATTTCGCACTCTTTATTTTTCTGATGTACAATCATGGGCTCTCGCGAGTCCGTTGTGACGATGCGCTCGAAAGAAAAATGGAGTCGCCACCCGGAGCTTTTGGTGTCCCGGATATCCTAAATCAATATTATGAGCACCGAAGTACAAAATATGACTCTGATTTTATCGATCAACGCCAAATGCTCTTGGGTAGGGGCTTCAGTTATCAATCAGGAAGGTGTTAGGCACCCGATCGACCTGCTCGTAAGCGATCTCTATTATGGCCAACCCGAATTAAACTGAACTGAACCGAATCGGGCTGAACCAATGGTAAATGGATAGGATTGAATCGGTACCAGATCGAACCAGAATTGACCCAACCCAAGCTTAAGTAGTTACTACAACCGCTAGAAAACTAGTCATTGCAGCCGACTGTTGTATAGTGCACCCATTTTCGGTTTTTGGTTTTTTTTTTTAGCCCAAATCGAAGCAAACATAACCAAACTGAACACTGAAACATTTGGTTTTGGTTCGGGAATGGTTTGTGTTGGAGGAATTTTTCGGTATTCGGTTCGATTTGGTTTGCTTCAGTTTGGGTTCAGTAAAAAAAAAAAAAAAAATTGCTAGTTGCACTTTTTTTTGCGAACGGAAACAAACCGAACATCGAAAAATTTGGTTTTAGTTCGGGAACGGTTTATGTGTTGGAGGAATTCGGTGTACCGAAACCAAATTTTTCGGTGTTCAGTTCGGTTTGCTTCAGTTTGAGTTCAGAAATATATATATATATATATATATATATATATATATATATATATATAATTGTTGGTTACACCCATTTTTCAATTTTTTTTCCGTAAACACAAAACGAAGAAAACCGAACTGAACCAAACCAAATCAAATACCGAAAAATTCGGTTTTGGTTCGGGAATGGTTTATGTGTTGGAGGAATTCGGTGTACCGAAACCGACATATTTTGGTTCGGTTTCGATTTGTGGTGTACTGAACCGAAAACCGAAAAAATCGGATTTAGTTCGGTTCAGTACACTGAACTTGCATCCCTACTTAGAATATATGAAGGAAACCAATAAAATATAAATTTTTTTATAACAAAAATAGCCAAATGAAGTATCTATAAATCATTGGGCCAAATCTTAAGGCAATGCTTAAACATTCAAACAAGAGATTTGCAAATCAAAATATTTCAAATTCTGAATTTGAAATCCCCAAATCCAAATCCAAATCCACATTCCCAAACGCAACCTTAGGTCTTTCATCTATCTCCATTAAGAGATCCTCAAAATCAGGAATTTGGTATATCTTTTCTCTAAAAAAAATGGTTTCATCCTTTTTAATCTATGATTCTTATTTCATCGACACTCACTCACACCGCATTAAAAAGGGCTCTTCCTCCAATCTAATGTTTAAGATCGAACAAGATGAATCCTGTAAACTTATCATATCAATAGTGAACGGAGAAAATGGGGCAACTGAGTAGATTTTATTAAAAAAGATTCCTATAATTGCGAGATTCCCAAAATGCGCAGCATCATTATTTAGCAATGGCTTAATCTTCCTCCATATGATCTACGATGACAACGAAGATGACGAAAACCTCTCCCACTACAAGGAGGGTGTGCATGTGCTTAACGCTGCCACCCGAGAATTAGTGACTCTACCTAAAGGTGAAACCCTAATTTCCCCTTTTGTCTAATTTTCTCGTATATTTATTTAGACATTCCCAATTTCTCTACTATGATTTTAGATAGTGGCCATATCCAATATATCGGTTCGTATGTATCAAGTTTTACCGCATCTCAGAGGATATACTATATATATATATATATATATATATATATATATATATATGGAAAAGGTGAAAGTAGCCCAATGGAATACCATAGATAAATACTCAAACTTTACATTGAGCTCCGCTTGGGCACTCAATGTTGTTTTAGTGTCACATGGAGCTTCAACAAGGTGTATAGATCAATTTTTACAAAAAACACTTAAGTTCAAAACTGAATTTTAAATTTGTAATTTAAAATTTGACTGTGATTCAATGATATAGATTTTGCGACTCAAAAAATACATGGTCATGTTGTTTTAAAAGTTTTTATAACAAAATTATCTAAACAACAATATCATGCTCCACATGGCACCCAAAATATGTTTGGGTGTCATATATATATGGAAAATTATTATATGACTCGAGTCATGAGTCATGGGACATAAGCCAATGACTCAAGCTCCTATTGGCTGCATGTCACATCAGGTGACTTAAAAGTCAACTTGATGTGACATGCAATCAATGATTGGTAGAGTAATGAGATTATATTTTATTACTCGAGTGAGAGGATCATTATCATATATATATATATATATATATATATATATATATATATATATATATATATATGCATCCTAGAAAAGTACTACATTGGGGTAAGGCCACGTACTCCAACATTCGGAAAAGCACCCAATGTACATTTTGGTCCTAAATCTAGATCATGGAATCACAGTCAAAAGTTGACTTTCATTTTTAGAATTTATTCATTTAAATTGATTATACAACTTTCTAAAGCTCTATGTCCCACCAAAATAGCGTTTTGGGTTTGGGCAACCGTGGACTTTGTGGGTCCGTCTCGACGATGCGCACACTTAAAAAAATGGAGTAGCCACCTGGAGTTTTTGGTGTCCCGGGATACCCAAAATCAATATTATAAGCACCGAAGTATAAAATATGACTCTAAATCATCGACCAATGCCAAAGCCTCGTAGGTAAGGACTTCGGTTATCAATCGGGAAGGCGTCAGGAACTCGACCGACCCGCTCTTAAGCGGTCTCTACTATGGCCAAGTCTATGTTTAAATGTGTGTGTATAAAGGAAAAATTGAGCGGCACTTCCTCTTGAGGAAAAGAAAAAAGAAGGTAGAGGAATATAGGGAGAGCCGGAGCTCTCGGGTCCTTGTAGCACTGTTGTCTGAGCTTCGCGTGAGAGCAACACCAGTGAGCTTCCGATAACACTATCGGTTAGAGAAAGGTTCCAACTTCTAATGTTTGGAGGTTTAGAAGGTATGGAATGATGGTATGGTGATAATCTAGGCCAGGGTTTGAAAGCATAGAAGGTTCAAAGTTTAGAGATGAGGAGCTATTTCTCTAGAGTTTTTGCTTTATGTTTTGAAAAAGGTATCCTAAATAAGGAGGGGGTCTCTATTTATAGAGGTTGAGGTGATTAGTGAAGGGTTAAGTCACTAATAGGTTTAGAAATTAGATAATAGATAATCTAAGGTTTTTGGGGGTTTCTAGAGCTTAGAGAAGAGGAATATGGATTTATTGGTAGATGATAGGATGTTGACTTGAATGGAAAAAGGCTGATATATAAAGCTTAAAAGAGCACTAGGGTCCTAAAGAGCACTAGGGTACTAAAGAGACCCACCTCAGACTTTGGGTGGTTCACAAGTCAAACCCCCAATATGGAATTTATCCATTTTTGAAGAAAAATCAGGCCCAAACTACTGGAAATTGAAAACCCGCAATGGCTCAGCCCGATTTCAATCTCAGCCGGTTACCTATACTTCTCTTTAGTCTTCATTTCGCCATAACTTTTGATGTACAATTCGGAATTACGCAATTCTTGGCTCGTTAGAAATCTAGGAACCTCTACTTTCCAATAGTATAGGCCTCATTTCTTACCGATATCTATATAAACTTTGAAACTCTTCTTTCCATCCGCTGTTTTAGTTTCAGTCAGTTTTCTGCACTTCTCTACAGTCTTCATTTCGCCATAACTTTTTATATACAACTCAAAATTAGGCGATTCTTAGCTCGTTGTAAAGCTGGGAACCTCTACTTTTCAATGGTATAGGCTTTAGTTCTTACAGATATTTATATAAATATTGGCACTCTTCTTTCTATCCGCTATTTTGGTTTCAGCCAGTTTCCTGTACTTCTCTGCAATCTTCATTTCGCCATAACTTTTGATGTACAACTCGGAATTAGGCGATTTTTGGCTTGTTGAAAAGCTGAGAACCTCTACTTTCCAATGGTATAGGCTTCAATTATTAAAAATTTTTATATAAATTTTTATACTCCTCTTTCTATCCGCTATTTTGGGTTGTTCAAATTGGGTTCTATGGGTCCAGTTGGACTTTCTAAGGGTCCGAGAGGATTTCTATCTGTTCAGGATGAGCTCTAAGGGTCCAGGATGGGCTCTAAGGGTGTTTGGAATGATTCCTAAGGGTTTGGGTTGTGCTTTCGAAAGCTCGTGTGTATACCTTTCGCGAAGTATGTGTCAATCGTGCCTCGGGCCAAAGCTCGTGTGTATACCTTTCGCGAAGATCATGCATGCTTTAGGCAATTTTTTTATTTTTTTACCGGATCCTAGGACCCCCTACTGGATAACGTGGGCCCGCTATTAACTATAGCATGCATAATCTTCACAAAGTGTTATTTGGGAAGTGTAAATAGTCTAAAGATCTGTGGTAGAAAAGATTGAGTAGAAATAATCTCAGTATCTAAGTTGAAATTCCTAAGGGGTTATCCGACTATTCCAAAATCAATCTAGTAAGCGTAATCAAACAATCACAAAAATGCATGAACACACAATTTTTAACATGGTAACTCATTAACCGGGAAACTTCAACAGGACCGTAGCTGAAACAAACAAATACAATATGAATCAAAAGCTTACAAAGAATTACGAATGATATACCGAACTTACGCATGCAAATTCTATTAAACTCCTTTGAAGCACAATGAATCGCTCTAAACTTACTCTCTCCAATCGTTGATGTCCACACAACGATCCATGACAAATCATTCAGGTAAAATAATTACAACCCAAATCCTTGGGCAATTTGAATGAGGACACTACAAAAAAAATTACTTTTGGAAACCGGTATTGGAGACGGCTTTTCGAAGCCGTCTCCAATAACCATTTATTAGAGACGACCATTTCAAAGGTCGTCTCGAATCCTTTTATTAGAGATGGCTATAGCCGTCTCCTAGATAAAATGACATATAGAGTCGGTCTCCATAAGGTTCACTTCATGTATAGGCAGGTGGAACCTTTAAAGACTACTTGAAAAATGGTCTCAAAAAGTCTCAATAACACCAATAGAGACCACTTCAAGCCGTAGAGCCGTCTCTAAAAGATCTAGTTTGGTCTTTAGTGTATAGTGAAATTATAAGTCATTATATTTTTTGCGACTGCAAATAACCTAACTCATCTTGGCCTTATAAATAGGCAGCGCTAACAAATTTTCTTCACTTCTGCAACTCGTCGTGAGGTGAAACTCAGTCTCGTTCACTCTAATCTTTGAGAGGAAAACCCAAGCGAAACCCTTTCTCCTTCGTGCTCTCTGGTCTTTGAAATCGTGAATCTCTAATTGATCTCCCAATTTTTCTCTCTAATCTCTTTCTCCAATCTCCCGCTCTCTTAAATTTGCAATCTGATTCACCATCTCGGCTCAATTTTGTTTCAAATTTGTTAGGAAGAAATCCAAAAAGCTGATGTGTTCTAATTGCTTGATTCGGATGTAAGTGAATCTAGGCGAATATGATGCTCGAATGATCTTGACTTTGGTGCCCTAGCAGTTTGAATCGGATCCAAAAAAGTGAACTCTAATTGCTTAAATTTGAGTGAGACAAAGTTCATATCTAAGGTGTGGTTCAATTTCGATTTCCATTCAAGCTGCATTTCGATTATGATTTCGATTTAGATTCAAAGTTGATTTTAGAATTGAGAGAAAAGAGAGAAGAGGTGTACCGTAAGATCGCGTGGAAGAAAGCGATATCAATCATTCCGAATAAGCTTCCGCCTCTTTCTCTCTCTAGATGTAAATGCCTTGGATCTCTCTAATATTTGTCTTTTTTTTTTCAAATTTTCATATCTAAATGATATATTTGTGTTTCGTTTTGATTTTTTACTATTCGTAGGGTTGATAGGGTTTTGGTGCTAGGGTTTTTTTATTTTGTTTTACCTTTCATTAGATTTTACACCTTTTTAGATTGAGATTTGAATTCATTTAGTGACGTTGGATTTAGAGTGTCAACGTAGTAGTTGTGAAGTGCATTTATTTCTCATAATTGTCAAAAAATAGGATGGTATTTGAAAATTTTGGATTCTTCATAGTTATGTTGTAGTTTTAATCTGAATTCCCTACTGAAGGGCCTCCTCTCTCTGCGTGCAGATAGATGGTGCTGGTTTTGTTACTAAGCACCTTATCAGACGTCTATTAATTATTAGATTTTCATAATGATTTGTTAGATATGGAGTTATGGACTTGCTATGGTGTTGATTTCATTGTAATCTGATTGGTAAAATTCCAAGAATGTAATGATTGTTTCAAGTTAGCTATTGCCTCTTTTTGGTGTCAATTTTGTTTTTTTCCCCTCTAATTTATATGCTCTGATTTTTGGCATATTTTTTTATTTTATTTCAGTGAGATTTATCGATATTTCGATCTTCCCTTCTGCTCACCAGGTTCGAAGTTTGGTTCATAACCCCTTTTTCTCCCCTGTTGGTTTATTTTCCTATTCTTTCATGGTAAAAATTATGCATGCCATCTGACATATTATAATTATAGTTTAGAAAAGAAATATAAAATAGATCTTCCCATTCAAATGGTTCAATGAGTGACTCATCTAAATCAAGCTACTTAATGCCTGCTTTTTAACAAGATATATATATATATATATATATATATTTGGATTAGTAAATAAGGGATTCACGTAATGATTCAAAACTTTTAATAGAATAATCGTATAAATCTGTAATAAGCCTAATTTTCATAAACCATTTAAGTCACGTGTGTACAGGACTTGGTGTGTGTGGTTCACAAGGGAACCCATGCACAATTTTATACCTTGGTGTGTATGTGTCTAACACCATAAGTAGTTAGTGGATGAGGTAACATCTATTTTAGATGTTAGTGTTTGACATGTTAGCAAACTAAAGTTCTAGGATAAAAAGCGAGGGGGGGGGGGGGGTCTCACACGTGAGTTCCTTTTCCTAGCTTGAGTTGTTGAGAGTTAGAGAGATAGAAGAGAGTAGAAAGAGGGTTTGAAGAGAAAGAGAGGAAGGATCGTTTGAATCCTTGTGATTCGATCAAATAGATTGTTGTAAGAGTGTGCAAGGGTGTGTGGGAAGTCGAGCCTTATGATTTTGTTGGTTGCGTGATGATCGAAGTGCTCGGCGTGAGTGGATTGGGTTTTAGAAACCCTTTTCATTCTTTCAAGAAGAACAATCTGATCTATAAGAGCATCACCGTGTTAAGGTATGAAATCGATACTCATTGTATTTATAATTAATGTTCAGTATGATGGATGTGAAATATGGATGAGATTTGGTAGAGATCGAGTTGAAGAGAAAAAAAAAACTCAGATCAGAATATCTCTGGTTCTCGCGCAAGAGACCTCGTGGAGGCTTGAGAACCCTTTTGAAGGAAGAAGTAAGTCCATGGGGCTTTGTGTCTCGCTCACGCGAGTACTTAAGTGAAATAAGCCTCGCTTGCACGAGGCCTCGCGTGACCATTATCAGTGCACTGAAATTCAAGTCGGTCGTGCGAGAAATGAACAGTTTTGTGCTCGCGCGAGGAACAAAGTACTTAAGTTGATCCTTTCGCTCTGAATTCTTTAACAAGGTATACCTTAGGTTCTTTTAAGCATTCTCATAGAATGTTTGGACATTTGATTATAAGGTTGACGTGTGGATACATGTGTGGACTCATGAGGAATATGGTTGGGTTAATCATTGTGTGACTTTATTTGAGATAGGGAAAACTCTTTAGCATATATATTTAAATTCAGCTAACATGTGTGTAGTGATATGATAAGAATATGTGTGCTTTGCGTCTGTTGTTTTCATAATAGCATGAATTCATTTTTAGCCTTTGAACATGTGAAATTAGTATATGTGATCACTAAGAGAAGAATCGGGTGTGTGCAATATGTGTGATTTCAGATAAACATGTGTGTGACATCAAAGAGAAGTAAAGCAATGTGTGTGACATCAGAAGTAATGTGAATAAGTATATGTGTGGAACATGTGAGAATTTTGAACTACTATGATCAGCACAAACTCACGATGATAAACTACATGTAACTTTTTACACATTAATTTAAGGTTTTGCGTGTGAATACCCGACTGACACGGCGGGATAATCGTGACTAACACGGCGGGATATCGGTGACTGGTAGGGCGGGCTATCCGATATAAATTTGTGTACCGGTACGGCAGGATATTCGTTCTTTGATTTTCAACAATGGAAATACTTCATTCGGCACAAGTCACCTAATGCAAAAGGACTTGGGCATTGTGCAATGGTTCATGCGAACAATGATGGTGGGTATTCCATCTGGGGCTCGATACTATACATACTCGAGGAACTATTTAAGTAATTGATTTAAGTGCGTGTGTAATAAGGGGAGTTTTAGAAACCTTGATTAATGTGTTTAAAACTATGCATCAGATATTTATTTTGGATCATTTAAATGCTTCTAAAATTGTGATTCTTATGCTTTGAGATACGTCATGAAAGATATGTGTTATGATAGAAGATATGCATGCTATTACTTTTCCTTACTGAGCTATGGTGTAGCTCACCCTTCGACTATACGTCACAGGTTCGGAGATCTTTGAGGGTATCAAGGATCTAGAGTTAGAGGATTCGGAGTACGTTCTCAAGGAGGAGGCCGAACAACCTCCAGAGGAGTTTTTCTAGTAGATTTGCTATGTCGCTTTGTGTATTTTGGGAGCTCAATTGTAAGGCTTGGTACGTCCAGCCATTTATGTTTTGTAAGAAGGCATTTCATGTAATATGTTATTCTTTTTGGCGAACCATCTTCAGGTGACTTTTGTCTGGTCACGAATGGTTCGGTTCAGTTCTTTTCCTCATGCGATTGGCATGAGATCTGAACCGTCTTTTGAGGTCTTTACAATTATTGATATAGAAATGGAGATCTATTTTAGTTATGATTACTCTATCTGTTTTAGACCTGAGCTTGTTTCACTTCTTGTGCGGTTGTACCGGGTGTTTGGTGTAACATATGGGGTATGGCCTTGGGGGTCATACCGACGGCGCGGGTTTTGGGGTGCCAAAATCTAGGCTATTACAGTTGGTATCAAAGCCTTTTCTTTAGAATGTGACAGCCTGACTTTTCCCCTTGTAAATAGGAAAGGTTATGCCGTCAGATCACCTAACATGATCTTATCTTACAAGTGCATTGTGTACAAAGTTTTACAATTGCGAAAGCGAATTAAAACAACTCTGATACGAAGAAATATGGCACAACTGATATCCATTTCTTTATCTAAGCCAGTAAACTGAATAAGAAATATAAACAGAAAACCTATACATGAAGTAGTAAACTATCTCAAACCACACCGTTGTTTATACATGTTTAAAAGCACTACTCTCTCTCTCAAACCTATTTCGGAAAAAATTCTTTTGCAGAATCTTCCTCGTCCTCTTCTTCCTCTCCCTCCTCAGGCTAGTATGTAGGGTCACCCTCGTGCTCAGGGTCAATATCTGTAGCTAAGACATGAAGTCGTAGGATGAGCTATCATTGAAGCCCAGCAGAAAAACTTCAAGTGCTAAGTTATATGTTAGATTATCAAATTTATATTTAGATGCATAATAAAATGAAGCACATTATATCTCCTCTTGTCTCTATTCTAGCATCGTATCTATTCTAGCAACATATAGCATAACAAGCAACAAATCATGCAAATATTATATCATGCTGACAGATTCATACTGAACAAATACGAGGAATCATACTGATAAGGAATCATGCTAGACAATTATAGAAATCATACTGAAATAAGACATACAAGAAGCAAGAAAATCAAACTCCCGAGTTAGCGGGATCACTTAGACCGAGAAAATCAAGCTCCCAAGTTAGCGGGATCACTTGGACGAGCTATCAAGCCCCCGAGTTAGCGGGATCACTTGGATGAGATATCAAGCTCCCGAGTTGGCAGGATCACTTGGACGAGATATCAAGCTCTCGAGTTAGCCAGATCACTTGTTTCAAAGCGAGAATAAAGACGTGCACATGACATCAAGGGTAACAGTATATGAATAATGCATGCTAACATGTATGCAAGAACATCATGAACAAATATGATATAGTAAAATTGAACTAGTATAACTAAGTTAACATAACTATTCATATTCATGCGTTAAAACTAATCTTATCATCATTCGTACATAACTGATCGTATCATCATTTATAATCACACATCTAACTGAATTAGCATAATAGTCCACGGCACAACTACTTGAATCATTATCATGCATATCTATTCATCAAACTTGACACGAGCATAGTCAAGCCAAGGCATTCATTTAAACTGAAATTAGTATAATCATTAATATTCATCTATCGAACTAAGCTAACTATTCATCAAAACTGGTCTACCATATTAATTCATTAATCACACATCAAATCTGACCTATACTTTCATCATGATTCATAAATTCATCTAGTATCATCATGCATACACATTCATCCGCTGGTCTATATCATGTCATCTAACTTGGTTTGACAATATGCCTGACATAACAACATATATCGAGTAGATCTTATTGAACTGATATGCTCCTAATCATGTATCAACGTACAACAAAATTAGCATATGCTCATACATCGAGTTGATTTGATCATAAGCATGTATTCATTTCAATTGACTTAATATTATCGCAGCAGACGTATAGATTAAACTGACAAATCATCATTACAGCAGCTGTCTAGCCTCATATATATGCAATCCATATGTCCGATTTTAGCATGGTCTTGAGCAAAATAATTATATACTATCACATACGATCTAAGATGCACAGAAGAAACTAATTATAAGGTAGCAAGGTAAAATTCCCTACCTTAGCTCACACGCTACTTGGTACATATGCATGCGCGCATTCAAACTAGATTCCTCGGCATGAGCTCATCATGTGCACAAATACCTAACATTTATGTGTACCATTTTAGTATATAAATCTATGGTTTTATGGGTCACTACAAACCCATTACCGATATGGCTTCAAATTGCCTCAGACACATGGTTGCCGCGGCAAGCTCCTCAGCTGAGCACCGTTACTACCACTTGTCACTAACTTTTGACTCTTTAAATGTTAGATTCATGAATTTGTTACTTCATGAAAGTTATAGGGCTCGTTGTTCCCTTTCCAACACATCAATAATCGTGCCAATCGGAGTTTAGGGTCAAAAGTTAATACCAAAATACCGAATAGTGGTCTGAGCATAAGGTTGTCGCGGCAAGGACTTTACTTGCCGCGGCAAGCATGTGGGGTTGCCGCGGCAAGCTTGCTACACAAGCTTGCCTCGTTTCTCCCTTGCTTCTCTATGAGTTTTTGGGTACTCTCAATGTGCTAAGCCTTTTATACTTTACACTTGGTAAGTGTATAAGCTCAAGGCTAGATTCCCATGCACAACATGCATAGGAGTGTTTAGTGTACATGCCTATAAGTTAAACTAAGTTTGGCTATACACTTATACACACACCACACTAATGATTAAATTTAAATATATTATAAGTGTAATGTACTTATCTTACCATGAGTACCACTCTCTGGTAGTTTATTAATTTATCATTTTAGACTATAAGTGTTTTATATTAAAGTGTCCAAGTTTAGGTGTATGTTGAATACTCAAAGTTAACGTGTATGGAGATCCATACGTGTATGAAGAACCGGCTTGAACGAACAAAAGGTTTGATTAACGTATCCAGGTCCTTTGTGTCATGTTCTTGGCATACACCTGGCCTGACCCGTGACCCATGTCTATCCCACGTAGTGTAACAAGCTGGCAACTGTTACATTCTCTCCTACTTAAGGGATTTCCATCCTCGAAAATAACCGAAGACGGGAAAGTGAGATCAGGTTATGGGGGATACAATCAATAATCAAGAATCAATATCAATAGTATATGGCTTGGCAATGGTGCATAAAATCAATAATCTGGATCATGTTAGTGGTGTCAGATGAGAAAGCAAAGTAAACACAGACATAGGTATCCAAATATACAAAGTATACACAGAAAGACATAAGTACACAGACATATGTAAAGCAAATCAGGTGCAAGAAGCATACAATAGTGTATAATTATGTAATGATAACCATATAAAAGTGATTTATTTTTTTTCACCAGGCTAGGATCTAGGCTAACGCTCTCCAGCTGAGGATGGTCCTGCGTCTCGTCGAGCAAGCTCTAGCACTAAAGTGGCTGTGTTGCGGGTGTACGCAGACTCGTAATTCCATGCCCATCCAATGTAAGGGGTTGAGGCGATCTGGAGGTGTGCTCCATCAAAAGAGTGGTGGCCTCTTCAACGTAGTCGACACATTAATGAAGCATATAGTTGTTTAGTTACCTAAAAATCAACACCAGTTTGCTTGAGATCAGTATAATTCTTCTGCCGACTCTGAGCATGCTTCAGTCTCTCACGAATAACATGAACAACTGCATTAGTAATTTCTATCAACTCAGGGCCCAAATAAGACGTTCACTAACTTTTTCCCAGTTAATCAAAGACTTACATCAACGTCCATACAGTGCCTCAAATGGTGCCATGTCGATGCTTGACTGAAAGCTGTTATTGTATGCGAATTCGATCATGGTAAGTGCTTATCCCATGATCCTTGTAAATTCAGCATACAGGCCCTTAACATGTCTTCTATTACCTGATTTACCCTTTCCGTCTATCCATCGTTCTGAGGATAAAATGCAGAACTAAATTCAAACTTGGAACCCATTCCTTCTTGGAAACTCTACCAAAAGTGTGAGGTATATAAAGGATCGCGATCAGACACAATTCTTATGGGTATCCTATGTACTCGAACTATCTCTTTCAAATATACCTCGGCTAATTTTGACGTTATATATCGCGTGCTATAGGGTAAGAAATGTGTCGATTTGGTGAGACTATCAACAATCACCCAAATCGCATTGTAACCCTTCTGAGTATAGGGCAAGCCAAGAATGAAATTCATGGAAATGTTCTCCCATTTCCACTCTAGGATGGATAGTGGCTGTAACAAACCAGCAGGGTGCTTGTGCTCAACCTTTACTTACTGACAGGTTAAACACTTTGCAACATGTTCCGCTACATCGTGTTTTAAGCCGTTCCACCAAAACGTCTTCTTTAGATCCTGGTACATGTTTATGCTACCAGGATGGATGACATATGCTGACTTGTGTGCCTCTTCAAGAATTTCTTGACGTAAGGTGCTATCATCTGATACACATACTCGACCTCAAAACAATAAGGACCCATCGTCCTTAATAGAAAACTCTGGCTGTAACCCACCAATTACTCCCTGTCTAATAGCAATAAGCTCTGCATCATTCATCTAAAGATCTCTGATCCTATCGAAGAGTAGAGCTCGGATCATTACTGTAGCAAGTAAACCCCCAGTTGATGTCGCTCTAAGAGTGGCACTAGATGACACTATATCATTGAGCAATTTCAATCTTTGTAGCCGTCTCACAAGATGGGATAACTGAGCAGATGATTTTTGACTAAGCGCATTAGCTACTACATTGGCTTTACCGGGATGGTACTGAATTGAACAGTCATAGTCTTTTAAGAACTCTATCCACCTTCTCTGCCTCAAATTCAACTCTTTCTGGGAAAAGAGATACTTGAGACTTTTATGATTGGTAAAAATCTCGAAGGTTGCACTATATAGGTAGTGCCGCCAGATTATTGAAGCAAAATGACCACTGCTATCTCCAGGTCATGAATGGGGTAGTTCTGCTCGTGAGCTTTTAAATGTCGAGAACTATATGAGATCACACATTCCCTTTGATTCAATACACACCCTAACCCACTATACGAGGCATCACTAAATACAACAAAACCTCTGTCGCCAGATGGCATTATGAGGACTGGTGCTGAAGTGAGTCTTCATTTCAATTCCTGGAAACTCTACTCACATGCCTCATCCGACTAGAATTTAACGCTTACGAGTGAGCTACGTGAGTGGCACAGCATGCTTCGAAAACCCTTCAACAAAATGTCGGTAATAACCTGCGAGACCTAGAAAGCTTCGAATCTCGACATCGCATGGTTGCTTCCATTGCACTGACCTCGATCTTTGCCGATCAACAAAGAATACCAGACCTAGAATACTAACTTGCTTCAACCAAAAGTCACATTTACTAAACTTGGCATACAACTGTGAATCTCTCAATGTTTGTAAAGCAAGACATAGATGATCCTCGTGCTCTGCTTTTGTCTTTGAGTAGATGAGTATATCGTCAATGAATACCACGATACACTGATCGAGATACGGTTTGAAGACTCGATTCATCAAGTCCATAAATGCGGCAGGTGCATTGGTCAACCCAAAGGGTATGACAAGAAAATTATAGTGACCATATCATGTCCGAAAAGTTATCTTCGAACTATCTTCAGCTTTCACCTTCATCTGGTGACATCTTGATCATAAATCAATCTTGAAACACCATCGTGCTCCTTGCAACTGATCAAAGAGATCATCGATGCTAGGGAGAGGATAACGATTCTTACTCGTCAGCTTATTCAGTTGTTAATAGTCAATGCAGAGACGCATTGACCATCCTTTTTCACAAACAATATCGGTGCACCCACGGAGACACACTCGGTTTGATAAACCCTTTGCCAATAAGCTCTTGAAACTTCCCTTGAGTTCTTTCAACGCCTCTCGTGCCATTCGATAAGGCACCTTTGATACCTCCTCTGTGCCCAGGGCTAAATCACTAGCAAATTTTACTTTCCTACCAGGCAAGATCATGGCAACTCAGCAGGGAAGACATTAGGGAATTTACAGGCTATTAGCAATCTACTTTTACAATCAATGCTCACATGATGATTGGATAGCCAATCCATGCCAAGGATTACGTCAAATCCTTACATATCGAGTAACTCGAGCAAGATCAATCGGCTACTGCTTCATACCATGTTAGTAGTGACAAACTGTCTAGTCGGGACTAACACGTCACAATAAAGTTGAGAGGTTCTGAGGTGGCTCCCAACTTTTCCAACTTTTCAACAAATTGGGTGTAACAAAGGAATGTGTCGATCCAGGATCTACCAAAACATATGCCTCATACAATAAGTAGGCATCCTCTGGATACAACTGCAAGGTTTCTAATGTATAAATATACTAGTGCTAGCTAAATTGTGTCTACTTAACAAAATATAGATTTATCATTTCTAAAACTGATGAAAAGAAAACAATATACTAGATGCACAGATATATAAATTATTTACCTAGATGCACCTTTCTCATAAACGATTTAAATAACTTATAACTAAATAGTTCACATTCCTTAGATAATAGTGTTGCTGGTTTGGGCATCTTTTACCGTCTTTGATGTCGTTCCCACCATCTCTGGACAATCCTTAATCTGATGTCCCATCATACCACAACGAAAGCCCGCCCCAGACACTTTACGGCATTCGTCCATCTTATGTGCCTTCCGACATTTTCCACAGAATGCTAATGGAATGGATGAAGAGGCGCATGAAGTTTGTGGAACTTCGAACGCTCCCGTTATAGTAGGGTTCGAGTGACGGAATGACCCCGAAGGTGTAGATATAGTCGGTTCCGGATAAACACCTTGAACAAGTTGCTGAGATTCGGGTGTCGTCTTTTTTATTTTCGTCATAGGGAAATCTTTTATCAGATGTCCTAGTCTGCCACATCTGAAACACTCACCTGTGGCCCACCTACATTTCCCTATCTTGTGTTATATTATGCACCGTGAGCATGGCCCAACGAGTGCGGGCGAAGAAGTGCGTGCAGTGGGCTGCACTAGTGCCATAAGTAACTCAGTCTGTTGGGTTGTTGTCTTGACCATTGTCTCCAGTAGTTGTCGAGTTTGTTCATGATCATTCTTCCCAACATGCGTGGTCCTAGCTCTTTTGTGATTTGTCATATTGATCTGTCAATATGAAATAAATGTTCCAATTAACAATGATTGAGATCATCATGAGCCCATGATTTGACAACATTTACATCTTATCTCGGATCCTAACGACATACTTTGATCACTATTGACCGAGTACTTCAGTCAAATGTAGTCGTAAAGATCGACAACCTATGCTCTAAATAGAACCTACTGCCATAGCCTTGAGTCCCTAGAAGACTTAAAGCCTAGGCTCTACTACTGACCAAACATCAAAAGTCGTGCCATATATCTGTGCCAGAGTTAAGTCTCCAATGACTTAACGTCGTGCTCTGATACTACCTGTGACAGCCCGACTTTTTCCCTTCTTGTAAATGGGAAAGGTCATGTCGTTGGACCACCTAACATGATCCTGTCTTACAAGTGCATCGTGTATAAAGTTTTATAATTATGGAAGCGAATTAAAATAACTCTGATACGAAGAAATATGATACAACTGATATCCATTCCTTTATCTAAAGCAGTAAATTGAACAGGAAATATAAACAGAAAACCTATACATGAAGTAGCAAACTATCTCAAACCACACCGTTGTTTATACATGTTTAAACCCACTACTCTCTCTCTCTCTCAAACCTATTTCGGAAAGAATTCTTTTGCAGAATCTTCCTCTTCATCTTCCTTATCCTCTTCTTCCTCTCCCTCCTTAGGCTGGAATGTCGAGACACCCTCGTGCTCAGGGTCAATATTTACAGCTAAGACATGAAGTCGTAGGATGAGCTATCATCGAAGCCCAGTAGAGAACTTTAAAGTGCTAAGTTATATGTTAGATTATCAAATTTACTTCTAGATGCATAATAAAATAAAGCACACTATATCTCCTCTTGTCTCTATTCTAGCATTGTATCTATTCTAGCAACATATAGCATAACAAGCAATAAATCATACAAATATTGTATCATGCTGAATAAATACGAGAAATTATACTGACAAGGAATTATACTGGACAATTACAGAAATCATACTAAAATAAGACATATACTATAAACAAGAAAATCAAGCTCCCGAGTTAGCGAGATCACTTGTCAAGCTCCCGAGTTAGCGGGATCACTTGGATCGAGAAAATCAAGCTCCCAAGTTAGCAGGATCACTTGGACGAGATATCAAGCTCCCGAGTTAGCGGGATCACTTGGACGAGATATCAAGCTCCCGAGTTAGCGGGATCACTTGTTTCAAGGCGAGAATAAAGACGTGCACATGACATCAAGGATAACAGTATATGAACAATGGATGCGAACATGTATGCAAGAATATCATGAATAGATATGATATAGCAAAACTGAACTAGTATAACTGAGTTAGCAAAACTATTCATATTCATGCATCAAAACTGATTTTATCATCATTCGTACATAACTGATCGTATCATTATTTATAATCACACATCTAACTAAATTAGCATAATAGTCCATGGCACAATTGCTTGAATCCTTATCATGCATATCTATTCATCAAACTTGACACGAGCATAGTCATGTAAAGACATTCATTTAAACTGAAATTAGCATAATCATTAATATTCATCTATCGAACTGAGCTAACTATTCATCAAAACTGGTCTAGCATATTCATTCATTAATCACAGGTCAAATCTGACCTACACTTTCATCATGATTCATAAACTCATCTAGTATCATCATGCATACACATTCATCTGCTGGTCATATCATGTCATCTAACTTGGTCTGACAATATGCCTAACATAACAACATATATCGAGTAGATCTTATCGAACTGATATGCTCCTAATCATGTATCAACATAAAACTAAATTAGCATATGCTCATACATAGAGTTGATTTGATCATAAGCATGTATTCATTTAAACTGACTTAATATTATCGCAGCAGACGTATAGATTAAACTGACAAATCATCATTACAGCAGTTGTCTAGCCTCATATATATATGCAATCCATATGTCCGATTTTAGGATGGTCTTGAGTAAAATAATTATATACTATCATGTACGATCTAAGATGCGAAGCAGAAACTAATTATAAGATAGCAAGGTAAAATTTCCTACCTTAGCTCACACGCTACTTGGTACATATGCATGCACGCACTCAAACTAGATTCCTCGGCATGAGCTCATCATGTGCACCAATACCTAACATTTACGTATACTGTTTTAGTATATAAATCTATCGTGTTATTATTTTATGGGTCACTACAAACCCATGACAGATATGGATTCAAATTGCCTCAGACACAGGGTTGCCACAGCAAGCTCCTCAGCTGAGCACCTTTACTACAACTTATCACTAACTTTTGACTCTTTAAATATTAAATTCATGAATTTTTCACTTCATGAAAGTTATAGGGCTCGTTGTTCCCTTTCCAACACATCAAGAATCGTGCCAATCGAAGTTTGGGGCAAATGTTATTACCAAAATATCGAGCAGTGATCTAAGCATAAGGTTGTCGTGGCAAGGACATTGCCTGCCGCGGCAAGGACATTGCTTGCCGAGGCAAGCCCTTCAGCTTGCACCTTACCGCTGCAAGCATGTGGGGTTGCCGTGGCAAGCTTGCCTCAATTCTCCCTTACTTCTCTTTGAGGTTTTTAGTACTCTCAATGTGCTGAGCCTTTTATACTTTACACTTGGTAAGTGTATAAGCTCAAGGCTAGAATCCCATGCACAACATGCATAGGAGCGTTTAGTGTACATGCCTATAAATTAAGCTAAGTCTAGATATACACTTATACGCACACCACACTAATGATTAAATTTAAATATATTATAAGTGTAATGTACTTATCTTACCACGAGTACCACTCCCTTGTAGTTTATTAATTTTACCATTTTAGACTATAAGTGTTTTATATTAAAGTATCCAAGTTTAGGTGTATATTGAATACTCAAAGTTAACATATATGGAGATCCATACGTGTATGAAGAACCGTTTTGAATGAACAAAAGGTTTGATTAATGTAGCCAAGTCCTTTGTGTCACATTCTTAGCATACACCTGGCCTGACCCGTGACCCATGTCTATCCCACGTAGTGTAACAAGCTGGCAACTGTTACATAGAATTTCTTACAAGTCTTTGATTTTTTCAGAGTATAGAGACCTTATGCTAATGAAACTTTGGTTTCACATTGCAGAGCATCAATATCTATTAGAGGAAGGGGCCGACCAAGAGGCGGCCATAGGAGAAATTTGAGGAGTTTGGATGAAATTCTCACTGCTTCGAATAGAGTTCCATTAAGAAATCAAGAGATTCCTAAGACAAGTGTTCCAAAAGTGAGAAATCCAGAAGTAAGAAATTTGGAAGTGGGGAATCCGAAGATAAATGAAGATAGAGAGGAAAGGCAGAGAGAGGAGAGGCAGAGAATGATGCAAACCATGGATGTTATGGCAAGTACCATGGCTCTGCAAGCAACATTATTGACTGCCAATAATCATCAGCATACACCACTTCCTATTACCACTGCATATCCATACCACTCTTGCTTTATTGAGTTCAGGAAGTTAAGACCTCCAAGCTTTGACGGTCAAATTGACCCATTGGAGGCAGAGAAGTGGTTGAATCAAACCGAGAACCTATTGGAGAGAATGTCATGCACAGATGTAGAGAAAGTCAGTTGGGCTTTGTGTCAGTTGGAAGGAGATGTCGACCCGTGGTGGAAGTCATTATTATTGAAAAGAGAACAAGAGCACCCAGGAGGTTTATGGTTGCGGGAAGAATTTGTTAAAGTGTTCAACAAGGAATACTTCCCAAAGCAGTTAAAGAATCAAATGGTTGCAAGATCCATGTTCTTGGAGCAGGGGGCAATGACCGTGAGAGAGTATGGCACGGATTTTATACGATTGTCAAGATTTGCTCCTGATTATGTGGCCACGAAAATTATGAAGGCCAACAAATTCGAGAACAGGTAGGCCGATCCTATGTGATAGGGTTGTCGCATTTGAATTGGAGACTGATATAGAAGTCATGATAAAGGCGCTAGTGGTGGAGAAATCGTTTAATAAAATGTACAAGAAGAGGGAGCAATAAGGAAAGGGACAGATGGATCAAAGTAGAGTAGGAAACTACAAACTGGTGAATAAAAAGTCGCGTTTTATAGTGCCTAGTCAGAGGCAGTTTACACAGACCCACTACTCTAGACCACCTCAGATCAGTTATCCTAGGCCACCTATGTCTACTTCGGTGAGGCCTATCTGCTATGAGAATCCTACTACCACCACTGGAGTGTCAGTCACTCAGGGCTTTTCAAGAGCAGCATCGTCCACACCAGTGGAGACTTGTGCCAAGTGTGGCAAATCTCACAAGACATCTGATTGTCTGGTGGATGCTTCAAATGTGGGAAAATGGGACATCTGGTTAGAGATTGTCCAATGTAAAAGAATGAAGGACATATGACTACTGCTGGACCACAAAGGCCTACGTGATAAACACGGCCCACAGTGCAAGGTCAGGCGTATGCGGTCACTGCGAAAGATGCCAACACAAGCAACAACATCATACAAGGTATAAATAATCTTATTAAAGTCATTAAAATCCTTAATTTAACTTACGTAAAGAAGGTGCATATGTAGAAAAGTAGAAATACTTTCATTACGTTATTATGTTAACATCTATGCTTAATTAATTGTGCTTAAATTCATAGCATGTATATATGTCCCGTAGGTACATTACAAATTATAAAAAGGGTGACTTCCTTTGCTATGAAGCACGAGTTCTTATAGACCCAAGGTCTACACATTCTTTTGTGGCGCCTGAATTCGCAGTAAGGGTGAAAGCCATTCCCGAGCCCTTAGACTACATTTTGGACGTGTCAGTCCCAATAGGTAGTGTAGTTAAAACAGATATCATTTGTTGATCTGTGACGGTAAACATTAGGGGATATAGAGACTACGAATGACAGTCAAATTTGATATTATTAGATATGCAAGGATTCGACGTAATCCTTGGCATGGATTGGTTATCCATCCATGGTGCAAACGTGGATTGCCGGAGGAAGATCGTTACCTTCCACCCAGATAAGGGTAGATCATTCAATTTCTTCGGCATGCGATCGACTTTCGTACCACTCATTTCCATCATCCGTGTATAGAAAATGACAAGGAAGGGGTGTAATGGATACCTGGCATTTTTGCAAGAAAGTAAGGAAGGGAAGAACGTGATAACGGACATTCCAATCGCGTATGACTTTGAGGATGGTTTTCCTGAATAGTTGTCGAGATTGCGACCTAATAGAGAAGTCGACTTCGCGTCAGGTACAGAACCAGTGTCATACAGAATGGTCCCAGCCAAATTAAAAGAGTTGAGGGATCAACTGCAAGAGCTGTTAGACAAGGGTTTTATAAGACCTAGTGTTTCTCCTTGGGGAGCACCGGTCTTGTTCGTAAAGACGAAGGATGGGTTGATGAAATTATGCATTGACTACCGTCAACTGAATAAATTGACAATTAAGAATCAATATCCACTCCCAAGAGTCGATGATCTGTTTGATCAATTATAAGGAGCCAGATTCTTTTCGAAGATTGATTTGAGATCTGAATATCACCAATTGAAAGTCAAACCTGAGGATATTCAGAAGACGACATCTAGGACTAGATATGGGCATTATGAGTTTTTGGTGATGCCTTTTGGCTTGACTAATGCACCAGCATCTTTTAGGGATCTCATGAATAGGGTGTTCAAGCCTTATCTTGATAGGTGTGTAGTAGTATTTGTTGACGACATACTGATATACTCAAAAACAAAGGGAGAACATGAGCAACATCTATGGGTTGCATTACAAACATTACGAGAGCATCAGCTATATGCCAAGCTTAACAAATGCGAGTTTTGGTTAGGACAAGTAAGCTTTTTGGGACATGTTATTTCTGAAGAAGGAATTAAAGTAGATCCAGTTGAGACAGAAGTTGTGGTTCAATGGGAGCAACCTAGGACGGTTATCGAGGTGAGAAGCTTTCTAGGCTTTGTGGGATACTATCGAAGGTTTGTGGAAGGGTTTTTTAAACTTTTCGATCCGCTTACAAAGTTGACAAGGAAGAATACAAAGTTTGAATGGACCGAGACATGCGAGAAGAGTTTTCAAGAATTTAGAAAAGACTTACTTCGGCACTAGTGCTCGCCATCCCAAACGACACTAGAGGATTGATAGTGTTCAGTAATGCATCACACAACGACTTGGGTTGTGTACTCAATCAACACAAGAAGGTTATTACTTACGGATCTAGACAACTTAATGATCATGAAAAGAATTACCGGACACATGACCTTGAGTTAGCAATCGTAATTTTTGCATTGAAGATATGGAGACATTATTTATATGGTGAAGTCTTTGAGATTTTCATGGATCACAAGAGTCTCAAATATTTATTTACGTTAAAAGACTTAAACATGAGACAAAGAAGGTGGATTGAATTTCTTAAAGACTATGATTGCTGCATACAGCATCATCCAAGCAAGGCAAATGTTATTGTCGACGCCTTGAGTCACAAGGCTTCAGCACAATTGTCAAATTTTGATCGTGGAGCTTCGCAGATAGAAATTATTAGAAGACATAGCTCTATGTGATGCATGGATGGGGGTGAAAGCTCCAGGAGCTTTCTTGGCAAATTTTATGATCAGACCAGTCATCTTCGATCAGATTTGTGAGCTATAGATGAAAGACGTTGAATTATTGAAAATTCGATAAGGAGTGAAGGACGGTACTCAGCGGGACTTCTCCATAAAGAGCGATGGTTCACAATTGTACAAAGGGAGATTGTGTATACCGACATATGCCGATCTGCGGCAAGCCATTTTGGATGAAGCACATAAATCACCTTATGCTATCCACCCAGGAGTCACTAAGATGTATCAATATTTGAAGAAAGGCTTCTGGTGGAGAGGTTTAAAAAGGGACACTGTTGAGTATGTTTCAAGGTATTTGGTATGTCAACAAGTGAAAGTGGATCACTGACATCCATTAGGGTTATTACAACCCTTACCTATACCGGAATGAAAGTGGGAGTCCATATCAATAGATTTTATTTTAGGATTGCCACGAACACCAAATAAGTACAATGCAATTTGGGTGATCGTTAATAGACTTACAAAATATGCCTATTTCTTATCTTACAACACCACCTATACAGCAAGTAGGCTCACAGATCTATATATGAGGGAGATTGTCCAATTGCCTGGCATTCTCCTAAGCATTGTGTCAGATAGAGATCCGTTGTATACTTCTCAATCTTAGAGAAAATTTCAAGAAGGGTTGGACACTAGACTAGACTTCAGTTCAGCGTTTCATCCATAAACAGAGGGCCAAATCGAAAGAGTAAATTAGATTATAGAAGATATGTTACGGGCCTATATGCTTGATTTTCAGGGATCATGGGATCATCACTTGTCATTAATCGAGTTTGCCTATAATAATAGCTTTTAGGCAAGTATTGGCATGGCACCATATGAGGCATTTTATGGCCGAAGATGTCGATCTCCAATTAATTGGAAAGAGATGGGAGAGAAGTTTATATTGGGGCCCGAGATTTTAGAAAGCACCACTGAGACGATACGCTTGATTCGAGAACGATTAAAGGTTGCTCAAAGTAGACAGAAGAGCTATGCAGACCTAAAGAGGACCAGCGTGGACTTTCAGGTAAAACTTAATTGTTCATTTAAATGAATTACATGTATATAGGTAGGTACAAACCACTAATGCTAACACAGTATCATGCTTTCAGTTGGGAGACGTCTTCATTAGGATTTCATCGATGAAGGGCATTATGTGTTTTGGGAAGCGTGGCAAGTTGAGCCCATGCTTTGTGGGGCCATTTGAAGTTTTGGGGCGTGTTGGAGAGGTCGATTGCCGAATTGCACTATCACCACATCTCTCCAACATGCATGATGTATTTCATGTTTCAATGTTAAGACGTGACGTCAAGGACCCAATGCATGTGTTGGATTATCAACCGATTGAAATCTAAGAAGATTTGACCGTCAGAGAGGACCCAGTACAAATTCTTGATAGGAAGGAGCAAATTCTACGCACTAAGAAACTTCCATTGGTACTCATACAGTGGCGGAACCATATGTGCGAAGAAGCAACGTGGGAACGTGAGTCAGATGTGCGTGAAGCCTATCCGAATTTGTTTACATGAGCTTGTCTACATTATATGCATTTTGAATGAGTGTATGAATATAATGTAGAATTTTAGTTTGTTGTGCACATATTAGAATTTTCAATGAGTGTATGAGTGCAATGGTCTAAATTGACCGTAGATTCAATAGATTGATCGTGTTGGTAATTAGTTAATGAATTACACGCTAAAGGACAACTTGTGCGAAGTGAAATTGGGGGCTAAAAGTGAAAGAAACGGATAACTGAAGCCTCTTAGAAATGAAAAAAATGAAAAAGGACTCAAATGACTACTTGTTGCTCGCGCGCACGAGCTTTAGAGCTCCCTCGTGCGAGGAACAGACTATATATCGGGATTAAACCTTTTTTCTATCATTTTGCGCGAACAATTGAGAGGGGGAGAGCTAGGGTTTTGGGATTCTTGTGGAGGCAACACACCATATGAGTGATTTAGGGGTTTTCTTCGACATCGCATCGGATTTTTCTCGTAAAAAGGTAATCTCTACCCAAGATCTACCTCTATTGGAATTTCTTTCAAGTTCTCGAAACCCTAGAATGACCGATAAATCACCAAACCCTAGGCCAAGGAAGCAATAAGCGGTTCGGTCGTCAAGTTCTCGAAAGAGGGCGGCTTCGGCGCCTATTACCTTGACCCAACCCGCCCCATGGTGGGAAAACAAAATTCTTGAGAAAGAATGGACAATCCATAAGAGTTTCTTCAAGGATCCATTGACTACCAAATGGACCTTAGATTATTTGAATATTAATGAACTTAAACCACTATTGGCTCCTTGTAGCCTGCCTTATTACCCCTAGATAGTGAGATTGTTTTACCAAACCCTAAAGACCAATCCCACTGAAACCAAGCTCATTTGTGAGATTGATGGAAAAGAATTTTCCTTCGAGGCAAAGGACATTGCCCACGCGATGGGATGCCCTCTTGACTACATTGAGGATGGGATCTTCAAACCCCCATTCCTTCAAGAAATTGGCTTTAAGGATATCGCGGCTGATATAACGTGTGGTGTGACTGCCACGGTCTAGTCCATAACCCATGCCCAACTACCTCATCACATGTGTCCCCTAGACATCATCTTTTGAAAAAATGTGTTTCCCTTAGGACATGAGCAGGAGCGTCGCATCCCATTCTTGCAAGCCATCCACTCGGTATATCACGATAAGTGATTTAGCACCCCGATATTAGTCAGAAAAGTCATTTTACAGGCCCTCATGAGGAACAAACCGGGTGCCATTCCCAAACCTATAAACAAGTTTCCATACGCCCGATTGATTTCCAAACTCTTTGAGCTCCGTGACGGAAGCAATGGATTTGAGATCCAAGGTCACGAACCCATTCTTACCGATAACACCTACACCTATCGAGCCGAAGACCTAATCAAGAGCCTTAAAAGCCTACGGACTAATACCAAAAAGAGAAGGGACAGCCAAATAGCCCAACAAGCAGCCCAACCACCTCATCAAGGACCAGTGCACGTCACGGACACCCATACTGCTGCACCGTCTTCATCCCAACCGATGCCTGATACCATGGAGGGCATCATCCATGAGGTACTACTACAAACCTATGACATTAGCCTACGTCAGACAGACATCCGCCTACATCAGCAATTTCAGGAGGCCGTCAGCATAGATTTGATGCGTCATGCATACCCGCAGGCATATCAGGAGCGTCTTGCAACCATGCGAGGCTCCATCTTTGGTTCTTCAAGTTCCAGCGCGACGGCGGGTTCTGAGGTAGCAGGAGCCGATGCTGAGGAGGCCGATGAGGACGATGATGAGTCCGGTTCCGAGGAGGAGGATGAGGACAAGGAGTACGATGAGGAGGAGGACGATTAGACCTGGCTGCTCAGGATGTTTTGCTTCTTTTGAGAAACCTTATAAATTTTGAAAGCTCAATGGGAAAATAAATTGTATGTAATTATGGGGTATCATCTTTTGAACTATTGTGACATGATTGTCACACCGGGTACATTTTGATGTGATTAGTTCATGGATCGTGAATGATTTTAGTATGATAAATGGTTTTAGTTCAACATAAATGGTTACTTTCATAGTCTAGTAAATGGATTGCTAGATACAATGAATGTGGTATAGGTTTAATGCATCCACACGAAATGCGTATGCCTTAGTTTAAATGCATTGGCTTTTGTTTGAATGGATATGTTAAATACAAATATGGATACTCAATGGATGTTGAGTGATGGGTGAATGCAAAATGGATACTTTTATGCAAGATGGTTACGGTCTATGGTGTGTGGTGATCATGTAAATTTCAGTTATATGTGTACAGGTGCCACGTGAATGTGGGATATGAAATATGTGTTGCAGGGAATTGTATTAGTAATTGTAGGTGCGTTCCAGATTTATTAACATAGCTTTGTTACCGTGACTTACGGCAATTTTCAAGGACGAAAATTTTATAAGGAGGGGTGAATGTAATAACCCCAATTTTCATAAACCATTTAAGTCACATGTGTACAGGACTTGGTGTATGTGGTTCACAAGGGAACCCATGCACAATTTTATACCTTGGTGTGTATGTGTCTAACACCATAAGTAGTTAGTGGATAAGGTAACAACTATTTTAGATGTTAGTGTTTGACATGTTAGCAAACTCAAGTGCTAGGATAAAAGGAGGGTGGTCTCACACGTGAGTTCCTTTTCCTAGCTTGAGTTGTTGAGAGTTAGAGAGATAGAAGAGAGAAGAAAGAGGGTTTGAATAGAAAGAGAGGAAGGATCATTTGAATCCTTGTCATTCGATCCAATAGATTGTTGCAAGGGTGTGTGGGGAGTCGAGCCTTATGATTTTGTTGGTTGCGTGGTGATCGAAGTGCTCAGGGTGAGTGGATTGGGTTTTAGAAACCCTTTTCGTTCTTTCAAGAATTATCCGATCTACGAGAGGATCACCGTGTTTAAGGTATGAAATCAATACTCATTGTATTTATAATGGGTCAATTAATATTCATTATGATGCATGTGGAATATGGATGAGATTTGGTAGAGATCGAGTTGAAGAGAAAAAAAAACTCATATCAAAATATCTCTGGTTCTCGCGTGCACGAGCTTCAAAGCTCACTCATGCGAGAGACCTCGTGAAGGCTTGAGAACCCTTTTGAAGGAAGAAGTAAGCCCGTGGGGCTCAGTGTCTCACTCGCGCGAGTATTTAAGTGAAATAAGCCTCGCTTGCGCGAGGCCTCGCGTGACCATCATCAGTGCAGTGAAATTCAGGTCGATCATGAGAGAAATGATCAGTTTTGTGCTCCCGCGCCGAGCTTCAGAGCTCGCTCGCGCGAGGAACAGAGTACTTAAGTTGGTCCTTTTGCTCTGAATTCTTTAACAAGGTATACCTTAGGTTCTTTAAGCATTCTCATGAAATGTTTGGACATTTGATTATAGGGTTGACGTGTGGATACATGTGTGGACACATGAGGAATATGATTGGGTTAACCATTGTGTGGCTTCATTTGAGGTAGGAAAAACTCTTTAGCATGTATGTTTGAATTCGGCTAACATGTGTGTAGTGATACGATAAGAATATGTGTATTTTACGACTGTTGTTTTCATAATAGCATGAATTCATTTTTAGCCTTTGAACATGTGAAATTAGTATATGTGATCACTAAGAGAAGAATCAGGTGTGTGTGATGTGTCTGATTTCGGATAAACATGTGTGTGACATCAAAGAGATGTAAAGCAATGTGTGTGACATCAGAAGTAAGGTGAATAAGTCCGCGTGTGGAACATGTGAGAATTTCGAACTACTATGATTAGCACAGACTCACAGTGATAAACTATATGTAACTTTTTGCACATTGATTTAAAGTTTTGTGTGTGAATACCCGACCGATACGGCGGGATAATCGTGACCGATGCGGCAGAATATCCGCGACCGGTACAGCGGAATATCCGATACAAATTTGTGTACTGGTACGGCGGGATATCTGTTCTTTGATTTTCAATAGTGGAAATACTTCGTTCGGTATAAGTCACCTAATGTAAAGGGACTTGGGCATTGTGCAATGGTTCATGTGAGTGACGATGGTGGGTATTTCATCAGGAGCTCGATGCTATACATGCTCGAGGAACTATTTAAGTAATTGATTTAAGTGCATGTGTAATAAGGGGAGTTTTAGAAACCTTGATCAATGTGTTTGAAACTATGCATCAGATATTTGTTTTGGATCATTCAAATGCTTCTAAAATTGTGATTCTTATGCTTTGAGATACATCATGAAAGATATGTGTGATAATAAAATATATGCATGCTATTACTTTTCCTTACTAAGCTATGATGTAGCTCACCCTTCGACTATACATCACAGGTTCAGAGATCTTTGAGGGTACCGAGGATCTAGAGTTAGAGGATTCAAAGTACGTTCTCGAGGAGGAGGCCGAACAACCTCCAAAGGAGTTTTTCTAGTAGATTTGCTGTGTCGCTTTGTGTATTTTAGGAGCTCAATTGTAAGGCTTGGTACGTCCAGCCATTTATGTTTTGTAAGAAGGCATTTCATGTAATACATTATTCTTTTTGACGAACCATCTTTGCGTGACTTTTGTCTGGTCACGGATGGTTCAGTTTGGTTTTTTTCCTCATGCGATTGGCATGAGATCTGAACCGTCTTTTGAGGTCTTTACAATTATTGATATAGAAATTGAGCTCTATTTTAGTTATGATGACTCTATCTGTTTTAGACCTGAGCTTGTTCCTCTTCGGGCGCAGTTGTACCGGGTGTTCGGTGTGACATATGGGGTATGGCCTTTGGGGTCGTATCGACGGTGCGGGTTTTGGGGTGCCGAAATCTGGGCTGCTACAAAATCAAAGTGGTTTTCATGATAATATACACATCTTTATACCTTTCCATATTCTGTTGATTGACAATGCATTTATGTAATGGAAATTGGGTTCATTGTGGAATCATGACAGAGAAATATTGCAATAGACAGTTTCAGTAAAAGGAGTCAAATGAGAATGTTGGAATTATCTACAACTTGTTACCAATTAGCTTTTAGAAGTAATATATGTAGTAATTTCATGTGTTAACGTTTTCTTTTTCACTACACCACATGTTGGTTATTTGTAAATCAACAATGGCTATATGACTTTTTTTAAAATTGAGCATAAGATAATGGATTTAATACCATCAGATTTACCAGAACAAGCAAGCCTTTAAGTTGTGTTTAAATCTTAAATATGAATAGTTAGAACCCTTTTTGCATTTTTATAAAAGTCTTTATTTTTATTCTATAGATGATAAATCTATTATAAAAGGAAGAGAATGAAGTTCAGAAAATGGTTAAGAGCAAATTCATTGATTGAAGGTGAAAATTTTGTGGTTTAGTTGCCCATAATATAAAGTACAGACATTTAGGTCTAAATAATGGAAAGAGTTGATTCTAAGACCACCTGAGTATGTTGGTAGAAGTCGAGTGTGCATATAAGTTTGTAACAAGCGAAAAGAGCTTAAAACCAAATTTTACCTCCAAGCTAACTAAACTTTATTTGGTAACTGGTTTTATTACTAGAGCCTGACTTGATTCATGATTTGGTCAAAAACCTTCAAGCAAGGTGCTTAAGGGACCTAGCGAAAGCATAAACAACCAACTATAAAGGCTTATAAGAAGATCATATATCCCCTTATAAGCAAATCTTTCTCAAACCACCACAAGTTAGCTTCATCACTACGAAAAAAGAGGCCGACGTCGACGGCTATTATTGGAAGCCGTTGGCGTATATGACCCGGCGCCGACGGCTAATATAGCAAGTTTTCAGCGTAGGATCAGGTAATATAACCCCCTATCACTTATTTTTTTTAACTCAAATCGTTTATTTTTTTAACTCAAATCGCTTAATTTTTTAACTCAAATCGCCCCTTCTCCCAAACTCCCCAAAATCCCTCTCGCCATCCTCCCTGCTCGCCCAACCCCCTCACCTAACCCTAATTTTTTCTCGCCCAACCCTAAATTCTTCTCCCTCAAACCATTTGCTCCACAAACCCTAAGTTTCGGACATGATTTTTATTTAGGGTTTTCTGTAGGTTTTGCTTCATCTCAGCACTAATTTCAACATATTTTGGTCCAACCCTCTGAACTCTGAAGAGCGATGTTGGTGACTTTCTGCAATAGCCATGGTAGCTCAGATCTCTAATCTCCCTTCTTCATTTTGGTTTCAATGCAATTTTTATAATCTTTTGATCGATTTCCTTTTCTCTGTCTCTCTCTCTCTTTCGCAGGTGAAGTATTCGAGGGAACCAAGGAACCCTACTAAGTTTAAGAGTTTCGATCAATGTCTGCTTTATTAGGTGTTTATTGTTGGATTTGGTTTCTTCCTTTGATTTGATCATAAGAAATCTAGGGTGTAGTTGTTTCATTTTCTGTTAATTTCGTCTCTTTTGTTGTTAGCTTCGATTTTCTTTGATTCGCTTCTGTTTTGATTTCTTGTTTTCTATTTACTTTCCGGATTTAACTCTACGGTTCTGTTTGAAATTTCTAAGTTTTTCGTTATTTTTTTGCTAGGATTTGATCTTCGCATAGCAATCTAGGTTTTGCCTTTTTGTTTTTAATAATTCGTAAGTTGGTGCTTCTGATTTTGTTTTCTGTGTGCATTCAAATGTGCAGTCAAAGTTTTGATGTTCAAGCCTTTTACTTCTTCTTTTTTCATTTTAACTTAATTTCTGATTGTTTGGTTTTTTGGTATACTACTCAATTTCTGAGATTAATGAAACAAGTCGATGTCTTGCCTCCAAGTATCAATTATCTACAATTTAGTCAGTTTCTTAAAAATGGTAAGAAGTTTCTTTTTCCATCAGTAAAATTTTAATTAAAAACTCTTTTCTTGGGTCTAATTCACTTCATTTATTTTGAAATTTAGGACATTAGTATGAAAGTGGCATGAAAGTTTTAACTTTTTAGTAGAATTATTATTTTTCATTTTTGAACTAGTATGCTTCCATTATTTTGCTAATTTTATTTCTATAAATGGTCAGGGCAGTTTTTTTATTTGGACTTACCATTTTATCAAGATGTTGTCTGTTCTTTTTTTCTTATTTTTTTCCCATCTTGCTCAAAAAACTCATGAGATAAAGAAATATCATGGGAAGAGTACAAATTGCTTTATCGGCTTATGAAGATAATGTAGTTTCAAATTATGGAAGCTTCTGAGTTCTGACATTTTCTCAATTTGCAGAGCGAACATGATGAGCTGGAGGCAAAATTTTCGGAGGAAAGAGTGGCACTTGAAGCTAAATACCAGAAGTTGTATGAGCCATTATATGTGAAGGTATTCTTTTACTGTTGCTCTTTGTAAAGATTATTAAATTTTAAAATATACTTCAGGCAATATAATGTGATATGCACTATGAATATACTTGAAGCTAAATACCAAAAGCTATAAGAACCATTATATTTCCTGATGAAAAAAATTTGAATCCAAAATGCCATCTCCGCACAAAATCTCCTTGAGAGATGCCAACAATTGCTTAACTCATGTTACTCGTCCACACCTTGAAGTTGTCTCTCTGTGGATCTTAGCAACCCTGATGTTACCCACCCAAATCCTTAGGATGCGATGCATCTCCTAACCATCCAATTTTATGGTTGGAGCCCCTTCTCCAACCACAAGTTAGATGAAGGAACCTAATTAGATGAAAAGGCCACATTCCAAGAGTTCAATCCTGAGCTTCCACAGCCACATAATTCCTGCAGGATTTTATAATGATAAGTAATGTTGCAAGGCTATATAGTTAGTCAATATTGAAAATGCCTCCAGTTCCATTACATCTTTGGTTTTGCTTCAGCCCTGTTCTCGACAATCTCCTTTTTAAACTTTGCAGCGGTTTGATATTGTGAATGGTGTTGTTGAAGTTGAAGGCATATCAAATGAAGTTGCAGAAGAAACTCCGAATGAGAAGAAGGCTATTGAAGGTATATATCCAGGATATAGAGAACCTACCAATTTTGTTGCAAGCTGTAGCTATTCTTGGTTGGAAACTTACTTGTTTTTCGCCTCTCTTAGATAAAGGAGTCCCAGATTTCTGGCTTACTGCAATAAAAACCAATGAAGTCCTTGCTGAGGAGGTAAGAAAATTCAAGGAATTTTTGAAACAACATTCTTGGATGTTGTTGTTGTTGAAATTATGCATATATTGTTTTTGGAGGTTAGATATCGTAGCGTGATAAAGGTGCCCTAAAGTTTCTCAAAGATATCAAGTGGTGTAGGATTGATGATTCGAAGGGTTTCAAGCTTGAATTCTTCTTTTATCCTAATCCTTATTTTAAGAATTCTGTTCTTACAAAAAAATATCACATGATTGATGACGACGAACCTATTTTGGAGAAACCAATAGGGTCACTTTGATTTTGTAGTAATCATTACTCACTTTAGCTAAGACCTTTTACCTGCAATGGCATGTTTTAACAACTCACAAAAGTTTTCTTGGGGGTTTATAGGACGGAGATTGAATGGTTTCCTGGGAAGAGCTTGACACAGAAACTTTTGAAGAGCAAACTAAAGTTCCAACAACTTCCTATCAAAGTAGCCTTTGCCACCATAGCTCTACTGTAAACGTTTTGCTCTTCACTCCATCTGGTGAGAACATATTTTATTTCTTTACAGCTCTTATCTTGATAAGATATAAGGTGGTTGGCATGTAATCTGCTTGACATATAATCTGCTTGACATAATTTAGTAATTAGACAACACTACAAAAAAAAGACTATTAGCGGCAGCCATAAACTACCACTATTAACAAAAAAACTGCCGCTAATAGTCTTAATAATTATTTTGTTAATAGTGGCACTTTTTGGCTGCAAAAAACTGCCACTAATAGTCTTATTTTTTGTACTGCAACTTGGAGCAAATATATGTTACAAGCAACAATAGCGTACTTTTGTTTTCGATGCCGACTTATAGCTTCCCCTTATTATTCTCAAAGGGCAATAGAGTTCTACATTGATTTCTGGGGTTTTTCTAGGTTGAGTATTGATAAGACTTTATGGTTCATTCATTATATCTTTATCAGTGTTTCTTTTCCTGGGTTCACAAAGAATGCCAGCTTCAACAGTGTTTCTTTCCCTCTATTCACAAAGAATGTCACCTTCAGAAATGAGGTCCTCTCTACCTCTTACATCTTTATCAGGTGTGTGTGTGCGAGCATATATATATATATATAGCACTGAGTTTGTTAATTTTGTGAAACAAAAGGATGGAAGGCCTAATTCAATGGACAAGAAAATTAAAGGATCTGCTCCATTTTCAAGAGGCCATCCTGATACTGGTAAGGTGTCTGAGTCCTGAAATGTATAGGCTTCTAGTTATAGCGGTGATGGGATAATAGGTTTTGAAATTTAGCTACTTTTAGGCTCATTTGAGCTTGAGAAGTTGATAATTTGGTATTGCTCATGTTATCTTTTTTCTTATGTAATGTTTTTTTCTCTGGATTTTTAAGTGAGAATGAAGTATGGTAAGAGTTTGCACTTGCTTTCATTCATTTTTTCAACACTCAATGTTTCACATCACCTTAGTTCTTTTTGTCTCTGTAGTCTCTTGATGGGAATATGCAGTAGTTACAAATGAAGAAAATTCTCCCAAAAGCTCATTTTGCACATGTTTGGCACACTTGCGCACTAACAGGTGTTGGCAGCAATTTTCACATGCCTGGAACGGATAATTATGCTTAAAACATGAATGGTTATCCACCTACACAAAGGTTATTGATGCGGAAACTTACTAAATGCACCTCTAAGGCTGAGATTAGGATTAAAATTAATTTAATCAATAAAAAAATAACAATTTCTCATAACAAATTACCACAAAAAATTCTAGAAATTCAATTAGGTGATTTAATTCAGGCCCAAAATAGCGTTACTTTAGTGTGTGTTCCCTATCGCGGATCTAGAAGACTAGGGTTCTTATGAACGGCTAGATCTCTGATAGTTTTAGGGCGTCGAACGAACTCGCAAGCGGGTTCTCTCGATACCAAACGAAAATAAAGGCTAATAAAGTTAATAATGAACAAAATATTGACTTTAGGCTTTCATAAGATCAATAAAATAATTAGGATCACGCTAGTTACGTAAATCGTAAATCTAAAGGAGATAGAGATGGAAGAAGAGTTGGCCTCGCACCAAACCGCAAGTGGGAGTCGAAGAATCACTCTCCGTTTTGAAAGAATCACACTCTCACGAAAGTTTAGAACTCTCAATTTTGCATAAGTAATTTTCATTAACCAAAATTAATAATAAAAGTGTTTACAAGCCTTTAAATAGGCTAACCAATGCATAAATTAGAAATTTTAGTATAACTCTAATTCCTAATTCAAATAAAAGAAATATCCTAATTCTTCTAAATAATAAAGTCCTAAAGCAATAAGGAAACTAATTCTATTTCTAATAAAAGAAACAACTCTTACTTTTTAAAATAAAATAATAAAAGAGACTAATCCTAATTCAATTAGGATTCTTGAAATTCCTCACTTTATGTGCAGCTTCCGAAAACTAGCCATAACTTCTTCAAAACTTGTTGGAAAGCTACTTCGATAAGCTTTCAAATATGACCAATTTCGCATCAATCTGACTTCGCTTGATATTTCAAAATAGGCCAAACATAAAGGTGACGGAATTGAAAGTTGAAGACCCTAATAAATTTTAGATTTTCTTCTTTCTGATCAAACAGGTCTTTAACGGGCCTTTTTTTAAAACCCATTCGTGGGTCCACTTTCTCTTTTGACGTCTCCTCTTTATCCGACCACGATTCAAACAGGCGGATCTAAAATACGCATCAGTTATTGCACACTACTTAAGCACATCGTAACTTCTAATGTTTAATCTAAATGATTTTGATTAAAGCACTTCTCAATGTCTATTCCTTTAGTCTCCAATGCCATCATGTATCAAATTTATGCTCTTTGTTGTGTCTCATCTTTTGCTATCTGTGGAAATTAAATGGGTGATTTGAGTCCACTAAGGGAGATTTTTGTATGCCTGCATGTTTACAAAGGCAGCGGAATTTAATTCATCCCGTTAGAAATTTGGGCCCATGACCTATGTTTGTGGATCTCAAATACAAGTGAAATTGGTCTTTGACTCATATTTCTGATCCAAAATAAAGTTGGGATCAATGCAAAGTTTCAGGTAGAAAATGTATGTTTCGTAATCGTCTAAACAATATATATGTTTTTTATAACCTGGGTGTCCGGGACTCTTAGAACACCTGACTAGTCCCAGGGTAATGTGCACAGCCCAAGTTAGCACATATTGGGTCAGTAGGGATATAAATTCCTAGCGTGGCCTCAAGAGGGGATTCGAACTAAAGTCTCCTGCTTCCTGCTATAATCATCTAAATAATTCTAATATCATTCCTGATGATGCTTGTAGGCAGCAAAATGCATTTAAATTGGGCTTCTACAGATAGTTCTACGGATCATCTCTTGACCTTTGTTTGTTCATTCTGTTTAGTGATCTTCAATGTTGGAAAGTTTTTACTGCATCACAATAACGAATAGTTTGCTCCCCAGTTTGTCTTTATCTTTCCATTTTTTATTTTATGGCAACATTTTTCTCCATAGGTATGAGCTCTGCTTCAATGGAGAGAAGAACATTTGTAATGGCTCATTGCCAAATTCTCATGCACCAGAATCAGACCTAGAAAAGCTTCAAAATCACAATTTGCATGCCCAAATTGGTGATAGAAATATGACAGATTGTGAGAACATCATCGATTTGTTTCGGTGGTCTCGTTGTAAGAAGCCCCTTCCACAGAAAGTCACGCATTCTATTGGGATCCTGTTACCTGTTGACCTTTTGGAGGTACGACACTCATTTCCTTCATGATCAAAATCTCATTAATTTGTGAAAAGTTGAAAGCGCCATTACCATGCATGGTATAAAAAATTGGTTGATACCGATACGTATCGGTTTCATTGAAAACCGATACTGATACGTATCAGTTTCGTCATGAACCGATACCGATACCACCCCGATACAGGTGATATTGGTCTCGGACTGATACTGGTCAGTACTGCTGATACTGAGTGATACAACTAGTTTTTATTTATTCTTTTTTCAAGAAAAAACAACTGATATTGACCGGTATCAGTATTCTCAGTATGGTCATCATAGTGGAACTAGCTAGGTCCATGCTATTTTTGACATTTCAACGTAGTTTGACTTGGGTGTTGGCGTCCAATTTGGATGGACTGTATTGATCACTATCCTAGCAATAGAAAGAGCTGGGTCATGGGGATTTTAGCCATTCCAACGTACATGAAAGTGACAAACTGGGTTGACCAATGTGGGCCAACTGTATTTACGACAAAATCTTCTGGTCGACCATATTTACTACAAATTCATCACACTTTTTTTCTATGACCAACCAGGAGTCCTTCAAGTTAAGAAACATGAGCTCTAGGCATATATTCTTTTTCTCTCTAGGATTTGGTTCCAAAAGCTTTTACACAATTTTCTTTTAACATATCAGCAATTTGTTCTTGCACCCATTCATGTCATCGTCATTCCGCAGATAGTGGAGGAGAACCTTGATTGGGAAGATGTGCAGTGTCCCAAACCAGTGTTTGGATTGCTAGAAAAGAGTTCGTCCTCGCCCGGGTGCATTTTCTCTCCCCTAATTAAATGTCTATCAAATTTGTTGCATTTATAATGATATTTATTATATATGTAAAATATGTATGTTGGTTTTCTTGTTCGAATTTTCCTGTGTCTATGTTACCGTCTCTATTTGTATTCTCCTACTACGCTAAAGAGCTGGTATTAGGCACCCAACCCGAGTGCCAGAGGCTGCACTTTGGTCAATCTCCTTTTGTCCAATTGGTCAACCCTTGGGATGCGCATGACTGTTTATGAATACACAAATCAGTGAAAGTTCACTTTTGACCTTTCACTGATTGGATGCAAACAATTATCAGCACACATATCGAGGTTTACAGTTTGAGGTTGACATGAGAGTAGGGGTACAGATAGTTTGGGGTCGGGATAGGTTTAAAGTCTACTTGAACCTGACCTGTTAACCACTTCCCTTGGTCTGAACCGGACCCCACCCTACCTGTTAACCACTTCATATTCCAATTCCTGCCTAAAGAAGATGGAGATGAGAATTGGAACATCCTGGCCCCATTCTCACTACTATCAGATAGTAGATGAGACAAGGGCAATGGCCAAGTCCAACTGGTTGAACTGGACTTTGGGTTCAACTGGATTTGTAACCCTTGAATAGAGGAGAATCTTGACTTCCATTTTTATAGGACGACATGCAATTAAGATTCTCTTATATCCAAGGGCTGCAAATCTCATTAAAAACAAATCTGGTTCAACTAGTTGGACCTGACCATTGCCCTAATTTCTTTCATCTCTTATTGTGGTGTGTTAATACTGTTCTTATGAATTATTTAAGAAAAGGGTAAAAATAGAGATTTGTGCTAGCTATTTATAGCTTCAAGAGAGTATCGATGCATGGCTTCATCTTCAAAATTCATTCACAAAACCCTACTTGTTGACTCCCAAATTTATATTGCAAACCAAATTTCTCCTCTCTCTCTCTCTCTCTCTCTTCAAAATGTCACAAGGCTGATTTGACATTTTTCTCCATAGTTTAGATGTTTGAGTCCTGCTGTATGTTCTAATTGGGCTTCTTGCTGTATGACCGAATTTTTGAATAGTTAATTCAAGTTTCTTTTTTTGTTCTTTTTTTTCATTTCATGTTCAATTTGCAAGATTGCCAAATGAGAAATAATGTTTTACTCTGTAAACTTTGCAGGCATAGCATTAAGAAAAAGAAAAAGGAAGCTTTCATTGCATTTAAGGAAGCATTGAAGTTCAGGTGTTTCTGCTTTTTTGGTGCCTAATTCGTTAGGTTTGTGAAAAATCAATTTGATTAATTGATACTGCTTTACAGGCGGAACAGCTGGCAGCTGGAGGAGAATTTCAGCCAAGTTGCCATAAACATCGGCAATTTATGCCAGGTGAATTTCATATTTGTTTGTCATCGTTAACTTCTCTCAAATATAAGATAAATCAATCTGCTTTGCAATGAGAAGTGATGGCTTCACTTTGTGCCCCCTTCTATGAAGATTTCACATGTGTTAAGATAAAAATATGTATAGACAACAACAGAGAGGACCTTTCAAGGACCTTTTAATTACATCTCACTTCCTAGTGGATATGGGAGGCTTTGGCCAAATCATCCTTAGCACCTAGGCCAATGATTTCCAAGAGTGGGATATTATTTTGGATTGACTATTTTCCAGAGAGATGGTGAGTCACGACTAGATAGACGTAAATGACCACTGTCATCTCTTGTTTGATCCCTGATCATTGACCTAGGATTCCGTAGAGATTACAAAATAACAGAAGTAGGCTCTTTTGTTCAAGCAACTGATTAGATCTAGGAATGAATCAATGCTTCATAAGATAACACATTCATATTGTGGTGATGGTTTTTACAAAAGAACTTCGTTGCCGATGGATTTAATCCTAGGACTTTGTATCCCTTGTGGATCTGTAGCCTAGAATTTACATGGATCTTTGCAATCACTGTATTATTATTTTTTTAATATCTTTTTAAGAACTATGATGCTCCGTTCCTATCATTGTTCTCGTGCCACACTAGTAGTATAGCTTCATTGGGCTTGGGCCTGTAGCATAATGGAAGGTTGACAATAATTCAACGACAAGATCGCATGTTCGAGCCCAGCTTACGTATAAAAAAAGTAGTATAGCTTTGTTATGATTTCTTAAACTTTCCATGCCAAAAGTTTCCACGTGATTTATTATTTTTGGTCGAAGGTGTTTCCTCTTCACTTTTATGATGTAAACTATTATATATTAAAGGCACGGATGTTGAGGTGTACCCTAGCTGTCATGCTTATATATATAATGGCTTGGCAGCCAGGCATACTAAATGCCGCTGCCAAAGCATTTAATATGAAGCAGGACTGCATTTAAATTACTTGGCATGAGCCATCCAATTATTTGTTCAGCCAAGCCAAATTATAAAACTAGCCGATTTTTTGGCTTGGTAAGAGTTGGGCCATTTTAGGCCTGACCGTGCCCCTGGACCGGTAATTGATTTTTTTATTGCAAACTAAAATCTAAACCATCCTGAACAAGTTGACTGGGGAAAGGTGAGATAAATGGGGGCTTAGAATTTTGATTTGTATTTAAATATTCTTTGAAAGTGTTTAAAATAGGGTGATTTTATATTTTAACAGGCAAAGCGCATGTTAAAAAACCTTAGAGTGAGAGCAAAACCTGTGAACCAAGAATTTAAGATCATTGGATTGAGTGAGCTGCCATGCAATGAGCAATTGTAAGTTTTTGCTTCTCACTATTGTTTTTTGCAATTATCCAAATATGTCATGTTGTTTCTTCTTTACTATGCTATCTAATGCCCCATTATTTTAACATGTTTATTGTGGTAAGTTTTCTTTAAAAGTGAGAAATGGAAGGGATCAAAATGGTGATGGTGAGGTCCAAACTTCTGAGATAATTGTTTATGACTAGTTCATACATCATCATCATATTGAACTCAGTTATTCTGCGAACTTGCCGTGTATAAATGTTGGGAACCCGAAGCAACCCACATTCTATCCAATTGAGGTCAGCAATATAATTATTTGTTCCATAGTGTAATTGAGTGTTTTAAATAATTGTAATAATATAGGCATACTTTTCTGAAGTGGCTGATTATTTTTGTTTATGTATTTCTAGCTTTGCACACTAGTTTCATTGCAAAGGTATACAAAAGCATTGTCTACTCATCAGAGGTTCTCCCTAGTGGAGAAGCCGAGGCTAAACCCTCGAGAAAGGAAGAGAGTTTTGGCAGATGTAGGTTTTGGATTTATCTTCCATTTTTATTTTTTATTTTTTATTTTGAAGTTGATCACCATTTATCTTAATCTTTTTGGTTTCTAGTGCTCTGATATTGTAATCTAGTTTTATTGCGGGTCTTAAAGTGCAACGACTATGACATTGATCCGATGTTACAGGCTTGTGGTGTTTCAATCAATACCTACTTTAGAGAAGTGCAAGGGCGTATTTTGCAAGCTCCTAAGGTTTCATTGGTTCTTAAGCGAATCATTTTCTACACGTTTGCAGGCTAGTTTCATGTCACTAAGTTCGGTGACGGAGTTTTAATTTAAGTGAACAGTTGACTAAAATTCCTTGGTTGCAAGTGGTTACTTTATAAGTTAGTTGTTATTTATATCATTATGCTATAAATTTTGGTTTGAGTTTGAAAATGTTTAAATTCTATGGCTTCCTAAATTCAAAAAGTGTCTTAATTTTATTATAGATAAAGATGATATAGAGATTGTGGATAGGGTTCAATGTTTTAAAAATCTCACAGGAATCGCAATTTGGTCCTATAAAAAGTGCGGTTCATTACGAAAATCGCCTCAAACGAAGAAACCGGCCGGTTTTCGAGAATCCGTAGGGCTATCAGATGGCTGGAATTGAATCATGCGGGAGGTGGTGGAACAGGAATAAACAAAAAAAGAAAAATAAATAAAAATAGAATAATTATTTCTTTTATATTATTTACAGGTTATGAATGTGTATTGCTGCGCAATATGGTGCCTAGGGCTAAAAAAAAAAAAAAAATTATTGGAGACGGCTGCACGCCATCTCCATAACATTGGAAAAATTATTGGAGATAGCTTTCAACTGTCTCCAATAACAAAAGAAAACTTATTGGAGACGGCTTATAGTGGTTTCCAATAAGCTTAAATATTGGGGACGGCCAAAAGTTGTCTCCAATGTTTGGTCTCTAAAGGCATTGGAGACGGGGCTATCAGAGACTACATGGAAACCGTCTCCAATAAGTTTAGCGTGATCCTGCATCCAAAAGGTATGGAGGATCTCTATAGTGCCATACTAGTGGAGCTCGGAGGGACCCTTTGTTTGGCCGATAAGTGTCCGTTCTGGTGTCAAATGGACTTAGGGTTTCTAAGAGACAATATAAACTATAAATCGGTCAGAGAGTACCGCATATCCTTTGATGATTTTCAGTATAGAGGGGATAAATTTATTACTTTCCGTCCTATAACTATTCACAAGGGCAAGATTTTCTTCGTAATGGACTTTGGATTTGTTTCCTATGATCCTCAAAGCAAAAGTATTACAGAGGTTTATAGTCATGATACCCGACTCGACTTTCTTCAGCAATGTGATCATATGGAAAAGTTGGTCATCTTGGGGAGTGTAGATAGACCACAATAATATGATGAACAGAAGTCATTACATTTTCTTTTTTCATTTTCCTTTTTTTTAATGAATTAACGTGTCCACAAATTTTAATGTTATCAGGGCAATGTTCATGTCCAACTGATTAAACTTTATCTGTCATTCACATTTGCATAGGAAAAGTTGAGTTATACAGTTAGGCCTTGTTTGGCAACCCGAGTTCTTCGTATTTCTCTCGTAAAATACGTGATTTTACGCAAAAGAATTCATCGTTTGGAGAAAACTGAAAAAAAAAAACTCGGATTTTATTTCCCATCTAAAATCTGCTTAAACTCATTTTCGCCCGTGAACCTGGCAAAAGCTCTCCTCCTCTTTCTTCGTCAACAGAGCATCGAAAGCTTCGAAAGTTGAGAGGACTTCTCCTCCCTTTCGCAATTCCCCATTTCTGAATCCACAGAAGTTGCATCAAAGTAAGCGGAGACTAGTTGCTAGTAGGATAGAGCTTAACGACCGGCCGTTCGATCGATCAATTGAGTGGTGGAGGCTTCAATCTGAGCAGATGACTAGAAAGAAGGTAGCTCACATGGCTGTCAATCGGAGATCCAGGGAAATCTCTGCATCGAATATTCACTGGATGATACACAAGGTCTTGTCTTCTCCATTCATGGATCCTATCAACAACTTGCAAGAGGGTTAGGGCTATTTAATCCCCAGGTGATTTCAAGAAGTTCCCAACCTCTATTGTTGTTGCATCCTCTCGATCATTGGGATCGTTCTTCCTCTCAACTCATCAAGGTACAAAAATGGTTTTTATTTTATCTTCAATCAATTTTTTTTATTGAGATCTTCAATCGATTTTTACATATTGAAATCGATCTTCAATCGATTTTAATGTCTAAAAATTGCACTTCATTTATTTTTTGTGGCATGTAAGATGATAGTTTAGGAGAATCATGCCATAGTCATAATAATGCCAGAACCAATTCTGTTTTATTCTTTTCTTATTTTTCGGAAAAAAAGTATTTTTGGGGTATTCTGATTTTTTTGGATTTTTATTGGCTGAACATATCGGTTCATGTCAAATGACTGGTGCTTGGGTTTTTAAGAGCTAGTTTGGATGTAATCATGCTTAATCGTGATCTTTAATTATTATAATATTAAATCTTCCCTAATTTTATAAAAGTGTGCTTTTGTAGAATCACACATTTTTTTACAGTAGATGATCAAATTTTTTTATTTATTGATGAAGATCATCTTAAAATTTGAGTAGGCAGTGATAGTTTTGGTACCTATGGCCTTATAAATTACCACTTTCCCAGCTTCTCTTGTACAACTTAGAGCTGAAGTTCACTTTCAATGGTTGCTTTTTTCAGCTATCCCTCATCATCATTTCTAGCCATAACTATATGCATCTCAGATTTCTCCTTGGTAATGTGTCGAATTAGGCTGTATCCTGAAAATTTTCATATAGTCGCTACCGACAAAGATGCACTTGGGCTGGAAAAGCTTGAGAGAGTAAGATTATTATATTGTGCTTACATGACTGACTTCTACAAGTATCGAGCCGTGTTACTGCCTGGGATCTAAAATTTTAAAAGAGCAACGTATAGAGCCTTATGGCAGCCGGTACCTACATATGGGTACATACACAGATAATGAATCACATATTTACCATTTATGCCTTGTTTCAACCCCAATATAACATTATGAGATTTTGAAATTGTCTATTTCTTAGATGACCTCTGCTTCTTGTGCAGGTAATTGTGTACTTCTTAGAAAATTGCATCTTGTGGATCAAAATATCCAATCTCTAGTTCTGCAATTTAAGCTTGTTGAATATTTACCAAATAAATATTTATTACTTTAATAATATTTATCTATTATTAATTTAATAATGTTTATTTATTTTTAAATGGTTCCTTAAAGTGATTGGTTCCATATTAAAAGGATGTTTTTAACCTTCAAGTCAAAATTACTTGAATTTTGAATTAATATTGGAGGGAAATTTTTCCCACCATAAGTTTAAAAGTGTTGTAAATGTTTTGTCCCACCTCATTATTTTACAAGAAATATTCATGGCTTATATATGGAAACTTACCTTCCATATTGTTTGGCTTAACGCATAGCACGCACGCTGATAAAGCGAATGGCGCAATTGGCGCTTTTAAGGCGTACTTTGCACTTCGCAAAACACTTGCAATTTTCGAATCTTACATCTGAGCCCTCAGAATTCGTGTGCAAACCAGAGCATTCTGCGTCTTCGTTTTGTTGGGTCGCACACTACAGTGCAACGTAGTGTGTGACAGATCGGTTCTTCACCGAGGCTTCATTGTATCCTGGAGGCGAATTTGCCGATATCCCGTTGCATATAGGGGCAAATATTATCTTAAAGGCAGCGATCTAATCGCGCCTTGAAGCATTTTTCCGGTCTATTTTCTGTCAATCTTTGTGCAATACACTAACAATTTTAAGACAATACTACTATGGCACAAAAGATGATGGAACTCTCCAACACGAAGATCACGAAACTCGAGTGCTTTAATGGCACCAATTTCAAACGATGGCAATCAAAAGTACATTTTTTACTCACAACTTTGAAAGTCGCATACGTTCTCACTATGGACTCACCATCATTGGAGAAAGAAGATGAAACGCTTGAAGAAGGTAGAATCCGTACGAAATGGGAAAGCGACAATTACACATGCAAAGGCTATATTCTCAACGCTCTTGCCGATTCTCTTTTTGACGTCTATCAAATTTATAAAACTGCAAAGGAGATTTGGGAGGCTCTTGAACGTAAGTACAAAGCAGAAGAGGCCGGCGTGCGCACATACTTAGTAAGTGAGTTATTTAATTTTATACTAAACCTATTTTAGAGCAAGTGCACCAGATGCAGATTATCTTCAACAATCTTGTGACGGAAGGAAGCACAATAGACGAAGGTTTTCAAGTCTCTGCGGTTATTGCAAAATTACCGTTGGGATGGAAAGATTACCGTAAGAGTTTGAAACATACGAAGGAAGATCGTACTATGGAGGAACTCTTGACTCATCTTCGCATAGAAGAAGAGGCTCGTCTACGTGACAAGGAAGAGGAGAAAACTGAACTCGTCTCCAATGCACATTGTTGAAGATGCATCCACATCAAGAAGAAGAACAAAGGGAAGAACTTTAAGCCGAATAAGAAGGATTTCAAGAGAGGACAATACAAGGAAAAAGCAAAGAAGGGTACTTGTTTTTATTGCAATAAACCCGGCCATTTCAAACGTGATTGTCGAGAATTTTTGAAAAATAAAAATCAGGCAAACATTGTGGGTGAAGAAGATCTCATTGCGGTGATCTCCGAAGTCAATATGGTAGATGGTGGAAATGAATGGTGGCTCGATTCTGGAGCTACTAGGCATGTTACTTCTGATAGGAATAATTTTATATCCTATGAGGAGGCTCATGATGGACATGAATTGCTCATGATGGACATGAATTTTTCATGGGAAATTCCACTACTGTCAAAGTGGTAGGTCAAGGCAAAGTTGTTCTACACTTTACTTCGGGAAAATCTGTTACCCTGAATGATGTCCTTCATGTTCCTGAAATCCGGAAAAATCTTGTATCGGCTTGTATTCTGAACAAACATGGATTCAAAATTGTGATCGAATCCGATTCCATTGTACTTTCTAAGAAAGGGATGTTTGTAGGCAAGGGGTATGCCTCTTGTGGAATGTTTAAGTTCAATATCAATGAAAAATCTGCTTCTTCGGTTTATATGTGTGACTCAATTTATTTATGGCATAATAGATTAGGGCATTTAAATTTACGTTCTATGGATAATATGATTAAATTAGAACTTCTTCCTAAAATACATATAAATTATGGTAAAGATAGATGTAGCATATGCGTCCAATCTAAAATGACTAAAAAACTATTTAAAAATGTTGAAAGACAATCTAAACTATTAGATTTAATTCATACTGATTTATGTAGTTTAAATAATATTACTACTAGAGGAGGGAAAAGATATTTCATCACTTTTATTGATGATTGCTCTCGATTTACATATGTTTTTCTTCTTCAATTAAAAGATGAAGCATTTAGTAAATTTATCTCCTATAAGGCCTTAGTGGAAAATCAATTAGATTTTAAAATTAAGGCATTACGATCGGATAGGGGAGGTGAATACATGTCACATGAATTTTCTGAATTTTGTGACAAGTATGGAATTATTCATGAAGTCACCGCTCCATATTCTCCTCAATCAAATGGAATTGCCGAAAGGAAAAATCGGACTCTAGTAGAAATGGTAAATTCTATGTTAACAAATTCTGGTTTGAATTCAAATTTATGGGGAGAAGCATTGCTTACTGCATGTTATATTTTAAATCGGATACCTTTTAAAAAATCTTCTAAAACTCCATATGAAATTTGGAAGAACAAACCTCCCAAATTACACTATTTAAAAGTATGGGATTGTAGAGCATTAGTTAAGGTACCCGATTATAAAAGTACAAAATTAGGTCCTAAAGCCATTGAATGTATTTTTGTGGGATATTCTATTAATAGTCCTATATACAGATTTTTAGTATGTGAGCATAATAATATTTTTGAAAATGATTCAATTTTTGAATCTAGAGATGCAGTATTTTATGAGAATACTTTCTCTACTATTTCTAAACCTCTTGCATCCTCTAAATTAGATGAATCTTCTGATTCTCTTCATCTCTCTAGTAGTAAAGATGAAAAGATGGAACCTAGAAGAAGTAAGAGACCTAGGAAAGCCACCGATTTTGGGTCAGATTTCTATGTGTATCTTGTAGAAGGAACCAGAAATGAGAAAACTAAGAAAATGAAGTTTGTTTTTAATATCGATGAAGATCCTCAAACTTTTGATGAAGCTGTTAAGTCTATTGATTACGCTTTTGGAAAGAAGCTATAAATGATGAAATGGATTTTATCATATCTAATAATACTTGGGAATTAGTAGACTTACCACAGGGATCTAAACCTATAGGTTGTAAGTGGATATTTAAAAGAAAACTTAATCCTAATGGCACTATAAACAAGTTTAAGGCTAGACTTGTTGCCAAGGTTTTAGACAAAAGCATGGTATTGATTATTTTGATACCTATGCTCCGATAGAGCTAGAATTTCTTCCATAAGGATCTTATTTGCTCTTGTTTATATATAAACTTCAAGTTTATCAAATGGATGTTAAGACCACCTTTTAAATTGTGAACTTGAAGAGGAAGTATATATGGATCAACGGAGGGTTTTATCATGCAAGGACATGAAAATAAAGTTTGTAAACTTATTAGGTCCCTATATGGTCTAAGCGGGCTCCTAAGCGTGGCATGAAAAATTTGATAGTATTATTTTATCATATGGATTCAAGATTAATGAATCGATAAATGCATTTATAGTAAGATATCAAAGGGTAAAGGAATAATTATTTCTCTCTATGTGGATGACCTCTTAATTTTGGTACAGACTTAGAAAGTATTATATATACAAAAAGTTTTGGCTTCAAAATTTGATATGAAAAATATGGGTGAAACCGATGTAATTCTTGGAATAAAATTATTTAAGCAAGATAATTATTATTTTATCTCAGTCACACTATATAGAAAAAATGCTAAAGAAATTTAAACATAATGGAAAATCAGTACTAACACCTTTTGATCCAAGTATAAAATTAAAACCCAACGATAGCATAAGTGTATCTCAACTAGACTTTTCTAGAGTAATTGGTAGTTTGATGTATGCTACTCATTGCACTAGACCCGATATTGCTTATGCAGTAGAGAAATTAAGTAGATATACTAGTAATCCTAGTCATGAACATTGGAAAGCAATTAGTAGAGTATTAAGTTACCTTAATAAAACTAAGGATTATGTTTTACATTATGTTGGTTATCCTACTGTACTTGAGGGGTACACAGATGCTAGTTGAAACAATGATACAGATGAATCAAGGTCTACTAGTTGATGGGTATTTACTCTTGAAGGTGCCGCAGTTTCTTGGGGATCAAAAAAACAAGCATGCATAACACATGCAGCTATAGAATCATAATTTATTGTTCTTGCGGCAGGGAGTAAGGAAGCAGAGTGGTTAAAGAATTTACTATTAGAAATTCCTATTTGGCCTAACCCTATACCACCAATCTATTTATTCTGTGATAGTGAAGCTGCGCTATCTAAAGCTTATAGCAAAATTTATAATGGAAAGTCTAGACATATAAGTTTAAGACACAGTTATGTTAGTCAATTACTCCGTGAAGGAGTAATTACTATCAATTCAATATGAACATTTACAAATTTAGCGGATCCATTTACAAAAGGTCTTACAAGAGATATGGTTATTAAAATATCAGAAGGGATGAGTTTAAAGCCTAATAGATTACATGACCTATGATGGTAACCCGACCTATTTTCTGAAGTCCAGAAACTAAAGGTTCAATGGGAAAAACAAATCATATGTAGTGATTGCACATTATTAAAAGTATGAGTTTATAACTCCAACCATCTCAAGTAATAATGTGGAACTTGTAACGTAAGGAAGAGGTTGAGATATTTCTCTTAATCAGTCTATAACATATAATGTTGAAATGTCTAAGTTACAAGGGCATTTCGATAGAATGACCTATATGAGTTATAAGTGTGGCCGCTCAAGAAAAATAAAGGCTTTTCTTAAATACAACTCATGAATACCGGGTATAAGCACAAGGCCATAAAACGTCTTTGGTGTTAAAATAAAATGAAACTTAGATTACTTATGTGTGATATATCAGGTTGATTATACAAGAAAATTAGTTCAAGAAATTAGATCACTAAAGTTCTTTATCAACTTTGATGTATTCTCACTAAGTGAAGGTTCAATTCATTAGGACACCTTTATTTATGCATCATGATGAGTCAAAAATGCTCAAATTTCTTTGGTACATATATATCGTTTTGGATATTTAAGAATGACTCTCAGTTTCTTTATTTCCAAAATAGGGGAGGATGGATATTTATTTTGTAAATAGGGGAGGAATGTTGGATATTTACCAAATAAATATTTATTACTTTAATAATATTTATCTATTATTAATTTAATAATGTTTATTTATTTTTAAATGGTTCCTTAAAGTGATTGGTTCCATATTAAAAGGATGCTTTTAACCTTCAAGTCAAAATTATTTGAATTTTGAATTAATATTGGAGGGAAATTTTTCCCACCATAAGTTTAAAAGTGTTGTAAATGTTTTGTCCCACCTCATTATTTTACAAGAAATATTCATGGCTTATATATGGAAACTTACCTTCCATATTGTTTGGCTTAATAAGAAGAACCTGACTCATACGGTTACATTGCGACACAAGACGCTGCTGCAGCGTGCGATGTCGAATGGCATAATTGGCGCTTTTAAAGCGCTTTTAGACTTTTCCGTTCAAGGAAGCGGTCGGATTTGATTCGAACAAGCGATTCTGATTTGAATTCGGATAAACCATTGACCAAAAGATGTAATCGCGGATGTGAACCGTTGGATCCTTGCAACCATTGATCGGATCGATCAGGGCCCTCGATTGCAAGCAACCAACAGACACAATCGCCCCTGAAAAGGTGCTCCGAAAGTTATAAATAGAGGCCAGAGGAGGGATTCTAAACACTTGCAATTTCCGAATCTTACATCTGAGCCCTCAGAATTCGTGTGCAAACCAGAGCATTCTGCGTCTTCGTTTCGTTGGGTCGCACACTACAGTGCAACGTAGTGTGTGACAGATCGGTTCTTCACCGAGGCTTCATTGTATCCTGGAGGCGAATTTGCCGATATCCCGTTGCATATAGGGGGCAAATATTGTCTTAAAGACAGCGATCTAATCGCGCCTTGAAGCATTTTTCCGGTCTATTTTCTGTCAATCTTTGTGCAATACACTAACAAAGCTTTGCTAGAGCTAGGTATTTGTTAATTCTTTAGTTCAAGCTTTCTTCAACATTGTGGTTGCATTTGTTAGCATATTTTGAGAGCTAATTAACGGTGTTTTTTTCTGTTTTTACTCTTTTATGAGATGGGTTTTTAATAAATTATCAGTCCAAGCTTTCTTCAGTTCTATGACTGATTTTTTAGTATGTGCTCTTTCCAATCAGAGCTGAAAACTGGGTTTTTTCATCTGTTGTGATATCAGCTTTTTAAAAACTTTCCAATCAAATATTTCTGTTTAAAAAACCCTACCTGAACTATTTTACATCTTTGAGTGGGAAATCCTCCAATGAAGAAGGATAAGAAAAAAAAGGAATTGGTTGCAGAGGATTACTGCTTCATCTGCAAAGATGGAGGGTTGCTTTTTGTCTATGAATTCAAGTGAGTTTTAGAAGAGTGAAAAATTACTTGAAGTACATTGTTTGTTTTCTCCTTCAATCTTTTGGTCTCATACTTGCTTTTGTAACTGATTTTCTGCAAATGAGTTTTCGCGCAATTGGTTGTCAGATGTTGATCTTCCACTTCTGTGAGACTTTCTTGTTTTTATATATACAGAGATGAGAGATGTATACTTCAGTTTTCATCTTAATAATATGAGCTTCAGTTTAAGTGCCTAATTCAGTGTTTGAAGTTCTAATTTTTTCAAAATAGGAGCATATATATATATATATATATATATATATATATATATATATATATATATATAAGGAACATATTTAGAGTTGACCCTTCATTAGTTTCTATTAGGGCTGCTTTTCTATATACTAATTGGATGTTTGATACTCTTTTTTTAAGAATATGGACATTATGTTCATTTGGAATTTGCTTGAATTCAGATTCATTTGTATTTGTATGCATACAGTACTTTCAAACCATTAATCACTAAATAAATTGTAGTTCATAAAAACACTCTTATAGAAAAGTATCAACATTCACATAAATTGAATAGAAGTTGAACATGGTTTTACTAGTTATTTCATTTAACCAATTTCAATCACAACCTGTTGATTTTGTCTTATCAAGTCATGTAAGATTCATTACATTCTAACCATACTGTAGTCTAAATTATTTTCCAAAGAATCCCCTCTAGATGATAATTTTGTATATAATAAATATCTAGTATTGCACACCTACAATATTTTAAAATGTCATCTCATTTCCTTATATTTCTTTTCAAACAACCTTTAAGATTTTTCAATGGCATCATCTAACCCGTCTGGTTTGGCGCCCAAACATCCGGTGACCGAAGAAACTTTGTTAGGACACGGGCAACTAAGGACATTTTAGTCCCAGAACTAGCTAAGCAAGCAATTAAGGGAAGAAGATTGGAGGGTGGTGGACGGACAAAAAGAGCATGGGAGGAGGTTATTAAAAATTTGAATAGTCATCCCTTGATCGAAAGTATGGGCGTGACGGTTGTGAAGGACCATGTTTATAATAAAATCAGGACATTAAAGAAAGATTTCACTGCCATGAAGAAATTACTTGCAGCTAGTGGGCTTAGATGGGACAAATCCTCAAAGAAGGTTGCTGCAGAACCCGATGTTTGGTCAACATATACCGCGGTGAGAAATAAATATGTTAAAAAAACAGGCTTTTGAACTAAGTAGTATGTTTTCTAAAATTTCATTTTATTAAAATCTTCACTATCATTTTCATAATGTCACGCAAAACAACCCTTGGACCAACAAATACAAGAAGGGAAAAGTGCGTGATTGAGGTAACCTTTGCCTTATTTACGATGACAGTGTCGCCAATGGGAGGAATGGCTTCCATGCCGCCTACCCAATTCCTAAGGACGTGAGCCATACAGAGGAATTTCCTAATTCTGTAAATATGGGGGACAACATTCCTGAGTGGGATGATCTTGTAGGGGGCAACTCACAAGAGAAGCCCCCTCCCCCTTCACAGCCGAGAGTACACCTCAGGCTTCCAGTGGATCATTAGGTAAAAGAAAGAAGGGGGGATGCCACTTTAAGCTCCCGTGGAAAGAAGACTGTTAATGAGTCCATATTGGAATGCATGGATGACTTTAGGACCACTCTTAAAGAGTTCGTTCACAAACCGTCGCTACCAAGTGAGCATGAACAGTTCCATGCAACATTGTGGATGATGAGGGTGGAGAATAAGATCGATGATGCACTCTACATGGCGTCATGTATTAGACTTACTAATGAGGCAGACGCTAAGAGCTTCTTGGCCATGCCTCCAGATTGGCGTGTACTGTATTTGTGTAATTTAATTGGAATCCCATGTAACCAACCTCCCACTCAGCCTCCGCCTCAATGATTGTACTAATTGATATCTTATAGTTGAACATGGGTACTGTAAACGAGCATATCAGTTGTTTTTAAATGGTCTTTTTAGAATTACGACATTTTGTATCTATTTAATAATTATTATAGATTTATCCTAAAACATGTAGGCTAAATGGACGACAATAACCATGATGCTGAAGTGATTGTCTGCTTAACTGCAGGCATGATGATGTAGTCTGTGTGGTATTTGTGGAACAATCTACTTCAACGACAGATCGTTCATGATTCCATCTTGACTGGTGCAATGTACATCGACCAAACTCTAAATGGAGTGCCAAGGGTATCTTACGAGCTCTTCCGTATGAGGCCTGATGTGTTTCATAGACTATGTTCTGTACTTCGGGAGAGACGGTTACTACGTGGTTCTAGGGAACTTACGATTGAGGAGCAGGTTGTCATTTTTCACCATATCTCATAACGAATCAAATCGATGTATGCAAGATCGATTCCAACACTCAGGTGAGACGATTAGTCATTACTTCAATCTTGTGTTGGACGCCCTCTTGCAACTCCATGACATATATATGGTGCAACCAACTGGTGCAATCATTCCGGATAAAATATTAAATGATCCACGATTCTATCCCTATTTTAAGGTGAGGGTTGGGGCCATTAGATATGGTTTCATATTTACATTAGCTATAGAGTTGTTAGGTTATGCTCTTTTGAAACTATGTATTCTCATAATTATGTTGGGGCCATTGATGGGACACACATCCCGGTCTTTGTTAGCTGATCAAAAGCGGAACGATTCTGTGGACTCTCAAAGAAAACAACACAGAATGTGCTAGCTATGGTTTCCTTCAATATGCTTTTCACCTATGTCCTGGCTGGGTGGGAAGGGAGGACACCTGACTCACATGTTCATGCAGACGCTTTAACAAGGGAACATTGCAAATTATATGTACCAAATGGAAAGTACTATCTTGTCGACGTTGGGTATGCAAACATGCGCGACTTTGTCACCCCCTACCATGGCGTTAGGTATCATCGAGGAGATTGGAACAGTGCAAACCCTGCTGAGACTGAGAAGGAGTTGTTCAACCTTCGACATTTAGGGCTGCACAATATTGTTGAGCGCACTTTTGGTGTACTAAAACAAAGCTTCTCGATTCTTGATGTTCAAATCAAGTACCCTCTCAAAACTCAAATTAAGATAGTCATTGCATGTTGTATTATTAACAATTTTATGAAGATAGATGGAACACAGGATCCTTCCTTTGATGCATTTATAGAGGGTGCACAAGTAGATGTAGACGATGACGATGAAGAATATGTATCTGATCCATTACTTCGAGCGACTCAAACGAGGGAAAATCGGGAAGCTGCAAATGAATTTCGTGATAAACTAGCAAATGATATCTGAGTAGATTTTAATGGTTAAACTAGAGAGTTATATTTATTACAAATATGCTCATATTCAGTGTATGTGTAAAAAGGAAGGCTTATATATAGCATTCCTCCATTTTGGATCGACTGTATCAAAAACTTTTTATCAATACATTTTGGTAGTTTATTACATCGTTTTTACATATGATATATATGAAATAACCCTTCTTACCTAAGAAAGTTGTAGGTTGGCCAATTAACTCAAGGATGGATTATTACTAGCAAAATGGGATTAGTCACCCAAAACTCTTAATGGGTTATAGCTTTCTCATCCTCTTTGTTGCATTGGACAAGATAGAATCATTTGGCTAGTCGAACTATCTGGTAAATTCAAAATCAGATCATTCTATTTTCTTTCTAGTTAATTACATGATTAATAAATAAAAAAATTGATCATTATGCATTGCTAATTAATTTATCTTCCTTGTTGCATTTTGCGCACTTGTAAATATCAACATCGTTACTCTCCATTATGATGTTTACTTTTATCACCTACTTTTATTGTAGATGAACCCAGCTATGTTAGATATAAGCACCCAATGTTCCTCATCGACACCAAAAACGTGCAAGTCACGTCGGAGGATTCCAATTATATTTGTTTTAGATGACTCTCCTCGTGCACCCCCTCCTCCCCAAAGACGACCCACAACAAAGATAATTGATTTGACCTTTGATGAGGAGGCAGAGACGTCGAATGTCCCTGCAATTATGGCTAGTTTGTCACATGAACAACGTACTCCAGCGACAGCTCCAGTAGGCCAGACCAATCAACTAGGACTCTCTCGAGTGCAGGCAGTTGAAAAGGAACATCAAAGGAGTGTCAATAGGCATGAGCCAAAACCAGAGGAAATCTCCCAATTTTTCACCAACAATGACGATGACAGCAACTCATCTAACTCCACCTTTAAAATAAAAGTTTAGCTTTTCTGGAGTTGAACAATGTTTTGCTTGTTTTAGTTTGTACTTGTGGCCTATATATATCAGGCCCTCCATTTTGGACCATACTCTAACAAAAAAATTTCAGTCTTCTATGTACTGGTTTACTTATCTAATTAAGAATGTCCAACTGCTACTATTTGGGTGCGTTCTAGAAAAGGGAAGTAACAAACCAGAAGGTAATGGTGATCTCAAGTTCAAACACATATTTGAATTAATTATATTTGTGAGTGTGTGATCTATTTTTATTGGGGGCATTGTTTATTGGGTTTTTTTCTCTTGCTCTTGTTTTTGTCTGGATCTGTTATTATGCTAATACACTTCAGTTAATTTGAGAATACTTGGTAAGTCCGGACTCAAGTGCTACCTCTAGAACTCGGGTTAACCTCAAACTGAAAACCTTGGTTATTGCACTGATAATTTTGGGGTCCAAATCTATGAAAGATGAAAAGTGAACTTTCACTTAATTGCTATAATTTTAATCCATTTTAAGTAGTTTGCCAAGGGATGAATTCTAAGAAAACATTTAGTGAGATGAATACTGCATTTCCCTTTTTCTATGATTTTGTGTGCAATTATCCAAATTCCTTCTCAGACATTGTTGCTTTCCGTCTCAGATAAGCCAGCTGTTTAATAGGCATACTTGTTTTTTGGATTTGTCGTTCCCTCTGTAGTCTTTGCTGGTTAAGTTTATGATCATCATTTTCAGACACACATATTAGATCAGTTGATCTGACCAGGACCAGAGCTATTGGTTGGCCGAATTTAGACCATAATTTTAGTGTCGTTCTTTCATTCTCTGTTTCTTTTGCTATTATGTAATTGTTCCTCGACAAACTTCCTGTTGCTTCAAGGACTGTTCCATACTAGGATGCAGAGCAATACTTCCTCTTGTTCAATAAATTCATTTCATTACCAATAAAAAAAGTTGAAATTCTTGCTTGGAATTGTTAGTTTAGTAGATAGTCCTGTGTGTTTCCACTGTACATTTCATTACTAATAATATAAAAAAAAAAAGTTGAAATTCTTGCTTAGAATTGTTAGTTTAGTAGATTGTCATGTGTCTGCTTCCACTGTATGGCGAGCATGTTTACTTGTTTTTGTTCAAAATTCAATATTTTCATCTTTCATGTTCTACTAAGCTGCGATTCTTTTTTTTTTGTTTACTAAGTGAATGTATATTTATAAAAGCCTTCAGTAAACCTGAATTCTTTGGTATTATATTTCCCATATTATTTGAGGTGTGCAATCAAACTAGTTTCACCAAGCCTGGGTCTGCTCCTTTGGCCGGTGATGATATTAAAACAGGTAACGAAAAAAATTTAGTGTCACCAAGCCTGTGTCTGCTCCTTTGGTCGGTGTATTCTTTTCTACTATTTAATCTATTACTTTGTTACGTTCTCAAAGACCGGCTCACTAAGCTAGTGTGCTCCGACGGCGAGCCTCACCTCTCTTCTTGATCCTGCCCCTCCGACCTCTCCTCCACCACCACCACCTTCCCAAACTCATCTTCAGTCGAGGTGGGCAGCAGCGGTCGGATCTCCTTCCTCCTCAAGAATGAAAATCCGCCGTCCGATGATCCCGTTCACTTCAAATTATTGAATTCAGCTTCGATTTCCAATTCGAAAGTGGGTTGTGGTGAGAAACCAGAAGCTATTGCTCTTTTAAAGAGGGCCAGTAGTAGCCACACCACCTGTGTTGGTGTGAAGAGAAGTGGGCTTTGGAGTCTTGGGAAGTGGAGGTTTTTTGGCAAGAGAAAAGGAGCTCTGGTGAGATGTGGGATCACCTGAGTAATGTTTCTAGGTCCAAGTCTGTTAGCGTCTTTAGGTGGGATCACCTGGTTTTGATGGCTCACAATGTGGTTTTAGTGGGATTGATAGGTATGGCTTTGCTGAATGTAAAGGGATTTTGATGTGTAATAAGAGAGGGGATTTTGTAGAGTGGGAAGGTGGTTTCATTGATGTGAAGAGAGGTAGTCATTTAGAGTTAGAAGTTGATTTGGGTAGGGAAAAGAGAGGTGGAGAAGGTGGATTAAAAGAGGTGGGTTTTTAGATTCAGCAAGTGGGTTTCTTGATGGTGTGGAAGAATAAGGTTTTATTGATTTAAAGCTTGATTTCTCAGCAAAATCAAAATCTGTTTTTGGTGGTTTGAAAGGTGGGTTCACCCCCTTAGAAAGTGGGTTTGATGGATTAAAGAGTGAGTTTTTGGATCATGAATGTAGATCAGTTGGTGGTGGGAAATAACGCCACCCAAAGGAAAAACCAAATCAGACTCCCATGAGGAGTTTTAAAAGTATATATTAGTTATCTAAAACATACTTAAAATCTTAAGTCTCAAGTAATAATTTTTTTGGTTCAATTTCAATTCCCTCTTCTTTACTCTAAAACATACTTAGAATTAGGTCCCATGTTAAGAAACCATAACAATAATGTAGATCGTGAAAAGGTTCAAATCTGGGCTCTCTAACAAAGATATAAGTTGCGCCGCTTATCTTAAGTTCTACTAAGAATCCATAGTAGAAAGCATATTTTAGATTGAGAAAAAGTTCGTTGGACTGTCTTTAGCTCATTGTCTAAATTTGAATCTTTGTGTGCAATAGTTTTTGGTAGTACTTAATGGCATTAATTTGAGTTATTAACAATGTTTCTTGCTTCAGTAGTTTATATATTGTGTTGGTCCTTTGATACTATAGATCATTTTGGTCTGGAGTTGATCTTGCATCAGGTTTCATCTTGTGTTCTTCAAATCATGTGGAGATTCAAGCAGTTCATGCCAAACGTGGTGAATGGCTTAGAAGGTCGCTCTATTGAGGTCGGCAATCTAAAGGTCCACGTCTGAAATAGGTGCCCGGCACAAGGGACACTCTCGTAATGTTGCACCACAGTCCTTGCAAGTCATGACAACAAAGTGAACATACAATAGAAAGTGCATAATGACAAGGTATCTATCCTATTCAAAATTTCAGGAAACTAAACTAATGCAATCGCACAAGGCAATGTGGTGGTGAGGAAGATTTTGCTGGTGATGATGCCATGGATGCTGATTATGGAAATCTTGGCCACGATCGAATGCATGATAATGAACACAATTTTCGTTTCATGATTAGATGGGCGACAGAAGAATTGGGCCCCAACGAATTCCAAGAAACCAAAAGATTAGGGCCACAATTTTCGTTTTATATTTTGAATGTAGGAAAGTTTTATGCTTTATAGAAATTATTTATAATTCCTTGTAAAAGTGCTCGAGGCTCTTATAAAGAATTCCTTATAAAAAGGTACTTGTATGTGTAATTGGAAATATTAAAAAGAGCTACAAAGAAAAAAAAAAAACCATTTACTTTATTTCTGTTGCAACAATGGCTTAAGTTTGTTGAAATTCTCAATTGAAGAAGATTAACCAGGTTCGAACGAGCTTTTAAATCAGTTCTAAATATTTCAAAAGCTACATGTTTAAGTGAGGAAATTATTAGTTTTTTTTTCAAAAAAGATTCCTCTTTACCGGCAGTTCAAATCCACCAGCTTTAGATCAATCGATCGAAAAAAAAAAAATTACCATAATTTTTCACATAATGGATCTTTGAGACCAAAAGCATATCATCAAATGCTCAATTTTTTTTTTGATGTTGACACATATGTCAATACCTCTTTGTTCACGCCCACGTGTTCTCTGAGAGGTATTGGCACATATGTCTATACTTCTCTGTTCACGCCCACGTGTTCTCTAAGAGCGCCTACGTCCTAAACCGCTAAAAAAACATTGATTTCTTCGAATCAGATGATGGAGATCTATTTTAACAAAGATCTTTCACAAAATAGATCTTGATTTTATGGCGCATCAATCTAATGGTCAATTTTTGATTTCCTGTATCACCGATACCCAAAAAATGACTCTTTAATCATATAGCACACATCATGCTCAAACGTGACTTTAGGGCATTTTTTGGAGAGTGGGGACAAATGGAATCACAAACTGACCGTTTGATAGGTGCTACATGATCTTAAGATCCATTATGTGGACAATCAAGGTGAAAAACAATAAACCTCATCTGACACATAATGCATCTTGAGATCATGGGTATATCATTAAACGATTTTTTTATTTCATATGGTACCCATTCCAAAAAATGACCCGTGATTTGTATTTGAGCTTGATATATGTCTCTTGGGTTTAGAGTTACTGCTTGGGATTTGTACCACGCGGAATAAAAAACTAACTATCTGAGTGTATGCCCATGATCTCAAGACCCATCTTGTAAAAAGTTTGGGCAAAATAAAATTTTCATGTTCTAATTCAAAGCGATTAATGCATTTTGGCCCGACGAGATAGGGTGAAGATACATGTTCACATGGTGTGAAGAATGGTGCTAAGAAAATAATTTTATACAATATAGCCAAACAATTGAAAAAAATAAAATCAAATCATTGTAAAATTTTAAAAACGAAAATTAGATTCTCCATTAGATAACTTTAAAGGGGGTTTATTAAATTACACCTTATAAATGAATTTCTCTTACCTTTATACCCATGAAAAACGAAAAAATTACAAACAAGGTCCTTGTCTATCCTTCAATGCATCGATGGGTTTAGGGGGGTCATCTTCTCCGAAACGCCAAAAGGAGATATGTGCTCAAAGAAGGGATTTACCGCTCATCTTCTCCAAAACGCTGAAACGGAGTTTAGGGTTTCGTATCTTCTCTTATTCAAATCGTGGAAGAAAACTAACAAGTTGAATGAAAAATTATTCTTTAGAACCAACTGAATTAGATTGGCTACATGGTTTAGAACTTCTCAAAGATTCAGGTCAGTATGGGTTCATTCTCCTCCTCCGGTAAGCTAGGGTTTGGTGTTAAGTTGATGACAAGAACGAAAATAACCTAACTAAAGGGAAATCTGGTTGCAAGGGCACGAAACAGAATGAGATATTATAGCATCGTAAAACTCTGCTCTTCATCCAATCCAATCCTAATTGAAACTCCACCTGCGAAGAGAATGAGGTAGAATCAGGATTGTCAACGGGCTTGGTTTCAGCCCAGGCCCGGCCTGAATGGACCGGGTTCGAGCAAAATATTTTAAGTCATTTAATAAACGGGCCGGGCTAAGCCCAGATAAGAAACAGGATCACGCTGCAAAGTGTAAGCCTGAACCCAGCCACGGTAAAATGAGGCTCTTATAAATAAATAAAAAACTCTTAAAAAATATTAGCAACCCGGCCCCTACCAACATTTACAAATCAGGCTAAGCCCGGCCCGGCCCGGACCGGTTAGCTATTGGGCCGGATTCGGGCTCTCATTATATCTTTGAAAAAAAAGAGCCTATAGAAAAACTTGGCCCGTTAACCGCCCTAGATAGATGGTAAAACAATCTCCATCGTCTGATTCAAGCATTCAATAGTCTAAGCGCATTAAATTCAAGTTGAAAAGGAATAACCTTTGGTTGTAAATTAAAGGGTATTTTTTTTAATACATATTTTATCAATTGGCTAACTTTATTTCCGACCCAAGACTATTCTATCTCAACTCAAGATTTCACATGAACAAGAACAATAGACGATGGAGATTTTGATTCTAGATAATGGATTTTGAAATCATTGAGCTACCATCAGATCAGATGGTGATTCCCTATGGCACACCACGAAACGTGAGAATGTACATCATGATCATGTTCACTCTTTAGTGTGTATGATATGTGGAATCAAATCCCATCGTCCGATGGTAGGCCATGATATATCAAGATAAAGTAGCCATTAGTTTGTGAAATTAAGTTGGGTATTCTTATAAATTTCATTTAGAACAAAGAAACTTACTACTCGGGTTAGCATCCATATATACCACACTATAATCTCTCTATCAATCTTGAATATCACAATCTGGGGCAGTCCACCATCACTTTTATCTCAGCTCTCTCTCTCCATCGCCACCGAGATTACCTTTGTCTATAAAAGAATCGATGAATTGTTAATGTTGTCTTTTGTAATTGTCAACAAAATCTCCACATCTCTTTTGGTCCTGTGGTATTTTTGAATCACAAAAGACAATCATCAACAATTCATTGATTCCTTTATAGATCGTGGTAATCTTTTAGAATAGCTCTAGATAAAACTCTTGATTATTCACCTACATACATCCAAAGTTTAAATACATTAAATAAATTTTATATTTACTATACTAGAAGAATGAAATCTTCCTCTAAAAAAAAAAAAATGAAATCTTGAACAGTAATCTTTAATAATATAATCACAAATATATAATACAACAAATATATAATAGTAAATACCAAACTATAACTTTAAAATGATACTTTTAAATCTTTAAGGCAGTAAACATCTATTTTTTTGATAACTTTTTAAATAGATGAAATAAGGTTTGATTGTTTCATCATTCTAGTAAAGTGGGATGATTTAGAATAAGTTAACTCACCCAAGCAATGTCAACAATGCATTGATCATATTTTTCTTCCATGGAACTGGTCTAAATTCGACAAATGCACAAATATTTGAGAAAATTTGAAAGAAGAAATTGACATGTAGATATACACTTTGGTGCACGGATTCAGTACCTAACACTAATTTGAGAAAAATCGGTCCATGCATAAACATTACTTCATTGATGGATGCTACCATTGATCGATGCTCTGTCCGTTTGGTTAAAGGTGAAAATAAGTTCTCTAGCGGAAAAGGTGTATCTAGCAGGTTCGATCCGATAAATTTCCGAATAAAAAAACAATAAGAGCATGATCTCAAGATGCAAAAGATTGAAATGAAAAATAATTTTCATCGTCGGATTCAAAGCAGTCAACGAGTAGACACCGATTACCTATCGGTGTAGACCGGTCGGTCACCACCGGTTCAACTTCCATTCGGTACGATTCGGTTCAGGTTTGATTTGTACGGCAGGTTCGGGCCGATTTTTGCCCATTAAGGGGTCGGTTTACTCAACCTACCTATTCAATTTTCGGTTTCTAGCTACCCAAACTGAAAATCGAACCAATTTCACTTCGATTCAATTCGGTTTGTGTCGATTTTTGGGGCAGTTCGGGCCAATTTGGGAGGGTCAGTTTTCAGTTCGATGCCAAACTTGCATCCCTACTAAACAATAAGTGGAGATACCCTATTGCCTTATTTGACAAAACTCGTAGGAAGTTTCTTTTTTCATACTTCCCATGAGTTGGTGAAGAAAAAAGCTCATGAGATGTTTTTTTTAAAATAAAATTGTAGGTCTGTAAAACTTTTTTTGCCATCCGTTTGGCTACTAAGCCGTAAAATTTGATGTGCCACTGTTTCCCTCTTAGATATATTCAGTTTATTGGATGGATAGTTGTTGTTGTTGTCGGGGATACTATTGCCGATAGCGAACGTATTTTTTCCCGACAGCTATGATCCGTCGGCAATGATTTTTTTAGCGGCCACTAACCGTCACATTTGCCGACGGCGAACATATTTTTCCCAATAGATCAAGCTATGATCCACCGGCAATGTTCTCTTAACGGTCACTAATCGTTCTAATCACTAGCGGCCGTATTTTCTTTGCCAGTGGCAAGATGCCGCCGTGGATGCTCTTTAAATTTACGAAAAGAATCTTTTGCCGTCGGCTATTCCATTTGGGACCGCTGGCATTGACTATATTTTTCGGTGGATTAGGCCGCTAGGAATAACATTATTGTCTGCAGATATGGCTACCGGTAATAGTCCTTAATAATTTTGTGTGTGCAAGTAAAGCTTCCCTTTCTTAATTCTTTCTATGAAAGAAAGAAGGTCTAAACCTACTTAAGCGTTCTCTCAAAGTGCCTATGTTGGAACCCCTTAAGAACCATTGATTGCGTCAGATCAAATGATGGAGATCGCGCTTCACCCAAATCTTCCACAAAAAGGATCTTGAGATCATGTCACACATATTAGACTGTCAGTTTTTTATACCACATATCACAGATCTTGAGATCATGGGACACAAGGGCATATTTGGAGATCTGTGACATGTGGAATCAAAGGCTGACCGTCTGATAGGTGCGAAATGATCTCAAGATCCTTTGTGTGGAAGTTTGGGATTAAACACGATCTCCATCATCAGATCCAACGCAATCAACGATTTTTAAGGGGTTACACACGTGGGCGCTTTCAGAGAACGTGTTGGCGCACATAGAGCTACCCATAAGCGAATTGCAAAATCATATACCAATAACAATGTTTATTAAATTAAATCACAAAACAGAAGGATCTTTCCCAACAAGGTTGAGTACAAAATTTGACTAAAGCAACTAGATCTATCTCATACAGTGGCGGAGCCACGTTGTTCAATGGGGGGTCCCAGGATCCCCCATCACAAGTTTTTTTTCTTTAAAGTCTCTTAAATTCCATCATTTTAAGGACAAGATCTTTTAATAAGGATCCCTCAAATCTCAAAAATTGTTAAGATATTTTAAAAACTTATATTTTTATCCTCAAATTTTTTTAACAGAAATAGACTCCCAAATACTTTCTCTCTCTCTCTCTTCCCAAATATTACTCCCAAAATTTTCTCTCTCCCTCTCGGTTCACAAATCTCACGCTACTATCCAATCTCCATCTCACTTTCTCTCCAACTCTCTCTCTCTCTCTCTCTCTCTCTCAAATCTTTGCCACTCATCTCTTTCTATAGCATCTCATTCACTCCCGATTGCCAACGCGAAGATCTCTGATTGTCATCGATTTTTTACTGAAGTTAAAGGTATGCTATAATTTTTATTTTTTAATAAAAAATAAAAGCCCTAATTTATTATTTTTAGTGGGAATTACTTCTTTTTTTAGAGTCTGACAAAATTATTACTATCTTACGACTATAAGGGATCCCCCATCAGAAAAATCCTGGCTCCGCCACTGATCTCATAGCAATGTCGGTTTTTCAAATCTATATACAAAAAATAAGAACAAAAAAATGTAAAACCTGATCATCTAGAGCTCAGGAACCAAAGAATCCATGATTGCTCGCCACGTGGAGCTTCCGCTTCCCTCCGGTGCCGCTCGGATCATCGATGACTCCCGATTTGAACTCGCCATGAAACAATCCAACCGATTTCTGAACTTCGTGAACGATTTGCGTGAACCCTAAAACAATGAAAACGAGATCATTGGAGATCAGGATTGGAAGGAGATTAGAAGCAGTAAAGAAGAAGAAGAAGAATACCTTCTTTGATTGTCTGCTTCTTCTCTGGGACGTCGTGAATAGTTGCAGAGAGCTTTCGATGAAGGACAACCTACATAGAAGGCGACAAGGAGAAGGAGATGGGCAAAAGCGAGTCGAAGAGAAATGGGGAAGAGCAATGGGGCTCTACTTTCAACGTCGACGAAGGAGAAGACAAGAGCCCCTCTTCCTCTCGTTTTTATCAAAAGCGTAGACGAAATAACTTTTCATCAGAATTAAGGTGATTTTTTTTTCGACTTTTTTATCTATTTTCTCGGAATAAGTGAGACCCACTTTATTGCCAAATACTTGCAAATCACGTTTTTGTGGGAAATTTCAAATTTCCAGCGATTTTTCGCTAGTACTCGAGTTAACAAACAAGGCATATATGTAGGCGGACTCCAAGAGGCAAATGTGTGTTATAGCTATAGAGTTGCCACAATAGTGTGATATCATTCATGCAGTTTTTACCATGTGAAAAATAGTGTGATACAACTCACGCGATTGTTATTATCCAACTCTTTCTGCAAAGGTTTCTGAGTCGATTCAAATATTTTTAACCACAAAATTATTGAAAAGGTCAAATTATAATTCACTGATTTTTATGCTCGTGACTAGTGCACTTCCAAAAGCTAGACTATTTTGGTAGAAGATTGATTAGCACTGGCGGTTGTGCTCAAGTTAGATAACTAATAACAATAATATTTTTTTAGTTTGACTTGTATTAAGTTCTCAGCCGAAGGCCAACCTCTTTGGTACCTTGGTCACTTGTTGGGATGACTGCCCTGTGGACCCACCATGTGTTATATGTGATTTCAAGCCCATAATCTTATGGTTTATGATGAAAAAATTAGTCCAAAAGGCGATCTCCATCGTCCAAATCAAAGCAGTCAAAGTTCAACTAAATTTAGGTAGATGTTGGATTTAGATAAAATTAGAAAACTATGCCTACTTTCAATTAACCTTAGGAAAACATGCTAGCTTATTTTAGTTTTAGGGAAACAATACCGGTAAATTTTTTGAAATGATTTATGGACTACACGTGTCACTCATTTGATATCGGATGCCACAACAACTTGCCGAAAGACCATGATCTACTACCCAAAAAGTTCGGGCATGATGTGATGCATATCTATCGTTGAAAAATTAGTCAAAGATTCTCAAATCCAATGCATCAGATTGGGTGGGTGGAGACCGTAACTTTGGCCCCTCAAATAAAGAGAAAAAAACTCTTAAAAAGCTGATTTTTTCTTATTTTTGAAATCACATTTTGGGTAGCCGATTCAATTGAATCACTATGGAAAAAAAATTGTAGGAATTGTTTTTGTTAAACTAAAAAATTGGGCATGTTTTCCTCCAGTTATCTGAGTAGGCATTGGTTTCTAAAGAGCCCTGGGATTTAGATGGTAGCTGTTAATTTCAGCTGACATTTTACTACTTTGACCTAAAGGATGGAGATTTTTCTTTCCCAATCACACACTCGATCATTCCACGTCACATACATATCTAATATGAGGTGAGATGACCTAAGAGCTAAGCGGTTGAAAGCATAATTAAACATGAGCGAGCCTATCCTAATTACAAATCTTAAGTATCAAGTAGAGAGCCTATCCTAATTACAACTCTTAAAAAGCTGATTTTTTCTTATTTTTGAAATCACATTTTGGGTAGCCGATTCAATTGAATCACTATGGAAAAAAAATTGTAGGAATTGTTTTTGTTAAACTAAAAAATTGGGCATGTTTTCCTCCAGTTATATGAGTAGGCATTGGTTTCTAAAGAGCCCTGGGATTTAGATGGTAGTTGTTAATTTCAACTGACATTTTACTGCTTTGACCTAAAAGATGGAGATTTTTCTTTCCCAATCACACACTTGATGATTCCACGTCACATACATATCTAATATGAGGTGAGATGACCTAAGAGCTAAGCGGTTGAAAGCATAATTAAACACGAGCCTATCCTGATTACAAATCTTAAGTATCAAGTAGAGAGGGCCGCCAACCTCTCTTCACGATTAAGACATTTGACCTACTAAAGCTTTTTAGTGGAGATCAAACTCTTAAATCTCCTTTCGTGATCGCACGAGGTGCATGGCAACAAGAGATCCTAGAAGGTGGACCTGTTGTCGCTATCCACTACGGCATTTGTGGATGTCGATCTAGGCCACCACATGGTTGTTATAGACCTTTTTCGAGGCATTGTGCAGCTAGGGTCGTTGCCGATGCCGGATAAGGGCAATGGCCATGGCTAGTTGGAGGCAATTCAATAGATACCATGAAGCACATTAAGCAATGTCTCACATTGGTGTTTGATTAAGTCTTAGAAAGGAGGTTACATCTGTTGGGTATTTGTGACCCACACAATAACTTTACCCTTTTCTTATTTTAATTAAAACATGATTGACTAAAGACTTTGGGATTTCCTTGTTACGTGATTCCACTCCACGCAACTTAAGGAGTTGGTTTCAACTTTATTGGTTTGTGGTAAGTCAATCCTTATCTTCTAGTGATACACCTCTCCCTTGAATCCTTGATGGGCTAGGATTCAAGGGCATGCTATAATAGAGGACAGCGTCCCCTCTTCATCTCCACTCAATGTAATCGTGCCTATCATATAGAGGGAGATAGAAGCGAGGTAGAATTGTCCTCAACTTCTAGCGAGCGGCATATTGGAATCATCTATTGCGGATCATTCTCTCCGGCGACAAGGTATGTTCTACCCTTGCATCATATTATTTTTTATTGAAATAAATTGCCTAATATATATTTGATCTAACAACGTCATCTAAGGTCAGTCGTACGAGGATCGGGGCATCGCTGCATAGATATATGCATGATTTTTTATACATAATGTGAGACTCGCTCTCTCTCTCTCTTCCCTCTTTCTCTCTCTCACTTAGAGAACTTTTCAGGTGTGCCCAGATTATATATAGCCCAAAATCACAGGCAATGTGAGACTATTCTAACACATGAGCTCCACATTGGTCATGGTCAGAATATAAAAAAAATAAGGTTGCTCTCAAAATCAGAAATATATATATATATATATATATATATATATATATATATATGCTTATGTTGTAGAGAAATTAAGTGTTAGCTTGGTAATGTTTGAATTAATGACGAATACTTGTTTAAAAGAAGTCTTAAATGTTCGTACAGCAGGGCGGCCTTAATTGTTTCCCTCTTGGATATATTTAGTTTATTGGACGGATAATTGTTGTTGTTGTCGGGGATACTATTGCCAACGGTGAACGTATTTTTTCCCGACGGCTATGATCCGTCGGCAATAATTTTTTTAACGGCTACTAACCATCACATTTACCGACGACGAACATATTTTTCCCAATAGATCAAGCTATGATCCGCCGGCAATGTTCTCTTAACGGTCACTAATCGTTCTAATCACTACCAGCCGTATTTTCTTTGCTAGTGGCAAGATGCCGTCGTGGATGCTCTTTAAATTTACGAAAAGAATCTTTTGCTATCGGCTATTCCATTTGGGACCGCTGGCATTGACTATATTTTTTGGTGGATTAGGCCGCTAGGAATAACATTATTGTCTGCAGATGTGGCTACCGGTAATAGTCCTTAATAATTTTGTGTGTGCAAGTAAAGCTTCCCTTTCTTAATTCTTTCTATGAAAGAAAGAAGGTCTAAACCTGCCTAAGCGTTCTCTCAAAGCGCCTATGTTGGAACCGCTTAAGAACCATTGATTGCATCAGATCAAATGATGGAGATCGCGCTTCACCCAAATCTTCCACAAAAAGGATCTTGAGATCATGTCACACATATTAGACTGTCAGTTTCTTATACCACATATCACAGATCTTGAGATCATGGGACACAAGGGCATATTTGGAGATTTGCGACATGTGGAATCAAAGGCTGACCGTCTGATAGTTGCGAAATGATCTCAAGATCCATTGTGTGGAAGTTTGGGATAAAACACGATCTCCATCATCAGATCCGACGCAATCAACGATTTTTAAGGGGTTGAACATGTAGGCGCTTTCAGAGAACGTGCTGGCGCGCATAGAGCTACCCATAAGCGAATTGCAAAATCATATACCAATAACAATGTTTATTAAATTAAACCACAAAACAGAAGGATCTTTCCCAACAAGGTTGAGTACAAAATTAGACTAAAGCAACTAGATCTATCTTATACAGTGGCTGAGCCACGTTGTTCAATGGGGGGTCCCGGGATCCCCCATCACCCATCACAAGTTTTTTTCTTTAAAGTCTCTTAAATTCCATCATTTTAGTGGCAAGATCTTTTAATAAGGATCCCTCAAATCTCAAAACTTCTTAAGATATTTTAAAAACTTATATTTTTATCCTCAAAATTTTTTAACAGAAATAGACTCCCAAATTATTATTATTTTTTTTCTCTCTCTCTCTCTTCCCGAATATTACTCCCAAAATTTTCTCTCTCCCCTCTCGGTTCACAAATCTCACGCTACTATCAAATCTCCATCTCACTTTCTATCCAACTCTCTCTCTCTCTCAAGAGTCTCTCTCTCCCCACTCCCAACTCTCAACGTCTCTGTCTATTCTCTCTCTCTCCTCTCTCTCTCTCTCTCAAATCTTAGCCATTCATCTCTTTCTATGGTATCTCATTCACTCCCGACTGCCAACGCGAAGATCTCTGATTGTCGTCGATTTTTTGCTGAAGTCAAAGGTATGCTATAATTTTTATTTTTTAATAAAAAATAAAAGCCCTAATTTATTATTTTTTAGTAAAAATTGCTTCTTTTTTAAAGTTGTTTAATTATTATTTTATTTTTTTATTTTGTGATTCCGATTTAATAAAAGCGACTATGACAAAATTATTACTATCTTATGACTATAAGGGATCCCCCATCAAAAAAATCTTGGCTCTGCCACTAATCTCATTACAATGTCAGTTTCTCAAATCTATATACAAAAAATAAGAACCAAAAAATGTAAAACCTGATCATCTAGAGTTCAAGAACCTAAGAATCCGCTGATTGCTCGCCACATGGAGCTTCCCCTTCCCTCCGGTGCCGCTTGGATCATCGATGACTCCCAATTTGAACTCGTCGTGAAACAATCCAACCGATTTATGAGCTTCGTGAACGATTTGCGTGATCCCTAAAACAATGAAAACGAGATCGTTGGAGATCAGGGTTGGAAGGAGATTAGAAGTAGTAAAGAAGAAGAAGAAGAATACCTTCTTTGACTGTCTGTTTCTTCTCTGGGATGTTGTGAATAGTTGCAGAGAGCTTCCAGTAGAGAGGACAACCTACATAGAAGGCGACGAGGAGAAGGAGAAGGGAGAAAGCGAGTCAAAGAGAAATGGGGAAGAGCGATGGGGCTCTACTTTCAGCGTCGACGAAGGAGAAGATGAGAGCCCCTCTTCCTCTCGTTTTTATCAAAATCGTAGAAGAAATAACTTTTCATCAGAATTAAGGTGATTTTTTTTTTCGACTTTTTTTTCTATTTTTTCGGAATAAGTGAGACCCACTTTATCAACAACACTTGCAAATCACATTTTTGTGGGAATTTCAAATTTCCAACGATTTTTCGCTAGAACTCGAGTTAACAAACAAGGCATATATGTAGGCGGACTCCAAGAGGCAAATGTGTGTTATAGCTATAGAGTTGCCACAATAGTGTGATATCATTCATGCAGTTTTTACCATGTGAAAAATAGTGTGATACGACTCACGCGGTTGTTATTATCCAACTCTTTCTGCAGTGCTCGAGAGTCGATCTCGCGATTCACAAATATTTTTAACCACAAAATCATTGAAAGGTCAAATTATAATTCACTGATTTTTATGCTCGTGATTAGTGAACTTCCAAAAGCTAGACTATTTTGGTAGAAGATTGATTAGCACTAGCGGTTGTGCTCAAGTTAGATAACTAATAACAATAATATTTATTTAGTTTAACTTGTATTAAGTTATCGGCCGAAGGCCGACCTCTTTGGTACCCTGGTCACTTGTTGAGATGACTGCCCTGTGGACCCACCATGTGTTATATATGATTTCAAGCCCATAATCTTATGGTTTATGATGAAAAAATTAGTCCAAAAGGCGATCTCCATCGTCTAAATCAAAGCAGTCAAAGTTCAACTAAATTTAGGTAGATGTTGGATTTAGATAAAATTAGAAAACTATGCCTACTTTCAATTAACCTTAGGAAAACATGCTAGCTTATTTTAGTTTTAGGGAAACAATACCGATAAATTTTTTGAGATGATTTATGGACTACACGTGTCACTCATTTGATATCGGATGCCACAACAACTTGCCGAAAGACCATGATCTACTACCCAAAAGTTCGAGCATGATGTGATGCATATCTATCGTTGAAAAATTAGTCAAAGATTCTCCAATCCAATGCATCAAATTGGGTGGGTGGAGAACGTAACTTTGGCCCCTCAAATAAAGAGAAAAAAACTCTTAAAAAGCTGATTTTTTCTTATTTTTGAAATCACATTTTGGGTAGCCGATTCAATTGAATCACTATGGAAAAAAAATTGTAGGAATTGTTTTTGTTAAACTAAAAAATTGGGCATGTTTTCCTCCAGTTATCTGAGTAGGCATTGGTTTCTAAAGAGCCCTGGGATTTAGATGGTAGTTGTTAATTTCAGCTGACATTTTACTGCTTTGACCTAAAGGATGGATATTTTTCTTTCCCAATTACACACTCGATGAATCCACGTCGCATACATATCTAATATGAGGTGAGATGACCTAAGAGCTAAGCGGTTGAAAGCATAATTAAACACGAGCCTATCCTAATTACAAATCTTAAGTATCAAGTAGAGAGGGCCGCCAACCTCTCTTCACGATTAAGACATTTGACCTACTAAAGCTTTTTAGTGGAGATCAAACTCTTAAATCTCCTTTCGTGATCGCACGAGGTGCATGGCAACAAGAGATCCTAGCAGGTGGACCTGTTGTCGCTATCCACTACGGCGTTTGTGGATGTCGATCCAGGCCACCACATGGTTGTTATAAACCTTTTTCGAGGCATTGTGCAGCTAGGGTCATTGCCGATGCTGGATAAGGGCAATGGCCATGGCTAGTTGGAGGCAATTCAATAGATACCATGAAGCACATTAAGCAATGTCTCACATTGGTGTTTGATTAAGGGCACGTTTGTTTCATTGTAATATGGATCCTGTAAAATGGAGAATGCATGTAATTTTTTGATGACTGGATTACATGCATTATTCACTTTGCATGTAATATTTGGGTATAAAATGATTGTTCTTTTGGGTGTAAAATTTCCTTATAAAATTCACTTTTTGATATTTTTTAATATTACACCAAAAAGAACAATTTGCGTAATATATTTAAATTAATGTACAAAATGGACATTCCCCATTCATCGTTCCATGTACGAAAAAAAAGTCCCGTGCTAGCCCAAAAAGTAGGACCATGTGGACCTTTAATCCATTTTTCAGACCTAGCGTGAGCTCCCATTAACCCTCATTAGAATTTTTAACCAATTTGAATGCATAATATGGCGGAGTACCTTTAAATCCACCCACAAAATCTTTGAGTTCATCCACGCTAAAACACATTGACTTGGTAGAATCAGATGATGGAGATCGTTTATCTTCCCAATGTTTCACGCGATGGATCTTGAGATCATGGACCTACTATCAGACGGTTAGTGTTTTATTTCTCGTGGCACTCATCTGAGAAAATAACTTGAAGATCACGTACACACTAAAAATTGATTTTAAGGTCACTTTTTTGTGTGTATCACATGAAATAAAAAATCGACCGTCTGATGGTACAATCATATTCTCAAGATCTATCGCGTGAAAGATTGGGACCATAAGCAATCTCCATCGTCCAAAGCGTGGGTGAACTCAAAGATTTGGTGGGTGATTTTAACGGTACTCTATGACTACATGAGCAATAACTCCCCTGCGCCAAATGAATTTATATAATCTCAATCTGTCTCTCTCTCTCTCTCTCAATCTCTGACGCTGTCTCTGCCAACCACTATGGTTGCCTCATCTTGAGAAAAATACCCAAATCCTCTCTTTAACCTTTACGCCTTCTTCCCTCAGCCCTCTTAACTCCGCTCCTCACTTCAAAGTACTGGAAACCAGAGCCTTTAAGAGAGACTCAAAAACAGAGCAAATCCACAAGAAAAAAAAAATAGTTTTTTTTTTTTTTTTTTTTTAAACTTCCTGTGTTCTTCTTGCAAAGGCAGAACAATGGTGGGCGCATGTTTTTTTTTTTTTTTTTTCTTTTAACTTCTTGTGCTCTTCTTGCAAAGGCAGAAAAAAAACTAGAGCCTTTTTTTTTTTAACCCATCATCGTGGGCGCAGGCCCTTCTGGTCTAGCAGTCGCAGCTTGCTTAGCTGATCAAGGTGTTCCCAGTACAACTTCTCTTTGGCAACATAGAACCTACGATCTCTTAAATCTTCATCTCCCCAAGCAGTTCTGCAAGCGTTAATGGGTTTTTCTATAGACTTCCGAGAAGGCATTGAAGATGGCTTTGACATCCGAGAAGGCATTGAAGATGGCTTTTGATTGCTACAGTAAACAGAGGGTCTCTTGTAATAAATCCGACCGTTGCATGTCTTGGAGGAAAATTACCGGTATTTTTTTTGCATTACGATGCCTTGGGCTGGTAAGCCAAATAAATTACCTGCAATTGTTACAGGGTTTTACATGGATAGAATATGGTGAATCGAACAACTACGCGCGTAATAAATTCGATCGTTCCTCCTAAAAATACCATATTACGCATGATTTTTCAAGAATACGGTGAACCGAACGTGCCTTAAGTCTTAGAAAGGAGGTTTTGTCATCTATGGTCAGGCGTACGAGGATCGGGGCATCGCTACATGGATATATGCATGACTTTTTATACATAATGTGAGACTCGCTCGCTCTCTCTCTCTCTCTCTCTTATAGAGAGTTTTTCAGGTGTGCCCAGATTATATATAGCCCAAAATCATAGGCAATGTGAGACTATTCTAACACATGAGCTCCACATTGGTCATGATCAGAATATGAAAAAAATATGGTTGCTCTCAAAATCAGAAATATATATATATATATATATATATATATATATATATATATATATATATATATATATATATATATGCTTATGTTGTAGAGAAATTAAGTGTTAGCTTGGTAATATTTGAATTGATGACGAATACTCGTTTAAAAGAAGTTTTAAATGTTCGTACTGTAGGCCTGTCTATGCTAAAAAAGCCATATGGGTAGTCAATCAAATACGAAGAAGGTTAAATGGTATTATTAAAGGATGGTTAGCCAAGGTTGTAAACCTCTTTTCCTCTTATTAAATGAATATATTTACATAATTATACACACTAACTCATAACACAAAGAAGCGAAACAACTGCAAGATGGACAAAAATAGAGGTATTAGACTCGAAGATTCTCAAAATCGTTCCAAGTAATAGCCATGTCTTTTGTGTTTTATTACACTTTTTTCCTTAAAAAAATTCTCATCTCCTTTATAATTAAAGGTGACATGCAGCTTCGAGTGTCGCCCAAATGAGTCCAAGCTAACTAGGGATATTAGGAGAATGGCTATGAATAGCGTCCAAGACTGACTAAGGCTGTATTTGGGATTGCTCTTCAGAGGCAAAGACCAGCTCACTTAAAAAGAGAACCAAATTCATCTCTTTACTCCGAAAGTGCTAAGAGAACCTACAACCAAACAGTTTAATGTTTAGGGTTTATAATAAAGGAGCTCTGCACCATCAGAGCAGAGTGCTGCTCTTTGTATCCAAAGAGCAATCCCAAACACAGCCTAAGTTGACAAAGGAAGGATACTGCATTGTATCCTTCCTGCATTGTATCCCCAATTGACAGGATGGATTGCCTGCAGCTTACAAACAGTGGTAGAAAAGATGAACATGGATCCTCTCTCTCGCTCTTGCTCTTGTAAAGGCGCAACCTGCAGTAACACTAGATAATTCATTGGCTAAGAGGACAAGGTTCCTGAGGAGTTGCGAATGCCAGATTTTCGAGTAGCACAAGAATGCTTGAGAATGTATACCCTTCACACCAAATTAGCCGGGTGGATAATGCCATTGGAATGCTAGCAGAAATAGCTGAAAATAAACCGTTCATTAATTGAGATATCCTACTTAATTATTAATAAAGATAAACCCTTCACAATTAGTGAGTTTAGGGCCATATTTTGGGATCTGTGACACATGAAATAAAAAATTGACCGTATGGTAGGTGCGACATGATCTCAAGATCTATTGTGCGAAAAATCTGGGTGAAATATGATCTCCATTATTTGGTCCGACGCAAGCAATGATTGTCAAGGAGTCTGGGATGCAATAAATGATTTTAAGGGAGGTCTGGGATGTGGGTGGTTTAAGAGACGGCGTGGGGGCAAACAGAGGTACATTTTTGAATGAATGATGATAGAACCACCTCCTCGCAAAAGGGCTACAACTTGCACACGAAAAACTATCCCATTTTTGAATGAATGACGATAAAAAGAAAGACTCCCATTTTGGATCTATGCCACATGGAACAAAATAAGGTGTATGATTTGAAGAAGATAATTAACATAAAGATCTTTAAAGTAAAAAATTGACACCAAACATGGTCTTTATTTATCAGAATGTACCATTGAATCAAATGTTATCCATAGTGCTTCATATTCCAGTCGTTGGCCTCAATGATCTTTCAATCATAGTCGTCTTCAAGTCAAATGGTATCGATGGTATTCCAAGTATAAAAAATTCAAAAATAATAAAGTCTTTCTTTTTAATCATGTACCATGAGTACATATCTCGTGTGCAAGTTTTAGGCCCCCTAATAAATCCATCTGAAATCGTTAAGAGGACCTTTATTCTCAGCCCAAGATTCCTTCTGCTCAACTCCAATTTTATGTGCTTAAACGAATGATTACGGTTAATCGCTTTGAATCAAACGGTAGAGATCGTTTTTTGGTCCAATCTTCAATACAAAATATGTAGAGGGTCTTCAATCAAACAGTCTTTGATTTCAAAATGGCATACATCCCACAAATGAAAGTGATCATAGCATACGTTGAACTTAATTTTCGGATTATTTTTTGGGATGTGTGTCCCGTGGAAAAAAAATTGGTCACTTGATGTGAGGACCATGATCTCCAGATCTATTACGTCAAATATTGGTCGAAAAATGATTTCCAAAGTTTGATTCAAAGAGGTCAACACTTCAAGAGTTCAAGGACATAAAACCCAATTTAAAAATGATAGTGTTATACATAGGCAATTTTTGATAGACAATTTTACAGGCAGCTTATGTGGGGCTATGTGATGGCTGTACAGATAGTGATACTGCAGCCCATCACATGCAACACAATATGCCTGGAAAATTATCTGTAAAAAATTGCCCACAGTTTATAACTTTTCATTTGAAAATAATGAATATGGAGTTGGGTGCTCTATGTCAAAAATATCTCTCCATTGCTACGGCCCTTCTTTTGATAGGTGCATTCTACTAGTTATTGTCATGCTTATTTACGGACCAATAATTTTTACTTCCTACAAAATTATGGACGAAGAATTCACGATGCTACCTTTTTGGTGTCGATTTGGGGTTTTGCATGGCAATCAGTCCAATGATTGGATACCACATGCTCATGCAACGACCTACTAAAATAAATAAATAAATAACTACTGGTAGTAGTGCTTACACATGTGTAAAATAAATTAATAAAAAAAAAAAAAATTATTTATAAACATTGAATAAATGAGTATCTACCAAATATATTAATTTTACTTAGAGTCCACCAAAATATCATTGAATAATAATAGGAGTGAATACCAAAATTATATAAAAAATTGTAACAAATCAATGAAGATATGCTATGATGAACGCGATATTTGTAGGTACAAGTACAACATTCTCAAGCATCCGCAATATGTAGAGCTATCTTTCCACCTTATAGGTGATCTTTTATGTCTTTACTTACTGCTAATCCAAGTATAAGTAAAAACACGACAATCTCAACCAAATCCCAAAGCTCCCTACACCACCCGATCTTAAAAGAATAGGTAATCTATGCCTATTATACAATTTAATTAAAAATAAATACACTCAAATTACTTTATTTCAAAGACTATTATTAAGCCTATGCGAAAAATCCCAAACACAAATAATTTTAAGAACCCATTATCAAATTCAAACAACAATTAATATCCACAAAGTAAACAGTGACAAGCACCTTTGACTTGAGAAAAATAGATTTAAAACTTCATATTTTTACTCTGAATTTAGGAGTAATAATTAATGATATTTCTTAAGAGGTTGTTAAAATCAACTTTTTTTAACAAAATAGGAATTATGATTTATGATATATGTAGTTTCTCAGAAACAATTGACGACTGTAGCTGAGGGGTGAAAGATATAATTTTTATTGCTTTCTAGTTTAGATTTATTTTATTACAATTTCCTGCTTTGTAAACATCTTCAAATTTTAATTTGAATTGATAACTCAGGTTAAGGTTTGCAGATTAGTGTAATGGTTTTTATTTTCCATCTTTGATTTTCTAGAATTTGAGTGATACCCAAATTTCCATTGGATTGAAGATTAGATTAAATCTGTGTTGAAGGATTTTAGTTATTTGTTTGACGCTCAAATTCTAGATGACTGCAATACGGTGTAACAGTATTTTAAATTTGTAAACATCCGATAGCTGAAGATTGTGATTGACGACCACAATCTGAAGGAGAATTTAGGATTTATTTTCTGTAATTTAGTTTAATAAATCATTCTTTATTCACATTTCTCAAGCAGTTTAGGATCTTAAAAGATAAATATAAGTTTTTAGAAAATTAATATATATATATATATATATATATATATATATAATATAAAATATATCCTCATGGGAACGATACTATGTTAGTATTACAATTTTCATTGTGAGCTTGCAATAGTTTAAGACTTAATTAGATACATACATAAGTAATCAGTGATCAAGTTTTTGGCGTCGTTGCCGGGGATAGTGAATATTATATTTATATTAATTTAGGAAAACAAGTATTCATCTTTCTCTTTTTATATTTCTTTACACTTTTAATTTTCTTTGATCACTTTTTAAGCTTTTGCAGGTTTAATCGGAGTAGCAAATCAAAGGTTCAACACTTCTGCTGGCCACAGAAACTAAAAGCTCAGATTTGTCTCTCTCCCTGCCTTCCAAAAAAAAATAATAATAAATTTTTTTATTATTAATTATATATATAATATTTAAGATGCACGGCCGTGATGAAATATCTTGGCCGAATCTTAATATGATTCATCCCCCAATGGAATTCCCAACTACTCCCCGGTATTCAGCCATGTTGGAGACAGAGTATACCTTTGCCTCTCAATAAGGTAGTGTTGAGAATTCTTATAATTTTTAGTGGGACAATCCTTATGGCTACCCAAGGATAACCCAACAAGAATTATCTTATACATACCCACAACATTCTCTGAATTTCCAACAGTAATATAACCCATATTCATCTTTTGCGCAACAACCATATCCTCAGAATGGGAATGATGGTGCTACTATAATCCAAATCCTTCAGGACTTGCGACAACATGCGCAACATCACTCTAGGGAATTAGTTGTCTCAGATCTCCCAAAACTTACATTCTTGTACTCGGTCCATTACAAATCTAGAAACCCAAATCGGGCAACTAGTCTTGCAGTGGGAGAAAAGAGAGAGTAACCAAGCAAGCTCGCAGACACTAATTCCCACAGTTCAAGCTATTCAGACCTTAAGGAGTGGTCGGACTGTCGACAATAGAGTAAAGATGCCTACCCCAGTAATTGGCCCTACGACCAGAGAAAAAGAGAATAATGCCAAAGAAGAGACGCCCACAAGAAAAATAAAAAAAATTAGAAAATGAAAAACAAAAAAAAGTAGAAAATAAAGAGGACGACACAGCTAAACCTTTAACCGAAGTACCCTATGAACCAAAGTTACCATTCCCAAATGCTTTTAGTGCACCATCCCCTTTTGATAAAAATCTAAAAAAATTGGAAGAAATTATTGAGATCTTCGAATAGGTGAAGATCAATTTGCCCCTCTTGGAGGCAATTAAACAAGTCTCAGCCTATGTACGATTCCTAAAGGAGATGTGTACGCAGAAACGAAAATGAAAAAATAGTGTCTAGCAAAAAGTTTTCTTGTCAGAGCAAGTAAGTTCAGTCTTACAAGCTAGAACTCCGCCTAAGCTTAAGGATCCTGGGGTGTCTATAATTCCATGTATCATAGGCAATCATGCAATAAATAAAGCACTTTTGGATCTGGGAGCCATCGTAAATATGCTACCATACTCTGTTTATGAAAAATTAGGGCTAGGAGATATGATGCCTACTATTGTAACTCTTTAGTTAGCCGATAGATCAGAAAGAAAGCCTATAGGAATTATTGAAGATGTAATGGTTGGGGTCGACAAATTCGTTTTTCCTATCGATTTACTAGTGTTAGACATGGAACCATATTCGAAATCTCTAACGCAAATTCCCGTTATACTTGGTAGACTATTCTTGGCCATGGCCAATGCTTGTATAAACTATAAAATCGAGGTAATGAAAGTATCTTTTGAAGATATGCGAATTCAATTAAATGTCTTCACCGCAGCCAACCAGATGGCTTCAATAGACGATAAGGAATTCTTCAGCGTAGATGAAATTAAAGAATTAGTAGAAGAAGCATTACCTCTAGTTTTATCAAAGGATGTTGATCGATCACAGAATTTATTATTTTATCACCCTTAGCTTAGTTTGCTACTAACAAGTTAATGATGTGTAGATATTAAGGAAAAACAGTAAAAGAGAGCCAAAGTATTAATTTTCATCAACATGAACTCGAAAAATAGTAAAAAGATAATTGAGCAAAAATAAGACGATTTGCCGCTACTGAAAGTCAAGAAATTGTACTTTACGATTGTGCGCTAGAGCTGAAGACGAAAAGAAAGTGAAAACTAAGAAATGATAATTTACGATTCTTCAAAAGAAGATTCTTCAGAAAACGATAAAGGAGTAAAAAATAATAAAAGAAAAGAAATCATTCATTATAGAAAATCGTTCAAAAAGAAAGCTATATGAAAATGAGAAACCATGATTTATGATTCTCTAGTAAAAGAAGAACAATCGTAATTTACGATTGTGTAAGTTTTTCCCACTGCTACATCTGCTGCTGCTGCTGCTGATCACGTGAATGAAGATTATCATTGCTATGCACTGAATTAGAAGATATCTAAAATTAGAGGTCTGGTGAATCATGGATCTGAGAAGATTGATGAATATAAGCTCTTAGAAAATCTCGATTGCTGAAATAAAAGAGAATAATCCAGAAGCACATCTACAGTTCAAAGCAAGGAAGAATAAAATTAGGAATTAGAGTTATATTAGAAATCTTTTAGTAGTTTCTTTTATTAGAATTAGAAGTCTTTGTAAACCGACTCCTTATGATCTATAAATAAGAGAGCCCAGTGTAAGAATAAAGGATCGAAGAATTTCAGCATCAATTGAGAACTGAGGTTGGATTTTCTTCTGATCAGTAGTATAAAATAGTTATAGTAGATTAGATATCAGAGGTTTCTTAAGAGCAATTGACGACTGCTATTGGGTGCTGAAGATTAGTGTAGATATCCTAGTTTCTCAGAAGTAATTGACGACTGCGACTGAGGAGTGAAAGATATATTTACTTTGCTTTCTAGTTTAGATTTTATTTGCTTTATTTACATGCTTTGTAAACATCTTCAAGTTTCAATTTGAATTGACGACTCAGGTTAGAATTTACAGATTAGTATAACGGTTTTTACTTTTCCATCTTCAATTTTCTAGAGTTTGATTGACGCCCAAATTTTAGGAATTTATTGATTAGATTAAATATGTATTAAGGAATTTTAGTTTTTGATTGATGCCCAAATTCTAGAAGACCGTAATACGGTGTAACGGTACTGTTTCTTTTTATAAATATTTGATGGCTGAAGATTGGGATTGATGACCTCAATCTGAAGAAAGAGGATTAGGATTTATTTTATGCACTTTAGATTAAGAAATTATTCTTTTATTCATATTTCTCAAGTAGTTTATAACCTTAAAAGATAAATATAAACTTAAAAATAGAAATATATAAATAAGATAATACTTCTTCATGGGAACGATTCTAAACTAGCTCTACAATTTTCATTGTGCGCTTGCAATAGATTAAGATTTAATTAGACATACATAGTAAGCCGATCAAGTTTTTGGCGCCATTGTCGGGGAAGTTTTAATCTTTTTATATTTTTGTTTTAAAAATAAATATTTATCTTTCTCTTTTTATATTTCTTTAAATTTTTAACTTTCTTTGATCACTTCTTAACCTTTCGCAGGTTTATTCGGAGCAGTTGTTGTTTGCTTTGTGCTGACAGAATTTTATTGTAAAATGGATGATTAAAATACAACAGAAAATAAAAGGTAAAATGGAAAATGAATTAAAGCACAAAGCACAGCCTGTAAGAATCCAGAGCTTGTTATAGCAAGTTTTAAAAATGAGTAAGAGTTTGTCCCACAGGGAGTAATGATATAAAAATCTAGTAGACCTCCAGATCTGCTACAGGCCTGGCAATTCTAACCTATTCTAAGAAAACATGGAAAGAAAGAGAGTTTTTCGGATGTCACAACTAAACTAAATCTAAACTACAAAACAAAAATAAAAGAAAGATTTAAAGGAGGTTGAATGTGAATGAAGAAATAAAATATAAAATGGAAAGAAGTAGACAGCTATGGGATTGGTTTTTATTGCAAAACAGATTAAGAAATGGATCAATAGCTGACCTTCACTTGGCTACAAGGACAAGTGAAAGATAGAAGAATCCAATCTAAACAAAAGGTTTAAACTGATCTTAAGGCTATGATCTGTCCACTTGAATAGTCACTGAGTATCTTAGAGATTTCATTTAATCCAAAGGCTCAAATTGAAATAAGAAAATCATTGCAACCACTATGTTTGCAAGGCTACAAGCTCATGCATCCATAGGATAAAACAATCCACACAAATCTAGTGAGAACCACTAAAAAGTATAGATTGAATGGGGATCTAAACTCAGCTGGTCATTGCTTCAAACAACTTGCAATGACCTAGCTCATAAGGCTGCAATCTCTGTACAATTCCAGATCTCTTCACTGAAAACAGATCTGGAAATCAGAGCAAGAGTCGGATCTTCTATAATCTTTCACTTGGCTACAAGCTCAAGTGCAAAGAGGAAAAATCTAATTTCACCCTCAATTTTGGATTAGTCCTAAGGCTATGATCTGTCCACTTGAATAGTCACATATCATCCTATAGATTTATTCCAGTCATGGGGATAAAGAATGGAACATGAAAACTACTGCAAGCACTATGGTTGCAAGCCAACAAGCTCAAGCAACCATAGGTGCATCAGATCTAGAAAACTTTAAAGCAATTGAATAGAAGATTTACAAATCTAATGAAACATTAAACACAACTCTTCATTGATTAAAAACATACTTACAATGAATCAACCTCAAGCCTATCGTCTGTGCATGAATCTGAGCATCTTCACTATGAATTTACAAAACCATTTACAATTCAGATCAGTGTTTGACTGCTACCTAGATCTAATCCAACAGGCTGGGTTAGGGAGAGAAAAGAGGGGGAAAAAGAGGGAAAAGAAATATAAAATTAAACCTAAATGAGTCAAGGAAAACTCAGATTATTCCTTGCTTCCTTGCTACCCAATTACAGCCAACAGGCTGCTTATTTATAACCTTGCATTGATCCATGTGCCTTTGGTTTCAGCCAATCAAAGAGAAGGAATTAATTCAGTTTATTCTAATCCCAGTGATTTGTATTTTAGCCAATCAAAATAGAGGAATTAGTTCTGTTATATTTTGCTGAGATGGCTTCATTACAGCCAAGGGAATGCTTCCATTCAGTTTTAAACAATTCACATGTGAACTGCTGTCCCATGTATTTGTTAGAATTCTCAAATATGCCCCTGTCGTCCACTGGTAATTGTTTTTGGAGCCCAAGATAGCTCTAGCTGCTGTTATTACCAAAATGGCCCTCACATTATTGCTGAAAATAGTTGAGACTTGATGGAGCCCGAGCCTCGAGAGGTTGGTGGTTGGAAATTGATACAGTCGAGTGGTTGGGCTGTATTTCTGAAGCAAACTCGAGAGGATGGATGGTCTTCTCAACAGGTTGCTGAAGCATACTTGATATCTCGACAGGTTGGAAGCTAGAGAAGTGAACTATTTGAGAGGTTCTGAACCTTGACATAATCTACTCGAGGTTTAGCTACATGAAGGCATCTACTAGATAGGTTTGCTGAAGCATTGAAGATCCACTCGACAAGTTTGAGCTTTAACATCCATTCGAGAGGCTGGTATTCCAATTGCATTCTGTACTACTCGAGGGGTTTGCATGTTGCTGGTCGATAGGTTGGTGTTTCTATTGCCTTCTATACCACTCGATAGGTTGAGCCCTTGCATCTCTTACACCACTCGATAGGTTCAGCATTGTAACTGTTATACCACTCGACAGGTTCAGATCTTGCTGCAGCAATCTATTCAACAGGTTAGAGGAGTGGCCTTGCTGCACTGCTCGAGCTCCATTCTGCTGCGGCCCACACTGCTGCAGATCATGTGCTTTAGTGTGCACACAGCTTGAAATGGTGCTGGAGCTATTTATGTGTGCAGTTGATGTGCAGATGGGGTGCAGCTGTCTAGTGTGGAACTGCTGAAATGTGTAGCTAGTGTGCACACAGCTGAATGTGCCGAACCTCTGAGCTATTCAAGTCCATACTGTTGCAACTCTTGTGTTTTATTGTGCAACTATTTATATTGTGCAGTTGCATGATGGGCTGCTTTACTCTTCCTTTACAGTGTGTAGCTGTTTAGTGTGCACACAATTGTGATTTGGAACTGTTCTAATGTGCAGCTGCTAAAGGTGTGAGCTGCTTTATAACTCTGAAGCAACTTAGCTGCAGCTTGTTGTTGCTTTGTTGAAATGCTTGACAGTTCAAGTTACAAGACCCCAGCTAAGCTTCTTCAAACATCACATCTTGCTACAACTTGGGCTGCTGCTCTAGCATGTTTGAGTGCACACGCCGAAGGTGCTGTCTTGAAGGCTCTTTGCTCTGCTATTTGACTCCAACAGTAGTAGCTCTCTTTCAGACCATGGGCTCGACTTGTCATAGCTCTGATGAATGGCTCTAAGTCCTCCTCCTGGCACTTATTACACGGATGGCTGAATATTATTGCTAGCTGCAAAAACACAATTAAAATTCATTTATTAGACAATTCTAGGCTCTAGTAAAGTCTAGGTTAGGAGGTGAAAAGTAGCAATATTCAGTGCTTAACACACCCCCAAACCTGATATTTGCTAGTCCTCGAGCAAAGGGAAAATTAAACCATTATTCTATAAAATTTAAATGCCACTTTCGTAGAGAGCACGGATGCATTTAGAATATGCACCAAGCCTTTTAAACCCCTAGATGATCCCTAGTGGAGGAGTGAAGTCTCCTGAGGGTTTTCAATGAAGGTACCCATAAACTTTTCAATCAAACAATTAATATCAGTGCAATATGTCAAAACAGAGTTCAAACAAATAAAATTCATTCCACACCTTACTCATTCAATTTTTTTTTTTACAGGAGTCACAACAATAAAATAACATTTTAATACTGAAATAAAGTTTAATTCCTCCACAATCAATCGGCTCATATCAAGGGTGTTGTGTGTGGAAATTAGTGCAAAGCTGACCATTAATTTGAGAATTATGTTTTGATAATGCCCCCAACAAACTCAATTTCAGACCCAAGTCTCACCAGGGCTATCACTCAAAATAAAGATGGAAGGTGTATCATTTCACTCCAGCTCAAGAGCAGTTACAACCCTCAAATAGGATTGCAAGCATGAGCATAGGCATGGCTACTAAGTCCTGAAATCCTCTAGTTCTTTTTAGCATAGATTAGACAACTCCTCATCTCCACATGACAGCTCAATCTATTTCAAATCAGTAGGGTCTTTTTATTAGATTGTAATGTGGCTTATGGTTTGAGGTTTAAAAGAATAAATGGGTATAAAGGATTCAAAATTGAGAAATCAACCAAGGTGAGGAGATGATTCATGACTTCATCTTCTTCATTTCAGCACAACTCCATCTTCTTTTTAAATTTTCAGAGCCAAAGTGGCCAGCTTCTTCTCTTCTTTTCAAATTTACCAATGAAGTACTTCTTTGACTTCTCTCTCTTTTTTTTTTTTATTTTTTTTTTTCTATTTTTCTCTTTTTATATGCCTTTCTTTGTAATTTTCTCATCTTCTTTCTTTATATGGGTTGGAATGCCACAGCTCCACAACTGACACACAATTGTCATCAAATGTGCTTTATTCTTTTTCCACCAAATGTTAAACCAGCTCCACCTTCTTTAACTTCTTCTCCTTTACTTTCTAAAATCTCAGAGTAAGAGTCAGGCTGAATCAGGTCACTGAGTTTTGGGTTCAAATTCTCTGATTTTTGTCAAAGAAAGCTTGAACTTTTAAGGCTTAAATGGTGTGTATCAATGGCAGTTCAAAGGGTAAGGATTTTTAGGCTTAAACTATCCAAATGAGGGCCTTACATCATATCTTTAGTGTCATGAGTTCTGTCAAGATGTTTCAACTTAGAGTGCACAAGTTCTAGTGAAGAAGAATAGATTCAATCAGTCCTTAGAGAAGAAAAAATTACCAAAACACTCTTCAAAGAATTTTTTTACAGGCCAAAATCTCATTGGGTATGGTCTTCCATTAAATCTTTGAGGTATATCCTCACAATTTTCTCTCTTTTCTGGTTCACTAAGTACCAATTATGAAAATTTTCATGAAAATGTAGAGCTACAACAGATTTTAGTTTTAAAAAGTTTTTAATTTCCTCTTTTTTCAAAAATCAGGTGGGAATTCACTTTATTTGAAAAATTTTAATCCAACACTACTGCACTAGCATTAATTATTCTATTGGCACACTCTGCCATACCCCCAAACCTAAGATGAACATTGTCCTCAATGTTTGCACAGTGAGTAACTAGGGGCAGCAGTAAAGAATGGACTATCTGCAGAAAAGAAAAAAATAAAGCACAAAATTGTATTCATTGACAGAAAAATGGAAAGAATGCTATAAAAATGGAAGAAATAAAAGCATATTCCTGCAAAAATAGACAATCAGACACGAAAACAACAAAACAAAGTAAAAAAATCAGTATTCAAATATACAAAACTAAAAAAAAAAACAGAAAACAAAGATATTCTAAGAAAGAAAACACAAAAATAGTGAACAAACAATTAAAAAACAACATGCTTAAATCTGAATCTGCAGCAAGTTACCCATCTGTCTTGACCTTCTGCACCTCTGTTTGGTTCAAAAACTACCTGGCTGTCTATCAACTTCTTCCGAAGAAGAATCACCCACCATGTGCAGCCCTTAGGATTATTCAATGGTTAGCTGGGGAATCTGCCCACTTCCCTTTTAGTTAGAGCATTGCAGAGTTGACCAAGCTGGTCCTCAATCTTTTTAATGCTTTGACTGTGGGAAAGCACAGTCTATGCTAAAGAGCCGAGGGTTTGCAATGAGGACAAAACCTGCTCCTCAAAGGAAGGTGTACTGGCTTGTGGGGGTGTTGATGACATGAGACTTTGTTGGGCTATTGGCTGCTGGTACTGATGATTGGGGAAAGAGGTTAGTTGCAGCTGCTGGAGTCTATGGGGCATTAGTTGCTGTTGCTGCTGGGATTGCTAAAATTTTTCTTGATTCCACCTTAAATTGGGGTGGTTTCTCCAAGGGTTCCTAGCAGGCTGATGCTGCCCATAAGCTTGAGTTGCATTGGCATGCTACATGACCAAGTCAGGATACAGACCAGCAGAGGGACAGTCCTGAATGGAGTGACTTGGGGATTGGTATATCAGGCATGCCTTCTCAATCTGTGCAGTCATGTGGGGCTGCACCACACTCAGCAATATATCAAATTTTAAGGACAAACTATCCACCTTCCCCTCCAGGTCATTGAAAACAGTCAATTCATACAACTTTCCTTTAGGAATGGGGTCTTTGGTAACTCTAGCAGCTGACTCAATGTCACTCCTTGACAGAGCCTCCTACTGAGTTGAATTTTCACTAATTACATCAAACAACTCCCAAGCCTCCTTATCAGTCTTGTTAAGGTAAGTGCCACCACATGAAGCATCCACCATGGCTCAGCATTTAGAATCAATACCCTGATAGAAGCTTTGAACAAGCTGCCATCTAGGTATTTGATGGTGTGGGCACTACCTCAACAACTCTTTGAATCTCTCCCATGCCTCATTAAAACTTTCAGCTGGGGATTGAGCAAAGGAAATAATGCTCTTCCTCAGCTGATTGGTCTTGTTTATGGGAAAAAAATTAGCCAAGAACTGGATTTGCAAGTCAATCTAGGATGAAATGCTATTGGCTGAGAGCATGTTGAGCCAATTTCGAGCCTTAACTTTTAAGGAAAAAGGAAAAAGTCTAAGCTTGGTGGCTTGCTCTCCCAAACCAACAATATTAAAGGTTGTGTATAAGGCATGGAACTCATCTATGCGTTTGTATCAGTCTTCTTTGCTTAACCCATCAAATGAGGGCAGCATTTGGATGGTTGAAGATTTGCTCTCATAACTCCCTGCAACTGCAGGGAATTGGATGCAAAAGGGGGATGAGTATGCCCCTAGTGCATAGTAATCCTTCAAAGGTCTGGGTAGCTCACCCATCACAAATGGCTCACAATGAATATCAGGTGTGTGTGTGGGTTGCCTAGGTCTAAAAAGCCACTCAACTTCAAGATCTAAAGGGACAATCTCGAGGTTGAGGGATCTTCCACCAAGCATACACACAACAAAACAAATTTGTAGCAAACAAAAACAAAAGCAATTACAACAGAAAATAACAAAAACCAAAACACAAATACAGCAGAACTGATGGATTTAAAGAATTTCAACAATGAAAATGGAAACGAAGGAGAAGGAAATTTAAACTTAGGCAGATCAGCTCCAGCTACAATCCATTTGCTCCTCTCATTGCTACTGCTTCAGATATGCACAAACTCAAATGCTGCAACAGTAATTTATTCAAAAATTGAAATGCAATATATAGATCTGCTTCTAAACTATAGAAAAATTTCATATCTAAATAAGAAAAACTCAGATCTACTAACTAGATCAAAACTCCCCGGCAGCAGCGCCAAAAACTTGTTGTTTGCTTTGTGCGGACAGAATTTTATTGTAAAATGGACGATTAAAATACAGCAGAAAATAAAAGGTGAAATGAAAAATGAATTAAAGCACAAAGCATAGTCTGCAAGAATCCAGGGCTGTTGAAGCAAGTTTTTAAAATGAGTAAAAGTTTGTCCCACAGGGAGTAGTGATCTAACAATCTAGTAGACCTTCAGATCTGCTACAGGTCTGGCAATTCTAAACTATTCTAAGAAAACATGAAAAGAAAGAGAGTTTTTTGGGTGTCACAACTAAACTAAATCTAAACTACAAAACAAAAATAAAAGAAAGATTTAAAGGAGGATAAATGTGAATGAAGAAATAAAATATAAAATGGGAAGAAGTAGACAGCTATGGGGTTGGTTTTTATTGCAAAATAGATTAAGAAATGGATCAACAGCTGACCTTCAGTTGGCTACAAGCACAAGTGCAAGATAGAAGAATCCAATCTAAACTAAAGGTTTAAACTGATCTTAAGGCTATGATCTATCCACTTGAATGGTAACAGAGCATCCTAGAGATTTCATTTAATCCAAAGGCTCAAATTGAAATAAGAAAACTATTGCAGTCACTATGTTTGCCAGGCTACAAGCTCATGCATCCATAGGATCAAACAATCCACACAGATCTAGTGAGAACCACTAAAAAGTACAGATTGAATGGGGATCTAAACTCAGCTAGTCATTGCTTCAAACAACTTGCAATGACCTAGCTCACAAGGCTGCAATCTCTCCATAATTCTAGATCTCTTCACTGAAAACAGATCTAGAAATCAGAGCAAGAGTCGAATCTGCTACAATCTTTCACTTGGCTACAAGCTCAAGTGCAAAGAGGAAGAATCCAATTTCACCCTCAATTTTGGATTAGTCCTAAGGCTATGATCTGTCCACTTGAATGGTCACAGATCATCCTATAGATTTACTCCAGCCATGGGGATAACGAATGGAACATGAAAACTACTGTAGGCACTATGGTTGCAAGGCTACAAGCTCAGGCAACCATAGGTGCATCAGATCTAGAAAACTTTAAAGCAATTGAATAGAAGATTTACAGATCTAATGAAACATTAAACACAACTCTTCATTGATTAAAAACACACTTACAATGAATCAACCTCAAGCCTATAGTCTGTGCATGAATCCGAGCTTCTTCACTATGAATTTACAGAACTATTTACAATTCAAATCAGCGTTTGGCTGCTACCTAGATCTAATCCAACAGGCTGGATTAGGGAGAGAAAAGAGGGGGGAAAAGAGGGAAAAGAAATCTAAAATTAAACCTAAATGAGTCAAGGAAAACTCAAATTATTCCTTGCTTCCTTTGCTACCCAATTACAGCCAACATGCTGCTTATTTATAACCTTGCATTGATCCATGTGTCTTGGGTTTCAGCCAATCAGAGAGAAGGAATTAATTCAATTTATTCTAATCCCAATGATTTGTATTTTAGCCAATCAAAATAGAGGAATCAATTATGTTATATTCTACTGAGATGGCTTCATTACAGCCAAAGGAATGCTTCCATTCAGTTTTAAACATTTCACATGTGGACTGCTGTCCCATATATCTGTTAGAATTCTCAAATATGCCCCTGTCGTCCACTGGTAATTGCTTTTGGAACCCAAGATAGCTCTAGCTACTGTTATTACCAAAACAGCCCTCACATTATTGTTGAAAACAGTTGAGACTTGATGGAGCCCGAGCCTCGAGAAGTTGGTGGTTGGAAATTGATACATTCGAGTGGTTGGGCTGTATTTCTGAAGCAAACTCAAGAGGATGGATGGTCTTCTTGACAGGTTGCTGAAGCATACTTGAAATCTCGACAGGTTGGAAGCTGGAGAAGTGAACTATTCAAGAGGTTATGAAGCCTGACATAATCTACTCGACTAGTTCAGCTACATGAAGGCATCTACTCGATAGGTTTGCTGAAGCATTGAAGATCCACTCGACAGGTTTGAGCTTTAACATCCATTCGAGAGGTTGGTATTCCAATTGCATTATGTACTACTCAAGGGGTTTGCATGTTGCTGGTTGACAGGTTGGTGTTTCTGCTGCCTTCTATACCACTCGATAGGTTCAACATTATAACTGTTATGCCACTCGAAGGTTCAGATCTTGCATCAGCAATCTATTCGACACGTTAGAGGAGCGGCCTTGCTTCACTGCTCGAGCTCCATTCTGCTACGGCCCACACTGCTGCAGCTCATGTGCTTTAGCATGCACACAGCTTGAAATGGTGCTGGAGTTATTTATGTGTGCAACTGATGTGCAGATGGGGTGCAGCTGTCTAGTGTGCAACTGCTGAAATGTGCAACTAGTGTGTAGCTAGTGTGCACACAGCTAAATGTGTCGAACCTCTGAGCTATTCAAGTTCATACTACTGCAGCTCTTGTGTTTTATTGTGCAGCTATTTATATTGTGCAGTTGTTTATATTGTGCAGCTACATGATGGGCTGCTTTACTCTCCCTTTCCAGTGTGTAGTTGTTTAGTGTGCACACTGCTGTGATTTTGAACTGTTCTAATGTGCAGCTGCTGAAGGTGTGAGCTACTTTATAACTCTGAAGCACCTTAGCTGCAACTTGTTGTTGCTTTGTTGAAATGCTTGACAGTTCAATTAACATGACCCCAGCTAAGCTGCTTCAAACATCACATCTTGCTACAGCTTGGGCTGCTGCTCTAGCATGTTTGAGTGCACACAGCTGAATGTGCTGTCTTGAAGGCTCTTTGCACTGCTATTTGACTCCAATAGTAGTAGCTCTCTTTCAGACCATGGGCTCCACTTGTCACAGCTATGATGAATGGTTGTAAGTCCTCCTCTTGGCACTTATTACACGGATGGCTGCATATTATTTCTAGCTACAAAAACACAATTAAAATTCATTTATTAGACAGCTCTAGGCTCTAGTAAAGCATAGGTTAGGAGGTGAAAAGTGACAATATTCAGTGCTTAACAGTAGTGAATTAAAAGTTTCCAACTTCTGGCGGCCACGGAATTTAGAAGCTCAGATTTGTTTCTCTCCATGCTTTCTAGAATAAAAATTAGATAAAATTCAAATTAAAATAAACATTTATAAAAATTATTTTTAGCCACCCTGCTGTGATTTCAGTATGGCAAGAAGAAACCAATATATGACTAAAACCATGGGAGAATATTATGCATTGATACCTCTTACACCTCCCCCGTGCATTCAAATATACCCTGCAATCGGTAATAGAACCTTCAAAATTACGCCCAATACACTTCAAATACTTTTGACTTTTTTGGGCTAATGGATGAAGATTCCAATTTGCATTTAAATAAGTTTGTCAAAGCATGCCCTGTCATTCGAATTAAAAACTTGACATAAGAGTCCACTCGATTGAGGCTATTCACATATTCCCTTAGAGATGAAGCAAAACAATGGATAGACTCTCTGCCCAATAATTTGATCCCTAATTGGGAAGGATTGGTATGCACGTTCCTTATGAAATTCTTTCCAATCAGTAGAACGAATAAAATCCGGCATCTGATTATAATGTTCCTACAATTTTCGAATGAATCCCTTCAGGAATGTTGGAACCGTCTCAAGGATCTTTTGCACAAGTATCCTCACCATGGGATTATGCGCTGGCACTTAGAGCTCATTTTTTTTTAAAGTCTTAACAATGCAAACCGGCATAGGATTGATGTGGCCAGCTTTAGACACCCTCATTTCACCCTCTCGGAGTACACAAATTTGTTTGGTTAGCTCTTGACCTTTTAACCCTCGACATGAGACCATGCTACAGTACATGGCTGAACCCAAGCTGAAACAATAGCTTTGTGGCTCAGATCCCAACGTAGGGAGACTACATACTAAGCAATAGTATATAGTCAGTACATAGACTGAAACAATAGTCCTGCATTCCATTCTTGAGACCATACCCGGACAACCCTGAATTTAGCGCTTAAAAATTCGCGCGTAATTTGATCACGCGCAAAACCACAAGCGCGCGATCAGTCCCCTTTCAGACCAAACTTCCTTTCACGGACCGTTTTGAGACTTGATTACGCGCCTGGAATCGGGCACGCGATCGGATTGAGCGCTACACCACCAGTGCGCAATTGGCCTACACCCGACCTAGTCTCCTACCCTTGACCCCTACGTTTCCTCGATTAAGTGCTTCAGGTAACACACTTAATTAGATTACGTACATCCCATCACGCACGCAATTAGCCCTAATTTTGTTAGGACTAGGAAACCCGCTGAGTAATTCAGCCGGTCGCTCACTGAGTTGGTGACCGGCTTAAAGCGATTAAGCGCTAGAAAACTGGGGTGCAATTCAATTAAACGCCCGAAAACAGGCACATAATTGAAGGAAAACCTATAAAATCCTTTTTTCTCGAAGAGAGAGAGGCTGGCAATTTTGAGAGAGAGAACGAATTTTTTTGGGACTTCGAAACCAGAGAACTCTGAGGACAAGCCCATAGAACAAATTAGTCATGATTTCGAGATTCAAACCCCCCGAATCTTAGATGATTCCTCTCCACGGCCCCGACCCTAGGTAAGAATTTAATTTTATTTTAGACTTAGGATTTCCCCTCAGTTTCATTAATCAATTCTATTTCTAATTTTTAGACCGTAGCACCCTCTTCGGACCGAAATTCTCTATATCTAGTTCTAGTTCTCTGTTTCTAGAATCGGTCCTTAATCTAGCGGTCTGATATACCGACCTTATGCTCTGATTCTACTCTAAAATCTTAATTTACAGTCCTATCATTAATTTATGGTTCTGACTCTCAGAGTTCAGGACCAGTCCTTAATCATACGACCTGATTTTCTGATTTCGGACCCGAATTCAGTCCTAAATTTTTAATCTATAATTTAATTCTATATTTTCACACTGTCAAAAATCTAAAAAAATATAAATTTCAGTTCATAACTTTAGTTTCTCAATCTAATTTCTTATTATAATTTCGAAGTCAATTATAAAAATCCCCCTTTTATTATTTAACTATCGACCTATCTTTTATCTTAGCCATCCGATTTGCCCACGGGAGCTTACGGAGGGTACTCGAGAACGAGGCCAATCCTCCTTAGCATAGCGGGCCCAACCCCCCTTTTTTTAGATTGTTTAGGGTTAACTAGTTAATTATAGATAGTTTTTTTTTCTATTTCAATATAATTGGCTAATTGCATCAAATAGGCCTTCATACCATTATTTACTTTGATTCAATTCAGTCTTCTAGTTCAGTCAATTCATTATCTCCACCAGAATTTAGAAAATTAATTCATTTATTATTAGTTAGATTTTTACCATAATCGATCCGTAGATTACGATTATAAAAAAAAAAGAGTTAATTTTATTGCCTCGATCATTTATTTCTATTTTAGTAAATTAATTTATTACTTCAATCAGAGTCGCAGTAAAAAAAAAAAAGTCTTTGTTTTCTTCAAATTAGAATGCTAGTAAGATTACCTTTAGTGCTTTAGTTGTGATTGCCATATAATTGATACATCTGCTTATCTAGAATTGCAATAAAATTAGCGTACCTGCTTTATCTAGAATTGCGATATAATTAGACTCTTTTGTCTAATTTGGAATATTATTGAAACTGATACACATGCACTCCTAGTACCAGTAGGAGACTGGAATTGATTGGACTCTTAGTAGTACCAGGACTTTGATATTAATTGGACTTCTAATGATACCGAGAAACTGAAATTGATTGGATTCCTGATAGCATCAGGACACTAAAATAACCCATCATAATAAGCTCACCTAATCATAATTAACAACAAGAAAGAGAATCTAAATCGACCATAACCGCAATAAGAGAAACTAAAAAGAAAGTTGAAACTATCTAATTAAAAGAGGACATTACTGCTGACGTTCGCAGGCAGACGATTCAGTATAGAAGTAACTCACACCCGTTTAAACACGTGATCATTGACGTGTTACAGCGTCGATAAATATCTGCAGCTGGCGATTGCAAATCAACTAGGAATCATCCTAGGAAATTCCTCCTATTGCTATTTATCCCTACCTTATCACATACACCGCATTGCTAGAGTCTAATAGGACAAAATTGGAAGCCACTTATTCAACGAGAATCGAGAGGAACCCAGAAAAAGCACGCACCAACACCAGTGGTGGTATGTTTCGAAATTTGACAGCAGAAGAAGCATGAGAACTCTTTGAGACCCTTAGTAAGGAAACGGTAAAACATCATGCACCGGGTGAGATTGATTCGGAGACTTTAACAAGTGTCCTTCCTATGCAAGGAAGATTATATAAATTAAAGATAATGATGAAAGGTTTTCTGGGACTGAGGTTTTGGAAAACAAGAGTCCAATCTCTTGTGGGTACAAAATCGCACCCAACATTTCAACAAGGAGAAGCCTGTGGTCCTAACCATGGCTCAACTCACTCAGTCTCCCAATCTCCAATTGTTCCTCCTTACCCCACAGGAGCCTAATACCACACTGCTAATGAGGATGTCTAGTTGCAAATAGCAGATAGTTGGGTGCAACATAGCCACATCTAGACAAAGTTCTCAATCACCTGCGACAATCTATCGAAAGGTTGGAAACTCAAATTAAGCAGTTAACCCTTTTTTAGAGAGAGAGTAACGTACTACCTTCGTATGCAGTTGGTATGTATAGAGGATGTATACTTATGGGAGGCACATCAACTCCCTCTATTTTTAATTAATTCCCTCTATAACCTATTGAGCTACCGATTCACCCGTAGCAAATACCTGTAATATATGTATATAATATTAGAAAAAGGGTATTCTATAATCTACGGTATGTAAAAGTCCAGTCAATCATAAAAATCTCTTTTAGGTCACAATCACTTAAAGGAGTATGGTGTTACGATTGTAGGTGATACGAAGATTCAAATCGTAGTGAGTACAATTTGAAGCGTCAATAAGTCTCACTTTTGTTCTAAAGAATTGCAAATGATAATTCTAGGGAATAGGCAACTCCAGTGATCGATCTTATCGGTTACGTTGGAATTTGAACCCATTAAATTCATAAGGGAAACAAACAAATTTCGTATTCAAGACTATCACTTCCCAACTACCCTAACCTAGAAACCTACACATCGACATTTACTTTGAAGTGACGGTTCAAAGCCAAGCCCCCTCCCTATAAAACCAGACCCTTACCTTCCTAAAAAACTCATCTCTTTCGTCTTCCATCTCCATACCTAAAACCCCATGACGGAAGAGCATAATCAGAATGATTTCAAGAAACAACTTGATAAAATTCTTGAAATACATAGGGTTGAACTCTTGGCCGCCATCTAAAAGGTAGAAAATCTAAAGCGCCAGCAACCCATACCCAATGCTGAATCATCCACTGAAACCACCCTTGACTCTAAACCTAACCCAAATCTGAAAACATATACCAAGAACTCATCTTCCCCCACATCCTAACCTTTACACCATCATAACCCACCCTGAATGCAAACTCTCATATGATGATGGTGGGTTGAGCCATTCCTCACCACCCTTCTCCATTGCTTATCTTCTCCCTTCGCTTGCGCTATATTCCCTTCACAAAGTTTTCGTAAGGGAGCAGTATAGGTAAAAGGTGATCAGGAGATGCGTTCACTTCCTCACCCTTCGAAGCACTCCCTATATGGCATTGCATTTCTTCCAAGGAAGGACTGTGAGGTGCTCCTTTTTGGGAATGCAAGATAAACAAGGGCATAGAGGAGTGTTCTGCAACTCTTGGGAGAGCGACCTGCCAAGGAGTGGATACTCTTTTGGTAGGAAGGGATGAGAGACTGTGATTGAAGGTGGTTAGAAGTTGAGGGCCGATCTTCATTGAAGACTCCTTTTCGGACATTGCTGCTAGTGTCTTAACTTAGTGTGCGTCTAGATTTTTACTAGGTTTATTCCTTTATATAATCTTCTTTTTCTCTCATGTAAATATTTCGTTCAATATATATGATAATTTTTGTTTCTAAATATTTCTTTATAGTGCAAATTTTTATATACCGAAAGCAGTTTCTCCCAAGTTTGGGGGATCATTGTTGACTCATAATACCGATCATAGACCCGGTAACTTAAAAAGCACCATTAAGGTATGATACTCTTAATAGAGATTTTTTTGTGTCCCCTATTTTGAAACAATGAGGACATTGTCCTATTTAAGTTTGGGGGGATATATAAATATGTATATATTAGTAGGTAGCTGTGACAGCCCAGATTTCGGCACCCCGAAACCCGTGCCATCAGCACGATCATCTTGACCGTGCCCTTTAGCTAAGCACGGAACACTGGTATATCAAGCATCAAAGAGTATAATAAACGAAATTTCAGAATTTAAATCTAGATTAATTAACTTCCCAAAAGACAGTTCTACCCTCATGCCTCTGCATGAATGGAGAACCGATTCGAACCATCGATGATAGAAATCATCACGGATGGTTCGTCCCAAAAGAATAATCCCAACTCCTTATATACATGGTTTTAAACAAAATCAAGGCTTGACATACCAAGCCGTACAAAATCTCTCTAAAGCCCTCAAAGCGGCACAACGGAGTCCTCTAGAAGAAGTCCTCAGGAGGTGGCTCCAATTCTTCGCCGGCCGCAAGGTCCGACTCACGGATCGACTTCTCCCAAGCCTCGGCAATTTGCTAGTAGTGGACCTGCGACGTATAGTCTATAGGGCGAGCTACATCCTAGCTCAATAGGGAACAAACACGGTTGAACATATAAATTATAACTCACATATATTCCATGATATGCCATGCATGATGTGTCTATGCAGTTATTGATGAAAACAGTTAAAGCATTTTGTTTTACTGTTGATTAATTATGTTTTCATTTACTCATGAATGATGCTGAAAAGGCCTAAAGCAAAACTTAAACTTTCAACTTAAGTAGTCCCCGAGCAATATAGCATCGAGCCCCGATGAGATACCCTTCATCGTCATCTATATAGACAGTTTCAACGTATTCCCTGGGAATACCAATATAGTACCCAAGCCCCTTTCCCCTGGGGATTGGTGGCGGGGTTTCACTTATCTCAAAATCAACACCCCTGGGGTGTGCTTACTATGTACGGATAAGCCTCAGCACTGGCCTACGGTTTTGCCGCCGTATCGGTCACGGATATCCTGCCGTGTCAGTCGTGGATATCCCGCCACGTCGGTGGGGTAACCTATCAAACCTCAAATAACAAAAATATCGGTGCCTTACATATAGTTATTCACCGTGTAAGTGTGCTATCTTATATCAGTTAGGCCCTATCAACATGATTCAATCTTGGATACATCCCTGGGATGTTTCCATTTACTTACATCACACCTGATGCTCTTATCTCTTTACTTCTTCATCCCCTGGAGATGGCTCATTCTCATTACTCTTATGGGTGTCACACGCACACACACTTTTCACAATTCTTAAGCAATTAAACAATTTAATTGAAATCTATATCACTACATACATGCTCTTGTAAAATAAGGTACATGTTCAAGGTGTTCCCTACCTCAAGTCTTTGTTTGCTCAACGCATCAAGGTCCCACGTGGCTCCTTGTGCACTAGTCCACACGTACCACCTATGGTACCACATAACAGGTGAAATACATCACAAAGGATGCAATAAAGAAGGTCTAAGACTCTCCAAGAATCTTAAAGTCAAACCTAAAAGTCAACATATTTTATCTCAGTCGATTAATCGAATTCCAAAATCGATTAATCGAAAGTCAATATTGATTAATCGATTCTCAAATCGATTAATCGAGATTTTCATTCGATTAATCGAATCTCATTCGATTAATCGAAATTCTCTGTTTCGCAAAGTCGATTCTCAATTCGAGTAGTTCGATTTTCAAATCGATTAATCGAGATTTTCATTCGATTAATCGAATCTCATTCGATTAATCGAAATTCTCTGTTTCGCAAAGTCGATTCTCAATTCGAGTAGTCGAGTTCCTAAAATCGATTAATCGATCCCAAATCGATTAATCGAACACTGAAATCGATTAATCGAAATCCCATTTCGATTAGTCGATTTTCCTCAAGCCATTTCCTCCTACCCCTAGGGTCCACTGGAGGTTCCCAGTCGATTAATCGATACCCAAATCGATTAATCGAAATCCAAAGTCGATTAATCGAACTCCAATTCGATTAATCGAAATCGGGGTCCTCTGACCTTTCAACTTCCTGGCCAATTTCGATTAATCGAAACCCAATTTCGATTAATCGAAACCCAATTTCGATTAATCGAAATTGTCGATTCGACCTTCATTTGTTCTTTAATCTTCTTCCATACTTTTTCCTCTATTTTTCTAAACCATTATCCTATGATTTAACCCACTTTCAACCATAACCTAGCCTCTACGATCTATGCATTTTATTCACAAAAATTTTTACCTTGAATCAATCTCAAATTGATTTCAAATCAAATGGTTGGAAGGCTAGGGTTCCAGCTTTGGCTCTAACAGATCCAACCCGTGTTGAATCCGGCTTTTATCGCTTGAATCCCCCCTCCAAATCAGTTGTAATAACTCCTCTCTTTACTTCCTCTCTCTCTCTCTTCTTTACTTCTCTCTCAACCACCAAAAACACACATTTAGGGTTATTAAACCCTTTTATCCCTTTCCTCACGTGTGTGTGTTGAGCACATACACCGCGATAGGTGTATGCGACTTCACAATTACAATACACACCACATAGACATTCAATTTGTCACATCTCATCCTTTCATCACACCTCATGCTAACTATTGGACTTCCATTTGGTCAAACCTATGACCGATCGGGCACGGATCCCAAGGTCATAGTTTAGCGTGATTTTTCGAGCTATTACAGTAGCAGTTTTTGTTTTATTTTTATCTGAAAAAAAAAAAAAATTCTTCTATTTTTAGCTAAGAAATATAGCATTAGTCTAGAGTTAATCATTATATGAAAATTATGATAGAAAAATTTCTCTTAAAAACTTTACAATCCATCATAGCAAAAGTTCAACAATCAAAATAAAACAGTTACAATTCATGTATAGCACTTTTTAACACTGTATAAGATGAATATTAGAAACTATATGATTAATTTAAACTACAAAATTTAGATCATAGTTTCAAAATTATAAAGTCAGTGAGATTTTGAGCTAATATATTCTCATTATATTCTGAGAGAGACTATTTTATTCAAGCTTAAAATTTTCTTGAACTTTTACTAAGAAACCTCATATTGCTGAACTTAAAATCATGATACTCTGTGATTATGATGATTTGTTTCCTTAAAACTGTCTGTTAAATATGTCAAAGCAATAAGACATCCATACTAGTAAATCGTGAAATGATCAAAGACTATCTTTTGTTTAAACCAGTGCCAAAACAGCCAAAATCTCAAGAAAAATTTATCCTTTGAATCCATATTAGAAGCCTAAAAACGGAATTTCTTGGTACCAAAATTTTATAAACCTTTAACCATATGTACTACCTAAAACTTTCTATCTTTAACCCTTATAATTTCTGATAATTTAGAATATAAAAAAGAAGGAAAGAAGAGGGAGTGAAAGGAGTATGAGCAATAACAGATAAAGGATCTGCTGAAAGTGGTACAACTGAGAAAAATATAATCGTATGAAAAATATGGGAAAAGGAAGGAACAGAAAGGAAAAGAAAAAAAAAAGGAAAATCATAAAAGACGATTTCATGAAAAGCTTCCAGCTGAAGAAAAAAAAAAGGGATTTATACAAGAAGGAAAACAGAAAGAAAAAATGGGAAGAAGTTATCCAACTTTTTTTATACTTACTGAAATAGAAAATAAGGAAAGAAGATAGAGAAGGGAGAGCTAAATTCTCATAAACTTTTGAACCCTATCTACCTTTCTTTGAAACCTTTTAACCTAAAACATCATTACAAGCTGGAGAAAAGACCTTTGTGATATATGATTTGCAAAAATATGAGTCTAGTACAAATATATGAAATAGATACTTTGAATGAACCAAAAAGTCATATGATTAGAATTGATTATCTATTCCATGAGATTTACCTTCTTAGCTGATTGTCCTTTGAAAATTATCATACATATCATAATGAGATTATAGACACCAAAATTTGGCCCAAGGCCCGATCAAAACACATTTCGAGAGAGGTGAACTTCTAAGCTTTTGATAGCAGGTATGAAACCCTTAGGAACCTTTCCAATCTCTTAGGAACCTTTCCGAACCCTTAGGAATTAACCCTAACCTTTCCAAACCCATTAGAACCCTTTCCTGGGCTAGTGTCAAACCCTCCCGAGTAGTGGTTGGAAAGAGAAGTGCCAAAATTTACATAGACCTCTTCAGGAGCTGAATTATATACCATTATAAAGAGAACTTCTCCAGCTTTCCAACGGTCTAAGAATTGCTCCAATCGGAGGTATACATCAAAAGATACGGTGAATTGAGCCCGAAGGGCAAGAGGATAACTTCAGGTGGCCCCCCTAGGGATTTGGCGCAACTAATAGCAGGCCACTTCTCCCAGGATTTAAGCCTGGCGTAACTAATAGTTACACCAGTATTAATTGTGGACCCCACCCTCGCGAACCAGCTTTCAGGCACTGTTTAAAACTATTTTACTGTACATTTGCCTGGTGCAACTATTAGTTGTGTCAGGCATATGAACAGTAACCTCTAGATTTTGTCCCAAAAATTATGATTGGGGTTTGACTTATTGACCACCTTAACCTTTGGGGTGTGTTTTACTAGTTCTGATGCACCCATTCCCTACCTATTTGCAATCCTTCAAGTGGCTTAAGGCCTCACCCCATCATCCACCATTGGAGGACCTTCTCACATATCTCAAGGCTCCAAAAACCCTAGGAATCCTTAGATGTGAAATTACCTAATTGCTAACCCTAATTAGCATCTAAGTAGCCTCCTAACCCACTCTTTTCCTATAAATAGAGCCCCCCTCCCCTTGGTTTAAGGGTTGAGAATTTTGGCCTAAGAGAGAAAGAGCTTGAGAAGATCTTTCTCCCTTTGGTGCGTACTTCCCATACAAAATTCAGAATTTCAAAACCTCCTTTGAGTGATATTTTTCACTTTAGATCCCTTAGTTTAGGTATATGCTACCCATTTATCTTCCCTCTCTACTTCCTAGCTAGCAACCCTTAGAGGTTAGAACCCCTCTTTCCACCATACAAGCCTTCAAGAGCTCATCAATGCAAGCCACGCAAGGCTCTCCTACGGTGCTACAAGGGCCCGAGGCCTCCGGCTCTCCTACGGTGCTACAAGGGCCCGAGGGCTCCGGCTCTCCCCTTTCTTCTCCTATCTCTTTCTAGCTCCCTCCATCCTCCCATTTGTGCCGTTACGCCGCCGACTTTTCGGTAGGGACGGAGGGGCAAAAATAGGATTCTAAGCCCTTTTGGGCAAGAGGAAGCTATTTTCTTTTCTTTTACTTCATTTTATTTTTGGCCATTAGTAGAGACCGCTTTAAGCGGGTTGATCGGGTGCCTAACACCTTCCCGATCGATAACCGAAGCCCCTACCCAAGAGCCTTTGGTATGGACCGGATTCAGAGTAATATTTTTAGCACTTCGATACTCATAAAAATGAACTAGGTTTGCCGAGACACCGAAAGCTCTGGGTGACAACTCTATATTTTTTGCAAGCGAGCGCTTCGCCCGACGGGATCGTCAAAAATTCTACAGTTGCACAGATGGCGACTCTACTGGGGAGTAGCTAGTAGAGCTTCCCCTTGAACTTGGCCCATTTATTTATTTTTTATTTGACTAACCTCTTTATCATTATTATTTATTTATTTTTTTACTCACCCCTCCGATTACGTCATTTACTTTTTTGTCATTTAAATGCCTTAGCCGATCGGCAAGCTTACTTGTGCATTGTCTTTATTTTTTCCTTACATTTTCGTCATTTTGGTGCCTTAGCCGATTGGCGGGCCTACTTGAGCATTGCCTTTTAATTTCTTTAATTTTTCGTCATTTTTGGTGTCTTAGCTGATTGGCGGGCCTACTTGAGCATTGTCTTTTAATTTATTTAATTTTCCGTCATTTGAAGTGCCTTAGCCAATTGGCGGGCCTATTTGTGCAAACATATTCCGACAGTGGACGCCGGCCCGTAGTAGCGGCACGGGGTCATCACCCCCAATCTTTGAACTAAAGAAAACTTCCAAAAAAAAAATAAAAGCTTTGAAAAAAATAAAATTGAACCAAGTTAGGGAGCTTAACCAATTTATTTTTTACGGGATAGATTTTTAAAGGGTTGGGTTTAGGCACACATACAACCACCCGGGTCTTAGTATGGCGACAACCCTTAGTGGTGATGATCCAGAAAAGTCCCAGCCCACCTAGTATCTGAGAAGGCACTTGCGCCAGAGGTATATTGGATGGGTTCCCATTCTGACGCTTAAAACCCTTGGGGAGCGCACTAGCGAGTTATATCAGACTCAAAACCCTTTAGGTGCGGTAACGATCGCCAAAAAATAGCTCAATTCTCGAAAGCCTAGCTTCCACAAAAGTAAGAAAAAGAGACTCATTTTGGGCAGTTGTCTTTGCTATTATACATTCTGGAACACCATTTTTTGTCTGGTGCAAGTATTAGTTGCGCCAGTACAAAAAAACTGGAATTTATAACTAGCACAACTAATAGTTGCGCCAGCTTTAAAATCCAAATTTTTACCTTGGCACAACTAATAGTTGCGCCAATGTAAAAAAGGTGTCCTGCAAATTGGGTGCATGTATTAGTTGCGCCAAATTTATTTAACAACACACCAGCCCGAATCTGTGGCCTTCTTCACCTCCCGAGTCCCCCGATCAGTGTGCTTAGTGCCTTGTTTAGGCCCCGCCATCTCCGACACCCAATACGCCCCGCTAATCAAAAGAGGGCAACTTCTTTTTAGCTCATTTCGGGGGATCGAGTTGTTTGCCTTGATTTCTGTGCCTTCAATAGATCGAAGGTTCTCCTTCGATTCTTCCGAAGTGCGTCAGAATCGTCGCCGCGGGTCTTGAATTAAGGTACGAGAGCCACCCGAAAAGGAAATTTCAAGGCCTCGGAACCTTTATTTTTCAAAAGATTTTCAAAAAATATATATATAATAAATCAAAACCCAAAAAAATATATATAGTTGGTGGTGCCAACACAACGGCATCATCTTGCCCTCCGTCGTCCCGTAGGGAAAGAAGGAGGAGGATTTTTGGGCCTTATACAAGGCACCCTTACCCAACCCGTTCCCGTAGAATGTCGTGGGTAGTAGACCCGGCTTATGCCGATCCCGACACATCCCCACCACACTCTCCAACTCATTCCCATTCAGGAGAAGTCTTTTCCACCATCCCCCTCACCCAATCACCCTTTGCCATTATCGGCCCCTTTTGGTGCCCCCATTCTCCCAACCACTACCTCCCAAAACATCCAAAGTCCAACCCCCAACTCCCCGTCTTTTGTCCAAACCATGCCCGTACCAAATCCATCACATTTCCCACCCATGTCCATACAAAACCCAAACCCATTCTCCCAATCCACATCCATGCCCCATTTCCCATCTTCCCCCTATAGGCCCGATCCACCCACATTCACATACACCACTTCTGCCCTATCCAACCCCCCACAAATCTCCCATCTACCCGGGTCATGCCCATTTTTATCGGGGCCTTGCCTGGTTTCTTCCAAACATCCACACCCCACCAACAACCATCCCTAAACATCCCTAATCCCTCCCCATCATTTACCCCACCTCAACTCTCCAATCCACCCCATATCCCACCTCTTACCATGGCCATGCCCGATCATACCGGGGTCATGCCCAATTTCCCCTCTCCACCACCCACATCCAATCCTCCTTCCATGACCATGATGGAGGAGATGTTCCAAGCTTACTCCATGTGGAAGGCTTCTCAAAACACCCCCCCTCCTCCACCACCCATGTCCCTAAACCCATCTCACACCCTAGCCAATCTCCATGCCTCACTCCCCAATGACTCCCATCAACCCCCCATAATCCACACCATCCAAACCCCAATTACCCACATACCCCAAGGTCCCATGGCCCAACCCCCCACTACCCATACACCCCAAGGCCAAATGGCCCAATCTCCAACCTCCCACATACCCCAAGGCCCATTGGCCCAAATCCCCATTTCCCACATATCCCAAGGCCCCATGGCCCAATACCCCACCACCCAAACCTACCCAGGGCCCATAGCCCAGACCCATCAAGGCCCATTAGGCCAAACCCATCAAAGGCCCATGACCTAGACCCACCAAGGGCCCATGGCCCAAACCCATTTAGGGCCCATGGCCCAAACCTACCTAGGGCCGATAGCCCAGACCCACTAAGGTCCCATGGCCCAAACCTACCCAAGGCCCATAGCCCAAACCCATCAAGGGCCCATGCCCCATACCCACCAATGGCCCATGGCCCATACCCTCAAAACCTAGTGGGTCAGGCCCACATTCCCCAAAGGCCCACAACCCAAACCCATTTGGCCTAGGCCCAGGCCCATACCCACCAAAGGCCCATGGCCCAAGCCCTCCAAAGCTCAATGGGCCATACCCATTAAGGCCTAATAGGCCAAGATCCCCCAAATCCCATGCCCTTTACCCAAACCCAACCTGATCAAGGCCTTGTGGCCCAAACCTATCCTGGGCCCATAGCCCAAGCCCCATACTCATACCCTCCACAATACCCCCAAAATTTCACCCACCCCCAACCTTTACAACTGGGTCAAACCCATGCCATACCTCAGACCCAATTTTCTCATGGCCCCATACCCCAAGACCATCTCTAAACCTTCCCTCATGTCCAATGGCCTCATCAGGCCCCACCCCTAAACGAAACTACCACTCACTCCATCACCCCACAACACTTCCCTTACACCCAAGGGGCTCACCCAACCCACATCCAGTCTAATCCCATCCAGTCCATACATCAACATGAAAATCTCGTCCTCACTGCACCCTATGTTGACCGACAATATGAGGAGGACGAGATCAGAAACAGTGAGGCCTATGCGGGGCAGTGACCAATGTCAATCCTCCACTTGTAATTACCCCACCCCTGGCAGCCCAAAGTGAGTCTAGGATAATAATTGAAAAGACGGCCCCCATGTCCAAGGAGTTGGAACAGCTGAAAGAATAGTTGGATAAAATCCAGAAACAATTATTAAAGATGGGTGGTGCTGAAATCCATGCCACAGATTTTACGGATTTGTGTTTGTTTGCCGAGGTCCCCTTGCCACCAAATTTAAAATGCCAGTATTCGACAAGTACAATGACACTGGCAACCCGATTGCACACCTCAAGTCCTATTGTGGGGACATGTGCCAGTATGGGAGGGACGAGAGACTGCTAATAAAAGTCTTTCAGAAGAGTTTGATCGGTCCAGCCCTGAGGTGGTTCACGTCTCTTGAACCATCCATGATGAAGAAATGGAAGGACTTGACGCATTTGTTCCAAGAATAGTATGTCTACTATACTGATATCGAACGGTGCAAGTTTGATTTAGCCCGTTTGAAACAGAATCCCAACGAGACCTTCAACGACTATTTGGGGCGTTGGAGAGCACTGACAGCTCAAGTCAGAAATAGAATACTGGACAATGAGCAAATAGAGATGATTTCAAAGAACACTTTGCCAGTGATTTCCGATTTTCTAGTCTACCAACAACAGTCTAGTTTTGCTGATTTGGTAAGAAACGCCAATCACTGCGAGGATGCTATCAGGGAAGGATGGCTCAACAAGAATGCATCCGAGGGGCCCAGCGGGGTTAGGAGGTTCTCCGAGCAAAAAAATTATATAAGAACAGGGGCAGAGGTACAGAATGTTGTAAACACCTGGCCCAACAATAACAATATAGTCCCCTTCCAGTTTAAAGCAGTGCAATCAGCTCCCGTCAGGACAGGGCCTGTACAGAGAGCCGGGAATGGGTAGGGAATGCAAATAACCCCAGAAAGGAGAGCCTGTTGTGATCATGCTTTTACGCCCTTGGGGAAATCTTTAAGTGTACTTTTACCTTTATTAATTGAAAAGGGATTAGGAACTACGCTCCAACCACGGCCTCCTCCCAATCCGTTTTCATATAACTTTGACCCGAATACTCATTGTAATTTCCACCAGGGCCCGAGTCACCCGACTGATCGCTGCTTCCCATTGAAGCACGCGATCTAAGATTTAATCGATGCTGGAAAGATCATTCCCCTTGCACCCACCCAAACAAACCAACATTCGAATATTCACCAGGTGCCTTTGCCACCACACCCTACCGGAATAGCAGGTTCCAGACCCACCATAGGGTTGGTAGAGGAAATTGAGGAAGAGTATGAATTTGACCCCTCTGATTATATCAGTAACAGAGAAAATTTTGTGGTCCCCTGGCAGTGAGACCAAGAAGAGAGAACCATTGGGGTGGTTGAGCCCCCGAATCTGGCAGATTATTTTCCTACCACCAGTTGAACCCCTAGATCTTAGGGCCTATTTCCCATCACCCACCCCCATCAACTACGCACAAATAAATGTGTATCAACCATATTCCACCACCCCCTTGAATTACCTAATAAGCCATCAGGCCCCCAATCCTACACCCGCACCCATCAATTACCAGTGGCCTACACCCACCCCATTATCCCCATTTCAACCACCCACAAACTCTATCACCCCTGTCAATTCCCTAGTGGCCTATTAAACCCTCGATCCTCTGCCCGCACCCATCGACTACCAATGGCCTATGCCCACCCCACTACCCCCAGTGCAACAATCGTTAAGCTTCACCACCCCTACCTGGCCTATTTTGCCACCCACCCATCCATCACCGAGGTAAGCCAAGTCTTACCTATCATCCTAGAGCCATCAGTACATGCACTTCAAGTACTAGCAGTCATACCTTTCTAGCTCTCGGGACCAACATATGATCCTCATCAAGTCCCGCTAAGCTATGAGCAAACAGATATCAATACCGACAGCAGCAACAGAGAATGGGCAGTGGACTTTGTCACACGGTCTAGGAGGATATCAAAGCAGCCAGAAGTGCCAGCAGCAGCACAAGCCCAACCAGAGGGGAAGAAAGATAGCGCTGCAAACTCCTTCAAAAAAAAGAGTCGAGAACATATACTAGAGACTCAACTGAGAAGGATGCCCGCCCATATAACCGTTTGGGATCTGTTGATGATGTCCCCACTCCATTTTCAAGCATTAATGGGCCGTTAAAAAATGCACATGTATCATCCCAAGTTAGCCCAAATGAAGTCGGGTAGATAATTGGGCAAGTGATGGTTCCGAATGCCATTTCATTCTCTGATGCTGACTTACCTGAAGAAGGGTGTAGCCACTCCAAGTCATTAAATATAACCGTTGAGTATGGAAATATGGTCATTCCCCTAGTTTTAATTGATAATGGGTCCGCATTGAACATATGCCCGTTAAAAATCGCCACTAGGATTGGGGTCGATCCATGCATGCTGAAGCTCACTAGAACCAGCCCAAGAGGGTTTGACAATACCAGGAGAGAAATAATGGGAGAAGTTGATCTTGAGCTGCTGATAGGGCCAATGACCTTTTCCATCTTGTTTCAAGTAATGAATATCAAATCCTCGTTTAATCTATTGTTGGGGCGCCCGTGGCTGCACGAGGTTAGAGCTATACCTTCCACTTTGCACCAGAAACTCAAGTTCACGTCTAGGCACAAAATTATTACAATCATTGGTGAGGGGCACAACGAGAAAGAAAAAGCTGCGAATAGCATGGAAAAACCTAATGTGTTGGATATACCGCACACTGCTGAGGATGTCGACCTCCACAGTTTTGAATATGAGGTGTCAGCGATACTCTCGGAGCCCATTGAGGGCATCATGCCTAAAACAGGAGGTGGTATGGTAGCAGCAGTGGCTATGCTTTAAAATTGGGGCTATCAGAAAGGCCAAGGGCTTGGGCCTATATTACAGCGTAGAAGAGAGTCAGCTGTTGCCAAGGGGCAGAAAGTCTGATTCGGGTTAAGTTACAAGCCCACAGAGGAAAAGGTCTGAGAGGCTAAAGAGAAAGTCAGGGTCGCTGCAGCTGCTAGAGCTCGAAGAATCCACATAGAAGATAAACCTCGCCCTAGGCCGCACATCAGGGAATCCTTTGTCAGCGCTGGGGTCATAGAGATCGATCGAAATGGGGTAACCCATTTGAGCCCACACAAACCCATAGCCCCTATACATCCCACCAATCCCTAGATCTCCCTTCCCAGCCTGGAAATAGATTTGGCTGCGTTGTCCCTCTTCGAGGAACGATGGCTAGTACCTGAACAAACACTCCCTGTGGTAAACCACCATAAAATGGCATTGACTCCAATGAGCCATATCAGTCAACACCCTCCATCCAAACAGGTAAAAGAGCGGCCCCTCAGGTGCGCAACTGAGCATCTTTGCCCGAAACTCTGGAAGCAAGGAGTGGCCTAAAGTTTGGCACCTGTTTCCCCCCAAAAAAAAAACCTATAAAAAGTGAGATAAGCCCTTGGTAGATAATACCTTGTATATATAGCAACCTGCCTTGCCAAGGGTCCGTCTCCGAAGAAAACTAAAATCTCAGAAACATGGAAAAAATACAAAATCTCAAAAATATGGAAAAAATACAAAATCTAAAAAACATGGAAAAAATACAAAATCTTAAAAACATTGAAAAAATTCAAAGTCCAAAACATCGTCATTTAAAATTTCAAAAAAAGTCTCACAAAATGATGCCTTAATCGAAATGCCCATCCCACGTAAAATTGACCCCTTTCTTGTAGAAATACAAGAAGAGGTAGGAGTTATGAGTCTGGACGAGGATATCACCTTGGAGGAGCTCCCCAATGAGATCCTTGACCGATTTGCCGACTTTGAGCATGGCCCTACCCCGGTTGTCGAGGAAACTGAAGACGCCAATTTAGAGACTGAGGAGATTCCTAGGATAACCAAGATTGGAACATCACTGTCTCTCGAAGAAAGGGAAAGCATGATCGATTTCCTTCGGTCATACCAAGACATTTTTGCTTGGTCGTACAAGGATAAGCTTGGTCTGGATATCGATTTGGTCGAGCACGAGTTGCCTCTCTACCCCGATATGAAGCCAGTTAAGTAGAAGCTGAGACGTCTCTGACCCGAGTGGACGTTGAAAGTAAAAGATGAGGTCATCAGGCAATATGATGTGGGGTTTCTCATGATATCCAAGTACCCGCAGTGGCTAGCCAATATCGTGCCTGTATCGAAGAAAGATGGAAAGGTCTGCATGTGCATCGATTTCCGTAATTTGAATAAAGCGAGCCCAATAGACGATTTCCCATTACCACATATCGACATCTTGGTCGATAACACTGCTAAGCACAAGATGCTTTCATTTATGGATGGATTCTCAGGATACAACCAGATAAAGATGGCAGAGGCCAATCGGGAGAAGACTGCATTCATTACTCCTTGGGGAACCTTTTGCTACTTAGTCATGCCATTTGGACTGAAAGATATCGGTGAAACATACCAAAGAGCTATGACTGCGCTATTTCACGACATGATGCACCAAATTATTTAATTATACGTCGATGACATGATAGCCAAGTCACCGGAGTGAGGCGATCACTTGGTAAACCTTCAGAAACTATTTGAGAGGCTGAGAAAGTATAGGTTACACCTGAATTCACAGAAGTGCGCATTTGGTGCTATGTCCGGAAAGCTATTAGGGTTCATCGTCAGCAGGAGAGGGATCGAGGTCGACCCAGTTAAAGTCAAAGCTATCATGGAAATGTCGCCACCGTCTGCTGAGAAGGAAGTTAGAGGGTTCTTAGGTAGAATATAATATATTAGTCGGTTCATTGCGCAACTAACTCCGATCTGCATATCGATCTTCAAGCTATTAAGGAAGAACTCGCCTGTTGAATGGAACAACGACTATCAGGTAGCATTCGATAAAATCAAAAGCTACCTCCTTAACCTACCTGTGTTGGTACCACTTGAGCCAGGGAGACCACTCTTGAAGTATCTCTCCACGACGGAAGTCTTGATGGGATGTGTCTTAGGGCAGCATGACGAGACAGGAAGAAGAGAACAGACCATTTACTATCTAAGCAATAAGTTTACTGATTATGAAATGTGATATTCTCATATGGAGAAAGCATGCCTGACTCTTGTATGGGCTACTCTGAGGCTCCGCCATTACTTACTATCTCAAGCCGTTCTACTCTTAGCCTGAATGGATCCATTGAAATACCTGTTCGAGAAGCTGGCCCTCACTGGACGGACCGCTCACTGGCAGCTTTTATTATCTGAGTTTAGCATCACGTACGTCACTCGGAAGTCGATTAAGGGGCAAGCACTAGCCGATCATCTCACCGACAACCCTTTGCCAGATTATGAACCTTTGAGAACTGAGTTCCCAGATGAAGATATCTTGTTCATGATGGAAGACGATACCGAGGAAGCAGAAGAATCATGGGTAATGCACTTTGACGGGGCAACAAACACTGAGGGCCAAGAAGTTGGTGCCATTCTAATTTCGCCAAAAGGATCCCATGTACCAGTCTCTATCAAGCTCAACTTTCCTTGCACAAATAACATGGCTGAGTACGAAGCTTGTGCCACTGGTCTGCAGGCGGCTCTCGATCTAAATATAACTCACCTCCGAGTGTTTGGCGATTCACAGTTAATCATATGCCAGACGAACGGTGACTGGAAGACGAAAGATGAGAAACTGATCCCTTATCGTGAACACCTCGAGGATCTGATAGCTTGCTTCCAAGATGTGACATTCTTATATGTCCCCCGGATAAGTAATCGCTTCGCTGATGCACTAGCAACTTTGGCGTCAATGATAGAAATCCCATACGGTACTGAGATGAAGCCGATCATGATCGAGCAGAGGAATGAGCCAGCCTTCTGCCTCCAGATTGAGGAACCTATGAAGCCTGATGATGAGCCACCTTGGTTCTCTGATATCAAAAATTTCCTTGAGACCCTAACTTTCCCTAAGGGTACGTCCAAGACGGACCGGCGAACCATTCAACGTTTAGTGGCAGGCTACGTCATTTGTGGGGAATGCCTTTACAAGTGATCCTATAATAATGTTTTGCTAAGGTGCCTTACAGAAGGTGAAGCAACTAATATCATGAAGGAGATCCATGAGGGAGTATGCGAAGCCCACATCAGCAGTCACATGCTTGCTAAGAAAATTCTACGGCAGGGATACTTTTTGACCACTATGGAATCAGATTGCTGCAAACATGTTCAAAAATACTACAAGTGTTAAGAACACTCCAATCTGCTACATGCTCCTGCCATCGATCTTCACTGTATGACCACTCCCTGGCCATTTGCTACTTGGGGCCTTGACGTCGTCGGAATGATTAGCCCAAAAGCATCAAACGGGCATCGGTTCATCCACGTCGCCATTGAATACTTTACCAAGTGGGTAGAAGCAGTATCATACACCAACATCACGGCCAGTCACGTTGAGAAATTCCTCAAGAATTAAATTATGTGCCGATTTGGAGTATCCAAGGACACCATCAAGGACAACGATACAAGCTTTGTGAATGAGTGCATCCGAGCCTTCTGCGACCAATACAAAATCAAGCACCATCGCTCGTCACCTTATCGGCCTCAAACTAATGGAGCGGTAGAAGCTGCTAACAAGAAGGTCATCCGCATCCTAGAGAAGATGGTCGTCACTTATCGAGATTGGAGCAAAATGCTGCCATTCGCTTTGTGGGCCTACAGAACGTCGATCCGTATCGCTACAGGGGCAACACCATTCTCCCTTATGTACGAAACTGAGACCATCCTACCAATAGAGGTTGAAGAACCCTCGCTCCGAATCCTCATGGAATCAGGCTTACCCGAAGCAGAGAGAGAGATCCTGCTTCGAACAATTGAACTTATTAGACGAGAAGAGACTCCTAGCCTTGTGCCACACTCCTGTATATCAGGAGCGAATCGCGCGCGCTTACAACAAACATGTCCATGGTCGAGATCTAAAGGTAGGAGACACTGTGCTGAAGATCTTCCCATCCCTCCACACTGATATGAGAGGAAGTTCAAGACGAACTGGGAAGGACCTTACATCGTTCGAGAAGTACTACCGGGATACGCCATCTGCCTCACCACCATGGACGGAGATCATCTTCCTGAGCCCATCAATGTTAGATACATTCGACGGTTCTACTCTTATTGTATCGCGATAAGGTAAATATTGGTAAAATAGATACGTGACTACTTAAGAACCACTCAGAAGAGGCCATCATTCCAAATACAGTAGCCAAAAAGCATCCCTAAAAATAATGATATCCTTCGCTACCCCATTTGAGCCTGGGCCTTTCTTTCAATAAACCCCTTCCCCAAAAAAAAAATGTGTGTGTACATATATAGAAAAAGGAGAAGAAAAGTTACCATCAAAATCCAAAAAATTGAAAAAGCAAAATCTCAAAAAGAGATTGCCTGAAATGGAGCAAAAAGAACAAAAAAAATGTGTAGAAGAATCACGGGGCATGTACAGTAAAAACCCCCAAGGGAGAAAGTATGTTGAGAAAACTGAAGCCGTATCAAGGAAACCCTTTTAGCCTAGCATACCTTCAAATCCTAACCTAACCCATGGCCAAGCTACACTCTGAAGAAAACCCTCTTTTAGGTTTATAAGTAGTCATAATATCTGTTAAGTCAACATGAACCGAGTTGTGAGACGACACAAGAACCCCATCCAGCCGGCTATGATGGAATCGACATCTATGTCGTGGCTGTTGAAAAAAGAAATGAGGAAGAAAATAATAAATAATAAATAATAAAATAAAAATAGAAGCTCAAAGCAAGATGGACGTGGTGAAAACCTGAAAGGACGCTACGGGAAAAAATGATGAGTTTGTGCGGACCAGGTGAAAACCCGAAAGGGCGCTTGGGGTAAGAGAGCTAAACCCATGGACGTGGTAAAAACCCGAAAGGGCGCCACGGGTAAAAAAAGGAGATAAATAAAAAAAAAAAAGAGAAAAATTTGAAAAAGAAAGGTTTGGACTAATTGAGAAGATTAATGTTTGAGGAGCCCTTTTATTACTCTTCCTATACCCTCTTGTCCGACTAGGCTGCTCATGCTAGTTCGAATCGGGTCTCGACCAGAATTGTCTTTGTGAAACCGCGCCGTCAAACGTATGACCCGAGGTAAGGAGAAAGGTTTAACTCAATCCAAAGGGATCAACGTTTCAGCCTTGGTAAAATCCGAAAACTCACTCAGGTCCTACTGCATGAAAGAGTTCGACTATGCTCAAAATGGGACCCGTTACTCCGTCTCACTGTCAAGGCATTAAAAAAAAATAGAGAGAGAAAACCAAAAACAAAAAATCAAGAAAAATCCAAATACCAAAAAAAGGTGCATATATTTCTACTCATATTTTTAGCATCATATTTCAATATCAAAAATGAAGAAAAATAAAAAAAAATCTCCGAAAACAAAAATCTAAAAAAATATATTAAAAATAAAAAAATGTAGGTAGAAATCTACTTTTCCTTTTGTTATTTAGGATGCATTTTCTTTATATGTATAAATAAAAAAGGGATTAACCTTTTCTCAAGAATATGCAGGACCATCACACGGTTCAAAGCCTCGAAGTGGGCAACTTTTCAGCGATGGACAAATCAGATGAAGCATCTCACCACTGACGTAAGGTCTATTCAAAAAAAGAGAGAGAAAATCATTTTGAAAAAGAAAGAATAAATCTGTGCTTCCACGTACAGCTACGCACATGCATGTTCCGATGCGGTAAAATATCGATATTTTATCAGCAACACCACTGTGCTATAGTAACATCCTAAGTCTAAAGTATGCCTTGGATTCTGAATCCTACTTTAAAGTAGGAGCAACGGTGTCAATCCTGATCAAACGGTTAATGTTTTGATCAAATTGGCTTCCCTGTTATATCTTCGAGCTAAGCACTCTATTTAGGATTCATATGAACTTACGTGTCTTAAGCTTCAGATTCTTCGTTGGAAAAGGTCAATCGTTGGTTGAGACCAGCCTATTGAGAATGAGATTACGTATCAATCAAACTATGTTCAACCATGCATTCAGAAGGGTTCATTTCTCTTTTATTTTTCTACAGGCTTAAAACCTATATGGGCAGCGGTATCCCTGTAAAGTGTACGCCATGCGTTTAGGTATCCGTATGATGATCGTTTATTCCCATAAATTATACTCGGGCAGGTCCCGGTCGGGGCTTTCATTGCCTTTGTTGTTGCTTATCGCCCCTAATGGGTGCATGTTTATACATAGTTAATTGATATTTATGATCATTGTCGATGAAAGTCAGGATTGGATGCCCCTTTTTGGGAGACACCCAATGATTGGTTTGATTTGTTTAGCGGTACTTGAAGCTGGATGATCTAGGTCTTATTGATCCGAGGCACGTTTTCAAAAATGGCATGTCCTCCCAAAAAGCATTGTGACATCTATTCACTTTGCTCGGGTAGCCATGCTAAATAAACTTTGGGATCGATGGATTCGCCCAAAGATCTTGAACCCTGCTTTCAGCAGGGGCACCCGCGAATAGTCAGATGGGGCAATCAAATGCCTCGTAGGATTGGACGCAAACTGTGAAGCCTTGCGTATGTTTACTTCGCACCTATCTTTGAATATGGGTCGATCACCCCTCTTACTTACGAAGCTATTGCATTCAGAATGAATCTTAAACATCAAATACCTTCAAAATCATCCTCAGAAGTGAATGTCTTTCCCGACTATAGGGAGTTCGCAACTCATTCCACCTCGGTTATGCCCAGTAATGTTGCTAAGCTCTTGGGGACCGATTACCTTGAGAAACGAATGTTTAGCCTAGCATCCAGGACTTTCATTTTCTCACCATGTTACTCATTTGATGTTTAAAGTTCGTTCTGAATGTAGCGGATCCATCAGTAATGTCGTGGGCTTCTTCGGATGTCTCTTTTCTTTGGCATTCGATCATTAGTGATCGGATATCAAAGAGGGGCATCTGTAGACAGCCAAATTTGGCCCAAGGCCTGATCGAAATATATTTCGAGAGAGGTGCACTTCCGAGCTTTTGATGGCATGTATGAAATCTTAGGAATCTTTCCAAACCCTTAGGAACCTTTTTGAACTCTTAGGAATCAACCCTAACCTTCCTAAACCCATTAGAACCCTTTCCTGGACCAGTGTCAAACCCTCCCAAGTAGTGGTTGGAAAGAGGAGTGCCAAAATTTATACAGACCTCTTTAGGAGCTGAATTATATACCATTAGAAAGAGAACTTCTCCAGCTTTCCAACGATCTAAGAATCACCCCAATCGGAGGTATACATCAAAAGATACGGCAAACCGAGCTCGGAGGGCAAGAGGGTAATTTCAGGTGGCCCCCCTAGGGATTTGGAGTAACTAATAGTTGCGCTAGGCTATTTCTCCCTAGAAATGGCCTGGCGCAACTAATAGTTGCTCCAGTGATAATTTTGCCTAGCGCAACTATTAGTTGCGCCAGGCCACTTCTCCCAGGATTTAAGCCTGGCGCAACTAATAGTTACGCTAGTATTAATTGTGGACCCCACCCTCGCAAACCAACTTTCAGGCACTGTTTAAAACTATTTTACTATACAGGCATATAAATAGTAACCTCTGGATTTTGCCTCGAAAATCATGATTGGGGTTTGACTTGTTGACCACCTTGACCTTTGGGGTGTGTTTTGCTAGTTTTGTTGCACCCATTCCCTACCTATTTGCAGCCCTTCAAGTGTCTTAAGGCCTCACCCCATTATCCACCATTGGAGGACCTTCTCACACATCTCAAGGCTCCAAAAACCCTAGAAATTTTTAGATGTGAGATTACCTAATTACTAACCCTAATTAGCATCTAAGTAGCCTCCTAACCCACCCTTTTCCTATAAATAGAGCCCCCCTCCCCTTGGTTTAAGGGTTGAGAATTTTGGCCTAAGAGAGAAAGAGCTTAAAGTGAGAAGATCTTTCTCCCTTTGGTGCACACTTCCCATACAAAATTCAGAATTTCAAAACCTCCTTTGAGTGATATTTTTCACCTTAGATCCCTTAATTTAGGTATATGTTACCCATTTACCTTCCCTCTCTACTTCCTAGCTAGCAAGCCTTAGAGGTTAGAACCCCTCTTTCCACCTTACAAGCCTTCAAGAGCTCATCAAAGCAAGCAATGCAAGGCTCTCCTATAGTGCTACAAGGGCCCGAGGACTCTGGCTCTCCCCTTTCTTCTCCTATCTCTTTCTAGCTCCGTCCATCCTCCCATTTGTGCCGTTACGCTGCCAACTTTTCGGCCGGGACGGAGGGGCACAAATAGGATTCTAAGCCCTTTTGGGCAAGAGGAAGCTATTTTCTTTTCTTTTACTTCATTTTATTTTTGGCCATTAGTAGAGACCGCTTTAAGCGGGTTGATCGGGTGCCTAACACCTTTCCGATCAATAACCGAAGCCCCTACCTAAGAGCCCTTGGTGTGGACCAGCTTCAGAGTCATATTTTTAGCACTTTGGTGCTCATAAAAATGAATTAGGTTTCTCGGGACACCGAAAGCTCCGGGTGGCGACTCTATATTTTTTGCAAGCGAGCGCTTCGCCGCGATGGGATCGTAAAAAATCCCACGGTTGCACAGAGATAACAAAAAATTTTGATATATTTTTTTAGAGTGTGCCAATAGTGAGAGTTTGGATTAAAATATTTTCTAAATCTATAATTTAGAAAGATCTATGATGAATAAACTTTTCACTGATATGCACACACTCCACGCTATATAGAATTGAAATTGCTGAGTTCTGATTAAGGATAATTACCGTGATGGAGAGTAAATATGAAGGATTTGAAAATTTTGAAAATCATAACAAACATATGATGATTAATTTAATCAGTAGTGTAGATTTTTGAAAATTATATTTTGAAAAATCCAAAAATATAGGTTTGTAAGTAACTTCACTGAAAACCTTCAGGTGACTAGAACTCCTCCACTAGGGAACACCTAGGGGTTTAAAGGCTTGTTGCATCCTCTAAATATAATCGTGCTCCCTACGAAAGTGGCAGTTAAATTTATAGTTTAAATATTTTATGTTTCCTTGTTTGCTAGGGACTAGCAAAGCTTAAGTTTAGGGGTGTGATCAGTCACAGTATTTATCATTTATCACCCTTAACTTAGTGATGCTAGGATTTAGTTTGCTACTAGTAAATTAACGATGTGCAGATATTAAGGAAAAATAGTAAAAGAGAGCCAAAGGTTAATATTCATCAAAATGAACTCGAAAAGCAGTAAAAAGATGATTGAGCAAAAAGAAGATGATTCGCCGCTGCTAAAAGTCAAGAAATCGTACTTTACGATTATACGCTAGAGCTAAAGATGAAAAGAAAGTGAAAACTAAGAAATCGTAATTTACGATTCTTCAAAAGGCGATTCTTCATAAAGCGATAAAGGAGTAAAAAGCGATAAAAGAAAAGAAATCGTTCATTATAGGAAATCGTCCAGAAAGAAAGCTGTGTAAAAATGAGAAATCCTGACTTACGATTCTCTAGTAAAAGAAGAACAATCGTAATTTACGATTGTGTAAGCTTTTCCCGTTGCTACATCTACTGCTGTTGTTGATCATGTGAATGAAGATTATCATCGCCATACACTGAATTGGAAAATATTTGAAATTAGAAGTCTTGTGAATCACGGATCTGAGAGGATTGATGAAGATAAGCTCTTAGGAAATCTTAGTTGCTGAAATAAAGAAGAACAGTCCAGAAGCACGTGTACAACTGAAGGCAAGGAAGGATAAAATTAGGAATTAGAGTTATATTAGGAATCTTTTAGTAGTTTCTTTTATTAAAATTATAAGTCTTTGTAAACCGACTCCTTATGATCTATAAATAAGGGAGTTCAGTGTTGGAATAAAGGATCGAAGAATTTCAGCATCAATTGACAACTGAGGTTAGATTTTCTTCCGATCAATAGTGTAAAATAGTTAGAGTAGATTAGATATAAGAGGTTTCTCAAGAGCAATTGACGACTGCTATTGGGTGCTGAAGATTAGTCTAGATATCCTAGTTTCTCGGAAGCAATTGATGACTGCGGCTGAGAGGTGAAAGATATATTTACGTTGCTTTCTAGTTTAGATTTTATTTGCTTTATTTATATGCTTTGTAAACATCTTCAAGTTTTAATTTAAATTGACGACTCAGGTTGGAATTTGCAGATTAGTGTAACGGTTTTTACTTTTTCATCTTCAATTTTCTAGAGTTTGATTGATGCCCAAATTTTAGAAATTTATTGATTAGATTAAATCAGTCTTAAGGAATTTTAGTTTTTGATTGACGCCCAAATTCTAGAAGACTGCAATACGGTGTAATGGTACTATTTATTTTTATAAATATCCGATGGCTAAAGATTGGGATTAACGACCTCAATCTGAAGAAGGAGGATTAGGATTTATTTTATGCACTTTAGATTAAGAACTATTCTTTTATTCATATTTCTCAAGTAGTTTAGAACCTTAGAAGATAAATATAAACTTTAAAATAAAAATATATAAATAAGATAATACTTCTTCATAGGAACGATTCTATACTAGCTCTATAATTTCCATTGTGCGCTTGTAATATGTTAAGACGCAATTAGACATATATAGTAAGCCGATCAGATGCGCTTCAGACTACATTATGGTATACGAACTTGGAAGAACCAGACCACCAACTGAAGGAATTGATTTATCTTATGGACACTTCTATCTATGAACTCCAATCCAAGACTCGAAAACCATGGATTGAACCTCTGCCCATATCTCCAATGAACCGTAACAACCATCTATCTAAAAAGCACCATCCTTGGACTTGAAACTACTTTCTGATACCCTTTTCTTGGGCCTAATAAAACTCTCCCAGTAATTATTTTATCTACTCTTAACAAGGACCAAGAGACTAGGTTATTGGCCACACTTGTGAAGTATAAGCGTACAATAGGATGGATTATAGTTGACCTTAAAGGGCTTGACCCTCAATATGTATGCATCGTATTCATTTGGAGGACAATGGCAAACCTTCACAAGAAAGCCAGCGACAGTTAAATCCAAATATGAGGGAAGTTGTTTAAAAAGAAATCGTGAAACTACTAGACGTAGGTATTATCAACCCGATTTTCGTCAGTGAGTGGGTAAGTCCCATCCAGGTAGTCCTAAAGAAATCTGGGATTACTGTGAAATAAAATACAGCCGGTGAGTTGGTACCATTACACGAAATCACAAGGTGGCGTGTATGCATTGCTATTGGAATCTCAACTGAATGACTCGCAAAGATCATTTTTCATTACCCTTCATCGACCAAATTTTGGAAAAAGTTGCGGGCCAGCAGTATTTTTGCTTTCTAGATGGATATTCAGGGTATAATCAAGTTTTAATTTACCCAGAAGACCAAGAGAAGACTACCTTCACGTATCCTTTTGGAATATTCGCTTATCGTTGCATGCCCTTTGGATTATGCAATGCCCCTGCAACATTTCAACCATGGATTTTGATCAAATCCGTCGCGATGAGGCGCTCGTGATGAATATTTAGAGTCACCATTTGGAGCTTTGGTGTCTCGAGAAACCTAAATCAATATTTGAAAGCACCGAAGTGCTAAAATATGACTCTAATCCAGTCTATGCCAAAGGCTCTTGGGTAGGGGCTTCGATTATCAATCAAGAAGGTGTTAGATACCCGATCAACCAGCTCGTAAGCAGTCTTTACTTATGGCCAAAAGAAAAAAATAAAAATGAAAATAAAACAGCACTTCCTCTTGCCCGAAGGCACTCCGATCCTATTTACGCCCCTCGCAATCACCAAAATTTTGACAGCATAATAGCGCAAATTCAAGGATAGAGGAAAATCAAAGAAGGTAAAGGAATAGAGGGGAGAGCGGGAGCTCTCGAGCCCTTGTAGTACAGTTGTGGATCTTTGCGTAGGTGCACTTGATGAGCTTCCGATAGCTATAGAGGTTGAAAGAAGGGTTCTAATCTCTAAGGCTTGGTAGCTAAGAAGTGAAGGAAGAGAGCTAGAGGGTAGTTCTCACCTAGGCTAAGAGATTTATGATGGGAAATGGGGTTTAAAGGTGGGTTTTCAATTCTGGAATTTGTATGGGTTTGGTGCACCAAAGGGAGAAAGGAAATCTCTAATCTTTTTTCTCTCTTGAAAATTTTTCAAGCCTTTGTAGAGGGAGGGGTGCCTATCTATTTATAGAAAATGAGAGGGTTAGGAGGGTACTTAAGAGCTAATAGGATTAGCAATTAGATAATCCTAAATCTAAGGATTTTAGATTTTTTAAGGTCCTGGATAGGGGTGAAGTTAGGTTCAATGGTAGATGATAGGGTGGGGGTTCAAATGACTAGGGGGTTGCAAATAGGTTAAATGGGGGTGCAACAGTCCTAAAGAAACCCACCCTAAACATGAAAATGGTCAACAAGTCAAACCCCAAAAGTGAATTTCGGGCAAAATCTCACAATTACTGTAGCTAAGCCTAGCGTGTATATTATACACGCTAGGCATATGTACAGTGCTTGTGAGAAGTTCAGAGCCCGCTGTGGGACCCATTTAGCTTTGTGTGTATATTATACATGCTAGGCAAAATTCCTTCAGAAATGGCCTAGCGTGTATATTATACACGCCTAGTGTGTATATTATACATACAAGGCAAAATGCCCACACCTCAGCTCAAAACTTCAGACCGCCATAACTTCCGGTGTATGACTCGGATCAGGGTGATTCTTGGCTTGTCAGAAAGCTGAGAACCTCTACTTCCCAATGGTATATGATTCAGTTATAGTAGAGGTTTCAGTGAACCTTGGCATGCCTCCCCTCAACCACAGCCCAGGAGGAAGCGGGTTCGGGAGGGGTTCAATAGGTTAGGGCTGATTCCCAAGGGGTGGGGATTAGTTTCTAAGGTTAAAGGTTAAGTTCTAAGGGTTCGAGAAGTTCTATCGGAAGCTCGGGGGTGCACCTTTCTTGAACTATGTTTCTATCGAGCCTTGGGCCAAATTTGGGTGTCTACAGATGCCCCTCTTTGGTATCCGATCACTAATGATCGAATGCCAAAGATAAAGACATCCGAAGAGACCCAAGGCATGCTAACAGTCTGCCATTTTCAAAGAGAACCTCAAACATCAAATGGTAACATGGTGAGTATAAGAAAGCCCTGTATGTCTGGAAAAGTGTCTGTTCCTCAAGGCTATCGGTCCCCAAGCGCTTAGCGAAATTACTGGGCATGACCAAGATGGTGCGAATTGTGAAAGCCCAATATGCTGGGAAAAATATTCGCTCCTTGATATTATTTGACGACGTATGATGTTTGAGTTTCATTCTGAATAAAACAGCCCCACTAGTGGGAGGGTGATCGACCCATACCTAAAAATTGGTGTGATACAAAGACGCGAAGGTCCACAGTTTGTGTCCAATCGCATGAGGCATTGATTGCCCCATTTGATTTGTCATGGGTGCCCCTACTCGAGGTAGGGTTCGAGGTCTCTAAGTGAGCTTATTGATCCCGATGATAATTTAGCACAACTACCCCAGCAGAGCGAGTATTGATGTCGCAACGCTTTTTAGGAGTGTGTACCACTTTTTGATAAGTCACATATTTTTGTTATTTTGTGTATATATATATTTTTTTGTTGTTTTTGTTTTTCATGTTTGTTCGGGATTTTGAGTGTGCTCATTGTCCTTAAACATTTTATTCTAGCACAATCCCCAAGCGGGCCGAATGGAAGTCGGTACGCTTATTGGGACGTGTGCCAATTTTTTCTTTTCTCTATTTTTTATATATTTTCTTAGGGTTGCACGTACGTATGCACCTAAAAGGAACACACACATGTGCAAGGGAGGTATTTAAGCCTAGCATGTATATTATACATGCTAGGCCAAATCTGACGGATTTATGCCTAGCGTGTATATTATACACGCTAGGCCAAATCTGACAATTTTAAGCGTAGCGTGTATATTATACACGCTAGGCAAAAACGTGCCTTAAATCGGCTGGGCCCGAGTAGGGAGGGTGGTTTTTCAAAAATTTCTTTCCCCTCTCTCCTAAACCGAAATGGAAGGCTCTCCTAGTGCTCCATTGATTCGATTTGAACCTTGACATCGCACCATGTTCAACATCACCGATTAATTACACTCTCTTCCGCCGATTCTAGGGTTCATTTCCCCTTCAATGTAATCATTTAAAGCCCTATTTTCTTTGATTTATCTTAATTTATTTCAAATGTGGTTAGGGTTTTTGGATTTAGACGATCACTCTTGCTTGTGTGATCCATTTTGTGAAGGTTGCACCTATTTTGCATGAATTTTTTTTTGAAAAAAGGTGTATTTTGATGATGATTTTCTCTTATGGAATTCTTTTTGGAAAATGGATGTTTTTTTTTTTTTTTTTTTTTTGTGTTTGAAAATCTGGATTTCCCTCTATACAAGTGTGATTTTGGGAAGGTGGCTCGATTTTGGGTTGATTTTTCTTGAATGCATCCCCAACCATAATATATATGCATTGTGGGGATTTTTTATTGAATTTTTTTTTTGAGAGGAGAGAAGAGTTGGTTTTTTTTTTTTAATGTATGGGCTGTTTTGAGGTCGTCCTTTGGCGGCCTTTCTGATTTTAACACAAAATGGTGAGGATTTTTTATTTTTTTTAATGAGGCATACTTAACTTCATTTGATATGATATTTTGACGGTGCCCCGATGTTTTGATTTTGACTGTGGTCTATGATGATGATGATGATGATTTTTATGTGCTACTACCTATCCCTTTTGAGGATGTCAAGTGAAGAGGACCTTGGCCATGAGGGTGGTCCCGATGTGACTTATGGTCCCAGAGGGGAGTCATTCAGGTGCAGCGCTATGCTCGCGACTGGTGAGAAATGCAAGGCGAAGTCGCTCACAGTGGGTTACTGCATCAGCAGCACACCCATATTTCCAACTTTGGTATAGCCAACAAGGTAAAATATTATTATTTTTTTGCTATATTATTTTTGCATGGGTTCCCTTGGCTTTTGAATATGACATTCCTTGTGCTCTTACCGCAGCCCCTGCCCCCGATCATGTTCCGTGGAGGTTTGTTCGACCTCCAGCACCTCTATACTCGTCTTCCCCAGGTTGTGCGGTTCCTTTTGGCCTAGGCCGGCTTTGAGGACTTTTTGTCATGCCTGGCCATGAGGGGAGATATGGCATACGTGAAGGCCCTAGTGGAGCGGTTTTGGCCTGAGACGGTGACCTTCCAGATGTCCATGGATGAGATGACCATTACCCCCAGTGGACTGGTCCATGATTACCGGGATAGGGATAAGAGGGATACCTGTGGTTCCTCCTCGCATACCAGAACATGCAGAGGTGATTGAGTTGATTGGGGATTACCCCACCTCGCGAGATATGATCAGCTCTAAGGTCAAGCTTTCCTGGCTGGTCGGTCAGTTTGATATTGACGAGTTGGTGGATCCGGACCAGCGGATATGGATATCGTCATTGAGCACGAGCGTGCACTGATGCTCACCCGTATCTCGCTCCTTTTCCTGTTGGGTAAGACCATTCTCGCCAATACTAGTGGTGGTAGGATCTCGCTATCCCTTCTCAGTCTAATGGGAAACTGGGAGAATGTGCATCGCTTCGACTAGGGGGAGCAGGATATGATGTGTTGATGGCCAGCTTGGTCAGGGCCTCAATTGGGGATGTGGCCTCTGTTGTCGGCTTCTGGCCTGCGATCGAGGTGACTGATTTTTTTTCATTTTCCATCACCCATGGCTTGTCTTTTTACTCTCTTTTGACATATTTTCCTGTTTGTTCATCCTTTCAGACTTGGGGATATCTTCACTTTTAGCTGGGCTGCCCCCTCCTCTTTTCAAACGAGTTCACATATCCCTTCATGAGCAGCTGGCACAAAAGTCGATGCAGGGACCTGGGGATGAAGCATCTGGAACTAGGTCTGAGGTCCCAGTTTGACCTGATGATCCTAGAGTAGGTATCTACTTTCCCTCTCTTTCTCTTCCTCTTTTCCTTGGGTTTTTAGATGGTGTTGCTTTGACTAATAGGGCCCTTTTTTTTTAAGCAGGTGACCTTTGATCCTTATGTTGGCTCTCCTTTCTAGGATCCTTCTGCCGTGGGCCAGTCCCGCCTATTTATTGACCGTCACATCCTCTTCTTTTACGGCTCTTGGGTTAGAGCATATTACCTGGGGGAGAGGGTGGTGCATCAGTTCCGGGACTACTTCGCGGTGTCGCAGGTTCCTCTCAGGGATGTTATGTCACCGAAGGGTATGATCGAGGAGCTTGCAGATGGACTCCTTCACCATGGGCTCCCAATTGATGGTCTGTTTGAGCATGAAGGGTATCAAATGTGGTATGAGTCTCTCTCGTACCGGTCCCTCTTCCCACTCTTTGTGCCAGTGCCAAGTTTTTGGCATTCGGATGCCCGCGATCTTAGGTACTATTCCTCTTTTCTTTCTTTCGTATGCACTCTTGTCTGTCTTGATTTCTCCATACTGACTGGATTTTTGCCTCTTTTTTTTTTTTAGTTTAAGGGTGAGGAAGATTCTTATGAGGATGTAGCCGAGGCGGGTCCTACAGAGGCATCCGATGCTGGTCCTTCAGATCCTTCGGGTGCGGGGGGCTCAGGGGCCTCGACTATGGAGACCCAGGGGATCTTTAGGCGTTTTGACGATGTGCTCCTCTCGAGCCTGTGTGCTGATGTCGCAGAGAGGGCTCGTATATTGGCTGAGGCAGTTAAGGTCCCTCCTCCTGAGTTGGTTCTAGGGGTGAGTTTTCTTTTCTGGTTATTATTTTAAGGATATGCCTATCTTTGTATCATTTTCCATGCAACTGACCTCTCTTTTTTATCTTCCCCTTTGCAAGATTATGAATCGGCTGTCAACCAGGCGAAATACTACCGCAACATTACTGGCCTTCGGGATGTGGAAGTGGTGAGTATGACACTGATTGATTCTGTTTGTTTCTTTGTTGCCCTATTTTCAATCGACCTTAACTGACCTTTTGGTGTGATGCTTGCAGCGTGCTTGTGAAAAGGAGTCGCGCTCATTGCTCAATAGATTATCCCAAGCGTGGTCCCGGGTGGGGGATGTGCGGACCTATTAGAGTACCTCGCACCAGAGAAAGAGGACCAAGGGCACCGATTAGGAGTGGCCTGCTTTTGATAAACATTCGAGGCTTTTGAACATTATTTTCTTAGGAATTAAATGTAATGAATGATTGAACATATTTTGGATGATTTGGAATGAACGTTATTGCTTCTCCCTTCTATTTGTTTCGTCTCTATCATCTAGATGTGATATGCTTGGTTATCTGTAGGATGGGCCTCGAATTGGAAAATTGACCCTTGGGTTATGTACGAGCCAAACCCTGTATGCTCATGTGGGTGTTACCTGAAAGAAGATCATGCAGATAGATTCGATGGTGAATTTTTGGTATCCCAACATGTAACCTGTGGTGCTTTGTATGAGAAAAAAAAGAAAGTGTATGTGTGCTGGTTAAAGGACCAAGAAAAAAATAAACTCCCCAAATTCTCTCTCTTTTTATTGGGGGTTTTATGGCCTGACGTGTGTAATATACACGCTAGGCAAAATTTCTTCAGAAATGTCCTAGCGTGTATATTATACATGCTAGGCATCTTCTGGGGACAATTTGGCTTAGCGTGTATAATATACACGCTAGGCAAAATCTGGGAGATTTTGAACTAGAGTGTGTATTACACACGCTAAGCATTTTCTAGTAGTGTGGAGTCTTTATGACCCAAGAATGCCCCTTTTCTTGTTATCTGTAGTTGGGGTGTGGATTTTTTCTCTCATTTTTTTTCCTTCTTTCCCAAGGGTTGGTCCATTGTCCTACATTGAATTGTGATTCCTTTAAACATCTTTGTATGACCATGGACCCGCCTTCTGACCTCGCCTCTCTCTCGAGGGGGTCGGGACCTTTATACTTCCCTCTTTAGACGGAGGACCCAGCTTTTTGAAGAAATGGCTAAATAGCTTGAATGAGAGCGAACTGGCGGGGTTAGATCAATTTGGGCTAGCCTGTCTCCCGTCCTTCCTTGATGTTCCTTTGCATTGGGATTTCCTTTACGCGACGACTTCACATTGGGACATGGATACCCATGTCTTCTGCTTTGGGAACCGTGAGTTAACTCCCACTCTTGAAGAACTCTCCAACCTATCGGGTCTGAAGCTGCATAGTGGTCTTGCCAGGATTGTACCGAAACCAGGTTATGCTAAAGCCATCCTCACGACTTTAGGTTTGAAAAAAACTGATTATGAGAAAAGTTTTGTCGGTGGGCCCACCAGGTGTTCGTTGAAATTTCTGAGAGAACTTTTTGGTGACAAAAGCTTACAAAAATTACCAGTTAGAAACATCCGTAACATAAAAGCTTTTGCTCTCTGCCTTCTCTTAGAGGTCCTTTTCTACACTGGGGGGGCAGAGCTTCTCTCTTGCACTTTGTGACATGCTTACGGAACTGGCGGAGCTTTACCGCTGTCTCGATGCTTTTACTTTGGGCAAGGTTGAGTGTCTCCGGGGATACCCCGTTCTGCTCCAGGTTTGGCTTGGGGAGCATCTTGCCATTTTGGGGTTTATGCCTCACTTTTATGTGGTTCGTGGAGAGGCGGCTTGCTACTTTTTGGGGCGATGCCATAAGTTGCCACAAGGGAATATGTGTGAGTTGAAACTTTGGCTGGCTGAGGCTGAGCTGGTGTGGAGGCTTCCATGGTTGGACAGGACCTTCCTAGTAGTTTGATCTAGAGATTATGAGGGCATCACCCTTCTTGGCTTGGCTAGTAGCACCCATTCTTTTCCTTCTCAGGTATTGCGCCAGTTTCGTTATACTTAGTACGTGCCCTGCTCTGAGAGACCTCCCCTGTGTGGACTGATCTTTTCTCGGGGGTCCTCTAGGGACTTGGGTAGGATAGCTGCTCTTTGGGAGATGCATCAGTCGACGCATATGTGCAGCTTGGAGCAGGGGGATTCTCCTTTGACTTCTCCGGGGTACGAGGCCTGGCTGCTATCTGAGGGGCCTTCTGTCTATTGTGTGGATCAGGTGGAGAGTTGTAATATCTCAAAATTTTGAGCATTAAACAGTGACCTCGGGATTCGTGCCCGATTGGTCATAGGTTTGACCAACTAATGGTCAAACAGTGGACTCATGAAGTGATAAACTAATTTGATGTCAATGTGACCTATGTATAGAGTTCGAGTCTAGTTAATGGTCACATACACCTATCTATGGTGTATGTGCTTAACACACGAGCTGGAAAGAGGATAAAAGGGTTTAATAACCTAGGTTTCATTGTTTGGTTGGTAAAGAGACTTAAGAAGAGAGATAGAGAGAGAGAGAGCCAAGGTTACTTAATGGCAAGGAGTTAATGTGGTTGGATTGAAGGGAAGATTGAGCAATAAATGCCGGATTCAACGTGATTGGATTCGTGGGAGCCAAAGCTGGAACCCTAACCATTCAAATCAACCGTTCAATCCTTTAGGAGATTGATTTGAGGTGAGTTTTATTAGAATAAAATGCATAGATGTTTGGTGGTTAAATTCAGTCAAGTGTAGTTAAAAAATATATAATTAATTGATAGAAAAGAAAGAAAAATAAAGAGAAAAATATTTGGAAGAACAACCCGAAAAGGGGCTGAGTTTTGGCTAAATCGATTAATCGATTTTGATCTAGAAGTTGAAAAAGCGAGAATGCCCAATTTCGATTAATCGATCTGGAAATCGATTAATCAATTTTGATAGTCTATTAATCGATTTAGAAATCGACTAATCGACTGGGTACCCCCAGTGGTTGGAGAGATAAGACTTGGGGAAATCGACTAATGGATTTGGAGAATCGATTAATCGATTTTGGATTTCGATTAATCGATTTGGGATCGATTAATCGATTTTGGATTTTCGACTGCTCGATTTGAGAATCGATTTAACCATTTTGAGGATTTCGATTAATCAATTTTTGATTTCGATTAATCGATTTTGGGAATCGATTTAGGGTTCGATTAATCGATTTTGGGAATGGATTAATCGATTTTGGCAGTTTCACTTGACTTTTTAATTTGACCTTGAGGTTCATGGAGGGTCTAGGACCTTCTCTGTTGCATCTTTAGTGATATATTGCATGTGTTATGGTGTACCATAGGTGGTACCTGTGAGAGCAAACATAAGGAGCCGTGTGGGACCTTGATGCTTGGACCTTCAGAGACTTGAGGTAGGGAACACCTTGAACATGTACTTTAATTGCAAGAGCATGTATATAGTGATATAGAAATCAAATTGAAAATATTTTAACTGTGTAAATTTTTATAAAAAGGGTGTGTGTGTGACACCAAGAAAGTAAATGAGAATGAGACATCCCCAGGGGATGAGAAAGTGATAAATGCATCAGTGTGATGCGAGTAACTGAGACCAAGTAAGCTAATGAGAATGAGACATCCCCAGGGGATGAGAAAGTGATAAAGGCATCAATGAGATGCGAGTAATTGAGACATCCCAGGGATGTTGGTAAGATTGAATAACGACTGATAAAGCCTAACTGATATAAAGTAGCACTTTTACACGGTGAATAACTATATGCAAAGCACATGATATTTTAGTTATTTAAGGTTTGAATAGAATACCCTACCGACATGGTGGGATACCCACGACTGACTTGACAGGATATCTGTGATCGGTACGCCGGCCAATTGGTACACTGGTATGGAGGTTTATCCATATACAGTAAGCATATCCCAGGGATGTTGAGATGAGATTTAACCCCGCCGCCTATGAGAAAGGGGCTTGGGTAGTATTCCCAGGGAATACATATAACAACTATTTATTTAGACGACGATGGAGGGTATTTCATCGGGGCTCGATGCTATATTGCTCGGGGACTACTTAAGTTGAAGATTTAAGTTTTGCTTTAGGCTTATTCAGTGTCATTCATGAACAATTAATAATGAAAGGAAACAGGCAACTACCAGTAAATTTAAATACAAATTGTCATCTTTTAAACTATTTTTCCAGCAAGTGCATAGATACATTATACTTAGAATATCATGGGATATATGTGAGATTTTAACTTATATGTTCATTGTGTGTTCCCTATTGAGCTAGGATGTAGCTCACCCTTTAGACTATACGTTGCGGGTCCAGTGTTAGCAACGGTCGAGGCTTCGGGAGACATGGATCCGGGTGATTCGGATTACGTGCCCAGGGAAGAGTTTGAGCCTCCTCCCGAGGACTTCTTCTAGGAGACTCTGCTAAGCACTTTGATAGAGTGAGTTTGAGAGCTTGTTGTGCGGCTTGGTATGCCAAGCCTTATTTTTGGGAAATGTAATTAAATTAATATAATTCTTTTGGCAAACTATCTGGGGTGATCTGTTTATCACCGATGGTTCAGATCGGTTCTCTGTTCATGCAGTGGCATGAAAGTAGAACTGTCTTTTGAGTTTATACTTAGAGTAGTATGTTAGTTTTCGCATTGCTTAGTCATTTGTTATCTCGTTTTGTTATTGCTTGCCGTACCAATGTTTTGTACAGATGAATGGGGCATGGTCTTGAGGATCGCGCTGATGGCACGAGTTTCAGGGTGCCAAAATCCGGGCTGTCACAGTTGGTATCAAAGCCTTTTCTTTTAGAAATTCTGACAATCATTCTTTTTGTCAGAGCATAGGGACTTCTGCTAAAGAAACCTTATTTTCACATGCAGACCGTTATGTCTTCTAGAGGAAAGGGCCAAACCAGTGGCGGCAATAGTAGAAGTTTGTATAGTCGAGATGATTCTATCTCGGATACCAATAGAGTGCCTGTAGGAGATAGAGGGGCTTCAGGCAGTGGTGGCCAAGGGAGCCAAGATCAGGCAAAGACTCAGGATCGAGATTGTCAGGATTGAGATCAGAGAGAACAAGAGAGAGTCAGAGAAAGAAATGAAGATAGAGAGGAGCGTCAGAGGATGATGGGCATTATAGAAACTATGGCGGCTACCATGGCCCAACAGGCAGCATCCTTGGCAGCTCATACTGCCCATGAGTAGCATCAGCCACCGACACCTCCAGTGGCTTTGACACCGCCAGTGTCTTCTGTGTTTACTGAGTTTAGGAGGATGAGACCTCCTAGCTTTTCGGGGCAGGCAGAGCCCATGGCAGTTGAGAACTGGCTGAGTGAGATGGAGAAAGTATTTAGTGTGCTCACATGTATGGAGGACGAGAGCGTCCGTTGGGCAGCCTATATGTTGGATGGAGAGGCTGGGCTTTGGTGGAAGTCTGTTTCACGGACTAGGGCTCAGGAGACTCCAGATTTGCCCTGGACGTGGGATGAATTTATTGAAGAGTACAATAAACAGTACTTCTCAGAAGTTGTGAGGAATCAGATGGAGATCCAGTTTTTACAACTCGTGCAAGGGAAGATGACTATTGGAGAGTATGGAGTGGAGTTTATGCGACTCACTCGCTTCGCGCCTAACTATGTCATCATGAGGATGATGAGAGAAAAGAGGTTTCAGTAAGGGTTGAGACCGGACGTGAAGGGAGGAGTAGCACCATTCCAGATGAGGACCTATGGAGAGGTCATGAGCAAGGCCTTGGTGGTAGAAGAAGAAAATAATAATAAATACCGCTAGAGGGAACAACAAGGAAGGTGGAATGTGGACCAGAATAGAACGAGGAACTACGAACCGATGAACAAAAAGCTAAGATTCGTAGCAAACAATTAGAGACCACCGTTCTAAGGAGGGTATCAAAGACCGACGCAGCAGACGAACCAGTAGAGATTTCCATTGCTTGCGTCGGGGAGGCCGATACAATATGAGAGCCCTGCTATCACTACTGGAGCTACAGTTACATAGGGTTTCTCGCGAGCAGCTTCTTTCACACCACGGGAGACTTGTACCAAGTGTGGCAAGTAGCACAGGACAGCGGACTGTAGGCAGGGAACTCGGGGCTGTTTCAAATGCGGCAAGGTGAGCCACTTGATCAAAGATTGCCCTGAGGCAAATAAGGGGAAGACGGCTTCAGCTCCTATGCCATGACTGATACAAGCAAGGAAGTCGATCGTCCATGGGAGAGCCTATGCAGTCACCGCCCAAGAAGCAGGGAATGCGCACGACGTTATCCAAGGTGAGATTCCTTGTAAATAAAGAATTTCATTCCTTTAAATTTTAGATAGAGAAGGTGCATCCATTAGAAAGCAGTGTAGATTCCTTTGTATGAAATTTGCTAAATAAAATGCATGCTATATACGTATTTATGTGTGTATTATAGGTATGTTATGAGTGTATGCAAAGGGATGCTATGTAGCGTGCGACGCAAGGGTCTATCCACTCCTTTGCTACTCCCAGATTTGTAAAGAGGATGAAGATCATTCCAGAGACGTTGGACTTCATTCTATTAGTGTCTATTTCGACTGGGGAATTAGTTGACACAGAACTAGTTTGCAAATCAGTAACGGTTGGCATCGATGATGAAGTCTATGAATTGAACGCAAAATTAATATTATTGGACATGCAAGGATTCGATGTGATCCTTGGCATGGATTAGTTGTCATGACACTGTGTAACTGTAGATTGTAAGAACAAGGTCGTCATCTTCAGACCCAACATAAGGAGATCATTTTGATTTCGAGGAGAGAGATCGACGCACATGCCACTTATCTCGGCAGTCAGGGTTGAGCGCTTGATCAGAAAGGGGTATAGAGGTTACTTGGCATTCTTGAAGGAGGATAAAGAAGAAAAGAATATTATCTTCGAGATAACAGTTGTGTGAGAGTTTGAAAATGTATTTTCGAAAGAATTACCAGGATTACCTCCAGAGAGAGAAGTGGAGTTCGCCATCGACTTAGCACCAGGAACGGAGCCTGTTTCTAAAGCACCATATAGAGTGGCTCCTGCTGAGTTGAAAGAGTTGAAACAGCAGTTACAAGAGCTCATGGATAAGGGGTTTGTTAGACTGAGTGTGTCTCCATGGGGAGCACCGGTCTTGTTTGTAAAGAAGAAAGATGGGTCAATGTGTCTGTGCATTAACTATCGGCAATTAAACAAACTCACTATAAAGAATAAGTACCCTTTACCTAGGATAGATGACTTATTTGACCAGCTGCAAGTAGCAAGGTATTTTTTCAAGATCGATCTGAGATCTGGATACCATCAATTGAGAGTCAAGGCAGAGGATATTTAGAAGACTACTTTCAGGACACGGTATGGACACAATGAATTCTTAGTGATGTCGTTTGGGTTGACGAACGCACCGGCGTCGTTTATGGATTTAATGAATCAGGTGTTTAAACCACACCTGGACTCCTGCGTCATGGTGTTCATTGACGATATCTTGATATACTCCAAGTCAAAGGCGGAACACGAAGAACACTTGAGGATTGCTCTACAAACTTTGCGTGAACACCAACTGTACGCCAAGCTCAGCAAGTGCGAGTTTTGGTTAGAAGAGGTTAGCTTTTTGGGACACATTGTCTCAAAGCATGGTGTCACTGTAGATCCAGCAAAAATAGAAGCAGTGGTCAATTGGGAGCAACTAAAGACCGTGACCGACGTTCGTAGTTTTCTTGGATTAGCGGGTTATTACTGACAATTTATAGAGGGATTTTCAAAACTGTCGGGACCTCTTACGAAGCTTACACGGAAGGATTCAAGATTCGAGTGGAGTGAGGCATGCGAGAAGAGTTTTCAAGAACTCAAGAAGAGACTCACTTCAGCTCCAGTACTAGCGATTCCTTCAGGTAGTGGAGGGTTCGCGGTATATAGTGATGCTTCGTACAATGGTTTGGGTTGCGTACTCAACCAACACAAAAAGGTGATAGCTTACTGGTCAAGACAGTTGAAAGAGCATGAAAATAATTACCCGATACATGATCTGGAACTAGCAGCAGTCATATTTGTGCTGAAAATTTGGTGACATTACTTGTACGGTGAGACTTTTGAGATTTTCACCGACCACAAGAGCCTCAGATATCTATTTACACAGAAAGAATTAAATATGAGGCAGCGCAGATGAATGGAGTTCCTCAAGGACTATGACTGTTCTATATAGTACCATCCAGACAAGGCTAATGTAGTAGCTGATGCCTTGAGTCGGAAGGGTTCAGCTCAATTGGCTAGTTTGATTTTGGGTATGCACCGATGGAAGTTATTTGAAGATCTGGCACTGTATGATACGAATATTGAATCGCAAGCCACAGGAGTCTTTTTGGCAAATATTTCAGTGAGACCAGTGATATTTGAGCATATCCATGAGCTACAGATGAAAGACCCAGCTTTAACCAAGATTCATCAAGATGTGATCGAAGGCATCAAATCGGACTTCTCAGTGAAAGAAGATGGTTCCTTATTGTTCAAGGGTTGTCTCTGCATTCTGGACAATGCCGATCTACGGCAAACTATTCTTGATGAATCTCACAAGTCAAACTATGCGATTCACCCAGGTAGCATGAAAATGTATTAAGATTTAAAAAAGAATTACTGGTGGAGAGGCTTGAAGCAAGACGTGGCAGAGTACGTGTCACAGTGTTTGATGTGCCAACAAGTGAAGATCGATCATAGACACCCCGCAGGGTTATTGCAATCTCTACCTATACCGAAATGGAAGTGGGGATTAATCTCTATGGACTTCATAGTTGGGCTACCATGTTCTATAAAGAGGTACAATGCCATCTAGGTAGTGGTCGATCGGTTGACCAAATTAGCACACTTCTTGCCTTACAACACGATGTATATGGCAGGAAGACTCGCAGAGCTATATATGAAAGAGAGCGTCCGTTTGCATGGGATTCCGAGTAGCATTATTTTTTACTGTGGCCCATTATATACATCAAAATTTTAGAAGAAATTTCAAGAAGGAATGGGAACGCAATTGGATTTCAGTTCAGCATTCCATTCGCAAACCGATGGGCAAACAGAGCGGGTAAATCAGATAATCGAGGACATGCTTGGAGCGTGTATGTTAGAATTGCAAGGATCATGGCATCAACACCTACAGTTGATTGAGTTTGCATATAACAACAGTTTTCAGACGAGCATCGGCATGGCACCATATGAAGCACTTTATGGACGGCGATATAGATTGCCCATCAATTGGGAATAAACTGATGAGAAATTTGTTTTGAGACCCGAGATACTTAAAGATAATGCCACCTATGTTCGAATGATAAGAGCTAAACACAAAGCGGCTTAGAGCAGACAGAAAAGCTACGCTGATATCAAGCGGACCAGTGTGGACTTTAAGGTGGGTGAACACGTATTCATGAAAGTGTCGCCTATGAAGGGCGTGATGAGATTTGGAAAGAGAGGGAAGTTAAGTCCCCGCTATCTAGGACCATTTGAGGTTCTGGGTCGAGTAGGAGAAGTTGCGTACCGCATTGGATTACCACCGCTATTCGATCGGGTGCACAATGTGTTTTACGTATCTATGCTTAGGAAGTATATTAATGGCCCTGATCACATATTGAGCGGTCAACCATTAGAGATGCATGAGGATATGAGCATGATTGAAGAACTGGAGGAGATTTTGGATCGAAAGGAACAATGTTGCGGACAAAAGTGATTCCGTTAGTGCTTGTTCGATGGAAGAATCATCCAGTCGAAGAAGCTACGTGGGAACGAGAGGACGATGTGAAGGAACAATACCCGGACTTATTTGTGACAGCTTGAGGGTCAAAATTGTATCACCGCAAGAATGTTTGCTGATTTAAACCATATGTTGTAATCCAATGTGGATCTTTTGATCAATTTATTCAGTAGAGAGAATTTCAATCTGCATCGTGTTCCTAATACAATGTTGAATGCGTAGTTAGGATTCATCATTACCATGCAATGACTGTGAAGTTATGCTTCACATTAGCAAGAAAACAAACGAGACATAAAAATAAGAAAATTTGTGGACTTCTGATGAAAACTGATTAATCGATTTTCAAATCGATTAATCGATTTTCAAATCGATTAATCGATTTGGAAATTCGATTAATCGATTTGGGTCGATTAGTCGACTGGCATACGCCAGTGAGTGAAGATTGAGTGGAGGTTCAGAAAATTACTAAAGTGTAATTTTGATTAATCGATTTGGGGATCGATTAATCGATTTTGGATTTCGATTAATCAATTTTGGAATTCGATTAATCGACTAACACATGTCAGTGACTTGAGAATTTTAGAAAAATTTAAGGATATTACGATTTCGATTAATCGAGGTGAAATTTGATTAATCAATTTTGGGAAATCGATTAATCGATTTGGTAAATCGATTAATCGACTGGCACACGCCAGTGAGCTGAAAAAGTTGGAAAATTTTTTGGATAACGAATTCGATTAATCGAAATGGATTCGATTAATCGATTTTGAATTTCGATTAATCGATTTTAGAAATCGATTAATCGATTTCGCTCGGCTGGAGTAAGTTTTTAAAAATTGATTAATCAATTTTAGAAATCGATTAATGGAATCGGGCCTATATATATAAAACGAGGGGGATTTCTCCCCATTCGAAAATTTTTGGGTTTTTCTTGCGCGCCTTTTCCTCTTCCTCCTCGAACCACTATGCATGTTAGGGTTCTAGGGGGATTTTGCACCGATTTTGCCTCTCAAGCATCGCGTACTTAGATCAAAACTTAAGGTAAAACCTAGATTTTGAGTTTTCCTTTCAATTTGACCTATCAAACCCTACTTTTTTGGCATTTAGAGTCGAAATGCCACCTCGAACTCGCTTGACCATGAAGCAAGCGGCATTGAAGCTTCCGGTACAGCGTAAGAACGCCGCACCGCCACCACCAACACCATCGCCCGTAAGAACCCCATCCCCATCGTCATCGGATACCACATCCGGTTCAATGAGCGCGTCTTCGTGCGAATCTTCACCTAGACCACCACCACCCGTGAACCTGCTCCAACCAAACGAGTGGTGGGCAGCTAAGGAATTCGAAGATGAGTACATCATCGACGAAGTCCTATCTACCGACCCGACAGTTGAGGGTGAGACCCAATGGGCCCAATAGTACCTCCAAAAGGCGGGTCTCGACAGTCTTTTGAACCCATTGCACAGGTCCTATTATCCTCGACTTGTATGCCTATTTTACCAAAGTTTAGGGAAGGGCCAAGCCGATGATACTGTCACGACCAAGATCGATGATCATAATTATACCTTCACCCGTCGCCATGTACACGAGTCGCTTGAGTGTTATTTGGATTTTGTGCCCGAGACCCCCCTATTCCCACCTTTCCCTGAGAAGGTCAAATTTGAGGACATTATCGCTGACATGATTAATGGGAAAAAGGGATCAGGAAAGTCGATACGGAGGGTAGACCTACCTCCTTATATGTGGATGCTTGATTCGATAATCAAGTGTAATTTATACCCTATGCGCCATGACACCGAACACGTAGAATTGGTCCAACAAACCCTTTATGCAGCTTACTGCAGGTGTTGGTTTGATGCTACCAAGATTGTCATCGAGGGTATGACCTATATAAAGGGGAAGATGATGAAGGGTCCTTTAAGGACCAAGGAGAAGATGCATTATGCTCGCCTCATATCGAGTATGCTTGAATGCTACTCTAACGCCCCAGAGTATGCGATTTCGCCCCATGAGAAGAAAACTATGGACCACGTGAAACATTACTCCATCGCTTTGTGGGGTAGTAGTTATAGATTGTTGAAGAGGGCCCTACCAGTTCATGGGCCAGCAGTAGCACCACCGCCACCCCCACCACCACAGCAGGACCCGCCAGTAGGGGGACCACCACCTGTCATTCCACCTGCTGAGGGAGCCCCATCTCAGACCTCAGTACCAGCTGGGAGGTAGCCCATAGTGCCACCTCCTACCACATCCACTACGCCACCGTCGTAGTCAAGGACTGTCACACCTATCTCATCCTACCGCCGACGAGCGGCTCGCCCAGCGTCTACTATCGAGGATGTGTTGGCCCGGATGGAGGCCAACAACCAACAGATGAACTGACGGATGGACTTCCTGATATATCACACCATGCGGTACATCTATCCGTTGGACTATCAGCAGCGCCTCACGCAGGAGGAGGCATGGACTACGGGCATGACCGCTTTCCACTCGGGTACAGCTTTTCACGCAGGTACCTCTGCTGCCGACGCATCTGGCTCGGTGCCACTACAGCCAGTTGAGACAAGTCAGCCACCACCAGACCAGACAGAGCAGCCTGCCCTAGCACCAGATCAGCCGGGGGAGGGGGCGGCGTGAGCCTGAGACGAGGATGTTTCTTTTGTGGCTGATTTTTTTTTTTTTTGAGTTTTGATTGTAATTAAAAAGATGTAAATGAACAAATTGTACATTTTGGGAATTGAATAGTGAAATATACATCATCTTTTTAGAAATTCACTTGCATTGTATGATATATAATTAATTTTTCGTGATCGGGTGCGTGACACCACCGTGTGTAGGATACCCAAGCGACGCACCTTTGGGTTTATTTTCGAGGATGAAAATTCCCAAGGTGGGGAGAATGTAATATCTCAAAATTTTGAGTATTAAACATTGACCTTGGGATCCGTGCCCGACTGGTCGTAGGTTTGACCAAGTGATGGTCAAATAGTGGACTCATGAAGTGATAAACTAATGTGATGTCAATGTGACCTAAGTATAGAGTTAGAGTCTAGTTAATGGTCATGTACACCTATCTCTGGTATATGTGCTTAACACACATGCTGGAAAGAGGATAAAAGGGTTTAATAACCTAGGTTTCATTATTTGGTTGGTAAAGAGAGTTAAGAAGAGAGATAGAGAGAGAGAGAGAACCAAGGTGAGTTAATGGCAAGGAGTTAATGTGGCTGGATTGAAGGGAAGATTGAGCAATAAATGCCGGATTCAACGTGATTGGATTCGTGAGAGCCAAAGCTGTAACCCTAACCATTCAAATCAACCGTTCAATCCTTTAGGAGATTAATTTGAGGTGAGTTTTATTAGAATAAAATACATAGATATTTGATGGTTAAATTCAGTCAAGTGTAGTTAAAAATATAGAATTAAATGATAGAAAAGAAAGAAAAATAGAGAGAAAAAGATTTGGAAGAACAGCCCGAAAAGGGGCTGAGTTCTGGCCAAATCGATTAATCGATTTTGAGACTCAATTAATCAATTTTGATCTAGAAGTTGAAAAAGCGAGAATGCCCGATTTCGATTAATTGATCTGAAAATCGATTAGTCAATTAATCGATTTAGAAATCGACTGGGTACCCCCAATGGCTGGAGAGATAAGACTTGGGGAAATTGACTAATTGATTTTGAGAATTGATTAATCAAAGTTGAATTTCAATTAATTGATTTGGGATCAATTAATCGATTTTGGATTTTCGACTGCTCGATTTGAGAATCGATTTAACCATTTTGAGGATTTCGATTAATCAATTTGGGATCGATTAATCAATTTTGGATTTCGATTAATCGATTTTGGGAATTGATTAATTGATTTAGGGTTCGTTTAATCAATTTTGGCAGTTTCACTTGACTTTTTAATTGAACCTTGAGGTTCATGGAGGGTCTAGGACCTTCTCTGTTGCATCTTTAGTAATATGTTGCATGTGTTATGGTGTACCATAGGTGGTATGTGTGAGAGCAAGCATAAGGAGCGTGTGGGACCTTGATGCTTGGACCTTCAGAGACTTGAGGTAGGGAACACCTTGAACATGTACTTTAATTGCAAGAGCATGTATGTAGTGATATAGAAATCAAATTTAAAATATTTTAACTATGTAAATATTTGTAAAAAGGGTGTGTGTGTGACACCAAGAAAGTAAATGAGAATGAGACATCCCCAGGGGATGAGAAAGTGATAAAGGCATCAGTGTGATGCGAGTAACTGAGACCAAGTAAGCTAATGAGAATGAGACATCCACAGGGGATGAGAAAGTGATAAAGGCATCAATGTGATGCGAGTAATTTAAACATCCCAGGAATGTTGGTAAGATTGAATAAAAACTGATAAGGCCTAACTAATATAAAGTAGCACTTTTACACGGTGAATAACTATATGTAAAGCACATGATATGTTAGTTATTTAAGGTTTAAATAGAATACCCCACCGACGTGGCGAGATATCCGTGACTGCACGATGGCCAATCCGTATCATCGATGAGGTTTATCTCAGATATCTGATAAGCACATCCCAGAGATGATGAGATGAGATTTAACCCCGCCGCCTATGAGAAAGGGGTTTGGGTAGTATTCCCAGGGAATACATATAACAACTGTCTATTTAGACGACGATAGAGGGTATTTCATCGGGGCTCGATGCTATATTGCTCGGGGACTACTTAAGTTGAAGATTTAAGTTTTACTTTAGGCCTATTCAGTGCCATTCATGAATAATTAACAATAAAGGGAAACAGGCAACTACCAGTAAATTTAAATACAAATTATCATCTTTTAAATTGTTTTTCCAGCAAGTGCATAGATACATCATGCTTAAAATATCATGGAATATATGTGAGATTTTAACTTATATGTTCATTGTGTTGTTCCCTATTGAGCTAGGATGTAGCTCACCCTTTAGACTATACGTCGCAGGTCCAATGTTAGCAACGGTTGAGGCTTCAGGAGATGTGGATCCAGGTGATTCGGATTACGTGCCCGGGGAAGAGTTGGAGCCTCCCTTGAGGACTTCTTCTAGGAGACTCTGTTGAGCACTTTGATAGAGTGAGTTTTGAAAGCTTGTTGTGCGGCTTGGTATGTCAAGCCTTATTTTTGGGAAATATAATTAAATTAATATAATTCTTTTGGCGAACCATCTGGGGTGATCTGTTTATCACCGATGATTCGGATCAGTTCTCTATTCATGCTGTGGCATGAAAGTAGAACTGTCTTTTGAGTTTATACTTAGAGTAGTATGTTAGTTTCCACATTTCTTAGTCATTTGTTATCTCATTTTATTATTGCTTGCCATACCAATGTTCCATATAGATGAATGGGGCACGGTCTTGAGGATCGTGCTGATGGCATGGGTTTCGAGGTATCGAAATTTGGACTGTCACAAGAGTTGTGGTGCTGATCGGCCTTGGCCAAGGAAGGAGTCGACACTTCTAGCTTGGATTGAGCTGCTGGTAGATGAGAAACTGGTCCTGCATGAATGTTTAGAGAAGCACAAGGTCAGAGCAGATGTCGCCAAAGTAAGAGCTGGTTTTGCCGAGTGTGAGGTCCTTCGTCTGGAAGGAGCCCTGAGTTATGCTCTTGGTGCTACTGATGCTTCTCGAAAGCGGTCTAAGTGCCTACATGGTCACTAGATGACAGATCGGGATGCTCGGGAGGACACCTTACGCGCTGAGATTCATGCTTTGAAGCTTGAGTTGTGTCACTGACCTACACCTGCACATATCTTTTTCATAGATCAAATCACCACAAGAAGGGGCATAAGAACCCCGTTAGATTTTTTTGGGTATATATATTTTCTTCATGTTTTTATTGCTTTTCAGTTTTGTAAAGGGTACGCAACGCATCACACTGATTATTTTTTGAGATGTGGTGCCAGTGTAGTATAGACATGTAAATGGAAAAGGAAAATCTACTATCTTACACAAATTCTATCTTTCTTTGCTTTTGTAAATGAGAGAAATCGGGAATCGTGTCGATCATCCTTTTGGGATGTGGTGCACATAGTACGGGGATAAAAATGAGAAAGGAAAATTTATTTTCTTTTGCAAATGTGGTCCTTTCGGTCATCAAACCAAATCATCCCAGGATGGGGGTGTGCACAGTACTGGCCTGAAAATGGGAAAGGAAAATTTATTATCTTTTGCAAGTGTGGTCCTTTCGGTCATCAAACCAATCATCCCGAGGTGGGGTGTGCACAGTGCCAGCCTGAAAATGGGAAAGGGAAATTTATTATCTGTTGTGGTCGGACCCGTTCATGTGGTTGGACCCAAGTGAGGTTCAACAATTTTTACCACGGTCGGAACATCCATCCCCTTGGATTGAGTCGACCCTTTTATCCTTACCTCGGGTCATACATTTTACGGTGCGGTCCAAAGATATCCTTGATCAAGATCCGATTTGAACTAACATAAGCGGCCCATATGAGGATCAGAGCTTGGGAACATGGCCGATGGAATAACGAAAGATTTTCTTCTTTTCTTTTTAACTTTTTTACTCATAGCGCCTAAGATGGGTTTTCGCCCTATCCGTTGTTACCCTCTTTTTTTTTTTTTACCCGTAGCGTCCTTTCGGGTTTTCACTACATCCATGAGTTTGTATTTTTACCTCAGGCACCCTTTCAGGTTTTCACCTAGTTCGCACAAGTTCACTGTTTTTACCTATGGTGACCTTTTGGGTTTTCACCACATCCTTTTTTCTATGAGCTTGTATATTTTCTTTTTCTTTTCTTCTTTATTTTCTCAAAGGTCACAATATGGACATCGACTTCGTCATAGCCAGCTGGATGGAGTTCTTTTGTTGTCTCTCATCCTAGCTCGTGTTGACTCAATGGATACTGTGACTGGTCATAGACCTTAAAGAGGGCTTTCTCTCGAGATAAATCGTGGCCATAGGTTAGAAGGGATAGGTTAGATTTTTTGAAGGTATTCTCGGGTTAAAAGGTTTTCTTGATTGGGTTCCAGCTGCCGTAATACACTTCTTCCTCGAAAAATTTTGACTGTACATGCCCCACTTTTTTTTTTTTTTTTTTGTTCTTTTTTGTTATTTTCAGTCATCCTCTTTTTGGGATTTTGCTTTTCTGATTTTTTTTGGATTTGACGGTAACTCTTTTTCTCCTTTTTTTGTTTAGTATATACACTTTTTCTGTCTTCTTTTCTGGGGAGGGGTTTAATGAAAGAAAGGCCAATGGCTCAACGGGTGTAGCAAAGGGTATGAATATTCAGGGATATTTTTTGGCTACTTAGCTTTGAAATGATGGCCTCTTTTTAAAGGATCCTTAAGCAGTCACGTATTTATTTTTATCAGTACTTACCTTGCCACGAAGACTTAGAGTAGAATCGACGTACGCATTCAGCGTTGATGGACTCACGAAAGTGATCTTCGTCCATGGTGGCGAGGCGGAGCGCGTATCCAGGGAGTACTTCTCGGATGATGAAGGGTCCTTCCCAGTTGGGCTTGAATTTCCCTCTTTGATCGGCGTGAAGAGAAGGGAAGATTTTCTTAAGCACAGTATCTCCCACCTTCAAATCACAGGTGTGAGCACGCTTGTTGTAAGCACGTGCGATTCTTCTTTGATAGGCGTAGATGTGACATAAGGCCAGGAGCCTTTTTCTTATCTAGTAGGTTCAACTGCTCAAAGCGTGACCTCTCTTTTTCAGCTTCTGATAGACTAGATTCGATGAGGATACGGAGTGAATGCACTTCAACCTCGACTGGCAGGACAACCTCGATTCCATATACGAGGGAGAACGGTGTTGCCCTCGTAGCGGTACGGATCGACGTTCGGTAGGCCCAAAAGGCAATATTTCGCTATAATCTCAATAGGTGACGACCACTTTTCAAGGATGCGGACAATTATCTTGGTAGTAGCCTCTATGACACCACTGGTTTGCAGCCGATATGGTGATGAGCGGTGATGTTTGATTTTATATTGCTCACAGAAAGCCCTGATGCGCTTGTTTACAAAGTTAGTGCCATTATCGTTGATGATGTCCTTGGGTACACCAAATCGGAAAACGATGTTGTTCTTGAACTTTTTGACATGATTTGCCATGATATTTGTATATGATGTTGTCTCTACCCATTTGGTGAAGTATTTAATGGCGACGAGGATGAACTGGTGCCCATTAGATGCTTTCGAATTGACCTTGCCGACGACGTCAAGTCCCCATGTTGCAAATGGCCAAGGAGCAGTCATGCTGTGTAGATCAATAGTAGGAGCATATATCAGACTGGAGTGTTCTTGGTATTTGTAGCACTTCTGCATGTGCCTGCAACAGCCTGTTTTCATTGTAGTCTAGAAATACCCTTGCTGTAGGATCTTCTTAGCGAGCATGTGTCCATTAATGTGGGCCTCGCAAATTCCTTCTTGGATTTCTTTCATGATGTTGGCCGCCTCGCCTTCATTTAGGCATATGAGCAAGATGTTATTATAAGACCGCTTGTAAAGGCACTCGCTACAAATGACGTAGTTGGCTGCTAATTGCTGGATGGCCCGTCTATCTTCCTTGGATGCCCCCTCAGGGAAAGTTCATGTTTCGAGAAAATTTTTGATATCTGAGAACCATGGAGGCTCATCATCTAATCTTGGGGGTCCCTTAATCTGAACGTAAAAGGCAGGTTCATTTCTTTGCTCAATCATGATCAGCTTCATCTCGACACCATGCAAAATTTCGACCATGGATGCCAACGTTGCTAGTGCATCGACAAATCGATTTCTTGGTCGCAGGACATAGGTGAAGGTAATATCATCGAAGCATGCTATCAGATCCTCAAGGTGCTCATGGTATGGGATTATTTTTCATCTTTCATCTTCCAATCTTCGTTGGTCTGGCATATAATCAGCTGTGAGTCGTCAAACGCCCTAAGATGTGTTATATTTAGGTCAAGTGCTGCTTGCAAACCGGTAGCGCAGGCTTCGTATTCGGCTATGTTGTTTGTGCATGGGAAGCCAAGTTTGATAGAGACTAGTACATTAGATCCTCTTGGAAAAATCAGAATAGGGTCGGCTCCCTGACCTTCGGCATTTGCTACCCCATCAAAGTGCATTCCCCAAGACTCCTTCGTTTCTGCTGTGTCATCCTCCGTCGTGAACAAGATATCCTCATTTGGGAATTCAGTCCTCAAAGGTTCATAGTCAGTTAAAGGATTCTCGGCAAGATGGTCGGCGAGTGCCTGCACCTTGATCCACTTTTGAGTGATATATGTAATGTCGAACTCTGATAGGAGGAGCTGCCAGCGTGCAATTCGGCCTATGAGAGCTGGCTTTTCAAACAAGTATTTCAATGGATCCATCCATGCTAGAGGAGAACAACTTGGGATAGTAAATAGTGGCGGAGCCTCTGTGTAGCCCATACGAGAGCCAGGCATGCTTTCTCCATATGAGAATAGCGTGTCTCGTAGTTGGTAAACTTCTTACTGAGATAGTAGATGGCTTGCTCTCTTCTTCCCGTTTCATCATGTTTTCCTAGGACGCATCCCATCGAAACTTTCGTCGTGGAGAGATATATTAAGAGTGGTCTCCCAAGTTCGGGCGGTACCCAAACTGAAGGATTGAGAGGGTAACTCTTTATTTTATCGAATGCCACTTGACAGTCATCATTCCATTTGATCGACGAATCTTTTCCTCAGTAGCTTGAAGATCGGCGTGCATATACGAGTAAGTTGGGTGATGAACTGACTAATGTACTGTATCCTACCTAAGAAACCTCTGACTTCTTTTTTGGTAGATGGCAGTGGTATTTCAACTATAGCTTTTACCTTGATTGGGTCAACCTCGATGCCTCTTCTGCTAATAATGAAGCCCAACAGTTTCCCTGACATGGCGCCAAATGCACACTTCTGAGGGTTCAAATGCAACCTGTATTTTCTCAGCCTCTCGAATAACTTCTAGAGGTATATCAGATGATCATCCCTTTCTGGTGACTTGGCAATCATGTCGTTCACATACACCTCAATCTCTCGGTGCATCATGTCATAGAATAGTGCTATCATTGCTCTCTAATATGTTGCGCCGATATTTTTTCAGTCCGAAAGGCATGACCCGATTGCAGAAAGTTTCCACGGAGTAATGAACGTTGTCTTCTCTCGGTCTGCCTCCACCATCTTGATCTGATTGTATTCGGAGAATCCATCTATGAGCGAGAGCATTCCATGCCTCGCAGTGTTATCAATCAAGATGTCGATGTGTGGCAATGGGAAGTCGTCCTTTGGGCTCGCCTTATTGAGGTTTCGAAAATAAATGTACATTCGAACCTTTCCATCTTTCTTTGATACCGAGACGATGTTGGCTAGCCACTACGGGTACTTGGAGACTATGAGAAACCCTGCATCATACTATTTGATAACTTCATCTTTTACTTTCAGCATCCACTCAGGCCGGAGACGTCTTAACTTCTATTTGACTGGCCTAACATTCGGATACAACAGCAACTCATGCTCGACCAAATCTGTATCCAAACATGCGAAGACGTCTTGGTACGACCGAAGAAAATCAATCATGCTTTTTCCTTCCTCAGGAGACAGCGACATTTTGATTTTAGTTCTTCTAGGAATCTCCTAGTCCCTAGATTGACGTCCTTTGTTTCTTCCATAATCTGCGTAGGGTCATGCTCAAAATCGGCGAACCAGTTAAGGAGCTCATTGGGGAGCTCCTGAGTAGGGATTTCTTCGTCCAGACTTGTGACTCCTACCTCTTCTTGTATTTCTACTGGAAATGGGTCGATTTCACGTGGGACGGGTATTTTTATCAAGGCACCTTTTTCTTTGATTTTCTCAAAAATTTTGAAAGACAATTTTTTTGGCTTCTTTTGTATTTCTTATATTTTTTTTATTTTCCTTTTTCTTCGAAAATGAGCCCCTGGTAAGGCAAGTTCCTATATACACATGGTATTGTTTGCCAAGGGCTTGATCAGTCATAGAATATATTATTTTATCACCCTTAATTTAGTGATGCTAGGACTTAGTTTGCTACTAACAAGTTGATGATGTGCAAATATTAAAGAAAAACAGTAAAAGAGAGTCAAAGTGTTAATATTCATTAAAATGAACTCAAAAAGAAGTAAAAAGACAATTGAGCGTAAGAAGACGATTCGCCACCTACTGAAAGCTGAGAAATCATATTTTATGATTGAGCACTAATACTAAAGCTACAAAGAAGAGAAAAATGAGAAATCATAATTTACGATTCTTCAAAAAGCGACAAAAGAGTAAAAGGTAATACAGAAGAAAGCGATCATTCGTTATAGAGAATTGTCCAGTATGAAAGTCATGGCAGCTAAAGAAAGATATAATCGTGATTTACGATTTTCTAAAGAAAAAGAACAAGCGTGATTTACGATTGAATGAATAGAAGCTTTCCTATTGCTGCTAATCATGTGAGAATTCCACCTCCAAAAATAGAATTAGAAGAACTCTTTAATTAGAAGTTTGGCTAATCACGGATCTCAGAAGATTGATAGACTCCTAAGATCTTTGCTGCTGTTATCAAGGAAAGAAATTCGGAATACATCAACTGTTGAAACCAAGGGAGAATAAAAATAGGAATTAGAGTTATATTAGAAATTTTTTAATTTAGTAGTTTCTTTTATTAGAATTAGATCTCTGTAAACCGACTCCTTATGATCTATAACTAAGAGGGCTCGGCATAAGAATAATCATTGAAGAATTTCACAGCATCAATTAGCAACTGAGGTTTGTGTCTTCTCTTGTTCAAAGTAGTTTAGGATTTACAAAGTAATACCGTTCACAGTTCTCTGAGGTTTTGGCTGACAACCAAGGTTGAGGAAGCTGAAAGATCAACCATTTGAATGGTTCTACTTTTGCTTTCTAGTTTAGATTTTATTTTATTTTTAGTTTAGATTTTATATGCTTTGTAAATATCTTCGATTTTTTATTTGAATTGACGGCTCAGATTAAAGTTTGCAGATTAGAGTAACGGTTTTACTTTTTCATCTTCAATTTTCTGGAATTTGATTGACGCCCAAATTTTAGGATATTGTTGATTAGATTAAATCTGTGTTGAAAATTTTAGTTTTTGATTGACGACCAAATTATGAAAGGCTACAATACGGTATAACGGTATTTTAAATTTGTAAACATTTGATAGTTGAAGGTTGAGATTGACGACTTCAATTTGAAGGAGGATTAGGATTTATTTTTATGCAATTAGATTAAGGAACCCACTCTTTATTCATATTTCTCCAATAGTTTAAGACTTAAAAGATGAAGATAGTTTTTAAAATAGGAATATAAAAATCTATAGGGAGATAATCACTTCTTCGTGGGATCAATCCTATCGCTACGCTATAATTTCCATTGTGCGCTTGCAATAGGTTAAGGCTTGATTTTAATTTGAATATATACATACTATAAGTCTGTCAAGTTTTTGGCGCCACTGCCGGGGAAGCGTTTTATCTTTTATTTTTGTTTATATTCCTATTTTAAAAATAAATATATATCTTTCTCTTTTTATACTTCTTTATATTTTTAACTTTATTTGATCACTTCTTAAGCTTTTGCAGGTTTATTCGGAGCGACAACTCAGAGTTTCAACACTCTTGCTGGCCACAGAAGCTAGAGGCTCATATTTGTCTTTCTCCCTGCCTTCTAATAAAAATAATAATATAATATAATATATAGTTCTTTCAATGATGCAAGGCCGTGATATAAAGTCTAGGCCGAATCTCAACATGACCTATGCCCCAATAGAATTCCCAACTACTCCTTCGTATCCAACCATGTTGGAGACTGAGCAGGCTTTTACCTCTCAGTGGGGTAGTGTTGTGAATACGTACAATCCTCAATGGGATAATCCTTATGGCTTCCCAAAAGTAAATCGACAAGAATTATTTTATACATGCCCACAACATTCTCTAAATTCTCAACAGTTATATAGTCCTTCTTTTGCCTAACAGCCATGCCCTAAGAATGAAAACGATGACACGTCTATGTTATAAATCCTTCTAGACTTGCAACAACATGCACTTCATCGCACTAGGGAATTAACTCAGTTGTCTCAGATCTCCCAAAATTTACACTCTTGCACTCAGTCCCTTGTAAATTTAGAAACCCAAATTGGGCAATTAACCTTGCAATGGGAAGAAAGAGAGTGTAATCGAGTGAGCTCACAAACACTGACTCCCCCAGTTCAAGTTGTTCAGACTTTAAGGAGTGGCAGGACTATTGACAATAGAGTAGAGATGCCCACCCCAATAGCTATCCCTACGACCATAGGAAAAGAGAATGAAGCCAAAGAAGACACTCTCCCACAAGAAAACTCAAAAATATTAGAAAAAAAAAAAAAAAAAAAAAAGTAGAAAATAAATAGGACAGTACACCTAAATCTGTGACCGAGGTACCCTATGTGCCAAAGTTACCATTTCTAAACGCTTTTGGTGCACCATCCCCTTTTGATAAAAATCTTTAAAAAATAGAGGAAATCATTGAGCTCTTCAAAGAAGTGAAGATTAATTTGTCCCTTTTAGAGGCAATAAAGCAAGTTTCAGCCTATGAAAATTTTCTAAAAGAGATGTGTACGCAGAAACGAAAAAGACAAAATAATGTTTCACAAAAAGTCTTCTTGACGAAGTAAGTAAGTTCAGTATTACAAGATAGAACTCTGCCTAACCTTAAGGATCCTGGGATGCCTACAATTCCATGTGTCATAGGTAACCATGTAATAAAGCGCTTTTGGATCTAGCAGTCAGTGTAAACTTGCTACCATACTCTGTTTATGAAAAATTAGGACTAGGAGATATGAGGCCTACTTCGGTAACTGTTCAGTTAGTCGATAGATCAGAAAGAAAGCCTGTAGGAATCATTGAAGATGTTATGGTTGGGGTCGACAAATTTATTTTCCTTGTTGATTTCCTGGTGTTAGACATGGAACCAAGTCTGAAATCTCCAACGCAGCTTCCCGTTATACTTGGTAGACCATTTTTGGCCACTGCTAATGCCTGTATAAATTGTAAAACAGGGGTAATGGAGGTTTCTTTTGGAGATATGCGAATCCAGTTAAATGTCTTCACTGCGGCTAACCAGATGGCTTCGATAGATGATCAGGAATGCCTTATACCGCATTATGGTACATGGACTGGGAAGAACCAGATCACCAACGAAAGGAGGAAATTTACCCTGTGGACACCTCTATCTGTGAACTCCAATCCAATATTTGGAAACCATGGATAGAAACCCTACCCATTATTCCTAATGAATCGTTACAACCATCCATCCAAAAAGAACCATCCTTAGATTTGAAACTACTCCCTGGCACCCTAAAATACGTGTTTCTTGGGCCTAATGAAACTCTCCCTGTAATTATTTCATCAGCTCTTAACAAGGAATAAGAGAGTAAGTTACTGGCCACGCTTGTAAAGTATAAGCGTGCAATAGGATGGACTGTCGGTGACCTTAAAGGGCTTGACCCTTCGATATGTATGCATCATATATATTTAGAGGATAATGCCAAAACTTTACGAGAAAGCCAGCGATGGTTAAATCCAAATATGAGGAAAGTTGTTCAAAAGAAAATCATGAAACTATTAGATGCGGGTATTATTTATCTGATTTTCGATAGTGAGTGGGTGAGTCCCATTCAGGTAGTCCCAAAGAAGTTTGGAATTACGGTTAAGGAAAATGCAGCCAGAGAGCTGTACCATTACACGAAACTACGGGTTGGCACTTATGCATTGATTATAGGAAACTTAACTTGATGACCCGCAAAGACCATTTTCTATCACCATTTATTGACCAAATTTTAGAGAGACTTGCGGGTTAGGAATATTTTTACTTTTTAGATGGATATTCAGGGTACAACCAAGTTCCGGTCTATCCGAAAGATCAAGAATAGACCACCTTCACATGTCCGTTTGGAACATTTACATATCGTCGCATGCCCTTTGGGTTATGCAATGCACCTGCAACATTCCAAAGATGCATGATGGCAATTTTTCCAATATGATAGACAAGTTTTTGGAAGTATTTATGGACGATTTTTCAGTTTTTGGCCAAACTTTCGATTCTTGCCTTAATCACCTTGTTCTCATTTTAGAAAGATGTGAAAAGACCAACTTAACACTAAGTTGGGAAAAGAGCCATTTTATGGTTAAGGAAGGCATAGTCTTAGGACACATCGTCTCTAAAAAAGGAATAAAAGTTAACAAGGTCAAAATCGATGTAATAGCAAACCTTCCGCCACCTACTTCGGTACGGAAAATTCGATCTTTCCTTGGCCATATTGGCTTCTACCGTCATTATATTAAAGATTTTTCAAAAATCTTAAGACTTTTGTGTCGCTTGTTAGCAAACAACGTACCTTTTGACTTCGATGATACCTGCCTTGACACATTTAACAAGCTTAAAGCACTCCTTTCATCAGCACCAATTATTTAATCACCTAACTACTCCTTACCTTTTGAAGAAATGTGTGATGCCTCTGGTTATGCGATAGGTGCCGTCTTAGGACGGCGAAAAGATAAGGTCCCTCATATAATTTATTACGCAAGTCAGACTTTGATTGAAGTACAGGTCAATTATACCATCACTGAGAAGGAACTTCTTGTTGTCATCTTTGCATTGGATAAATTCCGACCATACCTATTGGGATAAAAAATCATTATCTTCTCTAATCACTCTGCACTGAAGTACTTACTGTCTAAAAAGGATGCTAAACCAAGACTAATAAGGTGGATTCTTCTTTTGCAAGAGTTCAATTTTGAAATCAAAGACATGAAAGGAGTTGAAAACGTGGTAGCTGATCATCTATCCAAGATTGAAAACCCTGAAGCCACTAGTAACAAATCTCTGCATGATACCTTTTCAGATGAGCAACTTCCTTTCCGGATGAGCAACTTTTTTCCATCCAAACAACAGTTCCATGGTATGCAAACATTGTGTATTATTTGGCCACCGGTAAGATTCCTCCAACTTGGTCCAACCAGGATAGGTATATTTTCTTTTCCAATGTCAAATACTATATCTAGGAGGACCCTAATTTATTTAAAATATGTCATGACCAAATAATTAGAAACTGTGTACCCGATAGTGACACCCACGATATTCTAAAATTTTGTCATACTTACTCTTCTGGGGGCCACTTCGGCGGAAAGAAAACAGTTGCCAAGGTGCTACAATCAGAATTTTATTGGCCATCGTTATTTAAGGATGCCTAGAATTTTTGTCAGGTCTGTGACCATTGTCAGAAGTCAAGATCCATGTCCCGAAGGAACATGATGCCCCTACAACCAATTGTGATCGCAGAGCCCTTTGACATATGGGGCATAGACTTCATGGGACCATTTCCACCTTCATTTAGATTCATGTATATACTTGTAGCTGTTGACTATGTCTCAAAGTGGGCCGAAGCCACAGCCACAAGAACACACGATCACAAGGTGATAGTCTCATTTATCAGGGAAAATATATTTGCACGGTTTGGAACCCCACAAGCTATCATAAGTGATGGGGGTAGCCATTTTTATAACAAATATTTTGAAAGATTGCTCAAGAAATATGGTATTACGCATAAAATCGCGACCCCCTACCACCCGCAAACTAGTAGACAAGTTGAGGTTTCCAATAGAGAAATAAAGAAAATATTGGAAAGAATTGTTCACCCTAATAGAAACGATTGGTCCATTAGATTGCATGATTCTTTGTGGGCATATAGAATAGCTTATAAACTCCCATTGGCATGTCACCTTTCCGACTGGTGTATGGTAAAGCTTGCCACTAACTTGTGGAACTAGAACATAGAGCTCTCTAGGCTATCAAAATACTCAATTTTGAGTTGACTGCATCTGAAGACCAATGAAAGCTCGAACTCAATGAGCTCGAGAAAATTCGAAACGATGCTTACCAAAATACTCGAATTTATAAGGCCAAAATCAAGGCATTCCATGATAAATATATTCTGAGAAAAAGTTTTGAGCCAAGTCAACAAGTTTGGTTGTATAATTCGAGGTTAAAGTTATTCCCAGAGAAGCTACAAAGTCGTTGGGATGGTCCCTACATAGTTATAGAAACATTCCCTCATGGGGCTGTCACTGTTAGAGATCCCAAGGACGACCGTACTTTCAAAGTTAATAGACAGAGACTTAAATTGATGATATCTTTAGAAGAAAAAGGGGCAGTAATCACAATATCATTAAAAGACCCTGTATATAACTGATATACTTCAGTGCTTCGTTGAATTACCAACTCATCTGTAGCAAATTTTCATGTATATTATTTCTTCAAGCGTAACTGTATAATATTAGATATAGAGATAATTGAGTCTGTGCTATACCAGTACAAAAAATCGTAGTGATTACGATTACTGAGAGAGCGCGTTATTAAGGCTGCATATTTTATCGAATGGGCACAACCTATGATACTAAAGGTGTCGCCTCAATTCACGCTGAACAGATATGCCCTTTGCATTTATTATGACTACCAACCGGTTCGCTTGATTCAACGTAAACCATAACGTCTATTTAAGACACCTCTTCGAAGTCTTGATTTGGTTATAAATATACAAATAAAGGGCGATCAATTCATTCCATTGCCTTCACCTTCTTTCCAAACCAACCTTTTCGCCATGGCAAGACAACCAAACTGGTCAGAAATTACTGGGGCATTTTCACGCCTTATATAACGCCATGAAGATGAAGTAACTACGTTGTTAGAAGAAAGGGCACGATTAATCAGTGAAATCGTTGCCCTCTTCTCATCTCTCATTCTGAAACTGACAACCTTCCCTTCCTTCCCCAACCACCAACAGTCTTCGCCATCTTCACCTCCTCCACCTTCTTAAAACGTTTTCTTTTCTGTTGGACACACCTACGCAAGGGAGAGCGAACCTTTTTTGAGCAGCACAATTTTGGACCAATTTTTATCAAAGATATCTTTTCGGACGTTTCTGTCAGTGTCATGTCTAACTTAGTATGTGTCTAGATTTTTTCTAGGTTTATACTCTTTTATGTAAATAGTTTTTCTTCATTGTTGTTCATTGTAAATATTCAGCTATATATAAAATTTTTCTTTTACTAACTACCATTTTCTTACTAACAGTGTGTGTTACTAACATCACTAACATTTTTTCTTCTTACTAACATTTTTCTTATTGATACTCCGAGAATAAGCCGCAGATTTTTTCTCTTAAGTTTGGGGGAGAGTATATATCTGATAACAGATTTTTTTTTTTCAATAAATAATCAATATATCAATCATTTTTTTTATTTTATTATTTAATATCTCCTATTTTTTTGTGCCAATGAGGGCATTGTCCGATTTAAGTTTGGGGGGATACATAATTTCTGTGTATAGTAGTATTATTTTTAGTAATTTAAAAAAAAATTCTGATCAGTGCATAGGAATTATAATAGAAGAAATTACAAATCCCAAAAACTTGCGATTCATTATAATAGAAGTTTAATAATTAAAATTTAGAACAATTATAATTCATGTTTAGCTCATTGAAACACTGTATTAGAATGAATGTTTGAAATAATAGATTGGGCTAAACTACAAAAAATTAAACTATAGTTTCAAAAATTATAAATCAGTGAGATTTTGAGCCATATTTTCTCTTTTATTCTGAGAGAGACTGTTTCTCTTCAAATCGCAAAAATTTCTTTGAACTTTTATACTTATATGAAATCTTATATTGCTGAATTTAGAATCGAATTATTCTATGAATATGATGAACTAATTTTTTGTCTAAAACTATCTATTAGAAATATCAAAGCAATAAGGCAACTATGCTAGTAAATCGTAAAGATGATTTGAGGCCATCTTTTGTTTAAACCAGAGCCAAAGAGCTAAAATCGCATAACATTTTATCCTTTGAACTCATATTAGAAGCCGAAAATAAAATTTCTTTGTACCAAAATTTTATAAACCTTTAACCATTTGTACTACCCAAAGCTTTCTATCTTTAACCCTTACAATTTTTGAGAGTTTAGAAGGGAAGAGAAGGGAGTGAAAGGAGTAAAAGAAGAATAGATAAAGGGAATATTAGAAGAGATACAAAGAAAGAAAATAAAAGAAAATATGAGAAAAGAAAGAAAATTTGTAACAAACGATTTTTGAAAAAGAAAATTACGATTTAGGAAAAAACTATAAAGAAGTGAAATATCGTAAAAGACTATTTTATAGCTGAAGAACTAGGATATATATATAAAACGAAATAAATGGGAAAAAGTTATCCAATCATGGATACTTACTGAAGTAGAATAGTAGAAGAAGATAGGAAAAAGAAGAGCTAAATTCTCAAAAAAACATTGAATCCTTTTCTACCTTTTCTTGATACCTTCTGAAACCTAAAACCCTATTAAAAGCTAAAGGAAAGACCCTTCTAATTTACGATTTGCAAAGGCATAAGCCTAGTAGAGAAAAGGATAATAGATATTATAGATGGTATAGGGAATCATAAGAATAGGATAGGATTATCTTTTCTATGAGATTTATTTTTACAATTATCTTTGATTGAATTCTTCTGAAAAATATATGAGAGAATCCAAAAGTTTCGACATTTTTTTGAGAGTATGTCAATAGTGAGTTTTTTTGAATGAAAATATTTTCTAAATCTACAGTATAGAAAAAATTATGAAGAATAAACTATTCACTAGTGCATATACACTCTGTGCTTATTGTGAATTGAAATTGTTGAACTTCTAATCAAGGATAACTATTGTAATGGAAAGTAAGGACAAAAGATTGGTAATTTTAGAAAATCATAATAAACTATGTATTGACCAATTTGACCATAATTAATGTACAAAGTTAGCTTAGAATTTTTATTTTTATTTATGAAAAATCTAAAAAGATTTGAAGTTTGTAGGTAATTTTACTGAAAACTTTCAGGAGACTATAACTCCTCCACTAGGGATCACCTAGGGGTTTAAAGGCTTGTTACATCCACTAAATACAATCGTGCTCCCTACGAAAGTGGCATTTAATTTCTTAGTTTATATTTTCTTGTTTGCTAGGGACTAGCAAAGCTTAAGTTTGGGGGTGTGATCAGTCACAAAATATATTATTTTATCACCCTTAACTTAGTGATGTTAGGACTTAGTTTGCTACTAACAAGTTGATGACATGCAGATATTAAAGAAAAAAAATAAAAGAGAGACAAAGTGTTAATATTCATCAAAATGAAATCAAAAGGCAATAAAAAGATAATTTAGCGTAAGAAGATGATTTGCCACCTACTGAAAGTTGAGAAATCGTATTTTACGATTGAGCGCTAATACTGAAGCTACCAAGAAGAGAAAAATGAAAAATCGTAATTTGTGATTCTTTAAAAGACAATTCTTCAGAAAGCGATAAAAGAGTAAAAAGCGATACAGAAGAAAGAAATTATTCGTTATACAGAATTGTCCAGTATGAAAGTCATGGCAGTTGAAGAAAGAGAAAATCGTGATTTTTGATTTTCTAAAGAAAAAGAACAATCGTGATTTACAATTGAATTAATAGAAGCTTTCGTATTGCTGCTGATTACGTGAGAATTTCCACTACCAAGAATAGAATTAGAAGAACTCTTTAATTAGAAGTTTGGCTAATCACGGATCTGAGAAGATTGATAGACTCTTAAGATCTCTGTTGCTGTTATCAAGGAAAGAAATCTGGAACACATCAACCGTTGAAAGCAAGGGAGAATAAAAATAGGCATTAGAGTTATATTAGGAACCTTTTATTTTAGTAGTTTTTTTTATTGGAATTAGATCTTTGTAAACCGACTCCTTATGATCTATAAATAAGAGGGCTCGACATAAGAATAATCATCGAAGAATTTTACAACATCAATTAAAACTGAGGTCTGTGTTTTTTCCCGATCAAAGTAGTTTAGGATTTACAAAATAACATTGTCCATAGTTCTCTAAGGTTTTGCCTAATAGCCAAAGCTGAAGAAGCTGAAAGATCAACCCGATTCTACTTTTGCTTTCTAATTTAGATTTTGTTTTATTTTTAGTTTAAATTTTATATTCTTTGTAAACATCTTCGAATTTTAATTTGAATTGACGACTAAGATTAAAGTTTGCAGATTAGTGTAACGGTTTTACTTTTCTATCTTCAATTTTCTCGAATTTGATTGACGCCCAGATTTTAGGAGATTGTTGATTAGCTTAAATCTGTGTCAAAGAATTTTAGTTTTTGATTGATAACCAAATTTTGGAAGGCTACAATATAGTGTAACGGTACTTTAAATTTGTAAACATCTAATAGCTAAAGGTTGAGATTGACGACCTCAATCTGAAGACGGAGGATTAGGATTTATTTTTATGCAATTAGATTAAGGAACCCATTCTTTTATTCATATTTCTCCAGTAGTTTAGGACTTAAAAGATAAAGATAGTTTTTAAAACAGGAATATAAAACTCTATAAGGAGATAATCACTTCTTCGTGGGATCGATCCTATCGCTTTGCTATAATTTCTGTTGTACGCTTGATTTTAATTTAAATATATACATACTATAACCCAGTCAGGGCTCACCTCACCTTTTATAGGTTATTTTTTGTGGGAAACGGGTACCGAATTTGCAGCCATTTGATGCTTCGAGAGTTAAGGGCACAATCACCCAATTTCTTACCTACAGTGCCATCCCTTTACCTTCTCAGGTGGAGGTTGATTGATATGGCTTTTGGGAGTCAGCCTCCATCATGGTTCTGCGGTGGTTTACCATAGGGGGGACTGAATAGGTATAGGAAACTCCTCTTCAAAAAGGGACAGGGAGGTCAGGTCTACTTCAAGATTGGGAGGGATGATTTGAGGGTTGGTTGGGTGGATCGGGGGTGCTGGCTTGTGTGGGGTTAGCTGCGTTGTCCCGTCCTAATCAATCTTTATGACCCCAGCGCTTACGAATGTATTTCGGATGTGAGGCCGCGGACGGGGCTCGTCTTCCAAATCTAATCCCCAGGCTTTTACAGTGGCAATGGTTCGGGCTTTTTCCTTGGCCTCCTGGACCTCTTCTTCAGTAGGCATGTAGCCTAGGCTGAATCTGACCCGCTGTCCGCCTCTGGCTCTAACCAGGTCCGTCCTTCCTTGCAATTGAGGTCCTAATCCTTTACCTTTCTGATAGTCCCATTTCTGGAGCATGGCTATGCCTGTGACCATTCCACCACTGGTTTTCAATGTGATTCTCTCGAGGGGATCTAGGATTACCACTGATACATCATACTCAAAGAAATGGAGGTCCGTGTCTTCGGCAATATGCAGCACATCCAATACTTTGGGGTTCTCGATGTTGTGGGTAGCTTTATCTCTTTCCTCCTGCCCTTCACCCAGAATGGTGACAACCTTCTGCTCTTATACAAATCTTAGTTTTTAGTACAGGGTGGAAGGTATTACCCCGACCTCATGTAACCAAGGTCGCCCCAATAGTAGATTGAAAGTAGATTTGATGTCCATAAGATGGAAGGGTATGGAGAGGGTCATTGGCCCAATGATGAGATCAAGGTCAACTTCTCCAATTATCTCTCTTCTGGTGTTATCAAATCCTCGAGCACTTGTTCTCGCATGCCTGAAAGCAGAGGGATCCACCCCTATCTTGGTTGCAGTTATGAATGGGCACACGTTCAAGGCTTATCCATTGTCTATCAATACTAATGGGATCACCAAGTTCCCAGCTTCTACCATGATATTGAGGGGTTTCAAATGATTGTTTCCCTCCGGTAGATCAGCATCTGAGAAAGAGAGCATTAGGAGCCAACACCTGCCCGATGATTTGTCCCACTTCGTCAGGGATTACCTGAATAGACACATGTGTATCTTTTAACACTCCCATCAAAGCTTAGAAATGGAGTGGGGACGTCATTAATAGGTCTCAGACCATGATGTGTGTAGGCATCCTTTTCAATTGCATTTCAAGTACATGTTCTCGACTCATCTTCTCAAAGGGGTTTACAGTCGTAGGTTCCTTCTTCTCTTCTGTTGGGCCGGTTTCGGTACTTCTGATGCCTCTGTCCTCTTGATCTCTCTGCCTTGGTGTTAAAAATCTTCCTAGGTGTGGATGTAATCTGACGGGTCAAATTCCTCGTCATCCTCTTCTATCATGCTGACGGTCGGCCTTAGGCCCGCTCCACCAAGTGGATGTGGTGGTAACGACACTTGATGTATGTTGGCATGCTGGTTGGCCTGGGGAAGTGTTGGAGGAATGATCTTGTTGGCCCCTATTAAGTCTTGTATCTCATGCTTTAAAGGGAAGCAACGATCAGTTGGGTGGCCTGATCCTTGCTGAAAATTACAATGGGTATTTGGGTCGTAATTCCTTGGAATAGGATTTGGCGGAGGTCGTGGCTAGAGTACAGTGACCAAACCTTTCTCGATTAGTAAGGGCAATAAGATGTCCAAAGACTGTCCTAAAGGAGTGAAAACCCAATCAAAACGAGCCCTTCTTTGTTCTGGAGTCATCTGCGCCCCTTGCCCATTTCCGGTTCTTTGCATCGGCTTGCTTCTGGCTGGAGCTGACTGTGCGACTTTAAATTGGAATGGGGTTATGTTGTATTGGGTCACGTATTTACGACAACTTTCTCAAATGCCCTTCTCTAATTGCATCCTCTCAACGATTGGCATTCCTCACCAAATTAGCAAAGTTTGACTGTTGTTGGTACACTAGGAAGTCTAAGATGACCAGCAGGGTGCTTTTTGAGATCATCTTGATCTGCTCATCATCGGGTATTATTTTCCTTACCTAAGCTGCCAATGCTCTCCATGGCCCAAGGTAGTCGTTAAACGTCTCATCGGGTTTCTGTTTTAGGCGAGCTAGATCTGACTTGCAGTGTTCAATGTCTATGTTGTAGACATATTGCTCTTAAAACAAATGGGTCAGATTCCACGTTTTGATCATAGAAGGTTCCAAGGAAGTGAACCACCTTAACGCTAGGCCTGTGAGGCTCTTTTGAAATACCTTTATGAGCAGACGCTCATCCCCTCCACACTGGCACATATCTCCACAGTATGATTTTAGGTGGGCAATTGGATTACCCGTGCCGTTGTATTTATCAAAGGTGGGTACTTTAAATTTGGGTGGCAGTGGTACCTCGGTAAAAAGGCACAAATATGAGAAGTCTGTGGAATGAATCTTGGTTCCCCCTAACTTCATCAGCTGCTTCTGGATTTTATCCACCTGTTCTTTTAGCTGCTCAGATTTTATGGATGGTGGGGCTGGTCCCTCAACAGGCGGCCTCCATTCGCTTTGGGTTGCCAGTGGGTTAGTGAACATGGGTGGCGGGGGATTGAAGCTGGTAAATGCCCCTGCGTGGGCACCACTATTCCTGATCTCATCCTCCTTATATTGTTGGTTCATATATGGTGGAGGGAGGGCGAGATTATCCTGTTGGTTCTGAGTAGGCCAGATGGGTGCTTGGTGAGCCCACTGTATATGGGGGATTTATTGGGGATGGGTCTAAGAGGTATGGGGATGGATGAACTGGGTGAGTTGACGCTATGGGATGGATTCCCATATTGGGTTGGGTGTGAGACATATGGATAGCTGGGGCCCATGCCAGGGTGAGAGCTCTGCTGATGGGGGTGCATCATTTGAGGGGAGATGGTGGCATGTTGGGTGTATGCGGGATATTGGGGGATGAGGGAGGATGGGAGATCGGGGCCGCTAAGTGTGGGCCTTGATGGATTTGGGTATGGGTTACTGGGCCTTGGTAGGCTTGGGCCATTGGGCCTTGGTAGGTTTGAGGTATGGGCCCCTGAGGCCCACTCCAATGACCCCATGGTTGATGGGGGTCTTGGGTGGTATGAATAATGGGGGGTTGATTGGCGTTTTGGGGAAAAGAGACATGAAGACTTTGGAGGATATGTGATGAGTTTGGAGGTGTGTGGGTTGGATGGGGGAGGCTGCTTTGAGAAGCCTTTTAGATGGTATAGGCCCTGACCATCTCATCCATCATGGCCATTGGATTGGGTGAGGGGGCAGATGTAAAGGGTACATCCAATGGAGGGGGGGGGCATGGGGTAAGGATTGGGTGGGTGCATGGGAAAAATTGGGCATGACCCAAGTAAAATCGGACATGACCTGGGTAGATGGGGGGATATGTGATGGATTAGACATGGTATGAGAGAATGCAAGAAAATTGGGTATGTGTTGGGAAGATGAGAAATTGGGCATGGTGGATGGATCAAGCATGTGTGTGCTTGGGGTGGACGTAGGGAAGTGATATGTAAGGGGATTTGACGTGGGGGAATAATGGGGTGAATTTTGAGTGGTGGGGGATGTGGATGGGGGAAAATTAGGGTTTCTTGGATTTGAGGTGGGATGGGGTATATGTGGGATGGATGTGGATGGATTTAGGGTAGAAGGAGATGGGAAAAGGGAAACTTTTGGCTGGGTGCAGAAGGAAATATGGGTGCACCAAAGGGTCCGGTGATGGTGAAGGGTGGTTGGGTGAGTGGAATGGAGGTGAAAATTTCCTCTGAATGAGAATGTGTCGGGGAGCATCGCAGTGATGAATCGGAATCGGCATAAGCCAGGTCAACCGCCCATGACATGGCTTGCGGTGGCTTGGATACGGATGCCTTAGATGGGGTGTCCGTAAAATTTTCTCCTCCTCCCCCTACGGGATGATGGAGGGTAAGGCGATGTCGTTGTGCCGGGATCACAAGTCTTTTTGGCTTTATTTATTGATATATATATATATATATATTGAAAAAAAATTACCCTTTCTATGATGGATTCCGGGGCCTTGGAATACCCATTTCGAGCGATGTTCACACCTTAAATATTTTCCACAGCGGGACCCCGACGTGCTTCAGAAGAAACAAAGGAGAACCTTCGTTCTATGTGAAGGCATGGGAATACACGCGACAACCTGATCCCTCAAAAAAATCAATAAGAGGTGACCCCTTTTGACCGGCGAGGGCGTATTGGGTGTCAAGACATGTGGGATCTATCGGAGGCACTAAACCGCTAAGCGGGGGACTCGGGGAAGTGAGAAAATGGCCTCAGATTTGGGCTGCCCAGCCAGAATAAACTCAGCGTATGTATTACATACGCTAGGCTAAAATCTGGAGATTTTGGCTTAGTGTGTATATTATACACGCTAGGCAAAATTTGAAGATTTTTGGCTTAGCGTGTATATTATACACGCTAGGCAAATTCTAGGGTAAATTCTGAGGAATTTTGGCTTAGCGTGTATATTACACACGCTAGGCAAAAACAGTATGTATATAAAGTTTTGACAGTAGACAACAGGCCCGAAATTGGTCTAATTTTTTTGGTTTTCGGGAAGCGGTGCTTCCGGGGACTGATTTTCTTTGTTACAACGGGTCCCTCCTCTCCGCACTTAGGGATACAAGGTTGATTCAGGGTAACTAACACTCTCCCCCAAGGGTTTTAAGCTTCGTAACTGGATCGATCACCCACCCTATATACCTCCGGCACAAGCGCCTTCTCAGATACTGGATGGGGTGATACTTTTTTGGATCATCACCACTAGGGGCTGCCGTCGTACTAAGAGTCGGGATGTTTATATCGTAGCCTAAATTCCCGTCCTTTTAAAATCTACCCAGCGCAAACTGAATTAAGTCCCTTGATTCACTTTTAAGATTCAATTTTAATTTTCAAAATTTTAAGGGAGTTTGCTTAGGTTCAAAAACTGGTTGTAATGATCCTGTGCCGCCTCTACAGGCTGGCGTCCATTGATGGTATATGAGTGCAATAAAGTAAATAGCTCAAATAGGCCTACCAAATGGCTAAGGCGTGTAAATGCGCAAGTAAGGCTGCCAATCGGCTAAGACATATAAATGACGGAAAATAAATGAAAGTAAAGACAATGTTCAAGTAGGCTCGCCAATCAGCTAAGGCGTGTAAATGACGAAAAAGTAGGGGTAAGTAAAAATAGACGGAATCGTAGGGGTGAGAAAAATTGACGGAATCGTAGGGGTGAGAAAAAATACAAACAAATATTGGTGAAAGTGAAATAAAAATAACAAAAGAAGCCAAATTTTAAGGGGAAGCTCTACTAGCTACTCGCCAGCAGAGTCGCCATCAGTGCAACCGTGGATTTTGATCAAATCCATTGCGATGAGGTGCTCATGATGAATATTTAGAGTCGTCACCCGGAGCTTTTGGTGTCTCGAAAAACTTATATCAATATTTGAAAGCATTTAAGTGCTAAAATATGATTCTGATCCGGTCAGTGAGAAAGGCTCTTGGGTAGGGGCTTTGATTATCGATCGGGAAGGTGTTAGGCACCCGATCAACCCTCTCGTAAGCGGTCTCTACATATGGCCAAAATAAAAAAATAAATATGAAAATAAAACATCACTTTCTCTTGCTCGAAGGCACTCCGATCCTATTTACACCCCGACAATCACCGAAATGTTGGCGGCGTAACAGCGCAAATTCAAGGATAGACGAAAAATAAATAAGGTAGAGGAATAGAGGGGAGAGTCAGAGCTCTCGAGCCATTGTAGCACAGCTGTGGACCTCTACGTAGGTGCGCTCGATGAGCTTCTGATAGTTATAGAGGTTGAAAGAAGGGTTCTAATCTCTAAGGCTTGGTAGCTAAGAAGTGAAGGAAGAGAGCTAGAGGGTAGTTCTCACCTAGGCTAAGATATTTATGATGGGAGATGGGGTTTAAAGGTGGGTTTTCAATTCTGAAATTTGTATGGATTTGGTGCACCAAAGGGAGAAAGGAAATCTCTAATATTTTTTCTCTCTTGAAAATTTTTCAAGCCTTTGTAAAGGGAGGGATGCCTCTCTATTTATAGAAAAGGAGAGGGTTAGGAGGGTACTTAAGAACTAATAGGATTGCAATTAGGTAATCCTAAATCTAAGAATTTTAGATTTTTCAAGGTCATGGATAGGGGTGAAGTTAGGTTTAATAGTAGATGATAGGGTGGGGTTTCAAATGACTAGGGGGTTGCAAATAGGTTAAATGGGGTGCAACAGTCCTAAAGAAATCAATCCTAAACATGGGGATGGTCAACAAGTCAAACTCCAAAAATGAATTTCAGGAAAATCTCACAGTTACTGTAGCTAAGCCTAGCATGTATATTATACACGCTAGGCATATGTACAGTGCCTGTGAGAAGTTCAGAGCCCATTGTGGGGCCCATTTGGCTTAGCGTATATATTATACGCGCTAGGCCAAATTCTTCTAGAAAATGGCCTAGCAATTATATTATACACGCTAGGCAAAATGCCCACACCTCAGCTCGAAACTTCGGATTGCCATAAGTTTTGGTGTATAACTCCGATCAGGGTGATTCTTGGCTTGTCGAAAAGCTGGGAACCTCTACTTCCTAATGATATATGATTCAATTCTAATAGAGGTTCCAGCATGCCTCCCCTCAACCACTGCCCGAGAGGGTTCGAAGGGGGTTCGAGAGGGGTTTAATAGGTTACGGTTGATTCCTAAGGGTTGGGGATCAGTTTATAAGGGTTTGGGTTAAGTTCTAAGGGTTCGAGAAGTGCTATCGGAAGCTCGAGAGTGTGCCTTTCTCGAAGTATGTTTCGATCGAGCCTTGGGCCAAATTTGAGTGTCTACAACCATTTTCAAATTAGGATAGACAAAAGGTTTAAACAAATAAAAGGGTTTTTTAAATAAAAATAAATATTTTGAAAAGGTCCATTGTTATAAGTGCAAGGGTTTTGGACACATTGCTTTGAATTGCCCAAATCGGAAGAAGGAACAAAATAAGTGTAGAGCCTTTGTGGCTACTGTAAATGAGTCAGATGTCGTTGTTTCTAGTGATGTTGAATCATCATCCGATTTTGAAAAAGAGGCTTGCGATATTAATGAAGCCTATGGCGAGTTGTACCTCGAGTGGATGAAACTAATTAAAGTGAAGGGTAAGCACTTAAAAGAATTATCCGTGTTGAAAGGTGTTAACTCCTCTCTAAAATCCGAGGTTGAGGAACTTAAACTTGTCAAAGAGAAACAAGAAAGCACTATGAGATCCCTCCGAGACAAAGTTAGGTACCTTGAAAATGAATGTCAAGAGCATCATGAGAATTTTAAGGTCCTCACCTTTGAAAATGAGAAGTTGAAAAGTGAACTTGCCTCATCAACCTCAAAGTTCACTAGCTTTTGCAAGGGTGAAGAAAAGCTTAAAAAATTGTTTGGCATTGGAAAATCGGGAGCTAATAAGGTTGGTCTTGGATATGTTTGTACTTCTTCCTTTAAGACCAAGACCAACCCAGAGCCAATTGTGAATATACTTGATGTTCCTAAAATTTTTGGTAGAAAAGCCCCTAGGTGCTTTTACTATGGTAGACGAGAGTACGTTATTTCCAACGATTAGGAAGGAATCACATAGATAGGGGGAGTAATCGGTCTCATGAAAGACATATTCTAAATAGGTACCCAAATGCTCATAATAATAGAAAGAGAAATATGCACTTCAATAGACCTATCTCTAATAGGTACATAAAGGTTTCTCAATATCATAATTTGAGGTCAAATTTAAGGAAAGTTGAGAGAAGCGATTTTTGTACTGGTATTGTAATTCCTAAATACACTCTCAAGTGGATCAGGAAGAGCGATTTTATTTGAGCTTTTTTGTTTTTGTATCTTAGTAAGTTTTTACTTTCTCCTTATTTTTTATTTTTTATTTTATAAAAAATCAAAAAATATAAATATATTTTTTTGAAAAGATCTAAAACAAAATGTTTATGAGTGTTATATTTATAATCATATGCTCAATTCTATTGTGTTGCATGCATATTTATATATGTTAGGTCTCTCCTTATATTAATTATATTTTAAGTGCATGGGTGTTCTTCATCACATTGTGTGCATATGTGTATCTTAGTCGCTTAACCTTTAAAACCATCCATATGTGACTTTTCAATTCATCACCATATAGTTGATAAATTGTTTGAAGGTGATGTTCTAGCTTTGGATGATTGTCTATTCATATGGAGTGTCATCTATGCCATTAGCCTTTTTGAGCCTTATTTTTTTTCAATGGGAAATGGCTACACAGACTACTCGTGTGAAAGCCATCACTAAGTGGACGGTGAAAAGGACTACAAAGTCAGTAATAGTGTGAAAGCCGTCGTCCTCAAATTTCACTTAATTGTCAATTTTTTTGTGGAATTAAAAAAAAAGAAAGAGAGAGAGAAACAAAAATGCCCTAAAGTTCTATTCTCTTCAGTTCAGAAGTTATGAGGAAGAGACAAAAATGGCTACCTACACAAGTCTGGTGAGAAAGCCACCATCCTCTTAGGTAGAATGATAGATAAGTCCACTTGGATATTTGGGTTTACACAATTTTATAAACTTCCCTTTGTTATTTAATCAAGATTTACATATTTCGAAGATGTAGTTGGGTTAAAAATATTTCTCACCCTATGTCCCTTATTTTTTTTTACACTCTTCATGTTTGAGACAATTATCCTTGGCCATTACATCATGATATTTATCTTTTCAAATATAGGTGAAAATTGTGAATTTGCATAAGCATGATTGATGAGTGTTTGTTGCTTAGAAAATATATGTGTGCAGTGTATGTTGTTTACTAGTCACTCGAGATTCAATGAATTGTAGGATTACCCTTTTTGATTCGATGTGCATGATTGATGATTCTTTGAATTCTATGATTGTGATGATGACATACTTGATTCGATTTCATTTTCACAAATTCTTAAATTGACTTTTAAAGGCTTGAATGATGATTATTTGATCTTAGATGGGAAATGATCGGAAGAATAGGTTTCAAGTGCTTTTAACACAATTTGATAGTCTTCTTTAGTCTTGTGTTTCTTGTTAGTTTATCTTTATATTTCTTTGACTTGAAAAATTGTCCTTTGTCCCCTTATAACAAAAAGGGGGAGTAATGATATATGCTAATGATATAATGCCTTTTGTTTTTAGCAAGTAGTCCTTTTAGCAATGATATGATGAGGTATGTTTATTCTCCAAATAATGATATGATGTGTTTTACCTATTTATGTTAGAACTGAGCTAACTTGTTTTCTTTAGTATTTCAGATCACAGGTTGGAAATACTGAAAATCTTTTTTGTTCACATCATCTTGTGGTTAACTTGGCACAGGTTTAGGGGGAGTATTTTGTGTTGTAATTTCTCACATGGCATATAGATTATTTGTATAGGGTTAGTTTTTTATTGATGTAATTTTTTTTCATACCCTTGTAAACTAGGTTTTGTCATAGATGGTGACAAAGGGGGGGATTGTTAGATCTGATTGTCACGATCTATGATAACCTAGTAGTTTACTCCCATGCGTCACCAAATTTAACCTATTACGTGTGTTCTATGATGTACGATTGGATAACACTGATTCACATATTTTGTGTTTTACAATGAGTCAACTTCCCAAAAAGCTGTGTTTGACGGTTGACCACATTTCCTTTCGTGGTTAACCACCAAAACTTTGATGGTTGACCATGAAAAGAAGCGTGGTTGATCACCTTTGGTTTGGTGGTTGACCATCACTTATATGTGGGTCAACCGTGAGATTACCTCCGAGAAAAAGGTATTTGAATCTTTTTTTTAGGGTTTTATCGTGGGATATATATTCTGCTTTTTGGGACTCCTTGTGATGGACCTCTCCATACCTTATTGCTTAGTTTCTCTATGAGAGAAGAAAACCCTGTAGCTTTTGAAACTATTTATTTTATTGTTCTTGGCGATTCAAAGGCTTTATGTTCTTCTTTTATCTCTTTAAAGGATATTGCGCTTGAGGTATCAAGCGTGTATTGGCTCATGGAATCGAGTGACCTTGGTGGAATCTGAGGTGCTGTAGTGACACGTCTGAACATGAGTTGACCATCATGTGACTCGGTGGTTGAAGGCGACAAATTGGGGATCTATGAGGACGCGTAGTGGAATCTAGCATTGTGGTTTGGGAAGGTTTGATGGGACTAGTATGTCTGCATTCATTCGGTGCTTTCTGTAACCTTTTTATTTGTTGCCTTGGATCTGGCATAGATCCCGTGATTTTTTCTTTTGGATTTTTCACGTAAAAATCTCGTGTGCAGTGGTGATTGTTTTATTTTTATTATTTATTTTTTTTATCATCGCTGGGAAAATCTAGGATACCGAAATTTTAGAAGTAATGTGCGATGCTTCTGATTACGCAATAGGTGTCGTCTTAGGACAGTGGAAAGACAAGGTCCCTCATGTAATTTATTATGCAAGCCGAACCTTGATTGAAGCTCAGGTTAACTATACCACCACTAAGAAGGAGCTTCTCGTTGTAGTCTTTGCTTTGGATAAATTCCGACCGTACCTATTGGGATCTAAGATCGTTATCTTCTCTGATCATTCTGCACTAAAATACTTGCTATGATGCCAAGCCGAGACTAATCAGGTGGATCCTTCTTTTACAGGAATTCAACTTCGAGATTAAGGATAAGAAGGGAGTTGAAAATGTGGTGGTTGATCATCTGTCCATAATAGAGCTGCCTGTAATCATCAGTAAAGAGCCTCTACATGATACATTTCCAGATGAGCAACTTTTTTCTAACCAATTAACAGTACCATGGTATGCCAATATCGTGAATTATTTGGTTACAGGTAATATTCCCTCGACCCAGTCCAATCAGGACACATATTTTCTTTTCTAACGTAAAATATTATATTTAAGAGGATCCTGACCAATTTAAAATATGTCCAGACCAAATAATTAGGAAATGTGTACTCGATAGTGACACCCATAATATTTTATAATTTTGTCACACATATATTTGTGGGGGCCACTTTAGTGGAGGGAAAACGGCTGCCAAGGTACTGCAATCAGAATTTTATTAGCCATCTCTATTTAAGGATGCCCAAAATTTTTGTCAGGCTTATGATTGATGCCAAACGTCAGGAGTCATGTCCTGAAGGAACCTATGACAGCCCAATTTTTCTTCCCAAAAAACCGTGCCGTCGGATCACACAGAAGATCCGAATCACAGTGATGCTATGGTATCGATGTGCAAGCATCACTCCCTGACGGCTCGATCTTTCCCCACATTAAACAATAGGAAGGATCGAGCCATCTCGTAATGGTAAGCTCACAAAAGCGGAAGAAAAATGCGCAAAGCAGAAACACATCAGAGCTATCTCAAACACAGCATGGCAACACAAAACCCCACAAAATAGCTATCATATGCACATGCCCAAAAATAAAGTAAACATCCACCGAAGAAGGCCGACCTCCACCTAAACAGTGGATCAAACATAGCATAGTATTTAATTACATGTTCTTCGTATACCATTTATCAAAAACCCCAAAAACTATCAAAGTTACACCCAGCAACTGGGGGAAATGCTCCTCAGGCAAGTCCTCTTTCGCGGGATTATAGTTCGGATCTTGCTCTTGCTCCGGATCCTCGCGAAATCAGCCCCTGCAACTGTGATGTATAGTTGAGAGTGAGCTTCATCCAAGCTCAATAGGGACACAAAGCTAAATCACAATTTATCATTCTCATTCATGAATCTTGATGCATATATAAAAATCAAGGTCAAAGCATGAAATACTTTCTGTAATCAAATCAAACCTATTCTTTCATGAATGCAAGCGATCATAGCTCAAAATAATGCGTATCAATTCAAGCGAGCGAATCAGAAGCATGAAAACAAGTCAAGAGAGTACATCACTAGAACGTGTAACAATAAACAAGATCGAGTATCAAGTTGTCAAGCCCATGAGCTACGTTAACAGGGTCACTTGAACCAAGACATTGAGACCCCGAGCTATGTTAACAAGGTCACTCAAATAAAAAAGCCAAGCCCCTGAGCTAGTTTAACAGGGTCACTTGGGCCGAGACAGATTGCCAAGCCCCTAAGCAAGTTAACAGGGTCACTTGAGCCGGATTGTCAAGCCCCTGAGCAAGTTAGCAGGGTCACTTGAGCCATTACCAAGTCCCTGACCAAGTTAACAGGGTCACTTGAACCAGATCATAACAATCACAGAGACACAAGCAAGGTCATAATCACATAGCATATACGAGATCAAACAGACGAGAATAAAAACTTATCGGATTGAGCATGATGACGTATCGAAGACATGTATACAAACTAATGGTAATGACATAATTCAGATATACAATTCTGGATATGTGTCAGGGACATATGCAATAACATATCGAGAGGCTAGTACAAAAACATGCAAAACACATGCGTAAATCCAAAGCTTATACTTTTCAAACCTGGCAACATTCTTGTTTAAAAATTCTAAAAATATCAGTGTATACTATTTGCATCCATAAACATGAATTTTCAAGAAGGCCGGGATTTGGCGATATGTTCTTCCCTACCTTAGTACACGTGTCGGGATTCTAACATGCTCAATCAAGGCATTTCCTCGAGTCTTTTCTCCTAAATCGCAAGGTCCAAATGCATGCTTTAGTCACTAGTATTCGATACATTCACACACATGTGACTCAGAAGCACATAAGTTAAGTCCTAAGCACACGAGTGAGATCAAGTCAAAACAGAGTTTCCCTCTCGAGCGTGGTTCATTCCCACTCGAGCGTACCTCTTATGGTTCCAACAATCACGCTCGAGAGGCATTTTCCCAAGCAAAATAAGCCTAGGAATCTTGCTCGAGCGTAGGCTTTAGGTCTTTTCCCGCTCGAGCGTATTCCCAGTACAAACCTTCAATTCACGCTCGAGCGCTTTGTCCTGAGCGTTTTAAGCCTATAATTCTCGCTCGAGCGTAGGGCTTCAGGTCCTTTTCCGCTCGAGTGATTTTAGCATATAAACCCATACATCACGCTCGAGCAGATTTTCCCCGAGCCAAATTGGCCTAAAAATCCCGCTCGAGCGTAGGCTTCAGGCGATTTGCCGCTCGAGCAATCCTAATTCACGCTCGAGCATACATCTCAAAACTGTCATCTTTAACAGTTTGACACCTCTGCTCGAGTTGGCCTCTGTGGCTCCTAAAGTATTCAATGGCACACCACACATACTCTAAATGAGCTATCCCTTGTCTACAAGATTCCCTTTCGAACACAAGCAAATCGTACACCATAACTCAGGCATTGCTGAGTTCTAAACTTACAATTTAGCCCAAATTTCGAGGCACATGCAAGGGTTTCAATGATCGAACCCAATGCTTCCATTCTCATGATTCGCATGTGTTCGATCCTTGGAATCTTTGCATGTGGCTTCAATTATTACTACTCTAAACCACAACGCATGCGTTACGAGGAATACCTTTGCTAGCTTTCTCGCATGCGAAGTTTTTAGACCCATCTGCGTCGGATTAACTCCGGCAAAGTGTCGATTCTACCATTTATTCTCCTTGTTTGAACGATTCATGGAGTTTGGGGTGTTCAAAGGTTATAAAGCTCGATTCCTATTGAAGCAAAGGAATTTCAAGATAGATCCGAGGTTCAATTTTCAAGGAATTGAATCAAAATGAAGGAGGAGGGAAAAATGGCTTCTCTCCTTCACCCTCTCGTTTCTCCTCCAACTCGTAGCCAGCTCCACACAATGCAAATGATGTTTTGCATGGTTACGTGAGGAGGTGGTTAAATAGGAAAGGGTTCTAGTTAGGTGTATAGCTTATGCATCCTAAAGTTGTATGCAGGTCCATCTCTTGGCTACCAACTCATGGGTTCAAATGGGTCTTAAGTAGCTAGTATTCCCCAGCTTATGCATTCATGATGGCCCAAAAGGATTTAAATCCCCAAATAGACCCAAGATGGGTCTCGCGTCTGATAGGGTCTATGGGCTTAGGTCCAAATAGATCTCGATCCAATTGGTCCATATATGGGTTTTCAAGTGTAATAGTCTCCTATGGGTCTCGAGTGGGCTAGTGTCTACGAGGATCCTTCTTGTTTGAGATCCAGTGATTTGTGAGACCCCACGTGTCCCAAATTTTACACGTGTGACTTTACAGGGTGTCACACAACATGATGCCCCTTCAACAGATTTTGATCACAGAACCCTTTGATGTATGAGGCATTGACTTCATGGGCCCCTTTCCACCTTCATTCGGATTCATATACATACTTGTAGCCGTTGACTACATATCAAAATGGGTAGAAGCAACAGCTACACGAACAAATGACAATAAGGTGGTAATTTCTTTTATCAAGAAAAATATATTTGCACGGTTTGGAACCCCATGAGCTATTATAAGTGATGGAGGTAGCCATTTTTGTAAAAGATATTTTGAGAGCTTGCTCATGAAATAAGGTGTGACTTATAAAATTGTAACCCCCTATCACCCGCAAACTAGCGGACAAGTTGAGGTTTTCAACCGAGAAATAAAGAAGATTTTAGAAAGAACTGTGCGACCTGATAGAAAAGACTGGTCCCTAAGTCTGAATGATGCCTTGTGGGCATATAGGACGACCTATAAAATACTCATTGGCATGCCTCCCTATAGATTGGTAAATGGAAGAGCCTGTCATTTACCTGTGGAATTAGAACATAGAGCTCTATTGAGTTGGATGCATTTGGGGAACAAAGAAACCTTGAACTCAATGAGCTAGAGGAAATTCGCAATGATGCCTACCAAAATACTCGAATTTATTAGGTCAAAACCAAAGTATTTCACGATAAGCACATTTTGAGGAAAAGGTTTAAACCGGGCCAACAAGTTTGGTTATATAATTCAAGGTTAAAACTATTCTCAGGGAAACTTTGAAGTCGTTGGGACGGACCCTATAATATTGTGGAAGCATTCTCCCATGGGGTTGTAACCATTCAGGATCCCAAAGACAATCGTATCTTCAAAGTTAATGTGCAGAGACTCAAGCTGATGATAGCTTTAGAAGAAAAAGGGATAGTGACCACAATGTCACTAAGAGACCCAGAGTATAACTGATAAACTCCCGGGCATCGTCGAGCTACCAACTCATCCGTAGGAAATTAGAGTATAGTAGTTACGACGAAAAATTTAATGATACATCGAATCATAGTGATTACGACTCATAGTATCTACGATTTTTTCAACGGATTTGGTAGCTTGAGTATTCTTCCATGAACAATCGTAGTGATTACGATTGCTGAGAGAACGCTTTGTCCAAGCAGCACATTTGTTATCAGAAAGGAACAACTTCTTACACCAACGGCGTCGCCTCGATTCACTCTGCATAAACACGCTCCTTAGCATTTAATAGACCTACCAACCGATTCGAATGATTCAATGCCAACCCATAACGTCCATTTATGGCAACCATTTCAATTCGCGACCTGGAGAGACTATAAATAAGCAAGTTACCACCTGACAAATTCATTCCATTCCTTTCACTTTCTTCCAAAAACCAACACTCTTGCCATGGAAAAACCACCGAGTTGGTTCGAGATCACTGACGCATTTGAGCGACTCCTTCGTCGAGAAACTGAAGCAATCTCTACCCTCCTTGAAGAAAGAGGGTGACTGATTGATGAATTTCTATCCCTTCTCCTGATCTCGGAGCCAATTGTCGATGCATCCCCTCCATCTCCCAAAAGTCATAAATCTCTCTTCATCTGATACATCTCCTCCATCTTCTTAAACCACCCTTTTCCCTTTTTTCCTTTGGTTACACATACCCAAGGGAAGTCAATCATCTTTCAGGGGCAGCAAAATTTTGGTTAAAAGCCGAGGACCGATCTTTATCGAAGACATCTTCTCTTGGACATTGCTGTCAGTGTCGTAGATAGTGTGTGTCTAGATTTTTTCCTAGGTTTATCTTGTCATGTAATTAGTTTTCACTTTTTCAGTATCTATAGTTTACTTTTCATGATCATTATAAATATTCAAATAACATATGACATTTTCTTTTAACTAACTTTTTATCTGTGTAATTGTTCCTAATTTTTCTTCTTTAATTTTTGTTATTGATATCTCTGAGAATAAAACGGATGTGTTTTCCTCAAGTTTGGGGGACATTCTTTAAAGATTTTTTTTCACATCCGGTATACGATCGGTAATATCAGTAATTCAGGTAAATAAATTTTGAGTGTCCCCTGTTTTTGTGCCAATGAGGGCATTGTCCAATTAAGTTTAGGGGGATACACAACTTCTTGTGTACAATAGTAGTTAGTTAGTTTTATTTTATTTCTTTTGCATAATTTTTTACTTTTTTTATTTAGTTAATCATTATATGTGAATTATGATAGAAAAAGTTACGAATCTTGAAAACTTATGATTCATCATAATAGAAGTTCAATAATCAAGAACATAGAATAGTACAATTTATGTTTTAGCTTGTTGAATACTGTATTAGATTGAATATTTGAAATAATAGATTGATCTAAACTGTAACATTTAGACTATAGTTTCAAAATTATAAACTAGTGAGCATCAGAGACTAATTTTTTCGTTCCTTGAGAGAGAGACTGCTTCTATTCAAGTTAAAAAATTCTTTGAACTTCTTTACTTCTTTTATGAAATCTCATATTGCTGAATTTAGAATCCAAATATTTTATAACTATGATAACCTAATTTTTTTTTCTAGAACTATCTATTAGAAATATTAAAATAATAAGGCATCTATGCTAGTAAATCGTAAAGATGATTAAAGGTCATCTTTTGTTAACCAGAGCTAAGAAGCCAAAATCTCAGAAAATAACTTATCCTTTAAACCCATATTAAAAGTCTAAACTGAATTTATTTATACCAAAAATCTTAAAAACCCTTAACCATAAGTACTATCCAAAGCTTTCAACCTTTAGCCCTTATATTTTCTAAGAGTTTAGAACACAAAAGAAGGGAAGAAAAGAGAGTGAAAGGAGTAAAAGCAAAAACAGAAAAAGGGAATGTTGAAAAAAAGGTACAACTAAAGAAAAATAATAATAATAAGAAAATATGGGAAAAAATGAAAAATCGTAAAAAAGATGATTTCTGAAAGAGCTTTCGAAAAGGAGGAAAATCGTAAACAAAAAAAAAGATGATTTTAGATCCAAATGGGATTTTATAAAAATAATAATAGGAAGAAGCTTCCAAATTCGTGGATACTTACTGAAGTAGTAAAAAAGAAGAGAAAAAGATGGGAGAAAGAAGAACAAAATTCTCAAAAAAATTTTGAATCATTTTCTACCTTTCTTTGACACCTTCTGAAATCCCAAGCCCCATTACAAGTCGAAGGAAAGACCTTTTTTATTAATGATTTGTAAAAGCATAAACCTAATAAAGATATGAATAATAGATACTATGGATTACACAGGTAATCATATGAATAAAATAGATTATCTTTTCCATGAAATTAAAATTTTTTACAATTATCCTTTGACTGAATTCTTTTAAATACACTGTGAGAACCCAAAAGTTTCAATTTTTTTCTGAGGGTATGTCAATAGTGAGTTTTTGAATGAAAGTATTTTCTAAAGCTATAGTTTAGAAAAATCTGTGAAGAATAAACTGTTCACTGATGCATACACTTCTAGCTTACTATAAATTAAAATTATTGGAGTTCTAATCAAGGATAACTGTTATAATGGAAAGCAAGAATAAAAGATTGGTAATTTTAGAAAATCATAACAACCATGTGATGATCAACTTAGTTAACTTAGTGTACGATAATCAGTTTAGATATTTAACCTTTTATTTCCTTTGTAAATTTTAAAAAATCTAAAAATATTTTAAGTTTGTAGGTAACGTCACTGAAAACCTTCAGGGGACTACAACTCCTCCACTAGGAATTACCTAGGGGTTTTAAAGGCTTATTGCATCTACTAAATGCAATCGTGCTCCCTACGAAAGTGACATTTAAATTCTTAGTTTAGAATTTTTTATATTTTCTTGTTTGCTAGGGACTAGCAAAGCGAAAGTTTGGGAGTGTGATCAGTCACATAATATACCATTTTAACACCCTTAACTTAGTGATGCTAGACTTTAGTTTGCTACTAATAAGTTACTGATGTACATATATTAAGAAAAAATAGCAAAAGAGAACCAAAGTGATAATATTCATCAAAATGAACTCATAAAGTAATAAGAAAAATGATTGAACGAAAAACGAACAATCATTGCCTACTTAGAGATGGAAAATCGTACTTTACGATTTTACGGAGCTCTGTCGTTGTAAAGAAAGTAAAAAATCATAATTGACGATTCTTCAGAAGAAAGTCGTTCAAGAATGAAGTACGATACAACAGAAGACGATCGATCGTAAATAAAGAATCATCCGGAGAGTAAAAGCTAGAAAATTGTGATTTATGATTTTACATAATGAAAACTTCTTGTTGTTGTTGATCACGTGAGAACTTACACCGCCATGAGTATAATTAGAAGAATTCTTTGACTTAGAAGTCTGGCCAATCACAGATCTGAGAAGATTGACGAAGAAAACTCTTAAAGGACTCTGTTGCTAAAATAAAGGAGAATATTCTAGAAGTACATCAACTATCTAAAGCAAGGAAAGATAAAATTATGAATTAAAATTATATTAGGATACTTTTTTTTTAGTAGTTTCTTTTATTAGAATTAGAAGTTTTATAAACCGACCCCTTATAACCTATAAATAAGAGGGTCTGGTATAGGAATTAATCATCGAAGAAATTCTCAGCAGCAATTGACAACAAAGGTTGTATTTTCTTTCGATCATTAGAATAGTTTAGTTTAGATATCCAAGGTTCCTCGATTACAATTGACGACTGGGATTGAGAGCTGAAAGATTAGAGTAGATATCTGTAATTTCTTAGAAGTTATTGCTGACTACGACTAAGGGGTGAAAGATATAATTTTTATTGCTTTCTAGTTTAAATTTATTTTATTGTAATTTCTTGCTTTGAAATCAACTTCAATTTTTAATTTGAATTAATGACTCAGGTTAAGGGTTGCAGATTAGTGTAATGGTTTTTATTTTCCATCTTTGATTTTCTACAATTTGATTGACGCCCAAATTTATGGCGGATTAAGATTATATTAAATCTGTGTTGAAGGATTTTAGTTATTTGATTGGCGCCCAAATTCTAGAAGACTGCAATACAATGTAACGGTATTTTAAATTTGTAAACATCTAATAGCTGAAGATTGTAATTGACGACCACAATCTGAAGAAAGAGGATTTAGAATTTATTTTCTGTAATTTAGTTTAAAAAATCATTCTTTATTCATATTTCTCAAGTAGTTTAGGATCTTAAAAGATAAATATAAGTTTTCAGAAAATTTATATATATATATATATATATAATATAAAATATATCCTCGTGGGAATGATCCTATGCTAGTATTATAATTTTCATTGTGCGCTTGCAATAGGTAAAGACTTAATTACATATATATATAAGTAATCAGCGATCACTCGGAGGGACCCTTTGTTTGGCCGATAATTGTCCGTTCTGGTGCCAAATGAACTTATGGTTTCGAAGAGACAATATAAACTATTAATGGATCAGAGAGTACCGCATATCCTTTGATGATTTTCAGTATAGAGGGAATAAATTTATTGCTTTCCGTCCTATAACTATTCACAAGGGAAAGATTTTCTTAGTTATGGACTTTGGATTTGTTTCCTATGATCCTCAAAACAAAAGTATTACAGAGGTTTATCGTCATGATACCCGACTCGACTTTCTTCAGCAATGTGATTATATGGAAAAGTTGGTCATCTTGGGGAGTAGATAGACCGCAATTATAATATGATGAACAGAAGTAATTACATTTCCTTTTTTCATTTTCCTTTTTTTTGATGAATTAACTTGTCCAACACCCAACTTTCATCCAAAGATGAAAGAAAACACTTAGACAAAGGGCCCCTATTACAGATTAACAAGGTATAATTTTATTTTACTTTTTTAGCAGAAATCCACCATCGAAATCTCTTTGAAGTTTCTCTTACCTTTAAACCCATTCTCATTTTTATCACAATAAAGGTGGAGATTATTTTTTATTATGACAAAATGCCGCATACGGGCCAATACGGGCCGTATTGGTGTGCGATCGATGCTCCATTAGATAACTTTAAAGGGGGTTTATGAAATTACACCTTATAAATGAATTTCTCTTACCTTTATACCCATAAAAAATTAAAAAATTACAAACACGGTCCTTTTCTATCCTTCAATGCATCAATGGGTTTAGGGGCTCGTCTTCTCCGAATCGCCAAAAGGGGATATGCGCTCAAAGAAGGGATTTGCCGCTCATATTCTCCAAAACATTGAAACAGAGTTTAGTGTTTCGTATCTTCTTCTCTTATTCAAATCGTGGAAGAAAACTAACAAGTTGAATGAAAAACTATTCTTTAGAACCAGTCGAATTAGATCGGCTGCATGATTTTGCATTTCTCAAAAATTCAAGTCAGCATCATTCTCCTCCTCCGGTAAGCTAGGGTTTGGTGTTAAGTTGATGACAAGTTAAAGAAAATAACCTAACTAAAGGGAAACCTGGTTACAAGGGCATGATGTTAATCGTGCATACTAAGTGATTAGCACGCTACGTGAATTTATGTGCACGACTACCTGTTTCATGTACACTAGCGCGCATTTGAATTTAAAAAAATAGGCGTATAATTTTTTTGGGATAAAAACGGTGCAGGGTGCCTTTATGTAAAACCCTCAAAAGTAAATCGAAAGATTTGCTAGTGCCAACTTTATTAATGAAAGGTAGCGCAAGCTTCATTAAGTTCTAGCTAGAACCAGATTTTAAATATGTAAAACCCCCAAAAGTAAATTAAAAGATTGGCTAGTGCTGACTTTATTAGAGGTAGGTCTCGCAAGCTTCATTAAGCTCCAAATAGAACCAGATTTCAAAACAATTAAGAAGATTTCTCCACACATAAAGCGAGGTCAAGATAGGAAGATGAAAGATAATTTTGAATTTATTTTAAAGGTTTCTCGGTAAACAAGTAGTTCTTAGGCTCCCTTCCTCGTAATTTTCAAAAAAATTACATAACTACACACACTAACTCAAAACAAAGAGCAGAGAAGAGAAACAAATACAAGATTTACGAAACATTGAATTTTGATTGAAAGACTTTTATACTTCCAAACAATAGCCATTTCCTCTGTGTTTATTGCATATTTTTTTTCCTCACAAAATTTTGAAGTCCTTTTTGCCCAAATGTGATAGGTATTTTCTGAGTTTTAACATGAAGAGCATCCAAGCTACCTAGGGATATCCGGAGTATGACCAAGAAGAGTGTCCATGCTGAATAGCTCTTCGTGAAGGATGCTACATTGTATAATATCTTTTGCATTTGTATAATCTGCTAAAGGATGACAAAAACTATTAGTAATCAGGTAACAAAAAGATAGATGATTTTGAGAGTCGGTGTGGGGAAAAGATGATTCATGGGAGGGGGTGGGAAGGGGGGATTTAATCACTTTCCATGTACTTTTCTTTATGCTTTCAATAATTCGATCCTTTGGGATCGTCTTTTGCTTGGAGGCTTCGACGCTCTATTGTTCTCTCCATGTTTTCCCATATTTTAGGGTTAGAATATGGGAGTTTTATCCTCTTCCTGGTGAGAGTCTTCTTTTCTGAGGAGATCGCCTCTATGAAGGCTTTTTTGCGGTCCATACTTGTTTCTAAAATGGTTTTTGTCACAGGTTTTATCGACATATTGGTGGCTTTGTTGTTGTGCGAACACATGCACTATATCTATGTCATGAGACATTATTTAAAAGCTTTAGTTGAAGCTTTGTGTGAAGTTTTGGGTCGGTTGTTGCCCTCGTTTTCAACGTAGTGGGAGTTTTTATAGATCGTGAGTTTGTCGATGGTTGTGGCGTCTCTTCGAGTGGGTCTTCGATATCGATTACTGGTAGATGTTGAGGATGGTGATGGATTCTCAAATTTTTACCTTATTCTGAAGGTCCCTGAATTCCGTGTCATTGTTAGATGGATCTTGAATGTCATTCAATTTATTTTAATGTTAGTGATTGTAACTACCACTCATTGGATTGTGGCCCTCTACTCTTTAACAATCCATTTGGGATTACTTATTTTCGAGTTTGTAACCATTCTCCATTTCTAATGAAAATGATACAAGTTTCATCTCAAAAAAAAAAAAAAAAAAAAGCTATAATATTTCTTTAAATATATCGCATTAAGTAAGTTACATATAATGAGGCCTCTACATATACCCCAAATAGTATATAATTGTTTGTCCAAAATCATGTTTTAGGAACAAGGAAATATAGAGAATGATAGAGATGGCCAACCTTTGAAGTTAGAGAGGCAATTACACGATATAATATAAAAAACATAACACAAAAATTTGTACATTGAGAATATTCTCCTTCCAATGCAGGCAGAGTATATTCATTGTTGGAATATTAAAAACTAAAGAGAATCAATAATTAATAATTGGCATAAAGATATGATATGGTTAAAGAAATCAAATTTAACAATCTATCAATATTACCATTAAAATAATAGTAAAGAGTTATAGTTGTCCATAAAATTTAACATAAGTCAAATAATAAACTATAAAATCGCAAACCATAACTTTAAAATCGCAAACCATAACAGTATACCATAAATCCCATAAGTTCAATAATAAACTATAAAATCGCAAACATCGTATACCATAAACCCTGGAAGATAACAGAGTAAAAAATTTATTACAAACCATAAATATTTTAAACAATAATATATAATTAACACCATTAATCATGTTGTCATCCTTTTCTAATCCAAACCGCTCCAATCCCAATCAAAACTCCATTTGCGATGAAGAGACTACAATCGCAAAATGCTCCAATCCCAATCGAAAATCCACTTGCGAAGAGAATGACATATTTTAACATCTTAGATAATCTTCATCATCTAATTCAAAGCATTCAACAATCTAAACACATTAAATTCGAGTTGAAAAAAAAAAAAAACCATTGGTTGGTATTTATTTTAAGACATGGCTAACTTTATTTCCAACCAAGCCTATTCTATCTCAACTCAAGATTTTACATGAACAATAGATGATCGAGATTTTGATTCTAGATAATGGATCTTGAAATCATGGACCTACCATCAAATGGTGATTCCCTACGGCACACCATGAAAAGTGAGTATGTATGTCAATGATCATGTTCACTCTTTCGGGTGTGTGATATGTGGAATCAAATCCCATCGTTCCATAGTGTAAAATTAAATTTAAGGGTATTCTTATAACTTTCATTTAGAACAAAGAAACCTTTCAATGTTGCTTTTACATCTGTTATACACAAAATCTTGTGGCAAAGAAAAATGATACTGCACATCTGGAAACATATTATTAATGAAATTGTCTTAGGTTTTGGATTCGCTATGGATGAAACTATTGATTATTCATCTACATCCATAGTTTTTTTTTTTTTTTTAATAACTTGGGTATCTAGGCCTCTTAGAGCACCCACTTAATCGCAGGGGCACATGCATACCCCAAATTCAACACATGCCAGGTCAACACAGGATATAAATCCCTAGGGTGGCCTCAAGGGGGGGAGGAGATTCTGTAACATCTCCGAAAATTGAGCATCCAACAGTGACCTCGGGATGTGTGTCCGACTGGCCGTAGGTTTGACCAAGTGAAAGTCAAATAGTAGACTTAAAAAATAAATCTATTAGGTGTGATGTGAATGGGTCCTAAGTTTGGGGTTAGAAAATTATTTTATAGGTCACATAACCTATCTTGGGTGTATGTGCTTGACACCAAACAGGAGAGAGAGTTAAGAGGGTATGTTAGGTTAAGAGAATTCATTTCTCTTTGGTTGGTTGGTGAAGAGAGTTAAGAAGAGAGAGAGAGAGAGAGAGAGAGTAAAGAAGTAGAGTAATTGCATGGGAAGTTAATGTGGGTTCCAGATTTAAGAAAGATTTAAGCATTTAATATCGGATTCGACGTATTAGGAACCGTTGAAGCAAAAGCTAGAAGCCCTAGCCTTTGAACCAACCATTCAATCAATCAAGAGATTGATTTGAGGTGAGTTTTATTGAATTATAATGTGGATTATGTAAATAAGTTGTAGTGCATTCAATTGTTGTGACGACCCAACTTTTCCAATCCCTCAGGTATAGGAAAGGCCGATTCACCAACCTATCGAATAAACGATAAGCCGGACAAACAGGACACATATCAGAGTAAAGCGCAATAAATATCCATAGCTAAAATAAATGCAGAAGTAATTAAAAGTAAAGAACCACCGATGATGGCCGACCATTATTGAAACATGGCCCATAACAGAAATCAAAGTCAAGTATAAAACTATAATATCCAACTAAAATGGGTCCACAAATTCAAGTCTAACTCTCACCACAAGTAAGAAAATCAGTAAGTTCTATACTGGGAAAAACTCCTCAGGAGGAACCTCAAGCTCTTCCTCAAGTACGTAATCAGGATTAGTCTCACAGCCCTGAATAGCCACGTCAGTACCTGGACCTGTGACGTATAGTCAGAGTGAGCTAACCAACAAAGCTCAGTAGAAGAAAGACATCCACGATATTTTATTTTAACTAATCATGGTTTCAAAACATATATCGGAATATAGCTTGTCAAACATATATGCAGATAATAAACTGAATTAAGTGCGAAAATCATATGTAAGATTTATTTCTAAATGTGTGAAAACAGTTTCAAGAACAGATGCAGTGTTTCAGTGTCTTAGTTTTTCTAACTTCTATATGCAAAGTTCAGTAATTCATGAGTTAATCCTCAACTTAAAATACCTCCCGAGTAAACTATATCTCGAGAGCATGAATATAGCCGATGGGAACCCTTACCTACCATCGTCGTTCATGAACCCTTTTTCAGGATGCAACAAGCCCCTACATAATGAGGGAAACTTGTGCCAGGAAGTTGTTCATGAATTTTTGAGGGGTCGTTCAGGTCAATCATAAAACAAATACAGATACTAATATAAATCAGATGCAAGTCTCTTATACATAGTTCAGGTTCTTGATTTCAGATTTTTAGAGCTTAAGCAGATTCAGGTTTCAGGATTCAGATAGGTTTAGATATTCAGTCATTCATATCAATTTCAGTTTACAGATGTGATTTCAATGGCATATGCATGTTCAAAGATTTTAATTCAAAATATCCATGCAAATTAAAATAAAATACTGTAAAGATGAGATTCTCCTACCAAAACTCGGAGTTATGCGAAGTCACACAAAGTTCTATTGATGGCCTCTCACCTTCAATCTACATCACAAATATATGTTCATGTATTAAGATTAACTCTAATCATTAATAATATAGACCTATTTAAGTGTTTCCTCAAAAACAAGTCAAAATAGGCAAGTTGCGCTAATCCTAGAATTTGACGTAACCTTCTCATATATTTTTTACCATCAAGACAATCGATTTACGAGTTGGTCAAAACATGGAAGTTGTAGATTTTTCTATTAGCTTTCCAATGCAAAATGAATCATCTCAATCGAAGTTCGGAATAAAATGTTATGACTAAAATACTAAGACAGTATTGGAGTTCAGCGATACCTCGCTCGAGCGATTAAAATAGCTCGCTCGAGCGAGATCCTTCAAAAATTTCTCTCTCGAGTGATGACTTAAGCTCGCTCGAGCGAGGGCAGGGAATACCTTTTCGAGTATAAGACTTTTAAAGTCAAACTTTTGGTGCATCCTCGCTCGAGGGATTAAAATAGCTCGCGCGAGCGAGCTACAGCGACGCGATTTCGCTCGTTTTCACCCGAATCGAATCTCATACGTCACAAAACAAAAACTCATGACCAATCCAACGATTTTACTCAATAAATTTAATCAAAACGTACCTTTAGTCTAAGGATTCCTTGATTAGAAACAAGTCACGCGAACGGGACTTCGGAGCGAAACCGGCGGGTTTCCTCGACGATTCGCGCCGCAATCGATTCCACGAGTTCACAAAGACAACTCCAACACGTCCCCAATGATCTCAACCTCTCCCAATAGCCAACTACGAATCCAAGGTTGATTCAAGTTCTTTCTAAGGTTCAAGGGTTTTTAACACAAGAGGGTTCTAGAGAAAGAGGTTTTCTAAATCGATCTCCTACGATGATTGAAGAAGAGAGAATGCAATTCCTTCTTATAATAGGATTGCTCAAAAAGTTAAGCACACACACACCTCTTGTGTGTTATACACTTCTAATTTTAAAATTCAAGCCCGGTGTTGAGCGGTCACACCGAGGTCGGTGCACAACTTTCGCACGAGGGTCCAAATGGGCTCTAAATAAGAATCTGTCTGCACAATCATATCTAGATAAAAATCTAAAATAAATGGCGGCGTCGGTCGTCGAGCCAAATACACACACGGGGTTAGTCTAACTCGGGTTCGAAATACGGTCTTTACAATTGTTGTTCAAAAGATGAATTAAAGAGTAGAAATGAAGGAAAAATGAAAGGAGTGAAGGCTGGAAGAAATGCCCGCAAAGGGCTAAAATTCTGACCAAATCGATTAATCGATTTCTGAAATCAATCGATTTTGGTTTGGAAGTTATCTGGGCAGAAGGGCCCCAAACCAAACCGATTGATCGATTTTAAAATTGATCAATCGAATTTGAAAATTTAATCAACCGATTGATAGTCTGAGCACTTCCAGCGACTAAAAAATGTGAGCTGGGGAAATTTGATCGATCGATTTAAGAAATTGATCAATCGATTTTGTCAGTTCGATTAATCGATTTGGGATTAATTAATCGATTTTGGGATTTCGATCGATTTTGGAAATCGATCAATCGATTTAGACATTTTCTATTGGACTTTGAGGTTCCTTGAGGGTCTTATACTTTCTTTATTGCATCTTTCTTGATACTTTGCATATACCATGGTGTACCATAGGTGGTACGAGGGAACGCAAGCATAAGGAGCCGTGTTAGACCTTGATGCTTAGACATTCAGAGATGTGAGGTAGGGAACACCTTGAACATGTATTTTAATTTTTAAAAGCATGTATGTAGAGTGATTCAAATGAATATTTATGCATCAAAATGTGAATCTTTAAATGTGTGTGTGTGACACCAAGTAAATAAATGAAAACGAGACATCCCCAGGGGATGAAAATATGATAAAGGCATCTGTATGATGCGATTGACTTAGACATCCCAGGGATGTATGTGACATTGTAAAGCAAAAGTGAACAAAGATTGATAAGGCCTAATCAATATGAATTAGCACAATTACACGGTGAACAACTATATGTAGCATACATTTGATAGTTTTATTATTTAAGGTTTGAATAGAATACCCCACCGACATGGCAGGATACCCACGACTAACTCAACAGAATATCCGTGATCGGTACGGCGGCTAATCCGTACACCAGTTTGGACATCTCAGGAATGTGTATGAGACTAGAAACCCCATCGCCTATGAGAAAGGGACCTTAGTAGTATTCAAGAATGAAACAGATATGAAAATTTGTCTGTTTAGACAAAAATGGAAGGTATTCCATCGGGCTCCCGACTCTATAGTAAGTTGGGGAATATTTAAATTAAGATTTAAGTAATTAGGCCGAATCAGTAACTAATATCAGTAAGTTGAGAATGAACAAACCCATGTAAAGCAACAGTTGCATCTAGTACATCTTTCAGTTATTTAAAATATCTTATCAGTAATTCCATCAGATAAATCATGCTTTTAAATTATTTTAGAATATATGTGAGAACTTGACTTATATGTTCAATTGTTGTTTCCCTATTGAGCTAGGATGTAGCTCACCCCTTTTAGACTATACGTCGTAGGTCTATTGCTTGCAGCTGTTGAGGCTTCAGGAGACTTAGATCTGGGAGATTCAGATTACGTGCCCGGGGAAGAGTTTGAGCCTCCTCCTGAGGACTTCTTCTAGAGGACCCGTACGTACTTTGAGAGTGAGTTTTGAGAGAATTATGTACAGCTTCGTATGTCAAGCCTTATTTTGAGAAAAATGTAATTAAATGATATATTCTTTTGGCGAACCATCTGGGGTGATCCTACTTATCACTAATGGTTTGGGTCGGTTCTTTCGTTAATGCATTGGCATGAAAGTAGAACTGTCCATTGAGCTTTTGGTTTTAGAATAGCAGATCTTTATTGTATACTTATTGCAGTCCATATGTTTTACTTGATTTGTTGTCGCTTGGTTATACCAATGTTCCGTACATACTTCAGGGGCACGACCTAGAGGATTGTACTGATGGCACGGGTTTCGGGGTATCAAAATTTGGGCTATCATAGTTGGTATTAGAGCTTTTTCATTTAGAAATTTTGATAATTATCATTTTTATCAGAGCATAGGGACTTCTGCTAAGGAAACTTTGGTTTCACGTACAGACAGTGATGTCTTCTAGGGGAAGAGGCCGACCTAGGGGCAGTCATAATAGAAATTTGCATAGCAGAGATGATTTCATCTCATCTACGAATAGAGTACCTATGGGACATAGAGAGGTTCCAAAGGGTAGTGGTCCAGAGAATCGAGATCAGGCAGAAAATCAGGATCAAGATCAGAGGGAATAAGAGAGAATCAGAGAAAGAAATGAGGAGAGAGAAGAGCGTTAGCGGATGATGTACACCATGGAAACCATGGCGGCTGTCATGGCACAACAAGCAACATCCTTGTTGACTCACACTGTCAGTGATTAGCATCAGCCATGTAACATCCTGAAAAATTTCGACCTTTGAACAATATGCCTCGGTGTGCGTGCCCGACTGATCACGTACCCGACATGGTGAAAATAATTAAGTTAGTTGGGCTAAGTCTTAAGTGGAAAAAAAAATAATAATAAAGATTGGTTTAGACTCGCGTGTGGACCTTTGGATGAATTGTATACATCTAGCTATGGCGTATTGGCTTAACACCTAAGTTTAGGTTGGTTATAAATGAAAATAAAGGCAGGAGAATTTATTTTTTTTATAATTTTGGTTCTAGAGAGAGAATAAAAGTTTAGTAATGGTTAAATAACTTATTTGACTAATTGGGCCAACTGTATTGGCTGCTAGTTGGGCCAACTGATTGGGCCGACTATTCGAGCCAACTAGAGGTCCTGATCGGGTGCATGTCTGTTAAGAAACACGTCACCGTTTAGATTTTTCAAACGAGATCATTTTAGGTCCGTTTGAGCTCGTATGAAATTTTTAGGACCGAGTTCATACACCGTGGTGGTGCGTATTGGCTTAACGTCGGGTCCGATTGATAAGTAGTTTGGGTGTACAGGCCCCACACTGAACCAAGGGATCATTTATATAATAGATAATACCTTAACTAGGTACGCCCGTTTCACGCAAAAAACTAGGCCCTTAGATAAGACTAACACCCAAAATGGGTGTATGTGTTTTGCATGAGAGCCGGCCTTTTTAGTTAAAAAAAAAAAAAGAAAAATAAAAAAAAGGGGGCTAGCTTCCTTTTGAAGCCTTAACCGGTTGCAAGAGTTTGATGGTTTGGGTTTTGAAGAGAGAAGGAAGAAAGAGGAAGAATCGCCGGATTCGTATGCTCCAAGCCTTGTGATTGCGTGAAAAAGGTTTTGTGAGATCGTATAAGGGAAGGATCGTTGTCGATTTCGACTTTTGGTTTTGCTTTTGTGGGTTTTGGAGCCATTTGGGGGTTTTAAAACCCTCTTCTTGTGAAGAGATCATGAGTTTGATCCACAAATCATAGCGTGAGTTTGTGTGAAGTGTGTGTGTAAGGATTACCGTCGATTTCGTGGGCTTGGGTGTGATCGTGAAGCTCGGAGATGATCGAGGTGGGTTTGGAAACCCTTTTTATTTAACGAAGAAGACGATCCGATCCACGAGTAGATCGCCGATTTAAAGAGGTAAATAACGTAATTCTTCAATGTATTTTAACTAAATCTAGGTCGATTAGATGTGTGTAAAAGATTAGGATCAAAAGGATTGAATTTTGATGAAAAAAATGGGTTTCAAGGTTCAAACCCGAGAAGTGCTCAGAAACTGCCAAAATCGATTAATCGATTTCGAAACTCGATTAATCGAGTTTTTGACAAGAGAGAAATTCGAGAGGAACTTCACGAAATCGATTAATCGAAGAGAATTTCGATTAATCGATTTTGAAATTCGATTGATCGATTTTGAAAATCGATTAATCGAGTGTGCCTGGGCTTACTGACACTACCGTAGTATTTCAGCCATAACGTTTTGTGTGGAATTTGGATTGACGTGATTCTTGTTGCGTTGGAAAGAAGACAGAAAGCCCTACAACTTTCATGAATTGACCAACTTGTGAATCAATCTTTTTAAAGGTCAAAATTTAGTAATAAGTTAGGTAAATTTCTAATTTTGTCGAGAAACGAAACCGATTAATCGAGTAAAATCGATTAATCGATTTTTGAATTTCGATTAATCGAAATTGGGTCGATTAATCGACTGGTCTCAAATAGTGAAAAAGATTTTTGGCTCTTTGAAAATCGATCAATCGAGATAAAATCGATCAATCGACTTTGGAAAATCGATTAATCGATTTTGAAAATCGATTAGTCGATTTTGTCTGAGTTGCCAGTACTGCTTTGGTATTTTGACCATAACTTTCTACTCCGACCTCCGATTGATGCGATTCTTGAGGCGTTGGAAAGATAACAAAGAGATCGACAACTTGTGTGTTTTTACCAACTTATAAATCTAAATTTTTAAAGGTTAAAATGTAGGAGGAAGGTTACATCAATTTCTATGTTGGCGCGAACTTGCCCATTCCGACTCGATTTTTTTTAAAAACACTTAAATAGTCTTAAGTTATTAGTGATTAGTGTTGATCCTTGATACATCATCATATATTTGTGATGTAGATTGAGGGAGGAAAGCCATCGATAGGACATTGCTTGGCTTTGCGCAGTTTCGAGGTTAAGGTGGGGAAAATTTCATACGCAATTGCATTTTGATTTAATTTCATAGATGCTTGATATGATCGAATGAAAGATGATAAGTTTTGTTTTGAAATGAATTAGTATTTGAAATCTTTGCAATGGAAACTTTAGATCTTTGAACTTAAATATTTGATTGAATATTTTGATTGTTTGAAATGCTCGAAAGCTTTGAATTATCGAATCTTTGACATAGTGGCTGTTTTAAAAATTATTGACGTATCGAATCAAGAAATGATCTTTGTTTTGAACCTTTTATATAGCCTTCGAAAATCATGTAAGGAATTTCAGTCTTGAACATCATATGTGTGTTTTGCAAGTTTTGAATCGAACCCAGAAGTTAAATTTGAAGGAAGCAAATGTGAACTTTGAATTGAATCCAAATCAAATTTGTATATAAATTCAAATCCAAATCGAACCATAAGTTAAGAAAATTTTAAGTGGACCGCTATGGGTGGATTATAAGTGTGTTGTGGACCGCTAAGGGCGGATTATATAACATCGTAGACCGCTATGGGCGGATTATATGTGCATGTGTAGACCGCTATGGGCGGATTATATGACACCTCGTGGGCTGCTAGGGCGGAATCGAACCGGCACGGCGGCTAACCGTGAATCGAACCGGCATGGCGGTTAAACCCATGAATCGAACCGGCACGGCGGGATATCCGTGAATCGAACCGGCACGGTGGCTAACCGTGAATTGAACCGGCATGGCGGTTAAACCCATGAATCGAACCGGCACGGCGGGATATCCGTGAATCGAATCGCAAGACGCCAAGCAACCGTGAATCGAATCGGCTACGCGCTCCGTGAATCGAACCGGCACGGCGGGATATCCGTGAATCGAATTGTGTAAACTATGTGACAATGTGTAAGCTATGCAAGTGAGTGTTTGAATTGAACTGACACGACAGTCTTCGTGAATCGAACCGGCACGGCGGGATATCCGTGAATCGAATTGTGTAAGGGAAGTAAGAAAGTGTGAAACATATAAGTAAGCTAAGTAAGAATGTATAAAATATATGTGTAAGCAAAGTAAGAATATGTAAGACATGTGGGTAAGTCAGGTAAGAATATGTAAGACATGTAAATGGATGTGATTCAAACTCAAGAATCGAAAATAAGAAATATGCTTCGATAAGAGATTAGTCATTTCAATTTTATTAAGAAAATGTCTTTGAAATCGGTTTGGTTTTGATAAGAACACATCTTCGAAATCAGTTTGCCTTTGAAATTAGTTTTGAATTTGGATAAGAAAATGCCTTTGAACTCAGTTTCAATTTTGATAAGAAATGCCTTTGAAATCAGTTTTAGCCTTGATAAGAAAATATTTTGATCTTGTCTTTGAATCTATGCATGTGATGAGATGTATATTGGCATTAGTTTTCTCCATTGAGCTTGGATGTTAGCTCACCCCGACTATACGTCATAGGTGTAGCTTTGAGGAGGGCCAGACTACATACTTGAAGAAAAAGGAGCTTCCGCATAAGGATTTGTACTCTGTTTTGGGATCGTAGATTTAGTGCATCGTGGATCTTGGTAAGTTCGAGGTTGGTACTTCCATGCTATTATACATGCATGGTACACTACTGTTGGTGATGGTTAGTCATCACTGACGTTTGTTTAGTTCAGTACATATTAGATATCATAATTGGAGTTTTGTTCATGATACTTACATATCCTTGCTTTGATTTCCGCATGCATATGGATGTGCCAAGTGTTCTGTATCAGATTGTGATATACGATCTGACGGTCCGGATTTTCTCATTTGGTTTTGGTGTAAAGTAAAAAAAAAAAAAAAAAAAAAAAAAAAAAAAAAAATCTCTCCAAATTTTAGGTTGGGAAAATCTGGGCTGTCACAAGCCACCTACGCCTCCAGTAGGTCCTAACCGCCAGTGACTTTTGCGTTTACTAAGTTTAGGAGGATGCGACCTCCTAGCTTTTCTGGGCAAGCGGAACTGATGGCTGCTGAGAATTGGATGAGCAAGATAGAAAAAGTCTTTAGCGTGCTTACGTGCACAGAGGATGAGAGCGTCCCTTGGGTAGCCTACATGCTAGATGGGGAGGCTAGGCCTTGGTGGAAGTCCGTTTCTAGGACTAGGGATCAAGAGACCCCAGGATTGCCCTGGACGTGGGATGAGTTTGTAGAGGAGTTCAACAAATAGTATTTCCCCGAAGTCGTGAGGAATCAGATGGAGCAACTCTTACGAGGACGGATGACGGTAAGGGAGTATGGAGTGGAGTTCATGAGGCTTGCTCGCTTCGCTCCCAATTATGTAATTACTGAGGTGATGAGAGCAAAGAGGTTTCAACAAGGCTTGAGACCGGACGTTAGAGGGGGGGTGGCACCATTTCAGCTAAAGACCTATAGAAAGGTCATGAATAAAGCTCTCGTGGTTGAGGAAGAAAATAATAATCGATAGCGCCAAAGGGAACAGCAGGGACGAGGGAGTGTAGATCAGAATAGAACAGGAAACTATGAGCCGGTGAACAAAAAGCCGAGATTCATAACACCTAATCAGAGACAACCGTTCCAAGCAGGGTATGGGAGACCGGTGCAACAAACCAACTATCAGAGATTCCCATTACTTGCGTCGGAGAGGCCGATACGTTATGAGAGCCCTGCTGCCACCACTGGAGCTACAGTTACACAGGCCTTTTCACGAGCTACTTCTTCCACACCTAGGGAGACCTGTGCCAAGTGTGGCAAGTCACACAGGACGGCAAATTGCAAACAAGGGACACGAGGACGCTACAAATGTGGCAAGGTGGGCCACATGATTAAAGATTTCCCTGAGGTGACCAAGGATAAGACAACTTCTGCTTCAATGTCATGACCGATACAAACAAGGAAGCCGGTCATACAAGGGAGACGCAGTCACCGCCCAAGAAGTAGGGAACGTGCATGATGTCATCCAAGGTGAGAATTCCTTTTTAAATAAAGAATTTCATTCCTTAAAATTTTAGATGGAGAAGGTGCATTCATTAGAAAAACGTGTAGACTCCTTTTTGCACGACAAAAATTTCTAAATAAAATATGTGCTATATATGTATATGTGTGTGTTATAGGTATGTTACTAGTGTATGAGAAGGGATGCTATGTAGCATGCGAAGCAAGAGTGTTGATAGACCTAGGGTCTACCCACTCCTTTGTTACTCCGAAGTTTGCAAAGAGAATGAAGATCATTCCGGAGACGTTGGATTTTATTCTATCAGTGTCTATTCCGACTAGGGAATTAGTCAACACAGAATTAGTTTGCAAGTCAGTGATAGTTGTCATCGATGATGGAGAAGTCTATGAACTAGACGCAAAATTAATACTGTTAGACATGCAAGGATTCGATATGATCCTTGGCATGGATTGGTTGTCACAACACTGTGCGACCGTAGATTACAAGAACAAGATTGTCATCTTCAGACCTAACACAAGGAGATCATTTCAATTTCGAGGAGAGAGATCGACGCATATGCCACTTATCTCTGCAGTCAGGACCGAGCGCTTGATCTGAAAGGGGTGCAGCGGTTATTTGACATTCTTGAAGGAAGATAAGGAAGAGAAGAATATTATCTCCAAGATAGCAGTGGTCCGAGAGTTTAAAGATATATTTCCGGAGGAATTATCAAGATTACCTCCAGAGAGGGAAGTAGAGTTCGCCATCGACTTAACACCTAGAACGAAGCCTGTTTCAAAAGCACCATACAGAATGGCTCCTGCTGAGTTGAAAGAGTTGAAAGAACAGTTACAAGAGCTCATGGATAAAGGGTTTGTAAGACCGAGCGTGTCTCAATGGGGAGCACCGATCTTGTTCGTAAAGAAAAAGGATGGGTCAATGCGATTGTGCATTGACTATCGCCAATTAAATAAACTCACCATCAAGAACTGATATCCTTTACCTAGGATAGATGACCTATTCGATCAATTGCAAGGAGCAAAATATTTATCTAAGATCAATCTGAGATTTGGATACCATCAATTGAGAGTCAAGGCCGAGGATATTCAAAAGACTGCATTCAGGACACGGTATGGACTCTACGAGTCCTTAGTGATGCCGTTTGGGTTGACGAATGCCTCAGTATCGTTTATGAATTTGATGAATCGGTTGTTTAAACCACACCTGGACTCCTCCATCGTGGTATTCATTGACGATATCTTAATATACTCCAAATCAAAAGCGGAGCATGAAGAACACTTGAGAGTTGCTCTACAAACTTTACGTGAACACCAATTGTACACCAAGCTCAGTAAGTGCGAGTTTTGGTTGGAGGAAGTTAGCATTTTAGGATATGTCGTCTCAAAGTATGGTGTCACGATAGATCCAGCTAAGATCGAAGCAATAGTAAATTAGGAACAACCAAAGACCGTGACTGACGTCCGTAGTTTCCTTAGACTAGCTGGCTATTATCGACGTTTCGTTGAGGGGTTTTCAAAGATATCAGGACCACTCATGAGACTTACACGGAAGGATGCAAGGTTCGAATGGAGTGAAGTGTGCGAGCAGAGTTTTCAAGAACTCAAGAAGAGACTCACTTCAGCTCCAGTATTGGTGATTCCTTCAGGTAGTGGAGGGTTTACAGTATACAGTGATGCATCGTATAATAGTTTAGGCTGCGTGCTCAACCAACACAAAAAGGTGACAGCTTACGGTTCAAGACAGTTGAAAGAGCATGAAAAGAACTATCCGACACATGACCTGGAACTAGCAGCGGTCATATTTGCGTTGAAGATCTGGTGACACTATTTGTACCGACCACAAGAGCCTCAGATACTTATTTACACAGAAAGAGCTAAATATGAGGCAGCGAAGATGGATGGAGTTCCTCAAGGACTACGAGTGTTCTATACAGTACCATCCAGGCAAGGCTAATATAGTTGTCGATGCCTTGAGTCGGAAGGGTTCAGCTTAGTTGGCTAGTTTGATTTTGGGTATGCACCGATGAAAGTTATTTGAAGATCTTACACTATATGATGCAAATATCAAGTCGCAGCTACATGAGCCTTTTTGGCTAACATGTCAGTGAGACTAGTGATATTTGAGCATATCCACGAGCTACAGATGAAAGACCCAGCGCTAACCAAGATTTGTCAAGATGTGATTGAAGGCGTCAAACCTGAGTTCTCAGTGAAAGAAGATGGTTCCTTATTGTTCAAGGGCCGCCTTTACATTCCAGACAATGCCGATATGCGGCAAACTATCCTTGATGAGGCTCACAAGTCAAATTATGCGATCCACCCTGGTAGCATTAAAATGTACCAAGATTTGAGAAAGAATTATTGGTGGAGAGGTTTGAAGCAAGACGTGATTATGTAAGTGTCACAATGCTTGATGTGTCAGCATGTGAAGATCGATCATAGACACCCTACGGGGTTATTGCAGCCTCTACCCATACCAGAGTGGAAGTGGAAATCGATCTTTATGGACTTCATCGTGGGATTACCGCGTACTGCAAAGAGATACAATGCCATTTGGGTAATCGTAGACCGACTGACCAAGACAGTACACTTCTTACCTTACAACACGATGTACACGACGAAAAGACTTGCAGAGTTGTATATGAAAGAGATCGTGCGCTTACACGGGATTCTAAGCAGTATCATTTCCGATCGTGACCCTTTATATACATCAAAGTTCTTGAAAAAATTTCAAGAAGGAATGGGAACGCGACTGGACTTCAATTCAGCTTTCCACTCGCAAACTGATGGGCAAATAGAGCGAGTATGTTTGAATTGCAAGGGTCATGAGATCACCACCTACCGTTGATTGAATTTGCCTACAACAATAGTTTCCAAGCGAGCATTGACATGGCACCGTATGAAGCTCTCTATGGAAGGCGATATAAATCACCCATCAATTGGGAAGAGATCGGTGAGAAATTTATTTTAGGACCCGAGGTACTTGAAGATAATACCACTTATGTTCGTATGATAAAAGCAAAACTTAAAGCAGCTCAGAGCAGGCAGAAAAGCTACGTCAATATCAAGCGAACCAGTGTAGACTATAAAGTGGGTGAACACGTGTTTGTAAAAGTGTCATCGATGAAAGGCGTGATGAGATTCGGAAAGAGAGGGAAGCTGAGTCCCCGCTATCTAGGACCATTTGAAGTTTTAGGTCGAGTTGGGGAAGTTTCTTACCGCATTGGATTGCCACCATTATTTGATCGGGTACATAACATCTTCCACGTATCTATGCTCAGGAAGTATATTAATGACCCACCTGATCATGTGTTGAGCAGTCAACCATTAGAGATGCATGAGGATATGAGCATGATTGAAGAACCGGCAGAGATATTAGATCGAAAGGAACAAGTATTGCACACCAAAGTGATCCCTTTAGTACTTGTTCGATGGAAAAATCATCCGGCCGAAGAAGCTACATGGGAAAGAGAAGCCGACGTGAGAGAGCAATACCCGGACTTGTTTGCGGCAGGTTGAGAGTTCAATTATATCATCGCAAGCATATTGTAAATCTAAACTGATTCTGTAATCAAACGTTGACCATTTGGCCAACCTATTCCATGAAAAGAGTGTGAATCGAAACCGTGCCATGATGCGATGATGAAAGCATGGCTAATGTTCATTATGTCAAGCAATGACTAATAAAGACATGCTTCACAAAGCCAATGACCAACTGGTCAAGAACTACCAAGAAAAAAAAATGAAGGAAAAATAAAGTAGAAATTTTTTGGAAAATCTATCAAAATCGATTAATCGATTTCCAAATCGATTAATTGATTTTGGAAATCGATCAATCGATTTTGGTCGATTAAACGACTGGCACACGCCAGTGAGATGAAAAACCTAGAATTTAATAATAGCAAAATTCGATTAATCGAGCTAAACTCGATTAATCGATTTTAGAAAATCGATTAATCAATTTTGAAATCGATCAATCGATTGCGCGCGGCTCAGGTTAAGTTACAAAATTCGATCAATCGATTTTTAAAATCGATCAATCAATTTTTGCCTATATATAACAGATTTGGGTTTTTTGGTTCCCATTCGAAATCTAGTTTTGGTTTTTCTTTTGGGCGCCATTTTTCCTTTCTCTTCTAGCTACCATAGCAGCTAGGTTTTGGGACTTTTGCGGATCGATTTCGCATCGGAATCCTAGCCTTTTGGATCTAGTGCTTCAGGTAAACCCTAGATCCACAGTTCTTTTCAATTTGAACCATCACAACCCTAGTTTTTTTTTAATTTTTGATTCAAAATACTCCCTAGAATGCGATTGGCCACGAAACAATAGATGTCTAAGCTACCGATTCGGCGTAAGAACGTTGCACCGCCACCACCATCACCATCACCTCCATCATCACCAACTCCTTCATCAGATTCTGAATCTGATTCAACGAGCGCGTCTTCACGCGAGTCGTCACCGATACCCCAACCACCACCCGAAAACTTGCCCCAACCAAATGAGTGGTCGGCGGCAAAGAATTTTGAGGACGAGTATATAATCGATGACGCCTTCTTTACCGATCCCGATGTCGAGGGAGAGACCAAATGGGCTTAAAACTACCTCATGAGTGCAGGCCTCGGTAATCTTTTGAAGCCGCTACACGAGTATTACTACCCTAGACTCGTTCGGATGTTTTACCAAAACCTAAAATAGGGTAGCGTCAATGACACCGTCAAGACCGAGATCGATGATCGTACCTATGTTTTTACCCGACGACATGTCCACCAATCCCTAGAATGTTACCTCAACCATGTACCCGAGACCAACCTTTTTCTCCCATTCGATCAAGAAGTTCCGATTGAGGAGGTTAGGACCAAGATGACCAAAGGGATCTGGGGATCCAGGACATCAATAAGGAGGGTAGACCTTTCCCATTACATGTGGATGCTTGATTCAATAATCAAGTGTAACCTTTACCCAATGCGCCACGATACTGAGAGGGTGAAGTTGGTCCAACAAGCCCTATATGCGGCATATTGCGGATATTGGTTCGACGCCACCAGGATCATCTTTGAGGGAATGATCTACATTAAGGGAAAGATGATGAAAGGGCCTTTGAAACCCAAGGAGCGCATGTCCTATGCCCGACTCATCTCTAGCATGTTGGAGTGCTATTCTAGCGCCCCCGAATATGCCATCTCACCCATCGAGTAGAAGGCCACCAACCATGTGAAGCATTACTCCATCGCTTCGTGGGGCCGCAGCTGCCGTATGCTAAAGAAGACCTTACCAGCTGACGCACCAGCACCTGCTCAGGCTGGCCCGGTACCACCACCACCCCAGGATCCACCAGCTGAGGGAGCACCGTCTCATGGCCCAGTTCCACCCGAGGGGCAGTCTATAGTGCCACCTCCTACTACGTCACAATCACCTCCAGCTACTTCTACACCTACATCATCCTACCGTCGGCGAGCCACTCACCCCGCTCCTACTATCGACGACATGTTGACCCGAATGGAGGCTAACAATCAACAGATGAACTGCCACTTAGATTTCTTGATGTACCACACTATGCGGTATATCTATCCCGCAGATTTCTAGCAGCACCTCGTGGAGGAGCAAACTTGCACACATGACGCTCCTACTGAGGGTGCAACGGACGCCGGTGCATCTAGTTTGGGGCCACAGCAGCCAGGCGAGGGACCGCAGCAGCCAGACGTAGCCGACCGGCCTGGAGAGGAGACCGTGTGAGCTTGAGATCATGACATTTCTTTTTGTTGTGCTAACTTTTAGAGTTTTGTGTATTAACTCCCAAATTGTAATTATTTTGGATTGTAAATTTTGGAAAATGTAAGTAGTATGAAGGGGTATCTCTCAAACTATCTTGCATGGGTGCCATTTTGCTGTTAAATTCTTGTTTATGGCTGTGGGTAATCGCTGTTTAGTAAGTGCACCAAGTTTCTATATGATCAATTATTTTAGCTTGTGTTGTTCCTTTGAATAGTTGAAATTGTAATTAGTTTTCATGCACAATGTGTGGGTTGTTACTATTGAATGGACTTATAATTGTCTGTGTGTGTGGATTCTACCGACATACCTTTGGGTCCATTTTCGAGAATGAAAATTCCCAAGGTGGGGAGAATGTAACATCTCCGAAAATTAAGCATCCAACAGTGACCTCGGGATGCGTGCACGACTGGTCGTAGGTTTGACCAAGTGAAAATCAAATAGTAGACTTTAAAAAAAGGATCTATTAGGTGTGATGTGAATGGGTCCTAAGTATGGAGTTAGGAAATTATTTTAAAGGTCACTTACACCTATCTTGGGTGTATGTGCTTCACACAAAGCAAGAGAGAGAGTTAAGAGGGTATGCTAGGTTAAGAGAATTCATTTCTCTTTGGTTGGTTGGTGAAGAGAGTTAAGAAGAGAGAGAGAGAGAGAGAGAGAGTAAAGAAGTGGAGTAATTGCATGAGAAGTTAATGTGGGTTCAAGATTTAAGAAGGATTCAAGCATTTAATATCGGATTCGATGTATTAGGAACCGTTGAAGCAAAAGCTAGAAGCCCTAGCCTTTGAACCAACCATTCAATCAATCAAGAGATTGATTTGAGGTAAGTTTTGTTGAATTGTAATCTGGATTATGTAAATAAGTTGTGGTGCATTCAATTTTTGTTTAAAAGATAAATTAAAGAGTAGAAATGAAGGAAAAATAAAATGAGTGAATTCTAGAAGAAATGCCCGCAAAGGGCTGAAATTCTAACCACAAATTGATTGATCGATTTCTGAAATCGATCAATCGATTTTGGTCTGGAAGTTATCTAGGCAGAAGGGCCTGAAACCGATTGATCGATTTTGGAAATTCGATCAATCGATTTTAAATCGTTTGATCATCTGAGCACTTCCAGCGACTGGAAAATGTGAGCTGGGGAAAATCAATCTATCGATTTGAGAAATCAATCAATCGATTTTGTAAGTTCGATTAATCGATTTGGGATTGATTAATCAATTTTGGAATTTCAATCAATCGGGTTTAGAAATCGATCAATCGATTTAGAAAGTTTCTGTTGGATTTTGATTTGGACTTTGAGGTTCCTTGAGGGTCTTATACCTTATTTATTACATCTTTCTTGATGCTTTGCATATACCATGGTGTACCATAAGTGGTACGAGGGAACACAAGCATAAGGAGCCATGTTAGACCTTGATGCTTGGACATTCAGAGACGTGAGGTAGGGAATTCCTTGAACATGTATTTTAATTTTTAAAAGCATATATATAGAGTGATTCAAATAAATATTTATGCATCAAAATATGGATCTTCAAATATATGTGTGTGTGACACCAAGTAAATAAATGAAAATGTGATAAAGGCATTTGTATAATGCGATTGACTTAGACATCCCAGGGATGTATGTGACATTGTAAAGAAAAAGTGAACAAAGATTGATAAGGCCTAATTAATATGAATTAGCACAATTACACAATGAATAACTATATCTAGCACACATTTGATACTTTTGTTATTTAAGGTTTGAACAGAATACCCCACCAACGTGGCGGGATACCCACGACTGACTCGGCAGAATATCCGTGACCGGTATGGCGACCAATTCGTACACCAGTTTGGACATCCCAGAGATGTGTATGAGACTAGAAACTCTGTCGCCTATGAGAAAGGGACCTGGGTAGTATTTAAGAATGAAACAGATATGAAAAATTGTCTATTTAGACGACGATGGAGGGTATTCCATTGGGCGCCCGACTCTATAGTAAGTTGGGGAATATTTAACTTAAGATTTAAGTAATTAGGCCAAATCAGTAACTAATATCAGCAAGTTGAGAATGAACAAACCCATGTAAAGCAACAGTTGCATCTAGTACATCTTTAAGTTATTTAAAATGTCTTCTCAGTAATTCTATCAGATAAATCATGCTTTTAAATTATTTTAGAATATATGTGAGAACTTGACTTATATGTTCAATTGTTGTTTCCCTATTGAGCTAGGATGTAGCTCACCCCTTTTAGACTATATGTCGCAGGTCCATTGCTTGCGGCTGTCAAGGCTTCGGGAAACGTAGATCCAGGAGATTCGGATTACGTGCTTGGGGAAGAGTTGGAGCCTCCTCCTGAGGACTTCTTCTAGAGGACCCGTGCGTACTTTGAGAGTGAGTTTTGAGAGCATTCTGTACGGCTTAGTATGTCAAGCCTTATTTTGAAAAAAATATAACTAAATGATATATTCTTTTGGCGAACCATCTGGGGTGATCCTGCTTATCACTGATAGTTCGGGTCGGTTCTTCTGTTCATGCGTTGGCATGGAAGTAGAACTATCCATTGAGCTTTTGGTTTTAGAATAGCAGATCTTTATTATATACTTATTGCAGTCTATATGTTTTACTTGATTTGTTATTGCTTAGTTATACCAATGTTCTGTACGGACTTCAGGGGCACGGCCTAGAGGGTCGTGCTGATGGCACGGGTTTCGGGGTGCCGAAATTCGGGCTATCACGGGTTCGAACTCAGGTATCCTGCTTTTGGAAGCAGGTACCTGGCCAGCTCACCTAACCCCTTGAGGTTATCTACATCCATAGTTGAAACACATTAAATAAATTTTGCATTTACCATACTAGAAGAAAAAGAAATCTTGATCATTAATCTTTAATAATATAACCACAAATATATCATAGTAAATACCAAACTAAAACTTTAAATTGATGCTTTTAAATCTTTAAACCACTGAAAATCTATTTTTTCCCCAACAATAAAGGGTGTTTTATAAAATAATAAAATTAAAAAATTAAAAGTGATAAACAGTAAAGCATATATATATATATATATATATATATATATATATATATATTACAATTAACCGTATAGCAAATATAATAATACCACTCACTTAATACCCAATCCTTTGTGCAGTGCTCGAGAGTCAATCTCGCAGTTCATGAATATTTTTAATCACAAAATCATTGAAAAGTCAAATTGTAATTCAGTGATTTTTATGCTCATGACTAGTGCACTTCCAAAGGCTAGACTATTTTTGTAGAAGATCGATTAGCACTGTCGGTAGTGCTCAAGTTAGACAACTAATTCCAATAATATTTATTTAGTTTCAATTGGCATTAAGTTCTCGACTGAGCGCCGACCTCTTTGGTCACTTGTTGGGATGACTACCTGTGGAACCACCATGTGTTATATGTGATTTCATGCCCATAATCTTATGGTTTATGATGAAAAGATTAGTCTGAAGGACGATCTCCTTCCTCTAAATCAAAGCAGTCAAAGGTCATCTAAATTTAGGTAAATATTTGATTTAGAGAAAATTAGAAATCTATGCCTACCATCAATTAACTTTAGAAAAACATCTAACTTATTTTAGTTTTAGGGAAACAATACTGATAAAATTTTCGAAGCGACAAAGATTTTTAATATTAGCCGTTGAAAAATAAGAATAATAGTGATATTAGTGTGCATGTATACAACAATAGATCATATGATAAATATCATGTTTTGCTCCAATCTTATCCACTAAGGATCTATAGATCATAAACTTTAAATCAGAAGGCCCAGATTGTGTTTTCACATGTCACATGTCCATAAAATACAATGTCTTTCTTTAACTTTGGTGCAAGGGCCACATTTCCGAGTGCAACTTATGGCTCCCAATAAAAAAGTGTATAAGGATTTCACTAATACCAAAAATATATAGCATGAAACTTGCCAATTCTCACAATTGGAGCCTGAATTTTACAAAAATAAAAAAGTGAAAAAAATATATAAGTAAAAAGGCATTGAAGAGAAGAGGCTTGGGCGACGCTCAAGATGACCCATGTGCCCAGTAGCCATATCACATGCCACGTGGCATGGTCAACCCAAAAAAATCTTGTTTTGGGTTGATCAGCCATGGGACTTGTGATTAAAAAATTATTTTTATTTTTATTATTTTTTTGCCCTCCTATTTGGTGGGTCAAAGATAAGATAACACCCTAAAAATTGGAGTATTAATTTTCCTCAATTTTGACCATATTTTTAACGGTAGAAAAATCATAAAAACAAATTTTATTTTTTAAAATAGGATCTAATCAACCTGGCCTAAGTTTTGGTGGCATCCGATCCTCGTAATGGATACTACATGATGGCCAACTGACAGTGGGTGTAGAGATTTCTCTATACCCGAGCTGATAATCCCTGACCTCAATTCAAAAATAGAACTCTAACAGCACATTCGGTTCAATGTATTGCCTATTTAATACGCGTATAATGAAATTAATACCGCCCAATGGTAGGATTTTTTACACCAGGTCGTTTGGTTCACTGTAATCGATGGTTGCATTATACTGTTCATTTTGCAGGTAATATTTAAGTGATATGAACCCTAACCCTCGTAAGGTAAAAAAAAATACAGGAGCTTTTTCCAACGACTATAAAATACCATTTTCTTCTTTGCATTTATTTAAGAAGCGTCCATGCAGAGGCTTTTACTCCTCCATTTTCTTCTACCTTTGAAGGGCTTTTAACAGCCACCTACCCTGCTATTCATGGTTGAAGAACAAATTTCACATCATACAACTATCAGTCATTAATGAAATTACACTCAAACAAAATCCAAAACTAAACATAGATTTACGGATCTGGTTCGAATCGGGACCTGTAAAACACTGATACAGTAGCAGGTGTTTCGGAAATTTTCGAGACCGGAATATCGTTCGCCTTCTGGGAACTGATTGCCGAGCGCCTTCTCGAGCTTCGAACTAGTGGCTCCCATGACCATTCACCTTAGATCGAGAAAAATTCAAGAACGCGAAGAACAAATCTTCTTTTCTTTTCACTTCACGCTATGGAAATGGTTTTCTTTATATATTTCTAGAGAGAGAAAGAGGAATTTTTTAAGGTTTCTTCTTTGGATTTCTAGAGAGACGATTTTTTAGGGTTTTGTCGAAAATTTTTCACTTCCACAGAGCGAGAGGAGAGGAGAGGAAAGAATATAAGGAATTTTACTAAATACTGAAAAAATAGTGTTGGAGCACATCATAGTCGTCCACGTGGAATCAACTGTGTATATGATAATCACATTTGTTATGGATTTAACCATGTGTGGTCTAGCTGAAAAAATATACCTCTTAGATTCTTTTATACCATTGGGTTATGATCTTGTGAATGGATGCTTAGAAAAGTAGGAGTGCTAGAATGAGAATCCGACGGTTGAGATAAATCTGATGGGTTTGATTTTGAGGTAGTGAAATCGGATGGTATTGATTGGTTGGATGGCATATACCCTACCCAAACACTATTGGTGGTAAGATGGAAGAGTAGATTCTCTATACTTTGTTCATCTACAACTAGGTATTTGGTACCCTACCCAAGCACTACTGGTGGTGATCCGGTCAATCTCTCTCCATCACTGACGGTAAGAAATTCATTCATACCTATCACGATGCGGATTCGGTATTCGAAGAATGGAGATGTGAGAAGGAATTTAATCCAGATGAAGACAAGGTAGTTACTTATGCAGAGATTCGTGCATCACAAATGAGAGCAGAGAGAGAAATTGCCCGAGCATTTCGTGAAAGCTTTGCAAATACGCTTTGGGAAGGGCGTCATTCGTGATAGCTCCAGTCCCGGGGTGTGTGTTTAAGATGAAGTTATTATATAATACGATTGATGGGAAATGTCAATTTTCACATGAATTTAAATATATTACACAAGTTGTTCTTTTGGATGTAATGTTAAAAAAATATAAAAAAGTAGATTTTACAAGAAAATTTTGCTCCCAAAAGAACAACCATTTTGCACCCAAATATTATATGTAAAGTAAATTTTACATGTAATCCAGTCATAAAAAAATTACATGTATTCTTTACAATACATGGTACATGTTATAGCGAAACAAACGTGCCCTAAGTCTTCACGTGATCCTCCAACCCCTCCTTCCTCTCCACGTGGTACCTTTGCGGTTTAGGGCTGACTCGGAGATAACGCCTTATGGTGGATCATTGATTCTAGCACCACTATTTTGCTGAATTGCTTCGACTTCAGCAACCACATGAGTGATATTAGGTATCTAACACTAAGGGTACGTTCGTTTGGTGGTAGTAGAAAGAAATCACAGGTAATGTGGAGAAATGAGGGGTAACGGTCAAAATTTTTACACGGCTGAATTGTTCGTTTCAACGTATTCTACTGTGGTAATCCACTGTACATATTGCCTGTAATTTTTAAGGCATACGAGCCCTCAGCTTCGTAATAATTTTTTTTTACCTGCAATTTCAGACGCAGCCAACAACGGCTATATTTATTATGGCTTTCACCTCCCTTCTTAGCCCTCTTCAATAGCCTTTTGGAGTTCTTTGGCGATCTGCAAACTCTAGCATTGGCAAACCCATCTAATCATTTCTTTATCTCTCTTCCTCTCCTACTTCCATGCCTCTGTATAAATAGCAGCGAAGGGGCTTGAGCCAGCTCAAATGACCAAAAAAATATATCAGAAACCCTCATTGTTTTAGTTTTTTTTTTTTGGCCATTTTTTTGGCGGAAATTCATCGTTTTTCTGGTGATTCTGGCCAAATCCACTATGGGAGCTGCAGTTATTTCCAAGCTATGTACTCAGATCTTGATTCCAGTCGCCGCCGTCATCGGAATCGTTTTTTCTCTGATCCAATGGTTTCTCCCCTCCCTCATCAAGCTATCCCCGGCCCGGCAGATTTCTTCTTCGGCGAATAACATGAAGAACGGGTGTATACTTTGATAGATCTCGAGCTCGTTTTGAGTTTTTTCGGTGTTTTGATTTGTAGATCTGATTATTTATTAGTTAGATCTTCTTTCTGTGCAGTGTGAAAAGTTAGGGTTTTGAGCTCATGGATAACTGAGTAAAAAGGGGCTTTTGATTGATTTTGCGACCTTCAGAAATCATATTGGATGCCTATTAAATAAATCAAAATTTTGTTTTTTCTATTTTTTATTTGTTTGTGAATCTTTTTTTATTATTGCTATCTCTCTTTCTATTTCTTTATGTTGTCAATATATTGTTGGGATTCCAGTGTACAGGGAAACTTGTTATGCTAACGTGTAACCTTGTTCTGCTGATGAGGGGATTTATAGGGTTTTGTTAGGAATTCTTTGTAGAATTTGTTGGGTGAAGCTTTCTTGAATTGTATTGGAACAGATGAAAAAGATTGGTTTTCGACCTGACAAGCAATTGGCTTTGGACTTAGTTAGGGGTTATGTAGAAGGAAACATGCTTATTGAAGCTGGGTATCTCTTCAAAGAAGGGGTTCTTTAAGGACTAGGTAGTTTGTCCATATGTGCAGTGGTGATGCCTGTGAAACGGATGCCTCTGATGACTATTGAACTTTTTGGAACACTTCGTGATTCGGGGGTAGTTATTGAAGATCGGGTTTAGGCGTCTCTTATTCGTGGTTGTGGAAAAATAGGTTTGATCAAGGAGGCTGAGAGGATTTATGATGATATTAAGCAATTTTTAAATATAAATGATAGGGAATTGGTGTATGCATCTATAATTTATGTGTATTCAAGGGTCCAGGACCCTCTATTGTTAAATAAAAATTTCTAAGGTACTTTTAGGATTAAGCAGTTGGGCCGATCATACCTGATGAAGTCGGATACTAACAACGATGAAAGGGGTATGTCAATTTTCATAAGAATTTAAATATATTACACAAGTTGTTCTTTTAGCTCTAATGTTAAAAAAACATCAAAAAGTGGATTTTATAAGAAAATTTTACTGCCAAAAGAACAATCATTTTACACTCAAATATTACATGTAAAGTGAATTTTGCAGGTAATCTAGCCATCAAAAAATTACATGCATTCTCTATTTTACAAGGTGTATATTACGAAGAAACAATCGTACCCTAACACTTGTAGTAGTGCTTTAGTCAATGCAAAATAGTCAATACTCCAGAGAACTCTCATCTATTAGACCATCTCAAGGAAGTTGCAAAAATGGGATTCCAAATATGGGATACCCATAAATTCCGTATCCCAAATTTTACGTTTTTAATAAATAAAGAATTTAGTAAATTAAATAAAAAGAAAGGAAATTTAGTAAATTTAATGATAGAAATTATTTATTCAGAAAATGAGATATAAAGAGATACCACTATTCATATCTAATTTAAAATGAGATCTAGAATGACTGTTGGAGTTGATGGGCATCCATATGAGACAAGCCGCACAACGACTAGTTATGTGATCAGTGGGAGATGCTCTTATAGCAGTAGAAACTAGTGGCATTTGTATGCCCAACCTTAGATGAATGGGGCAGGTCAAATATAGGCAAGCTCAACACTTTTGGCACTATAACTTAGGCGGACCTGAAACTTGTCCTAGCCCACATCTATTAGGTGCACAAAAGTCGGCAAAATTAGGCCCAAATTTTCAATTATTAGAGGCATGTCAAGTTGTGTTGGCTCAAAATCTAGGCTTGTCTAATTTGGCATTTTACCCGACCCATTAACCATGTATGTGTAGTATAGAGAACTTTGAAAGGCCCGATATGTATTGGGCTCCCTCCCTATCAGCTTTTTTTTGGGGAAATTTACCGTATTGACCCTGTCATGTATATTTTTTTTGTTAGAGACACTATATTTTCACCTTTACCCAAACCGACAAACTTTTAGTCAAGCTAGTTCCAGCTAGCACAAAAAGTCTCAAATATCCCTTCCTACATTTTTTATTGTTCTATATAATTTAAAATCTTAAAAATTTGCACTTTTTTATATTTACATGATGTGAAGCAGCATTTATGCCGTCTGATTTGACGGCCAAAATATAAAAATCGATGGTATCAAAGATTGATACGAAAAAAAAATGTGATATTACCTCTTAAAAAAAAAGAAAAAAATCGTCTGTTTATACGATGTGAAGCAACATCTATGTCATATGATTTGAAGGTCATAATATAAAAATCGATGGTGTCAAAGATTGATACAAAAAAAAGTCAATATCGTCTCTTTAAAAAAAAATAAAAATTATTTGTTTAAAGAATCGATATCGACTCTTTAATCAGTCGATATCGACTTATTAAAGAATCGATATCGACTCATTAAACAATCGATATCGACTCACTAAAAAGTCGATAACGACTCTTTAAAGAGTCGTTAACGACTACTTTAGAAAAAACAAAAAATTTTTTTTTTTTTTTTTTTAATTAGTCGATAACGACTCATTTTTTTAAGTAGTCAATAACGACTTTTTAAAGAGTCGATATCGATTCTTTAATAAGTCGATATCGATTCTTTAAACATTTTTTTTTTTTTTTAAAGAGGCAATATTGACTTTTTTTTCAGTCAATCTTTGACTCCATCCATCTTTATATTATGACTTTTAAATCATATGACATAGATGGTGCTTTACATTGCGTAAACAGATGATTTTTTTTTTTTTAAAGAGGTAATATCACCTTTTTTCGTATCAATCTAAGCACCATCGATCTGTATATTATGACCTTCAAATCAGACGGCATAGATATTGCCTCATATCGTGTAAATATAAAAATGTATAAATTTTTAAAATTTCAAACTATATAAAACAATAAAAAGTGTAGAAAGGAATATTTTAGACATTTTGTGTTAGTTAGCGCTGACTTAGCTAAAAGCTGGTCGGTTTGAATAAAGGTAAAAACATAGGGTCTCTAACGGAAAAGATGCATGTAAGAGAGTGTCTATAAATTTCTCTTTCTTTTTTTTCACGTATGGGTAATTAGGACTCTTTCCCAGCGTCTTTTGTGAAATGGGACGGGTGTGGCTGTTACCACCTACTAGATATTTTGGATTTGGCTAGATGTACGTGCCAAAATATACCATTTTACTAGCTACCTTATTTTACATGTATGAAACGACTTTTTAGGAAGCAGGACGAAAGTGTGCTGGTGGTACCGAGAGGTAAAAAATGCGTGCTGTAAAAAGCTGACACAACTTTTGGAGTGGGTGTTAGGTTCTCTACCAACTTTGATGGTTATGAACTCCACTCGATAATTCCTTGCGTTCTTATAGTGTACCATTTTAAGATCAGCTGTAAGATCAGGGATAGCTCCCTTTTGGGTTTTCTAGGGTTTGGACTGTGAGAGAGAGAGAGAACAAATATTATTTTATTAATAACAAGGCCTATATGATTCCCGAAATATGGCGGTTGGATGAGGAGTTGCCAAAAGTGGATGGTTGGGTGGCGCCTCTGGACCACATTTGGATCACTATTTTGGTTATTTTAGGGATTATAGTGTCTCTGCTCAAGATGCTCTAAAGCACCAACGAAAACTCTTTAAACCAGTGCTTTGGAAACTAAACCGGACTTCCCTCTAAAGTCCGAACCGTGAGTTGCTTTAAGTTCCGGTTATAGCGGTAGTGCAACCGGTCAACGAACCGTGTTGACGATAGTTCTTTGACCGGTCAATGATGCGGGAATCGTTATACAAATCGTTTTTGGGTGCAGTTCATGGTTCGACCGCTGTTCTATTAAATATAATGTATTTTTTTAAAGGCTCATAACTTATATTTTATAATATTCTATTAGTTTATATATATTCTTATATTAATTTATACTTATTTACACTATATTATTTTATAATATTCCGACTTTCACATGTACAAGTGGTTTAACCGCGTTTTCGACCGGTTGAACCAGTCCAACCGCATAATTTAACCCTGATCATCTTATAGCCCCACGGTTCCTCGAAAACCAATCGATCCGCACGATTTGCAGTTCAACCAGCTGGTTTCACGGTTTGAGGCGGTTTTCATAATAAACTGCAGTTTTTACCATACCAAATTTGTGGTTCAACCCACTCCTTTAAACACATTGACTGCTTGAAAGCAGTGATAGAGACCATTTTCCACCCTGATCTTTCATTTACCATATATTGAGATCATGATCTTGTTATTAGATGACCAATTTTTTAGTCCACGTCGCATAGATGGGAATTTTTTTTCTAAAATGAAGTTTAATACTACAAAAAATAAAACTATTAGCGGCAGTTTTTTGCATCCAAAAAATGCCGCTATTAACAAAAAAAACTATTAAGACTATTAGCGGTAAGAGTATTAATAGCAATTTTTTTTGTTAATAGCAGCAATTTATAGCTGCCACTAATAATATTTTTTTTTTGTAGTGTGAACATGATGTATGCCATTAAATTTTAGGGTGCCTTTTTGGGTATTGCGCCATGCGGAATAAAAAATGACAATAAAAAATTATCTCCATCACTTATTTACATGCAGTCAATGGATTTAAGGGGTTTGGGACATTGTGCGCTTTCAAATTTTATGTTGTTGGCACTAAGAGAGTTATCCAAAAGAAATTTGAATGGTGTCCATATGGCAAAAATTGGGTTCATATAGGAAAATTTATTTTATTTAAGTCGAAAATACAAAAATTAAAAAAGTTTTTGTGCCCATCCAATAGCTGTTATGAACGAACTTTTTGATAAATGATATATATTTTGGACTTTCATTGGAAAAAAGTAGGCAAAAGTGTTTTAGGAACAAGTACTTGGGATGTGGACTTTAATATGAGCCTCTAGTTTCTGTGGCCAGCAGAAGTGGTGAACCTTTGATTTTCTGCTCCGATTTAACTTGTAAAAGCTTAAGAAGTAATCAAAGAAAATTAAAAGTATAAAAAAATATAAAAAGAGAAAGATAAATATTTATTTTCCTAAATTAATATAAATATAATATTCACTATCCCCGACAACGGCGCCAAAAACTTGATCGCTGATTACTTATGTATGTATCTAATTAAGTCTTAACATGTTGCAAGCGCACAATAAAAATTATAATACTATCATAGGATCGTTCTCACAAGAATATATATATATATATATATATATATATATATATATATATATATATATATATATATATATATATATATCAATCTTCTGAAAACTTATATTTATCTTTTAAGATCCTAAATTGCTTGAGAAATATGAATAAAGAATAATTTCTTAAATTAAATTGCAGAAAATAAATCATAAATCATTCTTCTTCAAATTGTGGTCGTCAATCACAATCTTTAGATATCGGATGTTTACAAATTTAAAATACCATTACACCGTATTGCAGTTTTCTAGAATTTGGGCGTTAATCAAATAACTAAAATCCTTCAACACAGATTTAATCTAATCTTTAATCCACCAGAAATTTGGGTGTCAATCAAATTCTAGAAAATAAAATCATTACACTAATCTGTACACCTTAACCTGAGTTATCAATTCAAAGTAAAATTTGAAGATGTTTACAAAATAGGAAATTACAATAAAATAAATATAAACTAGAAAGCAATAAAAATTATATCTTTCACCCCTCACCCGCAGTCGTCAATTGCTTATGAGAAACTAAAGATATGTACTCTAATCTTTCAGCTCTCAATCTCATTGTCAATTATAATCGAGGAACCTTGGATATCTAAATTAAACTACTCTAACGATCGGAAGAATATGGATTGTTCTCCTTTATTTCAGCAACAGAGTCCTTTAAAAATCTTCTTTGTCAATCTTCTCAGATCCGTGATTGGCCAGACTTCTAAGTCAAGAATTCTTCAAATTATACTCATGGTAGTGTAAGTTCTCACGTAATCAATAACAGCAATAAGCTTTCATTTTATAAAATCATAAATCACGATTTTCTAGCTTTTACTCTCGGGATGATTCTCTATTTACGATTGATCGTCTTCTGTTGTATCGTACTTCATTCTTGAACGATTTTCTTCTGAAATATCGTAAATTATGATTTTCTACTTTCTTTGTAGTGATAGCGCTCCGCAAAATCGTAAAGTATGATTTTCCATCTCTCAATAGGCGATGATTTATCTTTTTTTATTCAATCATCTTTTTTATTATTTTATGAGTTCATTTTGACAAATATTATTACTTTGGTTCTCTTTTGTTATTTTAATATCTGCACATCAGTAACTTATTAGTAGCAAACTAAAGTCTAGCATTACTAAATTAAGGGTGGTAAAATGATATATTATGTGACTGATCACTGAGCTCCTCTAGTATGACACTATAGAGTTCCTCCATACCTTTTGGATACGGGATCACGCTAAAGTCTTCATCTCTGACATTAAAGGAAGCAATACGATTAATGGGTGGGTTGAGCTGCTTTTGCTTGTGAATTAGACTATATATAAAGCCATTTAAGCAAAAGTATGGCTAAGTTTCATAAGTGGATAAAGAACATTCCCAATGGACCTCCATGACTTGGAACCCAAAGTGAAGACTTGACACCCGAAACTAGGGATATCCAACTTGTCCATTTTTTGAATATAGAGCCAAACCACTTTATATTCCTTTGTTGGTGGATGAAATCCAAATAAGCAGAAATTACAATGACAATGATCACCTCTTCCAAGTGCATTTGCAATGAAAACAAACAAACCCTATAAGTAGGTCTTTAACACATTGAATTGACCTGAAACTTGACTCACTGACGCGTTCTTTATCAGGTTGGACACATAAACTTGACCTATTAGGTCTGATTGTGTCGGCCAGAGGATCTAAAACAGTATGTCAATATAAAATTAAGGGGGAGAAGGGGCTTTTGGATTTGGTTGGACTAGGTTGAGTCAAATTTTAGGTCAGATGAGAGCTATATCCTTGACCTATTGTATTGGGTCCGGAATATGCCCTTCAACTATTGGCAGTAAAAACTTTTACCTTCATGCTATTCAACCGATTGACAACCGTATCAATGAGATAAGAGGATCTTTCAAATATAGAGTTGGTAGTTATGCATTCAACCAAAGTGCAATATCTATTGATATTACCTTGCCTCTCGGTTCACTTTGAGAGGCAAGGTATTGAAGAAAAGCTTGGGGATCGAAGCATCCGATTGAAGCAGTTTTGTATTGAAATCGTTAGTATATTCCAGCAGATCTCTTCTCTGTTCTTGAAGGACTACGTCCTTTTTTATATAGCATGTTGACTGTGAAAGATCGTGTTAAATCTTGATTGAGAGTGCACTAGAGAGAAGAGAGTGTGTGCATTGTAAACGTTCATAAATAGTGCATATGCTCCGTGAACGTAGCCATAGATTGGGTGAACCACATAAATATCTTTGTGTTATGTGTGATTGCTTTTGCGTCTTTTTTCGTTTGTCATATTCATCGCGATAGGGAGTTCGATAGTGTGGGTTAAATTCCTAACAGATTGTCTATGACAATCCTTAACATGGTACAAGATAAGGATAAAGGATCACAAATCATAATTTCTATTTTATTAAAGAAAGTTGATTTTAACAACCTCTTAAGAAATATCATTAATTATTACTCTTAAATTTAGAATAAAAATATGAAGTTTTAAATCTATTTTTCTCAAGTCAAAGGTGTTTGTCACTGTGTACTTTGTGGATATTAATTGTTGTTTGACTTTGATAATGGGCTCTAAAAATTATTTGTGTTTGGACATTTTCGCAGAGGCCTGATAATAGTCTGTGAAATAATGTAATTTGAGTGTATTTATTTTTAATTAAATTGTATAATAGACATAGATTACTTATTCTTTTAAGATCGGGTGGTGTAGGGAGCTTTGGGATTTGGTTGAGATTGTCGTGTTTTTACTTATACTTGGATTAGCAGTAAGTAAAGACATAAAAGATCACCTATGAGGTGGAAAGATAGCTCTACATATTGCGGATGCTTGAGAATGTTGTACTTGTACCTACAAATATCGCGTTCATCATAGCATATCTTCATTGATTTGTTACAATTTTTTATATAATTTTGGTATTCACTCCTATTATTATTCAATGATATTTTGGTGGACTCTAAGTAAAATTAATATATTTGGTAGATACTAATTTATTCAGTGTTTATAAATAATTTTTTTTTTTTATTAATTTATTTTACACATGTGTAAGCACGACTACCAGTAGTTATTTATTTATTTATTTTAGTAGGTCGTTGCATGAGCATGTAGTATCCAATCATTGGACTGATTGCCATGCAAAACCCCAAATCGACACCAAAAAGGTAGCATCGTGAATTCTTCGTCCATAATTTTGTAGGAAGTAAAAATTATTGGTCCGTAAATAAGCATGACAATAACTAGTAGAATGCACCTATCAAAAGAAGGGCCGTAGCAATGGAGAGATATTTTTGACATAGAGTACCCAACTCCATATTCATTATTTTCAAATGAAAAGTTATAAACTGTGGGCAATTTTTTACAGATAATTTTCCAGGCATATTGTGTTGCATGTGATGGGCTGCAGTATCACTATCTGTACAGCCATCACATAGCCCCACATAAGCTGCCTGTAAAATTGTCTATCAAAAATTGCCTATGTATAGCACTATCATTTTTAAATCGGGTTTTATGTCCTTGAACTCTTGAAGTGTTGACCTCTTTGAATCAAACTTTGCAAATCATTTTTCGTCCAATATTTGACGTAATAGATCTGGAGATCATTGTCCTCACATCAAGTGACCAATTTTTTTTCCACGGGACACACATCCCAAAAAATAATCCGAAAATTAAGTTCAACGTATGCTATGATCACTTTCATTTGTGGGATGTATGCCATTTTGAAATCAAAGATTGTTTGAGTGAAGACCCTCTACATATTTTGTATTGAAGATTGGACCAAAAAACGATCTCTACCGTTTGATTCAAAGCGATCAACCGTAATCATCCGTTTAAGCACATAAAATTGGAGTTGAGAAGAAGGAATCTTGGGCTGAGAATAAAGGTCCTCTTAACGATTTCAGATAGATTTATTAGGGGGCCTAAAACTTGCACACGAGATATGTACTCGTGGTACATGATTAAAAAGAAAGACTTTATTATTTTTGAATTTTTTATACTTGGAATACCATCGATACCATTTGACTTGAAGACGACTATGATTGAAAGATCATTGAGGCCAAAGACTGGAATGTGAAGCAATATGGAGAACATTTGATTCAATGGTACATTCTGATAAATAAAGACCATGTTTGGTGTCAATATTTTACTTTAAAGATCTTTATGTTAATTATCTTCTTCAAATCATACACCTTCTTTTGTTCCATGTGGCATAGATCCAAAATGGGATAGTCTTTCTCTTTATCGTCATTCATTCAAAAATGGGATAGTTTTTCGTGTGCAAGTTGTAGCCCTTTTGCGAGGAGGTGGTTCTATCGCCATTCATTAAAAAATGTACCTCTGTTTGCCCCCAAACCATCTCTTAAACCACCCACATCCCAGACCTCCCTGAAAATCATTTATTGCATCCCAGACTCCTTGACAATCATTGCTTGCGTCATACCAGATAATGGAGATCATATTTCACCCATATTTTTCGCACAATAGATCTTGAGATCATGTCGCACCTCCCAGACGGTCAATTTTTTATTTCATGTGTCACAGATCCCAAAATATGGCCCTAAACTCACTAATTACAAAGGGTTTATCTTTATTAATATTAAGTAGGATATCCCAATTAATGAACGGTTTATTTTCAGCTATTTTTGCTAGAATTCCAATGACATTATCCACCCGACTAATTTGGTGTGAACGGTATACATTCTCAAGCATTCTTGTGCTACTCGAAAATCTGGCATTCACAACTCCTCAGGAACCTTGTCCTCTTAGCCAATGAATTATCTAGTGTTACTGCAGGTTGCGCCTTTACAAGAGCAAGAGCGAGAGAGAGGATCTATGTTCATCTTTTCTACCATTGTTTGTAAGCTGCAAGCAATCCATCCTGTCAATTGGGGATACAATATAGGAAGGATACAATGCAGTATCCTTCCTTTGTCAGCTTAGGCTGTGCTTGGGATTGCTCTTTGGATACAAAGAGCAGCACTCTGCTCTGATGGTGCAGAGCACTTTACTATAAACCCTAAACTGTTTGGTTGTAGGTTCTCTTAGCACTTTCGGAGAGTAAAGAGATGAATTTGGTTCTCTTTTTAAGTGAGCTGGTCTTTGCCTCTGAAGAGCAATCCCAAATACAACCTTAGTTAGTCTTGGACGCTATTCATAGCCATTCTCCTAATATCCCTAGTTAGCTTGGACTCATTTGGGCGACACTCGAAGCTGCATGTCACCTTTGATCATAAAGGACATGAGAATTTTTTAAGGACAAAAGTGTAATAAAGCACAAAAGACATGGCTATTACTTGGAACGATTTTGAGAATCTTCGAGTGTAATACCTCTATTTTTGTCCATCTTGCAGTTGTTTCGCTTCTCTACGTTATGAGTTAGTGTGTATAATTATGTAAATATATTCATTCAATAAGAGGAAGAGAGGTTTACAACCTTGACTAACCATCCTTTAATAATACCATTTAACCTTCTTCGTGTTTGATTGACTACCCATATGGCTTTTTTAGCAGAGACCGCCCTGCAGTACGAACATTTAAGACTTCTTTTAAACAAATATTCATCATCAATTCAAACATTACCAAGCTAACACTTAATTTCTCTACAACATAAGCATATATATATATATATTTCTGATTTTGAGAGCAACCTTATTTTTTTTATATTCTGACCATGACCAATGTGGAGCTCATGTGTTAGAATAGTCTCACATTGCCTGTGATTTTGGGCTATATATAATCTGGGCACACCTGAAAAATTCTCTAAGTGAGAGAGAGAAAGAGGGAAGAGAGAGAGAGAGAGAGCGAGTCTCACATTATGTATAAAAAATCATGCATATATCCATGCAGCGATGCCCCGATCCTCGTACGACTGACCTTAGATGACGTTGTTAGACCAAATATATATTAGGCAATTTATTTCAATAAAAAATAATATGATGCAAGGGTAGAACATACCTTGTCACCGGAGAGAATGATCCGCAATAGATGATTCCAATATGCCGCTCGCTAGAAGTTGAGGACAATTCTACCTCGCTTCTATCTCCCTCTATATGATAGGCATGATTGCATTGAGTGGAGATGAAGAGGGGACGTTGTCCTCTATTATAGCATGCCCTTGAATCCTAGCCCATCAAGGATTCAAGGGAGAGGTGTATCACTAGAAGATAAGGATTGACTTACCACAAACCAATAAAGTTGAAACCAACTCCTTAAGTTGCATGGAGTGGAATCACATAACAAGGAAATCCCAAAGTCTTTAGTCAATCATGTTTTAATTAAAATAGGAAAATGGTAAAGTTATTGTGTGGGTCACAAATACCCAACAGACGTAACCTCCTTTCTAAGACTTAATCAAACACCAATGTGAGACATTGCTTAATGTGCTTCATGGTATCTATTGAATTGCCTCCAACTAGCCATGGCCATTGCCATTATCCGGCATCGGCAACGACCCTAGCTGCACCATGCCTCGAAAAAGGTCTATAACAACCATGTGGTGGCCTGGATCGACATCCACAAACGCCGTAGTGGATAGCGACAACAGGTCCACCTGCTAGGATCTCTTGTTGCCATGCACCTCGTGCGATCACGAAAGGAGATTTAAGAGTTTGATCTCCACTAAAAAGCTTTAGTAGGTCAAATGTCTTAATCGTGAAGAGAGGTTGGCGGCCCTCTCTACTTGATACTTAAGATTTGTAATTAGGATAGGCTCGTGTTTAATTATGCTGTCAACCGCTTAGCTCTTAGGTCATCTCACCTCATATTAGATATGTATGTGACGTGGAATCATCGAGTGTGTGATTGGGAAAGAAAAATCTCCATCCTTTAGGTCAAAGCAGTAAAATGTCAGTTGAAATTAACAACTACCATCTAAATCCCAGGGCTCTTTAGAAACCAATGCCTACTCAGATAACTGGAGGAAAACATGCCCAATTTTTTAGTTTAACAAAAACAATTCCTACAATTTTTTTTCCATAGTGATTCAATTGAATCGGCTACCCAAAATGTGATTTCAAAAATAAGAAAAAATCAGCTTTTTAAGAGTTGTAATTAGGATAGGCTCTCTACTTGATACTGAAGATTTGTAATTAGGATAGGCTCGTGTTTAATTATGCTTTCAACCGCTTAGCTCTTAGGTCATCTCACCTCATATTAGATATGTATGTGACGTGGAATCATCGAGTGTGTGATTGGGAAAGAAAAATCTCCATCCTTTAGGTCAAAGTAGTAAAATGTCAGCTGAAATTAACAACTACCATCTAAATCCCAGGGCTCTTTAGAAACCAATGCCTACTCAGATAACTGGAGGAAAACATGCCCAATTTGTTAGTTTAACAAAAACAATTCCTACAATTTTTTTTCCATACTGATTCAATTGAATCGGCTACCCAAAATGTGATTTCAAAAATAAGAAAAAATCAGCTTTTTAAGAGTTTTTTTCTCTTTATTTGAGGGGCCAAAGTTACGGTCTCCACCCACCCAATCTGATGCATTGGATTTGAGAATCTTTGACTAATTTTTCAACGATAGATATGCATCACATCATGCCCGAACTTTTTGGGTAGTAGATCATGGTCTTTAAGTTGTTGTGGCATCCGATATCAAATGAGTGACATGTAGTCCATAAATCATTTCAAAAATTCTTATTGTTTCCCTAAAACTAAAATAAGCTAGCATGTTTTCCTAAGGTTAATTGAAAGTAGGCATAGTTTTCTAATTTTATCTAAATCCAGCATCTACCTAAATTTAGTTGAACTTTGACTGCTTTGATTTAGACGATGGAGATCGCCTTTTGGACTAATTTTTTCATCATAAACCGTAAGATTATGGGCTTGAAATCACATATAACACATGGTGGGTCCACAGGGCAGTCATCCCAACAAGTGACCAGGGTACCAAAGAGGTTGGCCTTCGGCTGAGAACTTAATACAAGTCAAACTAAAAAAATATTATTGTTATTAGTTATCTAACTTGAGCACAACTGCCAGTGCTAATCAATCTTCTACCAAAATAATCTAGCTTTTGGAAGTGCACTAGTCACGAGCATAAAAATTAGTGAATTATAATTTGACCTTTTCAATAATTTTGTGGTTAAAAATATTTGTGAATCGCCAGATCGACTCTCGAGCACTGCAGAAAGAGTTGGATAATAGCAATCGCATGAGTTGTATCACACTATTTTTCACATGGTAAAAACTGCATGAATGATATCACACTATTGTGGCAACTCTATAGCTATAACGCACATTTGCCTCTTGGAGTCCGCCTACATATATGCCTTGTTTGTTAACTCGAGTACTAGCGAAAAATCGCTGGAAATTTGAAATTTCCCACAAAAACGTGATTTGCAAGTGTTTGGCGATAAAGTGGGTCTCACTTATTCCGAGAAAATAGATAAAAAAGTCGAAAAAAAAATCACTTTAATTCTGATGAAAAGTTATTTCGTCTACGCTTTTGATAAAAACGAGAGGAAGAGGGGCTCTTGTCTTCTCCTTCGTCGACGCTGAAAGTAGAGCCCCATTGCTCTTCCCCATTTCTCTTCAACTCGCTTTTGCCCATCTCCTTCTCCTTGTCGCCTTCTATGTAGGTTGTCCTCTCTACTGGAAGCTCTCTGCAACTATTCACGACATCCCAGAGAAGAAGCAGACAGTCAAAGAAGGTATTCTTCTTCTTCTTCTTTATTGCTTCTAATCTCCTTCCAATCCTGATCTCCAATGATCTCGTTTTCATTGTTTTAGGGATCATGCAAATTGTTCACGAAGTTCAGAAATCGGTTGGATTGTTTCATGGCGAGTTCAAATCGGGAGTCATCGATGATCCGAGCGGCACCGGAGGGAAGCGGAAGCTCCACGTGGCGAGCAATCGGCGGATTCTTTGGTTCCTGAGCTCTAGATGATCAGGTTTTACATTTTTTGGTTCTTATTTTTTGTATATAGATTTGAGAAACCGACATTGCTATGAGATCAGTGGCGGAGCCAGGATTTTTCTGATGGGGGATCCCTTATAGTCGTAAGATAGTAATAATTTTGTCAGACTCTAAAAAAGAAGTAATTCCCACTAAAAATAATAAATTAGGGCTTTTATTTTTTATTAAAAAATAAAAATTATAGCATACCTTTAACTTCAGTAAAAAATCGATGACAATCAGAGATCTTCGCGTTGGCAGTCGGGAGTGAATGAGATGCTATAGAAAGAGATGAGTGGCAAAGATTTGAGAGAGAGAGAGAGAGAGAGTTGGAGAGAAAGTGAGATGGAGATTGGATAGTAGCGTGAGATTTGTGAACCGAGAGGGGGAGAGAGAAAATTTTGGGAGTAAAATTAGGGAAGAGAGAGAGAGAGAGAGAAAAAAAAATAATAATAATTTGGGAGTCTATTTCTGTTAAAAAATTTTGAGGATAAAAATATAAGTTTTTAAAATATCTTAAGAAGTTTTGAGATTTGAGGGATCCTTATTAAAAGATCTTGCCACTAAAATGATGGAATTTAAGAGACTTTAAAGAAAAAAACTTGTGATGGGTGATGGGGGATCCCGGGACCCCCCATTGAACAACGTGGCTCAGCCACTGTATAAGATAGATCTAGTTGCTTTAGTCTAATTTTGTACTCAACCTTGTTGGGAAAGATCCTTCTGTTTTGTGGTTTAATTTAATAAACATTGTTATTGGTATATGATTTTGCAATTTGCTTATGGGTAGCTCTATGCGCGCAACACGTTCTCTGAAAGCGCCTACATGTTCAACCCCTTAAAAATCGTTGATTGCGTCGGATCTGATGATGGAGATCGTGTTTTATCCCAAACATCCACACAAAGGATCTTGAGATCATTTCGCAACTATCAGACGGTCAGCCTTTGATTCCACATGTCGCAAATCTCCAAATATGCCCTTGTGTCCCATGATCTCAAGATCTGTGATATGTGGTATAAGAAACTGACAGTCTAATATGTGTGACATGATCTCAAGATCCTTTTTGTGGAAGATTTGGGTGAAGCGCGATCTCCATCATTTGATCTCATGCAATCAATGGTTCTTAAGCGGTTCCAACATAGGCGCTTTGAGAGAACGCTTAGGCAGGTTTAGACCTTCTTTCTTTCATAGAAAGAATTAAGGGAAGCTTTACTTGCACACACAAAATTATTAAGGACTATTACTGGTAGCCACATCTGCAGACAATAATGTTATTCCTAGCGGCCTAATCCACCGAAAAATATAGTCAATGCCAGCGGTCCCAAATGGAATAGCTGACGGCAAAAGATTCTTTTCGTAAATTTAAAGAGCATCCACGACGGCATCTTGCCACTAGCAAAGAAAATACGGCCGGTAGTGATTAGAACGATTAGTGACCATTAAGAGAACATTGCCGGCGGATCATAGCTTGATCTATTGGGAAAAATATGTTCGTCGTCGGCAAATGTGATGGTTAGTAGCCGTTAAAAAAATTATTGCCGACGGATCATAGCCGTCGGGAAAAAATACGTTCACCGTTGGCAATAGTATCCCCGACAACAACAACAATTATCCGTCCAATAAACTGAATATATCCAAGAGGGAAACAATTAAGGCCGCCCTGCAGTACGAACATTTAAGACTTCTTTTAAACAAGTATTCGTCATTAATTCAAACATTACTAAGCTAACACTTAATTTCTCTACAACATAAGCATATATATATATATATATATATATATATATATATATATATATATATATATATATATTTCTGATTTTGAGAGCAACCTTATTTTTTTTATATTCTGACCATGACCAATGTGGAGCTCATGTGTTAGAATAGTCTCACATTGCCTGTGATTTTGGGCTATATATAATCTGGGCACACCTGAAAAGTTCTCTAAGTGAGAGAGAGAAAGAGGGAAGAGAGAGAGAGAGAGCGAGTCTCACATTATGTATAAAAAATCATGCATATATCTATGCAGCGATGCCACGATCCTCGTACGACTGACCTTAGATGACGTTGTTAGATCAAATATATATTAGGCAATTTATTTCAATAAAAAATAATATGATGCAAGGGTAGAACATACCTTGTCGCCGGAGAGAATGATCCGCAATAGATTATTCCAATATGCCGCTCGCTAGAAGTTGAGGACAATTCTACCTCGCTTCTATCTCCCTCTATATGATAGGCACGATTACATTGAGTGGAGATGAAGAGGGGACGTTGTCCTCTATTATAGCATGCCCTTGAATCCTAGCCCATCAAGGATTCAAGGGAGAGGTGTATCACTAGAAGATAAGAATTGACTTACCACAAACCAATAAAGTTGAAACCAACTCCTTAAGTTGCGTGGAGTGGAATCACGTAATAAGGAAATCCCAAAGTCTTTAGTCAATCATGTTTTAATTAAAATAAGAAAAGGGTAAAGTTATTGTGTGGGTCACAAATACCCAACAGACGTAACCTCCTTTCTAAGACTTAATCAAACACCAATGTGAGACATTGCTTAATGTGCTTCATGGTATCTATTGAATTGCCTCCAACTAGCCATGGCCATTGCCCTTATCCGGCATCGGCAATGACCCTAGCTGCACAATGCCTCGAAAAAGGTCTATAACAACCATGTGGTGGCCTAGATCGACATCCACAAATGCCGTAGTGGATAGCGTCCACCTTCTAGGATCTCTTGTTGCCATGCACCTCGTGCGATCACGAAAGGAGATTTAAGAGTTTGATCTCCACTAAAAAGCTTTAGTAGGTCAAATGTCTTAATCGTGAAGAGAGGTTAGCCCTCTCTTGATACTTAAGATTTGTAATTAGGATAGGCTCGTGTTTAATTATGCTTTCAACCGCTTAGCTCTTAGGTCATCTCACCTCATATTAGATATGTATGTGACGTGGAATCATCGAGTGTGTGATTGGGAAAGAAAAATCTCCATCTTTTAGGTCAAAGCAGTAAAATGTCAGTTGAAATTAACAACTACCATCTAAATCCCAGGGCTCTTTAGAAACCAATGCCTACTCATATAACTGGAGGAAAACATGCCCAATTTTTTAGTTTAACAAAAACAATTCCTACAATTTTTTTTCCATGGTGATTCAATTGAATCGGCTACCCAAAATGTGATTTCAAAAATAAGAAAAAATCAGCTTTTTAAGAGTTGTAATTAGGATAGGCTCTCTACTTGATACTTAAGATTTGTAATTAGGATAGGCTCATGTTTAATTATGCTTTCAACCGCTTAGCTCTTAGGTCATCTCACCTCATATTAGATATGTATGTGACGTGGAATGATCGAGTGTGTGATTGGGAAAGAAAAATCTCCATCCTTTAGGTCAAAGTAGTAAAATGTCAGCTGAAATTAACAGCTACCATCTAAATCCCAGGGCTCTTTAGAAACCAATGCCTACTCAGATAACTGGAGGAAAACATGCCCAATTTGTTAGTTTAACAAAAACAATTCCTACAATTTTTTTTCCATAGTGATTCAATAGAATCGGCTACCCAAAATGTGATTTCAAAAATAAGAAAAAATCAGCTTTTTAAGAGTTTTTTTCTCTTTATTTGAGGGGCCAAAGTTACGGTCTCCACCCACCCAATCTGATGCATTGGATTTGAGAATCTTTGACTAATTTTTCAACGATAGATATGCATCACATCATGCCCGAACTTTTTGGGTAGTAGATCATGGTCTTTCGGCAAGTTGTTGTGGCATCCGATATCAAATGAGTGACACGTGTAGTCCATAAATCATTTCAAAAAATTTACCGGTATTGTTTCCCTAAAACTAAAATAAGCTAGCATGTTTTCCTAAGGTTAATTGAAAGTAGGCATAGTTTTCTAATTTTATCTAAATCCAACATCTACCTAAATTTAGTTGAACTTTGACTGCTTTGATTTAGACGATGGAGATCGCCTTTTGGACTAATTTTTTCATCATAAACCATAAGATTATGGGCTTGAAATCACATATAACACATGGTGGGTCCACAGGGCAGTCATCCCAACAAGTGACCAAGGTACCAAAGAGGTTGGCCTTCGGCTGAGAACTTAATACAAGTCAAACTAAAAAAATATTATTGTTATTAGTTATCTAACTTGAGCACAACCGCCAGTGCTAATCAATCTTCTACCAAAATAGTCTAGCTTTTGGAAGTGCACTAGTCACGAGCATAAAAATCAGTGAATTATAATTTGACCTTTTCAATAATTTTGTGGTTAAAAATATTTGTGAATCGCCAGATCGACTCCCGAGCACTGCAGAAAGAGTTGGATAATAACAATCGCGTGAGTTGTATCACACTATTTTTCACATGGTAAAAACTGCATGAATGATAACACACTATTGTGGCAACTCTATAGCTATAACACACATTTGCCTCTTGGAGTCCGCCTACATATATGCCTTGTTTGTTAACTCGAGTACTAGCGAAAAATCGCTGGAAATTTGAAATTTCCCACAAAAACGTGATTTGCAAGTATTTGGCAATAAAGTGGGTCTCACTTATTCCGAGAAAATAGATAAAAAAAGTCGAAAAAAAAATCACCTTAATTCTGATGAAAAGTTATTTCGTCTACGCTTTTGATAAAAACGAGAGGAAGAGGGGCTCTTGTCTTCTCCTTCGTCGACGTTGAAAGTAGAGCCCCATTGCTCTTCCCCATTTCTCTTCGACTCGCTTTTGCCCATCTCCTTCTCCTTGTCGCCTTCTATGTAGGTTGTCCTCTCTACTGGAAGCTCTCTGCAACTATTCACGACGTCCCAGAGAAGAAGCAGACAATCAAAGAAGGTATTCTTCTTCTTCTTCTTTACTGCTTCTAATCTCCTTCCAATCCTGATCTCCAATGATCTCGTTTTCATTGTCTTAGGGTTCACGCAAATCGTTCACGAAGTTCAGAAATCGGTTGGATTGTTTCATGGCGAGTTCAAATCGGGAGTCATCGATGATCCGAGCGGCACCGGAGGGAAGCGGAAGCTCCACGTGGCGAGCAATCGGCGGATTCTTTGGTTCCTGAGCTCTAGATGATCAGGTTTTACATTTTTTTGTTCTTATTTTTTGTATATAGATTTGAAAAACCGACATTGCTATGAGATCAGTGGCGGAGCCAGGATTTTTCTGATGGGGGATCCCTTATAGTCGTAAGATAGTAATAATTTTGTCAGACTCTAAAAAAAGAAGTAATTCCCACTAAAAATAATAAATTAGGGCTTTTATTTTTTATTAAAAAATAAAAATTATAGCATACCTTTAACTTCAGTAAAAAATCGATGACAATCAGAGATCTTCGCGTTGGCAATCGGGAGTGAATGAGATGCTATAGAAAGAGATGAGTGGCAAAGATTTGAGAGAGAGAGAGAGAGAGAGAGAGAGAGAGAGTTGGAGAGAAAGCGAGCTGGAGATTGGATAGTAGCGTGAGATTTGTGAACCGAGAGGGAGAGAGAAAATTTTGGGAGTAATATTTGGGAAGAGAGAGAGAGAGAAAGTATTTGGGAGTCTATTTCTGTTAAAAAAATTTGAGGATAAAAATATAAGTTTTTAAAATATCTTAACAATTTTTGAGATTTGAGGGATCCTTATTAAAAGATCTTGTCCTTAAAATGATGAAATTTAAGAGACTTTAAAGAAAAAAAACTTGTGATGGGGGATCCTGGGACCCCCCATTGAACAACGTGGCTCCGCCACTGTATGAGATAGATCTAGTTGCTTTAGTCAAATTTTGTACTCAACCTTGTTGGGAAAGATCCTTCTGTTTTGTGATTTAATTTAATAAACATTGTTATTGGTATATGATTTTGCAATTCGCTTATGGGTAGCTCTATGTGCGCCAACACGTTCTCTGAAAGCGCCCACGTGTGTAACCCCTTAAAAATCGTTGATTGCGTTGGATCTGATGATGGAGATCGTGTTTAATCCCAAACTTCCACACAAAGGATCTTGAGATCATTTCGCACCTATCAGACGGTCAGCCTTTGATTCCACATGTCACAGATCTCCAAATATGCCCTTGTGTCCCATGATCTCAAGATCTGTGATATGTGGTATAAAAAACTGACAGTCTAATATGTGTGACATGATCTCAAGATCCTTTTTGTGGAAGATTTGGGTGAAAAGCGATCTCCATCATTTGATCTGACGCAATCAATGGTTCTTAAGGGGTTCCAACATAGGCACTTTGAGAGAACGCTTAAGTAGGTTTAGACCTTCTTTCTTTCATAGAAAGAATTAAGAAAGGGAAGCTTTACTTGCACACACAAAATTATTAAGGACTATTACCGATAGCCATATCTGCAGACAATAATGTTATTCCTAGCGGCCTAATCCACCGAAAAATATAGTCAATGCCAGCGGTCCCAAATGGAATAGCCGACGGCAAAAGATTCTTTTCGTAAATTTAAAGAGCATCCACGGCGGCATCTTGCCACTGGCAAAGAAAATACGGCCGCTAGTGATTAGAACGATTAGTGACCGTTAAGAGAACATTGCCGGTGGATCATAGCTTGATCTATTGGGAAAAATATGTTCGCCGTCGGCAAATGTGACGGTTAGTGGCCGCTAAAAAAATCATTGCCGACGGATCATAGCTGTCGGGAAAAAATACGTTCGCTATCGGCAATAGTATCCCCGACAACAACAACAACTATCCATCCAATAAACTGAATATATCTAAGAGGGAAACAGTGGCACATCAAATTTTACGGCTTAGTAGCCAAACGGATGGCAAAAAAAGTTTTACAGACCTACAATTTTATTTTAAAAAAAACATCTCATGAGCTTTTTTCTTCACCAACTCATGGGAAGTATGAAAAAAGAAACTTCCTACGAGTTTTGTCAAATAAGGCAATAGGGTATCTCCACTTATTGTTTAGTAGGGATGCAAGTTTGGCATCGAACTGAAAACCGACCCTCCCAAATTGGCCCGAACTGCCCCAAAAATCGACACAAACCGAATTGAATCGAAGTGAAATTGGTTCGATTTTCAGTTTGGGTAGCTAGAAACCGAAAATTGAATAGGTAGGTTGAGTAAACCGACCCCTTAATGGGCAAAAATCGGCCCGAACCTGCCGTACAAATCAAACCTGAACCGAATCGTACCGAATGGAAGTTGAACCGGTGGTGACCGACCGGTCTACACCGATAGGTAATCGGTGTCTACTCGTTGACTGCTTTGAATCCGACGATGAAAATTATTTTTCATTTCAATCTTTTGCATCTTGAGATCATGCTCTTATTGTTTTTTTATTCGGAAATTTATCGGATCGAACCTGCTAGATACACCTTTTCCGCTAGAGAACTTATTTTCACCTTTAACCAAACTGATCAGCTCCAAGGCGAACTAGTTCCAGCTAGCACAAAAAATCAGAAATACCCCTTCTTATACTTTTTTTTTTCGTTCTACATAGTTTAAAATTTTAAATATTTGCACTTTTTTATATTTACGCGATGTGAAACGGGATCTTTGTCGTCTGATTTGAAGGCCACAATATAAGATCGATGGTACCAAAGATAGGCACGAAAAAAGCGATATCGCCTCTTTAAAAAGATAGAAAGAAAAAAAAATTTAAACAGTCGATGCCGACCGACTGTTTAAAGAGGCAATGGCGACTCTTTAAGCGATCGTCGTCTTATTTAAAATCGGTCCCGACTTTGTAACATGATCATCGATCAGCCTAAACAGTCGGGATCGACTATCTAAACAGTCCATAGCGACTGTTTAAAGAGTCACCATCGACTGTTTAAATTTTATTTATTTGTTTATTTTTATTTTTATTTTTTTTAAAGAGGCGATATCGCCTTTTTTTCGTGTTAATCTTTGGCACCATCGATTTTATATTGTGGCCTTAAAATTAGATTTCATAGATTATGTTTCATATCGCATAAATATTAAAAAGTGTAAATATTTAAAATTTTTAACTATGTAGAACGAAAAAAAGGATAAGAAGGGGAATTTCTAACTTTTTGTGTTTCATGAAACTGGCTCGGCTTAGGGTTGGCCCGTTACCTGAAAGGTAAAAATATAGGGTGAAATTGGCTCGGCTTAGAGCTGGTCCGTTACGTGAAAGGGAAAAATATAGGGTGAAACTGGCTCAGCTTAGAGTTAGTCCGTTACGTGAAAGGTAAAAATATAGGGTGAAGCTGGCTCGGCTTAGAGCTGGTCCGTTACGTGAAACCTAAAAATATAGGGTCTCTGACGAAAAAGGTGAATCTGACCGAGTGGATTTGGGAAATTTCACTTTTTTATTTTACATGGACGATTTGGATCTAATGCCAAGTGTATGTAGAGATGGCGTGACCACCGTCCTCTGTCGTAGTGTAATAATACACTGTACTAACCCCTGCTATAAATTGCATCATACTGCCCTACGGCGAGCAACCCTAATTCAAACTCTGCTATTATAGAGAGATGGGCTCTTCTCCTTCTCTTCAAACTTCGCTCTCCTATATAGCCGGCAGCCCTAATTCTTCTCCTCCTCTTCAAACTATGCTCTCCTCCTCTTCAACTCTGCTCTCCTCTTCTCCAAACTCTGCTATTTTACAGAGATGATGGCTCTTCTTCAAACTCGAGAAGAGGCTGAGGGAGAAAGAGGCGGAGACAGCGACACCGCCGATACAGCAGAATGCCCAGGTGAATACAAACCGACCAAGACCAAAAAAATCGATTTCGGTTTTATTTTTTCTTCAAATCGGTACACCTCCGAGAGATCGGGCTGAACCCAAACCAGTTCGGTTTCGGTTTGGAGTTTGTTTGGGGTGTACCGACCCGAACACTGAAAAAATGGGGTCCGGTTCGTTACGGTTTGTTTGGGGTGTACCGAAACGAACACCGAAAAAATCGGGGTTCCGTTCGTTACGGTCTGTTTGGGGTGTACCGAACCGAACACCTAAAAAATGGGGTTCGGTTCGTTACGGTTAATTGTAATATATATATATATATATATATATATATATATATATATATATATATGGGAAAATTTCAGAAAAAATCTCTTAACTTTCACCCGATACCACTAACACACCTAACCCGACCTAACCCGAAGAAATTATAAATTCATGGTAGTTTACGGCAGGGCCTGGTTGATGAACTTATGATTTCCTCGGGTGCTAATTTTACAATATTAATAGTTTTAGTGTGTCTGTGATATCAGGTGAAAGTTGGGTTATTTTAAATTTTTTCCTTCTTAACCCTTTCACATAAATAAAAAAAGCAGGTTAATTTTTATTAGTTGAAACGGACAGAGCATCGATCAATGGTAGCATCCATCAATGAAGTAATGTTTATGCATGGACCGATTTTTCTCAAATTAGTGTTAGGTACTGAATCCGTGCACCAAAGTGTATATCTACATGTCAATTTCTTCTTTCAAATTTTCTCAAATATTTGTGCATTTGTCGAATTTAGACCAGTTCCATGGAAGAAAAATATGATCAATGCATTGTTGACATTGCTTGGGTGAGTTAACTTATTCTAAATCATCCCACTTTACTAGAATGATGAAACAATCAAACCTTATTTCATCTATTTAAAAAGTTATCAAAAAAATAGATGTTTACTGCCTTAAAGATTTAAAAGTATCATTTTAAAGTTATAGTTTGGTATTTACTATTATATATTTGTTGTATTATATATTTGTGATTATATTATTAAAGATTACTGTTCAAGATTTCATTTTTTTTTTTTTAGAGGAAGATTTCATTCTTCTAGTATAGTAAATATAAAATTTATTTAATGTATTTAAACTTTGGATGTATGTAGGTGAATAATCAAGAGTTTTATCTAGAGCTATTCTAAAAGATTACCACGATCTATAAAGGAATCAATGAATTGTTGATGATTGTCTTTTGTGATTCAAAAATACCACAGGACCAAAAGAGATGTGGAGATTTTGTTGACAATTACAAAAGACAACATTAACAATTCATCGATTCTTTTATAGACAAAGGTAATCTCGGTGGCGATGGAGAGAGAGAGCTGAGATAAAAGTGATGGTGGACTGCCCCAGATTGTGATATTCAAGATTGATAGAGAGATTATAGTGTGGTATATATGGATGCTAACCCGAGTAGTAAGTTTCTTTGTTCTAAATGAAATTTATAAGAATACCCAACTTAATTTCACAAACTAATGGCTACTTTATCTTGATATATCATGGCCTACCATCGGACGATGGGATTTGATTCCACATATCATACACACTAAAGAGTGAACATGATCATGATGTACATTCTCACGTTTCGTGGTGTGCCATAGGGAATCACCATCTGATCTGATGGTAGCTCAATGATTTCAAAATCCATTATCTAGAATCAAAATCTCCATCGTCTATTGTTCTTGTTCATGTGAAATCTTGAGTTGAGATAGAATAGTCTTGGGTCGGAAATAAAGTTAGCCAATTGATAAAATATGTATTAAAAAAAATACCCTTTAATTTACAACCAAAGGTTATTCCTTTTCAACTTGAATTTAATGCGCTTAGACTATTGAATGCTTGAATCAGACGATGGAGATTGTTTTACCATCTATCTAGGGCGGTTAACGGGCCAAGTTTTTCTATAGGCTCTTTTTTTTCAAAGATATAATGAGAGCCCGAATCCGGCCCAATAGCTAACCGTCCGGCAGTTTGCTTAGATTTTTAAGAGTTTTTATTTATTTATAAGAGCCTCATTTTATCGGGTTTGTTCAGCTTACACTTTGCAAATATGATCCTGCTTTTATCTGGGCTTAGCCCTTATTAAATGACTTAAAATATTTTGCTCGAACCCGGTCCATTCGGTAGGGCTGGCTGAAACCAAGCCCGTTGACAATCCCTGATTCTACCTCATTCTCTTCGGTGGAGTTTCAATTAGGATTGGATTGGATGAAGAGCGAGTTTTACGATGCTATAATATCTCATTCATTTACGTGCCCTTGCAACCAGATTTCCCTTTAGTTAGGTTATTTTCGTTCTTGTCATCAACTTAACACCAAACCCTAGCTTACCGGAGGAGGAGAATGAACCCATACTGACCTGAATCTTTGAGAAGTTCTAAACCATGTAGCCAATCTAATTCAGTTGGTTCTAAAGAATAGTTTTTCATTCAACTTGTTAGTTTTCTTCCACGATTTGAATAAGAGAAGATACGAAACCCTAAACTCCGTTTCAGCGTTTTGGAGAAGATGAGCAGTAAATCCCTTCTTTGAGCACATATCTCCTTTTGGCGTTTCGGAGAAGATGACCCCCTAAACCCATCGATGCATTGAAGGATAGACAAGGACCTTGTTTGTAATTTTTTCGTTCTTCATGGGTATAAAGGTAAGAGAAATTCATTTATAAGGGGTAATTTAATAAACCCCCTTTAAAAAAGGAAAATGTAATTACTTCTGTTCATCATATTAGTGCGGTCTATCTACACTCCCCAAGATGACCAACTTTTCAATATAATCACATTGCTGAAGAAAATTGAGTCGGGTATCATGACTATAAACCTCTAATACTTTTGCTTTGAGGATCATAGGAAACAAATCCAAAGTCCAAAACTAAGAGAATCTTGCCCTTGTGAATGGTTGTAGGACGGAAAGTAATAGATTTATCCCCTTTATTCTGAAAGTCATCAAAGGATATGCGGTACTCTCTGATCAATTTATAGTTTGTATTGTCTCTTAGAAACCATAAGATGGGAGGTTGAATTTGTCACGTTTAACTATAAGCAAATAAAGAAAAGAACTAACTACATGATCCAGATCCGAGTTGGGGAGATGTTTAAAATAAGACAAATGCAGAAATAATAGCTTTATGTACTTTAGCCTCTGAATTTTAATGGAGAATCAGAGTTCAGCAGCGATTCAATCTTCATCGGCTACCGCCTGGATGTAAGAGAAATAAATCGAATTAAGGAATAGGTTTAGACTTATGGTCTGATCATCACTTAAATGGTCACGGATCATGCCGATAGTCGTGGCCTATTCTTTAGTTGAACATGAACATCATCTTTGTAAATCTGCTAGAATTAGGTTACCAGCTAATTACATGCGGGAGTGATGAATTAAGGAAGTTGCATGCGGATGAGTGAATCTAAAGAAGTCTAATGCACTAAGGTGAACATTGGAACCCTCGACATGACTCCAATGGAGAAGACACAAATTACGACAACCTTTTAAAATCCAAAATTACAATTCTGAGCACGGCTTAGAGAGCCCTCGGACTTTATAGCCTGAGCTTCTCGAAGAGCCCTTAGACTTGATCTTGAATCCGAACTTGGAAGTACAAATCACTCACAATGGCTCTCAAAGGTAAACTACAAGAAGGATTACGGGGGGTTCGGATAAGCTATCTGACCGGAATGAGAAGCAGAGATGAAAACTCTAAAATGGATACCCAAATTGGGCAAATGGTTCGTCTATTTATAGTTTTCCTAAGCCGCTCAAATGTGTATCAACCAATCGAATTGGATAGATCTCAGATCAACCAATAGAGTCGCACGGGATCCGGATCTGTCGCCAAGCTAATCGCTTGATCTGGTTCACCAATCGAGAGCCAAGCATCAATTACATTATGGGTTTGAAATTGCTTGAGCTTCGGAAGTTCCGTGTAATTTAACTTTGGGCTCACATGTGTTGGCATATGCCTTCGGATCTTGATTGGAACCTTCCGGAATGTTCTGGTCTTTGATTGCATTGCATTGCGCGTGTAAAGTTTCTGAAATACCCTTGGACGGCAAATCCCCAGAATGCCATTTCGCAGAGTTCAGGGGCCTTTTCGCAAAGTTCAATGACTTCTGAAGCTCTGTTCGCAAAGGTCAATCTTCTTTTCGAGGAGTGTTTTCTTCTTTTCGCAAAGTTCAAGGTTCTTTGCGAATAGTAGAAGTTCTTTGCGAATTGAACTCTAGGCTCCCATTCTTCTTTGCGAATAGTAGAAGTTCTTTGCGAATTGAACTCTAGGCTCCCATTCTTCTTTGCGAATAGTAGAAGTTCTTTGCGAATTGAACTCTCTCTTGCTTCAGGTCTTTGTCTGCTCTTTTAGACCCTCTTTAGCCATTGCTGAGGCTGTTTCTTCACTCCTTCTTTAAACTTGACATGAGCTGTCAGCTTTTTGATCTTTTTGGGATGCTTTTCGGATTTGGACCTGTCTGATTGGTTAGCTGTAAAATGCACACTAAAGCACTTATTTAGTCTTCTCAAGGGTCTTTCAAGGCTCATGTTTAGGGGTCAAAAATTAAAGAATTAAAGAATGCTAGGTTATATGGATGTTAACTTATGAAAGGGATATCAGCACATTGGGGCTAACACTGGCCTGCAAGATCAGGGCCAATTGTAGCAAGTTTTAAATGTAAGTGAGTAAAAGATCGTCCATAGGGAATTGATTTAAAATTTAAGATAAACCTCCAGATCTGAGCTACCAGATCTGGCCTCTGATCCTATCTACAAAACACATAAGATGGGAGGTTGAATTTGTCACGTTTAACTATAAGCAAATAAAGAAAAGAACTAATTACATGATCCAGATCCGAGTTGGGGAGATGTTTAAAATAAGACAAATGCAGAAATAATAGCTTTATGTACTTTAGCCTCTGAATTTTAATGGAGAATCAGTTCAAGCAGGCGATTCAATCTTCATCTGCTACCAAGACGGATGTAAGAGAAATAAATCGAATTAAGGAATAGGTTTAGACTTATGGTGTGATCATCCCTTAAATGGTCACAGATCGTCACTAGTCTGGCCTATTCTTTAGTTCGCATGAACATCCTGTAAATCGCTAGAATTAGGTTACCAATGAACATTCGGAACCCTCGACATGACTCCAATGGAGAAGACACAAATTACAACCTTTTAAAATCCAAAATTACAATTCTGAGCACGGCTTCTTAGAGAGCCCTCGGACTTCTGATCAGCTTCTCGAGAGCCCTCGGACTTCTGATCTTGAATCCGAACTTGGAAGTACAAATCACTCACAATGGCTCTCAAAGGTAAACTACAAGAAGGGATTACGGGGGTTCGGATAAGCTATCGGCCGGAATGAGGGAAAGCAGAGATGAAAACTCTAAAACTGGATACCCAAATTGGGCAAATGGTTCGTCTATTTATAGTTTTCCCTATGCCAGCACAAATGTGTATCATCCAATCAGAATTGGATAGATCTGTATCAACCAATAGGAGTCGAGCACCGGGATCCGGATCTGCTACGGCCAATCGAACGCTTGATCTGTTCGACCAATCGAGAGCCGAAGCATCAATTACATTATGGGTTTGAAATTCGTTTGAGCTTCGAAGTTCCGCTGAGTAATTTAACTTTAGCGCTCACATGGGTTGGAATATGCCTTCGGATCTTGATTGGAACCTTCCTAATGTTCTGGTCTTTTGATTGCATTGAAGCGTGCAAAGTTTCTGAAATACCCTTCTGGACGAGTCAAATCCCCGAATGCCATTTCGCGAGTTCAGGGCCTTTTCGCAAAGTTCAATGACTTCAAGCTCGTGAAAGTTCAATCTTCTTTTCGAGGAGTGTTTTCTTCTTTTCGCAAAGTTCAAGGTTCTTTGCGAATAGTAGAAGTTCTTTGCGAATTGAACTCTAGGCTCCCATTCTTCTTTGCGAATAGTAGAAGTTCTTTGCGAATTGAACTCTAGGCTCCCATTCTTTCTAATAGTAGAAGTTCTTTGAATTGGACTCTCTCTTGCTTGTGTCTTTGTCTCTGTCTTTTAGACCTCTTTAGCCATTCATTGGTTTCTTCTTCACCTTCTTTAAACTTGACATGAGTCACGACTTTTTGATCTTTTGGGATGCTTTGATTTGGACCTCTCGATTGGTTAGTCAGAAATGCACACTAAAGCACTTATTTAGTCTTCTTAAGTGTCTTTCAAGGCTCATGTTTAGGGGTAAAAAATGGTATTTTTCACTACTTAACACAACAAGTTTTTGGCGCCGCTGCCGGGGAATAGATTTTAAAATTGGTAGACCTAAGTTTTTCTATTTTGTAGATTTGATTTTTATTTTAATTTTTGCTTTAAACCTGCACTTTGCATTCCAAGTGCTTGATTAAATGTCTACAGCAGTTTTGTATAGAAAACTTGTTTTACTGCAGCAGAATTTTTATTTTTCTGAGTTTTTATTCTTTGCCTTCTAGTTATTTGAATAAATGCTGCTGCCACTCTTTTGTCTTTTTGTCAAATTTGGGCAGTAGCCTGAGTTTTTCTTTTTATTTTTGTACGCCATAACGGACACTTAGCTGCCAAACAGAGGGTCCCTCTGAGCTCGACTAGTATGGCACTATAGAGATCCTCCATACCTTTTGGATGCGGGATCATGCTAAAATTTTCATCTCCAACATTAAAAGAAGCGATACAATTAATGGGTGCGTTGAGCTGCTTTTGCTTGTGAATTAGACTATATGTAAAGCGATTCAAGCAAACAGTATGGCTAAGTTTCATAAGTGGATAAGGAACATTCCCAATGGACCTCCATGACTTGGAACCCAAAGCGAAACTAGAGATATCCAACTGTCCATTTCTTGAATATAGAGCCGAACCACTTTATATTCCTTTGTTGGTGGCTGAAATCCAAATAAGCAGAAATTACTATAACAACGATCACCTCTTCCAAGTGCATCTGGAATGAAAACAAACAAATCAACCCTATAAGTAGGTCTTGAACACATTGAATTGACTTGAAAACTTGACTCACTGACACGTTCTTTATGAAGCTGGACGCATAAACTTGACCTATCAGGTTTGATTGTGTCGGCCAAAGGATCTGAAACGGTATGTCAATATAAAATTAAGGAGGAGAAGGGGCTTTTGGATTTGGTTGGGATGGGTTGAGTCAGATTTTAGGTCGGATAAGAGCTATATCCTTGACCTATTGTATTGGGTCTGGAATATGCCCTTCTATCAAATATAGAGTTGATAGTTATGTATTCAACCTGAGTGCAGTATCTATTGATACGCGGGTCACTTTTCTCATGTGTGCCATGCGTTATAATTACCACGTGTTTCGTGTGGTTTGATGCTATGGTTTCAAGATCTAAATTATAAAAGGTTGGTTCGATATCCATTTGTTTGGTAAAAAAACAGTTAAAATGTCATCCAAAATTTTTGATGACATTTGACTGTTAGATCGTATTGTCACATTCTATGTGACAAATCTGAGGTGAATCTCCCATAGGGTGTCTGTGAAGATGGTGTGGATCTGTCTTCCGGACATGATAACAGCATTGGTTGGCACAATTAATCCACAGAAACTCTTTTCTTTTTTTGTATTTTGATTCCTCTAAAAACGTGTTTTAAAGCTAAGTATTTTCGAATTTGAAAATCAGAACATTATCAATTTTTAGAGGTCAGGCATGGCTGGCCAACCATGTGCAAGTTGGTCTCGCAGCCGACTGCTTAATGTTGAGGTCAACCACGAACATCGTTCAAGGTCAACCGTGATCCAATCAAGGTCGATCGCCCAAGTGCCTACAGAATTTTAATATGTACTCTTTCCAAAGTACATTCGATTATCTTTTGATGGTTTTGAATCTACCTTTTAGAGAAAACTTTTAACCTGATTTCTTCAATTATTATACTTCTCACTTTTGGGTTAGCTTATAAATTTCTAGAATTGATCCTTCTTGCCTTTGGAAACATTTAATTCAAATTGATTTGATTTAAACTTAAAATTTCGAAAAGGATCCCATTTTTCGCCATTCGATCCTCATTCAAATTGCCCAAGGATTTGGGTTGTAATTGTTTTGCCCGAATGATTTGTCGTGGATCGTTGTGTGGACATCAACGATTGGAGAGAGTTTCGAGTGATTCATTGGAGTTTCATAGAATTTGCATGCGTAAGTTCAGAATATCATTCGTAATTCTTTGTAAGCTTTTGATTCTTATTGTTTTTGTTTGTTTCAGCTACGGTCCCGTTGAGGTTTCCTAGTTAATGAGTTACCATGTTAAAAATTGTGTGTTCGTGCATTTTTGTGATTGTTTGATTACACTTACTGGAATGATTTTGGATTAGTCGGATAACCCCTTAGGAATTTCAACTTAGATACTAATATTATTTATACTCACAATCTTTTCTACCACATATCCTTAGATTATTTACACTTCCCAAATAACACATTGTGAAGATTATGCATGCTATAGTCAATAGTGGGCCCACGTTATCCAGTGGGGGGTCCCGGGATCCCCCATCGATAAAAAATAAAAAATTGCCTAAAGGACATATTTGATATTTTGTTTGGTTCATAACTTAAATAGTTACTGTAGACACTCAAAATTGGCGAAAGGCCCGATAGAAACTTACTTTGAGAGAGGCTCACCCCCGAGCTTCCGATACCACCCCCCCATACCCTTTGGTACTTTCTCAAACTCTTAGGAACCTTTCGAACCTTTAGAAATTACCCCCGACCTCTTCGAACCTACAGTTAACCCTCCCGGGAAATGGTCAGAGAGTGATGCGCTAGGGCTGATAGGGACCTCTACTGACACTGAATCTTATACCATTGAAAATTAGAGGTTCTCAGCTTTCCAACAAGCTAAGAATCACCTCAATCCAAATTGTACATCAAAAGTTATGGCGATTCGAGTAGTGCCTAGGAGCTGCATTTGGTTAGGGCATACATGGCGCATGTATTACATGCGGCAAGCCATTTTTTTTTCCAAAAATGGCTTGGTGCATCTAATACACACACCAAGTAGAGGTGGGATCCCCTTGGGGCTCTGAACTTCCGGACACTGCAGCTATGCTTGGCGTGTATAATATACACGCCAGGCTTAGCTACAGTAATCATGGGTTTTTGCTCGAAATTCACTTTTGGGGTTTGACTTGTTGATCATCTCAATGTTTAGGATGAGTTTCATTAGGACTGTTGCACCCTTGATTACCCTATTTGCAACCCTTTAGTCATTTGAAACCTCACCCTATCATCTACCATTGAAGCCCATTGCCCACATTTTCAAACTTTCAAAATCCTAGGAAACCTTACATTAGAAGATTACCTAATTGCTAACCCTAATTAGCACTTAAACACCTTCCTAACCTCCCTTTTTCCTATAAATAGAAAGGCACCCCTCCCTTTACAAAGGCTTGAAAAATTTTCCAAGAGAAAAAGATTAATTTCAAAATTCAAAAGCCCCCCTTAGACCCCATCTTCCACAAAAAAAAAACCTTGAGTAAGGAGAGAACCACCCCTAGCCTTCTTCCTCTACCTCTTAGCTATCAAGCCTTAGAGGGTAGAACCATTTTCTAACCATTCAAGCTATCAGAAGCTCGTCAAGTGTACCTGCGCGAAGTTCCACACGCATGCTACAAGGGCTCGAGAGCTCCGGCTCTTCCATCTATTCCTCTACCTTCTTAGCTTTTGCTCTACCCTTGAATTTGTGTCGTTATGTCGTTGAAATCTCGATAGTAGCGGAGGGGCACAAATAGGGTCAAGGTGTCTTAGGGCAAGAGGAAGTGCTTTTTCTTTCTTATTTTTCTAGTTTATTTTGGCCACAAGTAGAGACTGTTTTTAAGCGGGTTGGTCGGGTGCCTAACACCTTTCCGATCGATAACCGAAGCCCCTACCCAAAAGCCTTTGGCATAGACCGGTGAATTAGAGTCACATTTTTGGCACTTCGGTGCTTATAAAATTAATTTAGGTTTCCCGGGACACCAAAAGCTCTGGGTGGCGATTATATATTTTTTCACGAGTGCGCATCGTCGCGACAGGATCGTCAAAAATCTCACAGTTGCACAGATGACGACTCTATTGGGGAGTAGCTAGTAGAGCTTACCCTTTAAATTTGGCCTTTTTCTTTATTTTTACTACCGTTTAGCTGTTTTTTTTGTTTTTGTTATTTTACTCACCCTACGATTCAGTTTTGCTTTTACTTACCCCTACCTTTTTGTCATTTACGTGCCTTAGCCGATTGGCGGGCCTACTTGAGCATCGTCTTTACATTTCCTTTACTTTTCTGTCATTTATATGCCTTAGTCGATTGACAGGCTTACTTGCGCTTTTTTACACACCTTAGTTATTTGGCGGGCCTACGTGAGTATTTACTTTATCGCAATCATATCCTACCAGTGGATGTCGGTCCGTAGAGGCGGCATGGGACCATAACCACCCGTTTTTGGACTTTAAGAAAACTCCTTTAAAATATGAAATTAAAATTAAACCAAGAGGGGGACTTAATTGAATTTTTACGGGGTAGATTTTCATGGGTTGAAAATTCTAGGCAAAGATATAAACGCCCCGATTCTCGGTACTGCAACAGCCCCTAGTGGTGATGATCCGGAAAAGAACCACCTCACCTAATATCTGAGAAGGCACTTGTACCGGTATATCGGGTGGGTAACCTATCCAGTCACGAATCCTAAAACCCTTGGGGGAGAGCGTTAGTAGTCTCGAATCGGCCTTGTATCCTTAGGTTTGGTGAGGAGAGACCCGTTGCAACTAAGAAATTAGTCTTCGGAAGTATCACTTCTCGAAAACTAAACAAATAGACTGAATTCGGGCTTGTTGGTCTGCTGTCAAGATTATTTGACCCCACTGTTTGTGCCTGGCGCATGTAAAACACGTGCCAAGCCACTTCTTTCCAGGTTTGCATTAGCATATATATTACACGCGCCAAGCTTAAAAAATACTAAGTTTTCTTTGGCACATGTAATACACGCGCCAAGCTTTAATTGACCAGATTTGGCCTAGCGCATGTAATACACACGCCAAGCCCAAACTGAGCACTGCAGCCTGAAATCTGATGCCTGTTTCACATCCTCGAATTCCCCGCTTAGTGGTTTAGCACCTCTGATTAGGTCCCGCATTATCCAACACCCAATACGCTCCCGCCGGTCAAAAGAGGGTAACTTCTTATCGACTCGCTTTGGGGGATCGGGTTATTTGCGTTGATTCCCGTGCCTTCAATAGATTAAAGGGTTCCCATTTGATTCTTCCGAAGCGTGTCGGGGTCACGCCGCGAGATTTATTTAGGGTACAAATACCACCCGAAACGGGAAGGGCCCTGGAATCCTTCATCATAAAAATTCACTTACAAAAAATCTTCAAAAAAAAAAAAAAACCAAAAAAGGAAAAACCATTGTGGTGTCGGCACAACAACATCGCCTTACCCTCCATCGTCCTGTAGGGGAAGAAGGGGAAAAGTTTACGGGCCTCATTCTAGGCACCCGTACCCCACCCGCCACCAAGCCATGTCGTGGGCAGTGGATCCAGCATACGGCGATCCTGATTCATCCCATTCCCAATTCATTCCCACACGGAAGAAGCGTTCACATCCATCCCCCCCTCACCCAACCCCCATTTGTCGTCACCGGGCCCATCGGTGCACCCATTTTCCCATCCACCACCACTCAAACATCCAAAGATTTTTATGATTCTTTCGAAGCGCGTCGGGGTCATGCTGCGAGATTTATTTAGGGTACAATTACCACCCGAAACGGGAATTCAAGGGCCATGGAATCCTTCATCATAAAAATCCACTTACAAAAAATCTTCAAAAAAAATATAATAAACAAAAAAAAAATTGAAAAAGGAAAAACCATTGTGGTGTCGGCACAACAACATCGCCTCACCCTCCATCGTCCTGTAGGGGAAGAAGGAGAAAGCTTTACGGGCCTCATCCTAGGCACTTGTACCCCACCCGCCACCAAGCCATGTCGTGGGTAGTGGATCCGGCATACGCCGATCCCGATTTATCCCCGCCGCATTCCCCAACTCATTCCCACACGGAAGAAGTGTTCACATCCATCCCCCCTCACCCAACCCCCATTTACCGTCACTGGGCCCTTCGGTGCACCCATTTTCCCATCCACCACCACTCAAACATCCAAAGTCCTGACACCCCAATCCCCCTCATTTTCTCAAACCATGCCCATTTCCCCCTCTATGACCATTCCAAATCCCTCCCATCCTCCATTCACATCCACCCAAAACCCAACCCGATTCCCTACCTTTACCACCACCTAATTCCCTACCTTGACCACCATACCCCATTTTCTATCTTCCCAATATCTACCTGATCCACCCACATTTACCCATACCACACCCAATTTTTCCCATATCCCCCCATCTATCCAGGTTATGCCCATTTTTACTAGGGCCACACCCAATTTTCCCACCACATTCATCTCATCCACACCCCACCATCCCTTAGATACACCACCTCCATCCAATCCTTCTCCAATGGCTATGATGGATGTTATGTTTCGGCCCTATACAAGTTAGAAGGCCTCCCAAAACATCCCTCCTCATCCTCACCACGTATCTTTTAACCCATTATACACACTCCCAAGTCTCCATGCTTCTTTACCTCAAACCCACCAGGGCCCAATGGCCCAATCCCCCATCATACATACCATTCAAGGCCAGACCCACCAAGGCCCAACGGGTTAGACCCACCAAGGCCTAATGGGCTCAGATCCCCTCTACAAAGGTCCAACAGGTTAGACCCATCAGGGCCCAATGATCCAGATCCACTAAGGCCCAATGGGCCAGACCTATCGGGGCCTAATGGCTCAGACCCACCAAGACCCAATGGCCCACACCCACTAAGGCCCAATAGGCCAGACCTGCCAAGGCTCAATAGGCCAGACCCATCAGGGCCCAATACTCAGACCCACTAGGGCCTAATGGGCCAGATCCACTAAGGCCCAATGGGCTAGACCCACCAGGGTCCAATGGCCCAAACCCAACCTGGCCTAATGGGCCAAACTTCCCAAGGTCTTATAGCCCAAACCCCTCCATATTCCCTAACTTATACCCAAGCCTAGCAAGGCCTAAACTTGGGACCCTCATACCCATACCCTTCACAATTTCCTCTATACCTCCCTCACGCACAAACCTCACACCCAGCCCAAGGCGGGAGCCAGGCATCTATCCTTCAACTCCAATTCACCTATCCCCATGCACCACAAAGCCACCTCCAAGCATTCCCTCAAACACAGTGGCCCCATCAGGGCTTAACTCAAAATCCAAATTCCACTCATCGTATCACTCCACAGAACCTCCCTCACATCCAATGGTCCTATCAGGCACCTATCCAGCCTAGTCAGCACCAACAGGAAAATCTCACCCTCACTACACCATATATAGACCCACAATACGAGGAAGATGAGATCAGGAATAGTTGGGCTTACACAGAGGCATTTGTTAGCATCAATCCTCTACCCATAATCACCACCCCCCAGCACAAAGCAAATCAAGGCCTGCCATTGAAAAAATAGCCCCGCCATCTAAAGAGTCTGAGCAGCTGAAAGAACAACTGGACAAGATCGATAAGCAATTAATAAAGATGGGTGGAACTGAGATCCACACCACAGACATTTCAAATCTATGCCTTTTCTCTGAAGTCCCCTTACCTCCAAAATTTAAAATGTCGGTCTTTGATAAATATAGTGGCACAAGCAATCCCATTGCACATCTCAAGTCCTATTGTGGGGACCTGTGCCAGTATGGAGGAGATGAATGTCTGCTTATAAGTCTTTTAGAAAAGTCTGACGGGCTCAGCTTTGAGATGGTTTACGTCTCTGGAACCATCCATGATAAAAACGTGGAAGGATCTGACTCATTTATTTTAAGAACAGTATGTCTACAACATAGACATTGAATCTCGTAAGTCAGATCTAGCCCGATTAAATCAGAATCCTAACGAGACCTTCAACGATTACCTTGGGCGTTGGAGAGCGCTGACAGCTCAGGTAAGAAATAGAATACCCGACGACGAGCAGATAAAGATGGTTTCAAAAAATACCTTGCTAGTTATCTCAGACTTCCTGCTCTATCAACAACAATCCAACTTTGTTGATTTGGTAAGGAATGCCAATCGTTGTGAGGACGCAATCAGAGAAGGGCGTTTAAGCAAGAATGTATTTGGTGGGGCTAGCGGGGTCAGGAGGTTCTCTGAACAAAGAAATGATAGAAGAACAGAGATAGATGTACAAAATATTGTGAACACACGACCCAACACCGATATAACCCTGTTCTAATTCAAAACCGCACAACCAACTCCAGTTAGAAGTGAGCCGATACAGAGATTCGAAAATGGGTAGGGGGCAGAGATGACTTCAGAGCAGAGAAGGGCCCGTTTTGATCGAGTCTTCACACCTTTAGGGCAATCATTGAATATCTTGTTGCCCTTATTAATAGAAAAAGGATTGGTCATACACTTCAACCACGACCTCCACCAAAACCCATCCCAAGGAACTATGACCCCAACACCCACTGTAACTTCCACCAGTGGGATCAGGCCACCTGATTGATCGTTGTTTTCCTCTGAAACACGCAATACAAGATTTGATCGAGGCTGGGAAAATCATCCCCCCTGCCCCTCCCCAAACCAATTAGCATGCCAAAATACACCAGGTACCATTACCCCCACACCCTCCCGGAGGGGCAGGCCCAAGACCCACTATCAGCATGGTGGCAGAGGGTGATGAGGATTTTGCACCCGTTAGATTACATCGGCGACCGAGGAAATTTTGTGGCACCACTGCAGAGAGATTAGGGAGACAAAAATATTGGGGTGATTGAACCTCTAAATTTGGCTGATTACTTTCCCAACCCCACACCGCAAATAGAACCCTTAGATCTTAGGGCATACTTCCCAGCGTCAGCTCCCGTTAACTACGTCCAAATTAACTCCTATCAACCGTACGTGGCATCCTCCGCCAATTACCCAATGGCTGATTATGTCCCTCATCCACCTCCGACGCCCATTAGTTATCAATGGCCCACCCTTGTCCCATTACCCCTGATACAGTCGTCCACAAATCTCACCAACCGCAGTTGGCCCACTTTTTCCACCTGCCCATCCCTCACTGAAGTTAACCAGGTATTACCCACCCATTCCAATCCTTCAGCACCAATATCCCCAGTACTCACTTTCTCCCTGTTTCAGATCCCAGGACTAACTTACAATCCTCATCAGGTCCCGATCAGTTATGAACAGACATATGTCAATGCCGGCAGTAGCAGGGAAGGGGCAGTTGATTTCGTCACCAGGTCAGGGAAGAACTCCAAGCAACTAGACGCATAGGTACCAACGCCAACCTGACAAGAGGGGAAAAAGGACACCACTGTGGCAAACTCATTTGAGAAGATGAGCCGTGAGCACATACTTGAAACCCAGCTCAGGAGAATGTCGACCCATATCACGGTTTGGGATCTATTAATGGCGTCTCCGCTTCATTTTCAAGCTCTGATGGGGGCATTAAAAAGTGCACACGTCTTACTCCAAGTAAGTCCAGATGAGGTCGGATAGATAATCGGGCAGGTGATGGCTCCCAATGCTATCCTTTTTTCGGATGCTGATTTACCAGAGAAGGGAAATAATCATTCTAAATTCCTCAATATCACTGTAGAAGCTGGAAACGTGGTAGTTCCACTGGTATTAATTGATAATGGATCTGCTTTAAATGTGTGCCCTCTAAGAACAGCTACCAAGATAGGAGTAGATCCTTGTATGCTGAAACCAACAAAAACCAGTGCTAGGGGGTTTGATTACACCAGAAGAGAAATAATCGAAGAAGTCGATCTAGAGCTAGTAATCGGGCCAATGACCTCTATACCTGTCTGAGTGATGGACGTCAAATTCTCTTTCAATCTATTGTTATGACGCCAATGGTTATATGGAGTCGGGGCAATACTGGATGTCCACGCAACATCAGAAGCTTAAATTTGTGTCTGGGCAAAAGATCATCACCATCATGGGTGAGAAAGGCATGAGGAAAAGGAAAAAGGTACCCACAGTATTGAGAACCCCAAAGTACTGGATGTGCTGCATACAACCGAGGACACAGACCTCCACAACTTTGAATACGAGGTATCGGCGGTAGTCCCGGAATCCCCAGAAAGCATCACTCTGAAAACTGTAGCCGGAATGATAGCAGCTGTGGCCATGCTTCAGAAATGGGGTTATCAGAAAGGAAAGGGATTAGGACCTCGATTACATGGCAGGAAAGAACCAGTCAAAGACAAAGGTGGGCAACAGGTTAGATTTGGGTAAGGATATAAACTCACAGAAGAAGTACGAGAGGCCAAGGAGAAAGCCCGAACCGTTGCTACAACAAGAGCCCGGGGAATCAATTTGGAAGAAGAATCCTGTCTTAGGCTTCACATCCGGAACACCTTTGTGAGTGTCGGGATTGTGAAGATTGATCAGAATGGGGCAACACAATTAACCCCACACAAACCTGTATTCCCTGTCCACCCCACCAATCCCCGAATTCTTCCTCCCCATCTAGAAATAGACTTAGCCGCCCTGTCCCTATTTGAGGAAGAGTTTGTCATACCTACACAATCCCCCCTTGTGATAAACCACCACAGGACCTTACTGACGTTTGAAGACAAAATCTCAGACGAATCCATGGTCAACATAATGGAGGCTGACTCCAAAGAATCATATTAGCCACCCCCTCCATCCAAACAGGTAAAGGAGTAGCACCACAGGTACAGAATTGGGCATCTATGCCCCAAACTTTGGAAGCGGCGAGTGGCCTGAAATTTCGACACTCATTTCTAAAAAAAAAAAAACCCATAAAAATGAGACGAGCTCTTGGCAGACAATACCGTGTATGTATAGGGACTTGCTTTGCGCAAGAGCCCATTTTGGAAGAAAACATAGAAAAACTACAAAATTCAAAAATATTGTCTTTCAAAATTCTGAATAAAGTCAAAGAAAACGATGCTTTAATCGAAATCCCCGTCCCACATGAAATCAACCCCTTTCCTGTAAAAATACAAGAAGAGGTGGGAGTTACTAGTCTGGACGAGAAAATCTCTACCGAGGAGCTCCCCAATGAACTCCTTGAGCGGTTTGTCGACTTTGAGTATGGTCCTATCCCTATCGTTGAAGAACAGAGGATGTCAATCTAGGGATCGAGGAGGTTCCTAGAATCACTAAGATAGGAACATCGTTATCTCCCGAGGAAAAAAAAAAGCATGATCAATTTCCTTCGATCATATCAAGACGTCTTCGCATGGTCATATGAGGACATGCCTAGTTTGGATACCGATTTGGTCAAGTATGAGTTGATACTCTACCCTGATATTAGGCCGGTCAAGCAAAAATTGAGGCGACTTTGACTCGAGTGGATGCTGAAAGTAAAAGACGAGGTCATCAAGCAATATGCAGGATTTCTCATGGTTTCCAAATACCCGCAGTGGTTAGCCAATATTGTTCCAGTACTAAAGAAGGATGGGAAGGTTCGCATGTGTATTGACTTCCAAAACCTGAACAAGGCGAGTCCGAATGACGACTTCTCATTACCGCACATCGACATCTTGGTCGACAACACTGTTAAGCACGGGATGCTCTCCTTCATGGACGGATCCTCCAGATACAATCAGATCAGAATGGCGGAAGCTGATCGAGAGAAGACAACATTTATCACCCCCTGGGGAACTTTCTGCCAAGGATCAAAATTTCAGCCGAAATGATCGAAATTTCGGTTCCCACCGAAACGATAATTTGGGACCGAAATTTCGGTTCAAAATTTTGGTTTCGGTCCCCTTTGAAACCGAAACGAAACCCGAAATTTTGATCCTTGCTTTCTGCTACCCAATCATGCCATTCGGGTTGAAAAATGGTGGTGCAACATACCAAAGAATGATGACAACACTCTTCCACGACATGATGCACCGAGAAATTGAGGTGTACGTCGATGACATAATCACCAAGTCACCAGAGCGAAGTGACCATCTGATAAACCTCCAAAAGCTGTTTGAGAGGCTGAGAAAATATAGGTTACGCCTGAATTCTCAGAAATGCGCATTTGGCGCCATGTTAGGAAAGTTGCTAGGATTCATTGTCAGCAGGAGAGGTATCGAGGTTGACCCAGTCAAGGTAAAGGCCATCACAGAAATGCCACCAGCGTCTACCGAAAGAGGTCAGAGGTTTCTTGGGCAGGATACAGTACATCAGTCGGTTCATTGCACAACTCACTCCTATCTGCACATCGATCTTCAAGTTGCTAAGGAAAGATTCTCCCATTGAATGGAACGACCACTGTTAAGTGGCATTCGATAAAATCAACGGCTACCTTCTCAACCCTTCAATATTAGTGCCACCCGAGCCAGGGAGACCACTCTTAATGTATCTCTCTACGACAGAAGTTTCGATGAGATGTGTCTTAGGGCAACATGACGAGATAGGAAGAAGTGAGCAAACTATCTACTATCTAAGTAAGAAGTTCACCGACTACGAGACGAGAAAGCATGCTTGGCTCTTGTGTGGGCCACACAGAGGCTTCGCCACTACTTGTTATCCCAAGCCGTTCTACTCCTAGCACGCATGGATCCATTAAAATATATGTTCGAAAAGCCAGCTCTCACTGACCTAAGTGCATGTTGGTAAATTCTCCTATCTGAATTTGACATCACATACGTCACACAGAAGTCGATCAAGGGGCAGACACTCGTTGATCATCTTGCTGAGAACTTGATTATGAACCTTTAAGAACTGAATTCCCAGACGAGGATATCTTATTCATGACAGAGGATGATACAGTAGAGACAGAGGAGTCCTGGGTTATGCATTTTGACAGAGCGGCAAATACTAAAGGTCAAGGAGTTGACGCTATCCTAATCTCGCCAAAGGGGTCCCACGTACTAGTTTCCATCAAACTCAACTTCTCCTACACTAACAACATGGCCGAGTATGAGGCTTGCGCAGCAGGCCTACAAGCATCACTTGACCTGAACATAACTCACCTCAGGGTGTTTGGTGACTCACAGTTGATCATATGCAAGACAAATGGAGATTGGAAGACGAAGGATGAGAAGTTGATCCCATACCATGAACACCTCGAAGATCTGATAGCATGCTTCGATGATGTTACTTTCTCCTATGTCTTGCGAGCAAGAAATCGGTTTGCCGATGCCTTGACAACAATGGCACCAATGGTGGAAATTTCATATAGTGTGGAGATGAAGCCAATCATGATTGAGCAGAGGAGTGAACCGACCTTCTGCCTCCAAATTGAGGAACCCCCAAGGTTAGATGATGAGCCACCGTAGTTCTCAGATATCAAGAATTTTCGCGAAACTCGGACATTCCTTGAGGGGACATCCAAAGAGGACAAACGGACCATTCAACGTTTAGCGGCAAACTACGTCATTTGCGGCGAGTGTCTCTACAAGCGGTCATATAACAATATCCTACTTCGATGCCTAACTAAAAGCGAGGCAACAAACATCATGAAAGAGATTCACGTGGGAGTATGCGGGGCCCATGTCAATGGGCACATGCTTGCCAAAAAGGTCCTACAGTAAGGGTATTTCTGAACCACCATGGAAGTGCTACAAATGCTAAGAACACTCCAGTCTGATCCACGCTCCGGCTATAGATCTACACAGCATGACCACTCTATGGCCATTTGCACTTGGGGCCTTGATGTCGTCGGGAAAGTCAATCTGAAAGCATCAAACGGACATCAATTTATCTTGGTTGCCATTGAATACTTCACCAAATGGGTAGAGGCAACATCCTATACGAACATCACGACCCAACATGTTGAGAAATTCATAAAAAATAATATTATTTGCCGATTTGGCGTACCCAAGGATATCATCACGGACAATGGCACGAACTTCGCGAACAAGCGCATCAAGGCCTTCTTTGAGCAGTACAAGATCAAACATTATCGCTCATCACCATATCGACCACAAACCAATGGGGCCGTGGAAGCTGTTAACAAAACGATTGTCTGCATCCTTGAGAAGATGGTCGTCACCTATCGAGATTATAGCGAAATGTTATCATTTGCTTTATGGGCTTACAGAACATCGATCCACACCGCTATAAGGGCAACACCGTTCTCCCTTGTATATGGAACTAAGGCCGTCCTGCCGGTAGAGGTTTAAGTACCCTTGCTTCGTATACTCATTGAGTCAGGCCTACCCGAAGCAGAAAGGGAGAGATCCCGCTTTGAGCAGTTGAACCTGCTGGATGAGAAAAGGCTCCTAGCAATGTGTCATACCCAAGTGTACCAGGGGCGAATCACACGCGCTTACAACAAACGTGTTCGCGGTCGAGATTTGAAGGTAGGAGTTACCGTACTCAAGAAAATCTTCCCATCCCTCCACGTTGATCAGAGAGGGAAATTCAAGCCTAACTGGGAAGGACCTTACGTCATCCGAGTGGTTTTCCCGGGATACGCTATCCGCCTCACCACCATAGACGGAGATCACTTTCCTGAGCCCATCAACGCTGGATACATCCGACGATTCTATTGCTAAGTCTCCCACAACAAGGTAAGTATTGATAGGATGGATACGTGACTGTTTAAAGACCTAATAAAAGAGGCCATCATTCCAAAGACAAGCAGCCAAAAAGCATCTTTGAACACTTATACCCTTTGCTACCCAGCTTGAGCCATGAGCCTTTTCTTTCACTACCCCCTCCCCAGAAAAAAGAAGAGGAAGTGTATATAGCAAAAAAAAAATTGAAAAAGAGTTACCATTAAAATCCAAAAAATCAGAAAAGCAAAATCCCAAAAGAGGATAAGCAAAAAGGAACGAAAAAAAATAGAAAAGGAAAAGTAGGGCATGTACAGTCAAACCCCCCGAGGAAGAAGTGTATTATGGCAGCCGGAACCCAATCAAGGAAACCTTTTTGAAAACCCATAATACTTTCAAAATTCCTAACCTATCCCATGGCCATGATACATTCCAAGAAAAAGCCCTCTTTAAGGTCTCTAAGCAGTCATACTATCCATTGAGTCAACGCATGCCAAGCGGAGAGACAACAAAAGAATTCCATCCAGCCGGCTATGACGGAATAGACGTCCATGTGGTGGCCTTTGATAAGATAAAAGAAAATAAAATAAAAATATACAAGCTCAAAGAAAAGAGGACGTGGTGAAACCCGAAAGGGTGCCATGAGTAAAAATAGCGAGCTTGTGCGGAGCAGGTGAAAACCTGAAAAGGCGCCTGAGGTAAAAATACAAATCATGGATGTAGTGAAAACCCGAGAAGGCGCTACGGGTAAAAAGAGGGAAACAATGGGCACGACGGAAACCCACCTTGGGCGTTGTGAGTAAGAAAGTTGAAAATGAGAAATAAAAAAGAAAATAAATAAGATCCCCTCGGTTCCCCTCCCGCATTACCCGATTCTCGATGAGGCCGCTCATGTTAGCTCAAATTCGGGTCCCGACCAAGAATGTTTTCATAACTACACCGTCAAACGTATGACCCAGGGTAAGGAGAAAAAGGTCGATTCGATCCAAAGGAATAAATGTTTTGGCCTTGGTAAAAATTGCTGAATTTCACTCAGGTCCAACCATGAAAGGGGGTTCGACCATGCTCCAAAAGGGACCCGTAGCTCCCCGATAATTAAGACTTCAAGCCAAAAAAAAAAAAAAAGAGGGCAAGGAGATCATTTTTGTCAGAGATTACAGATTTCCCTTCCCCATTTTCACACCCACACTGTCTGCACCACCACAGGGCAAAGAGACCATTTTTACAAAAGGTAATAGACTTTCTTTTCTATGCCCATACTATACACTTTTCATCTCAAAAGAAGTCCATCAATTAACGAAATGAGAAATAACACTGTTTTGTAAGATAATAAATTTTTCTTTCTCATGTACAAACCTGTTTACAGCTGACACCACATCCCAAAAAATAATATGTGAGATGTCTAGCTTCGTTCTTTCTTCCCTTCTTTCTCTTTACAGAAGTGCAAAAACAACAAAAACATAAAAAAAATATGTATATAAAAAAGATGTATCTAATTAGGAGTTTCTTATGCCCCTTTCTATGGTTTTGATCTATGCAAAAAGGTATGTGCAGGGTGGAATCAACGACCTAACTCGTGCTTCAAGGCACAGATCTCTGCACGTAAAGTATCCTCCTATACGTCCTGCTCTGCCATCCAATGGCCATGAAGACTTCTATACCGTTTCCGAGAGACATTAGTAGCACCAAGAGCGTCACTCAAAGCCCTTTTCAGACGAAGGACCCGACACTCAGCTACATCAGCTCTAGCTTCTGCCGCCTCTGCTCTAACTTTTTGTCTCTAAATGATAATGCAGGACACTCTTCTCATCCACCAGCAGCTCAATACGGGATCAAAGCATCGACTACTTCTTTGGCCAAGGCCCCCCCATCATATCACTGCTCTTTGCCTGATTCAAGTGACTAATGACAGACTTCTTAGAAAATAGCCAAGCCTCGTACTCCGGGGAGGACATAATCGAATTTCCCTGCTCTAGATTGCACATGAGCATCGACTAACGCGTCTCCTAGAGAGCAGCTATCCTATCTCTGTCCCCAGAGGACCCTCGAGAAAAGATTAAATCACATAGAGAAGGTTTTGCCGCACAGGGCACCTGCTATGAACAACCAAACTGGCGCAGCACCCGAAATGGGAAGTAATAAGTGCTGCCGGTCAAACCAAGGAGAGTGATGCCCTCGTAATCTTTGGAGCGGACCACCGGGAAGGTCCGATCTAACCAAGGAAGCCTCCACACCTACTCGGCTTCGGCCAGCCAAAGCTTCAAACCCTGCATGTCTCCCAGTGGAAGCATATGACATCTGCCCAAAAAGCAGCAGGTCACCTCACCATGGGCAATATAAAAATGAGGCACGGGTCCCAAAACGGCAAGGTGCTCCCCTAGCCAAACTTGAAACAGAAGCGGGCATCCCCTAAGGCACACCATCTTGCCCAAGGCAAAAGCGTCGAGGCAACGATAAAGTTCCGCCAGGATCAAATGCATCACAGAGCGGCCTCCCTCTAATTCGGTCAAGACATCGCAGAGTGCAAGCGAGAAACTTTCTCCCCCAGTGAAGAAAAGAACATCAGAGATGAGACCAAGAGCAAAAGCTTTCACGTTATAAACATTTCTAACTGGCAATTTTCGCAGGCTCTTGTCACCAAAAAATTCTCTCAGGAATTTCATCGAACACCTGGTGGGCCCTCCAATGAGACTCTTTTCATAATCAGATTTCTTCAAACCCAAAGTCTTGTGGACGGGCGTAACCAGGCTTCAGCATCACTCTAGCAAGACCTTTGTGCAGCTTCAAATTGACAGGCAAGAGAGTTCTTCAAGTGTGGGAGATAACTCAGTTCCCAAAATGAAAGACATGGGTATCCACTTCCCAAAAGGAGGCTGCCGCGTGAAGGTTCCATAGTGGAGGAATGTCAAGAAAAGACGAGAGGCGGGCCAACCCAAGCTCATTTAAACCTACGAGCTCGCTCTCATTCAAACTCTAACCACTTCTTTAGGAAACTAGGCCCCACGCCCAATGAGAAAAGTATAGCGGTCCCGGGCCCTCCATGAGAGGCGGGGTTGGAAAGTGGGTCCATTGACATACAAAGATGTTCCCAAGGATACAAATTCAATATAGGACAATGGACCCACCCTTGAGAAAGCAAGGAGAAAAGCAGCAACAAAATGTACCAAGCCTAAGTTAAGAGAGAAGGAAAAGAGTGCATTCTCGAGCTTAAAAGGCCCCACTTTCCTCAGGAAGCACTTGGCGTGTATATTATACACGTCAGAGAATTTTTTCCCAGGTTTGGCCTGGCGCATGTATTATACACGCCAAGCCTTTCTTTTCCCAGGATATACCTGGCGTGTGTAATACACACACCAGACCACCAATGCCCTCAACAAAAAGATTTTGTTTGGGGGGGGGGCTTATTCTTGCTGGCCCCCTATCCCAGCCCACTTGCATTTCCTGCCCTTTGCTTAAAAAAAAAGAAGAGCGTGCTAGACCACATATAGGGATACAAATTTCGGTCACATTTAACTTATATACATTTCTCCATGCAGGAAAGGCCCTCACAGATAAGAAAATGATGGCCAAGTGTTAACCGAGGGTATGGCCCCAAGACTTTTTCTTGCTATCAATTGAATCTGCCCTGCAAAAGAGAGCCCATATACCACAATAGAGATGGAGCAGAGAACAATGAGGTAAAGCAATAAACATTCATCCGAAGGAGTAAAACCATAAAAAGAAAAATAATAATATAGCATCACATGGTCCTTTACATATTTTCAAAATTAAAAAAAATAAAAATAAAAAATAAAAAAATAAATATATATATATATATATATGTCCCAAAAGTCTCAAAATTCAAAAATTCAAAAGTAGTGCCTAATCCTTATTAGCACCCTTGGACTTCTTGCGCCTGCGCAAAGAGCTCTGATATGTCCTGACATCTCCCACTCGGGCCCACGCCTGAGAAAGTCGGCTAAGCAGGGAGCGCGACTCCTTTTCACGAGCATGTTGCAGGTCGTGCCTAAAGTCAACAATCATGATCCATCAAAGATAAAAATAGCAAGGCAATGATCGAAACTAGTTAGTATGATACTCACCACTTCCACTTCCCGAAGATTGGCAATATTGCGGTAATACTCTGCTTGGTTTACAGCCGACCCAGAGTCCTACACAAAAAGGAGAGACATCAGCTACAGGAGCCACAGGCGCCAGCACATGCATTTTCCTGAGAAACAAGTATGCAAAAAGAAAAAAAAAACTTGCTTACCCTAGGAACCAATTCAGAAGGGGGGATCTGGATCGCTTCAGCAGATATGCGGGCCTGCTCCTCTACGGTCGTACATAAACCTGAAAGAAAGGCATCATCAAGGTGCCTAAAAGTCCCCTGGACCTCAGTAGTCGAACTACCAGAGGCACCCGTACCAGAGGGGCCTGAGGGACCAGCTCCCGAAGCCTCAGTAGTACCCGCCGCCACCTCATCATCATCATCATCAGAGTCACCTCCCTGGTCGAAGTATGAAAAGGAGCAGAGTTTCAGTCAGTAGAAGCAAAAACTGAATCAGAACCAATGAAAATTTGCTTAACGAAAAGGAGAACCACCTGAAATCGCGGACATCCAAAGGCCAAGAAATTTGCACCAGGTACGAAACGCAGAAGAATGGACCTGTAGGGCAAGGACTCATACCAAGCAGAGAGCTCGAGTTGTATATCAAAAGTTATGGCGAAATGAAGACTGTAGAAAAGTGCAGGACACCAAAACAACTGATGGAAAGAAGAGTTTCAAAGCTTATATAGATATATGCAAGAAATGAGGCCTATACTATTGGAAAGTAGAGGTTTCTTGCTTTCCAACGAGCCAAGAATCGCCTAATTCTGAATTGTACATCAAAAGTTATGGCGAAATGAAGACTGCAGAGAAGTACAGGTAACCGGTTGAAACCGAAACTGGGTCGAGCCCTTGTGGGTTTTCAATTTCCAGCAGTTTGGGCCTATTTTTTTTCAAAAATGGATAAATTCCATATTGGGGGTTTGACTTGTGAACCACCCCAAATTCTGAGGTGGGTTTCTTTTAGGACCCTAGTGCTCTTTTAAGCTTTATATATCACCCTTTTGCCATTCAAGTCACCATCCTTTCAGCTACCAATAAACCCACATCCCTCTTCTCTAAGCTCTAGAAACTCCTAAAAACCTTAGATTGTCTAATATCTAATTTGTAAACCCATTAGTGACTTAACCCATCACTAATCACCCCTCTTTATTTAGGATACCTTTTTCAAAACATAAAGCAAAAACTCTAGAGAAATAGCTCCTCATCTCCAAGCTTTAAACCTTCCAAGCTTTCAAAACCTGGCCTAGATTATTATCATACCATCATTTCATACCTTCCAAGCCTCCAAACATTAGAAGTTAGAACCCTTCTCTAACCCATAGTGTAATCGGAAGCTCACCGGTGTTGCTCTCACGCGAAGCTCCGACAACGGTGCTGTAAGAATCCGAGAGCTCCGGCTCTCCCTCGATTCCTCTACATTCTTTTTGCTTTTCCTTAAGAGGAAGTGCTGCTCACTTTTTCCTTTATATATATATATATATATATATATATATATATATATAACATAGACTTGGCCATAGTAGAGACCGCTTACGAACGGGTCAATCGAGTGCCTAACGCATTCCCGGTTGATAACCGAAGTCCTTACCTAAGAGGCTTTGGCGTTGGCCGGTGATTCAGAGTCATATTTTGCACTTCGGTGCTTATAATATTGATTTTGGGTATCCCGGGACACCAAAAGCTCCGGGTGGCTATTCCATTTTTTTTAGTGAGTGCATCGTCGCAACGGACCCGCAAAGTCCACGGTTGCACAAACACAAAACACTATTTTGGTGGGACATAGAGCTTTAGCAAGTTGTATAATCAATTTAAACGAATAAATTCAAAATTAAATTCTAAAAATGAAAGTCAACTTTGACTGTGATTCCATGATCTATATTTAGGACCAAAAAGTACATTGGTGCTTTTTCGAATGTTGGAGTACGTGGCTGTACCCCAATGTAGTACTTTTCTAGGATGCATATATATATATATATATATATATATATATATATATATATATATATATATATATATATATATATATATGATAATGATCCTCTCACTCGAGTAATAAAATATAATCTCATTACTCTAGCAATTATTGGCTGTATGTCACATCAGGTTGACTTTTTAAGTCACCTGATGTGACAGGCATCTAATAGGAGCTTGAGTCATTGGCTTATGTCCCATGACTCATGACTCAAGTCATATAATAATTTTCCGTATATATATGACACCCAAACATATTTTGGGTGCCACGTGGAGCATGGTATTGCTGTTTAGATAATTTTTTTATAAAAACTTTTAAAACATCACCATGTATTTTTTGAGTCGTAAAATCTATATCATTGAATCGGTCAAATTTTAAATTACAAATTTAAAATTCAGTTTTGAACTAAAGTGTTTTTAAACAAAATTGATCTATACACCTTGTTGAAGCTCCATGTGACGCTAAAACAGCATTGAGTGCCCAAGCGCAGCTCAATGTAAAGTTCGAGTATATATCTATGGTATTCCATTGGACTACCTTCGCCTTTTCCATATATATATATATATATATATATATATATATATATATATCCTCTGAGATGGGGTATAACTCGATACATACGAATTGATATATTTGATATGGCCACTATCTAAAATCATAGTAGAGAAATTGGGAATGTCTAAATAAATATACGAGAAGATTAGAAAAAAGGGGAAATTAGGGTTTCACCTTTAGGTAGAGTCACTAATTCTCGGGTGGCAGCGTTAAGCACATGCACATCCTCCTTGTAGTGGGAGAGGTTTTCGTCATCTTCGTTGTCGTAGATCATATGGAGGAAGATTAAGCCATTGCTAAATAATGATGCTACGCATTTTGGGAATCTCGCAATTCTAGGAAACCTTTTTTAATAAAATCTTCTCAGTTGCCCCATTTTCTCCGTTCACTATTGATATGATAAGTTTACAGGATTCATCTTGTTCGATCTTAAACATTAGATTGGAGGAAGAGCCCTTTTTAATGCGGTGTGAGTGAGCGTCGATGAAATAAGGATCATAGATTAAGGAGGACGAAGCCATTTTTTTTTAAAAGCAAAGATAACACCAAATTCCTGATTTTGAGGATCTGTTAATGGAGATAGATGAAAGACCTAAGGTTGTGTTTGAGAACGTGGATTTGGATTTGGGGATTTCAAATTCAAGTATTTCAAATTTAAGCATTTCAAATTCAGAATTTGAAATATTTGGATTTGCAAATCTCTGGTTTGAATGTTTAAGCATTTGCCTTAAGATTTGACCCAATGATTTATAGATACTTCATTTGGCTATTTTTGTATAAAAAATATTTATATTTTATTGGTTTCCTTCATATATTCTAAGTAAGTACGGATGCAAGTTCGGTGTACTGAACCGAACTGAATTCGATTTTTTCGGTTTTCGGTTTGGTACACCACAAATCGAAACCGAACCAAAATATATCGGTTTCGCTACACCGAATTCCTCCAACACAAACCGTTCCCGAACCGAAACCGAATTTTTCGGTGTTTGATTTGGTTTGGTTCAAATCGGTTTGCTTCGTTTTGTGTTTAGGGGAAAAAAAAGAAAAATGGGTGTAACCAACAATTTTATTTATTTATTTATTTTTCTAAACTCAACCCGAGGCAAACCGAACTGAACACCGAAAAATTCGGTTTCGGTACACCGAATTCCTCCAACACAAATCGTTCCCGAACCGAAACCAAATTTTTTGATGTTCAGTTTTGTTCGGTTTGCTTTGGTTTGGGTTCAGGAAAAAAGATGTGCAACTAGCAAATTTTTTATTTTTTTTACCGAACCCAAACTGAAGCAAACCAAATTGAACCAAATACCGAAAAATTCCTCCAACGCAAACCGTTCTCGAACCAAAACCAATTTTTTCGGTGCTCTGTTCGGTTCTGTTTGCTTCGATTTGGGCTCAAAAAAAAAAAATCGAAAACCGAAAATGGGTGCACTATACAATGGTCGGCTGCAACGGCCAAAAACTAGCCGTTGTTGCCCAATGGCGACTGCAACGACTAGTTTTCTAGCGGTTGCAGTAACTACTTAAGCATGGATTGGGTTAGTTCAGGTCGGGTTGGGTCTGGTTCAGTCTGGTACTGGTTGAACCTGTCCATTTACCACTGGTTCAACCTGGTTTGGTTCAGTTTGGTTTAATTCAGGTTGGCCATAGTAGAGACCTCCTACGAGCGGGTCGATCAGGTGCTTAACACCTTCTCGATTGATAACCGAAGCCTCTACCCAAGAGCCTTTGGCGTTGACCGATAAAATCAGAGTCATATTTTGTATTTCAGTGCTTATAATATTGATTTTGGGTATTCGGGACACCAAAAGCTCTGGGTGGCGACTCCATTTTTCTTACGAGCGCATCGTTGCGACGGACTCACGAGAGCCCACGGTTGCACAACAAAAAAATAAAGAGTGTGGAATTGTAGGGGTAAGTATTCAAACGAAAGTGTCAGTTAAGCGACTAGGCGGATAAAAATGTAAAGACATGAAGTAGATTGCAGGAATTAAAATATGGGAAAGTAGGGACGTGCCAGTCAAGTGACCAGGCAAAAAATGTGAAATTGTAGGGGTAAGTATCCAAACGAAAATGTTAGTCAAGTGACTAGGCAGAAAAGCATGATATGATCAAAACAAGAGATATGCAAGATAGGCCAAATTTCAAGTTGAAGCTCAATAAAAATATCTCAGCGGAGTCGCCATCTGTGCTCTTATGGCTCTTATGGATCCGTCACAACAATGGAATAAAATGAGTCGCCACCCAAAGCTTTTGGTGTTCCAGGAAACCAAAATGAAATATAATGAACACCGAAGTGTTAGGTTTGTCTCTGATCACTAGTTTACGCCAAAGCTTCTAGGCAAGGACTTCAATTACCGGTTAGGAAGGTGTTAGGCACCGAATCGGCCCACTCGTAAGTGGTCTCTACTATAATATAAAACAAAGAGACAAAATAAGCGACACTTTCCTTTGCCTGAAGGTACGTGGACCCTATTAAGTTCTTCACACTGTTCGAATTTCGGTGGCGTAACGGCTTAAATCATAGAATAAGGGAAAAACAAAAAAGAAAAATAGAGAATAAGGAAAGAAGAGGAGAGCCGGAGATGAACTCTCGGGCTCTTGTAACACCACCGCTCGATCTTCGCGTAGAACTACTCCTGCAAGTTTCCGAATGCGAGGGGGGTAATGGGATCCTAACTTTGCTATGGTTGGGGAGTAGGGAACTTCGAAGTATGGAGGTATGAGAGGGGGATTGGCTAAGGTTTCACCTTTATAAAATTAGTGTGTGTTAAATGAGAGGGTGGGGTCTCTATTTATAGAGAAGAGGGTGATTAGTGGGCTCCTAATTGGGCTTAGGCTTCTAGTGGTGGCTTAAAATAAGGTAATGAGTTCATCTTAGGATTCGTGCATTTCGGGTGTTTAGAGAAAGTGAAAATGGGTACTAATGGTGGATGATGGGATAGTCACTTAAATGGCAAAAGAGTGATTCTAAAGGCTTATGGGGGTCTAAAGGTAGTAGGAAACCCAACCCCCAAAGTTAGGGATAGTCCACAAGTCAAAAACCCACAATGAAAATAAAAAACTCGGATTTGCAGGTTTTTAAGGCATGCATGCAAATTATGCGCGCATGCTTTAAAACCACACCTGCAACTGAGAAGTTGAGGGCTCGAGCGGGGAGCTATTTTTGGAGAAGAAGCATTTTTGGTCTCTGATCGGCTTATTATATATATTAAAATTATGTTAAATTCAAGTCTTAACCTATTGCAAGCGCATAATGGAAATTATAGTACTAGCATAGGATCATTCCCGTGAGGAAGTTTATTTATCTAATTACTTCTTATTTATATATTTTATTTAAATCCTTTTTTTAAAAACTTCTATTTATCTTTAAGATCTAATCTACTGGAGAAATATGAATAAAAAAATTTGTTTTAATCTGAAGTGCATAAATAAATCTAAGTCCTGATTGAGGTCGTCAATCCCAATCTTCAACTATCGAATATTTATGAAATTAAACAGTACCGTTACACCATATCTCTAGTTTCTTAGCATTGTTCGCCAATCAATTCTAAGAACCTATCAATACAGATTTAATCTAATCAACAACTTTCTAAAATTTGTGTGTCAATCAAACCTCAGAAAACTGAAGATGTAAAAGTAAAAATCGTTACACTAATCTGTAAATTCTAACCTGAGTCGTCAATTCAAATTAAAAGTTGGAGATGTTTACAAAGCTGTAAATTTAAACTAAAAAGCAACGTCAAATATATCTTGTACCCCTCAGCTACAATCATCAATTGCTCCTGAGAAACTACAGATATCTACTCTAATTTTCAGCACTCAATTGCAGTCGTCAATTGCTCTTGAGAAACCTTGGATATCTAATCTACTCTAACTATTTTACACTATTTTGATCGGAAGAAAATCCAACCTCAGGCGTCAATTGATGCTGAAATTCTTCGATGATTATTCCTACACCAAGCTCTCTTATTTATAGATTATAAGGAGTTAGTTTACAAAGACTTCTAATTCTGATAAAAGAAACTATTAAAAATAAAAGATTCCTAATATAACTCTAATTCATAATTTTATTCTTCCTTGCTTTCATTGGTTGATGTGTTTCTTGATTGTTCTCCTTTATTTCAGCAATCGAGATTTTCTAAGAGCTTACCTTCACCAATCTTCTCAGATCTGTGATTCACTAAACTTTTAATTTCTGATATTTTCTAATTCTGTGCATGGTGGTGATAGTTCTCACGTGATTAGCAGCAACAATAGATGTAGCAGCTTTACACTAGTGTAAATTACGATTGTCTCTTCTTTTTCTAGAGAATCATAAATCACGATTTCTCATTTTCACACAGCTTTCTTACTGGACTTGGTCTTTGGACGATTTTCTATTACAAACGATCGCTTTTTTTTCTCTCTTGTCGTTTTTAATCTTTTGTCGCTTATGAAGAATCGCCTTTTTAAAGAATCGTAAAATTACGATTACTTATTTATTTTTTCTTTTTTACTTCAGCAATAGTGTAAAATTGTTAAATACGATTTCTCAGCTTTCTTGTATTGGCGAATCGTTTTTACACGCTCAATCGTTATTCTTACTGTTATTTGAGTTCGCTTTGATGAATATTAACACTTAGGCTCTCTTTTACTGTTTATTTCTAATATCTGCACATCAGTAAGTTATTAGTAGCAAACTAAAGCCTAACATTACTAAGTTAAGAGTGATAAAATGGTAAATTATGTGACTGATCACACCCCCCAAACTTAAGTTTTGTTAGTCCCTAGCAAACAAGGAAAATTAAACTACTTTAAAACTAAAAATTTAAATATCACTTTCGTAGGGAGCACGATTGCATTTAGCAGATGCAACAAGCCTTTAAACTCCTAGGTGATCCCTAGTGGAGGAGTTGTAGTCTCTTGAAGGTTTTCAGTGAATATTTTTAGGTTTTCAAAATATTTTTAAAAACTAAAAATTCAAAATATAATTTTTTTGTAATTACTTAGTCAATCATTAGATGTTCATCAATCATTAGATGTTCATTATTTTTCAAATCTTTTATCCTTAGCTTTCTATCATCGTAATTTCCTTTATTAGAACTCAATAATTTCAATTCGGTATAGCGTGGAGTGTGTGCATATCAGTGAAAAGTTTATTCATCATAGAATTTTCTAAATTGTAATTTTTAGAAAATATTTTCATCCAAACTCTCACTTATTGGCGTACTTTAAAAAATAATCGAACTTTTGGGTTCTCACAATATTGTAGATATATATGGAAATTTCATCGGTCAATTAATTAAGAAGATAAATCTCATGGAAAGGATAATCAGTTCTGTTCATATAACTTCTCCATTTATTCATAATATCTATTTTATATTTCTCTACTAGACTCATATTCTTGCAAATCGTAAATCACAAAGGTCTTTCCTTCGACTTGTAATGGGACTTTGGGTTTTCAGAAGTTTTCAAAGAAAGAGTAAAGAGGATTCAAAATTATTTATGAGAATTTAACTTTTCCTTCTCTTCTATATTATCAGCTTTAGTTAGTATCTTTATTTTGGATAACTTCTTCCTATTTTTTTTTTAGTATAAATCTCATTTTTCTTTTCTAGTTGGAAACTTTTTGCTTCTCTTTTTTTTTTTTTTTTTTCATGGAATCGTCTTTTTACGATTTTTTTAATTTCTTTTCCCATATTTTCATACGATTGTATTTCTTTTTACTTGTACTCTTTTTAGCAGATCATTTATTTGTTACGCATATACTCCTTTCACTCCCTCTTCTCCCCTTCTTTTACATTCTAAACTTTCAGAAATTGTAAGAGTCAAGGATCGAAAGTTTTGGGCAGTTCATATAGTTAAAGGTTTATAAAATTTTGATACAAATAAATTTAGTTTTTAGGCTTCTAATATGGGTTCAAAAGGTAAAATATTATGAGATTTTTTACTTTTTTGGCTCTGATTTAAGAAAATATGACCTTTTGTCGTTTTCAGAATTTACTAATATGGATGTCTTATTGCTTTGATATATTTAATAGATAGTTCTAAACAAATAAATCAACATATTTACAGAATATCTTGGTTCTAAGTTCAACATTATGAGATTTCTAATAGTAGAGAAATTCAAGGAAAATTTAGCATGAATAAAAACAGTCTCTCTTTCTCAGAATAAAAGAGGAAATAGGCTCTATAGCTCACTGGTTATATGATTTTGAAACTGTAATATAAAATATTTACAGTTCAGATCAATCATATAGTTTCAAGCATTCATCTGATACAATGTTCTAGAGATGCCTTACTTTGAATTATAACTATTTTTATTTTGATTTTTGAACTACTACTATGATGGGTTGCTAAGAATTTTGGATTTTTATATTTTTTTCTATCATAATTCTCATATAACTCATAATGATTAACTTTCTTAATTTAAAAAACACTCTAAAGAAGAAAAAAACTATCAAAATTGATATGTATCTCCCTCCAAACTTACTTAGGACAATGTACTCATTGTGTAAAACAGGGGGACACACAGAAAAAATATTACCTTATTTTACTGCTGGGTTAGTTATCGGGTTTATAATATGCAAAAAGAATAAAAAATCTTTCCCCAAACTTGGGAGAAAAATAGTACCGATTTTATAGAACTAAAATGTTAGATGCTAGTAGCATTTGTTAGTAAATTAGTCAAAAAAAAAGAAAACTTTATATATGTTGTACGATTGATATGTTTGGTCAAGCTGATTCTTGTAAGCCCAGTATTGGAGAATGACTGCTGGACAATTCTTCATCAGAGTTTGTCATTATGGTTGTGGAACAATCAGAATTGTCCTCTGTTGCAGGCGCTGGTTTTGGTTCTTTGTCAGTAGCTTTATAGGAGACAAAGATGTCTTCCTTCTCTACTATTAATGCTTCATATTTCTTTTTTAACGCCCGCAGCTCGTTACCATTTTCTTTCACTTTACTTTGTAGTTGGCAAATAACAGTAAACTTGGCGTTATTTTCATCCCTTAGTTTATCAGAAACAACTTTGTCTTTTGTCACTGTGACCTAGAATTTCTTTATGATGGACTCAATCTTTTCCTTCTGTTCTGCCCAAGTAAGAATCATTCGTGTAACTGATTTCCCTTGAGCTATCATTAGTTCTTGAGTATTTTCATTCAGTAATCTGTTCAGGGTTTGTTCATATTCCTTATGGGCCTTTTCTTGTGCTGTTTCTCTGAAATCTGGATCTGCTATGAATTCTCCATATTGTGCGGTCAGCTCAGCCATTTTATCTTGATATGCTTTCTCTCAACCTCCCATGCATGTTGATTGTTCCTTAGTGTATTATTTTGGGTCAGTAGCTCTGCCATCTGTGCTTGGGAGGCTGCAGTGGCTTCCTGGATTCTTCTATTTGCGTCATCAGCCCATTGTGCATGTTGCTCTCTTATGGCTTGCCTCTTTAAATTTTCAACTATTTCATGTCTCTCTTGAGCAGTGGGCATAACGTCGATGACTCTAGTTCTCAATCTTGTAAATTCTTCTATTAATTTCCTCGTAGCTCTTGGCACTGACACTAGATTTGGTGCTTTGATGCTCTGCCATTGTTCTACTCCTGTCAGTCTTCTCTCCAGGTTACTTAGTGTTAGTGTTAAATATTGGAGTCTGCTCTGTAACCTCTGGGGCTATTGGTGGAATGACAAACTCTGCCTATTCAGGATTATGGTTAGAAATAGCCAACTCATCAATTTGCTCCTCTCTGAGGAGTGGTTTCTATGTTGGGGTTTTCTGCTAAATAGTTTGCTTATGGTGCTGAAATACATGGATTCTCAGGTTCTGCGTTTGTGGTACTAGGCAATGTAGTTGCCTCTGTTGAAGGGAGCAAAACAGGCCCTGTTGGGGAATCTAAAGTAGGGTGATACAGACCGGTTTGGTCTGTAGCTGGTATTCTGTCTTCAAATATTCTCACTGACAGTGGAAAGCTGCTCTTTGCCTTTTCAAAGGGTGGAGTAGAAGTACTCACACATTCTTCCATTACCACTGTTTCATTGGTCTCAAATTGTGCTGTCTGTTCTATGATAGTTTCTAACTGTACTTGGGTGGTTTCTAAATTGTATAAGACCTCTTTTGGTTGTGCCGTGATAGGTATCCTTTTTTTATTCGCGGCACTTAGAGTTTTTTGGTAGGTCTGAGGTGTCAGGCTCTAGTTAGTACGGGGCAACGCTTTTTCCTTGGGATCAAATATTATATCCCACATTTACCAACAGATTTGTAATTAACCCACCAAAGGGTAGATATAATTTGTTTGTTTGATGTTTCTTTTGAGGTAACTTATCCCTCACTGTGTTCATTACCTCCAAAAGGTAAGAAGGAACATCACACCAATAGCGGTGTGCCATTAGGTATAAGGCTTTTGTAAAAAGGGCTCTTCACTGGGTCCCATGTCCAGTGGGGTGAATAGTTTTGTGGATTAAAACATTGAAAAAGTGAAGGAATAAGTTCCGTTCCTCTAAGTCTTTACGCAGGAAAAACGATTTATCATTTGGTGGTTTGCCTAGCAAATCTGTGGCCATTTGAATAAAATCTGGCATGGTCTCGGGTGAAGGTCTAAGGATATTCGCATTAGGAGTGCCAGAGGACAACCCATGTCTTTTGAGAGGTGCATTCATCACCCAGCAACCATTGCTTTTGTAATCGAAATTGAAAATCCATCAATGGTTGTTGACAGAGTTGGGACTGGTCCTTTGCTGCTATTGCTCATATTTGCATAAAATAGTCTTACCAATCTAGGGTAGACTTGAGTAACTCGAGGTTCTAAAAAATAATGGAGCCTTGCATCCTTAAAATACTTTATTGCTTCTCCCCTCATTTCTAGTTTTTCCAAGGCATCAACATCGGCTCCCACGATGTATTGCTTTATTGCAATAGGGAGTTTATCCGCTAGTGTATCAGAGGATGCTGACTTTTTACCTTTTTGTAATTTGGGCCCCCTTTTTGAGACAAATACAGGGTCTTCCTCAGTAGTGTCTGTGGGATCTCTGATAACTACCCCTAAAGCTTTGATTTTCTTCTTGGGAGGGCCTATTGCTTTTGATTTAGCTTTAATGGCAACAGACCGTGCAATTCGATAAATGATTGGAGTGTTATCAGAATTGTTACCTTCCTCGTCTTCCCTCTGTCGCTTGCCCTGTTTGCTCATCATTTTTTTACAAAATTTAATCAATCATTATTAATCAAACTTTAAAACCAAGATTTGAGCAACCCATACAAATATCTTTCCATTAAAAATCGTTCCCTTACCTTGTTGATGATTGAAACCCTAATTTGAAATTATGCGATAAAGTTGCTCGTAAAGTTCTCTTAGAATGAAACGAAAGGCAAAAGGGGATTTTTAAGAAAATCTATGGTTGGATTGGTAGCAGAACGGTTAAGATTGTGCCAGGATTTGAAAAAGAGAGGGAAGTTTAGGAGAGAAAAGACTGAAGGATTTTGAAAACAGGACTGACATATCCCCTTTTTACGAATATATGGGTCCAGTTTTCAGTGATGACCTACTAAGTCGGTCATCACATAAGTTTTACCTAGAATCATGGGTTGATTCTAGCCTTTAAGAATCACAATCGCTGCGCTTCTTGCTTAAACACACTCACGATCAATCGTAAATCCATACGATTGTCCATTATAATAGACAACAAGTATAAATTGCGATCTATCATTTTTCAACGATTTAGGTCACAATATGATACTTAAAAAAATAAAAAATAAAATAAATAATAAATGTAGTCTACATATTTTACAATTGGTGCTACAGATGAGTTGGTAGCTCGATGATCCATGAGGATTTTTTAATTTGTATTATGGGGAGCAGCTGTCTCTCCCAGGAAAGCTTGACCTCAAGGATTATTTACTGGTTGCGTAGGTAATTGGCCACTTTCTCTCCTTGCCACTTGCAAAGCTAGTTGTCTAATCTGGCTTTCTAGCTTTGTGATGGATTGAGTATGTGAATGAAGGGTTTGAGAGAATTGAGCAAGTTGGTATAAATCTTTTAAATGCTGCTGCGACTGCTGTTGCAAATCTTGAAGGATTTGAATAATCATAGCATCAGACATATTGCTCCATGGTCCAATTTGGAGTTGTGCCGCTTGTATTTGGTGTCTCTGATGGAAAACTTAGGTCTGGGCAAATCGGGGCAGCGCAACTGTTGGTGTTAGTTGTGCTCCCACAGTGGAACCGTAATTAAATCCTGAATGATTTATCCATGACGGGTTGTAGATATTCCCATAATCTCTCTTCTGAAAAGCCATTACTTCTTCCGTTTCTACCATCTCTTGGTATTGTGGCGCAGCAGGATTTTCAGTACATGTGTGACTCTGGCAATTGGAATGGTTTGTCGCGGGTCTATCCAGAGTGTTAGGTTGGAATTCATGTGGCAATTTTCTGCTCAAGGGCTAAAACTTTTGCACTCATGTCGTCCTCAGCTTTCAGTTTGTCCTTATTGATCTCGTAAACCCCTCTTGCGAGCGGGGTATGACGAGCAATATTTGGATCATTCTGCAGTAAAGCCTGTATTTGCTTTGAAGTGTTGGCGGTAATATATTCCTGTGTCCTACCGGCCGCTTTTAATCTCATAAAGGCTTCTTCCACTTTTCACGCATTGATCGTGGACCTGTTAGTCTCAATCCTTGGTAGAAATTTTGTGCTATAGACCAATTTGGCACCTCGTGATGAGGGCATTTTCGTAGCAAGTCCATCCGTTGCCAACTCTCATGAAATAATTCTTTGGGCTTTTGCCTGAAGCTTTGGATTGCTTGGCGAATTAGGTTTGTTCTACCAATTGGAAAATATTCGCCCAAAAATTTGGACTGTAAATCTTCCCAAGTGGTTATACTTCTGGCTGGTAGTGAAACTAACCATGCCTTCGCCCTATCTTTGAGAGAGAAAGGGAACAGACGCAGTCTTATGACTTCTTTATTAGTCGTGGTCTACAACATTGTGCAAAGTTCTATGAAGTCCCTCAGATGTTGATAGGGATCTTCCCTATCAATCCCATGAAAAGTAAGTAGATTTTGCAGTTTGTGGGGCTTGATTTTATAGTTTTGACTGTCAGCTGCCTCCGGTATAACTATACAAGAGGGCTCGGTCAAAGCTATAGGGCTAAAATGCGCTTCAATTGAAAGCTCGTCAGCCATGATTTGAGGATCTCTTGCAGAGGATCGGTTTAATGCGAGTCTGCGCAGGAGAGTCCCTCAATTTCTGGGTCGTATTCAAAATAGTCTAGACTTCTAGACCGGGTATGATGCATACACAGGAAATTAGAATAATTTTTTTTGTATATATAATCTTTTAAATAATTTTTATTTTAGAAGAGCAGGGAGAGAGAACAAATCTAGGCGTTTGGCTTCTCTGATCAAGGGAAGTTGAAACCTTGATTTGCTTATTCCGAATAAACCTGCAAAAGAGTAAGAAGTGATCAAAGAAAAATAAAAAGATAAAGAAATATAAAAAGAGAAAGATAAATATTGGTTTTTGAAAGAATAAAAATATTAGATAAAATAGAAATAAAGATAAATTTTGCTTCCCTGGCAGCGGCGCCAAAAACTTGATCGGCTTATTATATGTATTACAATTATGTTAAATTCAAGTCTTAACCTATTGCAAGCGCATAATGGAAATTATAATACTAGCATAGGATCGTTCCCACGAGGAAGTTTATTTATCTAATTACTTCTTATTTATATCTTTTATTTAAATCTTTATTTTAAAAACTTCTATTTATCTTTAAGATCTAATCTACTGGAGAAATATGAATAAAAGAATTTGTTTTAATCTAAAGTGCATGAAATAAATCTAAATACTCCTTCTGATTGAGGTCGTCAATCCCAATCTTCGGCTATCGGATATTTCTAGTTTCTTAGCATTGGTCGTCAATCAAGTCTAAGAACCTATCAATACAGATTTAATCTAATTAATAACTTCCTAAAATCTCGGCGCCAATCAAACCTTAGAAAATTGAAGATGGGAAAGTAAAAACCGTTGCACTAATTTGCAAATTTTAACCTGAGTCGTCAATTCAAATTAAAAGTTGGAGATGTTTACAAAGCTGTAAATTTAAACTAAAAAGCAACGTAAAATATATCCTTCACCCCTCAGCCGTAGTCGTCAATTGCTCCTGAGAAACTGCAGATATCTACTCTAATCTTCATTACTCAATTGCAGTCGTCAATTGCTCTGGAGAAACGTTGGATATCTAATCTACTCTAACTATTTATAGATCATAAGGAGTCGGTTTACAAAGACTTCTAATTCTACTAAAAGAAACTACTAAGAATAAAAGATTCCTAATATACCTCTAATTCATAATTTTATTCTTCTTGCTTTCAATGATTGATGTGTTTCTCCTTTATTTTAGCAACCGAGATTTCTTAAGAGCTTATCTTCACCAATCTTCTCAGATCCGTGATTCACCAAACTTCTAATTTCAGATATCTTCTAATTCTGTGTATGGCGGTGATAGTTCTCACGTGATCAGCAGCAACAACAGATGTAGTAGCTTTAAATAATTATAAATTACGGTTGTCTCTTCTTTTTCTAGAGAATCGTAAATCACGATTTCTCATTTTTACACAGCTTTCTTATTGGACTTGGCTTTGGACAATTTTCTATTACAAACGATGGCTTTTTTTTTTTTTTTTTTTTTCTCTCGTCGTCTTTACTCTTTTGTCGCTTTGAAGAATCGCCTTTTTAAAGAATCGTAAAATTACGATTTCTTATTTCTTTCTTCCTTTTACTTCAGCAGTAGCGCAAAATCGTTAAATACAATTTCTCAACTTTCTTGTATTGGCGAATCATCTTTACACGCTCAATCATCATTTTTACTGTTATTTGAGTTCGCTTTGATGAATATTAACACTTAGGCTCTCTTTTACTATTTATCTCTAATATCTGCACATTAGTAAGTTATTAGTAGCAAATTAAAGCCTAGCATCACTAATTTAAGGGTGATAAAATGGTAAATTATGTGACTAATTAGTCTGCGTACATATTATGTACAAATGAGTGAATTTCTCATGCATGCATAATATGAATGTATAGATTCATTTTACTCATGCTCATTGGATGCATCATCTCGAGCTACCCCAAAACGATATATAATATTAATCAATCGAACTTTTCTATCAAAAGTTATGACAATCGGAAGTTCACTCGCTGTCGAGGGCTTCACAATATCATGAATCCGAGAAATGCAATTTTTTGGGGCCTTGAGCCTCCACTAGCCTGACTTTGGGATCATCCGGGTATTGGGAGTCTTTCTCTAAGGTTTTTCTAAACTTCCTAGGGGTATCTTGGGTTTCAAGGGTATGGGGAATGCTTTCGGAAGCTTGGAAGCGCGTTCTTCTCGAAGAACGAGTTGATCACGCCTTGGGCAAGATTTGGGTGTCTACAACAGCAGGTTGGTACAAGCTAGCTAGTGACCATAACATGTCATCTCCTTCCTTTCCCCTCTTGCAAGCAAATGGGAAGCGAGATCTAAGATTTGATTAGTGGTGTAATTTTAGTCAATACCGCTTTCTCTTCCATTGCTGCGACCAGTATTTACCAGAGGGGTAAAGAGCGTTTCTTCATTTTTGCCTGCCATATTAATCGCAGGATGATTTTGGACTGGGTTGTGAGACGGTCCAATGCCATACTTGGGAATATCGTGGTGGCGCCATAATGGTGAGTCATTAATATTAAGGTTTAATCATCAAATTCCCGCCATTTGTAATTTTTTAAAAATGTTCATGCGCGCTCTTAATCTCACAGGGGTTTTGGAGCTATGGGGAATGCGATTACTCCACTTCAGGTTCCTAGGTTTCCTTACTGAGTATGCAGGGTGTTCTTCTCCGGGTTAAGGGGTGGGTATAATCCTCGCCTGATTAGGTCTTACAGAAAGGTCTGAAGTGTAGGAAGGCCCCCGAATCGAATCCCCAAAGAGATGATCACACCGGTACTTTTACAACAGAGGGAGGTAGTATAGAATGGTTTCTAGATATTTCTAATATATGTATAGTGTGCAGACAAAAATGTGATAAAAGAAAGTAAAGAAGAAAACCCAAATTAATTAAAAAGGGGCAACCCTAGTGTAGACACCTAAAATTGGCCCTAGGCTCGAGAAAGGCGTACCCTCGAGCTTCCGAAAGCATTTCCCAAACCCTTAGGAATCATCCCAAAACCCTTAGGGAATCATCCCAAACCCTTAGGAATCAACTCGAACCCTTGAAACCCTTCCCGAACCAGTTTCGAACCAACCGGAGCAGTGGATGGAAAGAGGAGTGCCATTGGAAAGAGGATGTTCTTAGATTTGACCTTTTTCTTTAGATTTGAGCTCAAGAACGGGTTTTGGACTTCTCAGGAAACACTGTTCCTAAGCCTAACGTATATTTTATATATGCAAGGCTTATGAATAGTATTTTTTGAGAAAATGGGAGATTTCGAAATTGGGGATTGACTTGTGGATCATCCTAGCCATTAAGGTTTGTTTCTTTAGGACTGTTTTACCCCTCCCAACCTTAAGTTCCACTCTTTTTTCCATCCAACCCATCAGCCTATCTTTTACCATTAAACCCAAGTTTCCTCTTCTCCAAACCCTTAAAACCCTAGAAAACCTTAGATTATAGATTACCTAATTGCTAAACCCATTAGCCCTTCAGTACCCCTCTAATTCTCCCATTCTCTATATATAGAGAGCCACCCCCCTTGTTTAATGGCTTGAAAAATTTTCAAAAGAGAGAAAAGTTTAGAGTTCCTCATCCTTCTTCAAGCTTTAACCCATAAAAAATCTATAATATATTTTCTCCTTTTAGATCCCATATTCTAAGGTTTTCTAGGGTTTCAAAGGCTTAGAAAAGCGGGCAATGGTCATCAATGGTAGATGATAGGTTGAGGTTTCAAATGACTAAAGGGTTGCAAATAGGATAAGCATGGGTGTAACAGTCCTAATGAAACTCATCCTATACTTTGAGATGGTCAACAAGTTAAACTCTAAAACTAAAATTCGAGCAAAAACCCACAGTTACTGTAGCTAAGCTTGGCACATGTATTAGATGTGCCAGGCAAAAATACTGTCCCTGGAAGTTCAAAGCCCGTGGGGGGACCCACCTCTACTTGGCGCAACTAATACATGCGCCAAGTACACATATTTTCTCGTGAAGTTCTCGTGTGGTTCAACGCAGGCCTTGCGAGGTTCCAATGATGTCCATTTTATGCCCAAATTTTGGATCACCGTAACTTTTGATGTGTAACTCGGATCGAGGTGATTCTTGGCTTGTTGGAAAGCTGAGAACCTCTATTTTTCAATGGTTTAAGATTTAGTCTCAGTAGAGGTCCCTGTCAGCATTGGTTCATCTCTCTCCAACCAATGCCCGGGAGGGTTAACTAAGGGTTTCAGAGCGGTTTCTAAAGGTTGGGGGTAATTCCTAAGGGTATGGGTAAGTTCCTAGGGGTCTGGGAAGTTTCCTAAGGGTACTTGAAGATCTGGCACTATATGGTGCGGGCATCAAGTCGCAAGCTACAGGAGCCTTTTTGGCCAACATATCAGTGAAACCGGTGATATTCGAACACATACGCGAACTACAGATGGAAGATCCAGTACTAACCAAGATCCATCAAGATGTAACTGAAGGCATTAGATCTGAGTTTTCGATCAAGGAGGATGGTTCCTTATTGTTTAAGGGCCGCCTCTGTATCCCTAACAATGTCGATCTGCGACAAATCATTCTCGATGAGACTCACAAATCAAATTACGCTATCCACCCCGGCAGCACAAAGATGTACCAAGATTTAAAGAGGAATTACTGGTGGAGAGGTTTGAAGAAGACGTGCCAGAATATGTCTCACGGTGTTTGACGTGTCAGCAAGTGAAGATTGATCATAGACACCCTGTGGGATTATTACAACCTCTGCCAATACCAGAGTGGAATTGAGAATCGATCTCTATGGACTTCATCGTTGGACTACCGCGCACTACAAAGAGATATAATGCTATTTGGGTAATAGTGGACCGACTGACCAAGTCAGCACACTTCCTACCTTACAACGCGATGTACACGGCAGGAAAACTCGCAGAATTATATATGAAGGAGATAGTACGCCTACACGGAATCCCAAACTGTATCGTTTCGGATCGTGATCCACTATACACGTCAAAATTTTGGAAGAAATTTCAAGAAGGAATGGGAACCCGACTGAACTTCAGTTCAGCTTTCCATTCGCAAACAGATGGGCAAACAGAGCGAGTAAATCAAGTAATAGAAGACATGCTCAGAGCGTGTATGTTAGAGCTGCAAGGATCATAGGATCAGCACCTATCGTTGATCGAGCTTGCGTACAACAACAATTTCCAGACAAGCATTGGAATGACACCGTATGAAGCCTTGTATGGAAGGCGATGTAAATCGCCAATCAATTGGGAGGAAACCGGTGAAAAATTTGTTTTGGGACCCGAGTTACTTGAAGATAACGCTACTATTGTCCACATGATCAGAGAAAGACTAAAGGCGGCTCAAAGCAAATAGAAAAGCTACGCCGATATCAAGCGAACCAGTGTGAACTATAAGGTGGGTGAACACGTGTTTGTGAAGGTGTCGCCTATGAAAGGCGTGATGAGATTTGGAAAGAGAGGGAAGCTAAGTCCCCATTATCTCGGACCCTTCGAAATTCTGGGTCGGGTGGGCGAAGTCGCATATCGCATTGGATTACCACCAATGTTCGATCGAGTACATAACGTTTTTCACATTTCTATGCTCAGAAAATATGTGGGTGACCCTTCCCACGTTCTACAAGGTCAACCATTGGAGATGCACGAGGATATGAGCATGATAGAAGAACCGGCGGATATATTGGATAGAAAGGAACAATTGCTACGCACCAAAGTTATTCCCTTAGTGCTTGTCCTATGGAAGAATCATCCGGTCGAGGAAGCAACGTGGGAACGTGAGGCGGATGTCAGAGAACGATATCCCAACTTGTTCGAAATTGCCAACTAATTAGTCCTATTCAAATTAATAATATGTAATGGTTGATAGTATGAAAGTCTCTTTTCCTTTTAATGAATGATTGAATTTTATTGGAATTTTATTATATTAACTCCAAATTATGATAAAACCAATTTTTTGTGTGAAAAATTCCAGATACACCACATAGGAAACTAGTGGTGAGGGCTATTGACAGAAAACGAGCAAAAGAGCACCAGAAAAACGTTTCTGGGCTCGCTCGAGCGACCACTTATGCTCGCTCGAGCGAGCCACATAAAATCATAAACTTCGCTTGCTCGAGCAATGACTATTGCTTGCTCAAGCGAGGCATTTTGACCGCTCGAGCGAGAATTTATAACCGCTCGAGCGAGGTCAGAGTATATATATGGGCGAAATTCTGTTCTTTATTTCATCTTCACGCGAGAGACTCCCGAGCGAGAGTTAGGGTTTTTTTCTTTCAATCTCCAATCTTTTCCATCCGATTCAAGCCGGATTCGGACGATCCGATCCGTCAATAGCGTTCTAAAAGGTGAAATCTTCACTATTTCTATCTTATTTTCATTTATAAATTCTTCTTGAATATCAATGGCTTCCCAAAGCCCTAACCCCCAACCTAGGAAACAGGTGGCGATTCGATTGTCATCATCGTGCAACCAAGCGTCGCAGACACCACAACCACCCCCATCCACACTTCCTACCCCAATCCAATTAAATGAATGGTGGGGATCGAAAGTTTTTAAGACCGAATGGGAGATCCATCCCTCTTGTTTTGGGGATCCGACGTCCACCCAATAGACTTCGGATTTCCTTACAAACAACCACCTATGAGCACTGTTGACACCTTTTGGAGCTCGGTACTATCCGAGGCTCGTAAAATTATTCTACCAAGCACTCAAGACCAACGTGAGTGAGGACTCTATCCTCGTCCCCATTGACGGGAAAGAACTTATTTTCGGCAGTGCCGATGTCTCCTCAGTCATGCAGTGCCCTAACACATACACACCAAACCCCCTTTCTCTACCACCTTTTTCTGGTAACGTAGGCTTCCCGACCATTATTGCCGACATTACCGGCGGCGCCACCGCATCAGGCCAATCGATCACCCGATCCCAATTACCGCCACACATGTGGTTTCTAGATATTATATTTAAGAAAAATTTACACTCGACCGGTCATGACCAAGGGCGCCGCGAGACGATTTTGAGGGCTCTACACTCCGCTTTCCACAGTAGGTGGTTTAGCGCTCCGATGGTAGTCATCAAGGGCATGGCGCATGCCCATAAAAGAAACCTAAGGGGTGCTATTCCTCCACCGATCAACCGATTACCCTATGCGCGTTTGATTTCCCGACTCCTGGATTCACGAAATGGGAAGGATGGATTTCAAATCAGGACGGACGAACTCGTGCTCACTGACAACATCATTCCATTCCTCGCCCAAGACCTAAGCCGAAATCTAAAGAGCCTCCAAACTAGTGTGAATAAGAAGAGAGATCGTCAGATTTCCCGACAAGCAACGCAACAAGCACCGGTGGGACCGACTGCTCCCTCTACGTCATCTTCACAGCCCCTACCTAGCACCGACAACAGTATGATGCGAGAGATCCTCCAGTAGGGGCGGGAGATCAGATTACATCAGTGGTTCCAGGAGGCGCTCCTCATAGACCTCATGGGCCATGTGTACCAGCAGACATACAGGGAGCACATCGGTGCTCTGCGAGGTGCTATTTTTGGAGCATCTAGCTCCAGCCCTGCTACGAGGAGCACTACAGCGGGTGCCACTATCGCTAGGGAGGTTGGTGATGATGATGATGACGACGACGATGACGACGATGATGAGGACGATGATGAGTATGAGCAAAGAGTGACGACTAGGCCGTCATCTGTCATTTAAAGTTTTGTGATTATCAATGTAATATTTTGTGTTTATGAGGTGAATTTTTTTTTTGAAACAATCGTGACATGATTGCCACAAAATCTAGGGCGGACATAGTAGTGACTGAATATAGATATGCATAAATTTTGATTAAATAAGTCTATTTGGTGCAATGTGCGTTTGTATAATTGATTATGTAGTTGTATAAAAATCCTTGTGCAGGTTCTTATAAATTGGAGTAGAATGAATGTCATTCTGCTTATAGCCGTTAAGAGAGTTCTAGAATAATTAGGCTGATTGATACGACTGCCTTCTTATTTTGTATAGATTAAAAATAATTCTTCATGCAGACATGATCTCGGGTCATTGGACCATATATTGAATTATCTGATTATGATTATTTGGGTGTGTTGCTATGAATGACTGTTCGGAAGCTTTTTTAAATAGTCGTATTTAGTTCCTAGTGTGTCGTCAATTTTCGAGGACGAAAATTTTATATGGTGGAGTGAATGTCATAACCCCAGATTTTTTAGAACCGTGCACATCACATACCATGCACGTGTACCACATATCATGCACATGTAATTGTGATTCACAAGGAAACCAAAAACTACATATACACACTATGTGTGTATATGTGAAACTTTCTAGCTTTCATTATATAAGTGAAAGTGGGGAGGAGAGTTTCTCCTACCTAACCTAAATTTAGCATAAGATAGAGAGAAGGTAAAATAGAGAGAAAGAGGAGAAGGTTTACAAAAGATGAGGAGAGGTTCGTTGGTTTTTATGCAATAGAGAACCTTGAAAATCTTCATGATTAGACGAAGCTTGGATCAAACTATAGGAGATCTATCGAGTAAGGTATGATTTTAGATGTTTACGTATATTTTAAGTAGAGTTTAAACTAGTGGACGAATGATCCTTGACACTATTAAATCTCTCATGAAGAAGGTAATAGTTCTCGAACAAATGGAGAACATACATCTTTTCGTGGCTCGCTCGAGCGGTCTAAATGGCTCGCTCGAGCGAGGGAAGAGGGAATATTCTGAGCATATTCACGTCTTGAACTCACTCGAGCGAGACCCACAGTGAAGGAGAAGCTCGCTCGAGCGAGGCAACGCTTAGAGCTCCAGGTATCTCAAATTATAACCGCTCGAGCGATGAATAGTGCTCGCTCGAGCGATGAATAATAACCGTTCGAGCGATGAATAGTGCTCGCTCGAGCAATGAATTGTAACCGCTCTAGCGAGGTCAAGTGCTCGCTCGAGCGATGCTAAATGACCGCTCGCGCGAGGAATTACCCAGTTTTCTCATTTCTTTTTGTGTAAATTATGAGAGCTGTGTTTCCAAGGGTTTTAGAGACCATTCTGAGTAAATTCGTAACACATGCAATGTAGGTGTGAGTGAGTTGTTACGCGTAAACCTCTACGAGAAAGGAGCGCGTTGGATTTTACTTGAGGTAGGGAATATCTTGAAACATGTACTTTAATTCGTCAAAACCATGCATGTAGAGTATTTTAATCATCTAGAGTATCTCAAGAGAACAGGCATATTAAATATGTTTCCAACATGTGTGTGTGCGTGTGTGAATTTAAATGGAAATCATGGAATTGTAACAATGGGCATCTGAATGATGCATTAAACTAGTAGCATCCCAGGGATGCAGAAGAAATCAAATGGTGGAACAAAAGAAGAACGATAAGGCCTAATGTAATAAAAGTAGCACAATCATGGTGAATAACTATATGTAGAGCACATTCGATATTCGGTTATTTAAGGTTTAATTAGAATACCCCACCGACGTGGCGGGATACCCACGACTGACTCGGCAGGATATCCGTGACCGGTACGGCGGCCAAACCGTACACAATAGCACATCCCAGGGATGTTGAGTTGAGAATAGACCCCGCTGCCTAAGAGAAAGGGGCCTGGGTAGTATTGAATTTTTACACATAACAAGTGTCTATGTAGACGACGATGGTGGGTATTCCATCGGGGCTCGATGCTATATTGCTCGGGGACTATTTAAGTTAAGATTTAAGTGATTAGGCCGAATCCATTACTATACTAGTAAGACAAGAATAAACAAAGTCATGCAAAGTAATAGTTGTATCTATCATTTTATTTTCAATTATTCTATTGTCTTTCAGCAGTTCTATCAAATAAATTGTATCTTTAAATTGCTTTAACATACATGTGAGAGCTCAATTTATATGTTCACTGTGTTTCCCTATTGAGCTAGGACGTAGCTCACCCCCCTTAGACTATACGTCGCAGGTCCATGATTAGCGGCAACAGAGATTTCTGGAGACGTTGATCCAGGGGACTCGGATTACGTGCCCACAGAAGAGCTAGAGCCTCCTGAAGAATTCTTCTAGGAGACCCATTGCGTACTTTGATAGTGAGTTGAGAGTAGTTAGGTACGACTTGGTATGTCAAGCCTCTTTATTTTGAATGTAATTAAATACCTTTATTCTTTTGACAAATTGTCTGGGGTGAACAGTTACCAACAAAGGATTGGGTTAGTTCTTATGCCCATGAATTGGCATGGGATAAGAACTGTCTTTAGAGTCTCTTTTTATCTTAAATGCATGAGAACTTGTTTAGAGTAGATGCATGTGCCTTGTAGTTTTTGGCTTGTATATATACCAATGCTCCGTACAAAATCACAGGGCATGGCCTTGAAGGTCGTGCTGATAGCACGGGTTTCGGGGTGCTGAAATCAGGGCTATCACATCCTTCCTGCATATGACACATCTTTTCTGTATACTGTTCTTTTCAGATTTGGGGCTATTTGCACTTCTAGCTTGGCCGCCCCCTCCTTCACTCTGATGTACCCACCTATCTGCTCATGAGCAATTAGAATACGCACCGCCGCAAGGATGTCGGCATGAAGCACTTGCAGACGGGCCTGGGGTCCCAGTTTGACTTACTGAACCCGGAGCAGGTATGACTATCTCTCTTTCTTCCTTCTCGGGGCTTCCCATTTTGTTATACTGCATGTTTGGCTGATGATACACCTTTCTGTCTGGGCAGGTCATCCACGATCCTTATGCCGGTTCTCCCTTATGGGATCGAGCAGCCGCGGGACTGTCCCGCCTCTTCGTTGATCATCGAGTCATCTTCTTTTATGGGGTTTGGGCTAGGGCCTATTACCTGGGAGAGCGAGTGGTCCATCAGTACCGAGGCCACTTCGTCGTACACAAGCTCCTCCTGCGGACGTTATGATACCCGAGGGTATTATTGAGGTGATTACTGCCAGACTTCTTCATCATGGGGTTCCCGTAAATGATCTCCTCGTGCCCGGGAGTTACGAGCTGTGGTATGAGTCTTTGCCCTACCGGTCCATCCTGCCACGTTTCGTCCCTGACGCCAACTTTTTGGTCTTTGGTGGCCCGCGATCTCAGGTAATTCCTCTTTCTCTCTAGGCTAGTTTCCAATTGGCTTAGTTTTCATCTTTTGCTTTGACTAACTGACACCTTGCTCTCTCTCTCTCTCTCTTACAGTTCTATCGGAGAGGCGATTCGGATGATGATGATGATGAGATGGGGGTAGGTACAGCTTAGGCTGTGGGAGCTGGTCCTTCCGATCCCTCTGGCACGGGCGCTTCTGGTAGTTCGACTGTCGAGGTTTAGGGGACCTTTAGGCGCCTTGATGATGCTTTCCTCTCAGGTTTATGTACGACCGTAGAGGAGCGAGCCCGTATATCCGCTGAAGCGATCCGGATCTCCCCTCCTGAGTTGGTTCCTGGGGCAAGTCTTTCTTTTTCTGCATGATTGCCTTTAGAGAAAATGCTTGTGTTTGTGCCTGTGGCTCTTATAGCTGATGCCTCCCTCTTTCGTGTGCAGGACTATGAATCGGTTGTGAACCAGGTCGAATACTTCCGCAACATTGTTGGCCTGTGAGATACAGAAGTGGTGAGTATCTGACTGGTATTGATCATTGTCTTGCTATTATTTCTTTTCAACTAATCCTGACTGATGGCTTTGGGTATGACTTTCAGCGTGCTCATGAAAAGGAGTCGCGTTCCCTGCTTAGCCAACTTTCGCAGGCGTGGGCTCGAGTGGGAAATGTCCGGACATATCAGAGCTCCTCGCGCAGGCGTAAGAAGTCCAAGGGCGCCAACAAGGATTAGGCCCTGTTTTAGAATTTTGAGACCTTTTGGGACATTTTCTTTTTGGATTTTGGATATATGTATTGGATGATCTGACATGGTTATCTTCGGATGGTTTTTCCAGTTTCTTCAAATGAATGTTGGTGCCCTTTTCTTTTAATTGCATGCTCTATCTTTCCTTTGCGTGCTGTAGTGTATCAGACTGCTTGCAGGATGGTTTTGATTTTGACAAATGGGATGGCCTCCGAAGCCACATACTTTGTTAACACTTGGCCCTCATTTTCTATGCCCGTGTGGATCCTTTCTGCACAAAGGTTTACACGAGTTAGATGTGATCAATAAAAAATTTGCCTCTTTGTATATGGCCTATCGTGCGCTTTTTAGAAAACAAGGCATAAAGTGCAGGCAAGATGTTCAAGGGATCAAGGAAAGTTCCCTCTCCAACCCTCATTTTTTAGCTGTAGGGTCCCAATTGACTTGGCGCATGTAATACATGCGCCAGGCAAAACCTGGGGAAAGAAAGGCCTTTTAAGCCCGAGAGTAGTTTTTTCCTTTTCTTTTGACTAAGGCTTGGTATTTTTTTGCTGTTGTTTTTCTTTTTACTTTCCCAAGGGCACGTCTATCGTCCTACATTGAATTTGTATCATTGGAACATCTTTGTATGTCAATGAACCCACTTTCCAACCCCGCCTCTCATGGGGGGCCTGAGACCACTATACTCCCCCCTTTGGGTGTGGGGGCCAGCTTTCTAAGGAAATGGCTTGAGAGCATGAATGAGAGCGAGCTTGCGGGCTTGGATTGGCTCGGCTTGGCCCATCTCACGTCCTTCCTTGAAGTTCCTTTGCTTTGGGATTTCATTTATGCTGTGTCTTCATTTTGGGGACTTAACACCCATGTCTTCCGTTTTGGGAATCGTGAGTTGACTCCTCTCGAAGAGTTCTCCAATCTATCAGGTTTGAAGCTGCATAGAGACCTTGCGAGAGTGTTACCGAAATTGGGTTATGCCAGAGCCACTGAGATCACCTTGGGCTTGAAGAAAAATGATTATGAGAAAAGTCTCATTGGGGGGTCCACCAGGTGTTCGGTGAAATTCCTAAGAGAACTTTTCGAAGAGGAAAGCTTGCGAAAGTTGCCGATCAAAAATCCTCATAACGTGAAGGCCTTTGCCCTTTACCTATCTCCGAGGTTCTTTTCTATACTGGGGGAGAGAGCTTCTCACTTGCACTTTGTGATGTCTTGGCGAAAATAGAGGGAGGCCGTTCTGTGATGCATATGGTGCTGGTGGAGCTTTATTGCGGCCTTGATGCCTTTGCTCTGGGCAAGGTGGAGGGCCTCCGGGGATGTCCCATCTTGCTCCAAATTTGGCTTGGAGAGCATCTTGCTATCTTGGGGCTCGTGCCCGCTTTTACGGTGCTCGTGGTGAGGTGGCCTGCTGCTTTATGGGTCGATGCCATATGCTTCCACTGGCAGATATACAGGGTTTGAATCTTTGGCTGGCCGAAGCTGAGTTGGTGTGGAGACTTCCTTGGTCAGATCGGACCTTCCTAGTGGTTCGCTCCAGAGATCATGACAGCATCACCCTCCTTGGTTTGACTGGCAGCACTCACTACTTCCCATTTCGAATGCTGCGCCAGTTCGGTTGCCCTCAGCAGGTGCCTTGTGTGATGAAGCCGCCCCTGTGTGACCTGATTTTCTCTTGGGGATCCTTTGGGGATGTGGATAGGATAGTTGCTCTCTAGGAGACGTGTCAGTCGGCGCTCATGTGCGATCTAGAGCAAAGAGATTCGGTTTTGTCCTCCCCGGAGTACGAGGCTTGGCTATTATCCGAGAAGCTTGCTATTGGTCACTTGGATCAGACAGAGAGCAGTGATACGGCGGGGCGTTGGTCAAAGAAGGAGTCGATGCTTCAGAGGCGTATTGAGCTATTAATGAACGTGAAGCGCATCCTGCATGAAAATTTAGAGAAACGGGCGGTTAGAGCAGAGGTGGCAGAGGCCAGGGCTGATGCAGCTGAGTGTGAGGTCCTTCGTCTAGAAGGATCTTTGAGTGACGCTCTTGGTGCCACTGACACTTCCTGGAAGCGGTATAGGAGTCTCCAGGTCGCTAGATGACGGAGTGGGATGTATGGGAGGATGCTTTACGCGCAGAGATCCATGCCTTGAAGCACGAGTTGGGTCATTGATTCCCTCCTGCACATACTTTTTACATATATCAAACCATGGAAAGGGGCGTAAGAAACTCCTAATTAGATACATTTTTTGGTATACATATTTTCTTTATGTTTTTCTAATTTTTGCACTTTTGTAAAGAAAGAAAGAAGGAAGTTAGACATCACACATTATCTTTTGAGATGTGGTATTAGCCAGGTACAGACTTGTAAGCGGAAAAAAAGGAAATCTATTTTTTTACAAGGATTTTATCTTCTCTGTTTTGTTTTCATATAATGAGAAATTGGGGTGTTGTGCCGGCTTTTCCTGTGGCGCACATAGTGCTGGCCTAAAATGGGAAAAGAAAATTTGTTATATTTTGCGACAGTTGTCTCTCTGCCTATGGTGGTGCACACAGTGTGGGTGTGAAAATGAGAAAGGAAAATATAATATCTTTTACAAAAGTGGCCTTTCCGGTTATCGAGCCAATCATCCCGGGGTGGGTTGTGCACAGTGCTAGGAAGAGAAGATTATTAACTCTTGTTATGGTTTTTCTTTTTCTTTCGGTTTGATGCCTTAATTATTGGTGAGATGACGGGTCCCCTTTTGAGCATGGTCGAACCCCCTTTTCACGGTTGGTCCTGGGTGAAGTTCAACAATTCTACCAAGGGCCGGAACATCTATTCCTTTGGATCGAATTCTCATTTTATCCTTACCTTGGGTCATACGTTTGACGGTGCAGTTTATGAAGACATTCTTGGTTGGGACCCTGATTTGAGCTAACATGAGCGGCCCGGTCGAGAATCGGGAGTATGAGAGGGTGACTGAAGGATTCATTCATATCTTCTTTCAACCTTTTCTCCTTTTCAACATTCTTACTCACAACGCCCAAGGTGGATTTTCGTCGTGCCCGTTGTTTCCCACTTTTTATCCTCAACGCCCTCTCAGGTTTTCACTACGTCCATGGGTTTACATTTTTACCCCCGGCACCCTTTCGGGTTTTCACCTGGTCCGCACAGGCTCGCTTTTTTTTACCCGTGGTGCCTCTACGGGTTTTCACCCCGTCCTTTTTGCTTTATATTTTATATTTTATATTTGATTTCTCTTTTATTTTATTAAATGTCACGACATGGACGTCCATTCCGTCATAGCCGGCCGAGTGGGGCTCTGTTTGTCTCACTGCTTGGCTCGTGCTGACTCGTGCTGTGACTGCTTGTAGATCTTAAAGAGGGCTTTTTCTTGGGATGTATCGTGGCCATGGGATGAGTTAGGAACTTTGAAGGTATTCTGAGTTTTAAAAGGTTCCTTGATTGGATTCCCGCTGGCATAATACTCTTCTTGGGAAATTTGGACTATACACGCCCTATTTGTTTTGTTCTCTATATTTTTGTTCTCTATATTTTCTTTTTTTTTTTCTTGTTTGGTATATACACTTTCCCATTTTCTTTTAGGAGTGGTTATGAAGGAAGGGCTCATGCCTCAACAGGTGTAGCAAAGGATATGATCGTTGCGGGATGCTTTTTGGCTACTTGGTTTGAAATGATGGCCTCTTTTACTGGGTCCTTAAGCAGTCACGTAACCATCTTGTCAATACTTACCTTGTCGCAGAGACAATGAGTAGAACCAGCGGACATGCCCAACGTTGATGAGCTCAGGAAAGTGATCTCTGTCTATGGTGGCGAGGCGGATCGCGTATCCCGGAAGCACTTCTCGGATAATGTAAGGCCGCTCTCAATTGGGTTTGAACTTCTCTCTTGGGTTGGCGCGAAGGGATGAGAAGAATTTCTTGAGTACAATGTCTCCCACCTTCAGATCTCAACCGCGGACACGTTTGTTGTAAGCGCGTGTGATTTGCTCTTGATAAACTTGGGTATGACACAAAGCTAGGAGTCTTTTCTCATCTAGCAAGTTTAACTGCTCAAAGCGGGATCTCTCTCTTTCTACTTCGGGTAGGCCAGACTCCATGAAAATGTGGAGCGACGGTACCTCAACCTCGACTGGCAGGATGGCCTCAGTTCCATATACAAGGGAGAATGGTGTTGCCCCTGTAGCGGTGCGGATTGATGTTCGGTAGGCCTATAAAGCAAATGACAACATTTCGCTCCAATCTCGATAAGTGACGACCATCTTCTCAAGGATGTGAATGATCGTCTTATTGGCGGCCTCCACGGCTCCATTGGTTTGCGGCTGGGCGACGAGCGATAGTGCTTGATTTTGTATTGCTCGCAGAAGGCCCTAATGCGCTTGCTAGCAAAATTAGTGCTGTTATCAGTGATGATATCCCTGGGCACGCTAAACCGGTAAACTGTGTTGGTCTTGATGAATTTCTCGACGTGATCGACCGTGATGTTTTTGTAGGATGGTGCCTCTACCCATTTGGTGAAATACTCAATAGCGACAAGGATGAACTGATGTCCGTTTGAAGCTTTCGGATTGACTTTTCCGACGATGTCGAAGCCCCAAGTGGCGAAGGGCCATGGAATGGTTATGTTATGTAGATCTATAGCTGGAGCGTGTATCAGACTGGAGTGCTCTTGACATTTATAGCATTTCTGAACGTGCTTGCAACAATCAGATTCCATAGGAGTCCAAAAGTATCATTGTCATAAAATCTTAGCGAGAATATGGCCATTGACGTGGGCACCGCATACTCCGTCGTGAATCTCCTTCATGATGTTTGCTGTCTTGCTTTCAGTTAGGCATCGAAGTAGGATATTGTTATATGACCGCCTGTAGAGGCACTCGCCATAGATGACGTAGTTCATTGCCAAATGCTGGATGGTTCGCTTGTCGTCTCTGGCCGTCTCCTCTGGGAATGCTCGGGTCTCGAGGAAATTCTTGATATCTGAGAACCATGGTGGCTCATCATCCAATCTTGGGGGTTCCTCAATTTGGAGGCAGAAGGCAGGCTCGTTCCTCTGTTCAATCATGATCGACTTCATCTCAACACTGTAGGGGATTTCTACCATTGATGCTAAAGTCGCTAACGCGTCGGCGAAGCGATTCCTTATCCGTGGGACATACGAGAAAGTAACATCATCAAAGCATGCTATCAGATCTTCAAGGAGTTCATGGTATGGGATCGACTTCTCATCCTTTGTCTTCCAATCTCCATTCGTCTAACATATGATCAACTGCGAGTCACCAACTACCCTGAGGTGGGTTACTTTCAGGTCGAGTGCCGCTTGCAGTCCAGCAGCACAAGCCTCATATTCAGCCATGTTGTTAGTACAGAGGAAGTTGAGTTTGATGGAAACTGGTACATGAGATCCCTTTGGTGAGATCAGAATAGCGCCGACTCCTTGACCCTCGGCATTTGCCGCTCCGTCGAAGTGTATCACCCAAGACTCCTCTGTCTCTACTGTATCTATCATGAACAAGATGTCCTCGTCTGGGAATTCGGTCCTTAGAGTTCATAATCGGGTAAGGGATTCTCGACAAGATGATCGGGGAGTGCTTGCCCCTTGATTGATTTCTGAGTGATGTACGTGATATCGAATTCGAACAGTAGGAGCTGCCAATGTGCAGTCCGTCCAGTGAGAGCTGGCCTTTCGAACAGGTACTTCAACGGATCCATGCGGGCTAGAAGAATAATTGCTTGAGATAGCAGGTAATGGTAGAGACTTTGTGTAGCCCATACGAGCGCCAGGCATGCCTTCTCGAGATGAGAATAGCGTGTCTCGTAGTCAATAAATTTCTTACTCAGATAGTATATGGCCTGCTCTCTTCTTCCTGTCTCGTCATGTTGCCTTAGGACACATCCCATCGAAACTTTCGTCATGGAGAGATACATTAAGAGTGGTCTCCCCGGCTCGGGTGGTACTAGTACTGGAGGGTTGAGAAGGTAGCCCTTGATTTTATCGAATGCTGTCTGACAATCTTCGTTCCATTAACGGGAGAATCATTTCTTAGTAGTTTGAAGATCGGCGTGCAGATGGGAGTGAGTTGTGCAATGACTCCATCTTCATCATCATCATCATCATCAACGAGTTCTATTTCTCCTCCAAAGAAGACCAAAAGCATCAATGAAATTTATGAAGCATCAAGAAAACTTTTTGATGAAGAGATTAACTTTGTACTGTATGTCGATGCCGATCCAATTTCTTTTGAAGAAGCATCTCAAGAAGCAAAGTGGAATCATGCAATGAATCAAGAAATTGATTCCATCAAAAGAAATGATACTTGAGAGTTAACGGAACTTCCAAATTGGCACAAATCCATTCGTGTAAAATGGATATATAAAACCAAGTTAAATGCAAAAGGTGAAGTTGAAAGGCACAAAGCTCGGTTAGTGGTGAAAGGCTACAAGCAAAGACATGACATAGACTTCAATGAAGTTTTTGCTCCTATTGCTCGGCTCGAGACTATTAGATTGGTCTTAGCATTGGCGGCTCAAAGAAATTGGAAGGTTCATCAAATGAATGTCAAATCAGCATTCTTAAATGATATTCTTAAAGAAGAAGTTTATGTTGATCAACCTCCCAAGTTTGTGGAAAAGGGTAAAAAGCACTAAGTTTGTAAATTAAAGAAAGCACTTTACGGTTTAAAGCAAACACCAAGGGCATGGTATAGCCGTATTGATGGGTACTTCATGAAGAATGGATTCAAAAGGTGTCATTTTGAACACTCTCTCTACATCAAAGAAAACACTCAAGGTGAGTTTTTAGTTGTTTGTTTATATGTTAATGATTTAATCTTCAGCGGCAATAGTTCAAGCATATGTGATGAATTTAAAAACTTCATGATGCTTGAATTTGAGATGACCGATATGGGTCTCCTACATTTCTTTTTTGGCATTGAAGTAAAGCAAAATGAAGATGAAATTTTTATATTTCAAAAGAAGTATGCAAAAGATTTATTGAAAAAGTTTAGAATGGAAGATGCAAATCCTATTTGCACTCCAATGGAGATTGGTTTGAAACTTAGCAAAAATGATAATGAAAAAAGAGTTAATGAAACTCTTTATCGGAGTCTTGTTGGTAGCCTCATGTATTTGACTGCCACAAGATCGGATATTATGTTTACAGTTAGCATGATTAGTCATTTCATGGAATCACCTAGAAGAAGTAATTGGAATGCCGGAAAGAGAATTTTGTGATATGTATGTGGTACTATTAATGATGGTATATATTACAAAAGGGTTCAAAATTCATGTTTGGTTGGATATTGTGATAGTGATTGGGGTGGAAGTGTAAATGATGGCAAAAGCACTTCCGATTATAATTTTAATAATTGTTCAGGTTCAATTTCATGGACTTCAAAGAAACAATAAGTTGTTGCTCTCTTTACAACCGAAGCGGAGTACATTTCATTAGCATTGGCCGGTTATCAAGCACTTTGGTTAAGATGGGTTTTAGAAGAACTTAAGCATCCATCAATTGAAGTTACAACTTTATTTTGTGATAATCGTTCAGCCATTGCACTAACCAAGAATCCCGTTTTTCACTACAAAAGTAAGCACATTCGAATTAAGTATCATTTTATCCATGACTTGATCAATGATGGTAAAATTAATGTGAAACCTTATAAATCACAAGATCAAATAGTGGATATTTTTACAAAGGCATTGAAGAAAGAAATATTTATCAAGATTAAAGAAAGCTCGGCGTTCGATCGGTCTAGCTCAAGGGGGGACTGTTAGAATTATAAGCTAGACCGTCCCATCTGGCCCATTTTGTCTTTTGGATCATTGGCCAATTTGGAGTTATATTGGTCAATCTTGAAATTATTTTTTGTCATAAGAAATTGGTGTAATTAATGTGGTGTCTTGAGAATATGGAATATACTTTGAGAATGTAATTTTCTATTTTTTTCTAGGCTAGGTTGTTGCTTTGGAAGTGTATGCTTATTTATTCCCGAATTTGTATTTTGGGCTATATTTATCACTCATGTATTTTTATTTTACAAGTCATATGAATGAAATTTGAAAGGTTCTAAGTAGTATATTACTTTAGTCTTCATTTTTAGTATTTTTCTACACAAGAGAACAACTTTCTTCTCTTTAGAGTGCCATTTTCTTCCAATCCTATTTGGTGCAATCCAACAAAAACCCTATAGTCGATCGACGGTTGGATTTGTTGCCGGCCATATCTACGTCGAAGTACACTAGTAGGTTAAGGGGGGCATGTTGAAAATTCAGACCATAATGGAACGTTCCCTTAATAAACCGAAGAATCCGCTTAACATCATTGAAATGACCAATGGTTGGGCTGCGCATGAGTTGGCAAACACAATTTACAGCGTAAGCAAGGTCCAGCCTTGTAAGCGAGGTTCGACCTTGTGATCGTTAGGTATTGCAGAGCACCAACGATATACTTCTGTAGAAAGTAGGATCGGAGTAGGGTGCATCATCTGTGATGGTGTGCTTAACTTTGATTATTGGAGAGACATAGGGCTTGCATTCTATCATTGCTGCCCATTGAAGTATTTCCCATGCATATTTGGACGGAGATAAGGTAACTCCAGTAGGTGTATTGATAGCCTCAATACCTAGGAAATAATTCAAGTTACCCAAGTCTCTCATTGCAATGTTTTTGCCCATGGTGTGAATCAGAGATGAGACTAAAGCAGAGCTGCTCCTTGTGATTAAAATATGGTCAACGTAAACCAACACCACGGTGATATGCCCAGCGCGATGGAGAATGAAAATAGACATGTTGGCAGAATTGCTGCGAAAGCCTTTCTGAAGAAGGAACCGAGAAAGGAGAGCATACCATGCTCGTGGTTCTTGTTTGAGCTCATAAATGGCTTTATGAAGCTTGCACACATAGTCGGATCTTAGAAACCCAGGGGATTGGTCCATATATACATCTTCTTAAAGGATGCCATGAAGGAAGGCATTTAAGACATCTAACTACTTGATGATCCAATGTAGAGCAAGGGATAACACACTACAAAAAAGTGAGCTTTTGCCGGCAGAATTTTGGGGTGGTTAAAAAAACCGCCAGCAGAAACTTAAGCTTGGCCCAACCCGATTCGCTTAACCCACGACCCACTCTACCTTTTCTATATATCTCGTTTTCTGATGGCCCATCTTCTCTCAATTGCTCCCGCTCAAAAACGCAAAAATGGCTCTCGCTCAAGTCTCTCATTCAAACTCTAAATGTATCTCGATCAGCCAAAGCTTTCGCTCAAACCCTAAATCCCTTTCGCTCTTGATCGGGTTGGTGGTCTAATTCCCTCTCGCTCACCCCATCCTCTCACTCAAAGTTTCGGATCTAGCTGATTTCTGATTTGATTTCAATGGTGTGCTCGAGTTCCGATGGTGTGTTAGGGTTTTGATTCTATTTCGGACCTCGCGGAGATTGAATCTAGTTCAAATTGCATTGATTTTTTAGGGTTTCGATGGCTCATAGCTCTTTCTGTAATCTCAGGTGAGATATCTTCATTTTGTTCTCTGAAATCTGTTTAAGAAACTCTATTTTGGTTTAATATTATGATTAGATCTCTTTTTGTTTTTTATAATTGCATCCTGCTTCATATTATCCTCAGATCCCTTCTACAAGTGTAAATGTGGGTTGATTCTAACTTAGATTTTGGTTCTCAAGCGTTGATTTAAGGTGATTAGAGGGAAAACAAACAGTATAAGCTCATGATGGAATAGTTACATTTTTTACAAGGCAACCTCACTTTTAGATTTTAAAAATAAACTTTAATCGGTATTGTCAATTATAACCATCTATGAGTGTTTTTACTCTTAACACGAGATTTTTTTTAATGGTTGACACATTTTTCTTTTCCTTCAATATAGACAAGTTTTCTTGGGATAACAGATAGGTTTACTTAGTAATTTTATATAGATATATAATTATATTTGTTTGTTATGAATATTACCTTGTTGAAATATAATTATAAATTTTAATATTCAAGCTAACATATCTTTGTCTTTGCAGCCTTTCCATACAAGGAGTCACCTATTCATTAAGGTATTTCTGGAAGCCCTTTTTCATTTTGAGATTCTTACTAATTATACAAGTAAAATGTATAGTAGATGAAAGAATTCTCTTAGCCTTGCTGAATATGATGTTGTTGAATCAATTTATTAATGTAACTCACTAGGATGATGAACAAATAAAAGTGATATAGTTTACAGTAAAGGACAAATTTGCAAGATCCATGGTAGGCTAGACGACAGAGTCTAGACATAGAAAACCTAGTCCCAACAGTTTCTACCAATTATTAGTTAACAAAACATTGATTATTCTGCTCTTATTTATTTACAGTATCAAAGTAATTCCTACTTTAGCAAAGAAATTCTTGCTTTCAAAGGAACTATAACTTTTTTCCTGAAACAAACCTTTAAAATGTGTCCACAATTCCAAAAGGATGAGAAAAGAGAACAATGTAAACAACCTCTTAATAAAAGTATCTCTCCCAATATTACTTGTAAACTTCTATTGAATGTCTCTAAAGGCTAATTCCTTATTTGTTAGCTCCTACTTATAACCTTTTTACATGATTTCTAGAGATTAACAACAAAGAAGTTGGAGATTGTATATCTAGTCTCCCACATGATGGATAAAAGTTGGATTTAGAAGCCTAAGTATTTTATATTCCTTTATGTTCACGTGTTTTGAGTAGCTCGAATGTTGGTATGTTGTTTAAATAAGAATGCTATTTTTGTATCTGGATGGAGTAGAATTTCTCCAGAGTATCTTCAAGGCGCGAAAGGATTCATCGAGCTTGCAATAGCTCGAGGAGCAACTATAAATGGGAAGTTGAAGTGTCCATGTGTTAGATGCAACAACAGATTATATCAAGATAGAGAAACGACATACGATCATATGGTATACAACGGGTTTGTTCAAAATTACACCAAATGGTTTTTTCATGGGGAAGACATATCTCAGACAAGCTCAATGAGGATTGATTTGGTTGATAGTGGACTGGATGAGCATGAGATGAGTGACGATATGAGTGCTTTGTTACGTGATGCGTTTGGGATCCAGAATCCAAAAGGAGGTTCGGATGGTATGACAGAGAACCAATGATCTACCTAATGCAGATGCTGCTAAATTCCACAAGTTAGTGCAAGATGCTGAACAAGATTTATTCCCAGGGTGTAAATCACATACAAAATTATCGTTCATTGTTAGGTTATGGCATATTAAATGCATTAGTGGATGGAGTAACAAATCATTTACAATGTTGCTTGATTTGTTAAGAGAGGTACTCCCTGAGGGTTCAACATTGCCTAGTTCTTTTTGGCAAACAAAAAAAATTATTTCTGATATAGGACTTGATTACAATAAACTTGACGCATGCCCAAATGATTGTATGCTATATTGGAAAGAGTCCGCTGACAAACAATCATGTGATGTTTGTGGTGCTTCACGATGGAAGGCTCATGATGATCATTTAAAAGGCGATAGAAAGAATAGACCAGCAAAGATTTTGCGTCACTTCCCTTTGAAACCACGATTACAAAGGTTGTATATGTCGTCAAAAATTGCATCTGACATAAGATGGCATGCCGAATGTTGCACTAGAGATGAGCTTTTAAGACATCCCGCTGATTCTCTTGCATGGAAGCATTTTGACATCATCAATCCAACCTTTGCATCTGATTCTCGCAGCGTTAGGCTTGGGTTAGCAAGCGATGGCTTCAATCCTTTTGGCACAATGAGCATTGCACACAGTACATGGCCTGTGATATTAATTCCTTACAACTTGCCACCATGGTTATGCATGAAGAAGCCAAACATAATACTATCATTGCTTATACTGGGTCCATCTTGCCCTAGAAATAACATTGATGTTTACTTGAGGCCTCTGATTGAAGAGCTCAAGGAATTATGGGAATTTGGGGTAGAGACATATGATGCGTCAAAGAATGATGTATTTCAATTATGTGCCGCCTTGCTTTGGATAATTAGTGACTGTCCAGGGTATGCTATGTTGTCGGATTGGAGCACGAAAGGGAAGTTGGTATATCCTTTATGCAATAAGGACACATGTAGCAGATATTTGATCTATGGTAGGAAGCAATGTTATATGGGTCATCGTCGATTCTTACCATCAAATCATAGGTTCCGAAAAGATAAACATTCTTTTGATGGTACGTGTGAGTTCAGAACAGCTCCAACTCCTCTATCTGGATCAGATGCGATGAAGCAATTACAAAAGAGTTCACATGTATTTGGAAAACAATTTGCCAAGAAAAAATCAAATATTATGGATGAGGATAACATGCCATATAACTGGAAGAAGAGGAACATATTCTTTGAATTGCCATATTGGAAACATAATTTACTCAGACACAATTTAGATGTAATTTACATTGAGAAAAATGTATGTGATAGTGTGTTAGCAACTTTGTTGAATATTGAAGGTAAAACAAAGGATAATTTGAAGGCGCGTCTTGACTTGGTCCACTTGGAGGTGAGACATGAGCTACACCCACAATGGCAGAATGGTGGAAGTAAAGCTTATCTACCATCCGCATGCTATTCTATGGACAAAGGAGAGAAAGAGATATTCTGCAAAGTGTTGACGAGTTCGAAGATTTCGGAAGGTTACTCGTCAAATATTGCAAGGTGCATTAATATTAAAGAGCGCAGGATATATGGCCTTAAAAGCCATGATTCACATGTCATAATCGAACAATTCATGCCATTGGCTATTCGAAAAATATTACCCAAGAACAGAGCTTATCCATTAATAGAATTGAGCAACTTCTTTCGTGAGTTATGTTCGAAAGTTTGCCGGATTGAGGATTTGCGACATCTTGAGAATCGCATTACAGTGGTGCTTTGTCAATTAGAGCAGATTTTTCCATCTGCATTTTTTAACGTTATGGTGCACTTACCATACAGTTGGCATTAAAGGCACAGTTGGGTGAACCTGTCTATTATCGATGGATGTATCCCATCGAAAGGCATGGCCCATTTTACCTGAAGTTATTTATGAATTTGAAATTAATTATAATTTCATTCACATAAATGGAATATTTTTCAATGTAGATACTTGTTTACGCTGAAGTCATATGTGCGTAATAAGGCTCAACCCGAGGGGTCTATTACTGAAGGATATGTCGCAGAAGAATGTCTAACATTCTGCTCGAGATACTTAAACGATATTGAAACAAGGTTAATCTGACCCGCAAGAAATCGTGACGTAAATGAGATCAGGGGTATTGTGCCATTTAAACTTAGTGAAATAGAATGGACCCAGGCACATCATTATGTGTTGTTCAACGATGTTAAGGTTAAAGATTATCTAGAGTAAGCCTTTAAATTACTAAAATTTTAAATGTGATTAACAATTTTATTCAGTGTTGGAGTTTCATATGACATGAAATTTATGTAGGCAACACAATCGGATACTTTGGTTGAAGCACCGCAAAGTAACTCCCCATGAAAGACAAAAAATGCACCACAAACAATTCATTGACTGGTTTAAGGATTACGTAAGTTACGAGAGTTTGCATTTTAGGTTCCTTTTTAGTTGATGAATCTTGGTTAGTTATTTAACCTACTTGCAAATGTCAAATAGGTTCGAATGTTGAGCGATTCAAATAGTACATTGGCGGAAGGAGTTGCTTTCCTTGCGGAAGGACCACGTTCCCTTGCTAATAAATTGATCGCCTATACCATTAATGGCTATAAATTTCGAACTATTGATAAGGAAAATGGTGCTAAAACTCAAAACAGTGGTGTTGCGGTCACTGCAACTACTACGAGCTATTCCAATGCAAGAGATAAAAGCCTCGTGGTAGGAGAGATGGCCTATTATGGTCGCTTAACAGATATAATTGAGTTGACATATTCCGAGCAACTCAAGTACATATTGTTCAAGTGTGATTGGGTTGATGTAATAGCACAAGGCAGAGTTATTAAGACCGATGAATTAGGATTCATATTGGTAAATTTTTTAAGATTATTGTTCCCTGGAAATCAAGCGATCAATGAACCGTCTGTGTTGGCATCTCAAGCTAAACAAGTTTTCTATATACAAGATCCAACTGAACTAGATTGGCATGTCGTTGTCAACAATAGACCTAGTGATTTATATGAGATGAGTGCACAAGATGATTCATTATTAGATAGAGACCCTTATGGACATCAACTACCAAATGACATTGAGAATGACGATAATGATGTTGTCAATTGGGTGAGGGAAAATGTGCTTGGTGTAATTGTTGATGCACCTCCGCATACTCAAGTTGTATAATACAAGCTCCTTCAGTCAATGTCATTGACGATGGAGATGGATCACATTAATGATACTTTGTTTACCGAAGATGGAAGTGTGTAATTCTTCTTTTGAAAGAAATAATATGGAATCTAATTCGACTCATGGGATGGTGACTGCATCTAAGTATTTTTTCTCCCTTTTTTTGTCTATAAACTTCTCAACTTTATGATTGTTTTGCTGCTTCTCTCTGTTGTTGCTCTAGTGATCTAAATTGACATATCTAACTCATTGACATTTGATGATCTAGTGCATTGGCTTGTATTCTTATCGGATTACTATTGTTGTGGGTTTAATGCTATAAGATGTGAACATAATATTGGACAGAATGATACATATGTACTGTTGATCATCTATGCTAAAATCTGACCGTACTATTATTATTTCTTACAATTCTTGTTGCTGCTCTTCACTGAATATTATGCAATTGCTGCTATTGATCCTCGTCACACGTATTACGACATTACTGCTGTCTTCTCCAATCTTTGATGTAAATTGTGTTGATGTGTTACTTTAGTTGTTAAATACTCATGGGAAGGGCTGTTTTGACATAAATAATACACATATATTTATAAAATTTTGAGGGCAGGATTACAGCCCTCAAAACATACAAATCACAAACAATTAATATATAGGGATGGGATCTGACTTATAGATCGTTTCATGCTGAATATTCCAGTTATATTTACCATTGCTATAATACTATGGTTATAGACCAGGGTTTAGGATTGGTAGGTATGCAAAGAAATTCTGTGCTGATTTGGTTTAGTGTCAGTGTGTGTGTGTGTTTTTGGTAACTAGTGGACCAAATTTTACTGCTGTAATCAACTGCTACGTGGCCGTGTTTTTGGTAACTAGTGCACCAAATTTTACTGCTGTAATCAACTGCTACGTGGCTTGGACCGTGGCAGCTGAGATGCCCTAAATTTATTTTTTATTTATTTATTCGGGTTTTCTCCCAACTATTTTCTATGGACCTGTTTTGGTGGTAGATTTTTCCAGCTTTGATATGGCATCGGAGCTTTGATAGTTTGAGATTTATGGGTGTTGTTTTAGTATTGCTTGTGACGGCCCTTGGCTTGGCCACAGAGGAGGGCATTCCTTGGAATGTCGTACTCGTTAAAAAGGCTGCGTGCTGTACTCCAAACCCTGAGGTAAAATTGTTGTCCAAGATACTGCCTTGCCCACATTGCAGATCTGATGTTCCACATCCCTTGGCTGACTAGGGACACCAAAATTGCGGTCCAAGATCTTGGATACACCTGGTAAAACAAAGAAGTAGTCCTATAAGTGAATGTTGTCAAATTGAACAATGAGCACACTTGTTTGGGTCCGCTTTCAATTAGTGAATGACAGAGTAGCTTTTATCTGCACTGGTCGAGAGCAGGTAGAGAGCTATGATACCAAACGCAAGTTTAGCTCCCCGCAGGAGAGAAAGAGCTGCTCTTTGGCCCAAGAGAGGTAACCCAAACACAGTATTAGCAGATGTACTTGCTACTTCAACAACTATATATTGTTAAATAACAGTAGAGAAACCCCTTTAGATCAAAGGGCAAGTATTAAGTAACGACTTTTTGTTACCTGAGTAGTGTGCCTGGTAACAACATCAACAAGATTGTAGTGTTTCCTGCTTGTTGGTGTCCACTGCCCATTACCCAACCTGTGCACATGTGAAAGATCAGAATGTTCTCCATTTACAATTGTTCTAAATCCGCTTTGACATAATAGCATTATCTTTCTTCAGCATCGTTAATAAAATCTTCGTTAAGTAAAGTTTACATAAATGGGAAAGAGTTTGTTATGAATGTCTTTTTAAGTTGGAAATAAAATGATCTAACTTGTGGGTGTGGCCGATCGAAAAAAAATGATCTAACGCCCATCAAACGAAGATTGAATGGTGGTGTATTCATCTACATATAGCTCAAATTTATATTTTATGTAACGTATGAATGCTCATAAAATAATTAAGTAAACAAAAAAGAAAACAGATTGAAGCATCTTCGCATGCAATCAATCGATCACTTCTCTTCTCTGCAAAACTTACAGATTGAAGCATCTTTGCATGCAATCAATCAATCTCTTCTCTTGTCTGCATAACTTCGATCGATCCTCTCTGTCTCACCGATCATTCTCTGCAACAGATCTCTTACTGATCGATCTCTGCAACAGACATCTGCTTCGCTCCAACAAACCGCAACAGATTGAAGCATCTTTGCATGCAATTGATCGATCTCTTCTCTTCTCTCACTTCCTTATTTAAATAAGGTTAACAATCCCCTCACTTCCTCATTCAAAGAGGGTTAACTCGTTGAATGACAAGTTTGGCAAGTGTGATATGTATAAGAGTTTGTTAAGTGTGATAAGTATAAGAGTTTTGTATGAGAAATCTGTTAAGCTTGACAAGTTTGGCATGAGAAATCTGTGAAGTTTGATATTTATAAAAATGTTTGCATGTATAGGAATCTATAAAAGAGGTAATTTGTGGAAACCAGAAGTGAAATACCATCTCACAGGTAACCGGGAAGAGTTAGTATGTTACTTAGCTACTGCAGAACACTGGACCACAAGATAACACTGGACTGCGGCATGTCTAAAAAGTGGCATGTATTAATACGTCTAAGCATAGTATTAGTTGGCGTGACACTAGTAATATAAGTAATCGTTGTGTGGTGATTTTTTTCTTTAATCGGGAAAACCGCCGGTGAATGCTTTCCCGACGGTTATTTCCTCGGCGGGTTGGTCTCTGCCGGCAAAATATTCAACGGCACTTTCTCACTTTTCACCGGCAGTTCCAAACTGCCGCTAAAAACTACTTCTTTTGTAGTGACACAACGCAGATCATTGGTTGTTTCGCAACGGAACTGAAGGTTTCATGATAGTGGATCCTTCTTAACGGAACCTTTGGCGACAAGTCTCATCTTGTATCGCGAGATCGAGCTGTTGACATTCATTTTTAATTTGAAAATCCATTTGCATCTAATGATGGTGTGATCGCGCAGCATCGGAACGAGAGCCCACATTCTTTGTTTCATCAAAGCATCGAACTCTTCGGACATGGCTTTCCGCCATTGTTGAGATTTTGAAGCAATTGTGAAAATTGTTGGTTCAATAGGTTGCTATTGAAAAGTGGATAACCCGAATTGGATTTTGGAATTTTATATGCCACTTTTTGACCTTGTTTTAATATGATGAGTGGATATAGGAGTACTTATGGAAGGTTGGGGTTCAACAGGTGGGCTGAGAGGGACACATGGCAGTGAGGGACTCAATGGAAGAGGAGATAGGACAAATAATAGGTGGTGGAGGTGATGTCGTAGAAGAGGGGTTAGGAAATAATGGTGATGGAGGGTCAAGTAGGGATGGTGACATGGGATGCGGTGACGGAAAGGTGAGTGGGGTGGATAACATCTCAGAGGGAAAAGGGGTAGTGTGTATGGTTGGTACGGTGGGTGTTAATGGGTGGAAGGGGTGTATGGGCCAGGGTGATAGCAGCGTTGAACTGCAACCTTCCACTAAAACTATTGATTTCTAAGAAGAAATACCAGAAATCTAATGGGCATCCACCTTTCTTGCTGATTCACACGAATACCAAGAGAACACTACAAAAAATAAGACTATTAGAGGCAGTTTTTTTAACAAAAAACTGCTGCTATTAGTCCTGTCGCTTAAAAAAACTGCTGCTATTATTCCTGTCGCTACAAAAAATTGCCGCTGTTAGCCCTTCTGCTATTAAAAACTGCCTTAACAGTAAGTGCCACTGAAACACCTTATTTTTGTAGTGGAAACGGGAAACAAAGATCTCGAAGACCTCAAAATTTTAATATATTCAATAATAATCTTTTCGTTTGAGTTACATCCATTAAATAGAAAAAGAAAGCAAAAATTGCTAAAAATAGCAAACACGAGATAAGCCTATAGAAGGAAAGATATTCTTATTAGAATCAATCCACAATCAAAACGGATTGATTCTGCGGATCGAGTCTGAGTTGTAAATCTCCAGGAATTGTGAAAGAGATTATTTTATAAAATAACAAAATTACTATTTTTGGCCCTTAAACGAAGGAATTTTCCTAAAAAAACACGGACTTCACGGCAAAGTGGTGACTATTGACCGTTTGGACGTTTCCATTCCAAAATGGGTCTTCGCAGGATTTTTTGACATTTGGGTCCATGATTTCTACTAGTGCCTGACCCAAAATTCTAACAAGTGGACAAAATTCTAACGAGTGGACCTACGCCGATCCAAGGCCTCCATGTATTCATCCGCGGTAATTTGCACTGCATCATTCTTCTTTGGCTGAAGAGAATTCGTAGCCTCATCTTTCGAATTGTCACCATGATAAGGAACTAGGTGTTTTACATTAAAGACGCCAGACGTATGGTAAGTGCTCGGGAGTTTCAACCGATAGGCATTGGAATTGATTTTCTCTATGATTTCGAGTGGACCAATCTTTTGAGCGGCTAGTTTGTTATATTCTCCCACTGAAAATCGATCCTTCGTCAGGATAGCTGACACAAAATCTCCAACATCAAATTCCAGAGGACGACGCTTTTGGTCCGCAGCTTGTTTATACTTGGCAGTGGAGTCCAAGAGATTATGTTCCGTAGCTTTGTGCACTGTCTGGATCTTAGTAATCAGGTCATCGGCTTTCTTGGGAACACGCTTCAAGTCCGATATGGGGGCCAAGTCCAGTGGCGACCTCGGGTTAACGCCATATGTGATATGGAACGGAGAAAATCCCGTGTTGCGATTGATCGAACGGTTGTAGGCAAACTCCGCCTAGTATAACTTTTGGTCCCATGATTTTAGATGATCCCCTACCAAGCTGCGCAAAAGGTTGCCCAAGGAGCGATTCACCTCCTCGGTTTGACCATTAGTTTGTGGGTGATACGCGCTACTGAAGTCCAACTTTGTGTTAGCAGCGTGCCATAAACTCCTCCAGAAGTGACTGAGGAATCGTGTATCCCGATCAGAGACTATGGACACTGGCAATCCATGAAGCCGGTACACCTCCCGAAAATATAGCTGAGTGACGTGAATAGCATCCGTAGTCTTCTTGCAAGCTATAATGTATGCCATCTTCGAAAACCTTTCTACCACTACAACGATGGAGTCCATCCCTCGCTGTGTTTGAGGAAGTCCCAGGACGAAATCCATGCTCACATGATCCCATGGCCGATTCGGTATAGGCAGAGGCATATAAAGGCCTGCATTGGTCGTTGTTCCCTTAGAGACTCCAATTTGGACCACAGAGAGGCCGTTGAGTTCTCCCACATTACGTTGTACGTAATCTCCTCCGTTAGACATAGGAGAATCATACTAAATGCCTAAAGTTTAAATTTTTCTCAATCACCATCAGACATATTTGCCAGCTTAACCAAAATCCATTTCAATGCCCTATGCAGTCCTTGTCGAATGAAGATATCCCGGACTTGTATTTGCCACAAGCTAAAATTGATCCTCCCGTCGAATTTCTCAACCACGAACTTCGCGTTCGAAACTTTAACGGACTTCGATACCATCTTTGATGGTAGAACAAGAACCTAATATCTCTTATACCAATTTGTTGTGTGAAAGCTCACAAACTAATCAACGATCTCACGATGAACGATAAAATAAGCACGCAAAATAGAAGAAAATCAACCACAATCATACAAGAGATAATATTTACATGGTTCAACAATATGACTACGTCCATGAGCAGCGATAATCCACTATATTAATATTACACAAGAATACAAGAACACTCAAGCCACCCCAAAGCTCTCCTCATAGCCCTTGATAAGTTTTTCAAAGCTTTACAATGATATCTCAACCCTCTTGATTCGTCCATTAGCTTTCTCTTTATATAGAAGACCCAAATCTTGCTTCTAACCCAAGATAAATTAGCCAAATACAAAGTCTGCACGTAAATTGGACATAGCGGGTTGCTCAAGAGACAACTAAAGTCACTCGAGCGACTAAAACTCGAGAAAATGCCCCATTAAACAATACACTGGTTGCTCGAGCGAGAACCAAAGTCGCTCTTGTAAGTTTGCTCTTGTTGAGTGCTCACATCGCTCAAGCGACCTATATAAGTTAGAACCCAAATAACAATTCTCCACCTGGCTCAAAGCATCAGCATGTACTTTTTCTTCTGATCATCACTATACTCATAGCACCGTTGCCACCAAGACCCCACGGGCGCTCAAACCTCTTGAACATTGATTAAATTCAAACAATGTTTAGTGTTGACTACCGGTACCACCTTTGTCATGATATCCGCAGGATTGTCCTTTGTACTCACCTTCTTTAAAGATATTTTACCACATTCGATTATTTCTCGTACGAAGTGATACCGTATATCAATGTGCTTGGTACGAGCATGATATACATGATTCTTCACTAAGGAAATAACACTCTAGCTATATCAGAATACATCGACACTTCATGTGCGATCCCCAAGTCACCAACTAAGCCCTGAAACTATAATGCTTCTTTCACTACCTCTGTCACTGCCATATACTTTGTCTCTATTGTAGACAAAGCCACTATATTCTGTAATATTAACCTCCAGCTAATCGGACCTCTTGATACCCTAAACACATCTTGTGGTAGATCGATGCTTATTCAAATCACCCGCGTAATCTAAATTTACATATCCACATAACTGATGATCTGTGTCACTATGAAAAACCAAACCGACATCTTTAGTACTACATATTTATCTCATAGTCCATTTCACTGCTTGCCAACGCTCTTTGCCTGGATTAGCCATATACCTGCTGACCACGCTAACCACCTATGAAATATCCGATCAAGTGCATACCATAGAGTACATTTAGGTATCAACCACACTTGCATAGGGAACACACGAGTCATAGACTCTCGCTCGTCATCTATAGTAGGAGACACATTATTCGAAAGACGAAAGTAAGCTGCTAATGGAGTACTCACAGCCTTTGTATTTTCTATTTCAAACCATGAGAATACATTCTCTAGATAACTCTTCTATGCCAGACACAATCGCCCTTTTGTTTTGTCTATCTGAATCTCCATCCCCAGAATCTTTCTCATTGCGTCAAGATCTTTTATCTCAAACTCTATGCCAAGTTGAGATTTCAACTTGTTGATCGCCACCATGCTCTTTGTAGCTATAAGCATGTCATCAACATACAAGAGAAGATAAATAAATGAGACATCCGCTAGCCTCTTGAAGTAAACACAGTTGTTATATTTACTTCGAATATAATTTTGGCCCATCATGAATGTGTCAATCCTCCTGTACTACTACCTCGGCGGCTCTTTCAACCCGTATAATAACTTCTTCAATTTGCACACTAACCTCTCTTCCCTAAGAGACTTAAACCCTTCAGGTTGGTTCATATAGATCTCCTCCTCCAGATCATCGTATAGAAACGTTATTTTCACATTGAGTTGCTCTAACTCAACTCTAATTGTGCTACATTTGATAATAAAACTCGGATTGAAGTGTGTTTCACAACTAGTGAGAACACCTCATTGTAATTAATGTCTTCCTTTTACGTAGTCTTTTGCTACAAACCTTGCTTTTTACCTTCTACCACTACTTTCCAAAGAACCCTCTTATAAATTCATTTGCACCTAATTGCTCTCTTTCACTTAGGTAACTCTGTCAGTTTTCAAGTTTGATACTAGTAATGAAAATCAATCCCTTCACCCTTTATGGTTTTCCATTCCTGTCACATCTACTACTGATTGCACCTTGAATGAAGACTACTTATTGTCATCCAGCGTCAACGCGTAGGAGACCATATCCTCATAACCATAGCGAATTGGTGGTCTAATATTTCTTTTGGGTATTTCACCTGCTAAGGATTTTTTTGGCTCTCTCAACTATTTCTATACTTTCCTCTAATATAATAATTGTAGGAGTTTCTAACTCTACCTCTAACTAATCTTCCGTTACCTCTTTTCTAATTTTCATGATATGTTTGCTAGAACTTCGCATAACAGATTCATCAAAGATCACATATCTACTGATCACAACCTTATTCAGCCTAGGATATTATAACCTGTATCCTTTCATACCATTTGTATACCCTAAGAAAATCGCTTTCTTAGCTCTTGGGTCAATTTTTCTATCTCTGTCATGATAGTAAGTTATGAAACCAAAAACTCTCAATGCACTGTAAGATACAGGCTTCCCTGACTACATCTCAATGGGACTCTTACATTCTATTAATGTAGACAACGATCTGATTACTGGATAACACGCTGTACTGATTGCCTCATCCTAGAACTCTCTATCTAATCTTACATTGGATAATATACATCTTTCCTTTTAAAGTAGAGTTCTGTTCATAGGTTCAGCTACCCTATTCTGTTGCGGTGTACTCCTCATTGTGAAGTGCCTAGCAATACTGTTCTCGTCACTGAACTCCTGAAATTGTCCACTGATGTACTCACCACCGTTATTGGTTGTCATCTGCTTGACCTTACTTCTAGTCTGATTTTAGAATAATATTTCTCCCCTCTTGAAGATTTCCAACACCTCATCTTTACTCTTCATTATGTAGATTCTTATATATCGAGAGTAATCATCGATGAAGGAGACGACATACCTAACACCACCTTTAGAAGGAACCTTTGAAATCCCCCATACATATGAATATATATAGTCCAGTGTGCCTTTCATAGTATGAACCACTATGTTGAACTTAACCCTGTACTATTTTTTGAAGACGCAACATTCTCAAAAGTCAACTTTGTCAGACTTTACACCTTTCAACAAGCCTTGCTTGCTCAATTCTGTCATCCCTCTTTCTGACATGTGCCCCAGGCGCATGTGCCATAACTGTATCGAGGACAAACCACTATCATCTGACGTAGATACTGCTGCTCCACCTGTCACTGTACTCCTTGATAGAAAATAAAGGTTCCCAGCCTTTTCCATTTTCATCACAACTAGAGATTCCTTTGTCACCTTTAGAACTCCACCTTGAGCTGCAAACTTGAGCCCATTTAAGTCTAGTATACCAAGAGATATGAGGTTCTTCTTCAGTTCCGAAATGTGACGTACATCGCTCAATATTTTCACAACCCCTTCGTGCATCTTCATTCTGATACTCCCCTTTCCAACTATTTTACAGACTATATTGTTACCTATCAAAACCGTTCCACCATCCACCTCTTTATAAGATGTGAACCAGTCCATATTTGGACATGTGTGATAGGAGCACCCTGAATCAATTATCCATACATTTTGTGGGTATTTATCTGAAACTACTGACAACACATTTTCATCATCATCCAGAGCTTGTTCGGCTATACCAGCCTCATCAACGACCCTTTTCTACTTCTTATCCTGAGCATCGTCTCTCTTTGTCTGTAACTGTGGACAATGTCTTATGATATAATCCTTTTCGTGACCCTTGAAGCATTCAATTGTCTTTTTATTTTTGGATTTAGATTCGGGCTTTAATCTATTCCTTCTGAATTTACGAACCTCTGATCTCTGCCTAACCAACAAGTCATATGTTTGTGTATCACTATCCGAACCTTTCTTTCTTATATAATTACAAAGCAGTATCGCTTTAACCGACTCCAGTTCAATAGTATACTTCCAATAGAACAGTTTTGTATCCAAGTGCTCATGGGAATCGGGGAGGAAAGATAAAAGCAATAGTGCTTTGTCTTCATCCTTAATCTCTTTTTTAATATTTAATAATTCAGATATTATTCTATTAAATTCATTAATATGTTCGTTGGGAGAAGTACCTGCCTTTATGTGGAACTTGTATAGTTGCTTCTTGAGATATAGATGGCTCCTCAGAGATTTCGTCATATAGTCTCTCCAATTTGGCCCATAGAGAGGTTGCCGAGTTCTCCCGCATTACGTTATACGTAATCTCTTTCGCTAGACATTGTAAAATCATACTACATGCCTGAAGTTCAAATTTTTCCCAATTACCATCGGGCATATTCGCCGGCTTACCCGAAAGCTCATTCAATGCCTTGTGCAGTCCTTGCTAAATCACGATATCCCAGACTTATACTTGCCACAAGCCGAAATTGATCTTCCCGTCGAATTTCTCAACCTCGAACCCTGCTTTCAAAACTTTTGTAGACTTCGATGTCATCTCCAATAGTAAGACAGAAACCTAATATCTCTGAAACTAATTTGTTGCGCAAAATCTCACAAACTAACCAATGATCTCACGATGAGCGATCAAATATTACGTGATTCGACAATATGCCTACGTCCACGGGTAGCGATAATCCACTATATTGATGATTACACAAGAATACAAGAACATTCAAGCCTCACCAAAGCTCTCCTAAAAACCCTACATAGGTTTTCCAAAGCTTTACAATGATATCTCAACCCTCTTGATTCGTCCATGAGCTTTCCCTTTTTATGTAAGACCCGAACCCTACTTCTAACCCAAAAGAAATTAGCCAAATACGGAGTCTGCACGTAACTTGGGCATCGTGGGTCACTCGAGCGACAACCAAAGTCGCTCGAGCGACTTACACCCATAAGTTCGCTCTTGTTGAGTGCTCACCTCGCGCGAGCGGACTTGGTTCCCGCTCGAGCGACCTGTACAAGTTAGAGCCCAAATAACATTCACTTCACTTGACTAGCTATTCAATTCAATATTGTATGATTGACGAGCGATCCAGAGTATTAACGAAACGTTCAGAGGCCCAACAAGACTCTCACTATAGAGTGAGCCGCGAAGGCTCCTCCATCGGAGCTCGATCCTCGCACTCGCATTTGATCAAGCTTTGGAGGAGGACTATATCACCATGTGAGTGCTATTTTCTTAGGCACCTTTGTCTACAATCCACGATTCTTCCTTCTATGAGTTTCACGTGTTTGATCGTTGGTTGTTTTGGCTGTGGAGATCGATTTTCATCCCAATCATTAAGAATAGGGGAAGACAAATGCAAATATTACAGTTTAGCTCTTGTTTGTGTTTGTTTATAGAGGTCGGACGGTCACTCGACATAGATATCCTAGCTCATACTCCGAAAAGGAGGGTGAGGGGTCATATGGCAGAGTGGCAGACTGACCGACAAAGAGCAGGCAAGTGAAGCAAAGGGAGAGCCTTCTAAATGAGAAGTTTGACCAAAGCGAGTGCTTCTTTCCAGACTCAAAAGCTTGGTCACACAACTGTTTGGAGCCAGGTAAGAAAGACTGTTTTTCTGGAGTATGGTAAGTAGGGAGTGTTCGTTTTCCCTCAACATTAGTCGAAGAACAATAACCAAATAAAGATATAGATAAAGACTCCGGTTTGGGGTATCGAACTGCAAAGCTTTACCTCGAATGATACTGGCGGCAACCCTCGAATTCTTAACTAGTAAGATATTTCTTGCTCAGTTTTTTTCTCTGGGTTAGAGGTGCCTTCGGGGACTTTTAATTTAACCCAAGTTTAGCTGTTTTTCGAATAGACTAGCTCTCCTCCCTCCTTTGTTGCATCGCATAGATCCAAAAAACTAAACATGATCATGGCGTACTCGCAACAAGGTTCTCGGATCACTTTTTGAGATGTATGCTATATGGAATCAAATTTTGATTGATCGTAGATGGATTATGATTATCATATCCCACCAAAATGGATAATCACAATCCCATAAGATTAGCAAATCTTATCCAGGCAATTACACCAACTTTTCAAATTTCAAAATCCTTTCCTTCTTATCCTTGTACAACTATACACTACTGTACCAAATGACGACTCTAAATATATAACTCCTCACCATTCTCAAGAACTATTATGTACAAGATTGGTGTTGGGATCAACGTCCCTATGCACGCGAAATCGATAAACTTGATCGATAGGATTCGGGGGTCTGTACTTCCAACTATTAGAGGAGGAAGTTAGAGATCTTCATATGAAAATGGATCCATAATGGCACCATAGAATAAGAATCACAATTCTATCACTTTAGGGATTGTAGAGAAGAGAAAAGAGGAGGAGAAGACTTATGTTAAGTACAACTTAAAGCCTCTCAAGTCACATATTTATAGATATGTGAAAAGCACTCTGTTGAACATACAGGTTCGAATCAAACTTACCTTAAAAAAAACAAAAAAGAAACATCATGCACACTCTAGGGGTTGTATTAGTGGCCCCTAGGCTACACAAATGCTAACAACTGGGATGAAAAATGAAGGAAAGAAAAATGATCACCCTCTAATTTAGGGGCACACTCTAGGGGTTCTATAGTATTAGTGGCCCCTAGGCCACACAAAAGCTAACAATTGGGATGAAAAATGATCTCCTCTTGATTTAGGGCAGTCACCGATTTAAGCATTTGAAACCCAAGTTGAGAAGGAAGAAACTAGGTTTGAAAATGAAAGCATTTTTTAAAGATTAGGGTTTCTGAAGTTTCGATACCCAACCCATTTTTATGGAGGGAAGGACACTAGAGCCCGTGACACTAGGGACCAAACCCAAGTCTCCAGACCATTGCGGGAACCCCTCGGCGTGCTAAAACGAGTTTGGATTCTACTGATAGCCATACTTACATGTTGCATTTTGAAAATATATGGGCCATAGGTCAAAAGCAGGACCCAATCTAAAGCAGCTTGGTTTGGCTCAACCCTGATTCTTATCTGTTCCACCCAACACATTTGCACGCCAAGTGAAAATAGAGCATGTTTGTCTGCTCCGAAGCCTGTCCAAATGAAATCATGAACTTATATAGCAAGGCCCAAGCGCATCCCATTATGTTTTGGGCCAAAAATTTAGGCCTGATTCTACTGGCTCAGTAAACATATGGGTAGCTAAGTGAGAAGACTTACAGCAATGCCTTTGAGGTTGATGCCCGTCTGATTGCCATTGTTGTGTTGGAGGATGGTGTATGCAAGATGAGGGACATAATGGCCTGCATAGCTCTCTTCAGTTATGAAAAAGTCTCTGTTCTTGTATTGAGGGAACCTCTCTAGCCAATTTACTAGAAATGTGTAGGCATCGTCGGCACTCCTCTGATCACCACTTAAGTCGTAATCTGAAGTTGTGTTCGAATACGAAAATCCGACTCCCGCTGGCGACTCCAAGAAGGTCACATTTGACACTGGAATTTTCATTTCTTTTTGTTAGTACTTAGCTATGATTATAAGATAAATATTTGAATCCGACATTTGATGTTGGATTGCAGTGTCAAGGTAGTTGCGACGATAGGTCAATGGAATTTGCTTGACCCAACAGACGGTGCACCATTAAGGTTTCAGTCCCACAGAACCCGATGAGTTAATTTTACATGCCTGACCCCGTTAAGAAGTTCGGTCAAGTGAACTTGGGCTGACCCCTGCTGGTTGATGACCCCTGCTGGTTGAACTGACAAGTACTTTGGGGTCTAAAAATACAAGACAAGCCCATTTTTTAATGGGGTATAAAAATCAGGCCCCATGAAGTATGAGAGATCTGGGCCAGAACACCTAGGGCAGGTTAAACATAAGGCTAAATTGCTAACCAGTGTTCCATGCATAGTCATTTCTAAATAGTGTTTTGTCGTCACTGTTGACTCTGAAGGGTCCCAGCTCTTCCATGGCTCCATATCCAAAGGAGGAGCATCCAGGCCCTGCACATCACAGCATCACCTCATCAACCCTAAGAAGGAAAATTATCATGCATATATAGTGTAAGAATATGGTTCCAAAATATGGTGTAAAATGCTCTAGGTTTTTTTTTTTTTTTTTGGATGAATTAAAATGCTCTAGGTATCGTTATCATTGTTGTAGAAACCAGATCCGAACCCGGCTTGCGGTGACCGATCGGTTTACCAAACGGTCCATTCTAGGTCGATTGGTGACCAATAATTCTTCTTTGATCTTTCAAACCTGATTGGTTGGTCGATGGGTTTGATGTTTCCCGACCAATATCATTCACGACACATTTTTGGGAAAAAAATTTGGCCGTAGAACTGTAGAGGAGCAATTTAGTCTTTTAAATAATATATTTGAGAGATAAAAAGAAAAGAAAAGAAAAGAAAAGTTGAAACAAAAAGCAAAGGTATTTTTGTTATTTGTATGAAAAGTGATCCTTAAAGAGTGTTTTTACATTTTAGAAACCTAGCTTGGTAGGAATATTATTAATTTAAAAAATTTACATTTTTGAATATTAATTACCTAACTTGGTAAATTAATGTATCCGTCGGTTGGGTATGGGAAGATTATTGTTGGCAATGTATCCGTCGGCGTGAAAGTAAGGTCAAAGTCTTATCAGTCAAGTTAAGTCCTGGTCAACTAACAAGTTCAGTCAAGCAAAAGGTAAGCTCTTTTTTGAAAAAAAAAAAGTACAAGGTAACCTGATAGCAAGTGATTAGCGCTGTCGTATGCTTTACTCAGAACCAGATTCCCAAACCTTAGCTTCCAAAGTCCATACTAAGCTCTTTTCATTGGTTATTGCTAGTTGTCTAAATTCTATATAAAAAAAAAATTAAATTCTATGTCCATTTTTTTTTCTCATTAAAGCTAGAGTAAATTATTTCAAAACTATTTCAAATGAAGAAAAATAAAATCTTAGGACCTCTCTTTATAAATATTTAAATTATTAAAATATCTTTATAACTATGTGCTTGATAAATCTGATGGTAATTCTAAGTGCTATTTTGATAACTTGATTGTAAATCATATAATATATTTTGTGAACTTTTATTAATAAATTTAACATTTGGTTAAAAATGATGCACGGGCTGGGCTAACGGGCTTCATCTTGTTCAGCCCTTACTCCACATGACAGATAGCAGGCTTCTGGATTCGAAGCCCTAGCCCTACCCTTGTGCCTCATTTTTAAGCCGAACCCTAATATTATAGAGCCAGTCCAGGCGGCAATTGACAGCCTTAGTCATTGGAAAGCTAATAATGAGGCCTACGATGGGCCAACTCACTACAAAAAATAAGACTAATAGCAGCAATTTTTTGCAACAAAAAACTGCCGCTATTAACAAAAAACCTATTAAAGGCTATTAAGACTATTAGCGGCAGTTATTTTGTTAATAAAGATAGTTTTTAGTTGCCACTAATATTCATATTTTTTGTAGTAATTTAATGAGAGAAATAGGCCAAAAGGCCTATAATGGGCCAATTAGCAGGATAAATCATACAAAAAGGATAACCAATTTGAGATTGATCACACTACAAAAAATAAGATTATTAGCGCCAGCCAAAAACTACCCCTATTAACAAAAAGCTGCTACTATTAGTCCCATCACTACCAAAAACTGCTGCTATTAGTCCTGTCGCTATAAAAAATTCCTTTACCAGCAAGTGTCACTGAAACACCTTATTTTTTTTAAGTGGCATGCGTCACTTTTTTTAACTATATTTCTTTTGTGCCAAATTGACTTGTGAATTCAAGGACTTTTTAAAAGGTTTTGATCTTTTCCTACCTTTCCATTCGCTTGGATAGCCATTTTTACGGTGACGATGGAGATGACATTGACAACTTCGAAGGCTAGGGATTTTCAGAAGGGCACCTCTGCGCAAATTACCCAACAAGAGCCAACCAATTGTTCATTACCTAAGAAGGTCTCAAAACCTTCCAACTTCTTTTTTATTGTTGAAACGGGGTCTATTAATTGCTGTGTGCCAAAATTCGATTCGAGTGAAAATAGGAGTTAGAGGAAAATCTCCCTACAGTCTCATATGAGACCGTTCATACAAGACTGGCTTGTCTACTGTAAAGACCGATCGAGTCACTCTCACTTGAGACCAATCGGTCTAGTATTCGACCGATTCTCTTTCATTTGAAATCATTCATCCCACATTAGACTGATCAATCTTATATTAGACCAACCAATCCATTTTTAGACCAATCGGTTCCATCTGAGATCATTCATCTCACATGAGACCGATCTCATATGGAACCGATGGTCTTATATGAGACCGACCAATCCATTATAAGACTGATCGGTTTAATGTAAGACCAACGCTGATTGGTCTCATATGGGATGGCCTCATATGGGACCGATTGATCGGTCTATTATGAGAGCATATGAGTTTTTTTGTTGAACTCATTTTTTCACTTAAGTCAAATTTCAGTACATGTCAATTAATACACCCAATTTCATAAGTTTTAGGAAAAAATAAAAAGTTGAGGGTCTCATACCCTACTCAGTAATAAGCGAAACATCGGAACTTGTCAGGTGGATATGGTATAGGTGGAGACCTCCTCAGTAATAAACTATTATTTTTTAAAAGTAGGCTATGGAGGGACCTTGGGCATGCAATTTTGTTCATGTACCTGCGTTATTGTGGGGATCGATATCAAGTTATTGTAAAATTCTTAAGAGATCTAAAAGGGCATCTGCAAATTTTTATTTTTTTATTTTTTTATTGTTTTGTTGGAAGGAACAAATTTTAATATTTAATGTTTGAACATTGTAACATAGTATGATCAGAGTAGAGTAAACGCTTGATAAGCTCATTAATTTTTTTAAAGGAAGGGATTAATAGGCAATCAAAGGCGTCCTAACTTATCAAGTGTTTCCGAGCAGCTGAATTTTCGTCAAAAATTGACCTCACAGATTTCAAAGTCCTTGAGATCCATGACAGTTTCTTTCTTAAGGAATTCAATGGTAGAATGCAGTTCATGATCATAAGATAATGTTGGTGGCCATTGAAGCATATCGAGGGGACTACGGCGATGACGGCACCATCACGGCATTGATTTTTACAGGGAAGAAGAAGATTTGCTGATAATACTGATGATGGTGAGTTGCATTACCTCCATTGAGCCATAAGACGAGGCTTTCTTGAAGGATCTTGAGGGGACTCTACAAAGTAATAAAAGAGTGCTCTCCCAGCCGTAGGATCCACTGTCACGTAACCCGCATACTGATCGAAATTCACTCCTTCAGGTTGCCCTGGCAGCTTGTCTATCTTGTCCGCTTCCATCAACCCATCTTGGGGACTTACGTAAACGGGCGACAAAGCTCCATGGGAATCTAATTGGTCCCACATATCTACACGTGGCGGATTGGAAGATCTCCACAATTCCATCAACCTATCTAGACGGTTGATCTGGTTCCCGACAATTCCATCAACCTATCTAGACGGTTGATCTGGTTCCCGACGTTGATCGCGGGGAAAGAAAGGAGAGAACAGGATAGGAGCAACAGTGAGAACAGTGAACTCTCCATCATTCTCTTCTTAGCGTTTAGAATGACATTGGATTGGACTGCCTTTTAAATAGATACCAAAGTGGTTTGCTTAGGGCGAGCATACCAAAGTGGTGTGCTTTGTCTGATGTTAATTGGAGCTATGCGCAACAATGCCTTTGGAAACATAAAATAATTGTTTTGCTATAGTTTTTGAGTAGAGAATAACGAGATTACCTTCTCAAATCATTGTTTGATGGACCATATCTTCTCATCAACAGCGATTAACGGCTTCCAATGTTTATGTCAGGAATAGAGTACTGTTTATATGATTTTGATATGAGCCCATTTTTTGAATTCGAAAGTTGGCTATTGCACCGAGTCATTTTGATAAGAGCCCATTATCGGAAAGTTGGCTATTGCACCGAGTCATTTTGATAAGAGCCCATTATTTGAACTCGGAAAGTTGGCTCTTGCACCGAGTCTAAAAAAAATACTTGCAAGTTTTGCGTCCTTTGTTATGTGAAAATACCATTTAAATCAATGAATTTGAAGTTTTGCAACCTCTGTTATGTGAAAACACCATCCAAATATCTTCATATTGCCAAATATGAAGTTATTTGGTAATATCTTCATATTTTTGTACTTCATATAAAGATATTAAGTGTAAAAAATTAGCACGAAATATAATCTTCTTTATGTGATTAACTTTATATAGTCAATGACTATTATATGATCCATTAACTATAATAGATCACATGATAAATATCGGGGAGCCAATATTTGCACACGGATTATAGGTCGTTGCCCCGGATGATAAAATAATTAAAAATATTAAGTACTTCTAATATTACCAAATATACCCCCGTAGTTGCACTATACATATAAAACCTAAAACTTCCTTAAATTTCTTATTCTTCCTTAGAGACAGTGGGAAAAGAATTAGGAGAGAACATGGAAGACACAAAGACACGCCCAGATTGCTATGAAACGGAGATGAAAGAAATTCATGAATCTTCTTCGCCGTGATTATGCAACTGATTCAGATGAAGATGAAGAGGAGAAGACGCATCCATCGAGATTGAAACGAAAAAATTACTACAATATCTAGCGTTTTTGTAACAACTAGAATTTTTTCTAAAATTAATTGTGTGGTGTTAGATGTATTTTGCACAGTGCACAGTGTTAATGCTCCACACCAGAACCTGACTTATTTGAACAAAATCCTATTTAAATTTAAGATACGCAAGCCGCTTCATACTTTTCTTCTTTTAAGAAAACCTAACCGTCTCTTTCTTTATTCTCTTAAGAAACCTTAGTCGTCACCACTCACTATAAAAAATAAGACTATTAGCGACAGTTTTTAGTTGTAAAAAACTGCTGCTATTAATAAAAAAACTATTAAGACTATTAGCAGCAAGAGTATTAGCGGCAGTTTTTTATTAATAGCGGCAATTTTTTGCTGTCGCTAATGGTCTTATTTTTTGTAGTGACTTCTTCTCCACCCACCATTTTCTAAAGACTCTTTAATCTCTTCTCAATTTTTTTTTTGTGTATTCTTCCACAGAGAACATCGTGATTTATTTTCGCCATCAAGATCGAGGTGGTAGAAGACGGAGAAATCATAGACGGGCCATCGCGTGAGGCATCGATCTTATCACCTTAATCGTCATTGTTCTACTATTCACGCTTCAAAAAATGGGTATTCGTCAATCCATCTTATTCTTCTCAGATCCCATCGTGTAGGATACGTTCGATCGCGTATCGACGGACTAATAAAACTAATCATAGATTTATTTCTAGATAATATTATTTTAGGATTGAAAATATGGTCAATCCTTGCTTTATTATTATTTTAATTATTTTTCTATTATATTTTTAGGTTTATTTTGAAACCTTATTTTATTATGAAATCCCGAGAATCAATAGATCGATTTACACTTTTCGATTGATCAATTTGGAATCGCGATGGAAGTTTCTATTAATTTATATAGTTGATCGATCGATTATCCTTACCGATCGATCGATTATTAATCAAGCACAATCATTTCTGACAACTTAAATCCACCTAATCGATGGATTGAGCTTGCTCATCAACCCATCAACCACTGTGTAATACTTGTTGGTCTAATGATTGCAGATGCTATTATTGTATTCAAACACCCTTTTTAATATATTTTATTACATGTAATGGTAAGGGTGACTATGGATTGAAAATATAAAAATAAAATAAAAATCATTAAAGCATGATACATTTTATATTATAATACTATTACAATCATATATAAAATAAAGGTAATTAAGTACTTCACTATTATAATATTATAACTTACCTATAATATACTTGTAATATTTTATATATAGTAGTTCTATTCCAGTAAGAGATTGGCACCTTCCCGAATTCATTGTTTCTTTCTATTATCGATCCATCGAATCTTATATACCGATAGATCGACTAAGACCGAAACCCACCTGTGTATATTATATATAGTTTTTTCTTTTTATACATCAATCGATTGATCGATCGATCCTTAAGCCAAAACACTATTTATTTATATTCTCTTTTTATTAATTTCGATCGAACAGTTCTTTATGTTCAATTGATCGATTCTGGACAGAACAAAACGACTATATATTTTTAATCACTTTAAATTCGACCAATCAATTCTAAAAATCGATTGATCAATCTGAACCCGAATTGAATATCTTATATATTATATTCTGATTGATCGATTCCAAAATCGATCGATCGATTCTTATCCAAACAGACGATACTAATTACCGTTATAATTCCACTTTTGCACGACTAAAACTTAGTGCACATTAATCACTCGAATGTTTCGATCGATAGTTTAGAATTGTTGCACCTTTTTAATTTGAGCAATTAATTATAATCGTGTATATATATATATATATATATATATATATATATCACTTTTATCGCTTCAATGCGATCACTTTGATAACACGAAGTGTTAAAAATTTGATGTTTCGTAAAAATCAAACTCTAACCTTCACGTTATCGAAATCATACTTATAACTACCCTATTTTATATTATATTGAGATGAAGTATTAATAAATATATGTATAAATATAATAAAATATGATGTAAATCTTTCTGTACACATGATATTTCTGTGTTTCCATCTTGGTCACATTTTATTAGTTATGGGTAAGTTAGGTCATATGTACGCGAGTATATGAGATCATGCCTATGTTTGTGCGTGGTGATTTAATGAGATGATATCAAAATATTGAATACATCGTATTCACATGCCCTACAACTCATAGTGGTATGAGACATCATGACGAGTAGGGTGAGTGCGAATTTAGTGTAATCTCGTATATGGTCGTCCTATCACTCTAACTTTCAATATAAGAGGTTAAAATGTGAGATATAATATGAGATTCGAGCCTTGGGCCTTAGTTGTAGTGAGATCTCTTCATGGTCACGTGAATATTGGAATTTAGGCATCCATGTACGGACGCTATTCCTCTATGGTAATTTGAAATCTCTCCGGTAGCGAGATCCCTTTACTGTCATACAAAGTACATCCAGGTTACTACGGAACCCTTTCTTTGGAAAGAGTGATTTAGTAAAGTTGTCCCACTATAGCTTATCCTAGAATTATGTGGTAAGAGTTTGATAAGATATGAGTCTATAAAATAGGTTATGATACGAGTACGATAATAAGATATCACTGTGTAGGCCATCATAAGATTAAGAACGTAAGTATGTACTTGTCATTCCTTGCATAGCCACCGTAAGGGAAACAACGTCTTATAGTTAAGGTGGGTCTCTAGGAGACATTATGTGTATGTTATGAGTTACGTTTACGCATGTCTTCCCATTAGGTTGGGTGGGGAGAATGAGTAGAATAGGGAGGGCATTATGATAGCATTATGATATGGTGACATGATACTATGGTGACCCCCTTACATGATCGCTCGAGCAACGGCTCTGGCATAGATCGTTTAGGATTTATGAGTATATTAGTTACACTCATACGATGTACATGTGTATATGTGAGAATAATAAGATATGCTATGTTATGAGATATGGTGAGGTACGGTAGGATATGAGTATAACACCTGCCTCTAGATCTTTGTGTTGGTCAAATGGTTGACTAGACATTGGTGTGACCTGACTGTGCCAGGAGACTCCTGGTTAGGTCCACCAAAATTCTCAGAGCACCCACTTTAAATAAATAGGAAAAATGATTATTACATGTGGCATTGTTAAGACATGAAAAGTACCACTTTTCACTCCTTAATTTAATCTGTGTTAGGCCCTTAATCATTTAATAAATGTGTTTTAAGTCTATTCTATAGGTAATAAGCAGTAGCTACAAATATACCCCTAACCATGTCAAGAAGCTCACTGTTGCCCCAGAACTACCTCAGTAGAATGAAGGATGAACTCAGACAGAGAGTTGGCTGAACCATAGGCGCATCAAAGAAAAAATAAATCAAGAAGGATGCCTCGCGCAAATGTCACAGGGTTCAATTGAACCAGAGATAATGCCTTCGCGCAGTTGTCGCGTGCTCCTGGAGGAAGCACAACAACTGGCCGCGCAGTTCTCGCGCTGCTCCTGCGCGGTTTGATGACAGAAAGAAATGCAAATCAGTCTTCGCGCGGTTCTCGCGAAGCTCAACCATAAGTGAGTGAAGCATTCGTGCAGTCTCGCACAGCTCAAAAGAGGAGTCGTTAAGCTTCCGGCGATTCACTCAAAAGTAAGAGCTCCAGGTATACCTGCGCGCAGCTGTCGCGCAGTGGCCGCGAGACACAGACCTTCAGGGAAATGCTCGCGCGACCCAGAAACTCATGAACACTGCTTCTTCACGAAGATCTGTCGCGAGATTCACCAAGGGACGAATCGCGCGAGCAATCCCCGCACCATTCAAAGCTGAAAGAGCAATCTCGCGACACCCATTAGTATCTCGCGATGATCAAAATGTCAATCTTGCGACTGCAGGAACTTCAAGTCAATTCAACCCTGCGATGCCATTTCTACCATGCGGAAGGATCTGAAATCTTTTCTACCCAGCGAGGATCGGGTTCTAAACTTCTCCCCACTTCTGCAAAGGCAATCTGGGGACTTTCAGCAATTAGGGCATGCACTCCAATGCTCCAATCTCTGTGCACATGCTCCGAGGCATCCAAGGGACAGGAATGGGCCGCAATCACATTGAGAAATTAGGGTTTTCCTAACCCTAATTGTGGGAAAGCCGACTGCTATATAAGCCTAAGCCTAGCTTAGGTTTAGGGGATCTCTTTTGGGACATAACTTCTGTGCTTTTCCTCGAAACAAACTGTAGAATTACAATAGGCTAAGGTTAGGGTTTAGGAGTTTTCCTTTTTCTTTCTCTCCATAGTCCAGCACATGCTGGCTATGCCTTTTGTATGATTATATGGTATAGATTGTAATGGAGTTTTGTAATAGGATTCATTGCATATATGGGATGATGTTTTTGTTGTGAGTTGTTATGTACAAGGTTGCTGTCTTGAGATCCTCCATTGCTGAGTTGTACCGTAAGCAATGGAGGATTATTTTTTTAAGGTTTTATTTAGATCAAAGTGACTTGTGTGTCCAGGGTAGGCACATTGCAGGCCTTTCCCCACCACAGGATCCATTAAATCTGAACCCCCATGGGAGCTTGAGCTGATAGCCTTACGAAAATGGTGGCGACAGCAATGATCTTGTTCTGTGTTAGACCTCTGTGAGGAGGATAGCCTCTGTGAATAGTCTGTGACCATTCAAGTGGACAGGTTATAGCCCTAGGGTGAAGCCAATCCACGGACCAAATACAGAATCTTCTTCTCTGCGCTTGTGTTTGTAGCCTTGTGAGAGATTGTGCAGAGACAGACTCCCCTATATTTGTATGGATCCATCATCAGATTGCAGATCTGATTTGGCTATTGAGATTATAGGCTTGCGACTGGATCACTGCAGTCTTACTAAAGTAGTGAACAACCATACTTGAAAGCTAGTACTCAAACTCTTGCTGGTCCTGTGTGTCCAGGCTTGTGCACTTTGTAGGCCTAGCCCCACACACAGAACTTTAGAGGATGAGGTTCCTATGGATTCTTGAGCTTGTAGCCTGAATGAAGTATGCCTACAATGTTAAGCTTGTTCTGACCTATCTCTGGATTGTGGTTCCCCTATTAGATAGTCTGTGACCATTCAAGTGGACAGGTTATAACCATAAGGGATTGGATCATCGCACATGGGTGAGTTAGATTCTTTTTCCTTTTTGGTGATAATGTAGCCATTGGACAAGATTTCTTTAGCAACAGATCTGAGTCTGAGTTACAAGACCCATAAGATCTATACCTAATAACATACTTCTCACCCTTTTATATTTATTTTCTCACTCCACCATTCTTCTTAACCCTTTCTGTAATCTAGACATTAAGTTGCCTTAGGATTTAGATTATAGTGACCTTAAATCCCCTTCCATTTAGGATTGCCAGATCTGTAGTAAGATCTGGAGAGCCTACTAAAGATAGCTCCCTAGGAGCTTTAGATCAACTTCCCTGTGGAACAAACTCTTACTTATCAAAACTTGCTACAACAGGCCCTGTATCTTGCAGGACTGTGCATATTTTAGACTTGCTACTTCGTAATCCTCCCTCAACCTTTCATTCATTTTTCATTTACCCCATTCTTATCACTGTCTTCAATAAAGTCCGTAGCAAGCGTTTAAAATGGAACCAACAAGTTTTTGGCGCCGTTGCCGGGGATATTGATCTATTAGTACTTGTGAATAATTGATACTGCTGAATTACATTTGGAATTTTTCTTGCAGATTTGGACCGTAGCAGAGAAGGAGAGTAGAATTGCACTGGGAGTCTAGCTACCTCTGTTTACACTTCTCTAACCCTCAAAACTCAATCTATTTCTCCTTTGAAGATTCCATAGCAGTTGATTAGGATAATTGCAATTTTTGTTAAGTGCAATGTGCCTGCGAATAGTCTTCCCTGCTGTTGGTGTGTGTGCATGTTAGAAAGGAGATCCCTCAGTCCTACTTTAGAACTTGCTAACCCTGAGATAGAAAGGGGTAGAAGACCGAGAAGGCATAGACACACCATAGTCGAGCCCCCTATTAAATTTGAGACAACAATTATGGGTGAAGAACAACCTAGAACATTGAAGGAATTGAATGCTCCGGATGATTACAATTCTCCATTCAACATTCAATTCCCAGATGTTCAGGGAAACTACGAAATTAAAACTTCCATCATCAAAATGCTTCCCTCTTTCCATGGGCTTAGCAAGGAAGACCCTTACAAGCACATTGACCAGTTCTTGGCCCTGTGCACAACATTCTTTATTGCTGGTTTGGGACCAGAAGCCCCTAGGTTAAGGCTCTTTCCTTTCTCTCTAAAGGACAGGGCCATGACCTGGTTGTCTACTCTCCCAAACAACAGCATCACTTCCTGGAAAGACCTCCAGACAATAATTCTGTCTAAATTTTTCTCAGAGACCAAAACCAGCCAGTTGAGGAAAGATATACTTGCTTTTGCCCAATCCCCAACTGAAGATTTTAACCAAGCCTGAGACAGATTTAAAGAGATGCTCAAACAATGTCCCCACCACAAGATCCCTGACTGGTAGCTTGTCCGGAGCTTCTACAATGGGATAGATGAGAAGAGTAGAGACATGGTAGATGCCTCTTGTGGTGGAACGTACATGCATAAAACAGCTGATGAGGCATGGGACTTGTTCGAGGTCATAAGTGAAAATACTTTCAAGAAGATGTCCTCATCTAGAACTGTTCAAGAGCCCTCTCCTAAGTTGGGGTTTGCTGAGACTTCTAAAGGAAAAATGTATGAAGTTTAGGGAAATGATGACCTGAGAATGCAGATCGCCAATCTTACTGAAAGATTTGATAAACTTATGATTGTGGTGCAGCCCAAAATGGCTGTACAAGTGATGGAGGCATGTCTGATATGCCAATCTCCACAACACACAGTAAAAGAGTGCCCATCTGCGGGGCAATACCCTGAGTACGTAATGGAACAGGCTGGTGCTGCCCAATCTTTTGGATAACAACAATCTGATGGCTACAATAAACAACCATTTAGATATCAACACCAAAATGCTGGTTACCGAGTCTTTGTGAAATCCCAGTGCTGAGAATCCTCGGCCAGCTTCTCTAGGAAAGCATAAGATTTAGTTTCCTTGAGGCTCAGGAATCTTCCACCATTCATTGACTCCACCAGATGTCTATTTGGTTGACTCAGTCCATTGTAGAAACACTGGACCAGTCTCCACTTTGAGTATCCATGGTGTGGACATTTGAGTAAGAGATCCATGAATCTATCCCAAGCTTCATATAATCTCTTATCTTCCTCTTGCGTGAAATTCGTGATTTCACGTCTAAGGACATTCGTTTTCGCCATAGGGAAGAACTTTGACAGAAACTTTTTGACCATCTGATCCCAGGTGGTTATGGATCCCGATGGTAGAGAATTTAACCAAGCTTTTGCCTTATCCTTTATAGAGAAAGGAAACAAGCGTAGCCTAACAGATTCTTCGCTGAAATTTTGGTAAACAGATGAGCAGACTTCGACGAAGTCTTTAACGTGTTGGTATGGATCTTCTCTCTCCATGCCATGAAAGATTGGAAGAATTTGGATAACATTTATATGAATTTCAAATCGGCCACCAGGTGTGGCGGGGTATACAATGCATGATGGGGTATTTGTAGTGATCGGAGAGAACAGTTCTCTCAATGTTGGTTCTTCCTCTTGTTCGAGTTGCCTATTCATTTTGTCAGTCATATTGACTTCAGTGGATGATTAACTAGAGAATTGTCACCTTGATTTAGCGTCCTTACGATTTGATCGGCAAGCACGTTCGATCTCAGAATTTAAAGGCTCTAAAGTTCTTTCTTTAGAAGACCTAGTGTGTATGCAAATGACGCACAGAGTGGAGGTTTCAGGCAGGAAAACCTCGATTTTTTTTTTTTTTCAAAACACTCACAACAGTCGATCGATTGACTCTTTCGTGTCAATCGATTGACAAAGTGGTGCTCACAACCACAGAACACAGTCGATCGATTGAGGAAGAATTCTCAATCGTTTGAGGGAGAATTTTTTTTTTTTTTTTTACCACAGAACACAGTCAATTGATTGAGGAAGAATTCTCAATTGATTGAGGAAGAATTTTTTTTTTTCCAGCAGAGATACTGTTTTAATCCACGAAAATTCTTAAAATTAACTGTCTATTTCCTAAAAAATTAGATTTTCTTGATTTAATCCCGGGCAACGGCGCCAAAAACTTGATGTGATTTTTTATTGTAATGTTTTACTCGCAAGCGCATGAATCAGATTGTATATAGTGGGTGCAGAGTACGAGATCGTTCTCACGAGGACTATTTTGGAAGATCTAAAAAGATAAGACAACAATTCAAGAAATCTATCAAGATCTAACAGTATTCTACCAATATTATGATTTAGGCGGTTTTGTGAGATGATAATTACTGACTACAAACTAAAATTCAGTTGATAATTCAAAAATAAAGGTAAAGATGAAGATACTAAATCCTCCCATCTTTGGTCCGTTCTTCCCATAATATAAATCTAAGGATTAAACTATGAGATATACCATTGAAAATGAACATCTTGTATGGAAGATAAATGGTCAAAACTCGGATAGGTTCCATGGTGCATCCCTGCAATCAGGACTTAACTTCAGAGATGATTTTCATATATAGATCTGGGATCAAGGGCATGGCTCGGCTCACATGATCTCAGGTTCAAATAAAAATCATCCCCAAAGTGGGTAAAAATTCTAATAAGAATACCACCATAGATCTGAGATCAAGGGCATGGCTCGGCACACTTGATTTCATATCAGGGAGTAATTAAGATAAAATTATCATTACAGATCCAAGATCCAGGGCATGGCTCGGCACACTCAATCCCGGATCATAATCGTAATTAGATCGACACGATGAAAGCAAAAAGACAATATAACAATGATTAGAGTAAAATTATCGTTACAGATCTGAGATCCAGGGCATGGCTCGACACATTCGATCCCAGTTAGTGGCAGAGATTTCATCCGTTCGTGATAACACAACAACCATAAAATAAGATCTCATATTTTAATCCTAAATTTATATTATTAAAAATACATCCCTCGGATGGGAATCATTAGATCCCCATCCCTATGAATTTAGCCACACATGCTGTAATTAACTGACATAAATAAATAAGGAAGGGAAAATAATATTAATTTAATGAATTAAAATTACCTCAAACTTCAATAGAAATTACTTTGATCCAAAAGTACAACGATCTTCAGAAACGAAATTAATGTAGGAATCAACTGAACAAAAATAATAAACTGAAGGAATCAATACTGAAAATTAAAGGAATAAAGCTCTCAAAAGGGAAAGGAATAATAAAAACTCTCTCTATCTCTACCTCTACCAAAAAAACAAAACTCTTCTGAAACTAATAATTCTCCCTTTTCAAAACCCGTAGCTTCCTTTTTATAAGGTCGACCAAACCCTATCCCTAATACCTCAATTGATTGAGAGTTAAATCTCAATCGATTGACTCTTAAGTAGGAAAAAAGTTGTCTTCTCATGTCAATCGATTGAGGTCTAAAAGCAATTTTCGTGAACTCTCACCAAACTTTGCATCAGTTATCGTCTCAGTATTTTGGCCATAACTTTCTGTCCAGAACTCAGATTGAAGTGATTCTTATGGCGTTGGAAAGCTGACGACGAGCTCTACAACCTATGTGTTTTAGAAATTTCCTGAATCGGATGTCTCGAAGGTTCAAATTGATCTGCAAGTAGCACCAAGTTTTCGATGACCAAAAGTTACAGTGTTTTGATATTATTTTCGGAATTCTTGGGCTGTTTTCTACACTTGGATTATATTTACCTGAAACACTTCAAATTTAGTGATTCTCATTAGATAGCCTTCATCGGATAGCTAAATGTAGGTATTTAGGGGCGAAATATTATCATATTTTGCTACTCATCACAGGCTGCCAAGCCAGCCAGTAGCCAACCCTAAAGGCCAGTATTCGATTGGAGAAGGCTCCTCAAATTTTGAGGGGGCCAATGCCATCATTACGCTAAGGTCTGACAAGCTAGTAGACAACCAGGTGGGAAAGGAACAAGGAGAGGTCATTCCCAAGGAGATGTCACGTGAAAGTGATAAGGACTTTGTTAGAGCACAGAGTCAAGAACTGCCTGCTACCCTTGAACAAGGGAAAAATAAAGAGGTTATAGTTGAGCCTCAGCAGGAGATAAAAATAGATAAAAGAAAAAAATAAAAGTTCAGTCATAGGCTTGCAGCTGAGGAACCAGCAGTACCTCAGCTGGCATTTCCTCAAGCTTTGAGTGGACCTGCCCCTTTTGATAAGGGTCAGGCACAAATCGAGGAAATGATGGAGACCTTTAAGCATGTCAAGATAAATTTATCCCTGCTTGATGCAATCCGACAGGTCCCAGCCTATGCAAAGTTTCTGAAAGACCTCTGTACTCAGAAAAGGAAGGTTAGAGGCCACTTGTCCAAAAAGGTCTTTGCGACTGATACAATTAATTATGTATTAACCATGACAATGCCTGAGAAGTTGTAAGACCCAGGGATACCCACTATTCCCTGTATTATTAGAGATCACACAATTGGAAGGGCCCTTTTGGACCTTGGAGCCAGTGTTAACCTGTTGCCATATAGTGTATATCAGCAGCTAGGTTTGGGAGAGCTTAAGCCCACCCCCATTGTTCTATTGATGGCTGATAGGTCTGAGAGGAAACCCATGGGAGTGGTTGAGGATGTCCTTGTGGGGGTAGACAAGTTCTTCTACCCTGCAGACTTCCTTGTCTTGGACATGGGCTACAATAAGAGTACATCCCCAATACCTGTTATTCTGGGCAGACTGTTTTTAGCCACTGCCAATGCATGCATTCAATGCAGGTCTGGGATCATGGAGGTCACTTTTGGACATATGAAAGTTGACAATAAAGGTAAAAGTACCCTCAATTTGGACAATGAGGAATGCTTTGCAGTGGATGTACTAAAAGAAATTGTTGAAGAAGAACTGCCCACTCTGCTGGAGTGGAGCAACATTGTCACTGATTTAACTGAAGTTTGGAATATGGTAGAGGAAGGAAGCCTAACGTTAATGCCAAAAGGCATCCCTAGTGAGGTCTTCTGTGGGCTTAGTGCAGCATTCCAATTGGAAACCTACATTGCTGCCCCTTCCTCCAACCAACAATACACCAATCCTGCCATCCATTAAAAAAGCCCCTGATCTGGAGCTCAAGAAGCTTCCAAAGACATTGAAATATGCTTTCTTCGAGAAAGATGAGAAACTTCCTGTGATTATCTCCTCTTCTCTTACCAGTGAGCAAGAGGAGGAATTGCTAACAGTTTTGAGGAAGCACAAGAAAGCAATTGGCTGGACGATTGCTGATCTAGGAGGGATTGATGCATCAATCTGTATGCATAAGATTTATCTAGAGGAGGGCTCAACACCCTCTAGGAAAATGCAGAGGAAACTGAATCCTCATATGTAAGAAGTGAATCTGAAAGAAATCATTAAATTGCTAGATACTGGGGTAATTTACCACCTAGATTGATGCTGGGCACCAATCTAGGTGGTACCCAAGAAATCTGGCATAACAGTGATCACAACCGAGTCTGGAGAGTTGAGACCAGCCAGGGAGACCACTGGCTGTTGAGTTTGCATCGATTATCGAAAACTCAACTCCAAGACCAGAAAAGACTACTTCCCTCTCCCCTTTATTGATCAAATTTTGGATAAGTTGGCTGGGAAAGCTTTTTACTATTTTCTTGATGGGTACTCAGGGTATAACCAGATCCCTGTGCACCCTCTTGATCAAGAAAAACTACTTTTACTTGTCCTTTTGGTACCTTTGCTTACAGAAGGATGCCTTTTGGACTGTGTAATGCCCTATCCACCTTTAAGAGGTGTATGTATGCCATCTTTTCTGATATGATTGACAAATTTTTAGAAATTTTTATGGATGATTTTTCGGTTTATGGGGATAGCTTTGACCAATGTCTACAACACCTCCATCAGGTCTTACAAAGATGTGATGAGACCAATTTGGTCTTAAGCTGGGAAAAGAGCCACTTCATGGTAACACAAGGAATTGTGTTCGGCCATGTGGTCTCTAAAGATGGAATTGAGGTAGACAAGGCCAAAGTTGACCTCATTGTAAAATTTCCCCCTCCCAGAACAGTCAAGCAAATCAGATCTTTCCTTGGACATGCTGGATTCTACAGAAGGTTTATCAAAGACTTTAGCAAAATTGCTAAACCATTGTGCCACCTGCTCTGCCAGGATGTGCCCTTTGACTTCTCAGCTGAATGTCTTAAAGCTTTTGAAACTTTGAAAATTTGCCTCACCTCTGCCCCTATACTCCAAACACCTGACTATACCTTGCCCTTTGAGTTGATGTGTGATGCATCTGACTTGGCAATAGGTGTTGTCCTAGGCCAGAGAAAAGATAAGCTGTCTGTGGTCATTGCATATCTCAGCAAATCACTTGCTGAAGCTCAACTGAACTACACAACCATTGAGAAAGAGCTTATGACAGTGGTTTTTGCTATGTACAAGTTTAGACCTTACCTACTTGGGTCTAAAACTGTCATCTTCACTGACCACTCAGCATTAAAGTACCTACTGTCCAAGAAGGATGGAAAGCCCAGACTGATTAGATGGATACTCCTGTTGCAGGAGTTTGACATCGAAATCAAGGACAAGAAGGGTGTAGAAAATGTGGTGGCTGACCACTTGTCCAGAATTATGTTGAAAAAATGTGTTGATGACCTTGCTACAAATGATGTCTTCTCGGATGAGCAACTGTTTGCCATCTAATCTTTAGTTCCTTGGTATGCACATATTGTCAACTATCTAGTAATAGGCAAGATTCCTGCCCAGTTGACAAAAATGGACAAAGACCTATTTTTCTCACATGTCAAATTCTTTTTCTGGGAGGAACCTTGCTTGTACAAGTATTGTGCAGACCAAATCATTCAGAAATGTGTTCCTGAAAGTGATGTCCCCAGTATTCTGGCCATGTGTCATGAAAATGCCTGTGGGGGTCACTTTAGTGAGAGAAAAATAGCTGACAAAGTGTTGCAGTGTGGGTTCTATTGGCCTTCTCTTTTCAGAGATGCCAATACACACTGCAAGACCTGTGAAAGATGTCAGAAATTAGGAGGGCTGTCCAAACGAAATTCAATGCCTTTACAGCCCATCCTTGTTGTAGAACTGTTTGATGTATAGGGTATTGACTTCATGGGCCCCTTTCCTCCTTCAAATGATTTTCATTTCATCTTAGTGGCAGTGGACTACGTTTCCAAATGGGTAGAAGTCATTGCCACAAGAACTAATGACAATCAGGTTGTCCTCAAGTTTATAAAGCAGAATATCTTCTCCAGATTTGGCACTCCTAGAGCCATTATCAGTGATGGGGGGAGCCATTTCTGCAACAGAAATTTCGAGAGCTTGCTCAAGAAATATTCTGTCACCCATAGGATTGTTACTCCCTACCACCCACAAACTAGTGGGCAAGTTGAAATTTCAAATAGGGAGATCAAGCATATCCTTAAGAAAACTGTGAGGACTGATAGGAAGGATTGGGTTGACAAACTTAATGATGCACTGTGGGCTTATAAGACTGCCTATAAGACTCCCATCGATATGTCCCCTTTCAGACTGATCTATGGCAAGTCCTGTCATCTCCCAGTGGAGTTAGAACACAGGGCCTCTTGGGCCATTAAACATTTAAATCTAGATCTAACTTCTGCTGGTCATCACAGGTTGCTGCAGCTGTCGGAATTGGAAAAACTAAGGATGGACGCATATGCCAATGCCAGGATCTATAAGGAAAGGTCCAAAGCTTTCTTTGACAAAGGACTGTTGAGAAAAAGTTTCATTACTGGTGATAAGGTTTGGTTATTTAACTCCAAACTTAAATTTTTTTCGGGCAAATTGAAATTCAGATGGGAAGGTCCTTACATTGTCATGCATGTTTCCCCATCTGGTGCCGTGGAAATCAAGGATCCCAAGTCTGGGAGAATCTTGAAGGTGAATGGTCAGAGGCTTAAGCCTTGTTTTGAAAAACCTGTTGAACTCATGGACACCATTCACTTTCAAGGGGATCCTTCTTCAAACTGATCCACAGGTGTGTCATTACTGTATCATATATACTTAGTTTTTGGTTGATTTATCTTGCTTTCTTTTGTTTATATTCTCTAGGATTTGTTAGTGGTCCTATCTGAATCTGGACCTATCTGTTTTAAACTTTTGATGCTTGGTTTGATTCTTACTACTCTTCAATTGATAGCTTCTGTTGAATGCCTATTGTGGGAGGTCAATTTTTGTTATCCTTGATTGTATGATTGAGTTTACATGTGTCTAGAGGTAGCCATAGGTGAAGGTCATGCCTAGGATCCAACCGCAACAACCATGCAAAGGGGCAGAACAGAGAGCACATGCTCTCTGTTTTATACCTGACTGTCGCTGGGTTCAAAATAGAAGCTTGGGAGACTCTCGTGAGATTCAAAAGCTATCACGAGGTTAAAAAGGAAGTCTGGGAGAATTTTGTGCAGTTCACATGGAAACATTCAATAGCTGTCATGAGATTCATGTGTACCTGAGAACCTCTCGCGCGATTCACATAGAGCCATCCATCAGCTGTCGCGCGATTCATGTACACCAGCGAACCCCTCGCGCCATCCCCATAGAGCTATACATGTGCTGTCGCGAGATTCAAAAGCTATCGCGAGGTCTAATAGGGACCTAGGAGCCGCTTGCGCAATTCAACAGAAATACTACATTTACTGTCGCGAGATTCTAAGGCTGTCGCAAGATTTAAAATGAACCTCAAAACTTTTCATGCAATCCAAATAGAGACCTAGGAGCTGTTCGCACAATTCAAAGGAATTCATCTCACACTGTCGCGCACTCCAAGGTCAACCTGGGAGGTTATCGCGCAATCTAGATTGAATCAACACCTTCGCTAGGTTCATTTCCAACCTCGCGACCAGATGTTACAAAGCGCGCTGAGCTTCGCGATAAGTATTTTAACCCCGCGCTTGGTCCCTTTTCCATTATTTCCTTCCTTCTTCCCTCAGCGAAACCTTAGCTTCTGGCGCTCTTTCTACTCTCTCCTCCAGCATCAATCCTACAGCTCATCATTCCCTCCACAAATCTACAGAGTTGTTCCTAGCATCACACACATCTATTGCCCTCTGCTCAGAGATTCGCGTTGCCCTATGCGTCAAATTAAACCAAACCTAGATCTCAATTTCCGTTTCTCATATTAGAAGACAGAGTTAGAAATGGCTCTAAAAATTGTACAAAAGAAAAAAAAGAAGGACAAGGACCCTGCAGAGACCACCCCTAAAAAGGCCAAGACTTCAAAGTCACCCAAAAAAGGAAAGGAAGTGGTTGAGGAGGTGGCGGAACCAACCCCTAAGTTCTCTGCTCCTTCTGAGCTCATGATGTCAATTCTATTGGAGCCTGAGACAACATTTGATCTACCATTTTTTGAGAAGGAACCACTATCTGCCCCTGCCATACAGTTTATGAGCAAAGCGGGCCTGATGCCATTAATGAAAGGAATTTCAGCACTAGCCTACCCTAAGCTAGTGCAACTGTTCTATCAGCACATCAGGGTTAAGAAGGACAAAAATGGACAAGAGTGCTTGCTGGTGCTGATTGATGACTTTGATATGTTAGTGGGCCCCAAGGTGATTGCTGAAGTTTTGGGCATCCCAGCAGCATTCGACCCTAGCTGTGGATATGGTCCCCTCTGAGTGCATTGATTGATATAATTGCACGGGCCATAACTAGAGGATTAAAAGCCACAGGGGACTCGATCAGAAGGAGAGAATTAGAACCTGAACTCCTGTTCATTGACCAAGTCCTGTGAAAGAATATATATTGCTCAGGACATCAACAGGAGAGGAGAACCCCCATTGCGGATGCTGTCTACTCCTTCCACATGGGCCATGGCTTCCATGCAGCTTGGCTAATTTTTGAGGCAACGAAAGACATAGTGGAGAAGATAGGTCAAACAAGAAGCCTCATACACTACCCTATGCAAGAATCATTACCTTGTTGCTGCTCAAAGGGGGATACAAGATAGGAAGGACTGAGCAGACCACCACCCTTACCCCTACTATCTTTGCCAAGAGGCAATGGGAATCAGCAGGAGCTTGATGGAGGCCCAGAAGAAGAAGAAAGTTGAGGCTCAGGCTTTGCCCAAGCAAGCAGAAGAGGCAACCGGATCAGGATCTACCCCTGCTACCAAGGAGGTGCCCCCAGAGCCTATCAAGACTGCAAGCTGCAAGACCCATTCCCCCTCCACCTTTTACTCCTGCATCCACTACCCCTCTTACATCCATCTCTCACCCCCCTCCATTTCCATTCTCCATGCCCACTCCCCCTTCACCTGTGCTTGGTACCTGGGAGGACTCCCCATCCCCTACCTTACCTCAGTACACAGCTCCAATTCTACCATCAACTACATATAAGCCTGCCAGCCCCCCACTCATCTCCTACAAAAAATGTAAGACCACTGAGACCATCCCAACCATCTCCCAGACACCACCCTCAATCCCTTCTATCCCCCTTGACACACCCCACCTTGAAGAAATCACCACCCCCGCCATACCTACTACATCCCCCCTTACAGACATTGACTTAACCCTTAACACATCCATAGGATTTCAAGCCTTTCTGTCTGCCTTTCTTGAAACAATGCCTGCCTACTACACCCCTCTCCCAGACTCCCCAACTACCTCACAACATCACTCCCCAGAACCCCACTCTTCCCCTCCCTCCACTTTCCATCATGCACCTTCCTCACCTTTCCAACCAGTACCCTCTTCTTCACGAACCCAACCTCCTAGCCTTGACACACTGACCCTTATCCTATCCCTTATCTAAGACATTCAAGCCCATTTATCCACCAATACTCAAAAATAGGATCAGATGCAGACTGAACTCACCTCCATCCAATCCACCCTACACACCTTAACTAATCCACCCATCCCTCCACCACCTACTACAACCCCCCTGGTCCTGTCCACTGACAAAGAAACCCAAACAGACTTCCCTCCTGACTCACAACCCCCCCCACCATCACCATTAACTTTTATCCTCCCATTCCCTTTCATACCTTCCACCATTCCCATTTTTCTCCCCACATCACCCCCTACTCCCACTGAGTCTATCTCATTCTCATTTCCCCCTATACCCTCCATTCTACTTCTTATCCTATCACCTCCAACTTACACTAACAAAAAGACACAGACTGACCCATAACCTATCCCCCCTCCCCACAACTAGACTTACCCCTGTTACCCCCGTTCTCCCCCCCAGAACCTATCACAGTTTGCTCCTTCCACTTCCTATCTGCCCATCATACCAAAGCATCATTTTTATAGCCCTTCCTACCTCACCATCCTGCATCACATGCGGGATAATGCTTACCTTAGGAAGGATGTCCTGAGGGGCATGGCCAAGCTTTGCTAATCCATTGAGACCCCCCTGTTGGAGCAGATCGATGAAATGAAGGAGGCCCACAGGAAGCAACGTCTGGGCATCTCCTTGGGGTGGAAAAATATCCTCAAAGACTATCAGAAGACCAAAGCTACAGCTGAGTACAATGCGCTGAATTTGGAGTTGGAGAAAGCAAATGCTGCTACTGAGAAGGCCCGGGCCAAAATATTTGAAAAGAGGCTTAACAATTCCCAGGAGATCCACAGAATCCAAAAGGAGATCCATGAGACTGACATCCTCAAACATCAAATCCAGATCGCCTCATTGGAATCCGTATTGGTTACTGCCAGAAATGTTCCTCTGCAGCCCACACCAATCTCTGTTCAAATGCCCATCCCTGAGCCCAAAGCTACTCCATCTCCAGCTGCCCAGTCTGAGGAGGCACAACCTAAGGCACAATAAGAGAAAGGCACGGCCCCAGCTGCCCCTCCTCCCTCACCTCCTACAGAGCAGCCTCCCACTACTAAGGCCTCTGCTGCACCTCAACAGGAGCAAACTTATCCTAAACAGAGGAAAGTCACTGTTAAGAGGTCTGCTCCCAAAGCTACTCCTTTAAAAATTGGCAAAGAGCCAGCTGCCCAGTCTGAGGAGGCACATTCCCCTGGCCAGCCTGAGTCCCAAGGAAAAGGGAAATCCCCAGTGGTCCCCACTCAAGAAGCCAAAGGCAAAGGAAAAGGAAAGTCCTTTGCCACCCCCCCTGCTAAGTGCAAAGGAAAAGCCCCTCAAGAACCCAAGCAACCAAAAGTAAGGGTGAGGGCACCTAAAGCTCCAACTGCAAAGAAAACACCAGTCAAAAAGAAAAAGGAACGGGAGGAAAAGAAGAAACAGGACAGAGATGCCCTTAGGGCACATGCTAAAAAGATGTGCTGGGATTTCTACACAGATTCGGGTTCAGATTAGATCCTCGATTCTAGCTTGTATATTAGGTTTTGTTTCTTGTAACTACGATTGTACATACTTTTCAACTTAATAGATTTTTTTTTTTTGTTTTTGTTTTTTGTCTATTGCTCTGTTCTGTGTGCCTGTTTACGTTTGTGTTGCTAGTCTTCACTTTGTTCATTTTGTCAATCGTGGGAGCTGCATTTAAGGAGGCTATGCTTATGTGACATAGTAACCCAAGTGAAGGATTGCTGTAGATGGTCGCTGAATAAATCTGGGTAAATACATGCCTCAAGGATTTCAATGATTTCTTTTTCACATTCATGGGCCATGCCAGGATTGCTCGCAGAGATCCCCAACTCAGCTGCGCGAGAAATGTGCAACTACTCATCACTGATTGTTCTTCGCGAGGATCCCCGCGCAATACATAGGATCCCCTTAAATTCCATGCCTATCTTTAGATATTCATTTACTGCTCCTTCTCTTTTCCCAGAACCAGTTATGTGTTTCCTCTTTCCCCACACAACGTTCATTTATTGCCAAGTTTGAAAAGGGACACAAATTACATTCTGCCATTTCATGTTCACCGTCCAACTCTTTTAAAACGACCATCAGTTTCTTTTCATCTCATCCCTCCTATTCTAACCCTAGCCGTCCATACCTCCTCACACCCATGGCGGATGACAAACCCTTCAGGTTCCCCATCAAATTCTACCCCATCTGGGAGGATCCCTCACCGCCTAAGGAGCCGGACCCCTTACAATTTCTCTGGGATGAGTATGACGAGGTTCAGCGGATCCTCGCTAAGGAGGAAAAGCAAAAGAGGAAGAAGGAGAAGAGAGAGAAGAAGAAGAGAAAATTGGATCCACCTGCATCTCCCCCACCATTGGAACACTCTCCCCCACCGCCACTCCCTTGATCCCTTCCCCCCCCATTTGGTCTTTTCTTTTACCCTCTTTTTGTACCATTTTCGTTTTTCTTTTAATGATAATTTCTTTGCGTTCTATACTGTTCTTAGCATTATTTTTTTAGTTTCTCTAACTTTTGTTGTGTTTCTTTTTGTCTGTCTGATCGGAATCTACTGCCTGCTCCCCCCTGTGAACCAGTGAGGACACTGCTCCGAATGGTTTGGGGGTGTGGTAGTCTGCCAATAGAATAGTTAATTTTAGTGCAACAATGGTAGTATAACTGGGATGAATAAAGTTAATTTCCACTTAACTTGATACAATGAGGAAACATGTAAAAATTTAAATATTTTTGCAGACTTTTGGAAACAGGAAAAAGTTGATCTTGACACCACCATGAAGCTAATATTAGAAATTTTTTTGAGTTAAGTACTCAGTGAGCCTAAGAGGCGAGAAACAGATGAAAATACACTCCATGAGTTAAATTTCAAGACCATACCTAGTGAGATTTGGGCCCAGAATTTTCTTTTGAAGAGTGTTTTTGGCATTACTTTTGTTCTAAGGACTGATTGATTCATGACTTTTTCACTAAAAAGTTATGCAACTCCTAATCAAAACTAATTGACAGCACTCATGAGACTAAGGAAATGATCAAAGGCCCTCATTTGAATAATTTGAGCTTGAAAATTCAACCTTTTAAAATCTGCCCTTGTGTATACACTAGTTGAGCCTTAAAATCATAATTTTCCTTCACAAACACCAGAACACTTGCACCTTAACCTCATGACCTGAGTCAACCTTACCCTCACTCTGAGAATTCAGAAGGTAAAGGAGGAGGTAAAGATACTGAGAATGGTCTAATATTCTGTGGAAGGGGAAGAAAAGCAACTTGTGAACAGCTGTGTATCAAGGGCAGTTGTGTGGCATTTATCAAAAGAATGAATAAAGAACTAAAAAGAGAAAAAGAAAGAGAAGTCTAGAGGATAACATCATCTAAAAATTGAAAAGAAGAGGAGAAGCTGGCCACTTTGAGTCTGAAATGCAAAAAGGAAGATGCAATTTTTGCTTAAATAAAGGTTGTGAAGTCATGAACCACTCCTTACCTTGCTGATTTCTCAATTTGGATTCCCTTTTTACCCCTTTATTCTTTACACCCCTCAGCCATAAGCCACATTACAATCATTTCAAAAAGACGTTGCGGATTCAAAGTCAAATGAGCTGTCATGTGGAGATGAAGAGTTGCCCAATCTATGGTGAAAATCCATGAAGATGTCAGAAATTAGAAGCTTGGCCTATGCTCATGCTTGCAAGCCCATTTGGAGTCTGCAATTGCTCTTGAGCTGTTGAAAATGAGAACACCCTCAGGTTATTAATGTTGAGAGATAGCCCATGTGAGAATTGGGTCTGAATTTAAACCTCATTAGGGTAGTATCCAACCTGGATTTTGAATTAAAGGCAAGCAGGGTACTGATTTTTATACATTGAAATTCTAATGTTATATGAATGGTGGTAAGACAAAAACATGTAACTTGTAAGTTTTAAATGGCCTGCAAAAATTGCTGCAGTTTCCTCTAAGTGTTAAATAGGTGTGAAATGAAACTTTAAACATTTGAATCTGTGTTGTCATTATCTGCACTATACTTAACTGATTTTAATGTGAAGTTTGTGGGTGTCTTCACTGAAAACCCTCAGGAGACTTCACTCCTCCACTAGGGATCACCTAGGGGTTAAAAAGGCTTGGTACATATGCTAATTGTACCCGTGATCCCTACGAAAGTGGCATTTAATTACAGCTTTGCTAAGGGACTAGCAAAGATTAGGTTTGGGGGTGTGTTAAGACCTGAAAAGTATCACTTTTCACCCCTTAACTTAATCTCTGTTAGGCCCTTAATCATTTAATAAATGTGTTTTAAGTCTATTCTATAGGTAATAAGCAGCAGCTGCAAATATACCCCTAACCATGCCAAGAAGCTCACTGTTGCCCCAGAACTACCTCAGCAGAATGAAGGATGAACCCAGATAGAGAGTTGGTTGAAGCATAGGCACATCAAAGCATAAATAAACCAAGAAGGATGCCTCGCGCAAATGTCGCAGGGTTCAATTGAACCAGAGATAATGCCTTCGCGTAGTTATCGCGGGCTCCTGGAGGAAGCACAATAACTGGCCGCACAGTCCTCGCGCTGCTCCCGCGCGGTTTGATGACAGAAAGAAATGCAAATCAGTCCTCACGCGATTCTCGCAAAGCTCAGCCATAAGTGAGTGAAGCATTCGCGCAGTCTCGCGCAGCTCAAAAGAGGAGTCGTTAAGCTTCACGCGATTCACTAAGAAGTAAGAGCTCCAGGTATTCCTGCACGCAGTGGCTGCGAGATACAGACCTTCAAGGAAATGCTCGCGCGACCTAGAAACTCATGAACACTGCTTCTTCGTGAAGATCTGTCACGAGATTCATCAAGGGACGAACCGCGCGAGCAATCATCGTGCCATTCAAAGTTGAAAGAGCAATCTCGTGACAGCCATTAGTATCCCTTGATGATCAAAATGCCAATCTTGCGACTGCAGGAACTTCAAGTCAATTCAACCTCGCGACGCCATTTTTACCACGCTGAAGGATCTGAAATCTTTTCTACCTAGCGAGGATTGGGTTCTAAACTTCTTCCCACTTCTGCAAGGGTAATCTGGGGACTTCCAGCAATTAGGACATGCACACCAATGCTTTAATCTTCGTGCACACACTCCGAGGCATCCAAGGGAGAGGAATGGGCCGCAATCACATTGAAAAATTAGGGTTTTCCTAATCCTAATTGCGGGAAAGCCGATTGCTATATAGGCCTAAGCCTAGCTTAGGTTTAGGGGATCTCTTTTGGGACTTAACTTCTGTGCTTCTCCTCGAAACAAATTGTAGAATTACAGTAGGCAAAGGTTTGGGCTTAGGAGTTTTTCTTTTTCCTTTTTCTTTCTCTCCATAGTCCAGCACTTGATGGCTATGCCTTTTGTATGATTATATAGTATAGATTGTAATGGAGTTTTGTAATAGGATTCATTGCATATATGGGATGATGTTTTTGTTGTGAGTCGTTCTGTACAAGGCTGCTGTCTTGAGATCCTCCATTGCTAAGTTGTACCGTAAGCAATGGAGGATTATTTTTTAAGGTTTTATTTAAATCAAAGTGACTTGTGTGTCCAGGGAAGGCACATTGCAGGCCTTTCCCCACCACAGAATCCATTAAATCTGAACCCCCATGGGAGCTTGAGCTGGTAGCCTTGCGAACATGGTGGCGGCAGCAATGATCTTGTTCTGTCTAAGACCTCTGTGAGGAGGATGGCCTCTGTGGATAGTCTGTGACCATTCAAGTGGACAGGTTATAGCCCTTGGGTGAAGCCAATCCACGAACCTAATACAGAATCTTCTTCTCTGCGCTTGTGCTTGTAGCCTTGTGAGAGATTGTGCAGAGACAGACTCCCCTATATTTGTATGGATCCATCATCAGATTGCAGATGTGATTTGGCTGTTGAGATTGTAGGCTTGTGACTGGATCATTGCAGTCTTACTAAAATAATGAACAACCATACTTGAAAGCTAGTACTCAAACTCTTGCTGGTCCTGTGTGTCCAGGCTTGTGCACTTTGTAGGCCTAGCCCCACACAGAGAATTTTAGAGGATGAGGTTCCTATGGATTCTTGAGCTTGTAGCTTGGATGAAGTAGTGCCTACAATGGTAAGTTTGTTCTGACCCATTTCTGGATTGTGGTTTCCCTATTGGATAGTTTGTGACCATTCAAGTGGACAGGTTATAGCCATTAGGGATTGGATCATGGCACATGGGTGAGTTGGATTCTTTTTCCTCTTTGGTGATAATGTAGCTATTGGACAGGATTTCTTTAGCAACAGATCTGAGTCTGAGTTACAAGACCCATCAGATCTATACCTAATAACATACTTCTCACCCTTTTATATTTATCTTCTCACTCCACCATTCTTCTTAACCCTTTTTGTAATCTAGACATTAAGTTGCCTTAGGATTTAGATTATAGTGACCTTAAATTCCCTTCCATTTAGGATCTGGAGAGCCTACTAAAGATAGCTCCCTAGGAGCTTTAGATCAACTTCCCTGTGGGACAAACTCTTACTTATCAAAACTTACTATAACAGGCCCTGTATTTTGCAAGGCTGTGCATATTTTAGGCTTGCTACTTCGTAATCCTCCCTCAACCTTTCATTCAATTTTCATTTACCCCATTCTTATCACAGTCTTCAATAAAGTCAGTAGCAAGCACTTAAAATGGAACCAACAGGCACCCATCTCAAGTCAAGGGGAATTTGACTATTGATAGTGGCACCCATCTCAAGTCAAGGAAAATTTGACTATTGATAGTGGCACCCATCTCAAATCAAGGGAAATTTGACTATTGATAGTCACACCCATCTTAAATAAGTAAGAATTTGACCATTAATAGTGGCACTCATTTTAAATAAGTAAGAATTTGATTACTGATAGTGGCACCCACCCTAAAAGAATGAAATATTTAATTATTGGTAGTGGCACACATAGGGCACCCCATTTAATAAATGGGTGTGTTAGAAAAAGTGATGGAACACACCATATCATACACCATAAAATTTCCCAGATTATTGCATGAACATATGTTTGACCCGAGGTTTGACTCGAAATGGGCTAAGGCTTTGAGGGTGATTAGGGGATCATCACCATTGGTTTGGATTTTTGAAATTTGTAACAAGATTCTTAGATGCATGGAGTCAAAGATTGACCCAAGAAATGAAAGATTAGAGATGTGCTAACAGTTAGAATTAAGTGTTAATGTTTCTCACACTTGAGTGACAATCCTTATAAATCCCATAAAAGCTTAGGGGTAAATATCACTAATTTCCTTAAATGTTTAAATTTGAAAATATAATTTTGCAATTCTCTAGTCAATCCCTACCATTCATATTGTTGACTAGAGTTTGACTCAACTTACACCACCTAATTTGCATTGGGAAAATTTAGGGTGTAAGATGCATTAAAGAGCATGCATCACAAAATTGTTTAGAAAGTGAATTTTCATAAGAATTAAGTACCTTAAACACCATAAAAGGCAAGTTCTCATGAGATGAGTGGTGTGATGGACAGGTCCAATAAGGTCAAAGTTGTGGGGCGTGTAGGACAAGGAGAGAGAGAGAGAGAGAGAGAGAGTGTTTCAAATTGTGGGAATACTTGGGAAATTGGAGGAATAAAACTTGGGGAAGTGAAGGGGTGCCATGATTTCAGCCCATGCCCCCTCTCCCCTTGTAAAATTCAAATTCCCCATGGGGGAGCAGAACCCTAGCTAGAAGAAAATCTTCTCCTCCCAATCCAACCCTTAGATCCCAAGTTTAAACTACCAATCCATTCCCCATTCTCCCCACACCAACATATATCATTTTAAGCCCCATCTCAGCCCTTATACCCACACATTTTGGAGAGAAACAGCAAGGAGATTGAAGCTTGCTAAGGTAAAATCTTGGTTAAATGTTTGTCTAGCCATTTTAGTCTTTTGTATACAGATTTTGCCATAGTTTCTTGCGTTTTCTTCACTTTTGGAGTTAAAAATTCTGGGATGACCATATTATATTATGAGACTAGAACATTGGAGGCCATGCATATGATCCATGTGATCAAGCAAGGCCATCCAATGGTCTATGTTGGCCATGAAGGCGTAGACTATCATAGTCTGCAAATTTGTGATTTTTTTCTTGAAGTTTCATGATCTAAATCTGATTTTGATCTAATTTTTTTGTGTAATCTGGGTTAGACCCTAGATCTGGAATGTTAAATGTCATAATGTGATCTATAGGGATCATGCAACTTGGATAAATTATTCAACTTTTGGCTTCGATGATAGATTCCCAAAATTTTGATCATTGAATTTTGTCTTATATTTTATGGCTAGATCGTGGATACAATAGGTTGTTAAAGAAGACGAGTAGGAGGAATTCCTTCAGTTGCTGAGTTGTCTTTAATATTTTCCAAATCGATGTAAGATTTTGAGACTCGACAAGCTCAATCAAAATGAGGGAAAGACCACTCTAGCAACATAAAAGAAACTACTACTTAAAATAGTGGTGTAATATTTCACTCCCTAAAACAGTAGTTTTTGAAGTTAAAACACTGTCACGTGCAAATCTCATGCAAATCTATCAGGCCAACCTAGAAGAATCCCTAATTCGAAAACTATATACCTCTCTTTTCTCTCTAACAAAACCGACCCAGAAGAAGCCATATCTCCTGGGGTTAGAAGTTCATATTTTATAGTGCTGTGTAAAAGATGCTTATTCTGGCTGTTGATTAGATCCCTTTCTTGTAGATCACTTGTTTTCATTCAATGAGCAAGTTAGGCTTTGCATAATAGTAGGAGATATACACAACTAACAATTTGTAAATGTCAATTATAGAATTGCGTTCCCTATTCTAGTTCAGAAATCTAGTTTCTAACTCTAATTCACTATTGAGGTTTGTGGGTTTAACACATATGGGGAATAATGTGGTTGAGTTTTAATATTTTAGAGTAGCTGGACTTTCTAGCCAGCACACATTTAGAACCGGTTATGTGCTATGGCAGTTTGTGAACCGAATTGGTTTTAATGTTTTCTTTCTCTCTAACAGAGGGTTGGGCTTACCTGATGTCTTTTTAGCCTTAAATTTTGTGAATGTCTCTGTTGTTGTTGTGATCATATATAGTATCACTGTTGTAACAGATTTTGGCAGATTCATGAACTTTTGTTGAAGCTTGGGCTGATTATAAGTACACAACTTTTCTAAACTGGTTTGTGGGTGAGCCCAGGGGTGGCAGAGTTGATCCAGAAGCTAGAGCTTAGAATGCTGGCTAAATCTTATGGCAAATTTTGGTGCACGTGGCAAGTAGTTAGAGGTGAGCTTCGGTTTAGCTGGGAATTTTTGTAAATGCAAGATATCGAGTGACGAGTTGAAAAATCGAGGGCTGAGATTGAGGAACAAGAATGGATCATTATCTGATGCACAGGGACGGAGCCAGAAACTTTCATAGGAGGGGGCCAAAGTATGAACAAAAAAATATCGAAATAGAAGAGTCAAAGAATGAATGAGAAATATATTAAGATTACAAAGAATAAAAATAACATTCATTCATTGTTAACAAATTACAAATAAAAGAAAAATCACAAAACAATTATTTTTTAATATGCTCAAATTTCAACTCAATCACCTAATATATTTTAGGGCCTAAGCCGCCCTTTTATTTTCAAAAGTATCTTATAAAATATGTTAAAAAAATAATAAATTTTTTTTTTTCAAAAAACCCTGCCCGCACTTGTCCCTTAATGACTTTACCACTGGGCCATTAGGGTCAATCTGCCATAGTGGGGGGCCCTATTAGATGGGCTAAGCTTAATATTTAACTTTTAGAGTATGTTTTGATAAAATAATAGGAAAATGGTGGATTTGAATTTATAAATATGATAAATATCTACGCTTCATGTGGTTGTAGGAATTCCGATGATTAATTTATTTTTTGATATTCTAATGGGATAATCAAGTGGTTGAAGAATGATTTGCAAAATGACATTTGAGAAAAATGGAGAGAGAGAGAGAAAGAGAGGTTTCTTAAATATATTTGGGTAAGAGAAGTTGTACTAGGATGGTTTAACTATTGGTGCTAAAATATAGGAGAAAGTGAGATAGAGTGTTTGGTTGAGGGCCTAAAAGATAGGAGAGAGAGAGGGTGTCTAAAAGATAGGAGAGAGAATTTTGAGAAAGAAAGTGGACGGGGCCAATTAGTTTGGTTCCTAAAAGATAGGGGAGAGAGAGAGAGGTGCCTAAAAGATAGGAGCGAGAGAACTTTGGGAAAGAAGGTGGATGGGGCCAATTACTTTGGCGCCTCAAAAATAGGTGAAATGGAATTGAGAAAAGATGAAAAAACTAAATAAGTGGCGGGGGCCGTGGCCCCTGTTAGCCCCCCCTTGGCTCCGTCCCCGCTGATGCACATAATGCTGCCTATTTTCTTAGTGGCAACAGGGGATAGTGCTGATTTGGCACTCCTTCCTACTGCTATCTAGTCTAGAATTAAGGATAAAAAATTCCAATTATTGCTATCCAGTCTACTGATTTGGCAGTTCTTTCGTGTTTTAGTATTTGTAATGCACATCTTTCAGATCAAAATCAAGTAAGATTCAGGTTAAGATATGCAATTTCTAGGTTTTTTGTTTCGCTTATTAAGATTTTTCTATTTTTTTGGCAGAAGATCAATTTTTGGCTACGAAGTGTACTCTAGCAGATTATAAACTGTGAAACCAAATCTGATTTTATAGTTCTTAGTGTAGATGACTCTGTTGACTGTAGAGTTTTATATGACTTATTATTATTTTTTTCACAGTAATTTAATGATCATCGAGCCGCTCATTTATGTGACTCCTGATCATGTGATTGGGCACCACATGACAAAATACTGATGCAGGATTTTACCAGACTACCTTTTCCTTCTTTTTTAATGGGTATAGGGTTTATTGATCAATGGTAGAGACTAATGGATTTTTTTTGGTTTTTTAACTTAATTTTCTAGGAACTTGAACATTTAGCTACAGAGCTTAGAGCAGAAATTGTATGCACATTATCAAAGACAGGTGGACACCCAAGTTCAAGCCTTGGAGTTGTTGAGCTAACTTTGGCTCTACACCATCTATTCAATACACCTGATGATAAGATCATATGAAATGTTGGGCATCACGTGAGGAAACTAGTCCTGCAACTAGAAGAATTTTGATCTCTTCATGTGACAGCCCGGATTTCGACACCCCAAAACTCGTGCCATCAGCACGATCATCTTGATCGTGCTCCTTGGCTATTCATGGAACACTGGTATAACAAGCAAAAATAATGAACTGAAACAATACAATAATTGCGAAAATAAAACATCCTTTAAGTACAGCTCAAATACAGTTCTACCTTCATGCCCCTGCATGGATGGAGAACCGATCCGAACCATCGATGATAGCTGATCATCACTGATGGTTCACCCCAAAAGAATAATCCCATTATTTAATTACATTGTTTACAAAACAAGGCTTGACATACCAAGCCGAACTAAGAATCTCACGAAAAGCTCTCAAGAATGCACAGTAGAGTCCTCTAGAAGAAGTCCTCTGGTGGTGGCTCCAACTCGTCACCAGGTGCAAGGTCCGACACAGCGGGGTCTCCGTCCCCTGAAGTCTCAACAGCTGCTAAAAGTGGACCTGCGACGTATAGTCTAAAGGGGTGAGCTACATCCTAGCTCAATAGGGAACAAACACAGTGAACATATAAGTTAAAACCTCACATATATTCCATGATATTCTAAGCATGATGTGTCTATGTAGTTACTGATAAAAACAGTTGAAAGATAATAATTTAAAATCACATTTTACTGGTAGTTTTATACATGTATTTTAATTAATCATGAATGACACTGAACAGGCCTAAAGCAAAAGCAAAACTTAACCTTTCAACTTAAATAATCCCCGAGCAATATAGCATCGAGCCCCGATGAGATACCCTTCATCGTCATCTATATAGACAGTTTTCAACGTATTCCCTGAGAATACAAATAGTACTCAAGCCCCTTTCCCCTGGGGATCAGTGGCGGGGTTTCAATCATATCACAACATCCCTGGGATGTCCTTACTGTGTACGGATAAGCCTCCGTACTAGCCTACGGATTAGCCGCCGTATCAGTCACGGATATTCTGCCGAGTCAGTCGTGGGTATCCCGCCACGTCGGTGGGGTATCCTATCAAACCTCAAATAACAAAAATATCAGGTGCTTTACATATAGTTATTCACCGTGTAAGCGTGCTATCTTATATCAGTTAGGCCTTATCAACGCTATTCAATCTTGTCTACATTCCTGGGATGTATCCAATTTCTCGCATCACACTTGATGCCCTTGTTAGTTTCTCATCCCCTGGGGATTTCTTCTTTTCATATGCCCACTTGTTCTCAATTGCTCGCATCACACCGATGCCTTTATCACTTTCTCATCCCCTGGGATGTCTCATTTTTATATGCTTACTTGGTGTCACACACACACACCCATATTTAATAAAAGTTTTATGATTTAAAGCACTTTTATTTCACTGGTGTATCACGCACACACACACACACAGGGATATTATATGATTTCACTGGTGTATCACACACACACACCTCTTTTTCACAAAGCTTTACATAACTAAAATAGTTTCAATTTAAATTCTATATCACTACATACATGCTCAAACACACCTCTTTTTCACAAAGCTTTACATAACTAAAACAGTTTTCAATTTAAATTCTATATCACTACATACATGCTCTTGCAATTAAAATATATGTTCAGGGTGTTCCCTATCTCAAATCTCTGATAAATCATGCATCAAGGTCCCACGTGGCTCCTTGTGCTCTTGCTCACACGTACCACCTATGGTACAACATAACATATGCAACACATCACTAAAGATGTAACAGAGAAGGCCCAAGGTCCTCCATGAACCTCAAAGTCAAACTAAAAATCAACAAAAACTGACTCAGTCGATTAATCGAACTCCAAAGTTGATTAATCGAATCTGATTCGATTAATCGATTCCCAAGATCGATTAATCGAGATCCAAAATCGATTAATCGATTCCCAAAATCGATTGATCGAGATCCACAATTGATTAATCGATCCCAAATCGATTAATCGAAATTCTCAACTCATTCTCATCGATTCTCAATTCGAGTAATCGAATTCTCAAAATTGATTAATCGATCCCAAATCGATTAATCGAAATCCGAAATCGATTAATCGAAATCCCCATTCGATTAGTCGATTTCCCCAGTTCACCTTCCTCCAGCCACTGGAGGTTCCCAGTCGATTAATCGACACCAAAATCGATTAATCGAAATCCAAATTCGATTAATCGAAACTCAAATCGATTAATCAAATTCGGGTCCTTTGACTTTTCAACTTCTTGGCCAAAATCGATTAATCGAAACCCAATTTCGATTAATCGATTTGGGCAGTTTCAGCCCCCTTTCTGGCTATTTCACCAAGAGGGATGAAAGCATTTATGATGCTTTTGGTGTAGGACATAGCTCTACAAGCATCTCTGCTGGTCTTGGTAAGTTTAAGCCTCCAACCAATTTTTCTATTTGTTATCTGTATCTATGCTAATTAGATATACAAATTTAATGTTCAAGTACTTGTATGCAGGGATTTAAAGACATAAATATATATATATATCGACCAAGTTCCAGACTGATATGTATCTGATCAGATATGTATTGGCCAAAATTGCAGATATTGAAGTACTTTTTTTATTATTAATATATTTTAAAAAATATATAATAATTAAAAAAAATTCCCAACGAGCATTGGTATTTTGTCTGGTTCTCGCATACATATCCGCCATTGTGACCCTCTATGGGCCAATACGACCTGTTATAGGCCGATATGGGGCTAATATTTGACTTGTTTTACCTGATATTAGACCATCGAATCAAGGTGTATATCATATCGAATGGGGCCCAACCTGATACATATAGGTCGATATTTAAAATCATGCTTGTAACATCTTTTTTTGTAGATATAACAGGGTCTTTGATGTATAATTTTTTTTGGAATATTTTTTAGGGATGGCAGTTACTAGAGATATTTTAGGGAAGAAGAACCATGTTATCTCTGTAGTTGGAGATGGGACAATGACTGCAGGACAGCCTTTTGAAGCCATGAACAATTCATGATACTTACACACCAACCTTATTATTGTTTTGAATGACAATAAACAAGTATCTCTACCAACCGCCACCGTCGATGGCCTTGAAACTCTTGTTGGAGCTCTCAGCAGTGCCTCTCCAGGCTCCAATCCAACACCAATACCGCAAAGGTGAGCTAAATCCTCCAAAAAACTAAAAAAAAATTATATATAATTTTGAGTATGGTTGTGAACGTTGAAAATGGTATAATTGGGTTGTTTGTTTTATAGATCATTACAGAGCAAATTGGAAGGCAAACACATGAGAGTGCCTCTAAGGCAGACCCATCCGCAAGAGCGATGATGGGTGCGTCATGGTCATCTCTTTTTGAGGATCTTGGATTGTATTATATTGGTCCTATTGATGGTCACAATATTGAAGACTTAGTAACAATATTTCAAAAGTTGAAGGCCATACCTTCACTAGGGCCTGTTTTGGTCCACATTGTTATAGAGAAAGGAAAGAGGTACCCTCCGGCAGAGGCCGCTGCTGATAAAATGCATGGTATGCTATTTTTAACTGTCAAATTTACATGTATACACTATTATCCATTTATTTTTTTGAGATTTTCGAAAGAGACCCAGATTCTATTTCTCTATATCAGGGGTTGTCAAGTTCGATCAGAAATCCGAGAAGCAATTCAAATCCAAGTCCCCTACCCTTTCATAAACTCAATACTTTGCAGAGTATCTCATTAAAGAAGCAGAGATGGATGACAAAATTGTAGCCATCTATGTCGCAATGGGAGGTGGCACAGGCCTTAATTTCTTCCATAAGAGATTCCCGGATCGTTACTTTGATGTGGGATTTCCGAGCAACATGTTGTTACGTTTGCGGCTGGTCTAGTAGCAGAGGGACTCAAGCCTTTTTGTGCGTGATGTGGATCCAAGATTGGTCACATAATTTGGTGTTTGGTCAAAAATTGTTGAAAGTGGAACAAAAAATTCAAGATTCATAAGTGAAATAAATGTTGAATTATTTATTTTGATGAAATTTGACACAAGTTGGGTATTGTTTATGGAAAATGATGTTTCGATGCAAGTGAAACTCATGTGACATGTATAGGTGGTGCATGATGTGGATCTTCAAAAACTACCTGTTCGGCTCGCATTGGACCGAGCTGGTCTGGTCGGAGAAGGCGGGCCTACCCATTGTCGAGCATTTGATATCATGTACATGGCATGCCTATCGAACATGGTTGTAATGGCCCAATCTGATGAAGCTGAGATGATGAACATGGTTGCTACCATAGCTGCCATTGATGACAGACCGAGCTGCTTCAAGTTTCCAAGGGGTAATGGAGTTTGTGCAGTTCAACCTCCTAATGGCAAAGGCACCCCTCTTGAGGTCATTATCTCAATCTCTTTAACAAATTCTTCTAAAAAATATTGCAATAATAATAAAATAAAACAACTGATTTGTTAAATGATTTGTTGTTTTAACATATTGGAAAGAGAAGAATTCTGATGGAAGGCAATAGAGTTGTTATTCTTGGATATGGGTCTGTAACCCAGACATGTATCAAAGCTGCAAACAATCTTAAATCCAACATCATCAATGTGACAGTTGCAGATGCTCGATTCTGTAAGCCTTTTGATATAGAACTCATTAGGAGGTTGGAAAATGGGCATGAGATCCTAATTACGGTGGAGGAAGGTTCAATTGGAGGATTTGGGGCTCATGTATCTCATTTCTTAGCATTGGATGGTCTCTTAGATGGGCATCTCAAGGTAATCTTCCCTTGATAAGGTGTTAAAAGCCTTTGATCTCTATGTTAATTTTTCTCGATTATGACATTGTATGTTTCCTACTATAGTTGAGATCGATGATGCTTCCTAACAAATATATTGATCATGGATCCCCCAAAGACCAAATAGAAGAAGTTGGGTTGTCGTCAAATCATATTAGCTCGACCGTCCTATCTCTTCTGGGGAAGCCGAAGGAAGTTTTGCAATTGAAGCGAATCAAAATATGTTCTCTTGAAGGTGTCACGTCCAACACAAATGCAATCTCCTTGATGTCCTAAGTAACAACAATCACACCGTAGAACCTATAGACGATGAAGTTGACATGGAAGTTGAAAATGGAGATGGCACCTATGGTACCTGATTATAGTAGAACGGAAGTAGTTTAGGACAAGGCTAATATATTGTATATATTATGTGTTTTATATGTATGCTTTATAGTTTTCACATTGTAATTCTTAGCCGTGCATATCTCTTTTGTGACAGAAGACTTTATAAATCCCTTGAAACTTGAAAGTGCTTTGCCTTTTAAGTGGTAGTGGTTATGGCCATGATTAAAATATTGGTTTTTCGATATGTACGCTTGATACCAATACTAAGAGTATATGCATCGGGCCGAACAAACTTGCATAAAAAAAAGGCAATAAAAAAATTGCATTAAAAAAAACAGTATTTAAAAAAAACAATTTGCATAAAAAATCGTTGCCATAGATTTTTTTTTTAGAATAAAAAAAAAAAATTTGTATAAAAAAATGACTGCCCAAATTAGTCATTTTTTTTCTATGTCTGTTGAGTGCAGTCGTTGTTGAAGTTCATAAACAATTGTCGTGAACAGTAGTAACAAAAGCATTGTTTTTTTACAACTTGTTAGGACAATCTTTTTTAGAAAAATGACTGCTTAAGGCAGTCGTTTTTTTGGCTTTTTTCACGTAGTGTGGATAGGAATAAATTCGATGTATGAACTTTAAAATGTATAACGATTAGAGTTTGAAAACGCGATTGAAATGGGTTTTAGATAATGTGATTTTTGTAAAAAAACATTTTCTAAAATGTAACGGATTTGAAAAAACATAATCGTACCCGATATTTTAGGCTCGATCTGATGGCTCTTAAGGCCTAATCCGATAACACTAAGTGAATCGACACCAGTGACTAGGAAAGTACTAGAAATCGATTAGCACTATGTAATTAAATTTGGTAATCTGAAACTTGATCCCATTGGACCTAGGATTAGTTGGGAATGTTTCGGACCGAGATCCGATAATGTGTGGCATGAGATGGACCACTAGGTGGACCCCATCCAAGGCCCAAAACTTTGGACTTTGCAACCCACAAGAAATCAATCCCCGAACAGTGAACTGAATAAATAGAAATAAATCTTAGAAAAATATCTAAAAATTTTGGTATATACTTGAATGAGCTCTCGATTCTCGGTAGAAATTTCAAACCCGAATTCCGAACGATTTGAAAGTTATGGCACCTGGAACACGATGAGACGAAATCTGCCTCATTGCAACCAAAAACAAGGCTATAATAAGCTCTAATTTTCGTGCCCGAAATATTAGTAGAAAAATTTGAAATAAATGAATTGTATACCTAAGTATGTACTTAAGGTCTAGTAAAAATTTCATGCCTCGATTCTATCAGAATTGACGGCATGAAATTCAGCACATTACAGCCCAGAATATTGGAAAATGGCACACAACTAGAAACCAGACCCAACCTTCGATTAGATGAACCCTATTATGTCCTAATTCATTGACTTTTGACGTAAATAATGTAAATGGAAAAGTTGGACAATTCGTGAATCTTTCTAGAGAGCCGCCGAATGCCTGATTCCATTATCGAAATTGAAAGTTATGGACCCAACATCGAGGCCTAATAATTATGACCTGAAATCCTGATAGAACGAAACAAATCTAGGTGATTTGTTTCCTGTTATCAGATCTGATCATATTTTTGGATGCCACCACTTGTAAAAGAGGCTCTCGTCGGTCATCTTGCCCAGATTTTTAGAAGCATTCGAAATTTCAAATGAAGCCGTATATGGTGATCGATTTACTATACGTTGTCCGTCACTACTTTGGAAAAATCTGCATATATAAGATAAAAACTTAGCATTCAGACCTTGACCTAAGACCTGTGACTAATTGGGCAGACCCAAACATATGGTCCCATAATACTAACATATGATAAAACCAATGTGAAATTGGTCAACTAAGTCAAAGGACACGATTGAATTCTTTGATGGCCCGATGAAGCCCAAAATCCTGAACTTTTAATTAAATAGAATTGATAGGATTGACAAGAGTTTGGTTAGGGACCCGGCCCATAGCTCGGTAAATTGGATTACGAGCCTGACCCAAAAACAAGTTGTTTAAGGCCCATAAGGACTAAATCTGTAGCCCAAATCTTGGGAAAAAGCCTATACCCTTAGTTTTAGATCTAGTAAAGGCCCGAATCACCTAGGAAATGGCCTAAAGGACTCTTTGGACCTAAAATCCATCAGACTTATATTGGGTAGAACCCATTGGACCCTTTGGACTTAAAATCCATTGGACCCATATTGTATCGAGCCCATGAGACCTGTTGGACCTAAAATCCATCGGACTTATGGAAACCCCACTTGCAACGCCTGCACCTATGGAATATCTATATGCTACATGTACTAGAATACCAGGACAATTCTAACTAAGAATTTATTGAGCTTCATCGCTTACGGTCGTTTCATGACCCAAAAATTCCAGAAGTCAGCCAGCAACCACCCAGTCAGGAGTGAAGTAGCAGGATACGGAAGGATCTAGCAGTGACAATGAGCTGAAAGTTTGAAGCTCCTTTTGTCTAGTAGAGATACCAGCACCTACACTTAGTTTTGAAAGATCTTTCCTTTTAGTTTTCTTTGGCTTTTGTTCAAGTCCATTACTTTTGAGTTCTAGTTATAATTTTTTAATTGGGCTTCTATAAACAACGTGACTTTTAAGGTTTTATTTGATGAAAAAGGTTTTAAGGTTGCCTTTATCTTATTGTTTTACTCATTGAAGATCATTTATGATTAGATCATAAATCTTAATATGCCCAGTAGGTTAACGAAATTGGGAGGTTAAACCGATAACGTTTGACTTAAGTTTCCACGCATACTTTGATAAATAAAAATATTTCATTTTCGCACTTAAAAGTACTTCCCGTGAGATTTATCATAAATAAAATAAATAAAAATAAATAATATGACAAATTAAGTACAAAAAGAGAAATGAAGTTGAAATAGATTTATATGAATACGGATATGAATATGAATAGAAATGAACGGTGCGTGTGTTGCGTCAACTTGCATTGGCGCCGTCAACAGACCATGGGGCAGGGTGCGAGGGGCGTGATAATGAGTGTCTAGAACATGGTCTTGCATTTATGTTATGATATGAGTATTACATTATGCACATGTTTTGATTTTATTATCTTTTAGTTGCTTTGAAATACTATGTTTATCACTCACGTGATGCACTCACAATGCACCTTAGTAGTATGGGGTGGATTGGTGATATATCCACTAAGTTTACATGGCTGAGTAAATTCATCCCACGAAAATTTAACAGCTACAGGTGATTATATCGACAGGGTGGACGTCGGCTTTTCTGATCCGATTGGTATTGATTTCATTGACCCCGTGGACAATGAGTACCAGGAGCGTTGGAAGGGCGACGTAGCTGGTTACTAGGAGGACTTCGGTGGTGACTTTGACCTGAGTGTCGGCTATTGGCTATGGTGGACTCGGTATTGAGTTCGTTTGATATTAGTGTTGTGGATTCTATAGTTTATTGTATCGGATTTGTCTCCAACTTTTATTACCGTTTTATTTATGGATTTCTTAGATCTATCGCTTTTATTTATACTTATGGTTACTCCTTTATCTCATCTTTATTTGTGGGCTTTCACGAATTTTGTGAAAGCAGATTTGCGTGAGAACTTTGATTATGTGTATGTCCACTTAGTGTATCTGGGATGTGTGCGGGTCATAACTCAAAATTTCAGGCCCTCGAGATGGGGTAGAATTTCGGGCCGTGACAGTTTTGGACACAGTTTCAGTAAATTTTAAGGTTCCGGACGGCATAGCTCCAACTTCGACCACATCGAGAGGTTAAGGTCTAAATATAGGTTTTACAAATGATTTATAGTTAGTTTTTCTCAACCATTTTTGGTATATTTTTTTTAATGAAAAATTGAGTTTAATATGGGTTTTGAGGTTTTTTTTCTTAATTTTTTTGCATAAAAATGGGTTTCAATATATGGATTTTTTGGTAAATTGATATTTAGTATTTTTAGGGATTTTTTGGTCCATTTTTTATAAGAAAAATTAAGTTCCATATGAGTTTCTAGTTTTTTTTTTTAATATTTTGTTTGAAAAATAAGTTTTTATATATGGATTTTTTGGAAGGTTTAGAGTTAGGAAAATTTTAAAATAACTCTTGAACTTTCACCCGTCACGAATAACGCGCCTAAACTATTGTTTCTATCTAATAGGCACCCAAAGTACACATAAGTTCATCAACTGAACCCCTACCATCATCTTCCGTTAATATGTGAACGAAAAATGCTGAGTTGGCATACAACACCCCAAAATGGCGTGCGTGGCATGCCAACGTGGCGAGGACTTAGCAGGCATGACTGTTGATTTGACTTTCCTCCCCAAACAGTTTGAAAAGAGAAAAAAAAATCTCAAAGAACCGTTGTCCCCTCCTCCCATGTTGGCATGCCACGCACGTCATTTTGGGGTGTTGTATGCTAACTCAGCATTTTCCATTCACATATTAACTGAAGGTGACGGTGGGGGTTTAATTGATGAACTTATGTGTACTTTGGGTGCCTAGTAGATGAGAGCAATCGTTTAGGTGTGTTACTGATGACGGGGTGAAAGTTCAAGGGTTATTTAAAAATTTTCCCTATTTGTTTTTGGAGGGAGGGGTTCGTTCATTTTTTGTAAGAAAATGGGGTTTAATAGGGGTTTGTGGGTTTTTTTTTCAATGTTGTATGAAAAATGGGTTTTATCATATGGGTTTTTTGGTAAATTTATATTTAGCTTTTTAAATATTTTTTATTCCATTTTTTATATAAAAAATTGGGTTCCAATGGGTTATTGGACTTTTTTTCTTTCAATTTTTTTGTATAAAAAATTGGCTTTTATATATGAATTTTTTGGTGCGTTAATAGTATTGGTTAGAGAGAGAAGAGAGATATTCCTATTCTGGTGTTGGTAGAGAGAGAGAGAGAGAGAGAGAGAGAGAGAGAGAGAGAGAGACCTTCCACTTAAGGTGCAATTTTTATTTTTTTTAAGATGCAACAACACGTAAGTGGTGAAAGGACGAAATTTGCTTAGTTTGGGGTAACGACCTATAATGCAGCACCCAAAATATCGTGTTTTGCTCCAATCTTATGCACTGTAGTCTATAGATTATAAACTTCAAATCTGACAACCTAGATTGCTTTTTCGCATGTCACAATCCCTAAAATACCAAGTCTTTCTTTAAATTTGGTAATTTGGTGCAAGGACCATGTGATGACCCAACTTTCCTGCCCCTGAAATCTCGGAAAGGTCGGCTCGTCAGCTGGCTCAGAACGTCCAAACAAACGTGGAAATCAGAGTAGATAATAATATCACTGCAGGCACTCAAATTTGGCCAAAGGCCTGATCAACTTACACTTCCAAAAAGGCGCACCTCGGAGCTTCCAAGAGCACTTTTCGAACCCTTAGAAGTTAACCCAAACCCTTAGAAGTCTATCCCTAACCCTTTGGAATCAACCCTAACCTATAGAAACCCTCTCAAACAAGTTTTAAACCCTCCTGGGCAGTGGTTGTAAAGAGGAATGTCATAGTTTGCATGGACCTCTGTTGGAGTTGAGACATATACCATTAGAAAGTGGATCTTCCCAACTTTCCAACGAGCCAAGATTTGACTCAATTCGAGCTGTAAATCGAAAGTTACAACAATTTGAAATTCGGGTAAAAATGCCAAAATTTTGCCTAGCGTATATATTACATACACTAAGCCAATTTTGGCAGAATTTATTACATACGCTAGGCAAAATTGACCTTTCTGTGGACTCGACAGTGGGTATTGAACCTTTAGGTTTCTCAGGGACACTGTTCCTATAACTAGCATATGTAATACATACACTAGGCTTAGGAATAGTGATTTTTTAGATTTTTGCTAGATTTCGAAATTGGGGTTTGACTTGTTGACCACCCCATCCATTGGGGTTGGTTTTGATAGGACTGTTGCACCCCCCATTTGCCATATTTGCAACCCTTTAGCCCTTTAAAGCCCCCCTATCATCTACCATAAAAGCCTAATTCCTACCTATCTAAGCTTCTAAAACCCTAGAAATCCTTAGATTCCTATTACCTAATTGCTAACCCAATTAGCCCTTTAACCCATCCTTAAACTTCCGCTTTTCCTATAAATAGAGAGGCACCCCTCCCTTTACAAAGGCTTGCAAAAATTTTAAAAGAAAGAAAATACTAGAGAGTTCCCTCTTCCCAGAACTTAAGATCATCTTCTAACCTCCATTTCCCACCATCAATACCTTAGATTTGGCTAGAACTACCCTCTAGCATTTTTCTTCTACCTCTTAGCTACCTAGCCTTAGAGATTAGAACCCATCTTTCAACCGGTTTGTCATCGGAAGCTCACGAAGCACCCTCACGTGAAAGACCACAGTTGTGCTACAAGGGCCCGACAGCTCAGGCTCTCCCCTCTATTCTTCTACCTTCTTTGCTTTTCCTCTATCCTTGAATTTGCGCATTTACGCCGCCGAAATTTTGGAGATTGTGGGGGGCGTAAATAGGATTGGAGTGCCTTTGGGCAAGAGGAAATGTTATTTTATTTTCCTTTTATTGGCTATAAGTAGAGAGTGCTTATGAGCGGGTTGATCGGGTTCCTAACACCTTTCGATCGATAACCGAAGTCCCTACCCAAGAGCCTTTGTCGTAGACCAGATCAAAGTCTTATTTTTAGCACTTCGGTGCTCATCATATTGATTTGAGTATCCCGGGACACCAAAGGCTTTGGGTGGCGACTCTAAATTTGTCCTCCGAGTGCATCGTCATGATAGGACTCGCGAGAGCTCTCACAAATACACAGATGGCGACTCTGTTGGGGAGTAACTAGTAAAGCTTCCCCTTAAAGGTTGGCCTTTTTGTATTTTTTCTGTTTGCTACTAATTGGTTGTTCTTATTTTTATTCCATACTCACCCCTAGGATTTCGTCAATTTTACTCACCCATACGATTCAGTCATTTTTCACTTACCCATACTTTTCAGTCATTTACGTGCCTTAGTTGATCGGCTGGCCTACTTGAGCATTGTATTTAGTTTCACTTATTTTCGATCATTTACATACCTTAGCCGATTGGTGGGTTTACTTGCGCATTTACATGCCTTAGCCGTTTGGCGGGCCTACTTGAGATTTCACATTTTTACAGTCATATCCTACCAGTGGACGTCGGCCCGTAGAGGCTGCCCAGGATCGTCACAATCAATTTTTGAACACTAAGCAAACTCCTTTTAAAAATTAAATTTAAAATTGAACCTTAAAAGTGAACTAAGGAACTTAATTCATTTTATGGGGTTAGATTTTAAAGGGTGGGAATTTAGGCAGCGATACAAACATCCCGGTTCTTAGTACGGCGGCAACCCCTAGTGGTGATTGTCTGTACGTGATTTTTCTGGGTTCCTTTCGGTCCCTGGAAAGAGTGGCCCAAATTGGTCTATGTGGACTCTGACGTAAGGCGATTGATAATAAGTGCAAAGTATAGAAATAAAAGATAAATTCTAGGAAGAAAAAACCTGGTTCGTTGTGATCGCTAGTTATAGATATTTATCGGCGCTGCAACACGTCACTGATCACACCTTTTCGGGGTGTGGGTTTGACTTCTTTACTGAATCACCGACCTGCCGATGTCAGCAGCACGAGGTTACCTGGTGTTTAGTTTATTTTCTTAATCATGATCTAAGTCTGATTACTTTAGTTTTCCTAGTCCTACCGAGGGTCTAATTATTCTAAAAGTTTTAATTGTTCTAGAAGTTTAATTAAACAAGTCTCCTACTCCTACTAGGAGTTTGACTATCTTAAGAGTCCTAATCTTATTAGAAGTCTAATTGATGTTAGTCTCCCAATCCTATTAAGAGTCTAATTAATCTAAGTATCCTGATTACCTCAAGTATCTTAATTCTATCGGAACTCTAATTAATTTAAGCATCCTAATTATATTAGAACTCTAATTAGTTTAAGTATTCTAATTTTATTAGAACTTTAATTAATTCAAGTATCCTAATCCTATTAGGATTTTAATTAATTTAAGTATTATAATTATATTATAATTCTAGTTAATTTAAGTATCCTTATCCTATTAAAACTTTAATTAATTTAAGTATTCTAATTCTATTAGAATTTTAATTAATCTAAATATTCTAATTCTATTAGAACTCTAATTAATGTAAGTGTCCTAACTCTATTGAAACCCTAATTGACATAGATTTCCTAATTCTATTGAAAGTCTAATTATTTTAAATATTTTATTTCTACTGAAAATCTAATTATTTTAGGTTTCCTACTTTTACTAGGAATCTAAAGAAAAAAGGGGGGTTTGGGCCCACTATGCTAAGGAGGATAGGCCCCATTCCCGGGTACCCTCCGTAAGCTCCCTTGGACAATCGGTTGGCTAAGGTTCATTTGAAAAACTAATTTTTAATTGAAAAGATGAGATTTTGAAGATTGAGATTAAGATGAGAAAATTATGAATTAGGAGATATTAAGACTAGAATTTAAAAATAGAGACTACAATCAAAATAATAAAAAACTAAGAACTGCTTCTAGAGATTAAGAACCAGGATCATAAATTTAGAGACTAAAATTTAGAATTGGTTCCAGAAATTAAGATCTAGAACCAGAGATGAGAAAATTACGTAATTGAATTTAAAGAGTAAGAATTAAAATCGAAGATCTAAAAAAATTGAGATATTATGAACTAGAAGAGAAAAACTAGAAATTAGGAAAAGAACTAAAATTTAAAACTAAAACTAAAATCTGGAACGAAAATTTAAAGACTAAAGCTAAGACCTGGTTCTAGAAGCTAAGAACCAGGGGTTAAGAACTAGAGTTAGAAACTAGAATTAAAATCTAAAATCTAAGACTAGAAATTAGAATCTAAGATCTATGAAATTAAAAGCTAAAAACTAGAACGTAAAGACTAGAACCTAAAACTAGAAAGGAAGTTAAAAACTAAGGCTAAGAAGTTACCTAGGCGCCGGAGAGAATCTCGAAATTCCTAAGCTCGGAAGAAAGGAACTTGAAAACTTGATTGCTTGATCACTCAAACTGTGTGTTCTGTATTCGAGGTAAGGGGGTCTATTTATAGGTATTCCGGGAATTGCGCACCCTGCGGGATGCGCTTTATTGGTTAGTGGCATTCAATTACGCACCCTGTCTGTGTTGCTTAATTGAATTATGCACCTTGTTCCAGGTGCTTAATATACTTTGAGTCGGTCACGGACTCAGTGAGTGACCGGTTGACTGGCTCAGTCGAGTGTCCGAGTTCTAACCAAATTGGAACTAATTGTGCACCCTACTGAGAGCGTGCAATTCGATTAAGCACCAGGTTATCTACGCTTAATCGAGGAATTCAAGCGATCAAGGGAACTAGAGACCTGGTCAAAAGTGGACCAATTACGCTTGGGTGGTGGGGCGCGAAATCGATTGCGTGCTCTTTCCTAGGCGCGAAATCGTCTCCTAAGGCGGTTCGTGGGAAGGGCAGCCAGGTCCGAGTTGGACCAATTGCGTGCCAGCTATGTAGCGCTCAATCAAATTGGGTGCACTGTATAACGCGCGGAATTCGGGATTCTCCCCGATCTAGGTCGTGTTCGTACCACAGGGTTATTATTTCAGCCTGTATTTCGACTATATACTATTATTTCAGTATATAGTCCCTGTATTAGGGTTGTGGGGTTTGAGTCACAGAACTATTATTTCAGCCTGTGTTCAGTCATATACTATTGTTTTAGTATATGGTCCCTGTATTACGGCAAGGCCAAAGGTTGATCGAACAGGTTTGTATACTCTGAGAAGGAAAAATTGGAGTGTCTACAGATGCCCCTCTTCGATGCGTTCTTGCGAAGTAGGAATGCATCGAAGAAGTAGAGACCCCTCTTCCGAGGGTGCCTTCTCGTTTCTCTGAGAAATCACAAATGTGGACTGGGAATGCTGACATGAAGTGCTTGACTTTCTTATCTATCAACGTGAGTTAAGATGGAGCATTCGGGGGCTCAGTGGTAGCTGTCGAAAGGCGTATTCCATGCCGTGGATGCGAGGGGTATCCCATCACGTATCGCGACCTGCTGCGAGTAGCAGTCAATGGGGGAAGTCGACGTATCCTAATTCGTGAGTGCAAGTAGCATCCCGTTGCATGGCGCGACTTGCTGTAAGGGGCAGTCAAACGGTAGGAGAATCATCATATCCTTATTTGCGGGTGCAAGGGGCATCCCGTCGCATGATGCGATTTACTGCAAGGGGTAGTCAAACAGCGGGAAAATGACACAGTCGAGATATCAAGGGGCGTCATAGGAGTGTCTAGAGACAAGGTCAAGTGACCTAATAATAAGATGTAATATCATGTAATGGCGAATGCTTTCGCAAGTCATGTCAGGCCGGGTGCGTCATTGCTCACACCAATGGCGCGTCAGGTGTCCCTTTCTAGTGGACATTTATGATTTCTCAGAGTTGAGCATGATTAGTGTTCAATTTCTCAGGGGATAGAACGAATTGGAGTGATGAGAAGTGAATTTTGATAGCTAAGAGAGTTTAGTTATTATTATCTTTTTGTTTTATTTTTGAAAGTACATATATTTTTTAGAAATTTGGGGATTTTCACTTAAGATCAATTCGGTGGTAAATCTGTGACAAATGTGACTTCCAATACATTGCTGAGCAGATCTACCGGTACGGGATTTTTAGACCTGACCATTCATGTGATTGTCAAGACGACACTTGGTATGCTGGATGCTCCATCTGATCTTCTCGATGAATACTGATGATTGTCTCTTATGGGAGGACTACAGTGATTCGCAAGTCAAGAGAGACATATTTTTGACAACATTTGACTTAAACTTAGCTAACTATATTTTATAGGGAATATCGAGTAAAAGCAGGTATTTACTTACCTGATTTGTTGTCGACGGGAGGCTTTTGCTTGCGATGGGACTGGCCGACTATTGCTCTTGTGGTTGTGTCACAATGGGACATTACTTCTTCTGGTTAGAGCTGCTTTTTGTATGAGTGTTTAGAGGTGAAGTCATTGAGGGGACTCGAGCCCCCTTTTTTATGAAAGCACGAGAAATCACACAACCACCCACATCATTCATATCAATGGGCTTTGTTGACTTTGGATTGCTGAGCTTTCGTGTAAATTTTTCCACATGAACTCAAAGCTTCTTGCTAGTGTTTATGCATGGCATGGTGACTTCATGTGCTGCTTTCATATCCTGATGGGAGTGTCGTGATGGGACATTTTTGGAGGGGTGTGGTCTGCAATGGGGCATTGATTGGCCTTCCCCTTCATTATGTCTATTGTGCGGGGTCATGCGATGGGACATCAAAGGGTCTATCCTCCCCCTCCGTTGATTGTTATAGTGGGGCTTGATGGCAGCTAGTGTGATGGGGCTTCCGGGTCGTCGGAGGGGATGTTTAGATCGCCTGATGAGATGTTGGCAATGGGACTTGGTATGTGTTGGGTGCAATGGGATGTCGGACGGATTCCCCTTCTTCTGATTTCTGTAATGGCAAGGGCTTGCTGGTTATTGGCGCGATGGGACGGTGGATGGTTTATCCCCCTCTACTATCAGTGAACGTGTGTTGCGATTGCGTTGGAGTTTGGTGACTGCCACGTGATGGAGTATTCAGGAGTCATCGCAATGGGTTGTGATGATTGTCATGGTAAGGCGTTTAGATGGAGGTTCAGCTCTTTGCGATGGGATATTAGATGAGCCTTCCCTCCTGGTTGCTATGCGAGGTAATGCAACAAAATCTTGGGGAAGTGTAGCCGGTGATGTGATATTGGTGGTTATGTGATAGGCAGGTTATGTTGGTTTCTTTCTTTGGCAGATCTTGGGTTATATGACAAGATCAGATTGTGGTTGCATCACAACGGGACATGTTTATGAGTGTGTGATGGAGTGTTGGTTTGATGACTCCTTTGGTTGTTTTGACTTCGTGATGGGATAATGATGTCTCCTTTCTTTAGCAGGTGATTTCTTGGGATCGTGACGGGAGGCTCATTCATGGCTTTTCGCAATGGGACATTGGTCGAGCCTACCTTCCGTCGCGTGGTGGGGTTTTTGAGTCACAATGGGATGCGAGGGCGTGGCTGATTCAGACTAGTTTTGGGATAGGGTTGGATATATGCATCCTGTCGCAATGGGACATATCATTGTGAGGATGTGTGATGGAATATCGATGTCCCTCTCTCCCTCTTTGGTTGGCGTGTAAGCTTACATGATGGGACAAGGGGGAGTGATTCTGATCATGATGGGGCAAGTAGCGTGATTGCCTATATCGTCGTCGTTAATTTTTACTTTATGTCACGAGGGGAGTGACGGGGTCGTGAGTGATGATTTTATTTTGTTTTATTTTGTTGGCTTATTTTGTGCAACGGATGTTGAGGAGTGGTTACGTGTACTTGCGAGTACATGATGAGATTCTAGGGAATAGTTTTGATTGCGGTGGGACGTGAATTCACAGTAGGTCGTCAGGAGGTGATTTGGAAGTGGTGGGACTTTGGGGAGATGTCCTCACCCTTGATTGGTTTGTGATGGGTTAAGGTGATTGTGTGTGTGTCTTATTGTGATAGGGCATGTTGTCTTGCATGTTTATTTTGTTAGGTTAATTTTTTTTTGAGAGCATGTGTTTATTTCATTGGAGGTGTGTATTCTGGTCGAGGTGTGTGTTATGACTGGGAATTGCACACAGGTAAATGGGCATTTAATTGAATTGCGCACCTAGTTGGGCACGTTCGATATAGAGGCTCAAGGGTCAATTGCACGTTTGGGTGTGTGTGTGTAATCCAATTACATGCCCTGATCAGTGCGTGTGGTTGGAGCATCACCCAGCCACAATGCGGGTGACCTTTCGAATTCAGCGCGGGATCGACTTGTTGGGCCATTTAGGGCGGCCGGTAATTTAATTGCGCGCCCAAGCTAGCATGCGCAATTCGGACACCGCGCAGATGATCCGGCGCTGAATTGCATTGCGCGCTTCGTTTCTGGAGCTTGATTGGCCAGGTGCCTATATATGTCCGAGCTTCTTTGTTTTTTTTTCATTCTCTCTTTATCTGAGTGAAACAACATTTAGAGTACTTCCATTGTGTGATACGACCGTCTGACTTTGATGTCGTTTCTTCCGATCTTCGTTGTTTCGTGTGTTTTAGATCCTGAAGTGGCTTCTGATGGAGGTGCAGCTTATGGCTTGGGGGTGTTGGGATTGCAATGCGCTATACACCCTTCATTATTGTTAGGAGGTGAAGGCGGCAGGAGGAAAGTCCTCCAAATGGATGGAAAGGGTGTTCCCCAACCATTCCTCCCTCTTTGTTGTTGCTTTTGATTGGGTGTTTTGTGCATCGTTGTTTTAGGTTTTGTATCTGTTTTGGATTCCATGTATGTTTTAGATTGTAGGTTAGGTTCTAGGCTTTCGTTTTGGGTTGTATGTTCAGGAGATATGCCCCCGATGACACCTATAAAATTTTATTATATAAATAAAGAGGTGTTTTGTTTATTGTGTTTATTCCATTTATGTTTATTCATATTTACTATTGTATGCTTTTTTTTTTTTTGGACATTTAATTGGATTTAATTAGACCTATTTGGGCATTTATCTGGTTTTGTCCGGGGTTTATTCGACTTACTTGGTTTATTAGGATTTTGTTAATTTACTAAGGATTTCATCTTATTTAGGATTTTATTTGACTTAGGATTTAAGATTTATTTAGGATTTTAATGGATTTATTTAGGATTTTATCTTATTTAGAATTTTATTTGACTTAGGATTTTATCTTATTTAGAATTTATTTGACTTATTTATGATTTAAGATTTTACTTTAGGATTTATTTATTTTTTTGTTTATTCAGGATTTGGGTTTCTTTAATTAGGATTTTATTTTATTTATTTAGGATTTTGTTTAATTTAGGATTTAATTTAGAATTTTACTTGATTTATTTAGGATTTGTTTATTTGATTTATCTTTATTTGGAGAGTTTAAGGCCTTATCTGGAAATCTTAAGGTTGTAGATGTATTAGAATTTTATTTTAAGGAGCTTTTGGCATTTGTTTTGTCTAAGGTATGAGTTTTATTTTGTTTTAGTTTGAGGTGACACTTGTCAAAGGGATGCAAGTTTAGTTTCTAGAATTCTAGAGGGATGTTAGGTGATTTAATCCTATTGGCTTATTTAACTTGCTCTGGATTTGTGTTTCTTGAGGGGTAAGTGTTGTGTGTCTATTGGTTTATCATGGATTGTGGTTCTTTTAGGGGGTATGTGTCTGGTTTAGATTTAATTAGATGAAGGGTGCCTTAAAATGAAACACTTGCCATTTTGTGGTTTTAGGGGTATAGTCTATAAATAGGGGCTATGGGCCTGGGTTTTGTTTTGATTTTTGGACTTGTGATTTTTGTTTTATAACTTTTGTGTATTTGGGGCATTTTATTTATTTATTTATTTTATTTTTAGATGTTACGCCCAAAGAGATTTGTAATTATTGTTATCATTATTTATTTTTATTTTTATTTGTTTTGAGGATGAGCGGTATTGGGAATTTAGGGTGGTGCTAGGGTTGATGATGTTAATCTGACCCAAAGTGCCACCCTATTGGTGGAAGAGATGGAAGAGTCAAAGGTTGGTGGACGAAAAGAAAAGGAAAGAGCTACGCCAGAGTTCTCATGACCAACGCCAGTTGCTCCTTGGTAGGCTTTGAGGATTAATCTTTTGCAAGCCTTCCCTTGAAGGGTTTTTATGATGATCCATTGTGGGCATTTGCATCAACTCCTGAGTATCTTTCTATGAGTCACTCTTTCTTTTCCGCCAACTCGGGGCTCTGCGATGCCGATGCTTAATCGTTTAGCTCAAAGGATTGCATCGTAAGCAGCATCTCAGAGGAATTACGGAGTGAGGATGAGATTTTTGTTATAATTCGTTCAGAGTGTGCTTCCTCCTCGGGCTTTTCTATCATCTTTCAGTCAGAAAATTCAGATTTGGGCATGCACTGCCTAAATGTACTAATTTTCAAATCCTCATTTTACATTGTATATTCAGAGGGGATGCCCTCAATGTAGTTTGTAATAATTTTTAACATTTATGGAAATTTATTTATGATTATTTTAATTTTGGTCTAGTTTGATTGATTCGACTTGATCTATTTAGTTGGGTGTGTCTTTAATTCGGTTGAAAATACTTTGGGATCTAAAGTGTTCGGGTATGTTTTAGTTTGGTTTAGTGTGGACTTGGTTTGGGCTTTGACGTGTTTAGATGTTCAAGTGTTTATTTTTGGAGGTGTGTTCATACTTAGGTGAGTTTTATTTTTTATTTTTTATTTTTTTATATTTTCAGGGTGTAAGGGCTTAAGTCGGAGGTGTGTACATTTTGTGTGATGAGCATTGTCTGGTGTGAGTTCCCAAGTATATGGACTCATCCCTGGCCGCTGCTGTTGTGTATATATTTTTTTTGTCAAGCCTGGGTAATTGCACACAATGGGTAGCACGTTTAATTGAATTGCGCGCCTGGTGGACCACGCGTGATTCACGCGTCTGAAGGGGTCCTAGAAGGCTATTGCGCACCTATCAGTGGCGTATATTCTCATTACGCGCCCTATTTGGTGCGCGTAATAGAAGAGTCAACCGATCACTATGCGAATTGTGCATGACACACAGGGCGCCCAATCGGTTTTTGGGCGGGCGACAAACTATTTGCGCGCGATGTACAGAGCGCTTAATTTGTATTATGCGCTTGTGCGAGGGGACTGAAACCAATTGTGCGACCATTTCCGGGTGCGTGATTAGCTCATGTCCTATAAAAAAATTGGGGGAGCCTTCATTTTTCTCTTGCTTTATGGTTTTGTCTCCGATTCTCTGCTTCCTTGTTTCCTTGTGTTCAGATTTTTGTGCTTTTGCGAATATCTTGCAATCCGTTCGTCCGTTTCGAGCGTGATTTCTTCCATTCTTCTCAGTTTTTCAAGCTTTTTTTTTTTCTTGAGATGAAGTTTAAGGGTAGTGATAGACTTGACTTGACTGCTTCCGAGTTGGAGCAGATGATGGTGGGGGAGGTCAGTGAGACTTCTGAGGTTCACACCAGCGCCGAGGCCGTGGTGGAGGGTGACACTGAGATGGTGGTGAGGGAGGTCGCACCAGAGGGCGGTGACGAGGATGATGATGATGAGGATGCTTTTTCTTCACATGAGTTGGTGATCCGGATCCCACTGGAGGAGTCCTTTGCACGAGACCAGGTAGGTACCTGTGAGCAAGAGTCTTCCTTTATTATCTAGGCATTTAGGTTATAACGTAGACATCTAGGATCTGGAAACCATTTTAATTTATGTCGAACTTGCATCTAGTGTACGTGCACATTCATGCATAATCTTTGTATCTAGTTTTAGGTCATGTTTATTTTATTGTTTTGTCTTTTACCATGTTTTGCGTGCTTTTGTAGATTATTATTGCGGTTTATGATTATCGCATGTGTTACTGTTTTACTGCTTTGTCCTATTTAGGTTTAGGTTTACTTATTACTCGTAATTCTCGTTACTTTTAGCATAGTTATTAGTCTTATTTTATTCTTTCTTGTTTTTTGTTTATTACTTGTTACGAGCCTCCGGTACTGGCTATCAGCACTGCATGGTCGGATTCCCATGCCTAGTACCGTGCCTTGCCTGAGTTCCAGCGGGCACGGTTGGTGGCTTTTGGATTCAAGTAGATTCTGGAGTTGGAGCGCTTTCAGGTCGACCGGGGTCTGATTGGGGTGATCTTGGAGAGGTGGAGGGAGGAGTAGCAGGCACTGCTCTTCCCGATCGGGATGTTGATGCCGACTCTAGAGGATTGGGTCCGCATCACCGAACTCAGATTTGAGGGGGAGCCTGTGACTGTCCAGATGGAGGGGGATTATCTGGCGGTATGTGAGGAGATTCTTGGAGTCGCATTTCACTTTAGTGGATCGAGGGCAGGGGTGGTTCATGTCACATGGTTCTTTGATACATTTGCTAGCGGCTTTGCCCCTCCGAGACGCCACTTGGAGCCGATAGGGTTATTTCAAGCGCATTTTGATGCAATGGCGCACTAAGAGCCTGTCGTGGAACCGGGAGTGGCGGCAGACCGAATGCTCCGTGCATTCTTGATGCAGTTCGTTAGGGCAGTGCTCTTTTCTTCTTCCACCCGGGGATGTGTTACTGGTTTTTTTTTACATTACTCAGGGATCTGGACCGAGTCCCCACCTACTCCTGGGGTGCAGCGGTGTTGGCGCACCTCTACGAGTAGTTATACTGTAGAGGGAGAGGTGTAGCCACTATCGGCGATTTTCTTCCTCTTCTTCAGGTGAGTCTTTGTTAATAGTTGGTTTCTTCATTGTTTTAGTTGTTTAGTCTTTAGTCTTAGTGATAGTTTTTGGTGTTCTTCCAGTTATGGGCGTACGACCACTTCACCTTTCTACCCTCACGGGTTCCGACGGAGATCACCATCACATTCCCGCGAATGCACGTGTGGCAGAGGTTGCTGGGGTGCCGCCACCATTCTTCAGATCTACAAATCGCGCTAGGTCTTTTTGAGGGTATGCATGCAGGGTAGGTACGTGTTGTCTATGACGTCAATGTCTTAGGTTCTCGGGTTTTGGATTTACTGATGATTGTTTCTTTATTTCTGGCTATAGGTGATATGAAGGCCCTATGCAGTCAGGGAGGATGCCGAGCAGCCAGTGATCCAGTCTGGCCGGCCCTTCTTCGACGTGGACATCTGGGTCCGTTGCTTTGAGAAGGTGGAGCGTATCCACCTTTCTTGGGCAGTTCGGTAGCTGGGACTCCCTGCCCCTTAGAGATTTGCCACAGAGTGGCGAAGAGGATGACTGGTCCCCCTGGCTGGAACCTCACGTCGAAGATGGAGGCTCAGATTGCTGATTTCAGAGCCAGGGGGACCAGCGTGAGTGGGGCACACGATGAGGCAGATGCCTGAGAGTATGTGAGATAGTTTCGATATCTTGGCAGTGGTCGACTCTTCCCGCGTCCCTTCCATGGGAGCGGTTCTTTTGCGGTTGGCGGTCCAGAGCCGACATTAGCTTTGAGGGAGAGGTGTTATTCACTGAAAAGTACCACTTTTCATCTCTTAACCTAGCCTTTAATGGACCTTGAAGCTCACTAATAATTGTTTGTTAAGTGTGTTTTGTAGTTAGTAACAAACTGTGCAACTAAATACAAAATCCCTGCTTATTGGTCCAAAGAAGAGAAAGAATACATGTAAAGATGACAGCTGAGCCAAAGCCTAATGGAACACCTTGGTAGTGCTCACCATGGTGACTAATTTGCTGGTCATCATTGACCAAAAGTCTAGCAGATAAAAGAAGTTAGGTGAGAATGGAGAAAGCTGCAACAATAGCAAGTGCAATGCATCAGAGGATCAAAAGAATCATCTCGCAGAGTTGAGGAGCTCCCTCGCGGAGCTAAGGATGTAGTGGAAGCTGCCCTCGCACAGATAGGACGTACAGTCAAGAGGAGAGCAGTAAAGAAATCGTGAAGATATCGCGTCTTAAAACCCTTAGAATTTGTGCTCGCGAAGCTCTCGTGGAGATCGAGCCTTAAAGCAGTCGCGCGCAGAACATAGCGAGTCCACATGCATAAAGAACAATTTGTCAGTTCTTGCGAAGCCCTGGAAGAGAGAGACGCCCAGAATTTTCCTCACGCAACTCTCGCGGACTCTGAATCCTAACTAGTTACTACGCTAGTGCAGGAGCCTACCTGCGCGAGTATCCAGCGAGAGAGGACTTCTGAAGCTCTACTGTGTAAGAAATTCAGGCGCTCCAAATCACCTTTGCGATAGCATTGCAGTGCAAAGCAACTGCACGATCAACTGAGAATCTACCATGCGAGTGAACAATCCTCCTAAGCCAAATGCACCTCTGCGAAGGCTCTGCCACTGTGCGAGTGAATTAATGCAGATGACAGCCCCACGAAGCTTGGGCTCTCCACTTCTCAGTTTTAACTCAAGGACCTTTTAGGAATTTCCCAAGGTTAGGGCACACTTCTCGAGGCATGGATTTTGAGGCACACACCTCAAGGCATTCAAGGGTTGTAATAGTGCCACGTCTGCTAGAAAAATTAGGGTTAATCTCTTTTGAGCCAAGGCCTTATGGACAGAGTATATAAGTTATACTTAGAGGTTAGTATTATCATCTTTCCTTCATCCTCTGTCGACTGAGAGCTTCAGAAGGCTAGGATTAGGGGTTGATCATCTTTTTTTCTTATTTTTCTTCTCTCTTAGCCCAGCATTGGCTGGCTAATCCTTTTGTAAGCAGGTAGGTTTAGTTTTATTTTAGTTTTGTAATAGGTTTTATATACATTGGGATCTTTTGGATGAGTAGTTGTGTACAGGCTATAGCCTTGAGACAGTTCATTGTATGTTTTGCTTTTATCAATGGATTGTTATTTTAATGACTAATTAAATTTATAAATCTTATGATTTCCTTAGATGTCTATAGGATCACAGATCTTATGGTTTCCTTAGATGTCTATAGAATCTATGCTTTAGGACTAGCCCATTCAGTTTCTAGTAGATCTATTATTTACCATCTGATTTCCCTTGGTTTAATAGACCCATGGATAGCAAGCCAGATCTGGAGAGCTCGTAGCCCTGGGACTCCATGGTGGTAGCAATAGTTTATATGTTTTTTTCAAATCTTTGTGGTATGGACAGACCAATCGAATACCCTTTTCAAATCTTAGCATTTCTGGCTTAATCAATAGGATTTGACAGACTCTATCGGATACTCTGTAACCATTTGAGTGGATAGAGTATAGCCCTAAGAGCACCCCAAATGACATGGGTTAAATTGGATTCTTCTACCTTGTTGAGGTTATTGATAGCATCTCAGCAAGGACCACTGCAGAGACATTATAAATCTGAGTTACATTACTGCATTAACTCTAACTTAACTTGCTTACTTCCCATCATTTTTACATTTTATTTTGGTACACACCATCACCATTTCCTTTTTAACCCTTTCTTTAGGATAGGGCTACACTTTATTTCTCTTTTGTTAGGGTTAATTTAGTGTCGTCGTGATACCCAACTCCCTTTCTTTAGGATTGTCAGATCTGTAGTTAGATCTGGAGGCCTACTATTATAGCCCATTTTGGGTTCTAGATCAATTTCTCTGTGGGACAAACTCTTACTTATCAAAACTTGCTACAATAGCCCTGGATTTTGCAGGCTTAGGATGTTTTAGGATTGCTGTTTTTATCATATCACTTTTATCCTCTGTTTTACTTTGATTTTAATTTTCTTCTAACACCACATAATAAATCAGCACATCCTCTAACAGACCAAAAAGGAGACAACAAGAGGCCATTAGAGGAGGGTCACCTCGGTGCTGGCATTCGCAGAGCGTTGGATGTCCTCCACAGGGCAATGGAGCAGACAGGGTGCACTCCTCGTCCTGATGAGGAGATGCAGTGCTCCCTGACGACCTCAGTCTTCCAGGCCAGGGTGGCAGAGGACGAGTTGAGGGCTCAGCTGGCAGATACACGACATTCTCTGGTGATTTGGTTCATTTGTTCTAGTTGCTGGTCTATTTACTTGGTTGGTTTAATATGATTGTTTGGTTTTGCTCTTTTATGTCTGCTAGACTGAGAGGGAGGGAGAGGTCGCCGGCCAGATAGCGCTGGTCGAGTTGCTACGAGGTCAGTAGCAGGCTGGTCTAGAGGTAGAGGCCAGCCTACGCTCCGAGATTGACCAACTGGTAAGCGTTTACATTGATTTGGTTTTATTAATCATTAGCATTGTTTGTTTCATCGTTCCTGATGCATTTGTTATGTGTCATTTGCAGAGGTCAGAGTTATCGGGCGCTGGGGTATCCTCTCCTGCGTTTGATCCTTCTTCAGTTGAGTCATCCAGTCGGGAGGATCCCATGATAGCTCAGCTTTGGGTTGAGCTGGATCACTGGGTGAGTTTCTTTGGTGTTCTGAGTTATTTTGTCTTGTGTTGCCTAGCATCTTTTGCTAATAATGTGTTGTGTATTCTCAGCGTCAGGTTGCTGAGGACTTCTAGACGTGGGAAGCAGCAGCTACCTCTTTACTTCTGGCGAGTTAGGTATATGTGTGTGTATTAGTTCATTTCGCTTCTGTTGATTTGATTTTATCCGACATGTTGGTTGGTTTGGTTCTTGGGCAGGTCATCCCTGACTCTGCTCCTGAGGCTCCTCCTCAGGAGTCTACTCCTATTCCTACTCAGGTATATTGGTGTAATTATATTTTGTTTCTGATTCTGTAGTCTTAGTATTTTTCTGATGTTCTTCTTCTATTTTGCAACCATCTACGCCCGAGGCTCCGGTTCTTGTGCCGCCGACACCTCTAGTTGATCTAGTTACTGCTGCTGCGGTAGAGCACCTTTTGCGGGAGCGTGCTGATCTGGTATGTCTTTGTCATTTTGGCTCTATTTCTTGCTATGCCGATCCGTCTTCTTAGCCTTAGCCTTGTGAAGTGCGTGAGCTGGAGAGTGCTCATTTGGAGGTGCAGCGTGCTTAGGTATGCGAGGAGACTCGTGAGGTCCCTTCTGATACTACTGAGCGTCATCTGCAGGAGTTGACCATGGACCTTGCAGTTGAGTGGTGGACTTGGGCAGCGGAGATGGAGAGTGCTCCAGCTATCGTGCATGCTGAGATGCAGCTGACGATCAAGCTTCTGCAGCACAAGCTGTCGAGGATAGGAGGGCGAGTGCGAGGGATGGTTGATCACCTCCCGAGGTCAGGATCGAGGGCTAGCGGTTCTCTGGTGAAGATCTGTCGAGAGACCCGTGAGAGTATGAGCGCGTATGCTCAGGCAGACTTGGCTCTTAGGCCCATGTTTGCCTTTGGTTCCGTGCGTTCGCAATCTTGACGGGCCTCTAGCCAGGTGAGCGAGGGGGGTTCTTTTTCCAAACCTTCCTCTTTGAGGAGGCCCCCATCCTGACCCAAGGCTTCAACTGAGGCCTTAGTGGTCTAGGTTCCTGGTCCTTGGGTTGATGACGCTGGCAAGGGTGATGAGCGTCCCTCGCAGAGGCAGTTGTTGACTTACTTACCTTTCATTTACTAAGTGGTTAAAACATCAAATTAAAAGGGCGAAGTACAGATATATGGGACCAAGGTAAGCAAGCAGTCCTGTAAGAACCAGGGCTGTTGCAATAAGTTTTAATAGGTAAGTCAGGGTAGGTCCACAGGGAAATGTGCTTGGAAATGAGGTAAATCTCTAGATTTATGATAGATCTGACACTCTAGCCTAATTTAGACTAAATTAAAATAGGAAAGAGGAGATATTTCTAAAATTTGTCACTCTACTAAGAACTACAAAAATTAAATGCAAAATGATCCAGAACTGATTGAACTCAGATTCAATGGAACGAAGAAAAAGATTAAAATCAAAAGGTGGAGAGCAACAACTAGGGATTTTGGTCTTTACTAAAAATCAATTGGATCAAAGGCAATGCATAGGACAGATTTACTACAATCCTTCATCTGGCTACAAGCTCAGATGCAAGGTATAAGAATCTAATCTCAACCAAAGAGTTGAAGCAATCCTAAGGCTATGATCTGTCCACTTGAATGGTCACAGATCATCCCAGAGATTGTCCCAGTTTTAGGATCTTGATTGGAATAGGTAAACTATTAGAGATGCTGTGGGTGCTAGGTTACAAGCTCAAGCATCCACAGGGATATCTAATCAAGGGAAATTAAATACGAAAAAGTAAAATTTAGATCAGAATCAACTTTAAAAACCACAATTATACTGTAATAATACAACTTACAATCCTATTGTGCTCAGATCTGTAATCTGTGCAACATACAATCCCTTACAAAGCCTCTAAAACTCTCAATTTACAGCTCTCAACCTCACCCTAGCTACTGAAGAGGTTTAGCCAACCATGATTGGCTAAGGAGAGAATGGGGAAAGAAGGAAGAGAGAGGAAATTTTTGGAGGGATATGGATTTTCGAATTGGCTCTAGTTGTATCAATTTCTAGATGATTTTTTTTGTGTAATTTCTCCTCTATTTATACTCTTTCCTCAGATCTGTTTCAGCCAATCAGAGCCTAGGAGAATAATTCAGTTATTCTCAGCTGCTGATGTGGGTGATTTCTCTTCTAGAAGCTCTTTCCCAATTGGCTCGAAACTGGTAAGTACATGTGATGCAGTTGGAGGGTTCCCATTTGTGCGCATTTATTTTCCAAAAATACCCCCAAGGGTTGTTGACGTGCCTTGAAATGTGTGCACAAAGCCCTGGAATTGGCAGCTGCTTTGAATGGAACTGAGAAGTTCCAAATTCAATTGTTAAGTGGTTCAGGGAACCTCTCGATAGGTTTTGAGTCTGCTTGGTATTTATTTCGACAGGATGGAGTAGCTCTCAATAGGTTCCTTTACTTCTTGATAGGTTGAGTTGCACTAGTCGACAAGATTGAAGCCAATTTTCATCTTCTGTCTAGTTCTTCATTCATCCTCTCGACAAGTTATAAATAACCTGTCAACTTGTTATACAGTCTTCTATTGAGTGCTCGACAAGTTGCTTCAATCCTCGCGAGAATGAGCGTAGCTTCAGGTAAGTTGTCGACAGGTTGCCTTGCACTGCTCGACAAGTTCAATTGAACCTCTCGACATGTAGCTGGGACCTCTCGACTTCCTCTGCACCTCCAGGTATCCTCTTGACAGAATCTTCTGCTGTGCCTCCAACCTCTCGATAGGTAGGCATATACTTCCAAAACCTCACGACAGGTTGATGGAACTTCTCGATAACTTGGCTTTTGACCCTCAGGACCACTTGATAGCTGAAACTAACCTTTCGATAGCTTAACTTTTGTCTCCAGAACCTCTCGACAGCTTGGAGTGTCCTCTTGAGATGTTCTGCCTTTAGTTTCCATAATTGGCACACATCTTTGGTGTGCTATCTTTCATCTGTCAGCTCACAGTAACCTCTTGGTGGGTTCAATCTTCATTCCTTACAATTGCACTCGGTCTCAAGCATACCCAGTTGGGCCCATGACATTCTCATGAACTTTTAAGGTTCTGTGGATTCTTTGATTGGCTAGCCTTTGGGCTGTTTGAGCACATTTTGAGTAGCAGATTGCTTCTTTGGTCATTTTAGGTGAATGTCGTACTAAGACTGTAATTTATTGCTTATCTACAAAATATATTCAAAACACCTTATTAATCAACTCAAAGGTCCATCAAAGGTCAGGTTAGGAGGTGAAAAATAGTATTTTTCATTACTTAACACACCCCCAAACCTAAGCTTTGCTAGTCCCTGAGCAAAGGATAAATTAAAAATAATTATTGAAAATGAAAAATGCCACATATGTAGGGAGCACAGATGCATTTAGCATATGCATCAAGCATTTTAAGCCACTAGGTGATCCCTAGTGGAGAAGTGAAGGTACCCACAAACTTCTCCAATGACTTAGTTAATATCAATGCAATATGTTAAAAAAAATAAAATTCAAGCAAAATAAAATTCATTCCACGCCTTGTTCATTCAATTTTTCGAGGATTCTCAGCAGAAACACAGTAGTTTAAAACTGAAATTTTGCTGTAATTCCTTCATAATCAATCGCTCATGTCAAGGCATTTTGTATGAAAATTAATGCAGAGCTTACCATCAAATTGATAATTATGTTTTGATAATGCCCCCAATAGATTCAATGTCAGACCCAAGTCTCACCAGGGCTGTCACTCAAAATAAACATAAAAGGGTGCATTCTTTCACATAGCTCAAGACAGTTGCAATCCTCAAATAGGACTACAAGCATGAGCATAGGCAATGCTCTAATTTTTGAAAATTTCTAACTCTTTTCACCATAGATTAAACAAATCCTCATCTCCACATGACAGCTTAATCCATTTCAGATCAGTAAGGTCTTTTTATTGGGTTGTAATGTGGCTTATGGGTGAGGTTTCTAAAGAATAAAAGGGAATAAAAGGATTCAAATTTGAGAAATTAGAAAGGTAAGGAGGTGATTCATGACTTCACTTTCTTCATTTCAGCACAATTTCATCTATTTCTTGAATTTTTAGATTTGAAGTGATCAATTTCTAATCTTTATTTCAATGTAGCCAATGAAGTGACTTCTCTTTTATTTTTGTATTTTCTATTTTTCTTTTCTTTTTCTTTTTGTATGCTTTTCCTTTATATTTTTCCCAATATTTTTGTATTTTTATGGGCTAGAATGCCATAACTGCCATCAACTGTGTTTCCTTCTCTTTCAACCAAATATCAAACCAGCTCTACCTTCTTCAACTCTTTCATCTTCACTTTCTAAAATCTCAGGATGGGGTTAGGCTGCATTAGTTCACTGAGGTTTTGGGTTCAATAGTTCTGGTTTTTATCAAAGAAAAGCTTGGATTTTTAAGACTCTAATGGTGTGTATCAAGGGCAGTTCAAAGGTGGGAAAGTTTAGGCTCAAACTGTCCAAAGGATGGCCTTACTTCATGTCCTCAATGTCATGAATGCTGTCAAGCTTTTTCAACTTGGATTTGCTTAACTTTTAGTGAGCAAAACTAGATTCAATCAGTCCTTAGAGCAAAAAAATTGTCAAAACATTCCTCAAAGAAATTTTATTCAGGCCCAAATCTCACTGGGTATGGTCTTTCATCAAATTTATGGGGGATATCCTCACAATTTTCTCTTTTTTCAAGTTCACTAAGCATCAATTTTTGAAATTTTTTGACATTTGTTTCATGACAATGTTAGAGCCACAACAATATTTAGTTTTAAAAAGTTTTTAAATTCCTCTTTTTCAAAAAAAAAAAACATTAGGTGGGAATTCACTTTATTTTCACAAATTGTATTCAACATTGCTGCACTAACATTAACTATCCCATTGGCACACCCTGCCATACCCCCAAACCTATGAGGAGCAATGTCCTCACTGCTTTGGAAGTACATCAACAAGACACAGCAGGGAAATATAAGGACAAGAGCAAAAGAAATATAAACAACAAAGCTAAATAGAAAGGAAAGCAAGAGACACACTGGAATTTACAAAACAAAAATATTATTGTAGACAAGTAATTATAAAGTATTAACAGAAGCAGTACAATCTAAACAGAAATATATACAGTACAAACAAAAACAAACTAATTACAAACAAATCCTAACTACAGGCTAAAGACTACAAGCAAATCCTAAACACAATCTACTCCTATCAGAATCTGAATAAGAGCTAGTGCTTGATAAAGACATTGGCTCCCATCCTTGTTGTGCAGCCAGCTTGTCATAATCTTCCATGACTTGCATTCTTCTTTTCAGCCTCTCAGCATTGTCACCTCCTGCCTTAGTCCTTTCGACAGCTGGTTTTCTAGGCTTGAATTAGCCTGGAGCCTGGGGGGGTCATTAGCGGACACCCCAGCTGCTGAGGGTGGCATTCCTCCTAGTAGGGTGGCTTGCAGTGTGTTAGCCAGCTTGGCTAGCATCTCAGACTTCTGCCTTTCTGCATCATAATGTGTGAGGGCTTGCTTGCACAGTCCCTCCTAATGAAGCTTCTCCCATCTATGCTTCATTTTCAGCCTGTCAATCTCTTCCACCAAGGGTTGCTTCACCTAGGTCTTCATCATAGCCACCTCTTGTTGGACATCCCTCCAGATATAGGGATTTTCACCCATGGCTCTGTAAAGAGTGGAAAATGTGGGTGTAGGGATGAGATATTTAGGGACAATGGCCCTCTCATTGGGGTCAGCAAATAAATAGTGGGGAGTGGATGAAGAGGATGGGAGAGAAAGGCTAGGTGGGATGGGTGATGTCAGCTCCTCTACCTCTACAATAGGCTCAGGTGAGGTGGAAGGATGGGTAAAAGGTATAGAAGGTAGAGGTACCTCCTCAAAGTTAGTTTGAGTGGAGGAGTCTCTGGTGGAAGGGGTTATAATGGTGGTAGGGAGTGGTGCTTCCACCTTAGCAGTGGAAACCACTGCTAAGGAGAAGGAGGTGGAGTGGGTAAGGGAGTAGGGACTGGAAGGGTTTTGAAAGTAGGGGTGACGGGGCTTATGGTTGATTGGATGGCTTGTAAGCAGGTGGCCATGGAAGCTTAGTTAGTTGTGTTGGTTTGGAGCTAGGCTAGGATGGTGGTGAGAAGGGAGAGGATTTGGGTGGAGGCTTCAGGTAGGATATGGGCTTTGGTAACAGTGGGAATGGGGATAATGGGTTGGAAGGGAGATGTGGAAGCATGCTGGAAAGGTGGGATGGCAGCAGGTTGAACATGAGTAGGTTGTGGGGAGTCAAGTAGGGGGGTATATTCATGCCTAATGTCCTCCATAATGGAGTCAATTAGGGATGAATATCCCTCAGTGGTCAGGTTGTCCAACTCTTGGGTATGGATAGGTGATAAGGAGAAGGTGAGGTGAATGTCAAAGGTATGAATGGTGGAGAAGTGGTAAATGGATCAGCTGATATAGATGGTACAGGGCTCAAGGGTTCAACAGCTGGGATGGATGGGTTGACTGGAGGGGTTGTAGTTGACCTTCTCAGGTAGGTGGGTGTGATGGGTGATGAAGGTAAGGTAAGGATGGGGTCTGTGGTAAGAGGAGCTGACAGAGGTGTAGATGTGGTGATGGTGGAAAGGGTAGCTAATGCTGGGAGGTATGGAGACTGCAATGGAAGGTAGGGGAGCTGAGATGGATGGTAGAGGAGGTGATGGAATGGAGGTGCTGTCAATGTCAGGGGTGACAATAGGTAAAGGCACAACAGTGGAGGGGATGAGTATTGGTGCAAGGGTCATAAGTGGAGGTTCTGAGCTAAGACCAATAGAGGTGGGTAGAGGCTCAGATCTGGCTGAAGTAAAGGTGCCAGCTGCAGCTGCTGAACTGGCTACCTGTGGGGCTTCCTTCTCAGGACTCTTAGCTGAATTGTTCTTGCTCTTCCCAATCAGGGTCCTGCTAGCAGACCAGGCCCTCTTCCCAAACACCTTTGGAGTCACCTTCTCCACAGGCTCATCCATCTGAAACACAAAATTTTCACTTTTTAACAAAGCAGTGATGAGCCTACTATAGGACAATCCTGGCAAGGCCCGTGCTCTCTTGATTTTGTAATTCACATCAACCATTACCTCAAATACTAGCTGCGAGGCATTCATAAATTGGCCCTTGGAGGAAAAATACAGAGCATCCACTATGGGGGTTCTCCTCTCCTGCTGGTGTCCATTGACATAAATATTTTTTCTCAAGATTGAATCAATGAACAGCAAGCTGGAGTCTAGATCTCTTCTCATCAATGACTCTCCAGACCCCATAATGCCTTGGGTCAACTGTCTGGCCATTGCTCTAAAAGATACATTCTCAGGAGCTCCTAAACCAGAAACTATATCAAAAACTGATGGTACCCCCAATGCTAAACCAATGTAACTGTAATCGACCACCAACTCCCAATTATCAATCAACACTACAAGTGTAGGCTCAGTTGACCCTGACTTCATCTTTTTCCTAATATTTTGATACCACTACTTGACCAACCTAGGGTAGGATTTTTCTTGCAATGGGGTCAACATGGGTGTCAGGCCAGCCTTCACCAAATAATCCAATGTGCCCTTACACTCCCCTTCCTTAGAAAAATAGGGGAGGTCAAAAGTTATCTCTGGAATCAGGCCTAAAGCATCCAAAAACTCATTGGGAGTAGATAGGTTCACAGGAACTTCAGGCTCAGTCTCTGGGTTAGGTTTAGGCATAGGATTAGGTTCTGCCTCATGGGTCTCCTCAACAATTGCTTCACTGATTTTGGCCTTCTTGGATTTCTTAGCTTTCTTAGATTTGTCAAATTTCCCAGCTTTATCCATGACAAGCTTTCTTTTAGTAGGTGGGTTCTCCTTGGGTTGTGTGGCTAGCCTACTGGATTTTCTAGTGGTTTTGGTGCCGGATTTGGAAGGGGCTTTGAAAAGGTTAGCAAGGGTATCCTCTTGGTCAGCCATGGGACAAGCAGTTCACTCAAAATTAGCCCTCAACAGACCTCTTTGCTCAATGAAAGTAACCACACACACTAAAACTTGGAATTAAAATACTGGAAAATCACAGGGTGGAGCTGAAAGAGAACTTACCCATAGAAACCTAGGGTTTCTCAGAGCTTGCTATAAATGGCACCAAACCAACTCAGACCAGGTGCGAAATATAGCCTTTATGAATTTAGGGTACTTGGAAAAATGGCAAGGTGCTTGGAGTAAAAACTAGTGAGGTGGAGGAAGAAGGAAACTAGAAATCGGCAGAGAGGGAACAGACTTGCACACAGAAGCTATTGAATGGCTAGACTGAGCTGTCGATAGGTTTAAAACAATGAAAATCATGTTTCGACAGGATTGGAGAAAGGGTTTCGATAGGTTGGTTCAGCCCGGCGAAGAGTTAAAATCCTTTGGGGCTTGTGGACTTCTCAGGCTGAGGTGTCGAGAGGTTGGCTGAACCTCTCGAGAGGTACAAGGGCTTTAGATTTTCCAAGTCAAGAGGTACTGACATCCTCTCGACAGGTTTAAAATTCTCAAAATTCAACCTCTTGACAGGTATCAGATCTTGTCGAGGACACAACCTACACCTTCAGAACCTGTCAAGTTTCTCTCTCAACATCTCGAAAAGTTCACAGATCCTATCAAAAATCATTTATGCACCTTCAGAACCTGTCGAGATGCAAACTGGGAGCCGTCAGAACCTGTCGAGATGCAAACTATACCTCTCAATAGGTTGTTTTTTAGTTCAAATAGATTTCTAATTAGTTCCTAGTCCATCTGTCACACAAATTTATCAAATCTATTCAGCTCCCATTCATTTCTCTTGCTTTGGAGTTGATGAAACATGCTTCAAACCTACTGACTATTGACTCATGATTTGTAAATTCAAACATTAAGCAAAATCTACCACATATATGTACACTGCCAGACACATTTTAAAACAGCAACAGACACAAAATCACAGTTATGATATATAGTATACATTGTTGAGAATCAGTCACATTTTGGAGGTTCTTGAAGGTGGATGGTCACCATAAGCTCCATCACATTTTTAATAAAAAGTTTGAGCCTTTGACCATTCACTTTCATTATCCTACCATCTTTTGGATCCTTGATTTCAACAGCTCCAGAAGAGGATACATGCTCGACCATGTAAGGTCCCTCCCATCTAGATCCCAACTTAGGAAAATTTTCAATTTAGAATTGAGCAACCATACCTTGCTACCAGCTTTGAACTCCTTTCTCAGCAAATGCTTGTCATAGAAAGCCTTGGTTTTCTCCTTGTAGATCTTGGCATTGAAGTAAGCCTCCAATCTCAATTCTTTTAGCTCTGACAGCTAGAGTTTCCTGTGCATGCTAGTAGAAGTTAGATTAATATTCAATACTTTAACAGCCCAATAAGCCTTGTGCTCAAGCTCCACTGGTAAATGGCATGCTTTGTCATACACCAGCCTAAAAGGAGACATCCCTATTGGGGTCTTATAGGTAGTCCTATAAGCCCAAAGAGAATCAAATAACTTCAGGAACCAGTCCTTCCTATCTACTCTCATAGTTTTCTCCAAAATGTGTTTGATCTCTCTATTAGAAATTTCCACCTGCCCACTAGTTTGTGGGTGATATGGGGTGGAAACTCTGTGTGTCACAGAGTTCTTTCTAAGAAAGTTCTCAAAATGTCTATTGTAGAAATGGCTCCCCCCATCACTAATGATAGCTCTGGGGGTGCCAAATCTGGAGAAAATATTATCCTTAAAGAAGCTGAGGACAATCTTGTGATCATTGGTTCTTGTGGCTATGGCCTCAACCCATTTGGACACATAGTCCACAGCCACAAGAATATAATTGTAACCATAGGAAGGAGGGAAAGGACCCATGAAGTCAATCCCCCAAATGTCAAAGAATTCAATCACAAGTATAGGCTGTAAAGGCATGGAGTTTCTTTTGGAGATACTTCCCATCTTTTGGCATCTTTCACAAGCTTTATAATGCTGTCATGCATCCTTGAAGAGAGTGGGCTAATAAAATCCACTTTGGAGAACCTTGGTAGCAGTCTTGTTCCCACTGAAATGGCCTCCACAAGATTGTTCATGACACATAGTTAGTATGTTGTGGAATTCATCATCAGGGACACATCTCCTCACCACTTGGTCTGTACAATACTTAAAAAGGTATGGATCCTCCCACATGTAATGTCTGATCTGTGAAAAGAACAACTCCTTGTCCATTTTGTTCTAATGTGGGGGGATCCTACCCACTACCAAGTAGTTCACAATGTTTGCAAACCAAGGTGTAGAGGTGCTGAGAGTAAACAACTGCTCATCAGGGAAAGAATCATTGATAGGTAGCCTATCAAACACCTCAGCTAGGATCCTGGATAAGTGGTCTATAACCACATTTTCAGCCCTTTTTTTGTCCTTAATCTCAAGATCAAACTCCTGTAATAGGAGGATCCATCTGATTAATCTTGGCTTGACATCCTTTTTTGACAAAAGGTACTTCAGGGCTGAGTGGTCTGTGAAGACCACTATCCTAGATCCCAACACATATGATCTGAATTTCTCTAAAGCATAGACAATTGCCAATAATTCCTTCCCAATTGTAGTGTAATTTAACTGAGCATCAATCATGATTTTGCTTGCATAAGCAATCACAAAAGGTGCCTTATCCTTCCTTTGTCCCAAGACTGCACCAATAGCAAAATATGATGCATCACACATCAGCTCAAATGATAAAAAAAATTAGGTGCTTGAAGGATAAGTACAGAGGTTAAACAGTCTTTCAAAAGCTCAAAAGCTATAAGACATTCATCATTAAATTCAAAGGGAACCTCTTGACACAACAGGTGACAAAGAGGTTTTGAGATCTTGCTAAAATCCTTAATGAATCTCCTATAGAACCTAGCATGCCTTAAAAAAGATCTGACTTGTTTCACAGTTTTTAGTGGGGGAAAATGTGCAATCAGATCAATTTTAGTCTTGTCTACCTCAATGCCTCTGTGGGAAACCACATGGCCAAGGACAATGCCTTGATTGACCATAAAAATGGCTCTTTTCCCAACTCAAAACTAAGTTGGTTTCCTCACATCTCTGCAACACAAGGCTGAGATGGTGTAGACATTGGCTAAAACTATCCCCAAAAATAGAGAAATCATTCATGAATATCTCTAAAAAGTGATCAATCATGTCAAAAAATAGAATATACATGCACCTTTGAAAAGTTACAGGGGTATTGCACAATCCAAATGACATCCTTCTATAAGCAAAGGTGCCAAATGGGCATGTGAAAGTTGTCTTTTCTTAATCTTATGGATAAAAAGAGATTTGGTTATACCCTGAATATCTATCAAGAAAATAATAGAAAGCCTTGCCTGCTAACTTATCCAAAATCTAGTCAATGAAGGGCAAAGGGAAGTGGTCTTTTCTGGTTTTCAAATTGAGCTTCTGACAGTCTTTGCACACTCTCCAACCTGTGGTTTCCCTAGTTGGAACTAGCTCACCAGAATCAGTTTTCACCATAGTGAGTCCAGATTCTTAGGTACCACCTGAGTAGGTGCCACCCATTCAGAATCTGAAATGGGATAGATGACTCCAACATCTAATAATTTGACCACTTCTTTCATCACCACTTCTTGCATGTGGGGGTTTAATTTTCTCTGCATTTCTCTAGAGGGTTTGGAACTCTTTTCCAAGTGAATTTTATGTATATACACAGCAGGGCTGATGCCCCCAAGGTTAGCAATAGCCCATCCTATTGCTCTCTTATGCTTCTTTAAAATATACAACTACTCTTCCTCTTGCTCATAAGTGAGAGAGGAAGAAATGATCACTGACAACTTCTTGTTTGCCCTCCAAAAAATATATTTCAAGGTCTTAGGTAGATATTTCAACTCCACATATGAGAGAAGGCAAGAAAGGTGCCTTTGATGGTGGTGGAAGAGGCAACACAACAGGTTTTCAAGGAGGATACCTTGTTGTTAGCCCCACATAAGAAATTAAGGCTTTCACCTCTTGAACCATGGGTGTAGGGGCCTTCTCTTCCACAATCTCACTCCACACATTCTTAAAAACATCACAAAAATCATCACCATGCAGCAGCTTGGGAAAAGTCTCTTCCACAAGCTCATCCAAAACATCAATTAAAAAGCAATCCTCACTATCCAAATGAGGCTGGCTGGCTACATTGTAAATATTTAATTTCACTTTCATGTTGCCAAATGACCCCTCCATTACTCCTGATCTACACTGAACACAATCATTGGCAGTGGCCAAGAAAGGCCTGCCCAAAATCACAGGAATAGAGGTGGTGCACTTGCTTGGCTCCATGTCAAGCACCAGAAAATCTGTTAGGTAGAAAAACTTATCAACCACAACTAATACATCCTCTATCATTCCCACAGGCCTCCTTTCAGATCTGTCAGCTAATTATAGCATCACATGTGTGGGCTTCAATTCTCTCAAGCCTAACTTCTCATAAACTGAATATGGAAGTAGGTTTACACTAACTCCCAGATCTAACAAAGCCTTCTCAATGGTATAATTCCCAATGATACAGGAGATTGTGAGAATTCCAGGGCCTTGAAGCTTGGTTGGGGTTGCAATGGACAGCACTTGGTTCCTTTTCCCAACACAAAAGACTTTCTTGTATAAGTGTATCCTAGATTGTTTTTTGTGGGTGCACAATTCTTTTAAAACTTTGCATAGGCTGGAACTTGCTTGATAGCATCAAGTAAAGGCAAGTTAATCTTTACTTGTTTCAATATTTCCATCATCTCCTCCACTTTATCATTCCCCTTGTCAAAAGGAGAAAGTGCTTTAAGTGCATTGGGAAATGGGCAAATGGGGGACTGATCTCCCATTTGCTGCCTTAGCAAGCTCATCAGATTCCTCTTTATTTTTATTTTTAATTTTCTGTTGGGGCACAACAATACCCCCCTTATTTCTTGTATGTTGCTCCTTCTGCATATCATCATGGGCTGCACTTTCCTCATCAGGTTCAACACCAATTTGGTTATCAACCAGCCTTCTACTCCTCAAAGTGGTGACAGATTTGGCTTCTTCATGTGAAGAAGTCTCACCCACCATATACTGCCCTTTTGGGTTGTTCATGGGCTGACTAGGCAGTCTTCCCTCCTTTCTCCTAGTCAAAGAAGTAGATAGCTGACTAAGGTGGTCCTCCATCTTTTGAATACTTTGGCTATGGGAGTTAACAGTTTGTGATAAAGGGCCCAAATTCTGTAATGAAGCTAGAACTTGCTCTTCAAATGTGAGGGATCTAGAGGGTGCTGGGGCTGGTGCACTTTGATGCACATGTTGTGCCATTGGCTGGGGCATAGGCTGTTGGTATTGGAGCCTTGGGAAATAATTTTGTTGGTATAGTTGGGCATTCCTATAAGGCATGGATTGCTGTTGTGGCTACTGCTAGTGGTGGTTTTGGAAGGTATCTTGTCTCCACCTCAAGTTGGGGTGGTTTCTCCAATGATAATCAGCAGTAGGTTGTTGTCCAAAGGACTGAGCAACACTCACATGTTCCATTACAAGGTCTAAAAATTTGGTCGTAGAGGGACATTTCTCAAGGGAGTGAGTGGAGGACTGGAATATCACACATGCCTCCTCCACTTTGGCAGCCATTGGTGACTGCATTGCTCCCATGAGCTTATCAAAATTTTGAGTGAAGTTATCCACCTTCCTTTCCAAATCATTGTATCCACTAACCTCATACATTTATCCTCTTTTAGTATTCTCTCTCACCAATCTAACAGGGGTCTCAATGTCCTTTGACAAAGTCTCTTTTTGTATGGAGTTTTCACTAATGATATTAAACAACTCCCAAGCCTCATCAGCTGTCTTGTGGAGGTATGTACCACCACATGAGGCATCAACCATATCCCTGTTCTTGGGATCAATTCCTTGATAGAAACTTTGAACAAGTTGCCATTCAGGAATTTGGTGATGGGGATATTGCTTCAAGAGTTTCTTAAATCTCTCCCATGCTTGGTGAAAGTCTTCAGTTGGGGCTTAAGCAAATGAAATGATGCACATCGAAAACATAATGAGATCGTAATTCTCTATAGGAAAAGAATACAATCCATTAATTGAAGATCTACATCAGGCAGTTAAAATTCATTCCTAGCCTACTCCCCCAATAAGTCAGGGGTCTAGTCAATCAGCCAACTTTACATATATATATATATATATATATAAATCCGCAACAGCTAAATATCCATGACGAAGCTGAGTTCATGTAACCATTCAAGCACGACACCCACATTCCTAGCTAGCAGAATATATCGATACTTAGTTGAAAGAAATAGATTCTCAATTATACAGAGTTAGGTGCATTGGGGACCAAATCCTAATTTGTATTACTTTTTGTAACCGAGTACACATTACAATAAATGTACCTGCATAGTTCAAAATATTCGCAACTAAATCAAAACATCTAACCAAACAGATGAAACTTGACCTTAAGTTGTAGGTCAGGAGGGTTCATGAGAGCTTGTCAATGTTGCCTGTCCTTTCTTAACCGTCGGACGCTCCTTTATCAAATGTCCATGTCGGCCACACTTGAAGCATGCGCGTTTGACCCACCTGCACTCTTCCATCTTATGTTGCTTCCCGCATCTTGAGAATGACTCAATTGGGGCGGCTGAAGCAGTGTGTGAAGTCTATTGCACCCTTGACTGGAGCATCGCTGTAGGGTTTGGAGGATGAAAAGACCTCGCAGGCGTAGACATGGGTGGTCGCGTGCTGATAGTCTGAGTAGACAGAATGGGTGCTGACATCAAGAGTCTTGGTATCTCGGTTGCCTGCTCGTGGGTAAATGACTGCATTGGACTTGCTCTGCCTCTACTCTGGTGGTTCCTTCTCTTATACATTTCCTCAATATCTTTTTCGGCAACCAGAGCCTTACCCATCACAACTCCATACGTTTCTAATTCTAACTATCTCGTATGTTCGACCTTAAGCCGCGTTTGAATTTATTGCCTTCATCAGGTCTGTGGGCACATATTCTGGGGAAAACCTTTACAAACTTGTAAACTCTATCCCATACTCTCGTACGAACATCCCCCCATGTTCTAAGTTCATAAATTTCACCACCATTTGCCTTCTCACTTGCCTGGGAAATTATTCTTTGTTGAACACTTCGAAGAATTCTTCCGAAATCCACAACCCACTAGGGTTATCCTGCTCCCTGATCCTTGACACTGACTTCCACCAAGGATCGGCTTCACCTTCTAACTGAAAAGAAGCCCAACTTACTTTTTCCTCCTCGGTACATGACAATCGCAGAAGAAGCTTCTCTATTTGATTCAGCCATTTCTCCACTTTAAGCGGATCAGTCTGATCGTAAAAACTAGGAGGTCTCATCCTCCTAAACTCTACAAATGCTGATGGAGGAGGTGGAGGTGGCTGCTGATGATTATTGGTATTCTGAGCAGTCATCAACACCATTTGTTGGGTCATCGCATTGGCCACGACTTCCATGGCCTGTGTCATTCTTTCTTCTCTTCCACCCTCTCCCCTTACTAGGGTAGCATTCACTTCCGTCACGAATCCTCTACCACCTCAACCACATCTCGGTTGTCTACCTCTATTAGACATAATAATCTGTTACAATGAAACAAAAGTTTCAATTAACAACCAGTTACTATACTCGGATAGAACTCTTAGAATCTCATAGCCTATACTTTGACAGAATCTAATATCACATATCTGGGCTTACAACCATATTCCAGCACCTATAGTTAGGACTCTCAGTCTCCCATGAGACCTAAAGCCTAAGCTTTGATACCAACTGTGACAGAGTCACAGTTGGGTCTCCAATGTCCTGATAGAATCTATTGACATAACTCTGAGTCCCATGAGACCTAAAGCCTATGCTTTGATACCAACTGTGACAAAGTCACAGTTAGGTCTCCTATGTTTTGATAGAATCTACTGCCAAATCTTTGGGTCCCCAGAAGACCTAAAGCTTAAGCTTTGATATCAACTATGACAACCCGATTTTCCCGACATAAATTTTTTTATTTTTATTTTCTTGAAAGACAACATGGATACTCAGGAAAACCGGACCGCCAGATCGTAGATCACAATCTGATACAGTGTGCTTGGTACATCCACACACATTCGAAAATCAAAGCTAATAATACATATGGCACAATTAAAATCTTCAGTTCTAATATCCAACATGAACAGTTAATTAAAACAACCATCGGTGATGGCCAACCATCACCTAACAGTGGTGTACTATACATATATAATAGCACAAACGTACCAAGCCTAAACTTACCAAAATCCATGATGTACTAAATCTACGATCCCGAAAATCTTACAAATCTTCAAGTCCTCAATCCTCATGTCCGGTGTCCTAATAAATGTTATACTTGTGTCAGTGACGTATAGTCGGGGTGAGCTAACAACTAAGCTCAGTAGAGAAAACTGATACCAATATTGTAACATCTCGAAAATTTAGACTTTGAATAGTGTACCTCGGGATGCGTGCCTGACTTTGAATAGAGTACCTTGAGATGCGTGCCCATCTGATCACTTATTTGATCAAGTGAAGTCAACTTGATGACTTGGGTTGGTTTAGTTTGGTGCAAAAAGTGCACTCTTGTAGTGTAAAAGCATTTAAGTGGAGCCATATACGTCTGAAGCGTGTATATGTTTCACGTGAGAGCCGGGCTCTTTAAGTTAAAAAAAGGAGGGGCTTCTTTTAGAAGCCATTCGTTTGAAGAGAAGGTTTTGGAGGTGTGGGTTTCTTGTGAGAGAAAGAGGAAGAAGAAAGAGGAGAAGAAGGTGAAGAAATCACTGGATTTGCGTGCTCTGAGTTTGGGTTTGCGTGAAAAAGGGTTGTGAGATCATGTGAGGAAGAGATCTACCGTCGATTGGAGTGGTTTAGCTGTGTAGGGTTTTTGAAACCCATATCTTATGTGAAGAGATCGTATGATTTGAGCTGCAAATCATAGCGTGGGTTTGTGTGGAGTGTGCGTGGGGAGATTTCTGACGTTTTCGAGTGCTTGGTCGTGATTGTGGAGCTTGGAAGAAACCGCTGTGGGTTTGGAAACCCTTTTTGAGAAACGGAGAAGATGATCCGATCTATGGGTTAATCGGACCGATTTGAGGTAAGGTTTTGTAGATTTATGTTGTGCATGATGATTTAGCTTATATTTATTGTGTAAATGATGGATTAAGAGAAGAAAAATGGTGAAAATTGAGAAAAATGAAGGTTTGGGCAAAATCTGCAAATTTTGATTTCTGGAGGTTTCCGATCGATCAAAATGGATTTCGATCGATCGAAATGGTTTTCGATCGATCGAGTTTCAAATTTGATCGATCGAAAGGTATAGAACAGGGAGTGTCATGGACTTCTATTGAAATTTGATCAATCGAAATGGATTTCGATCGATCGAGTTTCAAATTCGATCGATCGAAATTAGATTTCGATCTGTCGAATTTGACTGTGCGTGCCGATAGGGCTTCAGTGTTTTAGCGATAACTTTCTGTCTAGAACACAGAATCAGGTGATTCCTAAGGCGTTGGAAAGAGGACAACTAGAACTACAACTTTCATATATATTACAATTGATGAATCAAATGTTTTAAAGGTCAAAATTTGGAAGGAAGTTACATCAAGTTTGAGTTGGCACATTTCGACTGAGGTACCGATACAGTCTTGGTATTTTAGCCGTAACGTTTTGTGCCGAACTCCGATTGACATGATTCTTATTGCGTTGGAAAGATGACTTCGAGATCTATAATTTTTATGTTTTGAATAATTTGTGAATCAACTATTTTAAAGGTTAAAACTTTATAAGAAGTTATATCAAATTTCAGGTTAGCACAAACTTGTTCGTTTCCGTCTCGTTGTGAGAAGTCACTTAAAGGTATCTAAGGTATTTGTGAATAGAGTTAATCCTTGATAAAGCTTTGTTATGTTTGTGATGTAGATGGAGGATGAAAAGCCATAGATAGAGCTTCGCTTGGCTTCGTTCAGCGTCGAGGTTTAGGTAGGGGAAATGAACCATCTATTGCATTTTTGATTTTGTTCATGGATGATGTGATATAAATGAATATTTTATAACTATTTTAGAAAATATGAAAGCTTTGAAGTATGAATTTATAATTGAATGCATGTGTATGTCCGTTCTGTTTATGTATCGGTGTTCGTTCCGCTTATGTATCTATTTGTGTTTCGTTTCATATCCGTTTGTGTTTCGTTCTGTATCTGTTTGTGCTTCGTTCTATATCCGTTTGTGTTTCGTTCCATTTTTGAATTCTTTTATGTTTCTGGTAAGGATAAGAACTCTTTGAATCTAAACAACGAGTGGCGGAGAGGAGTTGAGTCTCCGAAGAGGGGTTGAGTCCCCGGGGTTTTTACTCAGTTCCCGCTTATGGGATGCTTTGGCCCCTCGTTGATTTGTGACCCTACGTAATGTGATGTGATGATACTTTGTGTGCAAAGAGGGGTTGAGTCCCCGAGGTTACGACCTTGTTCCCGCTTATGGGATGCTTTGGCCTTCTGATATATGTGCTTCGATTCCCCGCTTATGGGATGTGTTGGTCATACTTTGTGTGCAAAGAGGGGTTGAGTTCCCGAGGTTTTTACCTTGTTCCCACTATGGGATTCTTTGGCTTTCGATATGTTTGTTCCGTTTCTTGGTACGTCTCGTTTCTTGTATGCTTCGATTTGAGGATATGTTGTCCCGTTTTGTTATGCTCTTACTGTGATATGTCACCGTCTCTAACATGTTCTGTTTTAATTTATTCTGCTTCTATTTTCAGCTATGTTTTGATAAGTATCTTTGTTTTTCATATGTATTTGTTCTCAATATGCTTTGTTTCCGCTGCGCTATGTTTTGAAAATGAAAATATAATATTTGCAACTCAGTTTGATACAAAATGGTTTTGAAATTATGTCACCGAATCTATGCACTTCAATGATAAGATGTGAATTGTGTTTGAATTTCTTCTACTGAGCTTGGATGAAGCTCACCCTTCGACTATACGTCACAGGTTTGGCAGTTAGCAAGATACGGGATTTGGGGTTGAGGACTTGTGGAGTAGTAAGATTTTGGGATCGTATATTGCATTTGAGTTTTGGTAAGTGTAGTTTTGTAATTCTTTGAATACACTTGTAGGTACTTAATTACTGTTCTTTCACTGTAGAACTGGAGTTTATGTTTTCACTTTGTTGTACCAATATTTTCTGTATCAGATTGTGATCTACGATCTAGCAGTCCGGGTTTTCCCATTTGGTAAAAGTTTGAAAAAAAAAAATGTCTCAAAATTTAAGGTTGGGAAAATCCGGGCTGTCACAGTTGGTATCAAAGCCCAGGCTTTAGGTCTTTTGGGGACCCAAGGCTATGGCAGCAGATTTTGTCAGGATATAGGAGATCCAACTGTGACTCTGTCATAGATGGTATCAGAGCCTAGGCGTTAGGTCTTCTAGGGAATGAGCGGAGTTAGATTCTGTCAAGCCTTAGGGGGGGATTCACTATCCCTAAATTGAGTTCTCTGGGTGACTTTGGATTTCTTCTGATTGTGATGAGACTTGTTTTAGACTTTCGTAATTACTTTGATTGAAATTATTTTTGTTGTGACAGTGTGCGATGGCTCCAAGAGGTCGACCTAGAGGCGATCGTGAAAGGAATATGAGGAGTGGGGAGGAGACTTTTGGTTCATGGAGAGATCAGAGACACCCTCCTGAGGAGAGAGGCCATCGAGATGAATCTTCTGATAAGACGGCTAGGGCTATGGAAGCTATAGCTGCTGCGATGACTCAGCAGACGACGTCGCTAGCCGCCAGTAACGCCAGTCAATAATACCAACCACCACCTCCTGCTCTTTTGTCATCATCTTTTGTGGATTTCAGGAGATTGAGACCTCCTGTCTTCTATGGGCAGATTGATCCGCTTGAAGCGGAAAAGTGGTTGAAACAGATGGAGAAGTTGTTGGAGAGACTGCAGAGCCCTAAACATGAGAAAGTCGGTTGGGCTTCTTTTCAACGGGAAGGTGACGCCGATGCTTGGTGGAAGTCGGTGTGGAGGAAAAGGGAAGCGGAAGGCCCACATGGACCGTGTACTTGGGCAGAATTTGTTCGAGCGTTTAACAAGGAGTATTTTCCTAAGCAAGTCCGGAATCAGTTGAAAAAGGATTTTGCTAACTTGGTGCAAGGCAATATGACCGTTAGGGAATACGGCAATGAATTTGTGCGATTATCAAGGTTTGCTCCAGAGTTAGTGGCTACCGAAGAAATGAAGGCTAGTAGATTTGAAGAAGGCCTGAGACCAAATATTTAAGAGAGAGTATCTATATTTGAGCTTGAAACGTATGCCGACGTGATGGGGAAGGCCATCGTTGCAGAAAGGGATATCAACAAGAGGCGAGAGCAGCTGAATAAAACTAACATAGCGAGTCAAGGGAGGTCAAGCAATTATGAGCCGGCAGATGAGAGCTAGAAATTCTTGATGCTAGAGCCCTCCCAACCTGCTCAGATTATGTATTCGACGCCACCTGCATTTGTGCCTATGAGACCCTTCTACCTTTCGAATCCTTCTACGGACGGAGCATCAAGGATTCAACAAACTATACGCACCCCTTCATTTGCTCCAATCGAAGCTTGCTCAAAATGTGGAAAGCAACATAAGACAGAGGAGTGTAGACTGATTACAGGTGCATGCTTCAGGTGTGGCCAGAAAGGACATCGGCTAAAGGATTGTCATGAGACTAAGAAAGGATAGACGACGTTGGTTCACCTTGGCCTCCGAATAGGCTTTAGGTTCACCTTGGCAGTTAATGGTTTCAAATTCCTTGGTGGCCATTACATTTTGGATTAATGGCTAGGATGTGTGTTTCTTTCTTCCAATTTTGTGGTTTTGGATGGTTAGAATAGTTGTTGATATGGGTATTGTAAAACTATTGAATCCTGGTAGATTCACTATGATCTTTGACTCTTGTTGGATGGTTGTTTTTATCATTTGAGTATGATTGTTGCAAATTTACCTGAGTTATTTTGAGGATGGTTAGATATATATATATATATTATTAATAGTTGCGGGTTTATAGATTAATGGTTTTAAATTGTGGTTAGCTTGTTTCAATGGTTGATTGTGGTATGATGATGCAAATGGCAAGTGACAAATAATTACAGGATCATGGTTGTAACTTGAATTGTCGAGAGCTTTCTGCATGGTAATGTTTTACATAACCTCCATGTTTATGGGATGGTTATCTTGTGAAATGGTTTAATTCCCTATATGGATAATTGTGGTCGTGGTTAGTATCTAACATGGTTATAGATTATTGATGAATATTTAAATTCTTATTTTGATAATCCTAATTATCTGAGATGCCTAAATAGCTTGCAAAGCTTATCAGATACAGGGGTAGTTGTGTGGATTAATGTGATAGTTTGACCATTGTGGTGCCCCATCACTTTGTTCACCCCATGACTGCCGGGACGTCGAGTGTTCTTCCGACTTCCCACACTTCTTCGTCCACACCGATTGCGTCATGCTCCAGATGCGGGGGGACGACATACCACAGAGCGATGCCGGCGGACCACTGGTGCCTGTTTCAATTGTGGTCAAGTGGAACATCAGGTACGGTTTTGCCCAGCGCCGAGGAAGAATAGGACGTCAGGATATTTTTGTGTGTGTTGTATTAGACAGATTTCATCTTTGTATTTTGGGGGTAGGATCAACGTTATTCGAACTTCTTTTGGTATGTGTATGTGGGACGTATTAAATCAATTAATGGTTTGTTTTGGAAAGTATGGGTGTGAAAGTTTCCTTTTCTTTTATGATGATAGTCAATTTTTATGGTTTATATTGATCGTTTGTGGGTGTGACGATGAGTATTAGCTTCTTCGATGGGTTCGTACTTGGTGAGGTCTGTAATATAACTTCAACAAATGATTACATTTTGAGATATCATCGCGTGAGGGGGGATTTTATCGGTGCAGTGCCAATCTTTAGATGTGTGGATTATCTCCCGGTGTGTGTATAGTTGGTTTTGTTTAGGCGATCTGTGCCAATTTGTGAACTGTGGATTAGATATCCGTCTGATTCTGGATGTGTGGTGTGGCTTTCGCCACCATGGGGATCTGGTGTGTTGCTGAGGATAACGTCTGCTATAGATCTCATTTGTTCGTATCATTTTCGAGGACGAAATTTTTTAAGGAGGGAGGAATGTAATAAACGCACTTTATTTTTATTGTGTACCAATCAATTTGCATCCTAATGTACGATCAATTGATGTGCATGGTGAGACCTTGTGACTAAGGGCAATTTTCGAGGACGAAAATTCTTTAAGGTGGAAAGGATGTAACATCTCGAAAATTTGGACTTTGAATAGTGTACCTCGAGATGCGTGCTCAACTTTAAATAGAGTACCTTGAGATGCGTGCCCGTCTGATCACTTATTTGATCAAGTGAAGTCAACTTGATGACTTGGGTTGGTTTAGTTTGGTGCAAAAAGTACACACTCTTGTAGTGTAAAAGCATTTAAGTGGGGCCATATACGTCTGAAGCGTGTATATGTTTCACGAGAGAGCCGGGCTCTTTAAGTTAAAAAAAGGAGGGGCTTCTTTTAGAAGCCATTCGTTTGAAGAGAAGGTTTTGGAGGTGTGGGTTTCTTGTGAGAGAAAGAGGAAGAAGAAAGAGGAGAAGAAGGTGAAGCAATCACCGGATTTGCATGCTCTGAGTTTGGGTTTGCATGAAAAAGGGTTGCGAGATCATGTGAGGAAGAGATCCGCCGTCGATTTCGAAGATTGGAGTGGTTTAGCTGTGTAGGGTTTTTGAAACCCATTTCTTATGCGAAGAGATCGTATGATTTGAGCTGTAAATAGTAGCGTGGGTTTGTGTGGAGTGTGCGTGGGGAGATTTCTGACGTTTTCGAGTGCTTGGTCGTGATTGTGGAGCTTGGAAGAAACTGATGTGGGTTTGGAAACCCTTTTTGAGAAACAGAAAAGATGATCCGATCTATGGGTTAATCGGACTGAATTGAGGTAAGGTTTTGTAGATTTATGTTGTGCATGATGATTTAGCTTAGATTTATTGTGTAAATGATGGATTAAGAGAAGAAAAGTGGTGAAAATTGAGAAAAACGAAGGTTTGGGCGAAATCTGCAAATTTCGATCGATCGAAATGGATTTCGATCGATCAAATTTGGCTTAAGACTGATGAATTTCGATTTCTGGAGGTTTTCGATCGATCAAAATGGATTTCGATCGATCAAAATAGATTTCGATCGATCAAAATGGTTTTCGATCGATCGAGTTTCAAATTCGATCGATCAAAAGGTATAGAATAGGGAGTGTCATGGACTTTTGTTGAAATTCGATCAATCGAAATGGATTTTGATCGATCGAGTTTCAAATTCGATCGATCGAAATTAGATTTCGATCGGTCGAATTTGACTGTGTGTGCCGACAATGCTTTGGTGTTTTAGCGATAACTTTCTGTCTCGAGCTCCGAATCAGGTGATTCTTAAGGCGTTAGAAAGCAAACAACTAGACCTACAACTATCCTGTATATTAAAATTGATGAATCAAATGTTTTAAAGGTCAAAATTTGGAATGAATTTACATCAAGTTTGAGTTGGCACGTTTCGACTGAGGTACCGATACAGTCTTGGTATTTTAGCCGTAACTTTTTGTGCCGAACTCTGATTGACTGTATTCTTATTGCATTGGAAATATGACTTCGAGATCTATAATTATTATGTTTTGAATAACTTGTGAATCAACTATTTTAAAGGTTAAAAGTTTATAAGAAGTTATATCAAATTTCAGGTTAGCACAAACTTGTTCGTTTCCGTCTCGTTGTGAAAAGTCACTTAAAGGTATCTAAGGTATTTGTGAATAGAGTTAATCCTTGATAAAGCTTTGTTATGTTCATGATGTAGATGGAGGATGAAAAGCCATAGATAGAGCTTCGCTTGGCTTCGTGCAGCGTCGAGGTTAAGGTAGGGGAAATTCACCATCCATTGCATTTTTGATTTTGTTCATGGATGATGTGATATAAATGAATATTTTGTAACTATTTTAGAAAATATGAAAGCTTTGAAGTATGAATTTATAATTGAATGCATGTGTATGTCCGTTCTGTTTATGTATCGGTGTTCGTTCCGCTTATGTATCTATTTGTGTTTCATTTCGTATTCGTTTGTGTTTAGTTCCGTACCTGTTTGTGCTTCGTTCTATATCCGTTTGTGTTTCGTTCCATTTTTGAATTCGTTTATATTTCTGGTAAGGATAAGAACTCTTTGAATCTAAACAACGAGTGGCAGAGAGGAGTTGAGTCTTCGCAGAGGGGTTGAGTCCCCGGGGTTTTTACTCAGTTCCCGCTTATGGGATGCTTCGTTCCCACTTATGGGATGCTTTGGCCCCTCGTTGATTTGTGACCCTACGTAATGTGATGTGATGATACTTTGTGTGCAAAGAGGGATTGAGTCCCCGAGGTTACGACCTTGTTTCCGCTTATGGGATGCTTTGGCCTTCTGATATATGTGTTTCGGTTCCCCGCTTATGGGATGTGTTGGTCATACTTTGTGTGCAAAGAGGGGTTGAGTCCCCGAGGTTTTTACCTTGTTCCCGCTATGGGATTCTTTGGCTTTCGATATGTTTATTCTGTTTCTTGGTACGTCTCATTTCTTGTATGCTTCGATTTGAGGATATGTTGTCCCGTTTTGTTATGCTCTTACCGTGATATGACACCGTCTCTAACATGTTCTGTTTAATTGATTCTGCTTCTATTTTCAGCTATGTTTTGATAAGTATCTTTGTTTTTCATATGTATTTGTTCTCGATATGCTTTGTTTCCGCTGCGCTATGTTTTGAAAATAATATTTGCAACTCAGTTTGATACAAAATGGTTTTGAAATTATGTCACCGAATCTATGTACTTCAATGATAAGATGTGAATTGTGTTTGAATTTCTTCTACTGAGCTTGGATGAAGCTCACCCTTCGACTATACGTCACAGGTTTGGCAGTTAGCAAGATACGGGATTTGGGGTTGAGGACTTGTGGAGTAGTAAGATTTTGGGATCGTAGATTGCATTTGAGTTTTGGTAAGTGTAGTTTTGTAATTCTTTGAATACACTTGTAGGTACTTAATTACTGTTCTTTCACTGTAGAACTGGAGTTTATGTTTTCGCTTTGTTGTACCAATATTTTCTATATCAGATTGTGATCTACGATCTGGCAGTCCGGATTTTCCCATTTGGTATAAGTTTGAGAAAAAAAAAAAAAAAAAGTCTCAAAATTTAAGGTTGGGAAAATCCGGGCTGTCACAAATATACATCTCATCAGTCATGCATAGATTCAAAGATAAAGATCAAAACATTTTCATATTAAAACTGATGATATTTTCATACTCTAGAAACTGAATTCAAAGTGTCTTTTCTTATCAAAACTTAAACTGATTTTCAATGTCTTTTCTTATTAAACTTAAACTGATTTCGAATGTCTTTTCTTATCAAAACTTAAACTGATTTCAAATGCCTTTTCTTATCAAAATAAAACCGAGTTCAAATGCATTTTCTTATTAAAGAAAACTTTATCTCAAAACATGGAGTCTTATTCATGTCAAAACCATGACAAAACAGAAAACAATTTACGAGATCTAATTCACATTCACTTACATGTCTTATCTTGCTTTACTGAGTTCGATTCACATTCTCTTACATGTCTTATCTTGAGTTACTGAGTTTGATTCTCATTCTCTTACTTGTCTTGCTTCTTCGAATCATGGATATCTCGCCATGCCGGTTCGAATTACGGATATCCCATCGTTCTGGTCTTACACATTCTTACAAAGCTTACATAGTGAGTTCGGAGTTTCGAATTCAATGTTCGGATTTCAAAGCACGATACAAATAACGAATTATAAATAAACTACCATACCATTTCAAATTACGGATATCCCGCCGCACCGGTTCAAATTACGGATATCCCGCAGTACCGACTCAAATTACAGATATCCTGCCATACCAGTTCAAATTATGGATAACCCGTCGTACCAGTCAAATTACGGTTCTTATGTTCTAATTTTAGATTTCTAAATTCAGAAGGTTCAAATTTCAGATTTCTAAATTTAGAAGGTTCAAATTACGGATAAACTGCCGTACCGATTTGATTCCGCCCTAGCAGCCCATGATGTACTTATAATCCGCCCATAGTGCTCGACGGTGCACTTATAATCTGCCCATAGCGGTTCACGGTATACTTATAATCCGCCCATAGTGGTCCACGAAATATTTTTCTTAACTTATGGTTCGATTCACGATTCTAAGATTAATGGATTCAATTCTATTCATTTATCGTTCGAAGGATTTACATATAAGTTAGGATTCAAAACTTGCAAAAACTCACATACGATGCCAAAAATATAAAATTCCTTACATTATTTATGAAGGCTACATATAATGTTCAAAACGAAAATCATTACTTGATTCGATATTTCAATAAATTTCTAGAACAACCAATATGCCAAAGATTTGATAATTCAAAGCTTTCGAGTATTTCAAACATTCAAAATAGTCAATCAAATGTTAAATTTCAAAGATCTAAAGTTTCAATTGCAAAGAGTTCAAATACTAATTTATGTTCAAATCAAAACTTATCACATTTCATTCGATCATATCTAGCATCTATGAAATTAAATATAAAAGACAATTGTGTATGAAAATTTTCCTACCTTAACCTCGAAACCAGAACGAAGATTCCCTCTTTCAAGGCAACCTTTCCATCACGCTCCCTTGATCACAACCTAGAATACAACAACATTTCATCCTTTACATCAAATACGACGAAAAATGAGAGGTCCTAAAGCCTCCCCGAGTTCCGTTACTAAAAAAAGAAAAATCTCAGATTTTAACCAAATCGATCGATCAAATCCCAAATCGATCGATCGATTTCCAAAATCGATCAATCGAATTTCAATTTGATCGATCGTTTTCTTTAAAAAATTCACATTTGTCTGCCTGAACAATCTGATCGATCGATTCCCAAAACGATCGATCGGTTTCCAAATTGATTGATCGAAATCTAGTTCGATTGGTTGATATCTCCAGAAAATCCACACATCTCTGTTATCACAATCTGATTGATCGGTCCCCAAATCAATTGATCGATTTCTAAATCGATCGATCAAATTCTATTTTGATCAATCGGTTTCTTTAGGAAAATAATTCTCTCTTTGTTTTACAATCCGGTTGATCAGTGCACAAATCGGTCGATTGAACTCAAAATCGATTGTTCAAATTCGATAGATTGGCTTCTCCAGAAACCTTTCACATTTTTTGGTCTGTCAAAATCGATCGTTCGGATACTTATTTCGATCGATCGGTTTTAACAGATTTTTCAGAAACACAGGCTTCGTCTTCCTTGACTCATTTTTCCTCAAAAATTCATTTTTAAGCATCCTAATCACCCATAAATCATAACCAAACTAATTCTAACCAAGTTAAATCGAATTGTACCCTTTAATCTTGCGAGAGCAATGCCTACAATGATTGATATCGACGAATCAGCATCTACTCTCTAAGTTCGCCCGATTTCTTGAAACCTTCTTTTATTTTCGATTGCAATGGAGCCAAAGGTTAACTTCCCATGATGCACAACATAACTAAAGGTTTTCTTATTCAAAGAGGGTGTATCTTGAGAGAGATTAATGGGGGCTAGGGTTTCTAACAAATGAAAGGGGTTTGGGAGAGAGATGGAGTTCTCTCGGTCCTTGATCGCAACTGCGCCACAATCGACGCTCTCTTGCAATAACTTGACAAAGAAGCTGAACAAGTTGAGAGGGAGATCAATAACTCTCAAGCTCTCTTCTTTCCCTTTTCTCTTCTCTTCTCTCTTCTCTCTTCTCTCACTCTTTCAATTGCAATCGAATGAAAAATCCACCGGTGGGGGTTTTGCTTATAAGACGGGGGTGGTTTCGGTGTGAAGCTCGTACACCCACATTGGTGTATTAGTATGGTTTGGTGTTAAGCACATACACCTAACAAGGTGTTTACTATTATACAACTAAAGTTTTGGTTCAGTGTGGGGCCTACACACCTAAACCACTTATCAATCGGACTCGATGTTGAGCCAATACACCACCACGGTGTATAAGCTTTGGTCCAAAAATTTCAGACGAAGTCTAAACGGACCAAAGAAAATTTTATCTAGTAAATCCAAAACGGTGACACGTTTCTCAACGGACATGCACCGAATCAGGACCTACGGTTTTTAGATTTTTTTGGGATGTTACACTCTTGTTCTCTTAGATCTAATCAATACCGAAGTTCAATGGTTCCTTACGATTGGAGCTAACAAGACTGGACTCTCACAATGCAGGTGCCAAGTTCCTTGTGAAGAATGCGGAGCTTGCGGCACGATCTCACTGTTAAATCTCACGAGAAGGTTTGAGGAGAGGCAGTTTGCTCTTCTCTCTTCTCTCTTACAAAGCAAAACAAAAGGAAATAAATATCTGAGATATTTATCCCAAAAACTTATCCACTTGACTTAAAGGGTTTACTTCGGTGTTAAGCTGGCTCACGACACATCGGTGCACGGTTATCCATTAAAGTTCCAATTAAGTTTCTAAACTTACTTTCCACTCTATGTTCCTTATAAATTACTCATTCTTAAAAATTTAAGATGTCATCGTGTGGTTTGTTGGACTCGTACACAGAGTTGGGTACATTCGGTTTCGGAAATTTTCGGGACGTTACAGAAAGCAATAGAGAATATTGAAGATTAGTAATAGAGATACATATCATATAATATGTATCTTCTATTTTTAATTAGGATTTATAAAATACATTAAGAAGTATTTTAAATAATTACATATCTCTTGTGATCTTTATTAATTGTATTCACCTCTATTTAAATAGGTTTCTCTATAATGAAAAATTCACAAAATCATTATCAAAATGTAGTCCTACAATTTCTTCATGGTATCAGAGTCATGGTCGGCTCTGATCTTGCAATCAGATTGGCTATAGTCCTGCAGCCTACCTCTTAGAGCTCTATCTACATTTTTCTCTATTTTTCTTACTTTTTTAAAAATATAATTCATGTTCCCGTCATATCTTCTCTATGAGCTCCCTTAGTTTACTCACATGCCTCACGATCTAATCCTTTAATTGTTATTTAAGACCTCTCTAATGAGAGTTTTCTATAAGCGGCGCGAGCCGACATCGTAAGCTTCTTTAATCTACGCACATGCCTCACGTTCTGTGGTGAAGGAGTAATGGTCAATTGGGCAAAGTATATTTGACACACAAAAAATGATTCCTAAACATAGTTTCTATTCTTGGCAGATTAGGAGTTTAAAGAAGACATCTTGGTTCGATTGAGAGTGAACTAAATCTTATCATGGAAAATTTTATTTGCAACTATAGAAGAGCTCTTACTGCCAAAGCTACATTTTATTCCTCCATTTGGTAAATTTGGAATGAAAGGAACAACATAATATTTGATAATGTTTGTAGTTACAAAAGAGTGGTCGTAAAGAAGATTATTGATACTGTGAATATCTTTAAAGTTCCTAAACTATTGGAGAAATATGAATAAAGAATAAAGAATGGTTTCTTAAACTAAATTTTACAGAAATTAAATCATAAATCCTCCTACTTCAGATTATGGTCGTCAATCACAATCTTCAACTATCGGATGTTTACAATTTTAAAATACTGTTACACTATATCTTAATCTTTTAGAATTTAGGTGTTAATAAAACACTAGCATCCTTTAATATAGATTTATACTAATATTTAATCTACTAGGGCGTCAATCAAACTCTAAAAAATTAAAGAAGGAAAATAAAAACCATTACACTAATCTGCAAACTTTAACCTGAGTCGTCTATTCAAATAAAAATCTGAAGATGTTTACAAAGCAGTAAATTGCAATAAAATAAATTTAAACTAGAAAGCAAAAGTAGAACCATCCAAAGGATTGATCTTTCAACTTTCTCAGCCTTGGTTGTCAGGCAAAACCTTAGAAAATTGTAGACGATGTTACTTTATAAATCCTAAACTACTATAATCGGGAGAAAACACAGACCTCAGTTGTCAATTGATGCTATAAAATTCTTCGATGGTTATTCCTAAATGCCAAACCTCTTATTTATAGATCATAAGGGGTCAGTTTACAAAACTCCTAATTCTAATAAAAGAAATTACTAAAACAAAACTTTCATAATTTAACTATACTTCTAATTTTATCTTTCCTTGCTTTCAATCTGTTGATGTACTTCTGGATTTCTTTGCTTATTTCAGCAGCAGAGTTCTTTAAGAGTCTCCTTTGTCAATCTTCTCAGATCCGTGATTCACTGGAGTTCTTCTTTAAGAGATCTTCTAATTTTATCCATGGAGGTGTTAATCTTCACGTGATTAGTAACTTCGAAAGGTGTTCTTTCTTGGAAAATAATAAATCACGATATTCTTCTTCTATTGTAACTTCCTCTGAAAAATCGTAAATCACGATTTTCTAACACAACTTCCTATTGAACGATTCTTCATATACGATTCATCGCTTTTTTATGTATCGCTCTTCTTTTGAACGACTTTCTCTCTGAAGAATCGTAAATTATGATTTTTTTTTTTTCTTTTGCTTTGCATCGTAAAATCGTAAAGCACGATTTTTCATCCTTTTTCAGTAGGCGAAGATTCATCTTTTGGCTCATTAAATCTTTTTATTACTTTATGAGTTCATTTTGATAAATATTATTATTTTGATTCTCTTTTACTATTTTTCTTTAATATCTGCACATTAGTAACTAGCAAATTAAGTCCTAACATCACTAAGTTAAGGGTGGTAAAATAGTATATTATGTGACTGATCACACCCCCAAACTTACGTTTTGCTAATCCCTAGCAAACAAGGAAACATATTCTAAACTAAAAAATTAAATGCCACTTTCGTAGGGAGCACGATTGCATTTAGCAGATGTAACAAGCCTTTAAAACCCCTAGGTGATCCCTAGTGGAGGAGTTGTAGTCTCCTAAAAGTTTTTAGTGAAATTTACCTACAAACTTCAAATATTTTTAGAATTTTCAAATTATTTTTCAAAAAAAAAGAAAGGTTAAAAATCTAAACTAATTTTGTACACTAACTAAATTAACTAAGTTGACTAAGTTAATCACCACAAAGTTATTATGATTTTCTAAAATTACCAATCTTTTATCCTTACTTTCCATTATAACAGTTATCCTTGATTAGAACTCCAATAATTTCAATTCATAATAAGCAAGGAGTATATGCATTAGTGAAAAATTTATTCTTCATAAAATTTTCTAAACTGCAGTTTTTAGAAAATATTTTCATTCAAAAATTCACTATTGACATACTCTCCAAAAGATATCGAAACTCTTGGGTTCTCACAATGTTTTATTTCAAAAAAATTCAGTCAAAGGATTATTGCAAAAATAAATTTCAATCTCACAGAAAAGGATAATATACTCTATTCATATGATTCCATGCATAATCCATAATATCTAGTATTCATATCTGTATTGGGCTTATGCTTTTATAAATCGTAAATCAAAAAGGTATTTTCTTCAGCTTGTAATGGGGCTTTAGGTTTCAGAAGGTGTCAAAGAAAGGTAGAAGAGGATTCAAAGTTTTTCTGAGAGTTTAGCTTTTCTTTCTCCTATTTTTTCAGACTTTTTTTCTATTTCAGTAAGTATCCATGGTTGGATAACTTCTTCCCAATTGTTTTTTTCTTTTTCTGTTATGAATCCCATTTCTTCAATTGATTTGTAAAATTGAATTTTACGATTTTTCTTCTCTTTGAAAGCTTTTTGCTTAGAATTGTAATATTCTTTTCAAATCGCCTTTTTTACAATTTTCACTCCTTTCCCATATTCTTCAATTGATTTCTTCGGCTGTCCTCTTTTTTTTTTTACGTTTCCCTTATCTATTTTTGCTTTTACTCCTTCCACTCCCTCTTCTTTCCTTCTTTTACATTCTAAAATCTTAGAAATGATAAGGGTTAAAGGTTGGAAACTTTGGGTAGTTCGTTTAGTTAAGGGTTTATCAGATTTTTGGTATAAAGAAATTCAGTTTAGGCTTCTAATATGGGTTCAAAGGATAAAATTTTCCGAGATTTTAGCTTTTTGGCTCTGATTTAACAAAAGATGGCCTTAAATCATCTTTATGATTTACTAGCATAGATGCCTTATTGCTTTGATATTTCTAACAGATTGTTCTAAACAAAAAATTAGGTTATCATATTCATAGAATATTTTGATTCTAAATTCAGCAATATGAGATTTCATACACGCATAGAAGTTCAAAGAAATTTTTGGTTGAATACAAGCAGTCTCTCTCTCAACGAAAGAAAAATTTGGCTCTAATGCTCACTGGTTTATAATTTTGAAACTATAGTCTAAAATATTATAGTTTAGATTAATCTATTGTTTCAAACATTCTTTCTAATACAGTGTTCAACGTGCTAAGCAAGAATTATAACTATTTTTTATTCTGATTATTGAACTCCTACTATGATGGATCATAAGTTTTCAAGATTTGTAATTTTTTTTCTATCATAATTCACATATAATGATCAACTATTAAAACTAAAAATTTGAAAAAAATTTATAAAAACAAACTAAATAAAACTAACTGAAATACTACTTAACTATTACTGTACACAGAAGTTGTGTATCCCCCTAAACTTAAGTCGGACAATGCCCTCATTGGCACAAAAATATGGGACACTTAAATATTATTTACCTGAAAATTACTGATATCACGAATTGTTTACCAGATGTGAAAAAAATTCTGTAAAGAATGTCCCTCAAACTTGACGAAAATACAGCCGTATTATTCTCAGAGACATCAATAACAAAAATTAAAGAAAAGTTAGTAACAATTACACAGTTAGTGAAAAATAAAGTTAGTCAAAAGAAAATATTATATATTAACTGAATATTTACAGTGAAATTGAAAAAGAAATATTTAAAGGACTAAAATAAAAACTAATTACATAAAAAAAATAATCCTAGGAAGAATCTAGACACACACTATCTTAGATATCGGCAGCAACATCCGAGAGAACATGTCTTCGATAAAGATCGGTCCTTGACTTTTAACCAGACGTTGCCAACATAAAAATATCTCCCTTCTCTTGATAGGTGGGTCCAATAGAAGAGGAAACAAAAAGGTTAGGAAGATGGAGGGGATGATGATGGAGAAGATTTTTGACGTTTAGGAGAAGGAGGTGGTGTTTCTTTAGCGGTTTCTAGTTTGGGAAGGAGGGATATAAGTTCATCGATCAACCGCCTTCTTTCCTCCAGGAGTGCAGAGATTTCTTCGGCTTCTTGACGGAGGAGCCTTTCGAACGCCTTAGAAAATTTTGACCAACTCAGTGGTTTAGCCATGGCAAGAGTGTTGGCTGTGGAAGAAAGCGAAAGGGATTGGAAGAATTGACCAGGTGGTACTTGCCTATATATAATCGATCCAAATCGAGAATTCGAAGAGTTGCCATAAATGGAAGTTATGGTTTTGCGTTGAATCATGCGAATCAGTTGGTAGTCCTAATAAATGCTAAGGGACGTGTTTGTGTAGGGTGAATCGAGGCGACGCCGTTGGTATCGAAAGTTGTCGTTTGTTGATAACAATTGGACTGTTTGGATAAAACATTCTCTCAACAATCATAGTCACTATAATTTTCTGTGAGAGAATACTCAGGCTACAAGAAATCATAATCACTACAATTCAATGCACCATAAAATATGTAGACATACCTTACTATGGTACATATAATACACACAACTTCGCTACGGATGAGTTGGTAGCTTGACGGGTTCTAGAGGAACGCTCTGTAAAACAGAGGGAGTTGATGTGCCTCCCATGAATATATGTCCTCTAGACGTACCAACTGCATGTGAAGGAAGTACGCTGCTCTCTCTTTCAAAAAGGGTTAGTTACTCAATTTGAGTTTCTAATCTTACGATTGATTTCCGAAGGTGGTTGAGTAATTGTGTCTGGATGCAGCTATGTTGCACCCAACTGTTATCTATTTACAACAAGGCATCCTCTGTAGCAGTGTGGTTTTGGGCCTCTGTGAGGTAAGGAGAAACAGTTGGAGGTTGGGAGACTGCTTGAGTTAGGCCATGATTAGGACCACAGGCTTCTCCTTTTAGAGATATTGGGTATGATTTTATACCCACCAGGGATTAAATTTTTGCTTTCCACAGCTTCAGCCTTGGAAAATTTTTCATCACTGACTTTCATTTATATAGTCCTCCTTGCTTAGGAAGTATATTTGTTAAACTCTCCGAATCAATCTCACCCGATGTGTGGTGTTGCACCGGTTCCTTGCTAAGGGTCTTAAAGAGTTCCCAAGCTTCTTCTACTGTCAATTTATGAAACATACCACCACAGGCCACATTAGTCCTATGCAGGGTTGCATCTTCTAGGCCTTCATAAAAAGTGAGAACAAGTTGCCAGCACGCAATCCTATGGTGAGGGCACTTGTATAGAAGATCCTTAAGACAGTTCCAACATTCCTAAAGAGATTCATCCGGGAATTGGTGAAATGTTATGATAAGATCCCGGATTTTATTCGACCTACAGAATGGAAAGAATTTTATAAGAAACACACGTTCTAGTCCTTCCTAATTAGCAATCGAATTATGAGGCAAATAGTTTATCCACTGCTTTACTTCATGTCCAAGGGAATATGCGAATAGTCTCAACCGAGTGGATGCTTATGTAAAGTTCTTAATTCGAATGATAGTACATACTTTCACGAACTTATTTAAATGCAAATAGGGATCTTCATCCACTAGCCCATGAAAAGTTGAAAGTATTTGAAGTACATTGGGCGTAATCTCAAAAGTCCTAGTATCGGCTGTAGGGTATATTTGAATACAAGGGGGAGGTATAAGACGTGTCAATGCGTAATACTCCCATAATGCTTTAGCCACATATTAGTCTTTTCCTACCATTTTGAATTGAGTTAGTGTAGAGTAGAGTGGCTAAAGCAGTTATTGTAAATGTTTATTTTATTTTTAGTTTTATCTGATTTTTATTCTAGAAAGCAGAGAGAGAGAGAGAACAAATCTAAGGCTCAAGCTTCTCTGATAAGGGGAAGTTGAAACTCTGATTCGTCACTCCGGATAAACCTGCAAAAGATTTAAGAAGTGATAAAAGAAAATTAAAAATATAAAGAAATATAAAAATAGAACGATAAATACTTGTTTTCTTGAATTAATATAAATATACCATAAAACACTATCCCCGGCAACGACACCAAAAACTTGACTTGACTACTTATATGTATTTCTAATTAAGTCTTAACCTATTACAAGCACACAGTGGAAATTGTAGAGCTAGTATAGGATCGTTCCCACAAAGATAGGTTTATATTATATTTATATATATATTTTTCTGAAAACTTATACTTATCTTTTAAGTTTCTAGTACTGGAGAAATATGAATAAAGAATAAAGAATGGTTTCTTAAACTAAATTTTACAGAAATTAAATCCTAAATCCTTCTCCTTCAGATTATGGTCGTCAATCACAATCTTCAGCTATCGGATGTTTACAATTTTAAAATACCGTTACACTATATCTCAGTCGTCTAGAATTTGGACGTTAATAAAAAACTAGCATCCTTTAATATAGATTTATGCTAATCTTTAATCTACTAGAAATTTGGACGTCAATCAAACTCTAGAAAATTAAATAAGGAAAATAAAAACTATTACACTAATCTATAAACTTCAACCTGAGTCGTCAATTCAAATCAAAATCTGAATATGTTTACAAAGCAGTAAATTGTAATAAAATAAATCTAAACTAGAAAGAAAAAGTAAAACCATCAAAAGGGTTGATTTTTCAGCTTCCTCAGCCTTGGTTGTCAGGCAAGACTTAGAGAACTATGGACGATGTTACTTTATAAATCCTAAACTACTTTGATCAGGAGAAAATATAAACCTCAGTTGTCAATTGATGTTGTGAAATTCTTCGATGGTTATTCCTATATGCCGAGCCTCTTATTTATAGATCATAAGGGGTCGGTTTACAAAACTCCGAATTCTAACAAAAGAAATTACTAAAATAAAACTATCATAATATAACTCTACTTCTAATTTTATCTTTCCTTGCTTTCAATCTGTTGATGTACTTCTAAATTTCTTCCTTTATTTCAGTAGCAGAGTCCTTTAAGAGTCTCCTTCGTCAATCTTCTCAGATCTGTGATTCACTGGACTTTTTCTTTAAGAGATCTTCTGATTTTATGCATGGCGGTGTTAATCTTCACATGATCAGTAACTTCGGAAGGTGTTCTTTTCTAGAAAATCGTAAATCCTAATTTTCTTCTTCTATTGTAACTTCCTCTAGAAAATCGTAAATCACGATTTTTTAACACAGCTTCCTATTGAATGATTCTTTATTTACGATTCATCACTATCTTATGTATCGCTCTTCTTTTGAATGATTTTCTCTCTAAAGAATCATAAATTATGATTTTCTATTTTTTTTTCTTTTACTTTACATCGTAAAATCGTAAAGCATAATTTTTCATCCTTTTTCAGTAGGCGAAGATTTGTCTTTTGGTTCAATCATCTTTTTATTGCTTTATGAGTTGATTTTGTCGAATATTATTATTTTGGTTTTCTTTTGCTATTTTTCTTTAATATCTATACATCAGTAGCTTATTAGTAGTAAACTAAGTCCTAGCATCACTAAGTTAAGGGTGGTAAAATGGTATATTATGTGACTAATCTATTAGATCGACATAGTTCCACTTGCGGTTAACATAGTAGTGGTTGATAGAATTTTGGGCCAGGCACTAGCAGAAATCATGGACCCAAATGTCAGAAAATTGCACGAAGGACCATTCAGGAACGGAAACACCAAAACAGTCAATAGTCATGGCTACCGTGAGGTCTACATTTTTAAGGCATATTCCTTCGTTTAAGGCATGAAAATAGTAATTTTACTAGTTTAGGAAATTATCTATTCAACGATTCTCGAGGCTGTACAAATCAGAATCAATTCGTTTTGATTCTGGCTTGATTCCAACAAAAAGATCTTTCCTTCTACACTTTTATCTCGTTTTTACTATATTTAATAATTTTTGCTTTTTTTTCTATTTAATAGATGTAAGCTAGACGAGTAGGATTATTATTGAATATATTAATATTTTGAGGCCTTTTGAGATTTTTGTTTCTTGTTTCTCTTGGTATTCAGGTGAATCAACAAGAAAGGTAGATGCCTATTAGAGTTCTGGCATTTTTGTTTATAAATTAACAGTTCTAGTGGAAGGTTGCGGCTAGCGCCGCATTAGATGGTACAAAAGCATTAAGATACAAGGATCGTTTCTACACCATGGTGCGCAAACATGGTAATCGTCGAGAAGTGCCTATACACAAAGTGCAAGAGCGTGATGACAATGCCCGATTGACACGACAGATGGAGGCAATCATGGACAAAGTAGTCGTTTTGACGGCCAGGGATGAACGACAAATGAATCAAACCCCAGATCATTCGGAGTATGCAGATGCTGAAGAACACGAGTTCTATAACGTATTTGGTGATTCAGATCCGTCGCGATGACCCAGGGAAGGGAATCCACATCGATGAGACGTCGGGTTATGTGACAGCCCGACGTTTCCCGTCTTCAAAACCGGGAAAGGTCGCGCCATCGGATCACCTGACATGATCCTTTCATCAAGGGATTACTTCTTTAATTCAAACTGATGCAAATGTGAAAGCAATGTATTTTAACTCTGACAAATGGATAATATGGCAAAATAACTGATAGATAGTCTATAAACCCTATAAACAAAATAACAAATCAGATCGGATGTATAGCTTTTCACCGATGACGGCCACCCGTCATCTAAACAGTGAAAAGAAAACCTATACATCCAAACATATGTCTGATACCATCATATATCATCTATACATGCCATAAAATTTATCTCTCTCATTCCTCTCTTTCTCAAACCCATTTCCCCTCAAATCCCAAGCTACAAACCTATTTCGGGAAGAACTCTTCTGCGAAATCGTCTTCCTCGTTGTCGTCGTCTTCTTCTTCTCCCTCTTTCTCGTTAGACACGTAGGTAGGATCTGCTACGTGCTCCGGGTCAGGCTCTGCAGCTAAGACATTTAAGTCGTGGTATGAGCTATCATCAAAGCTCAGTAGAGAATATTGCATTGCTATTCTATATTGACAGTTTATCACTTTTTCATAGAGAAGGTAGGATCTGCTACGTGCTACTTAGGTAGGATCTGCTACGTGCTTCGGGTCAGGTTCTGCAGCTAAGACATTTAAGTCTTGGTATGAGTTATCATCAAAGCTCAGTAGAGAATATTGCATTGTTATTCTATATTGACAGTTTATCACTTTTCATCGAGAAGCATAAAATAAGATATGAATATCATGCTGACATGCTGTATTTATGCATGATGTATCAAGTGTGAGAAGCAAACTGAAACCGAAAATACATGTTGGCGAAAACAGGGAATCATCAGGGTCAAGCTCCCGAGTTAGCGGGATCACTTGTCAAGCTCCCGAGTTAGCGAGATCACTTGGACTAGAATTCTTCAGGCTCCCGAGTTAGCGGGATCACTTGTCAAGCTCCCGAGTTAGTGGGATCACTTGATTCAAGAATCTCAAGCTCCCGAGTTAGCGGGATCACTTGATTTACACTGGAGCAATAGCGTATCAAGAATATTGAATTTAATGGAGTCTGAGTAGTGAATTACGTAGAATGACCAAGAAATGCATTTGCATGTATGGTTTTATGATGCAATGTACTAAACTGTTATAATTAGATAATAGCATTAATTTGCTAAACTAATTTACTAGATGCCCTTGATGCTATATATATATATTATCTCTTTTGTCATCAGATTATTGGCAATTCAAGGCTATTTATTTCATAGCTAAAATAGGTTCATCAGTTCAAATAACCAATATCAGATTTTTACTCTACTATGCTGATCAGTGTGTACATGTATACTCATCAAAGCTTTTATAAAAAACTCAGTGACAATGGTTATACAATTATAAAATACCAACGTAGATTTCCTACCTGTGTACGTCGAGTTTTACTAGTATTGTCGTCGATGCACGCTCAGGCATCCAGGGACCTTATGCAACTCTTATTTTTCCAAAAATGGTTTAAGTGCTCCATGTGGCACCAATCTAATAAAAATAGATTGATTTTTAATAACACTCGTATTTTTATAGATGAGTCCGTATTTTATAGATGGCTAATAGTGCGCCAAGACCCAAATAGGTAAACACATGGACCCCTCTTGGATCCAAGGTCCGAAGTGCACAAACACAGCTCACAATCTGTGCTAGTGGAGGTTGCCTCGGCAACACTCATATGGTTGCCGCGGCAAGCCCTTCAGCTGGCCTTGTTGCCGCGGCAAGCCTGTATATTTTTGCCTTGCCGAGGTGCAGATGGGGTTCCCTCTGTATTCTTTTGAACATGGTGTCCACATCGGTTTCCGCGATCAGGGCTAATCTCATCACGTTGGCATAAGTCGTTGCCTGAAACAAAGAAATGCGTTCTTTGATTAGGGGTTTCAAACCCCGTTCAAACTTTTGGGTTTTCATCAGCTCGATGGCTACCAACAAAGGTGCAAAACGAGAGACATGTGAATTCTGCCTCATATTCTCTCACCGTCATCTGACCTTGTACTAAGGTTGTAAACTGTACTTCGAGCTTATATCTCTCGGGTGCTGGGAAATATTTTTCATTAAATGCCTCGGTGAACTCTGCCCATGTCCATGGTACTCCGGGCATCCTTGTTCTTTCGACAGACTGCCACCATGGCTCTGCCTCACTCTCCAGTTTGTACGCCGCCCAACTTACTTTTTCCTCCTTGGTGCACGTGACTCTTTGCAGTACTTTTTCAATCTGCGTTAACCACTTCTCAGCTTCTATCGAGTCATGCTAACCATGGAAACTCGGTGGTCGAAGTCGAACAAATTCTGTAAATCCCTCAGGACGTCGAACCGCAAGCATGGCCATAGTATTGACCATAGTCTCCAATAACTGAGGATTGTGTCCTGCACTCTGTTCAACACCAGGAACACTTCCCATTGGTGGAGTATTTACAACTGGCAGAGTTTGCTCTGGCGGAGTATGCTTTGCAACATTCTCCATTGTCGTTTGACTTTCAGCTAGATGGGCATTCTCACCACTCCCCGAAGCAATGTCACGCTCGTACCCGACTACTGGAATCGTATTCGGTCCAGTACGATGGGGCAACGGTGGTCTACCTCTACCTCTTCCACGACGCTGAGGCATCTTAACCTAATCAGATAAAAACTTGATCAAACATACAACTCAATCTAATTCCTACCTCTATTCTATTAGCAGATAATTTGCCATATTTGTATATGTCAGAGTTCAGTCTCCAATGACTTAACACCGGAGCTTTGATACCACTTGTGACAGCCTGACATTTCCGGTCTTCAAAATCGGGAAAGGTCTTGCCATCGGATCACCTGACATGATCCTTTCATCAAGGGATTACTTCTTTAATTCAAAGTGATGCAAATGCGGAAGCAATGTATTTTAACTCTGATAGATGGATAATATGGCAAAATAACTGATAGATAGTCTATAAACCCTATAAACAAAATAACAGATCAGATCGGATGTATAGCTTTTCACCGATGACGGCCACCCGTCATCTAAACAGTGAAAAGAAAACCTATACATTCAAACATATGTCTGAAACCATCATATATCATTTATACATGCCATAAAATTTATCTCTCTCATTCCTCTCTTTCTCAAACCCATTTCCCCTAAGAATCCAAGCTATAAACCTATTTCGGGAAGAACTCTTCTGTGAAATTGTCTTCCTCCTCGTCGTCGTCGTCTTCTTCTTCTCCCTCTTCCTCGTCAGGCACGTAGGTAGGATCTGCTATGTGCTCCGGGTCAGGCTCTGAAGCTAAGACATTTAAGTCGTGGTATGAGCTATCATCAAAGCTCAGTAGAGAATATTGCATTGTTATTCTATATTGACAGTTTATCACTTTTTCATAGAGAAGCATAAAATAACATATGAATAACATGCTGACATGCTGTATTTATGCATGATGTATCAGGTGTGAGAAGCAAACTAAAACCGAAAATATGTGCTGGCGAAAACAGGGAATCATCAAGGTCAAGCTCCCGAGTTAGCGGGATCACTTGGACTAGAATACTTCAAGCTCCCGAGTTAGCGGGATCACTTGGACTAGAATACTTCAAGCTCCCGAGTTAGTGGGATCACTTGTCAAGCTCCCGAGTTAGCGGGATCACTTGATTTACACTGGAGCAATAGCGTATCAAGAATATTGAATTTAACAGAGTCTGAGTACTGAATTACGTGGAATGACCAAGAAATGCATTTGCATGTATGGTTTTATGATGCAATGTACTAAACTGTTATAATTAGATAATAGCATTAATTTGCTAAACTAATTCACTAGATGCTCCTGATGCTATATATATTTATTATCTCTTTTGTCATCAGATTACTGGTAATTCAAGTCTATTTATTTCATAGCTAAAACAGGTTCATCAGTTCTAATAACCAATATCAGATTTTTACTCCTACTATGCTGATCAGTGTGTACATGTATACTCATCAAAGCTTCTATAAAAAATTCAGTGACAATGCTTATACAATTATAAAATACCAACGTAGATTCCCTACCTGTGTACGTCGAGTTTTACTAGTATTGTCGTCGATGCACGCTCAGGCATCCGGGGACCTTATGCAACTCTTATTTCTCCAAAAATGGTTTAAATGCTCCATGTGGCACCAATCTAGTAGAAATAGATTGATTTTTAATAGCACTCGTATTTTTATAGATGAGTCCATAGTTTATAGATGGCTAATAGTGCGCCAAGACCCAAATAGGTAAACACATGGACCCCTCTTTGATCAAAAGTCCGAAGTGCACAAACACAACTCAAAATCTGTGCTGGTGGAGGTTGCCTCGGCAATATTCATATGGTTGCTGTGGCAAGCCCTTCAGCTGGCCTCGTTGCCGCGGCAACCTTATAAGGTTGCCGCGGCAAGCCTGTATATTTTTGGCTTGCCGAGGTGCAGATGGGGTTCCTTCTGTATTCTTTTGATTTGTTGTTCTCCCCCTTTTTTTGATATATATATGTATATATATATATCTATATAAATATATATTCAAACATTATAGCATGTATAAATATAAATTCAACAACAAATCTTCCATGAAGATCCGGAGTGCAACAATCTGCACTCACGTTCATGTTGAGTCTAATTTCTGAGCTGCAAATTCATATGATCAACTCTTTTGTACAAGAACAAACAAACAACTGCCCTTTTGGTGATTTTGTAGTACCCGACCATCGATGTTGTGTTTGTCGAATTCAAAGATGGAGTAGGACTGGAAGAAGTCTTGGTGAAGCTTATATGTTGTGGCTAAATTAAGAGAATTGAGAGCATATGGCTGTTGTTGATTTTCACAGAATTTCCTCTTATTTAAGTGCCTCTGGTTTTTACTTAACAAAACTCAAAGAAAGCAAGGGAGATTTGCCTTATAACGGATGACATTAACCTTCCGTGCATGCTCCCGCGAGATGACTCATTGGAGTCGTGTTCTATTTTTTCCATGCAAGTAAGCAGCAAGTAGCTTACAAGCTACTTAAGATAAATGTTTTATGCAAAGCCAATATACTTTAGGTAAGGGTATTACATATAAAACAAAACAAGAAAAGCTTCTTGTATATATTTTAAACTAGTGTTTTAATGTATAAGTTAAAACAACGCAAGAATTTTGTGGTTTATTTTACAGGTAAGACAAAATAGGGAAAGCCACAAAAAGGTTATCTAATAGTCCCCCCCTCTCTTCTTGGTTATTTTAAGACGAATTAAAACTTGGGCTAGAATTCCATGGAACACTCACATGGTTTTGGGTCTGTATAGGCAAATAAAAACCAAATGATTTTGGCTTCAATGTAAAATATATATAACACTGATTGGATATAAGAAACTGATTATTGATAATGTAGTTTAATATTTTAATTTAATATGGCTGTGTCTAGCTTGAAGTCCAAATTTTTAAGATTTTTCAGGCCTAACCTAGTGAGGTCCTTAGAGTGTTTTGGTGGAAACTTACACATGACCTGACCGGATTCTTATCACTTCAGTGCTACATCCGGGGGGAATGGTTACAGGTTACGTATTGATCACCTTGAATTCCAAGGCAGCGTGCAACCAAAAGAATTTCTCATCTGGCTTTATTCCATCGAGGAGATATTGCAATTTGAAGAGGTACCCGAAAACAAGCGGGTCCCTTTGATTGCAACTAGATTTCGAGAGAGAGCCGCTGCATGGTGGCAACAACTTAAAGTCACATGCGCCCGACAGGAGAAGCGACAGATAGATACATGAGAGAAACTAAAGAAACATCTGCGAGCGGCGTTTTTACCCCATAACTTTACAAGGGTATTATATCAATTATTGCAGAATTTAAGACAGGGGAAAAAAACTGTTGATGAGTACACCACAGAGTTTTATCGGTTGTTGGTGTATAACGACCTGATGGAGTCCGACGACCAACTAGTCTCTCAATATATTGGGGGTATGCGGATTCAATTCCAAGACGCCCTTAATTTATTTGAAACTTTGAATGTTGTGGAGGCACAGCAGAGGGCCTTACAAATCAAGAAACAACTCGGTCGTAGAACGGGCGGTTCGACATGGAGTAGTACCGCTGGTGTTGTCGAAAACCAAGCCGTCTGAGCTAATACACCGAGGGAAGCAAAAAACCACCAATCAGTGGGTAGCCTATCCAAGCCCTTATGGGTGGTCTTTGATGTTTCAAATGTGGGGAGTTCAGATACTGAATTGTAGATTGTCAAAAAGGAGATCTGGCAGAAAAAGGTCTTTTTATAGACCATATGGAAGATCCAAACCAAGAGGATGGAAAACCTGAAAGAAATCGCATCTTCGACACCATGGAAGAGGAACATGTTGAGGGTGACGAAGGGCGATTGTTTGTGGTGCGCGGGACATTTTTTGCTCCTAGAGCGGCCGATGGGAATGGGTGGCTGTGAAATAATATATTCCAATTGACGTGTACGATCAAAGATAAAGTATGCCGATTCATTATAGATTCGGGCTGCAGCGAGAATGTGATTGCAGAGGAAGCGGTACAGAAGCTGGAACTGCCTTCGGGGCATCCCAATCCATACAAATTATCTTGGGTTAAGGCAGGAAATGAGGTAATAGTTTCTAAATGTTATTTGATTTTGCTTTCTATTGGTTGTAATTATAAAGATAAGATATGGTGTGACGTCGTTCGGATGGATGCATGTCATATTTTGTTGAGGAGACTATGACAGTATGATAGGAGTGTTTCAAACTATGATAGATCGATCACATACAATTTTATGTTTCATAATATCAAAATTGTGTTAATATCCAAGAACGAGTTGACACCCAAACCACTAGCTGGGGAGGGATCCAACCTCTTATCCATGAATCGATTTATCAAGGTCGTGTCAGAAGCTGGGGCGATATATGTGTTGATCGGGAAGGACAATCGTGTGGGTAATGAGATCCCAGACCCAATAAAAAAATAATAGATGCATTTTAGGAAGTGTTCCCTACAGATCTGCCGCCTGGACTAGCACCCCTATGAGACATTCAACACCAGATTGACCTTATTCTAGGATCTACTCTTCCTAATAGACCTCACTATTGTATGAGTCCCAAGGAGCATGATGAGTTGTGACGATAGGTAGAGGAGTTGCTTGAGAAGGGCCACATCAGGGAGAGCCTCGAACCTTATGTCGTACCAGCGTTACTTACACCAAAAAAGGATGGGTCTTGACGTATGTGTGTCGATAGCAGGGCTATAAAAAAAATTACCGTGCGCTACCGCTTTCCTATCCCACGGTTAGATGACTTGTTAGATCAGTTAGGAGGAGTTACTATCTTTAGTAAGGTTAACTTGAAGAGCAGATGCGACTAGTTCAAAATCCGAGAGGGGGATGAGTGGAAAACTGCCTTGAAAACTCATGAGGGTTTTTTTCAAATGGATGGTTGTCATTTGGACTTTTCAATGCCCCGAGCACTTTTATGCAAGTGACGAACCTAGCCTTTCGTCCTTTCATTAGCAAATTTCTTGTAGTTTATTTTGATTTACAATGCTAACCAAAATTTGCACAAGGAACACTTGTGGGAGGTTCTTCTGGTAATGCGCAGGAATAAATTCTTTGCTGCTGCTAGCAAGTATGCATTCATGATGGATAGCGTCCTCTTTCTGGGCTATGTGGTGGGCAAAGACAGTATTTCTGTGGATGAATCCTAGGTGGAAGCTAGATAGCTCTATAATTATGCTCTGTTTTAACCTATTGCAAGCGCACAACGAAAATTGCAGCACTAGTATAGGATTCTTTTCTACATACTGTTCTAAATATCTGCACATCAACATCTCATTAGTAGCAAACTGGGGTCTAGCATCACTAGGTTAGGGGTGATATATGATAAATTATGTGACTAATTAGAAGCCATCAAGCAATGGCAAGTACCTACTAATCTGTTTAAAGTATGCAGCTTTCACAACCTCGTGTCCATTTATAGGCGATTCATCCCAAACTTTAGCATGATCGTGGCACCAGTTTCAGATTGCATGAAAGTGGAAAAATTTTCATGGACCGAAGCAACAACAGAAGCTTTCATAAAATCAAGTAGTTCATTACCTAGGCACCAATCCTTGTATTGCCTTACTTTTCTCAACCTTTCGAGTTGCACTCCAATGCTTCCAAAGTCGGTATTGGGGCAGTGTTGAGTCAGAACGGTAGATTGGTTGCATTTTTTAGCGTCAAATTGAATGGGGCGAAATTAAATTACAGCACGTATGATGTGCAGTTTTATGTTGTGGTTCGAGCCCTACGACATTGGCGATTTTACTTGTCCTACCATGAATTTGTTCAGTACATGGATCATGATGCTTTGAAGTACAACAATAATCAAGACAAGCTCTCCAATCAGCATGCTGGATGGTCTACCTATCTTCAGTAGTTCACGTTCGTCATTAAGCAGAAATTTGGTGCCTTGAATAGGGTGGCAGATGGCTTTGCAGGTGCACTTCGTTGCTAACTACGATGCACACAAAGGTACTCGATTTTGATTATTTTCTAGATCTATTATCTATTGACCCCTATTTTGTGCCTATTTATAGTGATGTAATGGTAGGTACGAGATCTGAATTTGTGATGCACAACGGTTTCCTTTTCAAAAGAACTTTTAATCATTCCTGAGTCTAGCCTCTGCTTGAAGATAATCAAGGAGATACATGATGAGGGTCATGTGGGACGTGATAAAACTTTGCATGTCATGATGGGTACTTACTTCTGGCCGTCGATGCGTCGGGAGATCACAAAGTTCATGGAGAGATGTCGCATCTACCAAGTTTCTAAGGAAACCACGACCAATGCAGGCCTTTATATGCCTCTGCCTGTACCAAATCAACCATGGGATCACGTAAGCATGGATTTCATCCTAGGACTTCCTCAAACACAGCAAACGATGGACTCCATCTTTGTGGTGGTAGACAGGTTCTCAAAGATGACACACTTTATAGCATGCAAGAAGACTATGGATGTTGTTAATATAACTCAACTATATTTTCGGGAGGTTTACCGGCTTCATGGATTGCCCGTGTCCATAGTCTCTGATCGAGATACACGATTCCTCAACCACTTCTGGAGGAGCTTATATATGGCGCATTGCTAACACAAAGTTGAACTTCAATAGCACCTATCACCCACATACTGATAGCCCAACCGAGGTGGTGAATCGCTCAATGGGCAATCTATTGCGTAGCTTGGTAGGGGATCATCTAAAATTGTGGGACCAAAAGCTATACCAAGCGTAGTTCGCTTATAGCTGTTCAATCAATCGTAGTATGGGATTTTCTCCCTTCCATATCACATATGGCACTGACCCGAGGTCACCATTGGACTTTGCCCCTGTACCGGACATGAAGGATGTTCCCAAGAAGGAAAATGACCTGATTAGTGAGATTCAGACAGTGCACTAGACTACAGAGCTGAACCTATTGGAAACCACCGCCAAGTATAAACAAGTTGTGGACAAGAAGTGTCGTCCTCTAGAATTTGACGTTGGAATTTTGTGTGGGCCATTCTGACTAAGGATCGATTCTTCGTAGGAGAATATAACAAACTAGCAGCTCGAAAGGTTGGTCCACTCGAAATCATGGAGAAAATAAATCCCAATGCCTATCGGTTGAAACTCTCGATCAATTGTCGTACGTCTGATGTCTTTAATGTCAAACGTCTAGTTCCATGTCATGGTGACAGTTTGGAAGACGAGATTACGAATTCAAGGGCGAATTTTCTTTAGCCTGGGGAGAATGATGCAGTACAAATCATAGTGGATGAATACATGGAGGCCCTGGATCGACATAGGTCCACTCCAAGTTAATATAGTAGTGGCTGGTAGAATTTTGGGTTAGGCACTAGTAGAAATCATAGACCCAAATGTCAGAAAATTGTACGAAGGCCCATTCTAGAACGAAAATACCAAAACAGTTAAAAGTCACCGCTATGCCATGAGGTCCGCATATTTAAGGCCAATTCCTTCGTTTAAGGCCCGAAAATAACAATTTTGCCATTTTAGGAAATACTTTATTATGCGATTCCCGGGGCTGTACAAATCAGAATCGATTCATTTCGATTCTGGCTTCATACTAGGGAAAAGATCTTTCCTTCTACACTCTTATCTCATTTTTACTATTTTTAGTAATTTTTATTTTTTTTCTATTTAATGGATGTAAGCCAGACGAAAAGGATTATTATTGAATATATTAATATTTTGAGGTCTTTTGAGATTTCTGTTTCTCGTTTCTCTTGGTATTTGTGAGAATCAGCAAGAAAGGAGGATATTCATTAGAGTTCTGGCATTTCTGTTTAGAAATCAACAATTTTAGTAGAAGGTTGCGGCTAGCATTGCATCAAATTTTCAATTTTTTAAAGATATTTCTTGCTTTCATAAAATTTTTAGAGTCTTTAACTAACAAGACAAGTTCCTCAAAATCATGTTTATCACTATCAGATCCAGACTCAAATTTGGATGAACTTCATATTCATAAACTTGGAGTGAACCAACAAGTTAATCCAATTTATTTTGTCAACGTCCTTGCTCTCAATAATCGCACAGACCTTAGATCTAAATCCCTTTGGAAGCAATTTTAACATCTTGCGAACAATTTCCGAATTAAGAATGAGTTTTCCCAAATTAAAGGAATCATTGACAATATTATTATGATGAATATAAAAACTTGAAAATTTCTCATCCTCCTCTGGTGTAGATTCTCAAACAGAGATGTGAACTGCTGAAGTTTGCAATCTTTAATTCGGGAGGGCCTTCATAGGTCCTTGAGAATGCCACACGTATTAATCCTTTTAAATTCAGACACAATCATAGACCCAAATAAGGCATTAAGGGCCTTATCATTTTAACCATCTTGTCCAAAGCGACCTTAAACTTTTAAGAGTTATTTTTTGCAAATCTATCAATCTCAAGAGTTTATTTTGCACAACGACCAATTGTCTTCAATAGAATATCAAACTCTCGGGTCAAGAGTCATAAGGAATGCTCTCTTCCTAGCCTGTCAATAAGGGTAGTTGGACCCATCAAACAGTGGAGGACCTGAAATTGATGCACTTTCCCTTACTAAATCTGGATTACCGGAAGAGACTATTACACTCAATTCATAGAAACACAAACATGTGCACTGGCTCTACTATTAATTGGAGTTTGTGAAATCCTAAATTTTCCTAGTTGGGAAACATCCAATGGGAACAATCCTCGCTGTTTGTGAAATCCTAAATTTTCCTAGTTGGGAAACATCCAATGGGAACAATCCTCGCTCCAAGGCAAACAGATTCACTATGAAAAATAAATAATCACTTAGAGAAGGTTAACAAATGATATGCACCAACCCTTGATTCCTAAACATGTCCTTCACAGTGCCCAAATTTTTTACCCTTTTCAATCAATGCTTTAAAAACCCAGCCGGACCCCGAACCGACAAAGACATCGGTTGGGTCCGACCGACTTTCCTTTGAGCCGTTCACCAATTATAAAAATAATTATGTAATATATTAAAATAATAAATTCAAATGTTTAGCATTTTCCTATTGGTTAAATATTAATCTAATTTAACCTAAAAATAAAAAAAGTTCTATAACAATGACATTCAAGAACTGATTTAACTCTTAAATCACTAAGAGTATTTCTTATAACTCACTACAAAATATAAGACTATTAAAGGCGGCCAAAAACTGCCGCTCTTAACAAAAAAACTATTAAAGGCTATTAATTAAGACTATGACGGCCAAAAACTGCCGCTCTTAACAAAAAAACTATTAAAGGCTATTAATTAAGACTATTATCGATAAGGGTACTGCCCGCAGTTTTTTGGTTAATAGCGGCAGTTTTGGCTACCGCTAATAGTCTTATTTTTTGTAGTCACTTTTCCCTCTTTTTTCCAAGGCTTTTTTAGTCAAAGAACACTAGTGGCGTAAGTTTTTTTTTTCTTTAATTTAAAAAATTGCTAGAACTATTGAATTTAAAAAGAATAAAAGAATCATTATTAACGTAGGATTCTTGCTTTTATTTACTTTTGTTTATAAGTTTTCTAACTAAATCAAAAGTTTTTGCTTTTTTTTAAGCTAGTTATGTAAAGTGTAAAAGTTAGATATTTTAAGTTATTTTAATTTTAAAAGTAGAAATCTTAATTAGAAGAAGGATGTTTATATTTTAAAATAGAAAAAAAATTAATATCAAATAAATTGGACCGATATTTGTGAACTGGATGAACCAGGCGGTTCACAAAAAATTGGACAATTTACCGGTTGAACTTCCAATTTTTTATCAGAGCTAACCGGCTAGGCTAACGGTTCCAGTCGAACCAGGTCGGACCGGCCTGTTCGGTCCAGTCCGGATTTTAAATCCTTGCTTTCAATCACCAAATCACCATGGCGATCCACTTGAAGCCACAAGCCTTCAAATAGACAAGTATCCACGGGTGCAAACACAATTGAAATATCAAGTTTAATCTCCAAGTTTTAACGGAGGAAAAATAACATTTGAATTGAGAAGGTTTAAGCTCAAAAGATGATCGATCTCAAAGGTATTAAGGTTTTTCTGTCTTAAAGTAGGTAAATTTAAGTTTGAGAGCAGTACCCTAAAGACACATGAATTTATATATATATATATATATATATATATATATATATATATAGGGAAAAGGGAAAATAAGCTCTGGGGTAGAGATTTCTCTACGCTCTCCCAATGGGGAGTGGACACATGGAAAGTGCTTTTGGACAAACCATGGTTAGCCACAGCGAGGGTTTTCTAGTGCCAGTGGTAGGTAAAGTAGGCAGTAGGGGAATACTACCGGCTATACCTGATTGAGGGAGGAAGGAAGCGCTGTTCCAAAGGGGAAGGTCTTGTTGAATGTAATGGCGGTAAAATAATTAAAAAATTAGTACAGGTTCCTTCTTTTTCCCTCTTTATTCAGGTTCATTCTCTCTATTATTTTATTTCCTCTCTTTGGCTTGTAACTTTCTCGTTTTTCCTAGAGCTCTGATTGGATAGAAGCACGAAGAGACAACTTGCACCTTTTCTGGAGCACAGACTGGATAGAAGCGCAAAGAGACAACTTTCTCCTTTTTCCTGGAGGGACATCTTGGATAGAAGCGCAGAAGAGACAAGTTTCTCAAGTTTTCTAGAGCTCGTATTGGATAGAAGTGCAGAAGAGATAACTTGCAGTGCAGAAGAGAGCGTTTTCTCGATTTTTTTTGGAGGACATACTGGATAGAAGCGCAGAAGAGACAACTTGTTCTTTTTTCTGGAGCACGTACTCGATAGAAGCCCAGAAGATAGACATTTGAGCTAAGTATTAATTCTTTTTCCTGTGTATTATTTTTAGCTCACAGAATATTCAAATATATATGGCATTAGATGCGTCATCCCTTCTATCCCCACATGACGACGCTTCGTATGTGAATCGGTTTCCTCATTTTCTCGTAGTTGATGGATCTCTTCACTTATTTACAAGGTGGAGATGCAACTTCTTATTTGAAGCGATAGGAAGCGACGACTCAACGATTGAAAAGCGGTGCTACGAGTTAAAAACGATAACACTACGTGTTAGAAGTGGCAGCGTAACGATTGAGAAGCATTCAAAAATATATAAATTATAACCACATGCTTCCTATTTGAAGCGACAGGAAGCGACAACTTAAAGATTAAGAAGCGATGGCACTATGAGTTATAAGCGATGGGGCAATGATTTAGATGCGCCATCACTTTCATATTAAAGCGCTGACGCTTTGTATGGCCGTGCCATCACTTCCTTGTGGATCATTTTCCTCATCTACTTGTAGTTGATAAATCTCTTCACTTATTTACAGGGTGGAGATAAAAAAAATTATAAGCATTCAAAAATATATAAATTATAAGCACAAATTTTTTATTTGAAGCGATAGGAACTGATGGCGTAAAGATTGAGAAGCGTCATAGCTTCCATATTGAAGCGCTCTCGCTTGGTATGACAGCGTCATTGCTTCCTTGTGAATCTGTTTCATTATTAGCCCATTTTTTGTCTAGTGCAGGGCCTGTAATGGACTTGATTGGAGGATTCAATGTAGGTGATGTTGATTTAAATCTCCCCCCTGAGACGATTTTTTCTGTAGGAGTTCCACTTGGTGGTGATAGGGATATCAAAATATTGGATTCTTGTGAGGGTGTGGAGAATACGAGCGAGGAATGGAAGCCACGTATGGGCTTGAAATTTTAATATGAAAACGAGGCATATGACTTCTATAATTTATAAGCGAGGAAAGTTGGTTTTAGCGTTAGGAAAAGTAATACCTACAAATCTGCAAAGGGGGAGATTATAAAGAGAAAATATGTATGTTCGTTCGAAGGGTTCAAGCAGCCTGACAAACACAAATTACACGCCAATATAAAGTGTTCAAGTGATAACAGATGTGGATGTGAGGCAAGGTTAAAGATTATGATCGACGAGCGAAAGTTGTGGGAGGTTTTGGAATTTAGAGAGCCTCATAATCATCAGTTATATTCACCTTTGAAGGTGAAGGAACTACGATCACATAATAAGTTAAACGGGGCAAGTAAATCGTTGATAGGAGCATTTGATGGCATAATTCCTCCTTCCAAGATTTTTGCTGTTTTATCAAGTTTGGATGGAGAGGTTGGCGTGATGGTAAACCTTCAACAAACTCAGGATTACCTAAAGAAGATAAGAAAGGAGAGTAACATTAACCTGATGTGCATGACCATGATCAAGACCTTCATTGATAGGCAAAATAAAGGAGATGATTTCTTCTTTGAAGTCGAACTTGATGAAGAATATCGTATGGATAGTATATTTTGGGCTGATCACAGGTCACGGATGGCGTATCAATAGTTCGGTGATGTGGTGATATTCGACACTACTTACAAAACAAACAAATTACTGCTACCGTTCGCCCCATTCACAGGGTCAACCATCACTGGCAGATGATGCTTTTTAGATGTTTGTTGCTCACAGATGAAACGGAGGAGATTTTCGTTTGGTTGTTTAACATGTGGCTGAAGTGCATGGGTCATAAGAAACCTAATGTAATCATCACCGATCAATGTTACGATATGAGCAAGGCCATCTTCGAAGTTCTTTCGAGGACCACGCATCGCCTTTGCTTATGGCACATAGGGAGGAATGAATTGAACCATCTCTCTCAGTTGAAGGAAAAGTTTGAGAATTTCGAGCGAAAGTATAATCGGTGTAAGCTTAGTCAAATGGTTGATGATTTCGAAAGGAGATGGGCAGAACTAGTCGAGGAGTTTCAATTGCAAGACAACGAGTGGTTGAAACAAATGTACGCTCTTAAAAGGAAATGAATTCCATATTACTTGAGCGATACCTTTTAGGCCGACATGACCACTATGCAACTCGGAGAAAGTATAAATTCTTTCTTCGATACCTATGTCAATGCCCAAACGAGTTTGACGGAATTTGTCAAGCAATACTACCTTGCCGTCAAATCTCGTCACGATAAAGAAAATAGAGAGGATCTCATCTCAATGTCAACGACACCGGCACTCTCGTTCAGAAATTCAATCGGGAAGCATGCTGCTCTGTGTCCATGAGAACCATGTTCGATAGATTCCACTCTGAGTTTTGAAAGTTTATTTCTTTTAAGGCCCAAAAGGTGGTCAAAGAGGATGCCAGGGTGGTTATTATATTCCAAGTTAGTGAAACTGGTAAAAGTGGTGGGGATGCTAGGGAGGATAGAAGTCGAACATTCAAAGTTTGTTTCGAATGTGGAGATGCCACGGCCACTTGTGAATGCAAGCACTTCGAGACAAAGGGTTTGTTGTGTTCTCACATCTTCAAAGTTTACTTCAAAGAATAGGTAACCAAATTCCTTCTAAGTATATTTTGCATTGATGGACGAAAGATGCTAGATACAGTACTGTAAGTTTGGGGGTGAGTGATTAAGAGGATTCCAATTCTGTCTCTTGGATGAAAATATGGAAGGTGAGAGAAGCTGGACTAAAGTTAATTCAGTTGGGGATAAAATCGAATCACTCGGTGGATTACACGTTGGAAGGGATGATGAAACTATTAGAAGGTGTAGAGGCTGTTAGAATGAAAGAGGGATTAGCATTGCGTCCTGTTCGGGCGCCTCCTCCCAGCCTAGTGAAGGAATTTCATTACAAGAACATGCCAATATTACAGTGCGAGATTTAATACGATGTGCCACCAAAGGTAGGCCAAGCAATAATGACAGAATAGAGTCTGGAGTCGAGGTTAGTTTTGAACAATCACAAAAGAAGAGACGCCATTGTAAGGGTTGTGGTCAGTTGGGACATAAAATCACAACTTGCGCGCTTCGGAAGGTTAGGATGATGGTTGATAGTGCTAGACAGAGCCAAACAGAAGTTAACACGAGGGAATGTGTGATCTCACCGAGTCACACTGATTCAATTTCTTGAAAATTGCAATCGCTTGGATTATGAAGCGCATACGCTACCATTTGAAGTGTCATTACTTCCATTTGGCGCTTCTTTTTCGATGTGTTGACTCTTCGATATATTGTATTTATTGTCATGTGGCTAGCCTATTGTAAATCTGTTCATGTGTTGAATTTTTTTCTTATGAGTTCATTCTCGGTGATTTAAGGATTGATTTTCGCATTATGTGACCATCATTCAAAGGGGACGACGCCACTTACGAGAAGCGACGACACACATGAATGAAGCGATGACGCTAAGTTATTGAAGTGTGGGAGCTTCATCATTGAAGCGTCTGCTCTAGTGCTTCTTTTTAATCCCATGCACCTATTGGATCCTATGCAAGTGAAGAGCATGCGACTCAACCAGGAACCATTGAAAATGATATATTTTCGTGAACAATTACCTTTACTCATGGAGCATCATTTTACTAAGAGTTATTTATGAAGAAAAATGATTTACTAATCTGGGTACATAAGTTTTCATTCATAAATCAAATCTATTTCTTTACACCGTCTTTCTTTATTGTAAATGGACCTAGTTGTCGAAACGCCATCGTAGCTAAATTGAAGCATCATCGTGTCTTAGTTAAAGTGCTATTGCTTCTTGTTTAATGTGAAGGTTCTTCCCAGTTCTGTGACGTCGCTTCCCATTTACATCGTCTTTATTTATCGTAAATGGGTCTAGTTGTTAAAGTGCCATCGCATCTGAATTGAAGCGTCATTGCATCTTAGTTGAAGCGTTATCGCTTCTTGGTTGATGCGAAGGCGCTTCCCAATTCTGTGATATCGCTTCCCATTTACATCGTCTTTCTTTATCGTAAATGGGTCTGATGAAATTGAATATGGGTCTAATGCTTGCTAATACTGGACAGAGCTAAAAAAAATAGGGGAGGATGGAAAGTGCGTTATCATTGATTCACAGTGAATCAATATTATGAAAAACGCAAACGCTTCGAGTAGTAGGACTCGCAGGCGCCTATCAATCAAAGCATGGTCGCATCGTTCAAGAGGCGTTGGCGCGTCACATTGCATTGTTAGCGTCGGCGCTTCATTTTCGATATGCATATCATACTAGAATTGTAATTAGAATCAAGTAAAAAATAACTTACTACTCATGCTAAAAGATTTCATTCATAAATTAAAATCATTTTTTTACGTCAAAATACTTTGTATACACTGTCTTCCTATACACCGTCTTCTTATACACTATATTTCTTTATTGTAAATGAGTCTGATAAAATTGAATAAGGTTCTAATGGTAGCGATTGGTTGGAGAGGATGCCACATTTTATGAAAACATTGGAGGTGATGGTTGGGGATGGGTCATGGGTCGACGAGACGATCGCGCACGCGGTGAGAAAGGCGGTGATGGAAGAGGTGGAAGTGGAGGAGTTAGCGATGCAGGTAGAGGTGTAAATGGTGGGGGAAACGGAGGTAGAGGTGTAGGCGGGTGTGGGGAGTTTGTTATGATGGTGGTGGTAGATGAGGAAGTTGAGTTGGAGATGGTGGCGGTTGTTGTGGTTGGGGTGGAAGAGGAAGAAGTAGAGGCGGAAGAAGAAGAATCTGTTGAGGAGCCGGGAGAAGAAGGCACCGGCTCCGGAGCCGGGAGAAGAAGGGACTCGAGTTCTCCCACCACCGGTAGCATAACTTGAAGGTCTTCATCGTCAGGAATGATGATAACTTATTCAAGGGGAGGGGGAACCACATGCTCGTTGTCGGGGATGACAACCAGTTCATTTTCACCGGGGATGTTAATAACCAAACCATCATAGAAACTAATAAAATGCTGACGCGCGATATAGTGGCTCCTCCTCAATTACGACGCATTTCAGTTTGGGCAGAGGAAGATTAAATGATAATCCAAGGAGATACAGAAGATAAAAAAATTGGGTGCTATGATGCCCTTTAAATAGCGATTTGTCATGCAACTTTATTAAATAAATTGTTGTAGGTGTACTATCACCATAGAGGGATTTTGTAAATCTTTATGCTTCTTATTTATTGTGCCGGCCGTGTGTATTCCATAAAATTCTCTCAAAATACGATAAGAAGCGCATCACTTTTTGACGTTACCAATGGCGCTTGTAGTTGGAAGCAACATCACCGATAAATCGACGCGTCATTGCTCTTAAATAGAATTATCATTGCTTCTAAATAGAAGTGTCAGTGCTTCTATTACCTGTGCTGACACTTCTTGACGGTAAGCGGTGTTTCATTTTTTTTTAATTTCAAGGATTTCAAATTATGGAGTGTGTTGTCTTTCCGGGTAATATCTTTCAATATTATTTATTATTATGGCTCTTCGTATCCCAAAAAAAATGTCTTTTAGCCTTTCGTCACTTTCATCTTCACTCCATATCCTTTCTTTTGCCTCCATCCCCAAACCAAACCCCCTTCACCATAGTGGAGCAACTCGACTATTTGTCCGAGATTACGGAAGCGTTTCATCTTCTTGATTGAACCTTTCTAAGTTCAATGACCGAGGATATTAAGGAACTTCTCGCCCTTCTTCTACTGTGTATTTTTGTACATAGTACTTGATAAGAATAAAATATCTTTCGTTTATATGAATTCAATCTTATAGCTTTTCTTTTAAATGAAAAGGAAAAGGCCATCGCAGAGCTTTTCTCGTTTATATGATTTCTTTATATTTTTTTTTACTTGCTAGTTTATATGATTTCAATCTCTACTTTTCTCATTCTAGTAAGGATCGCATGTCGCTTAATGTTTGAAGCGGCAACGCCTCAGCTAGCCCTAATATTCATATCGCTTGTTTGAAAAGCTGCGCTATCCCTAATATTCCTATCTTCTTACTATTTGAAGTGGCAGTGCCTCAGCTAACCTTAATATTCAGCTCGCTTCAATATGCATCTAACTCGAGGTGTCCTCACTTCAAATATGACGTGCCATCGCTTCTAACTGGAAGCGTCATCGCTTCTAAAAAGTATTGATATCTCTTTTTGTGACAGCCAAATTTTTGGCGCTCCAAAAACCGTGCCATCAACACGACCCTCGAGACCGTGCCCAAAAACCTTTACAATACATTTGGTATATACAAGCCAAAATTTACTCTAAACGAATTATCATGCCTAAAATAGTTTAGGGCCCCCCAAAAGGCAGTCCTTGTCCCATACCAATTCATGGGCATAAGGACCTACCCAAGCCGTTAGATAATGTTCACTCCAAATGTTTTATCGAAAGCATATCATATTTAATTACATTCCATAAAGAGGCTTAATATACTAAGCCGTGCATAAAATTCTCAACTCACTCTCAAAGTGCACAAAGGGTCTCCTAGAAGAAATCTTCGGGAGGAGGCTCTGACTCCTCAGTGGGTACGTAGTCTGAATCCCCTGGATCAACATCTCTAGAAGTCCTTGTTGCCGCCAGTCCTGAACCTACGACGTATAGTCTAAGGGGTGAGCTACATCCTAGGTCAATAGGGAAACAAAGTGAACATATAGATTAAATCTCACATATATGTTAGCAATTTTGAAAGCACAATTTACTAGGTATCATTTTTAAGCAGAACAATTGATATAACTGAAATAACTAAAATGCATACCGCTGATTTCCTTTCATAGTGTGGTTGTTCTCATCTTACGGGTTTAGTTATGAATTCGGCCTAATCACTTAAACCTTTAACTTAAATAATCCCCGAGCAATATAGCATCGAGCCTCGATGGAATACCCACCATCGTCGTCTACTAGACAATTGTTACATGTATTCCCTGGGAATACTGCCCAAGCCCCTTTCTCATAGGTGGCGGGGTCTATAATAATATCTACATCCCTGGGATGTGCTATAAGTATACGGATTGGCCATCGTACCGGTCACGGATATCCTGCCGCGTCAGTCGTGGGTATCCCGTCACGTCGGTGGGGTATTCTAGTCAAACCTTAAATAACAAAATATCGATGTGCTTTACATATAGTTATTCACCGTGACTTGTGCTAATTTTTAGTACATTAGGCCTTATCATTATATTGTAGTTTCACGGTTTGTTTTCAACCGTATCCCTGGGATACTACAGATTTAATACACCATCTAGATGCCCTCATTATAATATTCCGTCCCCTGGGGACTTCATGATTTCACCTTGAAGCTTATGCACACACCCCTTTTTGGAAGATCATACAATACTCACTTTTTTAATTTAAATGCACTGCATATATGAGTTGACGAAATAAAGTACATGTTTCAAGAATATTTCCTACCTCGACGAATTTCAAAGTATGCCTTCTCGTAGAGGTTTACACTTCACGATCATACGTCAAACCTATATTTCATGTATTTAGAATATGCTTAGAAAGGTTACTAGAATCATTGGAGTGCATAACCTCCATATTTCTGTATCAATCATTTCAAGAACTGGGTGGTGCCTCGCGTGAGCGAGCAAAATTCCTCGCTCGAGCGGTCACTAGACCTCGCTCGAGCGGTTAAATCGAGGTTGCTCGAGCGGTTAAATCGAGCCACCTGAAGCTTTACTGGGGACCTCGCTCGAGCGAGCTTCCCTCTTATTTTGGGGACCGCGCGAGCGAGCCCAGGGCTATATTTTTATAGTTTGGCCTCGCTTGAGCGATCCCTTTTGGCCGCTAGAGCGAGGAGCGACATATTTTTACTCCTTGATCTACTCGAGAAAACTATTTCTCCCCTTATTCAGCTTTTAACATCAACCAAAACATTCAACCAACATTCTTCCTATTATTTGAAACATGCCTAAGCATCTATCATGCCTTTAACATACCTCCAACGATGAGTCTCGCGCAAGTTCGATTCAAGATTCGGAATTCTACTAGGCTAAAAGGTCTCCAAGGTTCCCCCTCCAGCCTTTGCTCCAGCTCTTCCACCGATTTAAGTCCCAACAAAACCCTAGTTCTTTACTAGGCTCTTTTTTTCATCCTCTCTATTTCTCCTTCTCTCTATTTAGGTTAGAATAGAGTTACGTAAGGGCTCTTCACTTATATACTTATATACTTATAAGTTAGGAAAATACTAGTGTGTTTCCCTCATACACACATAGTGTCTACGGGTTCATTTTGGTTTCCTTGTGAAACACATATACATGTGTATAGTGCATGACGTGCACGTTTCCCAAAAATCTGGGGTTGTGACAATCACCCCAACTTATAAGATTTTCGTCCTCGAAAATCGACGATATGCGCATAACCAGGTACTACTACTACTACCAGGCCATGAATAGGCTAGCTTCCCACATCATCCGGTAATTGACCAGTTGGTCGTGTTTCGCAACGACTTACGTTGACCATGTCAATTTATACCCATATAGCCGGGAAGGATATTGATATCTAGAATAATCATTCCCAGAATTTATACCCATACAATCGATACGTTAATCATCCATAAAATTTGTGACATTCATGTTACGAAAGTTTGTAAATAAATTTACCAAGAACCACCTTACCACGAAATGTCTCAACAAAATATTACATATTAATTTTCAAAAAAAAAAATAAAAAAAATAATGTGACTATCTAGTCATCATCCTCCTCATAGTCGTCGTTGCCGTCGTCAGAGCCATCATCATCCTCATAGTCCTCGTCATCCTCATCCTCGTCGACCACCCTGGTGGTAGTGGTACCCGCTGTGGCGCTCCTAGTAGCAGGGCCCGAGCTAGAGGCTCCAAAAATAGCATCTTTCATGGCACCGACGCGCTGCATGTATGACTGCGGGTAGGCCTGGCCCATGAGGTCGATAAGTAGTGCCTCCTGAAACCTCTGATGCAATCTGATCTCCCGCCCTTGCTGAAGGATCTCCCGCATCATGTCAGTGTCAGTAGTGGGTATGGGCTGTGGAAATGAGGTAGAGGGAGTGGTCGGTCCTGCCGACGCTTGATGCGTGGTTTGTCGGGAGACTTGACGGTTTCTTTTCTTGTTGACGCTAGTTTGAAGACTCTTTAGGTTTCCGCTCCAGTCTTGGGCCAAATAGGGGACGACGTTATCGGTGAGGAATAACTCGTCCGCCCGGATCTTAAATCTTCCCTTCCCATTCCGTGAGTCTAGGAGTCGGGAAATCAACCAAGCATATTGTTGAGAACTGGAAAATACCATTTTTCACCCCTTAATCTGGGCCTTGATAGACCCTTGAGAGAACTAAATAAGTATTTTAAGTGCCTATGTTGCAGCTAACAATAAAGACACGCTTAACCATAAAAGCAGCTCAAAAGTGCCAAAAAGATGACAATCCATGTCAGTCCAAAGGAAGGAAGTGAAGAAACAACCTCATCAGCTGTGGAAAGGTCTAAATAGAAGAGGCAAAGACCTGTAAGAGAAGCAGGGAACAATTCGAACAGAGAAATGCACTACAGAGTTCTTTTCGCAAAGAACTTGCACTTTTCGTAAAGAACCTTGAACTTTGCGAAACGAAGAAAACACTCCTCGAAAAGAAGATTGAACTTTCTTGAGCAGGCTTGAAGTCATTGAACTTTGCGAAAAGGCCCTAAACTTCTGCGAAAAGGACTAAAACTCCGGTGTATCTTTGAAGAGCATCTGAACTCCTCGAAAGAAGATTGAACTTTGCGAGCGAGCTTGAAGCCATTGAACTTTGAAAAGGCCCACGAACTCTGCGAAATGGCATCGAGGATTCTGACCACTTTGAAGGGCATTTGATAAACTACTGCAGCGCCCCAATGTAATTAAAAGCCGGAGACATTCGGAAGATTCAAGCACAAACCAAGGCATATTCCACCCGTGAAAACCCAAAGATGAAATCACTTGGCGGGAACTTCAAGCTCAAGCAGACTTTTGAATTCCCATAGCAAATTGATGCTTCTAACGCTGATTGATTGGTGAACGGATCGAGCATTTTCATTGGCGAAACAGTCTGGATCCCGTGCTCAACGGCCATTGGGCAATCGGATCTAAAGCATTCGATTGGTCAATTCACCTGAGATAGAGGAAAGCTATAAATTGAGAAGACATTTGCCCAATTGGGGCATCCAGTTTAGAGTTTTCATCTCTGTTTCCCCATTCGGTCGAGCTCATCCGATTCTGTAATCCCTTCTTGTATTTTACCTTTGAGAGCCATTGCGGTGATTTGTACTTCAAGTTCGGATTCAAGGCGTAAATCGAGGGCTCTCTGAGAAGCTCGTATGTAAGTCTGAGGGCTCTCTAAAGCCGTGCTCTGTAATTGTAACGTTGGATTTTAAAGGTTCTTTGTAATTTGTGTCTTCTCCATTGGAGTCATGTCGAGGGTTACGAATGTTCACCTTAGTGCATTAGACTTCTTTAGATTCACTCATCCGCATCCAACTTCCTTAATTCATCATCCACTGCGAATTAGCGTTGGTAACCTAATTCAGCGGCATTCTGATGATGTTCATGTTACGAAATAAAGAATAGGCCCTGACTAAATTTGATGATGCATGACAAATCACAGCCATAAGTCTAAACCTATTCCTTAATTCGGATTTATTTCTCTTACATCTGTGCTGGTAGCCAGATGAAGATTGAATCTGCTCTGTTGAACTACAGATTCTCCATTAAAATTCAAAGGCTAAAATACATGAAGCTATTATTTCTGCATTTGTCTTATTTTAAACACCTCCACAACTCGGATCTGGATCACGTAGTTAGTTCTTTTCTTTATTTGCTTTTAGTTAAACGTGACAAAACCCAACACTCTCTTTTATCTATTCTTTATTTTAGATAATTATAGAGCCAGATCTGGTAGCACAGATCTGGAGGTCTATCTCATACTTCAGACAAATTCTCTGTGGACGATCTTTAATATACTTACTTTTAAAACTTGCTACAATTGGCCCTGATCTTGCAGGCTATTGTTAGCCCTCAATGTGCTGATATCTCTTTCATAATTTAAAATTATGTAACTTAATATTCATTAATTCGTCATTCAAAACACACATAAATCAGGCACATGTTAGGCAACAAGTTTTTGGCGCCGTTGCCGGGGAATTTGTTCTAAAATTGGTAGACCTAAGTTTTTTAATTTTATAGATTTGATTTTCATTTTAGTTTTTGCTTTACACTTTGTATTCCAAGTGCTTGATTAAATGTCTCTCTGAGTTTTGTATAGAAAACCTATTTTCTTTGCAAATTTTTTTTTTATTTATTTTTCTAAGTTTTTATTCTTTGCCTTCTAGTTGTTTGAATAAATGTCTTGCGCCACTCTTTTGTCTTTTGTCAAATTTGGGCGAGAGTTGAGTTTCTTTTTATTTTTGTCAATATCTTTGGAATAAGGTCTTGCTCATAGCTTTTGGATTTTTGCAGATCTGGAGTAGCCGTCAACAAGGAGCATCTGGACTAAAATGAGCAGATCCGCTTGAGTTTGCATCCTCTTCTCCTTTGCATTCATTTTCTATTTTAAATTCTTGAGAACCAGCATTACATTGTGTTTATTGTTTGTTACGATTATAATTTCTGCTTTTAGGCATCTTGATTTTTTTTACAAAACCAAATACAAAATAAAAGAAAATGAAAACACAAATAGAAAATCTCTTAGTTGTTTCTCACTATTTTCAGATAGTAAATAAGGGCTCTTGTTGAGCCAGTGATCAAAACAAGTAAAAATAAAAAATAGAAAATTATAAAAATAAAAATATATATATATCTTCGTGTAATTTTTTTCTCCATTTGCATCCACTTTTCCCATCTGGACTCTTTGAGATCATTTTTTATTTTTAGGAATCATGTAGGATAATGAGTAATGAATCATAGGCTGTTTTGAATATTCAATGGACCCACTTATTTTATTTTCCTTGAGATTTCTTCATCATAAATGGGTCTCTGTATGAACTCTGCTTTTAATATGTGCTCCCATGCTTCAGTATTTTTTTTTTAGTCATACCCATCATCACGAAAGGGGTCAATCTTATGAATCTTATGAATCTTATGAATCATTTGGCATTAGATTTTCGGTTTTAGGAATTTTAGTTTCAAATTCTGTTTTTAGATCGCTGATTTTTTTTTTTTTTTTTCTTTCTTAGGTTAATGTGTCCTCGTTTCTTGATTTTCGTCATTTTTACGTGAGTTTAGTTTCTAACTTTGTTTTCCTATTTTGCATTAACAAATTATGTTTTTGTATCAACACTTTTCTATTTTTTTCAACTTTGTATTAGGTCCCTTACCTTGTTTTTTTCTTGTTTCTCCTATTAGCATTAGTTTCCTTTCATTTGCATAGTAATCCTTCTATTTGTTAGATTTTATTTAGCGTTCTAAGCGTTGTTGATTTTCTTGCATTTGTATATCATGTTTTCCATTTCCTTGCTCATATATTCAATTTTACATTTTTATTTTCTGCGCATATAGTTTAGATTTTTCATTCTTAGTTTTCTTTCTTCTTTTATCCTGCGCTCGTTTCTCGATGTCTAGAACATTGAGGACAATGCTCATCTTAGGTTTGGGGGTATGGCGGTATGCCAATAAAATAAGTTAATGCTTGAGTGCGACTTATGATCACAGAATTTTGAAAATGAAGTAATCTCACACCTATTTTTTTGAAAATGAGGAAGTTAAAACTTTTAAAATTAATTTCTAGTGTAATTCTAATACTTTGATGAAGTGAATGTCGGAAATTTTTGAAAATCGATGTTTTAGTAAACCTAAAATGAGAGAAAAGCAGTGATGATATACCTCAAGAATTTGATAGAAAACCACACCCAGTGAGATTTGGGCTTTCTTGAAATGTATTCTTTGGAGGTATGAATTGGCGGTTTTTTTTGCTCTAGGGAAGTTTTACGGCTTGTTATTACTAGAAGTTACACATATCCAAGTTAAAATAGCTTGGCTGACAATCATGATATTAAAGACATGATGTAAGGCCTCCTTTTGACGGTTTGAACTTCAAAAAAGCCAACCTTTTGAAACCGCCTTGATACACACCAATTGAGCTTTATAAATCTAAGATTTCTTTGAAACCTCATCAACTGATTTAGCCTAACCCTCACTCGAGAATTGAAGGTAAAGGAAAGAAAGTGAAGAAAGGTGAGTTGGGTAACAGTTTGGTAAAAAAAGAAAAGAAAATAATTGAAGGCAATGATGTATCGTGAGAAGAAATGTGGCATTCATCAATGTTGATTTGAAAAAAAAAAAGAAGAAGAAAAGGAGAAGGCATTTCATTGGAAGTTTGAAAAGAAAGAGAAAAGATGGCCACTTTGGCTCACGAAAATTCAAAGAAGAAGATGAAATTGTCTTTGAATTGAAGAAGGTGTGTCTATCACCTCCTTACCTTGGTGACTTCTCAATTTTGAACTCCATTCCACCCCTTTATTCTTGATAAATTTCACCCATAAGCCACATTACAACCCAAGTTAAAGTCCTTCTTGATCAATGATGGATTGAGTCACATGGAGATAAGGATTTGTGTAATCTATGGTGAAAAAGGTAGTAAATTCAGAATCGAAAAGCAATGCCTATGCTCACCTTACATTCCTATTTGAGGACCTGTAATTGCTCTTGAGTTGAAATAGTGCAACCCTCATATTTGCATGGTGAGTGAAAACCACGGTGAGAGTTGAGTTTGAAATCAAATTATTTGGGGTAACATCAAAAATGAATTTTCAAATAGAAGGCAAGCTTTTCATTAATTTTTCTTGTAAAACTTTTTGACACCAAGAGTGAATGGTAAAGGAATTACAGAATTTTAGTTTTGAGCGATGTTTTCTTGAAAATCTTCTTACAACTTTGGTGATCAGTGTGAATAATGATTGGATGAAAGTTTGCTTTAATGAGCGCATTGATCTTAAGCGATTTATTGGAGAAGTTTGTGGGTACCTTCACTGAAAACCCTCTGGAGACTACACTGCTACACTAGGGATGACCTAGGGGTTTAAAAGGCTTGTTGCATAGGCTAAGTGCAACTGTGCTCCCTAAAAATGGCTTTTCATTCTATTTTTAAATTTTGTCTTTGCTCGGGGACTAGCAAAGCTTAGGTTTGGGGTGTGTTGAGAACTGGAAAATACCATTTTCACCCCTTTAATGGGGCCTTGATAGACCCTTGAGAGAACTAAATAAGTATTTTAAGTGCCTATGTTGCGCTAACAATAAAGACACGCTTAACCATAAAAGCGACTCAAAAGTGCCAAAAGATGACAATCCATGTCACCAAAGGAAGGAAGTGAAGAAACAACCTCATCAGTGTGGAAAGGTCTAAATAGAAGAGGCAAAGACACAGTAAGAGAAGCAGGAACAATTCGAGCAGAGAAATGCACTCTGAGTTCTTTCAAAGAACTTGCACTTTTCAGAAAGAACCTTGAACTTTGCGAACGAAGAAAACACTCTCGAAAGAAGATTGAACTTTAGCAGAGCTTGAAGTCATTGAACTTTTGCGAAAGGCCCCTAAACTGCGAAAAGGACTAAAACTCAGTGTATCTTTCAAGAGCATCGAACTCCTCGAAAGAAGATTGAACTTTCAGCGAGCTTGAAGCCATTGAACTTTGGGAAAAGGCCCGAACTCTGCGAAATGGCATCTTGAGGATTCTGACCACTTTGAAGGGCATTTCAGAACTCGCAGCGCCCAATGTAATTAAAAGCCCGAGACATTCCGGAAGATTCCAAGCACAAACCAAAGGCATATTCCTACGTGAAAACCCAAAGATGAAATCACTTGGCGGGAACTTCTAGAAGCTCAAAGCAGACTTTTGAATTCCCATGAAATTGATGCTTTTAGCGCTGATTGGTGAACGGATCGAGCATTTTCATTGGCGAACAGTCTGGATCCCCGTGCTCAACGGCCATTGGGCAATCCAGATCCGAGCACTTCGATTGGTCAATTCAATTCACTTGTGAGGATAGAGGAAAGCTATAAATTGAGAAGACATTTGCCCAATTGGGGCATCCAGTTTTAGAGTTTTCATCTCTGTTTCCCCATTCCGGTCGAGCTCATCTGATTCCCTGTAATCCCTTCTTGTATTTTACCTTTGAGAGCCATTGCAGTGATTTGTACTTCCAAGTTCGGATTCAAGATCAGAATCGAGGGCTCTTCGAGAAGCTCGAGTAAGTCCGAGGGCTCTCTAAGAAGCCGTGCTCTGTAATTGTAACGTTGGATTTTAAAAGGTTCTTGTAATTTGTGTCTTCTCCATTGGAGTCATGTCGAGGGTTACGAATGTTCACCTTAGTGCATTAGACTTCTTTAGATTCACTCATCCGCATCCAACTTCCCTTAATTCATCATCCCTGCGAATTAGCGTTGGTAACCTAATTCAAGCGAGATTTACATGATGTTCATGTTCGAAATAAAGAATAGGCCACGACTAGTGATGATCCGTGACAAATCACATAAGTCTAAACCTATTCCTTAATTGGATTTATTTCTCTTACATCTGTCTTTGGTAGCGAGATGAAGATTGAATCTCTCTGTTGAACTCTGATTCTCCATTAAAATTCAAAGGCTAAAATACATGAAGCTATTATTTCTGCATTTGTCTTATTTTAAACACCTCCACAACTCGGATCTGGATCACGTAGTTAGTTCTTTTCTTTATTTGCTTTTAGTTAAACGTGACAAAACCCAACACTCTCTTTTATCTATTCTTTATTTTAGATAATTATAGAGCCAGATCTGGTAGCACAGATCTGGAGGTTTATCTCTCATTTTAGACAAACTTCTCTGTGGACGATCTTGAAATACTTACTTTTAAAACTTGCTACAATTGGCCCTGATCTTGCAGGCCAGTGTTAGCCCCAATGTGCTGATATCCTTTTCATAAGTTAACATCCATATAATTTAGCATTCTTTAATTCTTTAATTTTTTGCACACATTTTTGGCACACTTGGAGCGACAACACATATGGTAGTCGGTTGATGGGTGGAGGAACAACACCCTTTACATTTCTTTTATAGGCATGCGCCATGCCCTTTATGATGATCATAGGTGCGTTGATCCACCTATTATGGAATGCGGTGTGTAGGGCCCGCAGAAACGCGTCACGGCGTTCTTGATCATGGCCGGTTGGGTGTAGATTCTTTTTGAAAATGACGTCTAGAAGCCACATACGTGGCGGTAGTTGTGATCGGGTAATAGATTGTCCCGAAGCGGACGTGCCGCCTGTGATATCGAAAATGATCGTTGGGAATTCGACGTTCCCAGAAAAAGGTGGTAGGATGAGTGGACTAGGGATGTAGATGTGGGGACATTTCATGACTGATGAAATTTCGGCACATCTAAAGATTAGTTCATTACCATCGATTGTGACAAGGATAGCGTCCTCGTCCACGTTCATGTTTAGGGTTTGGTAAAATAACTTCACAAGCCTCGGGTAATACTGATCCCCAAATGGCGTAAGTAGGGTTTTAAGATTGTTGTTGGTGAGGAAGTCCGATGTCCATTGGGTGGACGTCGGATCCCCAAAACAAGAGGGATGTATATCCCATTCGGTTTCGAAAATTTTGGCCCCCCACCAATCGTCTAGTGTGATTGGAGTGGTGGATGGGTTTGGTGATGGTTGTGAAGCTTGCGACGCCTTGTTGCGCGCTGACGGCGATCGATTCGCCATCCGCTTCCTAGGTTGTGGATTTGGGCTTGAAGCCATTAGATGCCTAGAGAGGTTTTGAAAACTACTAAAAAATCTCGGAGAGGGGGTAGATTTTACCTAGAAAGAGGTTTTGAACGGATCAGATCGTCACAATCCTGCTCGAATCTGTCAGAGAAAGGTTGAAGATGAGAAACCCTAACCCTTCGCTCGGCTTCAGTTCCCCGCTTGAAGATGAAAAGGGTGTTCTGCATTCCGTCAACCTTATATAGTCCGCCCTCGCTCGAGCGGTCGTTAGTTATCGCTCGAGCGAGTCCAGGACGCTAAAAGTTATAATTTATGGCCTCGCTCGAGCGGTTGGTAAACCTCGCTCGAGCGGTCACTTGACCTCGCTCGAGCGGTCATGAACCCTCGCTCGAGCGGGCCAAAGACGTGTTTTCGTCCTCACAACCCACATCTTTACTAGTCTTCCTATTTCGAATACTACTCACGCATGACTAAACATACTCATTCAAATTTACTTCTCAAATTTTTTTTTAATATTTATAACAGTACACATTTGGTTCCTTTAACTAAAATTTGATAATCAGAAAAGAAGATGTACACTTCATCATATCAATAAAGAAACTAGTTAGTGTCTTTGAACAAATTGGGGTATTGTCCTTTGACGTCAGCCTCCCGTTCCCACGTTGCTTCTTCGATCGGATGGTTCTTCCATCGGACGAGCACTAAGGGAATAACTTTTGTTCGCAACACTTGTTCCTTTTGGTCTAAAATTTCCACCGGCTCTTCAATCATGGTCATATCTTCATGCATCTCGAATGATTGGCCGTTCAGTACGTGATCAGGGTCATTGAGATACTTCCTGAGCATGGACACGTGGAATACATTGTGTACCTGATCAAACAATGGTGGCAATCCAACGCGGTAGGCTACTTCTCCTACTCGACCCAAAACTTCAAACGGTCCAAGGTAGCGGGGACTTAGCTTGCCTCTCTTTTCGAACCTCATTACGCCTTTCATAGGCGACACCTTCACGAAAACATGTTCTCCCACCTTAAAGTCCACGCTCGTCCGCTTGATGTCAGCATAGCTTTTCTGTCTTCTTTGAGCCGCCTTTAGTCTTTCCCTGACCATGCGGACAATAGCCGCGTTATCTTCAAGTAGCTCGGGTCCCAAAACAAATTTCTCGCCAATTTCCTCCCAATTGATTGGCGATTTGCATCGTCTTCCGTACAAGGCTTCATACGGTGCCATTCCGATGCTCGTCTGAAAACTATTATTATATGCGAACTCAATCAATGGTAGGTGTTGATCCCACGATCCTTGTAATTCTAACATACATGCCCTAAGCATGTCTTCAATGACTTGATTGACCCTTTCAGTCTGTCCGTCGGTTTGTGGGTGGAACGTCGTACTAAAATCTAGTCTAGTTCCCATTCCTTCTTGAAATTTCTTCCAAAACTTTTATGTATATAATGGGTCTCGGTTTGAAACAATGCTACTTGGAATCCCATGTAAACGGACGATCTCTTTCATATAGAGCTCTGCCAGTCTTCCCGTTGTGTACATCGTGTTGTAAGGCAAGAAGTGTGCTGACTTAGTCAATCGATCGACTACTACCCAAATGGCGTTATGCTTCTTTGCAGTTCGCGGTAGACCGACTATGAAATCCATGGATATAGATTCCCACTTCCATTCCAGTATGGGTAGAGGCTGTAATAGGCCTGCGGGGTGTCTATGATCGATCTTCACTTGTTGGCACGTCAAACATCGCGACACGTACTCTGCTACATCTTGTTTCAAGCCTCTCCACCAGTAATTCTTTTTCAAATCTTGATACATCTTTGTGCTTCCCGGGTGAATATCATAGCTTGACTTGTGAGATTCATCAAGAATTGTTCGCCGCAGATCGGCATTGTCTGGAATGCAAAGTCGGCCCTTGAATACTAAGGAACCATCCTCCTTGATAGAAAACTCAGATGTAATACCTTCAATTACATCTTGACCCATCTTGGTTAGAATTGGGTCTTTCATTTGTAGTTCTCGTATGTGTTCGAATATCACCGGTTTCACTGATATGTTGGCTAAGAAGGCTCTTGTGGCTTGTGGCTGTATGTCTGCGCCACATAGTGCTAGATCCTCCAACAGTTTCCATCGATGTATACCCAAAATTAGACTAGCCAACTGAGTTGAACTTTTCCAACTCAAGGCGTCGGCCACTACGTTAGCTTTGCCTGGATGGTACTGTATGGAACAGTCGTATTCTTTGAGGAATTCCATCCACCTATGCTGCCTCATGTTTAGTTCCTTCTATGTAAACATATATCTGAGGCTCTTATGGTCAGTGAAAATTTCAAATGTTTCTCCGTATAAATAATGTCGCCATATCTTTAATGTAAATATGACCGCTGCTAGTTCCAGATCATGTGTTGGATAGTTCTTTTCGTGCTCTTTCAACTGTCTTGACCCGTAAGCTATTACCTTTTTATATTGATTTAGTACACAACCCAACCCGTTATCTGACATCACTTTGAGCTGAATCCTCCAGCTGATGGAATGGCTAACACTGGAGCTGAGGTGAGTCTCTTCTTGAGTTCTTGAAAACTCTTCTCACACGCCTCACTCCACTCAAATCTTGAATCCTTTCTTGTAAGCCTTGTAAGAGGCCCTGATATTTTTGAAAACCCCTCGACGAAACGTCGATAATAACTTGCCAGTCCGAGGAAACTTGACGACGTCATCCGATTTTGGTTGCTCCCAGTTCACTACTGCCTCGATCTTAGCGGGATCTACTGTGACACCATGCTTTGAGACGACATGTCCCAAAAAGCTAACCTCTTCTAGCCAAAACTCACATTTGCTGAGCTTGGTGTACAATTGGTGTTCACGCAAGGTTTGTAGAGCGACTTGTAAGTGTTCTTCATGTTCCGTCTTCGATTTTGAGTAAATCAGGATGTCATCAACAAACACTACAACGCAGGAGTCTAGGTGCGGTTTAAACACCCGATTCATTAAGTCCATAAACGACGTCGGTGCGTTCGTCAGTCCGAATGGCATCACTAAAAATTCATAGTGTCCATACCGTGTTCTAAATGTCGTTTTCTGAATGTCCTCAGCCTTGACTCTTAACTGATGGTATCCAGATCTCAGATCGATCTTGGAAAAATATTTCGCTCCCTGCAACTGATCGAACAAGTCATCTATTCTTGGCAATGGATATCGATTCTTCACAGTGACTTTGTTCAATTGACGGTAGTCAATGCACAACCGCATCGACCCATCTTTCTTTTTCACGAATAGAACTGGTGCTCCCCATGGAGACACGCTTGGTCTTATGAATCCTTTGTCCATGAGCTCTTGCAATTGTTCTTTCAACTCTTTCAACTCTGCAGGGGCCATCCTGTAAGGCGCCTTTGAAACAGGTTCCGTTCCTGGTGCTAAGTCGATAGCAAATTCCACTTCTCTTTCTGGAGGTAACCCTGGCAATTCTTCTGGAAATACATCTGAGAATTCTCGCACTACTGCTATCTCGGATATAATATTCTTTTCTTCTTTATTTTCTTTCAGGAATGCCAAATAACCGCTACACCCCTTTCCGATTAAACATTCTGCTCTGACTGCAGATATGAGTGGCACCTGTGTTGATCTCTCCCCTCGAAATCAAAATGATCTCCTCGTGTTAGGACGGAAAATAACAACCTTATCCTTGCAATCCACTGTTGCGCAGTGATGAGACAGCCAATCCATGCCAAGGATCACGTCGAATCCTTGCATGTCCAATAATATTAAAGTTGCATCTAGTTCGTAGACAACGTGATCCCGAACGCTTACCACTACTGATTTACAGACTAACTCTGTGTCCACTAATTCTCCTGTTGGGATAGACACTGATAACACAAAGTTCAGTGTCTCTGGAACAATCTTCATCTTCTTTGCAAATCTAGGGGTGATGAAGGAGTGGGTAGACCCTAGGTCTATCGGCACTCGTGCGTCATGTGCTACGTAGCACCCTTTTTCATAAACTTGTAACATACCTATAATGCATACATATATGTGCATACCATATACTTTATTTAGAATTTTTCTAACGCGCAACAACGGTTATATACACTTGTCCTAATGAATGTACATTCTTTATCTATAATTGTATTAAAAACGGAAATCCTTTATTTAAAAGAAATCTCACCTTGGATGATGTCATATACACTCCTTGCTTCCTAGGCGGTAACTGCGTAGGCTCTCCCTTGAACAACTGGCTTTCGTGATTGAATAGGTCGTGGCATGGGAGCTGGGGCCGTCTTTTCTTTAACTGCCTCAGGGCAATCTCTAATCACGTGGCTTATCTTGCCGCATTTGAAACAGCCTCGCATTCCTTGCCTACAATCCGCCGTTTTGTGGGACTTGCCACACTTGGCACAAGTTTCCGTTGGTGTTGAAGTAGCAGCTCTCGAAAAACCTTGGGTAGCTGTAGCCCCGCTACAAATAGCAGGATCCTCATACCTCATCGGTCTCCCTGATGCCAGCAACGGAAAACTTTGATGAGTAGTTTGTTGTGCGACTCTCCCATACCCTGTCTGAAACAGTTGTCTCTGATTCGGTGCTACAAACCTCGGTTTCTTATGTATCGATTCATAGCTCCCCGTCCTGCTTGGATCTATGCTTCCTCTTCCCTGTTGTTTCCTCTGACGGTATCGGTTATTATTTTCTTCTTCGACTACTAATGCCTTACTCATTACTTCTCCATAGGTCTTCAGCTGGAAGGGCACAACCCCTCCTCGGATGTCCGACCTTAAACCCTGTTGGAACCTCTTCGCTTTCATCACATCTGAAACTACATAGTCTGGGGCGAAACGAGCCAGTCTCATGAATTCTACTCCGTACTCTCTCACGGTCATCCTTCCTTGCGCTAGTTACAAAAATTGAGTCTCCATCTGATTTCTCACAACTTCCAGAAAATATTGCTTATTGAATTCTTCTACGAATTCGTCCCAAGTCCATGGCATATCTGGAGTTTCTTGTGCTCTCGTTCGCGAAACGGATTTCCACCAAGGTCCAGCCTCTCCATCTAGCATATATGCCGCCCAACGGACGCTCTCATCCTTTCTGCATGTCAGTACGCTAAACACCTTTTCCATTTCACCCAGCCAGTTTTCGGCTGCCATTGTGTCTGCCTGTCCTGAAAAGTTAGGAGGTCTCATCCTTCTGAACTCGGTAAATGCTGAAGCCACTGGTGGTGTAGGTCCTACTGGAGGTGTAGGAATTCGTTGTGTTTCTGGGGCTGCATGTGCTGCCAAGGACGCTGCTTGTTGTGCCATGGCAGTTGCCATTGTCTCCATTGTGTGCATCATCCTCTGACGCTCTTCTCTTTCTTCATTTCTCTCCCTCACTCTATCTTGTTCCCTCTGATTTCGATCCTGACGATCTCGATCCTGATCTTCTGCTTGATTTTGGTTTCCTCCCTGGCCACTGCCCTCAGAAATCTCCCAGTTTCCCAATGGTACCCTATTTGTAGGTGAGACGAAACCATCTCTACTGCGTAAATTCCTATCATGACCACCCCTGGGTCAGCCTCTTCCTCTAGGAAACGTAACGGTCTGCATGAGAAACTACGGTTTCGTTAGCAGAAGTCCCTATATTCTGACTAGATGATAGCCAGAACTAGAAAGAAACGACTCTGATACCAACTGTGACAGCCCAACTTTTGGCGCTCCAAAAACTGTGCCATCAACACGACCCTCGAGGCCGTGCCCAAAAACCTTTACAATACATTTGGTATATACAAGCCAAAATTTACTCTAAACGAATTGTCATGCCTAAAATAGTTTAGGGCCCCCAAAAAGGCAGTCCTTGTCCCATGCCAATTCATGGGCATAAGGACCTACCCAAGCCGTTAGATAATATTCACTCCAAATGTTTTATAGAAAGCATATCATATTTAATTACATTCCATAAAGAGGCTTGATATACTAAGTCGTGCCTAAAATTCTCAACTCACTCTCAAAGTGCACAAAGGGCCTCCTAGGAGAAATCTTCGGGAGGAGGCTCTGACTCTCGATGGAGTCGTAATGCAGATCTCCTGGATCAACGTCTCTAGAAGTCCTTGTTGCCGCCAGTCCTGAACCTGCGACGTATAGTCTAAGGGGTGAGATACATCCTAGCTCAATAGGGAAACAAAGTGAACATATAGATTAAATCTCGCATATATGTTAGCAGTTTTGAAAGCACAATTTACTAGGTATCACTTTTAAGCAGAACAATTGATATAACTGAAATAACTAAAATGCATACCGCTGATTTCCTTTCATAGTGTGGTTGTTCTCATCTTACGGGTTTAGTTATGAATTCGGCCTAATCACTTAAACCTTTAACTTAAATAATCCCCGAGCAATATAGCATCGAGCCTCGATGGAATACCCACCATCGTCGTCTACTAGACAATTGTTACATGTATTCCCTGGGAATACTGCCCAAGCCCCTTTCTCATAGGTGGCGGGGTCTATAATAATATCTACATCCCTGGGATGTGCTATAAGTATACGGATTGGCCGTCGTACCGGTCACGGATATCCTGCCGCGTCAGTCGTGGGTATCCCGCCACGTCGGTGGGGTATTCTAGTTAAACCTTAAATAACAAAATATCGATGTACTTTACATATAGTTATTCACCGTGACTTGTGCTAATTTTTAGTACATTAGGCCTTATCATTATGCTGTAGTTTCACGGTTTGTTTTCAACCATATCCCTGGGATACTACAGATTTAATACACCATCTAGATGCCCTCATTATAATATTCCGTCCCCTGGGGACTTCATGATTTCACCTTGAAGCTTACGCACACACCCCTTTTTGGAAGATCATACAATACTCACTTTTTAATTTAAATGCACTGCATATATGAGTTGACGAAATAAAGTACATGTTTCAAGAATATTCCCTACCTCGACGAATTTCAAAGCACGCCTTCTCGTAGAGGTTTACAGTTCACGATCATACGTCAAACCTACATTTCATGTATTTAGAATATGCTTAGAAAGGTTACTAGAATCATTGGAGTGCATAACCTCCATGTTTCTGTACCAATAATTTCAAGAACTGGGTGGTGCCTCACGTGAGCGAGCAAAATTCCTCGCTCGAGCGGTTACTAGACGTCGCTCGAGCGGTCACTTGACCTCGCTCGAGCGATTAAATCGAGGTTGCTCGAGCGGTTAAATCGTGCCGCCTGAAGCTTTACTGGGGACCTCGCTCGAGCGAGCTTCCCTCTTATTTTGGGGACCGCACGAGCGAGCCCAGGGCTATATTTTTATAGTTTGGCCTCGCTCGAGCGATCCCTTTTGGCCGCTCGAGCGAGGAGCGACATATTTTTACTCCTCGATCTACTCGAGAAAACTATTTCTCCCCTTATTCAGCTTTTAACATCAACCAAAACATTCAACCAACATTCTTCCTATTATTTGAAACATGCCTAAGCATCTATCATGCCTTTAACATACCTCCAACGATGAGTCTCGCGCAAGTTCGATTCAAGATTCGAAATTCTACTAGGCTAAAAGGTCTCCAAGGTTCCCCCTCCAGCCTTTGCTCCAGCTCTTCCACCGATTTAAGTCCCAACGAAACCCTAGTTCTTTATTAGGCTCTTCTTTTCTTTTTCTCTATTTCTCCTTCTCTCTATTTAGGTTAGAATAGAGTTACGTAAGGGCTCTTCACTTATATACTTATATACTTATAAGTTAGGGAAATACTAGTGTGTTTCCCTCATACACACATAGTGTCTACGGGTTCGGTTTGGTTTCCTTGTGAAACACATATACATGTGTATAGTGCATGACGTGCACGTTTCTCAAAAATCTGGGGTTGTGACACTTTTTAATTAAAGCGTCATCGCTTGAATTAGTTAGATCGTCATCGCTTTTAATCTAAAGTGTCATTGCTTTTAAAATTTATACGATATGACACCACCTTTTGGTGTGAAGCGACACCCAACCTTACTTTCTTTATTACCATTATTAGGGTATTAACACGTAGCACCTTTTCTGTGCGATACGACAGGTGAAAGAATTTAGGAAGGGTAAGAAGGAAAGATAAAGAAGGGAATGAGCAACTGGTGTGCAAGGAAAGAGAAAAAAGGGAGGAAGGGCAAGGGGAGGAGCAAGTGAGGGGCAAGGGTAAGAAGGAAAGTGAATGAATGGAGGAGGTGGTGGTGGTTGGTTGGGCTTGGATGCTACATTTTATGAAAGTGTTGGAGGTGGTGGAGAGGGGTGGTTGTGGTGGAAGAGGAAGAAGTGGAGGACCGTTGGGGACGACAGTGAACTCTTTGCCGTCGGGGATGTCAAGAACCGAAAATTGTATGAACTGATACAATGCCGGCGCGTAAGATGGTGGCTCCTGCGCAAATCGGTGAGATGCATTTCCCCTTGAACTGAGGAAGCTGAAATGCAAATATAAGGAGATATAGAAGAAAAAGAGTGGACGCGTTGAGGTCTTTTCAATAGAAATATTTCATGCAACCTCATTAAATAGACTGTTGTGGTGTGCTGCTACTTCATATTTATTGCATACAACTGTTCATATTCCAAGCGACGTGTCATCGCTTCCAAGCAGCGTGTTAGTGGCATTACGATTTTTGAGGGGTGTGCTATCTTTTCCCGCAGACTTCAGTCGACACGTCATCTCCCTGTCTAAAAAACAATTCCTGAGGAACTTCAAATTATAGATTTTATTGAATTTTCACCCGGTCTTATCCAACATTAATTATTCCAACGACTGTTCATATCCTAATCGATTTTATTGTACTTTTTTTTTTAATATATGAATACATTAATACAAACTCTATTTTTGTCGTTTAAATTAATACAATCTATAATTTTCAATGTGCTGGTAGTCCTAATAATCATGATGGTAATAATAATGCCTCTAGGTTGAAGAGCTAGCTCTAATAACAATCCTCATCGATTTTTATAGGAAGCATCCTCGCTTCTAATGTGGAGCGTTAGCGCTTATGTTCGAACCTCATCGTTGCAAATTCAACGCGTCATCGCTTCTTATTTGAAGTGCCATCGCTTCTAATTCAAACAGTCATCGCTTTGAAATTTGAAGTGGATTATTTTGTATTTTTCCGCGGTCTTATCTAACATTTATTATTGCTCGTATCATGATATAAAAGCCTTTTCTCTAAGAAAATATGAGAATGTCTTTTAGCATTTCGTCAATTTAATCTTTCGATCATATCCTTTCGTTTCTAATTTGGAGCGTCATCGCTTATGTTCGGACCGTTGTAATTGTAAATTCGATAAGTCATTGCTTCTAATTCCAAGCGTCATCGCTTCTAAATATGAAGCGTCATCGCTTCGAAATATGAAGGGGATTGTGTTGTATTTTCGCGGGGTCTTATCTAACATTAATGTGTGCTCGTATCATAATAAAAATGCCTTTTTTATTAGAAAATATGAAAACGTCTTCTAGCATTCCGTCAGTTTAATTTTTTGACCATATCCTTTCACTTTTAATTTGGAGTGTCATTTCTTTTAATCCGAAGCATCGTCGCTTCAATTAAGGGCGGGGATGCTTCTTTATCTAAGCGGATTTTCGTTTATTACAAATTCCGAGGACTTTAAAATTTTGGACGGTTTTGTCTTTTTGCGCAGTCTTTTCAAACATTATTTATTGTTGCGGCTCTTTACTTCATATTCCACCAACTTCTGTGGAAGCGTCAGCGCTTCAATAAGTCGTTTCCTGAAGTGTCATCTTCTCTAAATGATAGCGTCATGGCTTCCAAGAACGTCTTTACATAACACGCTGCTGTTAGATGTTAGCAATGGCGCTTATTGTTAGAAGCGACATCGCCTCTAAATCAAAGCGACATCACTTCTAAACAGAAGCGTCATCGCTTCTAATTATAAGAATCCATATTTGTTGCAACGACTATTTTAAATCTATTACTTTTGGTATAACTTTGTCCTCAGTGCAAATGAAGAGATTGGCAAGAATGACAAGAAAATAACATGTCTCCAAATAAGCTAATGATATACATATATTACATTCAAACTATATTACATGAAAAATAAGTGACAAGCAAGAAGCTGATTGTTAGGAGCGATAGCACCTCAGATAAACAATTTTGGTAGAAACGTTAGCGCTTCTAAATCGAGGCGTCGTCGCTTTTATATCGACTCATCAGTGCTGCTAACTCCAAGCGTCATTAATAGCGACAGCGCCTCACCTACCACTAATAATCATGCCGCTTGGTCGAAGCATTGGAGCTAATATTCATGGCGCTGTCGCTTCATTGATATTGGAGCCATGTTTGTATTATTCAGAACAAAAATAAAACATTCGAATACACCGAGCATAAGAAAATAATACACAAAAGAAAATAATTTACACAAAAAGAAAATTTTTTATTAATATTGAAAGAAATATTTATAGAGATTAACTAATAAACTGCTTACATTAATGATAAACCTCAGAAAAAACTAGACATGGACAACGACAGCGACCACCGAGAAGCTAAAGTTTGCGATGGAGTTCGATGTTGGGGTCTTTAATTTGTTTGCTTCGTCAAAAGAGATGGCTCCCTCTTACTGGGATCGCATCCTCTGTCTTCCAAATATCCCTAACTAGTTAGTGAAGAGAACAAAATTCAGTTAGGAAGAAATTTATAGTCAAGGGAAAGGGGAGGCATGCAAATTTTGAACCCACTTTCCTCGTAGAGGAACTTGCACTGAGGTGGGAATTTGACGGTGATATTTTTAAGAATTGGGGGAAGGTGAGAAGTTAGAAAAAAGGGTCGGTTTGGGCTGAGGTCTATGTCAACGGGGGGTTCAACATCTGGAATGGGTCGCTGCCGCTTCAACTTTTCTAATATTTTTTATTGCAGTCAGAAGCTCTGCCCTTTTCTTTTCAAGGATTCGAACAAGCCTTCAGCTTAGCTCCTCATGGTCTGGTTCTTCTGCCATGGGGTTAGGGTTAGGAAATGGAGAAAGACGATGGGTTTGGGAAGGGACGGGTTTAGGAGGTAGGCTTTGGCAAGGGATGTTGATTTGTAGGGAAAAAGGCAAGGCTGTAAAATGTCACCTCCAAAATAAATATCGAGGGTCGGTTGCAGGTAGCGTATTCCACGAAGTTCACTTTTAATGTGGAGCGTCATCGCTTTTTATAGGAAGCGTCTTCGCTTCTAATGTGGAGCGTCAGCGCATATGTTCGAACCTCATCGTTGCAAATTCAACGCGTCATCGCTTCTTACTCAAAATGTCATCGCTTCTAATTCGAACCATCATCGCTTCGAAATTTGAAGCGGATTGTTTTGTATTTTCCCGCGGTCTTATCTAACATTTATTTTTGCTCGTATCACAATAAAAAAGTCTTTTCGCTCAGAAAATATGCAAATACCTTTTAGCATTTCATCAGTTTAATCTTTTGACCATATCCTTTCACTTCTAATTTGGAGCGTCATCTCTTTTTATTCGACGCGTCATTGTTAAAAATACAAAGTGTCATTGCTACTTATTCAAAGCATCATCAATTCTAATTTGAAGCCTAAATTTGAAGTGGATTGTTTTATATTTTTGTGTGGTCTTATCTAATATTATTTATTGCTCATATCATAATAAAAATACCTTTTTTCTGAGAAAATATGAAAACGCCTTTAGCATTCCGTCAATTTAACCTTTCATTTCTAATTTGGAGCGTCATTGCTTATGTTCGCACCATCGTCGTTGTAAATTTGACAAGTCATCGCTTCTAATTCCGAACATCATCATTTTGAAATTTGAAGTGGATTGTGTTGCATTTTCACGGGGTCTTATCTAACATTAATGCGCACTCGTATCACAATAAAAACGCATTTTTTCTCAGAAAAATATGAAACGCCTTTTAGCTTTCCGTCAGTTTTATTTTTTGACCATATCCTCTCGCTTTTAATTTGGAGCGTCATTGCTTATGTTCAAAGAGTCATCGTTGTAAATTCAATGCGTCATCACTTCTTATTCGAAGTGGATTATGTTGTATTTTTGCACGGTCTTATCTAACATTAATACAAAAAAGAAACTAATATACAGAAAAAGAAAATTTCTATTAATATTAAAAGAAATATTTACAGAAAAACTAATTACATTAAAGATAAATCCGTTGGACCACCAAAAGAAAGTGAAGACCCTGAGACTTTTGAGGCTCTGATTTAATGCCTTTTTTGTTAGAAGCGTCGGCGATTAATTAGGAAGCATTGTCGCTTCATGTTCGAAGCGTCTCGCTCATTAACTGAAGCATCGAAGCTTTCATAACCTTTCTTTTTTTTACTTCCGTTTCCAAACCTTTCTTTTTTGTACTTCCATAACCTTTCTTTTCTTTCTTGTATAGTGATATTCTGTAATTCGTCTCAGTTTATATAAATACAAATACTTTCATTTAATTTTATGAAGAGGGATAATTCCAGCTTTTCAGGATAATTCTAAGAAATTTAGAGACAATGACGCTCCCATTTAGAGGTGAGGGCGCTTCCAATTAGAAGCGATAACACTTTCATTTAGAAGTGCTGACACTTCTATTTAGGGCTAGCGCTTTGAATTAGCGATATTATTATTAGTAATGCGATTATTAATGTATTCATATATTAAAGCTACCAGCACTTCGGAAAGAGAAAGGAGAAAAATTAGCAAAGTGCTAGTAATAGAAAAGCAGAGATTGTTTTAATGTATTCATATATTAAAAAAAAAATAACAAACTGTACAAGAAACGCTCGATTCATATCAATACAATCTCTGCCTCAACTACCACAAATATTCAAGGGCCTCAAGGCATAGGTCGAAGCGCTAGTGCTATTATTCAGGACGCAGTCACTTCTTATTAATAGCGCAAGTGCTTCCGCTGGACTACTTGTGACATCACTGAATAAAGTAAGATGAAATAATTTTTTTTTATAAATCATGCATTTAAAGGTTTCATTCATAACTCAAAACTATTTCTTTACATCTTCTTTCTTTACACATCTTTCTTTACACTGTCTCTATTTATCGTAAATGAGTTTAATGAAATTTATGATGGTTTTGATGCGTAGGACGATCTAGCAGACCTTGATTCAACCCTTGATGAGGTCACCACAAGCATCCGTAGGAGCAAGGTCTTCTCGGAGATTCATTACTTTTCTTATGAAAATTTTGAAAGTAGGCTTTAGTACTAGTGCATCTACCTTCTTTTTTCATATAAGCATTGAAAGAATTAGAAACCATGTGTCATCTAAATTCATAGTGGGTCGAGACAAAGGAGTCGAGGCGGCATGAAGATGGGAATAAAGGGAGCATGAAAAAGAGAATGAAGGGAGCATGAAAAAGGAAATGAAGGGAGGAGCATCGTCGGAGAAAGGGAGGAGCAAGGGTAAGAAGGAAAAGTGAAGAATTGAGGAAGGGCAAGAAGGAGAAGTGAAGAATTGAGGAAGGAAAATCAGAAGTGAAGAATTGAGGAAAGGAAAGCAGGAGAAGTGAAGAATTGAGAAAGGGCAAGAAAGAGAAGTGAAAGAATTGACGAAGGGGAGGTAGGAAAGATAAAGAAGGGAAGGAGCAACTGGTGTGCAAGGGTTAGCAGGAAAGAGAAAGAAGGGAGGAGATGCATCGGGAGGAGGAGCATCCTCGGAGAAAGGGAGGAGCAAGGGTAAGAAGGAAGGATAATGAAGGGAGGTGATGCATTGGACGATCTAGCGGACCCTGATTCAGCCCTTGATGAGGTCATCGCAAGTGGAGGTTGTGGCTGTGGTGGAAGAGGAAGAAGTGGAGGATCATTGGGGACAATAGCCAGCTCTTTGTCATGGGGGATGTCGAGAATCAAACAATCATATGAACTGATACAACGACGGCGCACAAGATGGTGGCTCATCCGCAAACGGGTGAGACGCATTTTCCCTTGGGTTGAAGAAGATGAAATGCTAATATAAGGAGATACAGAAGAAGAAAAAGAGTGGACGCTTTGAGGTCCTTTCATTAGAAATTTTCTCATGCAACCTCATTAAATTGACTGTTGTGGTGCACTGCCACTTCATATTTATTGCATATAGTTGTTCGTATTTCAAGCGGCATGTCATCGCTTCTAAGTGGTGTGTCAGTGGCGTTACGATTTTCAAGGGGCGTGCTGTCTTTTCCCACGGACTTCGGTCGACACGTCATCTCCCTGTGCTGTTCGTATTCCAGGCGTATCTTGCTTCTAAGCGGCGTGTCAGTGGCATTACGATTTTTGACAGTTGTTGTGCTGTCTCTTCCCACAGACTTCGTAATCTCTCTGTGTTATTCGTATTTCTTTTCAAAGCGCCGTTTAGACTTTCGTCTCAGCTATCCAATAAAAACTGACTCTAACGAAGAGTTGACACGACCACAAAGAGTGGCTGCGCTTCCAAAAGAAGCGTCATCGCTTCATAAAGGTAGTGTCATCACCACGAGATCAGACTAAAACTTGAAGCAACATGGGAAAGGGCAGCGCATAAGTTATCTCTAATATTCAGTATTTTTTGGTAGAAGCGCTGACTCTTATTGATAAAAGCGTTATCACTTTTTATAAGAAGCGTCTTCGCTTCTAATGTGGAGCGTCAGCGCTTATGTTCGAACCTCATCATTGCAAATTCAATGCGTCATCCCTTCTAATTAGAAGCATCATCGCTTCAAAATTTGAAACAAATTATTTTGTATTTTCGCACAGTCTTTTCTAACATAATTATTGCTCGTTTCAAAATAAAAATGCCTTTTTTCTTAGAAAATATGAAAACGCCTATTAGCATTATGTCAAGTTAATCTTTTGACCATAATTTGGAGCGTCATCACTTATGTTCGAAGCATCATCATTTTAAATTCTACGTGTCGTAGCTTCTTATTTGAAGCGTCATCGCTTCTAATTTGAAGCGTCATCGCTTCGACATTTGAAGCGGATTGTGTTGCATCTTCGCGGTCTTATCTAACATTAATTATTGCTCGTATTACAACAAAAATGCCTTTTTTCTCAGAAAATATGAAAACGCCTTTTTACCTTCCAAAAATAATAATGCCTCTAGGTTGAAGCACTAGCTCTAATTACAAGCGTTATTGCTTTATATAGGAAGCATATTTGATTCTAATTTTAAGCAACACCACATGATATTCGAAGTGTCATATTTAAAAATTTGGCGCGTCATTGCTTCTAATTCGTCGCGGAATTTATTGTATTTTTGCATAATTTTATCTAACATTAATCATTGCTCGTATCACAATAAAAATATTTTATTTCTCATAAAATATGAAAAAGCCTTTTAGCCTTCCGTCAATTTAATTATTTTACCATATTCTTTCTTTTGTTTTCCGCATCATTAGAAGGGACAATACCTCAGCTAGCCTTAACGTTCATGCCGCTTGGTCAAAGATCTGGCCCTAGTATTCAGGGCGCTGTCGTGTCATTGACTATGGAGCTACGTTTGTACTAATCAGAAAATAAAAAAATAAGGGGATACTCCAAAATATATCATAGTGACGAGTGCACTGGATATAAGAAAATAATACGGATAAGAAACTAATATACAGAAAAAGAAAATATCTATTAATATTAAAAAAAATATTTACAGAAAACTTGATTACATTAAAGATATATCCGTTGGACCACCAAAAGAAAGTGAAGACCCTAAGACTTTGGAGGCTCTAAAGACGAGCTCGAGCTTTTGAAATTTTTGCTGTAGAGAGTAAAGATTTGGAAAGAATGGTTATCTTCACTTCTAAACCTTCTGGATCACTCTTGCCTCATAGAGAGATGACTCCCTGATTCAACCATTAATGTGGTGATCGCAAGGATCCGTCGGAGCAAAGATTAGACAGTCGAAAAAATACAACAAAAGATACTTCGAGACTGTGGAGAGAGAGATGGCTCCATTGAGAGAGATGGCTCCCTCTTGATGTAGTTGGGAGCCTGGTTAGAAATTTACAGCCAAGGGAAAAGGGGTGGCGTGCAAATTTACAACCCACCGTCCTCATAGAGGAACTCGCATTGAGGAAGGAATTTCATAGAGGGCCTCGCACTGAGGGAATTTGACGGTGAGATTATGAAAAAGTGGGGGAAGGCGAGAAGTTGAAAAGAAGGGTCGGGGGATCTCGGTTGATGATCCAACGTCTAGAATGGTTGTCTGCGCTTCAACTTTTCTAATCTTTTTATTGCAGCCAGAAGCTCGGCCCTTTGCATTTCAAGGATTTGATTAAGTCTTCTGTTTAGCTCGTCATGATTTGGTACTTTCACCATGGGGTTAGGGTTAGGGTTAGGGTTGGAGTCGGAGAAAGACGATGAGTTTGGAATGGGAATGATTTGTGACGAGCAGTGGCTTTATAGGGAAAAAGGCTAGAGTTTGAAAAGTCACTTCGAAATAAATTTTGAGGGTCGGTGGTAGGTAGCGTATTCGCTGAAGCTCTCTCGAATATCGAGAAGTAGCGGGCCGCTATTTAAGGTTACCCAAACAGACGATGGTCGAAGCGTCGTTGCTTGAAACTCGAAGCGTCGTCACTTTAATTAAGGGCGGGGACGCTTCAATTAAGCCCGTATATTAAAAAATTCTCGTATAATATGATCATTATACATTATAGATCTATCCTACGTAAGTACCCCTATGTACATATAACCTTCAGTGCAATGCTATGTATCTCAATAAATGTGAATGTACATTTATGTAAAATAAAAAATTTATAAAAGAAATTCCACATCGTCACTGGCATCCCAATTCTCTTCCTTCTGCATACTGATGGGATGCCCAATCTCCGCCCTGAAAGTTTCGATGTCTTCCTGCTTGGAATCTGGCTGGAGTTCCCTGCTTAAATAATCTACGTATTTAATCACAAAAACCCTGCAGTCCTTATCATTTTTTCTGATCATTGCGTGGATGGCCTTACTGTCCCAAGCCCATTTGTCAAAAATGGAATCCGGGGCGCCGTGCATATGAAACAGGGTTGGGAGGTAATGCGTCTGTTAATTAAAAAAATTAAAATATTAGTTACACATTTATTGACAAACAATGGAGTGCTGAAGCCTCATTGTGAAAGCACTGACAGTAAAATGTCAATCCACTGTGAAGCACTGACGCCCTATTTTAAAAGCGTTGACGCTCCATTGTCATTGCGGTGACGCTCAATTATCAAAGCAATTACTCCCCATATTAAACGTGCCAATGCTTTCGTTAAGAGCGATAAGCAATTTCGGCGTTAATTTTAAGAGTATTCTAGCGTAGCTTACTAGTATCCTTATCACCTCAGAAAATTTCTCTCCTGGAGAACGATCTGGGATGGGGTCAAGGACATCAATTTTATGAGCTGAGGGGGACGCCACAGCAAGCGCCCAATGTTTTGGCTTCTCGATGTGAATCAGAATAAAAATTTTGTCACAGTCCATCGCACTCAAGCCGCGATTTTTATTTATGATGAAACAATTCAATGACATTGTGTTCTGCTGCGCGATAAATGATTTGGCATAGTCTCTACTTCGTCCCGCCATGCTGGGAGGCGCATGTTGACCACTCTCTCTAATGTAATTCTCAAAATCTTTAAAATCCGTGATCATGTAGTTGAGTGCAACAGAGGCCATCCAAAAATTCTTCCTCTTATTCTCAATGTCTTCTCACTTGTTGAAGACCCTAAAGTACGTGGTCATTATCTACATACGAAAGTGTAAATATCAATATAGAATTAGGGAAGTGATAGGGTTGAATATAGACTAATACTTACTGGGTCTTCTATTTCCTGGTCGGATCATAGGCAGCGCATCAACTCAACAGCTGAGACCCAATGGTCGAGATGAGAGTCCTAGGTTCAAATTAAAACATAAGTGGATCAGTCTCTAGCGCTTCGAAATAGACGCGTTAGCGCTCATTTTACTAAGTGCTGACGCTCTAACGTAAAGTCGATGACGCTTCGACAATGATGCATTGACGCTTCGAAAGTCATATTAAAAGTGGTATGGAGGGAATATACTTACTCTTTCCATCTATTGGGTATTTCTCAAATAACATTCATATAGGCCTGAGGTGGTGCATCAGCGGCCGATAAAACCATCGCTTCCGTTCTAGCCTTCTTTTTGCGAGTTTGAGAGACCAGCTCTCCCTTTCTTTTGAAGTGAGTTTGTGAGGGAGGAATCATGAGGCCTTTAGCCCGGGTCCTCTAACTTCTCATGAAAGATAATGAGATTTGGTCCTCCAATTCTTCTTCTTCTGACACAGAAGACCCCTCCTCGGTGCATGGTTGCGTAAGTGGTTGTCGTTGGATGGACCGTGGTGGTGGTGGAGGCAGAATTTTCGATTGGGTAAGGGGTTCGGTTTGGAAGAGAGTATTGGGGGTTTGGGTGGGGTGCGAAGTCTAAATGTGGTTGGGGCTGGGGCTTGGGCTTGGGCCTCGGCTTCGGCTTGTGATGAGGCTTAGGATGGGGCTTGGGCTGAGTCTTGGGCTAGGGTTTGGGCTATAGCTTGTGCTGATGGTTGGGCTGGGGTTTGGGTTGGGCCTTGGGTTAAGTCTTGGGCTAAGTTTTGAGCTAGGTCTTGGGCTGGGGTTTGGAGATTACCTTGAGCTGGGGTTTAGGTTGGGGCTTGGACTTCGGGTTGGGCTGGGCCTTGGGCTAGGTCTTGGGCTAGGGTTTGGGCTAGGCCTTGGACTTTACCTTGGGCTGAGACTTAGACTTCGGCTTGGGCTGGGGTTTGGACTAGACCTTGGGCTAGGTCATGGGTTGGGCCTGGGGCTGGGCCTTGGACTTGGACTTTACCTTGGGCTAGGGCTTAGGCTGGGGCTTCGACTTGGACTTTGCCTTGGGCTTGGGCTTGGGCTTAGGCTTAGGCTGTGGTTTCAGCTGGGGCTTAGACTTAGACTTGGACTTGGGATTTGGCTTGGGCTTGGGCTTGGGCTGTGGGTGGGATTGGGGTTGGGGCTGGGGTTGGAGTTCGGGTTCGGGTGGAGGCAGACCTATGGCGTTGGGAGACATGTTTGATTATCCCCAGCCAGGCCCAACAAACATCCCGTCACATTGTGGGCTTGCAATATGATAAGAATATTAGTTCATGTTTAAAAAATAGTTTACATGTAGAAGCGTTTGCACTTCATATCCAAAGCGTCGACGCATCATAGAGAAGCGTCGTCGCCTCCTGTAGAAAAGTCAGCTCTAGATATGGAGGGTCGATGCTTCATAGAAAAGCACCGACGCTTCATAGGGAAGCATCATCGCTTCGTCGTTGGATTTCTGAAAGCTTAGCATTTATCCAGCATAGTTTAAAAACATACCTTCAGTTGCTGGTTCTCCTTTGCCAGCTAAAGAACCTTTACTTTCCGTTGCTGATTCTCCTGTTTCAGCTGAACAACCTTTACACGGAGGTCGTCAATTGATCTCTCACAGTCTGCAATTCTTGAATCTGTAGACTGCTTTCATTTTTCATCAATCTGCAGTTTCGAGTACTTATTGGATTTGGGTTCTTCTTCTTCTTCCTCCGCTACCACTTCTTCTTCTTCCTCCTCTACCTCTTCCTCATCGGACAAGCTAATAACATCAATGCCCATTTTCTTCCTTTGCATAGTAATGGGAGGGACCGGTTGTCCTTCACCTAATTTCACAGGTCTCTGCCCTGCTCTCAATGCGGCTTCTACCACAGGGAGGGCACTTTCTTCAGGTGATGCCCCTAGTTGCCAGATGAGGGCAGCCTACAAGATGATAAATATTCCATATTATTTTTTATTGATTAAGAATTTGGAAATGATTGACCGCTTCCTTAAGAAGCGATTGCACTCGTTATAGAGGCGGCATCGCTTCATTTAGTAGCGATTGCACTCGTATTAGAGGCGCCATCGCTTTATATTGTAGCTATCACGCCTATATTTGGATGTGATATCGCCTCATTTTGAATTTATCTTGTGCTCGAAGTCTATAATGTAGGAATGTCTCGTTTGGTCATTTGCTTCCAAATTCAGCAGCTTTGGGAAGCTGACGGCGCCAACAACCTTGTGTGGGGCGCACCTGCCGTTAATCTCGTACACTCAAATCTGAGAAAAATTAAATATATATTAGATGAACTTCGTAATCATCAGCGCTTCATAGGAAATAAAACAAGACATTATCTGGGAGACGACATTTACCTACAGGGCAATAGTGCAGCCATAAATATTATATTCCTGTCGTGCCTTTGCTTTCTCAGCTCTACCCCTCATCGTCTTCGCTTTCTCTACGAACCCTAGAAGTTGAGTGTACGCGTGACGGCCCCATAAATATAAGTTGAAATTGGGGAGATCATGAACGAGGCGGAGGTGAGAGTTGTCGATGGTGTAATGTGAGTTTGGAAAGATGACGGTGGCGAGGAGGAATAATAAACAGAGTTTCAAAAAGTCGTCGTCAGCAACCTGGTCGACTCTCATAATCGCCGCTTTGATGTTTGACCTTTTAACTAGTTGGAGGCCCCTGAAAACTTATATCTAATGGTTCATTCTTCAAGAATCTCCCACCTCGCAGGGTAAACGATGGGATCGGTCATTCGAAGACCAGTTATCAAGGCAAAATGAAGGGCCCGAAATCTGATAATGCCAGACTTGGCACTCCCAAAATTCCAGACGTTCCCATGGTCCTAGAACTTGATGATTGCGTCCAGGAGGCTGTTGATACTTTTCACGCCCTTTGGAGCCACAAAGAATACACGGAAGACGAAATCATTGAGCAGGTTTTTCCTCCTCTTAGATGTTGCGTCATAAATGTCCCGACACTTTGGGATGGTGCACTTAGTTGTTCGGGTTTTGAGAACCATCTTTAAAATATGTGACACAGAAAAGGAAGAAGTTTAGAGAAGAAGGTACTAATAATAGGAGAAACGTCGCTTCCATGTACAGGTACAAGCGCATCAAATGTTAGAGCGCCGATGCTCCAAAAGCTACAGCGGGGAGGCGGGCCGGCCCATAAATGTTGGAGAGCCGATGCTTCATCTATAGAAGGGATGACGCTTCTATTTGGTAATTTTAAACTGAAATAAAAATAAAGTACACTCACCTTTTTACTAGATGTAGGAAAAGGGTTTCGCCGCTTTGATTTTTCTTACTGCGCTCTGAGAAGATGAAAATGTGGAGGGAAAGGTGAAAAGTAATTTATGAATTTGTAATTCACAAAATTGCCGCCTTAAATATTTTTCTCGAATGGAAATGATGGCCATTGCACACCACGTCGTAATTCCGTTTGCCTCACCCCGCTCCTTATTTAATGTTCTGACAATAGTAATAAATAAAATAAATTCGGGGGTTGTTTCGCACAAAATGGTGCTACGTGTCAAATTTTGGGGTGCTTCGTATCATGTATAAAGCGCTAATGCTTCCTTATCGTAGCGTATGCGCTAACAAGAGATAGCGCCAGTGCTTCTTACATGAGTGCTAGCGCTTCTCATTGGGAGCGAATCTTCCTCTGACAGAAGGGCCATTAATGTTCAACATTCGACTAATAAATGCTGAACATTCCACAAATTAATGGATTCCCCTAAGGGGTGGCCAAAGGGGTCTCTCAAACAATCAATTCAAATGGTAATACACTACCAAAAAATGTACCTACGCTGACAACTGCTAGTCGTCGGTGTAGAGCATACTAGCTGTCGGTAAAGACAATCACCGATGGCTTGGTGATAATCTCGTCGGTGAAGAGCGACGCCGACGGCTGAAGCCGTCGGCATATCGTAAGGGACCTAATAACCTTCGACGTAGGATTATTATTTCTTTTTACATTAATTTTTTTAAATTTATTTCCCCACCTACGCCAACGGCTGTTAGTTGTAGCCGTCAGCGTAGGTTTTTTATATATAAAAAAATAATAATAAAATTAAATATATATATATATATATATAAAATAATAATTATTATTATGTACTTTTGTAAATAAACATATATGGGAAAAACCGAAACCAAACCGACAAAAATTAGTTCGGTTTCAATTCTAGTGGGTGGGACGCTCAGTTAACCGAAACCTAAACTTTTTGGTTCAGGTTCGGTTTGGTTAACTGAATTTGCACCCTTACCAATCACCTCCAACCATACGACGGGAAAATATGGAAAAAGAAATATGGATTTTTCATTGCCCTGGATTAGCAACTTTAAGTTAGAATAGCCTACGTAATTATTGATTTCCAAAACATAAAATATGAAAATTTATAGCCAAACATATCTATCTACTACCTGGCCAGTTGGAGAATTTTCATTAGCAGTCACTGAAAATGAGAGGCACAATAGAACATTATAAAGGTAGATTCTAACATGATGAAAATAAAGCCAAAAGAAAAGGCTACCTGTGCTATCGCTTGCAAAATACTTGCTAGTCTTTAGCAATTCTTTCAATCTCTTTGTGCCCATGGCAGCCTCCTCTGTTTTCCTCTAAAGAACCTATAGGAGAGAGGCCTAAAAAGAAGCAACATACCTCTAGGAAGCACAAGCTTTCGTGCACATAAAAAGGAACATATGTCAAATGTCAGTGTAGTGGTCTAACACAGCAAAATTTTACTCAAATAAACAGGGCACAAAATAAAAACACTAATTTAGTTCTACAAAGAGATGTGTCCAAGTACATGTGAATGTGAGCTCACAAATTTATGTGACTGCATGCATGCCAGTGTCAATATGCATTGATACTACAAATGAACCAACACAGACATGCAAGTTTTTTGCAAATTTACGTAAGTATTTCTGCATTTATGCATAACAAAAGGTGTGCATGCACATGTGCTATATATATATATATATATATATATATATATATATATATAACCGAATGGAAATAACACATACAATTAGAACATAAAAAAACTTAAAAGCATTAAACCATTATAATGACCTAATGCCATTGCAACAGAATAGGGATCTCTTGTAGCTAAATCAGAAATAATTGCCAGAGCATGCCTCACAGCAACAGGATCAGCAAATGAAACCTTGCATTAATAAAGGAGCTCAATTGCAATCAACAAATTGGAAATCCAATAATTCAAAATCAATATCTAATGATGCTGCAATCTAAGAAAGGGAGCTAGATAAAAACATGACTGAAACTACATTTAAAGCCAAAATGTTCAATGACAAGCCAGAAAAGGTATCTGATACTCGTATCTTCAAGAAAAGATAATAGGGCCCAAAACCTTAGAAATCTAAATGCATACACAAACCACGTTTTACTAGACACATGCTCAACCATGTATATATATATATTTTGATAGGTAACCATTGCTCAACCATGTAACTTAGACACTGACGCATTTGTCGATATCCGGCAAGGATAAGATGTGTCCAACACAGCAAATATAACTCAGTCATAGGTACATGGTGTCTAATATGGATTGTTTTGGACACGAGGTGTCATTGTTACATAGATATACCCATAGGTGGCAACATTGCTAAAGATCTTAAAATGTTAGATTCCTTCTGTGATGGCTGGTTCAAACTTTTAAATTTAGAGACAAAATCAATTGACAAGGCCCAACACTTTCACCATATAAAAAGTTAAGACTATAGGAAATTACAAAGCTAGAACAGACGTTGCTGAGACTTCTATGTGTGGCCTTGTGTAAATAGGTTTTTGAATCCCTTCCCAACATATGAATTTTGGTATAAAAGTATGGTAAGCACACTTTCCCTCCCTTACACTATTGGGATTCTTGTCAATTTTTAGCTAATAATTACCCATAAGAAAGTTCCATATTGTCAAGGCAAAATAACTAGTCTAGGAAGGAAATCTTGTACAAAATAACTAGGATATTTTTCAGTCTACAATATTTAAGAAAAAGATGCCATGTTTCTAAAAAGTGAAGAATATTTAGGTGTTCACTAATTAGCATGCTATAGTCCATGATGTACATGTCATTGAACCTATCTATTGTAAATCATAGAAAATTACTTCCTTACGGTGCCGTGAATATATAAGATCTATCACACAAGTGACGATGTGTGAAAGAATAATTGGACTTTATTGAGCAAAAATTAATAATAATTGTGCTTTGTCAATTAAAATTTATCGGTGATATGGTAAAAAAAAAAACAGAAAAACAGACATCAGTCATCAAATAACTGATGGCAGAAATTGAGCATGTGAAAATGTTTATTCACAAAAACAATTAAATCTGCATACCTCCTTATCGCCACCCTGCTTACCAAACGTGCCCTTTTTTCATTTGTGTTTTGTATCAGCAACTTGAAATTCAGAGGAAAGGGAGGGAATACTTGAGGGCTGAAAAGTACTTCATTAAAAAGGTCAAACTTGCCCCACAAACAAGGAACATGGACTACAAAGCTAACTTATTAAAACAGTTAAAATATTAAAGAAAAGAAGTTTGATTGATGCTTTCAGTAAAGGGGAATAAGACTCGCAAGACAGGACATACCTTCTCAAGAATCCCAAACACGACTTCATACAATCTAGCAAAGATTTCAGAGTTACTTGCTGGAGCAAAAGTTAGAGCCTTTAAAGCTGCAAGTCAGCGAGCATGAACTACAAAACCCCAACAAAACCAAAATCATTGGCCACATAAATAAGATGTCGCAAAAAAGAAAGTTCATAATCTCTATGTCACTAACAAAAAAAATCATTGGCCACATAAATAAGATGCAACTCCTGCAGTTACTATCGTGGAGGATAACATTGCTGCCAAGGTTGCCAACCACATTGTAACCTCAGCGAAAGACAAATGGAACTAAGTTAAACTGAGATTGAGGTCCTCTACTGTAAGGATAATGTTACAAGCTAGGGAGAATGACTTTCGTTTTTGGCAAACCGCAAACAAAAAGTTACTCTGAAGTCTGACCATACTTCGTTTCTCTGTAGCCAACCCATCCCCTTCATCTTCCATGGAGCCATTCTTTTCAGTCTTCTGATTTCTCCATAAGTCAAGTCAATGTTTCCACAGCATAAGTCAATAAAGCTTTTGCAGAAATGTCTGAAAGGTCTGGGTTGCATAAAAATTAGTGGAGAGATATGAGGTTGTTTTCTTCGTGAAACTCTAAAAAGAAAGGGTCTGGTAAAATATCTGGGAGTTAGTAAAACTCCTCATATATTAATTATGATAAGGGGTTCAGTGATGTAACTATAGGTGCAACCAAAACAATAGGGCGCAAGTGCAAGTCTCAGAAATTCCCTTGATGAAGATTATCTACAGAATGTAGGGGGGGGATTAAATAGAATAGACAAACAAAAGGTTATAAGAACTTTAATAAAGTCAAATAGTGCAGATGTGCTCATTCTTCACGATTTTTTGGAAAAGGATTTCTCGACTATGGGGAAAGTGCTAAGGGTGCGCTCTACTAGCAAACAGTTCGTCAGGAGGCATATGGATGTTGGGGAACCTGACTCTATTATTGGCCAAATGTGTTTCATAACGCCAATTCTATCTCTATTCTGTTGACTTAAAATAGGTTTTGTTCCTCATGACCATGGTCTATGCTCTCTGAGGATGACTACAAGATGCACTTCAGCAATAATTTGAGATAATAGACCTCAGCCTTCTCTTTTATTTTCTTAGGTCTTACTGTTGTTTACTTACCTACTTGATACTTCTATGTCAATTGTAGTATGCTTCTGATCAAAGTGCTCACATTAAAAATGCTTGGACTTTTAATATGCTAATAAATCTGGTTGTTGCTCAAGTCAATTGATGAAGATCTCTTACCAAAGATTTTGTATAGGTTACTGACCTACTCCCAATCTAGATTGTCAATGGGGTCACTGATTTTGGACACCTAGCACTATTTTTCATAAAGTGTGCCATGTGATGGGAAGGATCCATTGTGAAGATATGATGGGTCAAAAAGTGCATTGCAAAAGAAAACATCTCCATTGTGTGATTCAAAGTAGTCAAATGCCACTAAAAGTAACAACTAAACCTTCTATTTTTAAAGAAAGCAAGAATATATTTAAAAGAGAAAAAACAAAAAAACAAAACAATAGGAGCACAGTAAGGAGTTGTGACAGAGCCAAAAATAGAAAAACAAACACCCAAAAATCTACAGCTAAAATTGATTTTGGAGATTTACATGATAATCATTTTAAAGGTGTTTGATCGCATTGAATCACACAATAGAGATGGTTCTTTGATGCAATATTTGACTCCACATATCATTACATAACACAGCCAACTTGATGCAATATTCGACACCACATATCATTACAATATCATAAGTTTGAGGTGATGGTAGATTAATTGTAGACATTTATGTTAGATGTATTGTATCGTTGTCTACCTTAGCATGAGTTTAGCGAATTTTATCTATCCTTACATGTAATTTTCTCTTGCGGGTCCCGAAGGAGAATTTTAGAGGACTTCTCAGGCTTTCCATCAAGATATAGTGCACAAAATTTCATTGATTAGATCAAATTTTATGATCAAATTAATGAGGCTGATCCGAACACTTAAAAACCACAGATTTCTGGGTTCGTCTTGCACTGCCTTCCCTGATCAACCTAGGGCTGATCTTGGGCTGATTCCACCTCTGGAATGTGAATTAGTGAGTCACTTTTCACGGAGATTTGGAATCACTTAAAAACCCAATTCCTTGAACTAATCATGAATTTTAGAGTACATAGAGGTGAGAACTGAAAATCATTGTTTAAACACAGCCCACTTAAAAGTCAAATTTTTACCCGAGAGCTAGCATAACGGTAAAACTGGACATAGGTCAACCGATTTAAGACCAAATTAAGCCACCCTAAATAATTGGTATATTTTCACCAATACTTGAGTCAATCTTTGACCCGCACTAAGGTCAAACTTGGCCACACCAGAAGATTGACTAAACTAAGGGCAAAACTAGGAGTCGGACCCGTTACTTTGATCGATAAAGGATCCGAGTTACTTTATGAGAACAAATATGATATAGTTTAGTTACTTAGACCAAGTATATTTGGTTGACCTTGACCATTTAAAATCACTTAGTAACTAGTTATATGTTAACTGCTCAATTTGTACAAACTACAACCCTTCAACCCAGGCTTTGCTAAGCCTAGAGCCAATAATAATGGTGAATTGATATGAATGTGTAGGTATGCTTAGAACATGTGTTTAAATAAGAAATCAGCTCAACTAGGGGTATCCCTATTGTCTTTAAGGGTGCTGCCAAGTTCTCTTGCTGAACTGTGCTAAGTGCTGATACAAAGTGCCTACTTCTCTAACCAGGCAGAGCCATAGAAGTGTCCCTAAGCATTGGAAGCAACCTGACATTCAACAAATGCCAGGTTAGTTGGAAAGACAGCAAAACCTAGCAGCCACCCAGTAATAGACTTGTTCCAGCTTTGAAGAAAGAATTAAAAGCGCCAACACTAGGTTCAGCTTGAAAGCAGAGAAACTTTGCATTGAACCCTCAAGCTAGCGCTAAGTTCAAGCGCCAATTTCATGCACAAGCCTGCGCTAAGTTCAAGCACTAATTTCCTTCTAATGTATCTTCTTGCTAATTTTTCTTTTAAAAATATTTTTTATATTATAATCATACATATATATAATCTTTTTTTTTTTTTTCCAATTAAGTCAACAAACTGACATTCAAGATGGGTCAAATTTTGGGTTGTTGAACCATGGTTTAAACTTCTCCTCTCTAAAAAAGAATGCCCCAATTCCTAAATTAGACAGTCAGCGTGTGAACCGCGTGAGGTTAGTATATATACTCTGCCCCTAAGTCGACGACTTGCTTAAATAGCCTGCAGCGTAGGGTAGATCGACACCAACGACTTATTAATAGGAGCCATTGGGGTAGCCTTCATTTTTTGTAGTGTAGTGCTCTGGGACAGAAAAATATATATTTAAGCAACAAACCCACTACAAGAACTCTTCAAGCAAAAACTAGAGGAATCTTCACCTATAAGCATTACTCGTAGAGTATGAATTTTTTTTCAGAGTAAAACTATTTTCATTGCATATAAATTTACTAAAGCTTTAAAACCAGGCCACGGTGATCAGATACCAGACTCACCCACTACAATAGAATAGGAAAGTAGCAAACAAAACCAAATTTTACTAAAAAATAAAGCACATCGTAATCGTACCATCTCTAAACCCAAAAGTAACTACAAATCCTACAAATTCTTCTCGTTTTGGAACCTACACACATAAAACCCTAGTAACCAAATCTAGCTACCTAAAGCAGAACTCTGGTTTCCAGAATCCATAAAAGGAGAAGCCCAAGAAAAAAAAGAAAACCCTTAAAATACCAAAACTAAAAAAAAAAACAGCAAATTTACATAACAGACACTTATAAAATGAATATTCACTAATAAAGAAACAAATACACCTACCAACTTACTTTTTTTTTTTTTAAATTTATTTTTTCCTAAAAAAGAACAAAACCCTAATATCCAAAGTCCAACCTAATTAGCTGAAGCAAATCTCTACTTTGTAGAAGCCATAAATAGGAGAACACCTAGCACGGAAGGGGTAAACACTTAAAAACCAAATCATAAAAAAAATCACGTTCACAAAACAGAAGCATATCAAATAATAAATTGACAAATAAATATACCAAGTAATTTAATATATATATATATATATATATATATATATATATATATATATTCGAAAATAAAAGAGAAAAACCCTATTTCGAACTGGCTGAAGCAAAACTCTAGTTTCCCCAAACCATAAAATCCCTAATACAAATATTTAAAAAAAAAAAAAAAAAAAAAAAAAAACAAATGAACCCGTACAACCCAAATCCCAAATCACAAAAACAACAAGTTTATCCAAAAAAATAATAAAATAAAAAATAAAAACACATAAAATAAAAAGACTTACGTTTTATGAAAGTTGGGATGAGACTGAGATAAAAAACGATCGAATCCCTGAAAAAACTCTCATCTTGTAAATGGAGTAGGGTTTGTGGATAGATTTGAAGTAATCTTCTTCCTCCCCAGCCGTCTTATTTTTCAATTAGCCGAAGTTTAGGGTTTGTGGAACTTAGAGTTGGTGGAACTTAAGTTTGAGCGAGTGGAATTTAGGGTTAGGCGAGAAGAATTTATGGTTTGAGAAAGAGAGATTTAGGATGGGTTCAGCGACCAGGAATGAGGGGAGTTGGGAGAAGAGAGAATGGAGAAGGGGTTGGATGGGAAAAAAAAAGGTGAGTTATATACACTTGCTCTACGCCGACGACTTATTATATTAGCCGTCGGCGTAAGTTTCGTCGACATAGGACTCTTTTTTTGTAGTGATGATTATCATTGAGAATCATGAAGTCATGTCCTGCTTCTCATTTAATGTTCTGACTATGGTAATAAATGAAGTAAAGTCGACGCGCTACATGTCAAAAGGAAGTCGTCTTTTGTTTTACAAAGGGAATGCAAACGCCTCGGTTAGAAGCTTAAACTCTTTGTTCTGAAGCACAATCACTTTGTACAGAAGTGTAATTTCGAAATGTAATGACTATCATTGGAAATCACGATATCATGCGCCGCTTTTAATTAATGATATTACATCAGACATCACGTAATAATGCGCCGTATATGAAGCGTAATTGCCTCCTTCATACAAACGTAAGCGTTTCGAATTAAGTGGTCTTCTCCTATGTCTTTTCGAATATAATCATAAAAAAATAACAATGTCAGGCACGGATTCCTAGCGTCTCGTTACATTTTGCTTTTCTGATTTTGTCAGTGTCAGTGGTAATCATGATTAAAGTACAGTGAAATTAGGAAAAGGAGAGACTGTCACATCAGCGACAGAGACGCAACGTGTCGAGCTCCTATCAATATGCGCAGAGATATCTCTACGCCCGAGCGTATATCCCCGAGCCTCATATATATATATATATATATATATATATATATATATATATGACTCCGAAGAAAAAAAAGTTAAGTTGGTAACTTATGGCGATCGTCAAATCCATGATCATAGTCGGTGACTAAGTTGATGGTCGTCCGCAAATGAAATTAGAGACATCCGTTCTTTAATGGACTTCAGAGTATGCTTGTCGATTAGTACAATCGACCTTACATCATTCAAGATGTTCACAAGTCAACCTATTATAACTTGGCATAAACTAAGCACTTTTTGGGAGTGTCGCATGATTTGGCATGGGAATAACAATAGAAGAACTTATCGGCACCCAAAAAAGTATTGAGGCATATTGGGTGGAGGAGGACTAATAGCTTCAATGTCAGATAAGAGATAAGAGATACTAATGGAAAGTCTACCATGATGGGAATTATACACTGTACACTAGGTTGTACATTTTCTGTTGCTTTTTTCAAAATAAGGGGTGAGGCACCGTAGTCTAAGGCTGTCAATGGGTAAGGTCAAAATTTTGGCATCGATGGGTAAATTGCATATGCCCAACCTCACGCTACCCAACTAGATGGTGAACTATACCGGACCTGACCCGACCCGACTTGACGGTGCATTATACTTGGCCCGACTCGACTAGATGGTGCACTATACCCTACCTAACTCGAATGGGCCAGACGTGTCAAGTTTTTGTGTTCGACCTAATAAAATACACAGTTGAGTCAGATATTGGGTTGATCAGACCTGTTGACAGCCCTAAACCCAACATACACACACAGAGAGAAAGATAGATAACATCACGAAAGATGCTTTTATAATAGGATTATATGAACCAAGTTTTACATACAACAATGTAACTTCTTAAATATATTCATAAAATAAGCATAAGACGGCATCATCGATGACTACACCCATATATATAATCTATAAGGCGGTACATATGAGACGATTACAAGTAAATAAACGCAAATATACATGGGCTGCGTATGGCATAGCTCTTTGCTAGTTCCTGTCACAGTAGAGTTCACTTATTTTAGTTGGTTCTTGTTCTCTTTTTTAACTCTTTACAAAGGAGGATTTACCTGTTCTATCAGTAACCTCTCTGCTCTCTACTAACTCCCTACCAGAGCTAATAAAATATGCTCTGTCAAGAAGTGAGTAGAGAATAGGGTAGAACTGTTGAACAGATAAATCTTGCATAAAGGCTTGCTATGCAAGGAGTTATCAAGGAAACAGGGTAACTGCTAAAGCAGATAGCAGGATGTTAACAAAGAGGATGGGAACTTACTAAAGTAGATGAACTCTACTATGTTAGGGGCTATCAAAGAGCTATGCCATACGCAGCCATAGTAACATATGTAGCGGGTAGACAAGGTTACATGTAAATAAACGCAACTGTATACGTAAGTGTATTATCAATCACTTAAGGTCTGTCTGGCAAAACTCCCCGCCTGGAGTGCGTTTCGTAAGTGTACTGGGAGCTGGCGAGAAGCGGGTGGGTAGCTGACGGAGAACGGCTTTAGGAATGATTTGCTAGAGGGGTTGAAAACGACTCTGGCAGGGGAAGGGGCATTGGGACACTAGTTTCCACGTGGATGGCCTATTCCAGGGCTGTCACCTGGATCTGTCGGTCGGAAACCTTCTACGTGGCTCACCATCACCTTTTTTACGTGGTCTGCAACACATTTGTTACACTCCTTTCCCTCCTCTTTCTTCCAATATCTGCCCTCCGATGAGATAATTTCATTAGAAAATATTAGTATAAGAATAAGAACACAAGCCCATGTCAACTTAAACCTAGTCATTGGAAGAGAGAGAGAGAGAGAGAGAGAGAGAGGGGAGTTATGAATTAGTTCTCGTGGCCTCCTCAATTGGTATATATGTTATTGCGAGAAGCATGAGAAAGCCCCACCAGGAGGGAGTTTTCTTAAAATATGATGCCATGTACAAAAATGAAATATAAATGGGACGGTCAGATTTTTAAGAGTTGAGATCATGAAGGACTCCTCCTTGTTAATTTTTTTAAAAGAGTACCAATAAATCCACCCATCGAATTTTGGAGTTCACCCACTAAAACCCATTGACTTCTTTGGATTTGATGGTAGAGATCATTTTTCAATCCAATCTTTCACATGATGGATCATGGGATCAAAGACTTAACATCCACCCGTCTGTTTTTTATATCACGTGGTACACATTCCAAATAAGTGACCTTAACATCACGTGGAACTATCAGGCTCAAGTAAGGTCAATGTGTTGGGATGTGTACCATCTGAAATAAAAAATTGATCGTCTGACGTTACACCCATGATCTCAAGATCCATGGTGTGAAAGAATGGGTTGAAAACGGTCTCCTTCCTAAAATCCAAAGAAGTCAATGGGATTTAGCGTGGGTGAATTCAAAGATTCGGTGGGTGGATTTAAAGGTATTCATAAATTGGCTAATATAAGAGTGCTACTACGGGCACACCTCTTTCTTTTTTGAGCACCTTAAGCTAGTTGCACACCAATTTTTTCTATCCTCACACCAATTAATGAAAAAACTAATAATAGTAAATTTTATTTTGCTGGGGGCATGTGGCTAATAAACATCCCAAACATGTATTACTTTGCACGAAGTGTGTTCATATTCGTGCACAAACTTTTCTTAATTGGTTTTTTTTCTTTTGGTTAAATATAGGCGTACACCAACTTAGACACACCACTTAATTTTGTTTTTGTGTGGTGGAAGAAAAAAATGCGGTGCAGCTAGCAGCCCTCCTAGTTTAATGGCCTACATGTTTCATGGCCCATGGAACAATGGCATCACCATAACTTGCACCAGTTTGGTGACATCTTGGTGACATTTCACAACAGAGGAATCATACTCTGGTGCACCCACACCACCAAACTCTGTGATGCTACTCAAATTAACTGCACCTACACAACACAGATCGAGACCATTCAATCGATGTCGACCATACATTAATTGGCTGTTCTAACCATCCGCTCAATTGAACTTTTGTGCATTTTAGATCCCCACCCGATCAAAAATAGGCTAAAGAGAGGTCCACATTGATTCAACTTTTTCTAATCTATGAGCACTCAAGTAGTTTGCTCCTCAACCTGAGGAGCTTTCTTTGTAGCAAGTTGAAAGTTGAAACAAATGACTTAATATGGCCATTTTTCATAGTGCTAAGCTATCGTGCACGGCTCTTTTACTATAAAATCATGAGTTGGGTAGCCAAAAGTTAAATTGGATGGATCACAGGAGCTACCCTTACACTTCAACGGCTAGACCGTATCTCTTTGATAATCTTCTCCTTTGCCATGATATAATTTAATATATATTATAATGGAGAGAAAGAGGGAAACTTGGTCAAAGATCCTTCCCAATGTTGACTGTCAGCTGACCCACTTATCGAACACTAACTGACGAAGCCACTAATGACGCATCAATTAATAGTATGTGCACACCAAACCGAAACAACTATGCGGGAATTGGTTTTTGTAACGACCCTAAAAATTTAAAACTGAATTTGTGGTGTTAGATTTGTTTTGCACAGAGCGTGGTGTTAGTGCTCCATACCGGAACCTATCCTAGTTGAAAAAGTACACATTTTGATTTTTCAAAAAGGTTTTATATTTAAAATTATCGTTATTTGACACAAGTTGTGTGGTGGGCTAGTGGTCGAAAGACTTTGCTTATAAATAAGAGGTCTAAGGATTAAATCTTATTGCCGACCGCTTAACATCGAATTAATACCCATATATTATAAATAAGAAAGTTACGGAGAACCCTAAATCATTATTATAAGAATTCTTCTTAAAAACCCTAGCCGTCACTCCATCTTCTTCTATAGCCAACATTTTCTAAAAACACCCTAATCTCTTTTAAATCTCTTGTGTGTTCTTCCACAAGAACCACCGTGGTATTTTTCTATCGTCAAATCGAGGTGAAGGCGGCGTAATCGTGGACGGCCTATCGTGTGGACGCCGATCTCTATCGCCCTAACCGCCGTCGATTCGCCGAGCACGCTTCAAGAGGTGGGTACCCATCCATCTATCTCGTCCTTCTCAGATCCCGTCGCGTAGGATACGGTTCGATCATGTATCGACGGGTTAAATAAAAAGAACCTATTTTCTTTTCTAAATAATATTACTTTAGGATTGAAAGATGTTATTTATCTTTGTTCTGATATTATTTATTTATTTATATATTTAATTTATTTCGAATCCTTACTTGTTTTATTTTTAACTTAATTATTTTAATTGGAGTAAAAAGAGTAAACCCAATTAATATTGCCGCTCGGTCGGTTAACTTGGTTGAATGGTGCATAGCTATTTTATATTGAATATTATATATATTAGTCTTCTTCATTATTGTCAATTCAACTGATGTGATTTTATTATATTATATGTATTGCTAGTTTCACTCAATTGGTTATATTGCCTTAAAATTTAGAAGGTAATCTGTGCGTTGCCTTTTAACCGCTATAATATGGCATCTTTTACATTATAAGAATAGTAAATATATTCATGTCCAGAAAAGTGACTGGCTTCTTATTGTTTATTTCTATGAATGACAATTGCCCATAAAAACTCGTACACTTCATGGGATTCTTTCGTTTCCAACCGATCGCCTGATTCTGTTTTACTTTATTTGATCGAGTTCTATTTTTATGGGTGAATATTTAATTAGAACTTGTGCTTTTATAAGAATATATTATATTATAAACACTTATAACTTAAACTAAATATCTATTAAAATATTACATAATAAAGTGTTATACAACTTACAGTTATATAATAATATATTTTTACCTAATTGTTCTACTTAAGTACCTACTTTATTGTAAAAATAAAGCAATAAAATTTTGTCTTATAAGACACATGCAAGGTGTCATTCCTTATTTCGAATTCGTACCCTTCTTAACTCATTTGATGTTGGACCGTGACCCATCTAATGTTGGACCGTGACCCATCTGAGGTATCGGACTGTGACCCACCTGATGTGAATCTCGACACATCTGATGTTAGACTTTGACCTATCTGATGTGGACCAACCCATCTGATTTTATTTCATAGGATGATATTAAATTAATTAAAGTATCTCTTACAATATATGATGATATATTTAAAGAGAAAGTGATTTTAGATAGTAATATAAAATTAATAAATATTATACACTTATATTTTAGTATTATTTTATTCTCATATAAAATAAAAGTACTTGGTTACTACCTTATTTTAATATTATAAAATTATCTTATAAGGTACATGAGTAATAGTATCCCCTGTCAGAGTTCAATTAGTTTCCTTTCCATAGATGGGTCGACTGATTAAAACCGATCAATCGATCTTGAACTAAATGACAACTTACACCTCATTAAATCTAATCTATCGATTTTCATTTTTTGATCGATCGATTGCATCCGAATAGACGACCTGATTCACACCAAAATTTTACTATTGTACGACCAAAAATTTGTGCACATTAATCACTTGCATTTCCGATCGATGGTCGTGATGTACTCCACTTTAAATTGCATTGCCCCTTTTTATTTGAGCATTTAATTATAGTATACTATATATATATATCATTTCATCGCTTCAACGCGATCACTTCGAAAACACAAAGTGTTAGAACTTCGATGCCTTTACGAAATCGAACTCTGACCTTTACGATTATCGAAATCACACTTATAACCCTATTCTATAATTATATTGGTGTGTTATGTAAATAAATATAAATATAAACATAACCAAAATCTAAGTGTAAACTGTCCTATATGTGTGATATTTTTGTATTTGCAACTTAATCAATATATACGAGTTAAGAATATGTTAGATCATGAGTACGAGAGTATATGAGATCATGCCTACGCTTGGGCGTGGTGATTCGTTGAGATGGTATCGAAGCGAAGAATACACCATATTCACATGCCTTACAACTCATGGTGGAATGGGACCCATGACGAGTCGGGTGAGTGTGAATTCGGTGTAACTTCGTACACGATGGCATATACAGTGATCCTATCACCCCGAGTTTTAATACGAGAGGATAAGATATGAGATATGATACGAGAATCGGGCGTTGGGCCTTTAGCTGTGGTGAGGTTTCTTTTACGGTCACGTGAAACTCAGAATATTGGTATCCATGTACGGATACAACACCCTATGGTAGTATAAACTATCACACGAAGTACATCTAGATTACTACGGAACCTTTTCTTGGGAAGCGTAAATTATAAAGGTTGTCTCACTATAGTTTGTCATAGGATTAAGTATAAGAGTATGATAAGATATGAGTATGAGATAAGATAAGTTATGATACGAGTACGATAATAAGACATCGCTGTGTAGGCCAGCAAAAGATAAAAAACTTAAGTCTCTGTACGTGTCGTTCCTTGCATAGCCACCGTAAGGGCAACAACGTCTTTCAGCCAAGACGGATCTCTGGGAGAGATTATGAGTATGGGTATGTTATGAGTGAGTTTGACCATTATGTCTCCCCATTGGCTGAATGGTGGAGTATGAGTATGACACAAGGGCGTTATAATATGGTAGTATGATACTATATTGACCCTCCCATAGTAGCTCGAGCAGCGACTCTGGCACAGGTCGTTTAGAATTTCACGAGTATGTTAGTTACGCTGATGCGATGTACAGACGTATGTGCGAGAGTAATAATAAGACATAGTAGGATATGTTATGAGATATGGTAAGGTACGTTAGGATATGAGTGTCTAGATCATGGTCTTGCATTTATGATATGAGCTTTACGATATGTATGTGATTTTATCATTCTTTTGCTATCTGCTTTGAGATATTATGTTTATTACTCACAAGATGCACCCACAATGCACCTGAGTAGTATGGGGTGGATTGGTGGTGTATCCCACTGAGTTTACGTGACTGAGTAAACTCATCCCACGATAATTTAACAGCTGCAGGTGACTATACCGACGGTGTGGATGTGGGTTTCTCTGATCTGATTAGTGCTGAGAACGTCGACCCAGTGGACGTTGATTACTAAGTGCCTTTGGAGGGTGATATTACCGGTTATCAGGAGGACTGCAGTGTTGATTTTGATCCGAGCACTGGATATTGATTTAGTAGACTCGGTATTGGATTTTGCCTTATATCATTATCATTGACTCTATGCTTTCATTTTTATCGGATTTGTCTCCGATTTGACTTACATGTTACCTGTGGATTAATAGCATTTTATCGCATTTTATCAGATTTATTCAGCATTTATGATTATTTTATATTCCACTATGGTATGTTGGCTTTCACGGATTTCGTGGAACCATTATTGCGCGAGAACTCTGATTAGGTGTATGTCCGTTTAGCATATCTGGGATATGTGCGGGTCATAACTCGGAATTCTAGGCCCTCGGGATGGGGTAGAATTTCGGGTCGTGACAGTTTTAGATCAAACTTCTGTTAAAATTTGGAAGGACCCTTGGCTCAATAATGGAATCCTAATTCATGAATATGGTAGATGAACAATTATGAGGACAATTTTGTTCGGAAAATTTATAGTACCGGCCCTCATAGTTTCACCTTTTTTAAAAGAGGTGATATAAAATGACTATCCACCCATCATGCATGAGTGGACACAGCAGTTCACGCCTATGCGTGACAACATGAAATGCACGAACTTCCAAAGCATGGAAGTCCATGCATGCCAAGTTGTCACACAGATGCGTGGACTGCTTCAATGCACATGAAGAGTGGACACCCATTAGTATGCTAACTCTTTGTAAAAACACCCCTATAGTTTCAGACCTAGCAATGTAAGGCAACTTTGAGCCGAGCCACCTTCAAATGACCAAAATGCCACCATCAATCTTTCTTTCTTCTTATTGTCCTCATTCCATCTCCTCCCCCCTCTCTCTATCTCATAGTTTAGCCACCTCTATTGACATATCATAAGAAAATGAAGGGTGCACTATTTTTCTCACTAATGTGGAAAAATGGTTATTTTATAAATATAATAATTTTTCAAATATACAATTCACACTACAAAAATAAGGTGTTTCAACGGCACTTGTTGTTAAGGAAGTTTTTGGTAGCGGCATGACTAATAGCGGGCGTTTTTTATAACGACAGGACTAGTAGCAGCAGTTTTTTGTTAAAAAAATTGCCCCTAATATATAGTCTTATTTTTTGTAGTGTCAATATTAGATAAAGTGATGCAACACAAAAAAAAAAAGGGTCCATTTAATATCGTATCTATTGTAACATTAGAAAAATAACACTCTTCTCAACCTTATACGGCACAAAAGTGATATTGTATCTGTAGCTATGATATCATATCGATTGCTACACTAGAAAAATAAGTTTTTTCGGCGGCAGCCAAAAATTGCCGCTATTAACAAAAAACTGCCACTACTAGTCTTGTCGCTATTGAAATAAGTTTTTATTAGAAAATACCTTATTTGATAACTACCACATATCAGTTATCTCAACTAATTGTAGTTATCTAAATTAATTGTAACCGTGAGCGGTTGTATTTGTAGTCTTATTTATACACTTTTCGTATCAGAATAATGTAACAAAAACAAGCCGTAAACAATGTAATCGATTGTGGCAATATGTCTTCTTCTTCTCTCGTTCATCTTCTTCTTCATTTCTTCTTTATTTTATAATTTTAAAATGGTATCAAAGCCATGATCCTGGCATTTCTTCCGCTATCATATTTTCTTGAAGTTTATTGACGCATAAACTTTTCATTTTCCTTTCACCTCTTTTACATGAAATTGATTCGTGTAATTTTCTTTTTTTTTGTCTTCATCTCTTTTACATTTAGTAAAAGATAACTTCTTATTCATGTAGATGTATTTTCCCACATTGATTTACTTAATAGATGTGAATTTTTTACTTTGGTTTTAATGGCCTTTTATATTCCATGTGGATGTCTTTTTCCCACATTTTCTGTAGCCTTCTATACTCTGTGTGATGTCTTTTCCCACTTCTATATTCTACGTGGATGTCTTTTTCTCTAGCCTTCTATATTTTACGGGGATGTCTTTTTCTCTGGCCTTCTATATTCTACGTGGATGTCTTTTCCCACATTTTCTCTGGCATTCTATGCTATATGTGGATGTCTTCTCCTACATATTATCTAGCATTTTATATTCTACGTGGATGTCATTTCCCACATTTTCTCTGGCCTTCTATAGTCTATGTACGTGGATGTCTTTTCCCACATTTTCTTTGGCCTCCTATACTCTATGTGGATGTCTTTTCCCACATTTTCTCTGGCCTTCTATACTCTATGTGGATGCCTTTTCCCACATTTTCTCTGGCCTTCTATACTCTATGTGAATGTCTTTTCTCACATTTTCTTTGACTCTATTTTTTCAAGATCTCGTTAAAGAGACTTGTCATTTGTTCAAGATTTCTTAAAAGAGACTTGTCATTTGAGATTACAAATACAATCGCTTACGATTACAATTAATTTAGATAACTATAATTAGTTGAGATAACTGGTATGTGGTAGTTATCAAATAAGGTATTTTCTAATAGTTTTTTTGTTAATAGCAGTAATTTTTGGCAGTAAAAAACTGCGGCTAATAGTCTTATTTTTTGTAGTGCTACTATATTATATCTATTGCTACGATATCCTAACCATCAATTCTTCAACTCGATAGTGTATCTATCAGCTCAGTATTGCATCAGATATTCTTAAAGAGAGAGAGAGAGAGAGAGAGAGAATCACCAGCTATTTAGAGTACTTTAGTTTGATCATTATTTGTGGGAAAGAAATGCTAGTGTCGATTCTCTTTTTACAATTGGACACTGAGAGTGATTCCTTGGTCAGATGGGATGACATCTCTTCCATTCTAGATCTACATGCTCAGGCTCTTGATTTTGATTTTTATTAGTCGATAGTAAGTTCTCCGGCCTTTGAGGGGAGATGGCAATACCGAAGCTCCTTGGGTCTTTTAATCTCATCTATTAGTTGAGTTCTTTTGTATTTTTATTCTCTATTTTAGTTTTATTTTGATGGGTGGGGTCCCGCATGAACCTCAAGCTTGCCGAGCAAAAGAGAGAGGAAACTGTGGAGGCCCTCCCATAATTATACAAATACATTATTTCCCTCCCTTTGATCGGCAGTACTTGGCCACAAGATCATTCAACAAAAGCACGTTGCCTCCCTTTGATTTGTGGGTATGTTGGTTATATATGTTAGGAATTCAATTAGACACTACCAAACACCCTATCCCGATGAATACAACAAAAAATAAGAAGACACAAAAGCAAACACACACAACACAAAAGGATTTATGTGATTCACCCAATCTATGGTTACGTCCATGGAGTATATGCACTATAATTATGAACGTTTACAATGCACACACTCTATTCTCTCTAGTGCACTATCAATCAAGATCTAAAACAATCTTCCATAGCCAACGTGCACTGTATAAACTAAGGATGTAGGCCTTCAAGAACAGAGAAGATATCTGTAGGAATATAATAACGATTCCAGTATAAGAACAACTTCAATCGGATGCTTCAATCCCCAAGCTTTTCTTTAGTACCTTGCCTCTCAAAGTATTCACAAGTTTTCGCTCTATATAAAACTCACTCTCAAAGAACCCTAGAATAAACTTCTGTTAATACGCTCCAACATGCATTAGGAAACTTTGATTAAAGAAATCTTCTAAATTAGCCAAGAGTTCAAAACCGTTGAACTAATCCACCTAGAATTGATCGATTGGTTTAACACCTCGATCGATCGATTTCAACCCTTACCCAACAATATATGCTCAGATCAATTGATCGATTTCTCAAGCTCGATCGATTGATTTCAACCAGTGAGCATACTATTTATTCCCATCCAGAATTGTAATATCTCTGATATTTTGGACCTGTTTTCGTTTACCTCGATAAGTGTGCCTGAAAAAGTTGTGAGATATTTCTGGGTTTTTGGATAACTTAGAGTATGATGAGAATAGTGATCAAAGGATTTTTGTTTCAGACTTGTGGACGTTTTGTTTTTGGGAACTTACACGTTAAGTCTTGTATATACGCTTAACGCCGAAAGTTAATGCAATTTAAGTAGATAGAATTGTAAATTTAAAAATCTAGATATTTGGTTGCATTTTTTTTAGTATTATAAAGAGAGAGGCTTTGAGGAGAAGTTCACTTCTCTCTCTCTCGTTTGAATTTAGATTTGCAACCCTTGCCTCTTGTCTTGATCTTAGATCTTGTGTGATTGTGAATCCCTCTCCCCATCCCAACCATTCATTAACCTTGTATTAAATTTCTGATCGGTTTACGCTATTGAAAGAGAAGGATAGGGGAGAGGATAGTTCTGTGTGGGTCAGACCTGTTGCTCTAGAAGCAAGGATAGAATGGACTCATTGGAGGCCTAGATCTATTAAAGCTCGAAGATTAGTTCCAGTGCTTGAATTTGGTGCAACGGGATTGACAGACTAAACTTCAAAAGGTAGGCTTTTAAAACGCTTTGAGTTAAATATTTATAGTTTTGCTTAGAGTAGATTCTTAGTGATTTTTGTAGAATTAAACAAACTGTGAATGATTGAGCAAACAGATCCGAAGATCTAATTTTTTAACAAACACAGACTTGGGAAATTCGAGGGTCGAATTTCAATTCGAGGGTCAAATTTAGAATTTGACCATCAAATTGAAAATCGAGGATCGAATTTGAGTTTTTAGGCCTGATGCATATTTTGAAAATTCGAGGGTCGAATTTGAATTCGACCATCGAATTTGAATTCGAGGGTCAACTTTTGCGCTGTTTCTGGTCTTTGAATTTTTGTCGGATTTTTTGTCGACAAGCTTTCGGGTTTGACTTTTGGACCACTAACACTTGTAGTGTTAATCCATGTAGGATTTGAAATAGAGAGTCCATTGTGAGGACTACCTTGCTTGTTTTTGGATTGCTTTATGTTGAGGTAGGGGAACTTAAAACTTGATTTGCATTCTATTATAATTATAGGTTATTTTGTATTTAGCATAAATTCAGAAATTTTGAATGACACAGCATGCATAAGAACTTTGAATTATGACACAAATAAGAACTTTGAAATTTGAACTTTCGAACCTTGAACTTCAAATCAGAACTCCGAAAATCCGTAAATGTATTATGAATAACTTTGATATATTTAGCATTTGCATTTGATTTGAGGCACATAAGAACGAAACCCTAGATCCTACCAATCGTGTTGACGGTAATTCTATTTGGTGTAAGTTTTCCTCATTATGTAGGGGCTTGTTATACTTTAGAAAAAAAGTTCATGAATGACGATGGTCAGTAGGGTTTCCCATCGGTGACTTTTCCGCTCTCATGCTAGTATGTAATTGGAGAGATTATTTTAAGTTATAAATTTAAGACAAGAAGCATGCCTAATTCAGAAAATTTGAAAACATCAGATACATTGTTCAGCTTTTAGCTTTCTATTTAGAATTGGAGATTCAGCTTGCATTGCATCTGTCAAAAACCATAATTGATTCAATTTTTGTCTTTGAAAACCTTTACTTATGGTAAAAATGCAAACAGACATGTTACCTCTATTGGGCTTCGATGTTAGCTCACCCCGACTATACGTCACAGGTGTTGAGGCTAACCAAGGAGCAGACGATTTTGATCCGGAGGACTCCAACTATATTCCCCAGGAGGAATTGGAGACGCCTGCTGAGGAGTTTTTTCCCTGATTTTTAGATAGTCTTTTGGTACTTTTGTTTAGAATTTATTCTTTGAATATTGGGCCCTAGGCCAATTATTTTGTCTTTTTGGATATCACTTGAGGAACCATCATTAGGAACCACTATTTTAGGTGTTGGATTGGCCATCAACGGTGGATCTTCCTAGTTCCTCAGGGTGACATATTGTTTTGATTAAACTTTTGTTCTTGCTTAGTTTTGCTTTGCTTTTATTTAGACCTTTGTTTATGCTGCCGACTTCTGATTGAATTACGGCTTATTGAGAAATCAATAAGTTGATGAATTGGCCTTTCCTATACCTTAAAGATTGGAAAAGTCAGGTCGTCACAATAATCGATTGATCGCTCCCAAAGCATGATCGATGGATTGGAACCCGAGACCACTCCTCATAACGTCTCAATAATTTGCGTGGGATTAAACCTAAACCAACAATCTCCGCATAGGTTTCATCCCCAACCGTGTCACTGCCCCAATGGGCATCACCATTTGTGACGAGCGTTGATCAATTTTAAATAAACCCTTGCAAGTTTACAAGATCGGTTCTAGTAAGGCAAGAACAAGGGTGTCGAACCCACAGGGAAATCTGAAATTTTATTCAATTCTTCCTAAAGATTTAGAAAATATCCCCGAGGAAGTACCAAGGGGCAGATTTAATTTTTACCAAGAGTTAACACTTTTCTAATTGCAAGAAAGAAAATAAACTAATCTAAAAATTATGTAATGAGAAATCTAAGAACAGATTTTAAACACAAGATCAAGGAATTTGCTACCCCAGATTTATACCCTTTTCTATTTTTAAACCCACAATTTTATTAACATCAACACATCATCATTCTAAGAGAAACATGACTAGTAATTAAGCGTGATCATTAACCCGGCATACCCTATCTAAAAACAATGACTCAGCCTAATCGCCGTATGAATCATGTGAAAAGCATAGCGTATCTCATGGTAGTTTAGATCAAAACACTAAAAGCAGAATCACTACACTTTAAGAAAAACGATTTGATGATGAAATTATCAAACTATGGCATTAAACATAAAATATAGGTACTTATCTGGGGATCGCATCCTCCATGACCTACAGCCTCTAGCCTCTCATCCTTGTCGCAAGATCTTCAATTGTATTCAAAATCATTCCCAATGTAAAGAGCAAAGAAGGTGTAAAAAGAAGAACACAATTTTACTACTCTCCGAAAACTCTTACAAAAGTCTCTAGTTATTACACAAATTTCTCTAAGAAATAAAAACTCTCAAAGAAATAAAAACTCTCTATTCAAAAAAAAAAAACTCTCTCTCTAAAACAAAAATAACTCTCCCCTTTCAAAGCCGTAAGCCTCTTATTTATAATATCCGATTGAAACTAACCCTAATTGCCTCAATCGATTGAGACAGAAGTCTCAATCGATTGACTTAGAGTTCGAATTCCCTTAGGACACTTCTGCCTTCATGTCTCAATCGATTGAATTTTATGTCTCAATCGATTGAATTTCTAGGGTTGAGTTTTTCTCCATCTGTCAATTGATTGACCATAATGCCTCAATCGATTGACTCTTCAATGCAAAGTCTCCCCTTTCTTGATGGAGGTTGATTCTCTTCATGGCTTTCAATGCTTCTTTGGACCTTTTTGTCCATATCTCTTTTTTAGCCTGTAATTTCCTTCTTTTATGCACTTGAACGATCTAGCTGTCAGAAACACCTGTAAACATCAAAACCTCACAACAACCATCAGATGCTTTCATTGAACAGCTAAATGTAGGATTTAGAGTGTGAATTATAGTCATATTTCAACACCGATCACACCCCCAAACCTACACTTTGCTAGTCCTCGAGCAAAGAGAATGATAAATATAAAAATAAACTAACATCCTAAAATTTAAATGCCACTTTCGTAGGGAACACGATTGCACTTAGCGTGTGCAACAAGCCTTTAAACCCCTAGGTGATCCCTAGTGGAGGAGTTGTGTCTCCTGAAGGTTTTCAGTTGAAGGTACCTACAAACTTCAAGGCTATCATGATTGATTAATCATGTCCTTAAGCAATTAGACGCTCCTGAAAAATCTTTTTAGAATACATCTAACCACGTTCATTCCATTTATGCCACATTCTTCTGCATCGTTGTCTTCTAATGTTCATATTTCATGCCTCAATGTCATGAGATCATCACTGCCCAAAGTTCTTATGTCAGAGGAAAAAGCTTAAACTGGAACTTTTAGATCACATGTCTAGACTCCAATCCTCACCATGGGTATACACTCAGAATGAAATCACTTCCGATGAATGAGATGGAATTATAACACAATTAGAAGAAAATCTCACAAGTTTAAAGATATACGGTGTATCAAAGAATTATAAAGGAAATCTCATTAAGAAAGATATCTGTATTTTAAGCATGCATATATCAAGCACCATAGACAATTGTGTACTTACTCTCCACAAGGCATTTCATCACTCATGATTGGATCAAAAAGGTCTTTTCTAAGGTTGTAATGGGGCTCGGGTTAAGGTTAAGAGAAGAAAAGAAGGATGGATTCAAAAGTTTCTGAGAAATTGGAAAAGAAACAACTACTGATTTTTTATTCTTTTTCTTTTCTAGTCTCTCACCATTCTTCTCAATATATTTTTCATTGTTTTTACAATTTCCTTTTCTTCCCTTTTTTTTTTTTTTTTTTTTGACACATTATAACACATATAATCCCCACTTACTCGTTTTTCACTCATTTTCATCCCTTGTTCCTAATTTCTCGAAATAAGTAAGGGCAATGAATTTTGAAGCGGTAAGGGGTTAAAGGTTATTGCGACTTATCAAAGAATGTATAAAGGTAAATTTCAAATAAGCTCAAAGGTGTACTAGAAGGATAAATTTATATGGGTGGGTTTTAACCAATGATGAACCAATGATGGCCTTAGATCATTTCCTTTCATGATGGTAAAATATGCCCATTTGCCTTAAGTTAGTACACAATGATTTCTAGTGTAATGTTATAACACATAAAATCACAAATCAATGGGTTTTAACAATTGGAACAAGGATTTCAAAGATACTCAATTTATTTCAGCACTCATTAAGAACAAGGACAAGTGTTTCAAAACTTTCAAGGTTTTAGTGTTTCTTTGTGATCTTTAGGATTCCATGTTACCCACTTAATCCTCCGATTTTGAGATTGAAAGCGAGTGATGAAAACAATTATTTTTAAGCATGATTCATGATCATTAATGTTCAATATCTACACCTTATGGGCACTCATAAAATAACCATGGTATGATAGCATTGATTAAAGAAATTTCAGGAAGAATTTTCATGCTCACAAATATGAATAATCAATTAAATTGACTTTTGCCAACCATCAGTTAATCGATTGAGACCAAATTCTCAATCGATTGACTGAGTGGACTCAATCGATTGACTGAGCCACAAATTCTTATATCCTTTAATGTTTATAGTTGATCGATTGAGACAGTATGCTCAATCGATTGACTGATAACCATCCAAAAATCGGAGACCACCTAAAAGGTTGTTTTTTTTTTTTTTTTTTTTTTTTTTTTAAAAAAAGAAGAACAATTACCCCCAAACTTGGGCCAATGTCCTCATTGGGGATGATGTGGAGAAAGGAAGAAGGCCTCCCCAAACCCTATGCAATCAAAGGACAAAACAACCGAGCAAGGGAAAGAGAGAAAACACAAATACGAAACTATATTGTTATTAAAAAGAAAATTATGACAAAGTAAAGCAAAATCTAACGTGATGCAACACGAAACAAACGAATCCCAAAACGAAAACAAACCGAACTGAAACAACAAAAACAGAAAAAGAAACCCGACCCTAAAGACATGTAAAATTAGACCCTAAAAACCGAAAACAAATCCTCTAGTCCGCCATGGTAGAGATGCCGCCCCGTGGCTTTGGAAAAGCGTAGCGCCACATTTCTTCAGAAATTCCAACCAAGCCACGGTGGGATTTGTGCCCGAGGTGGTGATAAGGGTGGGGGAGGGGTGGTGATGACAGGTGATGAAACAGATTCGTCATCAAGGTGGATGATGGCATGGGTGGACCAATCGATGGGTGGTGGAGCGGTGTATCGGGCACGTTTGCGTGCGGGCTCCATTAACTGTTGGACTGCGGCGCGCGTACGAGGACGGATGGAAGACATGGCGACAAGGCGGGGACGGAAACTGCAAATATGGACTAAAAGGAGGACCCGGCAAGTGCCTTAAATAGCTAAGAATTTCCTAAAAGAGGGACACTTTAAAAGAAAAAATTCTAAGTCGGTGCATGGAGAAATATTTAGAAGAGTCTCACCAATCGATTGACATGTTTGTGTCAATCGATTGACAAGAGAGGGCAAAGATGGTAAATCCGAGCTCCACATCAAATATTTGGAGAAACGCCTATTCCAAATAGGGGTTGACCAAGTAAGTGTCAATCGATTGGCACCTAAATGTCAATCGATTGATGAACCATGCTAAAAATAGAGACCAAAACCAGGAATGTCCAAATTTAGGTGCATCATTCAATCGATTGAGACAGAAGTCTCAATCGATTGACGGAGGAAAATTTAGGAGGGCATGAAGTAGCTCAATCGATTGAGAGGGAGATCTCAATCGATTGACTGAGAGCCAGAAACCAAACACAAAATATGCCCAAAACAAAGCAAACATTATCATTTTAAAACTTGTAGCCACCGATCCGATACATCAACAACAAAAAAAAAAACATAAACACCAAACAGAGAAAAGAAAAACTTCACAACAAAACAAGACAATCACACATCATCATCATCATCTTCATCTTCATCTTCATCTTCATCTTCCGGTGCCCGCCCCTCGTTCATTGCCGCTCTTGCGCCGTCGATGAAATGGTTGGCACGACCCGGGAATGACTCGCGAGCCATCCGCATAAGGAGAGCGGTTTGAAACCGGGACCGCCTATCCACACCACCAAGCCGTGCATTCATTCCTGCCCATCCGCACCTCAAAGAGCAACAACATTCCATCAAATCGGGGACCTCTTCGACGAGGTCGCTTAACACCGCCATTACGCTGTCTGCGAGGGCTTGGACGGGAGGAGGAGGAGCATCCTCAACCGGGGCCGATTGCACGCGGATGATCGCCTTGATACTCTTGACCCACACATTCACACCATATTGATAGAATTGCATGTCGCCCATCTCCTCATTGTCATAGATGGGGCAGCCAAGGTGGTCCAGAAGGTGCATCACATAGTGTGGAAAGTGGAGGAGAATCGCGGCACGCTTGGCGGGTACGGCGGCGCTGGCGATATCACTATGGCAGCGGTACATCTCCGCGAGCATCAACCGTCATCAAACCAAGTATTGGTGTGTGCGCGTAAGCGCCTTCACTCGACCCAAAGCCGGCTCGGGCTTGGGGCCATGTGGCAAAAGGTTATTGGCCATAACGATATCCCAAAAGAGGATATCCATGGGCAACACAGCGCGCTTGGTGGCCTGACCGGTCCCACGACGACCACCACACATATTGTTGATCATATCATCTTGGCTACGCTCGATAGCCGGAGGAAGGTGGTGGTTGACGGGACGAGCCTCGTAGAAATTGAAAGCACGGGCGAGATCAGCGGCATGGAGGTTATATTGCCAGTTATCGATCTCAATGGTGATGAACGGCAAGCCGGTTGGGGAGAGGGACTCGGGCACCCACACCATCTTTTGATAGAATAGCCGAATGATGCGCGGGGCGACATCGATGGGTGGTGGGGTCAGTAGCATTCCCAAGCGGAGGGCCTCGATGAATTCGATCGACCGTGCGCATTCCGCGATGTTCCGATATTTCACCAAGTCGAAAAAATTCTCCGTTTGGAATTGGCGATCGATATAATGCTCGTTAGGGATGCGCATCGGATCATGGGCTGGGTGCGGTGGTCGGATAAGGGCAGCCATTGGATCAAAACAAGGAGGAGATAAAGATCGCGGCTTGAAAATTAGGCGGGAATTCGAATGAGGACTCCACAGGTGGGGAGGACCATATATATAGTGTGAGCCTCAATCAATTGAGGCTTACTGCTCAATCGATTGAGGATGCATGGACTTCCCACGTCGCGAGGTGGGAGCGAACGTGTCGCTTGGGAGAAGGGACTCTTGCCATTACTCTCCTATTGAATGTCAATCGATTGACACTAAGGTGTCAATCGATTGAGGATTGATAGCGCCGGTTGGTGTCCTTGGAAACGGAAGGGCATTAAAGGGCCACGAAAAACCAACCCGAGACGGCAGCTGCCATGACAAGAGTTGTCGGTTGGCGGGTCAACTTCCAACACAAATGCACAAACTCTTAAGATGTCAATCGATTGAGGCCAAATTCTCAATCGATTGAGATAAAAGAAAAAAAAATGATGATGAAGCTCAATCGATTGACACAGACCCTTCAATCGATTGAGGAATCTTAGTTAATTGATTGTCACAGACCCTTCAATCGATTGAGGAATCACATTCAATCGATTGACTGTGGACTATATTTTTTTTTTTAATTTTTTTTTTTACAACAACAACTGGGGTGCCTCCCAGGAAGCGCTGAGTTTACACGTCGACAAATGACCTTTTCAAAGGATCGATCCCGTGATCACGAGGTGCATCGCCTCAATCAGAATCGCGATCGGCTCAAACATTGGTTTGAGTCTTTGCCCATTAACTTTACAAATGCGATTGTCAACAAGGCTCCGAATTTCAATGGCACCATGCGCACTAATGGACACTACCTGAAATGGGCCTTCCCATCGAGATTTTAATTTTCCCGGGTGGAGCTTCAGTCGGGAATTGAATAGCCAAACTTTTTGGCCAACGTGAAATTCTTTTTGAGAAATGGACGCATCATGCGACTTTTTTATACCTTTCCTTGTACATTTTGAATTCTCATACGCTTCAGGCGTAATTCCTCCAATTCATTCAATTGCAATCGGCGATGTGACCCAGTTGCTTGCATGTCAGAATTAAATCTTTTTATCGCCCAGAATGCTTTATGCTCCAATTCGACAGGAAGATGGCAAGCTTTGCCGTAAACAATTCGAAACGGAGACATTCCAATCGGAGTCTTGAATGCGGTCCGATATGCCCACAGAGCCTCTGAGAGCCGGTTTGACCAATCTTTTCTATTCGGTTGGACCGTTTTTTCTAGAATTCGTTTAATTTCCCGATTAGACACTTCCACCTGACCGCTAGTCTGTGGATGGTACGGCGTAGCAACTTTGTGCGTGACGCCGTACTTCTTCATTAAGGTGGCAAAATGGCTATTACAAAAATGCGAACCGCCATCGCTGATGATTGCTCTTGGAATCCCGAATCGGGTAAACACATTTTCTCTAAGGAATTTGACCACAACCTTATGATCATTCGACCGGGTTGCCACAGCTTCTATCCATTTCGAGACATAATCAACAGCCACTAGAATATATGAAAACCCAAAGGATGGGGGAAAGGGACCCATAAAGTCAATCCCCCAAACATCAAAAATTTCAACAATCAGAATTGGATTAAGGGGCATCATATTCCGTTTTGAAATATTGCCAGTCAATGACATCGTCGACATTCCTTGCAAAATTGACACACGAAGATGGAGGGCCGGAGAATCCGCTTTGAAGGATTTTCTGGGCGGTCTTCTGTCCTCCTAAATGGCCGCCACAGGCCCCAGCATGACACAAGTGTAGGACGCTCATTTGCTCCTCTTCGGGTACACATCTCGATGATCTCGATCGAGGCAATTTGAAAACATGGATCATCCCAAAAATAGTATTTTATTTGGGAGAAAAAGAGATTCTTATCATTCTTACCCCACTCAGTGGGGATTCTGCCAGTAACCAGATAATTCACAATGTTCGCAAACCATGGGACCTTTGCATAAGCTACCTCAATTGATAGCAAATGTTCATCCGGAAATGTGTCACGGATGGTCCCAGGTATTGCAGATTCTTCAGGTAGAATTCTCGACAAATGATCAGCCACCACGTTCTCAACCCCCTTCTTATCCTTAATCTCGAAATTGAACTCTTGGGCGCGAAGAATCCAACGGATTAATCTCGGTTTAGTATCCTTCTTTGCTAGAAGATATTTCAGAGCGGAATGATCTGAAAAGACCACTATTTTTTATCCCAGCAAATAGGAACGAAACTTGTCTAGAGCATACACCACAGCTAATAATTCTTTCTCGGTGGTGGTGTAATTGAGTTGGGCATCAATTAATGACTTGCTAGCATAATAAATTACGTGAGGTAATTTATTCACCCTCCGCCCTAGGATGCTCCAATTATGTAATCGGATGCATCACACATGAGTTCGAATGGGAGAGAATAATCCGTGGCGGATGATTGGTGCATTGGATAAGAGCTCTAATTTCAAAAATGCTTGCATGCGTCCTCAAGAATTCAAAAGGAACATCTTTGCTGTAAGGTGCACAATGGTTTAGCCACCTTGAAATCCTTAATAAACCTTCGATAAAATCCTCATGACCCAAAAATGACCGAATTTGTCGAACCTTTGTTGGGTGGTGGCAAGTTAGCAATTAGATCAACTTTTGCTCTATCCACCTCGATTCCTTTCTCGTGAGACAATGTGCCCCAATCCCTTGTTTAACCATAAAATGGCTCTTCTCCCGACTAAGAACAAGTTTGGAGTCAACACAACGTTGCGACACTTGTGAAAGATGATTCAAACAAGAATCAAAGGTTCTCCCAAAACCGAAAAGTCGCCCATGAATACTTCAATGAATTTGTCGACCATATCTGACAATTTGGCCAACATACACCGTTGAATTGTGGCCGGGGCAATACAAAGGCCGAAAGGCACCCTGCGGTATGCAAACATACCGTAAGGGCATGTGAACGTAGTCTTTTCTTGATCACCGTAGACAGCACCGATTGTATCCCTAATACCCATCAAGAAAACAAGAAACTCTTGCCCACTAACTTTTCAAGGATTTGATCAATGAACGGAAGGAAAATGATCCTTTCGGTGGCGACGTTTAATTTCCGAAGTCAATGCGATACCGCCATCCAAAGAGTTTCTAGTGGGGACCAATTCTCCTTCAGCAGCTTCCTTCACAAAGGATTCCGGACTTTTTCTAACAATTTGGACCGGACTAACCCATTCACTATCGTAAATCGGATAGATGATTCCATCAAGGAGTTTAATGACTTCTTTTAGAACGACTTCTTGCATGTTTGGATTAAGTCAGCCTGTGGTTCCCTTGAAGGTTTACTCTCATCTTCCAAATGTATTTTATGCATACATACCGATGGGTCAATCCCTTTGAGATCAGTGAGAGTCCAACCGATAGCTTCCTTGTGCTCTTTCAGCACCTTCAACAACTCTTTTTCTTGTTCTGTCGACAACGTGGATGAGATTATTATGGCGTGTTTCATGAGGTCCCGAAAAGCATACTTGAGGGACTCGCAATTGTTTCAATTCCACAAGTGGTGGTTGCTCAAGTGATGGAGGCAACACGTCCTTCACCTCAACAGGTAATGATTCTATCTCAGGCACACTCGCATCTAAGTGATCATCCTGGCATGATGAGCTAGACTCTCTCTTGTCGGACTGCTTCTCTTCCGATCCTTTCTCTTCATAGATGGCCAACAAAGCATTTTCAAATTCCTCTTTGGTAAGCATTGAAGGTAATGCCTCATCCACCACTTCATCTATCTGATCGATGTAAAAACATTCGACCTCATCCTCGTTTGGGAAATGGTTCATCGCATGGAAGATATTCAATCGAACCTTCATGTTTCCAAAAGAAATGTCCATGACTCCTGTTCGACAATTAATGCACGCGTTGGCCGTAGCGAGAAACGGACGTCCAAGGATGATGGGGACTTGATTAAGTGACTTAACAGGTGTGTCCATGTCCAAAACAACAAAATCCACTGGAAAGACAAACTTATCTATTCCAACCAAGACATCCTCAATAACGCCCCTCGGCGTCTTTACGATCTATCGCCAGCCTTGATGTGACGACCGCTGGGTCTCAATTCACCCAGTCGAGTTTCGTCAATGAATATGGGATTAAATTAACACTGGCTCCCAAATCCAATAACGCTTTCCCAACTGGTTGCCCACCAATGACACATGGAACAGTAGGAACTCCAGGGTCTTTTAGTTTTCGTGGGGTTTCCAATTGCAATATAGAACTGACTTGATTAGTCAAGAACACTTTCCGCGAAACATGATTACGTGCCTTTCTCTTCCGAGTGCATAAATCTTTGAAAAACTTTGCATACTCAGGCACTTGCTTGATCGTTTCAAGCAATGGAAGGTTTATCTTTACTTGCTTAAATGTTTCGAAAATATCTTCCATTTTTGTTGGTCCCTTTCCCATTCTTGATGGAGGAGTTAGGCATTGAGGAAATGGTGCCTTTGGGACAAAAGGTGCGGGTTCCCCTTCTGAATCTTCGTCTTGTCCTTGTTGGACAGTTGAGGGAGACTCATCCTCTATCACCTTTTCTTTTCCTTTCTCTCTTCTTTGCTCTTCCTCCTTCTCTTTTCTTTTCTCTATCTCTTTCTCTTTTCTTCTCTCTTTCTCCGCTATTCTCTCTGACTCTTTCTCTTATCTCGCTTCTGCTCTTTGTCCTTCTTCACTTTCTTCCTCTGTTCCACTTGATTATGAACTTCCGTCCACTTATAACCAGATATGACTTTCAACTGTTGACTATTTAATGGTCCTTCATCAGATGATGCTTGGCCGCGAGGATTGTTGATGGGTTGGCTGGGAAGCTTACCCTCCTCTCGTCGACTCAGTTGATTTGCCAATTGACTGACTTGGTCGATTATCATCTGTTGAAAAGATTGCATACTGCGCATTACCTTTTCTTCCGGCATCGTAATCCTTTGAAGTGCTTGTATGAGATTGATTAGGATTACGATTGAAATTCGATTTTTAGAATCGAATTTGGATGAGATTATGGACCATTTTGCTGAAAGTTAGAATTCTGCTGAAAATTAGAATTCTGCTGAAGATTCTGTCGTGGACGGAAATTTTGTTGAAAATTTTGTGGAAAAACCTGTTGTCCATTCCCAGGATTGGCTCGGTATTGCTGGTTGACCTGACCAGTTTGGTTTGATCCACTCCATCCTAAGTTGGGGTGATTTTCCACTGAGTTGTAGGTATTTGAGTACCGTTTCTACCTTTGGATAAGATTGAGTGACATTTATACGCTTTCTGGAAGAGTAGATTCATCGGAAGGAATGTCAAGGTAGTTGGGCACTCATTAGCCATATGACACAGGTGTTCACAAATTGAGCATACTGATGGGGTGGCAGAACTTTAGCTTGCTTGGTTGCGACTATCAACATGTTCATCTGTTTGAATGACATATCGACCTTGGTTGATAGAACAGAGTTATTAGTGTTGAGCGCATACAATCCGTGTTTGGTCAACACATGAGATTTAGGTGCTAAGTCCGAAGTGGTTCAGTGTCGCACTTTGTATCGAGGTTTGATACAATTTCTCAAACAATGCCCACAACTCATCGGCCTCTTTCGTGGCACAAGATCCACCGCAAGATGCATCAACCATGCGTCTTTCTTCAGGAATCAGTCCATTGTAGAAACTTTGGACTTGTTGCCACCTTGGAACTTGATGGTTAGGGCAACTTCTGATTAACTCCTTAAAACGTTCCCAGCATTCATGGAATGTCTCTGTAGGTTGTTGGGAAAAGAAAAGGATCTTTTGACGCATCTCTATGGCTTTAGTCATGGGAAAATACTTTTTGAGGAACTGACGATGTAGCTCGGCCCAACTCTGAATAGATTGCGGTTCTAAAGAATAGAACCACGTTTTTGCCTTGTCTCATAAAGAGAACGGAAGAGTCGAGCTTCGCTATCTCATCGTAACATTGTGGACTCAACATTTTGCATACCCAAAGTGAACTCGTTCAGATGAACGTGCGGATTTTCATTTGCCAAACCATGGAATATTGGTAGCATTTGAATCATTGCTGATTTGAATTCATAATGATTCCCGGGAATGGGAGCATGCATGATACACTCCTGATCCTCGTAAAAACCAGGATCATTATAGTATTCAAGTGTTCTAGGTCCCCCATAGTAATTATTGTTCCCATTATTTCCATTATTCACATTGTTGCCATTCTGATTGTTGTTTTCATTCATTTCTTGCTCTTGATTAGCCATGGTATCAGTAGGATGATACTGATTCCTTTGGATTCTAAGATTGTCTCGCAAAGATCGTTCGATCTCTGGATTAAACGGTAGCAAATGTGGGTGATGAGAACGAGTAAAGCTCATTCACCACACCCACAATCAAAGGTTTGAAGAACCCAAAATAAGTCCTTAAACAGACTCAATCGATTGAGACTGTGGTCTTAATAGATGGACAGAAGCACATAAAATTTCTCACAAATGACTTGTCAGTCAATCGATTGAGGGGATACTCTCAATCGATTGAGGTTCCAAAAGTCAGAAAGCACACAGAATATCAGCAAAAGACTTTGTCAGTCAATCGATTGAGAGACTTATCCCAATCGATTGAGGTTCAAAGATTAAAAACACACAAGAATTCTGTCAATTGATTGACATAGGAATGTCAATCGATTGAGAAAAGAGTAGAGAGCACAGAAAATGATTCAAAGATCAATCGATTGAGAATGTAGCTTCAATCGATTGAATGCTGCTATGAACAGAGAGCAAAGTAAGAAGGAAAAGGAAAGAAGACCACTCAATTTTTATTTTTATTTTTATTATTTTTTTTTTTTTTTTTTTTTTTTAAATTAAAATTCAGAAAAATAATAAAAAAAAATAATAATAAAAAAAATAAAATCTAAATTCGAAAATTAGAAATTAGAAATTAAAAACCTAGAAAATCTTTCCTAAAAGAAAATTTCTAAACTAAAATAAAAACTTCCTAAAATAAAATAAAAAAAATAAAAAAAATAAACTTCCTAAAAGAAGTTCACAAAATCTAATCTAAGAAAGAAAATTAGGGAAAGAATATTTTTTTTTTTTTATATTTTTTTTTTTTCAGCTTTCAATCTATTGACAGAGTTGTGTCAATAGATTGAGACACAATTATTGCTAAAAACACACACAATCAATCGATTGAGAACAAGGCTCAATCGATTGACTGACAAGCAAACACACACACACAAAATAGAGTCAATCGATTGAGGGGTTATTCTCAATCGGTTGACTGCTATAAAAAAAAATAAAATCTCTAATCGGAATTAACCAAAATTTGCGATGTCTAAACAACGCGCCAAAACAATTTTAAATAAACCCTTGCAAGGGTACAAGGTCTGTTCTAGTAAGGCAAGAACAAGGTGTGAACCCACGAAATCTGAAATTTTATTCAATTCTTCCTAAAGATTTAGAAAATATCCCCGAGGAAGTACCAAGGGGCAGATTTAATTTTTACCAAGAGTTAACACTTTTCTAATTGCAAGAAAGAAAATAAACTAATCTAAAAATTATGTAATGAGAAATCTAAGAACAGATTTTAAACACAAGATCAAGGAATTTGCTACCCAGTTTATACCCTTTTCTATTTTTAAACCCACAATTTTATTAACATCAACACATCATCATTCTAAGAGAAACATGACTAGTAATTGCGTGATCATTAACCCGGCATACCCTATCTAAAAACAATGACTCAAATTTAATCGATGAATCATGTGAAAAGCATAGCGTATCTCATGGTAGTTTAGATCAAAACACTAAAAGCAGAATCACTACACTTTAAGAAAAATGATTTGATGATGAAATTATCAAACTATGGCATTAAACATAAAATATAGGTACTTATCTGGGGATCACATCCTCCTTGACCTACAGCCTTTAGCCTCTCATCCTTGTTGCAAGATCTTCAATTGTATTCAAAATCATTCCCAATGTAAAGAGCAAAGAAGGTGTAAAAAGAAGAACACAATTTTACTACTCTCCGAAAACTCTCTTACAAAAGTCTCTAGTTATTACACAAATTTCTCTAAGAAATAAAAACTCTCAAAGAAATAAAAACTCTCTATTCAAAAAAAAAACTCTCTCTCTAAAACAAAAACAACTCTCCCCTTTCAAAGCCGTAAGCCTCTTATTTATAATATCCGATTGAAACTAACCCTAATTGCCTCAATCGATTGAGACAGAAGTCTCAATCGATTGACTTAGAGTTCGAATTCCCTTAGGACACTTCTGCCTTCATGTCTCAATCGATTGAATTTTATGTCTCAATCGATTGAATTTCTAGGGTTGAGTTTTTCTCCATCTGTCAATCGATTGACCATAATGCCTCAATCGATTGACTCTTCAATGCAAAGTCTCCCCTTTCTTGATGGAGGTTGATTCTCTTCATGGCTTTCAATGCTTCTTTGGACCTTTTTGTCCATATCTCTTTTTTAGCCTGTAATTTCCTTCTTTTATGCACTTGAACGATCTAGCTGTCAGAAACACCTGTAAACATCAAAACCTCACAACAACCATCAGATGCTTTCATTGAACAGCTAAATGTAGGATTTAGAGTGTGAATTATAGTCATATTTCAACACCGATCAAGCGTTGATCAACTTTAGGCAACACCTAAACTTCTTCTATGTAATTAGTTTAATCAACATGTTCGATGCGTTCTCTTTCATATCGATCTTCTCAACTGATATTTCTCCATCTTCTATCATATCTCTGATAAAATGATACCGAATATCTATATGTTTTATTCTAGAATAAAAGATTTAGTTCTTTGCTATGTGAATAGCACTCTGACTGTCGCAGAAGATATTGATGCTCTCATCAACCTTATCAAATTCACTGACCAAACCCTTAAGCTATGAAGCTTCCTTAGCAGCTTCTGTAGCTGCTATATATTCATCCTCTTTAGTTAACAACGCAATTATTCCTTGAATCATAGACTTCCAACCGATCGCTCTACCTACCAATATGAATATGTACCCTGTGATAGACCTTCTTCTGTAAAGGTCACCAGAATAGTCAGAATTAACGTAATCGTAAAGATCCAACTCGCTTGTATCTCCACCTTTAAACATCAACCCATTTTCAGTTGTACCTTTCAGATATGTCAATATTCATTTAATTACAAACCAATGCTCTCTACCCGGATTAGATATATACTTACAAACCACACTCAAGGCCTGTGTTAAATTTGGTCATATACTCATCATGACATACATCAGACTCCTAACAACATTTGTATACAAAATATTCTTCAGGTATTCCCTTTTTGCATGTGTGAACGGACTTATCTTCTTTGTGCGTTTAAAATGCTCTATTAGAGATATTGATACATGCTTGGCAATACTCATATTATACTTCTAAAGGAGCTTTTGGATAAAAGTCCTTTGTGTTAGCCAAAGCCTCTTATTCTTATGATACCTCATGATTTAAATACCTAGGATCTTATTTGCGGAACCAAGATCCTTCATCTTAAACTTCTGGCTCAATGATCACTTCAGCTTGTTGATTTAAAACTTGTTTTCTGTTGCTATCATCATATCATCTGCATAGAGAATTATGAAGATTCTCTTTTCTTCACAATACTCTTTCTAGTAGACACAATAATCATATTGTCCCCAATGATATCCTATGCTCAGTATATATGAATCAAACTTCTTGAACCACTACCTGGGTACCTGCTTGAGACTGTATAAGAATTTTTTCAATCTACAATCAAGTGATTCTGACCCTTCTGCTTCAAATCCTTCTAGTTGTCGTGTATAAATCTCTTCCTAAAGATCCCCATAAAGGAAAGTTGTTTTCACATCCATCTGTTCTAGTTTGAGATCTTTTTGAGCAATGACGGCTAACAATGTGAAAATCAATGTGTTCTTTGCAACCAGAGAGAATATCTCAGTGTAATCGAAACCCTCTTTCTGAGAAACCTTTGCAATTAGCCTTGCTTTGAACTTCGAAGTTTCACTCTTATCACCTTCTTTCTTTAGAAAGACCAATTTACAACTGATGGCTCTCTTCCCTTTAGGAACTTTCATGAGATCCCAAGTCACATTTTTCAAAAGTGACTGTCATTCTCTTTCCATAGCTAACTGCCACTTTACAACATCTATATCCTCCCGATCTTCTGAAACTGTGCTTGGTTTCTTATTCTCTATGATAAGTGCAAGTGTTAAAAAAATCATATCTTTAAACTTTTCAGGACATTTCTTTGTCCTTTCTGACCTTCTAAAGATAACCTAAACTGGAACTGTTACCTGGGACTTCAAGTCTTGAGAAACTATGCCATCATGCTCTATCTCATAATCTTCATTATCTTTCTCATTTTTCTCATGCCTTTCAACATCAAGTTGTACCTGAGGTTCACCCATTGACTGAGGTTTGTCTTCCGCCTTTTTCATCGAAAACTCATCTTTATTGAAAGTAACATCTCTTTGAATTATCACTTTGTGAGATTATGTATCCCACAAACAATAACCTTTGACTCCTACTCCATAGCCAATTAAGACAGACTTTTTAGATTTTGGATCTAACTTGGATCGTTTACTTCCCTGACGTAATGCATACGCGACACATCCAAACACCCTCAAATGAGAGTAACTCCTGTGTCTTTCATACCAAACCTCATCTGCAGTTTTTGAATTCAATGTCGTTGAAGGCAACCGGTTGACCAAGTAACATGTTGTATTCACTGTCTCTGCCCAGAACTCATAACTCAAGCCAGAATGATTCAACATGTACCGTGCTTTTCTAGTAGTGTTCTGTTCATCCTCTCTGCTATGCCATTTTGTTGAGGATTTCTAGGAACTGTTAAGTGCCTAATAATTTCTTGATTTTTACAGTAAGCTTTAAAATCGGATGACAAATATTCTCTATCATTATCTGATCTGAGAATCATTACCTTTTTGTCAATTTACTTTTCAACCATACTGTCACTGCCTAAATTTCTGAAACATATCCGACTTATTCTTAATCGGATACACCCAAATTTTTTTGGAGTAGTCATCTATAAATGACACAAAATAGTCGATCCCCATACATCTGAATATATGTAATCAATCAGCTCTTTCGAAGTATGTTTTCCTATGGAGAAACTAACTTTCTTCTACTTTTCGAAGATGCAATCTGCATAAAACTTCAGTTTACAAGTTTGAATGTTAGAAATCATCTTATTCTTTATGAGCTCTGTTAGCCCATGCTCACTCATGTGACGAAGCCTCTTGTGCCACAAATCTGAGAGATCCTTAGAATCTTTTGTAGCCACAACACCACTGCTGCTGATTCTATTACCTACTAGAGTACAAAGATTCTCTGTCTTTTCACCTTTCATCAAGGTCATAGCACCATGTGCGACCTTTAATTTTTTGGATTCTAGGATGACTCGACATCCTATCTCATCCAATACCTCCAATGAAATCAATTTTATCTTCAGAGCAGACACATGCTTAACCTCAGTAAGAGTGTGAACTCAACTATCAAACATCTTTATTTTAATAGAACCGATACCTACTGCTTCACATACACTGCCATTGCCCATCGAAATTATTCCACCATTGGCTACCTTATACTGGTCAAATCAATCCCTACACGGACACATGCAGTACGATGCCCCTGAATCTATGATCTATCTACCATCAAACTGAATGGAGCCTAACAGTGCACACAATAGGTCTTCACCGAAATCTGACTTAGCAAAACTATCCTATTATGAAGTCCCTTCATCACACTTAGCTTTATTCAATCTCTACTTGCAGTATTTGCGAATATGTCCAGATTGCTTACAGAAGTAATAGATAATATCTTTTCCGTCACCCCTAGATTTAGACCTATTGTTTCCTCTTATTGATTTATTATCCCCTCTGGACTTATTTCTTTTGTGATCATGATTTCGATCCCTTTCCTTCAAGAGATTAATCCCTTCAGAGTTAGATTCGAGCTATTTTCTTAATTCGTCTGAAAGAAGTGCAACAGTCATTTTATCGACGGCTATTGCATCCTTACCATAAGTTAATGTAGTAATAAGGTACTCATAAGATGCAAGCAATAAGGTGAGTAAGAGAAGTACAAGATCTTCTTCTTCAAGTTTCACCTCAATGCTCAATAGTTCACTAACTATTTTATTAAACGAATTCAAATGATTATGAATACATGTACCAGCCTTCATACGAAGGGTACAGAGTTGTTTCTTTATGAAGAGCCTCTTTGACAATGACTTTGTCTTGTAGAGAGATTCAATTTTCTTCCACAAATCCACGGTCGTCTTTTTGTGAAGAACGTTGTACATAACTTCATCGGACAAGCACAATTGGATAATGCTTAAGGCTTTCATATCAAGAGAGATTCACTCTTCATAGGTCATCTCTGCCTTCTTTCCCATCTCCTTCCCAACTAGAGCATCATCAATGGCTTGTTGGACAAAGAGATCTATGTCCTTGACATGCCATAAAGTGAAGTTATTTTTTCCCGAAAATTTCTCCAACTCATATCGTGCATTCGAGACCTTTATCACCATTGTAGCATAAACTTTTTAGAAATTCAATCAAACACCACCGAACTCTCTATTGCGATGAATACGACAAAAAATAAGAAGACGCAAAAACAATCACATACAATACAAAAGGATTTACGTCACCTAATCTAGGACTACGTCCACAAAGTATATGCACTATATTTATGAATGTTTACAACGCACGCACTCTCTTATCTCTAGTGCACTCTTGATCAAGATCTAGCACGATCTTTAACAGCCAACACGTTGTATAAACCAAGGACGTAGTCCTTTAAGAACAAAGAAGAGATCTGCTGGAATACAATAATAATTCCAACACAAGAACAACTTCAATCGGATGCTTCAATCCCCAAGTTTTTCTTTAATACCTTGTCTCTCAAACTATTCACAAGTTTTCACTTTATAGAAAACTCACTCTCAAATAACCCTAGAATAAACTTCTGTTAATAGGCTCCAACATGCATTAGGAAACTCTGACTAAAGAAATCTTCTAAATTAGCCAAGAGTACAAAATCGCGGAACTGATCTGCCCATAATTAATTGATAGGTTTAACACCTCGATTGATTGATTTCAACTCATGAGAAACCCAACAATATATGCTCAGATCGATCGATCGACTTCCCAAGCTCGATCGATTGATTACAACTAGTGAGCATACTGTTTATTTTCGTCCATAATTATACAAATACATTATTTCCCTCCCCTTGATCGACAATACTTGGCTACACGATCATTCAACAAAAGGACATTGCCTCCCTTCGATTTGTTGGTCTGTTGGCTATATAGAAATGGGTTCGCTCGAAGCTGTCTTAGCTATATTGCAAGATTTAAAATTATAGGGCTATTTTTGCAAAAGGTAAAACTATGAGGCCTAAAACTATAAATTTCTCTTTTCGTTTCTCATATGGTTGTTAATGGTAATTGGAATCCAGCGAAAGCTTCTACTCGGTGAATGGAAGAAGGTTGGATTGAGGTCCTAGCTCATGATATTCCTTTATGATTATTTGGTGAAACACTTGAATGGAAACCGAATCTAAGTAAAGATTCACCTTCGAATCAGCTTGGAATTGCGTTAGGCCACTAAATGATGAAGTTGTTGGCATTTCTTCCTACGAAGTTCAATGCACATTCCTAAACATACTTTCTTAATTTGGCTTGCAATCTATAATAAGGACATTACTAAGATAATAGAATTAAACAAAACAACACCCGCTTTGGAGTGTGGTGTCATGTGGCATGTGATTTAAAAAATATTATGATTTTAAGACTTTTTTACCCTTCAAAACACGAGTCAAGCATAAGGGAACACTCCATCCACTACATGGAAAACCGCAAAAAATGAATGCCGATCAGTCGTATTTAGAAAAACGACAGTCCAAAATTGTCGAGGGGGCTGTTGTAAACATTGCCATCGTTATTTTTTACTATGAAAAATAATTGTCATTTTTAGCTCCAAAACAATGACAACTAAGGACTATTGAAACGAAATGACTGTTTGCGACAGTCATTTTATATGTTTTTTTTTTTTAAACAAAAATTTATATACTAATTTCCAATTGATCGACTTTTCCTATGCCTAAAAACCTTGCACTACTTTTTTATCATCCTAATCTCATATTACTATCTACAAATTGATCATTTCAAGTGATCATTGGGAAAAAAATTATCAAAAGAAAAAAGGACTAAGCTATAGTTGTGGACCCTTTTATCATCATAATCACATATTCCAACATATCCACCCCTTGCAAATTCAAACCAGTCATTAATAAAAATAACAAACATAAATCCATATAATACATCCCAATACAACAATAGGTTGCATCGCAACCTATGATCCAGCCTTTCAAATCGGCCAAGCGTTTCAAACTATACATGCCCAAGTCTTTTATTCAAACAAAAAGAGGAAGAAAGGAGAGTTTACAATATAAGGACCCCACTACAAAAAATAAGACTATTAATGGCAGTTTTTGCAGTAAATAGGTGTCACTATTAACAAAAAATCTATTAAGACTATAAGCGGCAAGAGTATTAGCAGTAGTTTTTTTGTTATTAGCGTCATTTTATGGCTGCCGCTAATTGTCTTTTTTTTTGTAGTGCCCATGGCCCAGTACAAAAATAAAAGGAAAAAAATTTAAAGTTTGCTCTGCCTCTCCCGCCAAGTGTCCCCTATTTATCTGTGTTGCATCTTATGCAACCGTGGATTTTCTCAATTCGTCGCGACGATGCGCTCAATGATGGAGTGCCCACCAGGAGGTTTTGGAGACCCGGGATACCTCAAAATCGATATACAAGCATTAAAGTATAAAAATATGGCTCCGACTTACCAGTCTTTGCCAAAGGCTCTTGGGTAAGCGCTTCAGTTATCAATCGGGAAGGTGTTAAGCACCCGATCGACTCGCTCATAACCAATCTCTACTATGGTTGGGACTATGTGTTGGTTGTTATATATATATATATATATATATATATATATATATATATATATAAAGAAATAAAATAGGTGACACTTCCTCTTGCCCGAAGGCATACCGATCCTATGGAGCCCTTCTCGATTATCAAAATTTGGGCAGCGTAACGGCTCAATTCTAGAATAGAGGAAAAGCAAAGAAGGTAGAAGAGTAGAGGGGAGAGCCGGAGCTCTCAGACCTTTGTAGCACCGTTGTAGACCTTCGCGTTGATGCGCTTTCGATGAGTTTCCAATAGCAAATGGGTTGAGGAGTGGGTTTGAGCCTCCAAGGCTAGGGAGCTAGAGGGTAGGAGAGGTAGGGTAAAAGGAAGTTCTAGCTAACTATCAAGGTTTGGTGATAGAAGATGAGATCAAAAAGACAACTCAAATATAAAATTTGTATGGAGGAATGGTGTTTGAAAATGGAGAGGGAGCATTCTAGGTTTTTCTCTCTTTTAGAAATTTTTTCAAGCCCTTAAACAAGGGGGGGTGGCTCTCTATTTATAGAGGTTGAGGTGATTAGTGAATGGTTAAGTTACTAATGGGTTTAGAAATTAGGTAATGGGCAATCTAAGGTGTAGACACTCAAAATTGGCCCAAGGCCCAATTGAAACATACTTTGAGAGAAGTGCACCCCCGAGCTTTCGATAGCCCCTCCCGTACCCTTAGGAATCTTCCCAACCTTAGAAACTTATCCAAACCCTTAGGAGTTACCCCCAACCTTTAGAAACCTCTCTGACCCTTAGCTAACCCTCCCGGGAAATGGTCAGAGAGAGATGTGCTGGGACTGGCAAGGTCCTCTACCGACACTGAATCTTATACCATTGAAAAGTAGAGGTTCTTAGCTTTCCAACAAGCTAAGAATCACCTCAATCCGAGTTGTACGTCAAAAGGTACGATGATCCGAGCAGTGCCTAGGAGTTGCACTTGGTTAGGGCATACATAGCGCATGTATTATATGTGCTAAGCCATATTTCTCCAAATATGGCTTGGTGCATCTAATACACACGCCAAGTATAGGTGGGACCCACCTCGGGCTCTGAACTTCCAGACACTATAGCTATGCTTGGTGTGTGTAATACACACGCAAGGCTTAGCTACAACAACCATAGATTTTTGCTCGAAATTCACTTTTGGTGTTTGACTTGTTGACCATCTCAATGTTTAGGATAAGTTTCATTAGGACTATTGCACCCCTGGTTACCCTATTTACAACTCTTTAGTCATTTGCCTATCATCTACCATTGAAGCCCATTGCTCACATTTCCAAGCTCTCAAAATCCTAGGAAACCTTAGATAAGGAGATTACCTAATTACTAACCCTAATTAGCACTTAAGCACCCTCCTTACCTCCCTTTTTCCTATAAATGGAGAGGCACCCCTCCCTTTACAAAGGCTTGAAAAAGTTTCCAAGAGAGAAAAAGATTAAGAGAGAAGCTTTTCCTCCCTTTGGTGCACCCATTATATACTAATTCCAGAATTCAAAAGCCCTCCCTTAGACCCCATCTTCCACCAAAAAAACCTTCGGTTAGGAGAGAACCACCCCCTAGCCTTCTTCCTCTACCCCTTAGCTATCAAGTCTCAGAGGTTAGAACCCATTCTCCAACCATTCAAGCTATCGGAAGCTCGTCAAGTGCACCTACGCGAAGGTCCACACGCGTGCTGCAAGGGCCCGAGAGCTCTGGCTCTCCCCTCTATTCCTCTACATTCTTAGTTTTTGCTCAACCCTTGAATTTGTGTCGTTACGCCATCAAAATCTCGATAGTGGCGGAGGGGCACAAATATGGTCAAGGTGCCTTAGGACAAGAGGAAGTGCTCTTTTCTTTCTTATTTTTCTAGTTTATTTTGGCCACAAGTAGAGACCGCTTTTAAGCGGATTGGTCGGATGCCTAACACCTTTCCAATTGATAACCGAAGCCCCTAAGCAAGTGCCTTTGGCGTAGACCGGTGAATCAAAGTCATATTTTTGGCACTTTAGTGCTTATAAAATTGATTTAGGTTTCTCGGGACACCGAAAGCACCGGGTGGCGACTCTATATTTTTTTTATGAGTGCGCATCGTCGCGATGGGACCATAAAAATTTTTACGGTTGCATAGATGGCAACTCTACTGGGGATTAGCTAGTAGAGCTTCCCCTTGAAATTTGGCCTTTTTCTTTATTTTTACTAACGTTTAGCTGCTTTTTTTTGTTTTTGTTATTTTACTCACCCCTATGATTCAGTCTTGCTTTTACTTATCCCTACTTTTTCGTCATTTATGTGCTTTAGCTGATTAGCTAGCCTACTTGAGCATCGTCTTTACATTTCCTTTACTTTTCTATCATTTACATGTCTTAGCCAATTGGCGGGCTCACTTGTGCTTTTTTACACACCTTAGCCATTTGGCTGGTCTATGTGAGCATTTACTTTATCGCAATCATATCCTACCAGTGGAGGTCGGCCCGTAGAGGCGGCACGAGACCATAACCACCCATTTTTGGACTTTAAGAAAACTCCACTAAAATCTGAAATTAAAATTGAACCAAGAGGGGGACTTAATTGAATTTTTATGAGAGTAGATTTTCATGGGTTGGGAATTCTAGGCAAAGATATAAACATCCCATTTCTCAGTATGGCGGCAGCCCCTAGTGGTGATGATCCAGAAAAAAACTACCCCACCTAGTATCTGAGAAGGCGCTTGTGCCAAAGGTATATCGGGTGGGTAACCTATCCAGTTACGAAGCCTAAAACCGTTGGGGGAGAGCGTTAGTAGTCCTGAATCGGCCTTGTATCCTTACGTTCGGTGAGGAGAGACCTGTTGCAACTAAGAAATTAGTCCCCAGAAGCATCGCCTCATGAAAACCAAAAAAATATAGTGAATTTAGGCTTACTGATCTGCTGTCAAAATTATTTGACCCCATTGTTTGTGTCTGGTGCATGTAAAACACGCGCCAAGCTACTTTTTTCCAGGTTAGCATTGGCGCATATATTACACGCGCCAAGTGTAAAAAACCCAGGTTTGCTTTGGCGGATGTAATACACGTGCCAAACTTTGATTGACCAGATTTGTCCTGGCACATGTAATACACACGCCAAGTCCAAACTGAGCAGTGCAGCCTGAAATCTGAGGCCTTTTTCACATCCTCGAGTTCCGTGCTTAGTGGTTTAGCACTTTGATTATGTCTCGCACTATCCAACACCCAATACGCCCCCGTCGGTCAAAAGAGGGTAACTTCTTATAGACTCACTCTGGGGGATCTGATTGTTTGCGTTGATTCTCGTGCCTTCAATAGATCAAAGGGTTCTCCTTTGATTCTTTCGAAGCACGTCAGGGTCATGCCACAGGATTTATTTAGGGTACAAATACCACCCAAAATAGGAATTCAATGGCCCCGGAATCCTTCACCATAAAATCCCACTTACAAAAATCTAAAAAAAAAAAAAAAAGCCAAAAGTCAAAACAGAAAATGGAAAAACCATTGTGGTGTCACCACAATGACATCACCTTACCCTCCGTTGTCCCATAGGGGAAGAAGGATAAAGCTTTACGGGCCTCATCCGAGGCACTCGTACCCCACCAACCACCAAGCCATGTCATGGGCAGTGGATCCAGCATAGAAGAAGTGTTCCCCACCATACGCCGATCTCGATTCATCCCTGTCGCATTCCCCAACTCATTCTCACATAGAAGAAGTGTTCACATCCATCCCCCTCACCCAACCCCCATATACCGTCATTGGGCCCTTCGGTGCACCCATTTTTCCATCCACCACCACTCAAAACATCCAAAGTCTGACACCCCAATCCCCCTCATTTTCTCAAACCATGCCCATTTCCCCCTCCATGACCATTCCAAATCCCTCCCATCCTCCATTCGCATCCACCCAAAACCCAACTCGATTCCCTACCTTTACCACCATACCCCATTTTCTATCTTCCCAACACCTACCCGATCCACCCGCATTTACCCATACCACACCCAATTTTTCCCATATCCCCTCATCTACCCAGGTCATGCCCATTTTTACTAAGGCCATGCCCAATTTTCCCACTACATCCATCTCATCCACACCCCACCATCCCTTAGATACACAACCTCCATCCAATCCCTCTCCAATGGCTATGATAGATGAGATGGTCCAAGCCTACACAAACTGGAAGGCCTCCCAAAACATTCCCCTTCATCCTCACCACATATCTTCTAAGCCATCATACACACTCCCAAGTCTCCATGCTTCTTTACCTCAAACCCTCCAAGGCTTAATGGCCCAATCCCCCATCATCCATACCATTTAGGGCTAGACCCACTAGGGCCCAATGGCCCACACCCAACCAGGCCCAATGGACCAAACTTCCCAAAGCCTTATGACCCAAACCCCTCCAAATTCCCTACCTTATACCCAAGCCCAGTAAGGTCCAAGCCTTGGATCCTCATACCCATACCCTCCACAATTTCCTCAATATCTCACTCACTCACAAACCCCACACCCAGCCCAAGGTGGGAGCCAAGCACCTATCCTTCATCAACCCCAATTCACCCATCCCCATGCACCACAAAGCCATCTCCAAGCATTCCCTCAAACACAGTGACCCCATCAGGGCTTAACCCAAAATCCAAATTCCACTCATCCTATCACTCCACAGAACCTCCCTCACATCCAATGGTCCTACCAGGCACCTATCCAGCCTAGTAAGCACCAACAGGAAAATCTCACCCTCACTACACAATATGTAGACCCCCAATATGAGGAAGATGAGTTCAAGAATAGTGGGGCTTACACAGGGGCATTTGCCAGCATCAATCCTCCACCCATAATCACCACCCCTCCGGCACAAAGCGAATCAAGGCCCGTCATTGAAAAAGTAGCCCCGCCATCTAAAGAGTTTGGGCAACTGAAAGAGATATTGGACAAGATCCAGAAGCAATTAATAAAGATGGGTGGAACTGAGATCCACACCACAGACTTTTTAGATCTATGCCTTTTCTTTGAAGTCCCCTTGCCCCCAAAATTTAAAATATCGGTCTTTGATAAATATAATGGCACAAGCAATCCTATTGCACATCTCAAGTCCTATTGTGGGGACATGTGCCAGTAGGGGATGAACATCTGTTTGAAAAAGTCTTTCAGAAAATTTGACGGGCCCAACTTTGAGATGGTTCATGTCTCTGGAACCATCCATGATAAAAACATGGAAGGATTTGACTTATTTATTTCAAGAATAGTATGTCTACAAGATAGACATTGAATCTTGTAAGTCAGATCTAGCCCAATTAAATCAGAATCCTAACGAGACCTTCAGTGATTACCTTGGGCATTGAAGGGCGCTGACAGCTCAAGTAAGAAATAGAATACCTGACGATGAGCAGATAAAGGTGATTTAAAAAAATACCTTCCTAGTTATCTCAGGCTTCCTGGTCTATCAACAACAATCCAGCTTTACTGATTTGGTAAGGAACGCTAATCATTGTGAGGACGCAATTAGAGAAGGGCATTTAAGCAAAAGTGTATCCCGAGGGACCAGCGGGGTCAGGAGGTTCTCTGAACAAAGAAATGATAGAAGAATAGGGGCAGATGTACAAAATATTGTGAACACACAACCCAACACCAATATAACCCCATTCCAATTCAAGGCCGCACAACCAACTCCAGTTAGAAGCGAGCCGATACAGAGAACCGGAAATGGGCAGGGGACAATCATTGAACGTGGTTGGTCACAACACTCCAACCGCGACCTCCACTAAATCCCATCCCAAGGAACTATGACCCCAACACCCACTGTAAACTTCCACCAAGGACCGGGCCACCCAATTGATCGTTGTTTTGCTTTGAAACATACAATCCAAGACTTGATAGAGGCCGATAAAATCATCCCTCCCGCACTTCCCCAAGCCAGCCAACATGCTAACATTCACCAGGTACCTCTACCCCTGCACCCACCAGGAGGGGCAGGTCCGAGACCCACTATCGGCATGGTGGCAGAGGATGATGAAGATTTTGACCCGTCAGATTACATCGGCGACCGAGGAAATTTTGTGGCACCACTATAGAGAGATTGGGGAGATTGATTGAACTCTTGAATCTGACTGATTACTTTCCAAGCCCCACACCGCAAACAGAACCCTTAGATCTTAGGGCATACTTCCCAGTGCCAGCTCCCGTTAACTACATCCAAATCAACTCCTATCAACTATACGTGACATCCTCCACCAATTACCCAATGGCTGATTATGTCCCCCATCCACCTCCTGCACCCATTAGTTATCAATGGCCCACCCCTGTCCCGTCACTCCCCATACAGTCATCTGTGATCTCTGCCAACCCTATTTGGCCCACCTTCTCCACCCTTCCAGAAGTTAACCACGTGATCCCTGCTGATCCCAATACATTGGCATAAGCATCTCACGTGCCCACTTTCTCCCTGTTCTAGATCTCGGGACTAACTTATAATCCTCATCACGTCTCGCTCAGTTATGAACTGACAAACATCAATGTTGGCAGCAGTAGAGAAGAGGCAGTTGATTTCGTCACCGTTAATCAGTGAAAAATACCATTTTCACCTCCTAACCTGACCTTTGATGGACCTTTGAGGTGACTAATAATGTGTCTTGAGTGTGTTTTATAGTTAAGCAATAAATTACAGTCATAGTGCAAACATCCATCTAAAAAAGCCAAAAAAGAGACCTGCTGTCTTAACATGTGCTAATGCATCCCAAAAGGCCAGCCATCAAGCAGTTCACAAAGCCTCAGAAGTCTATGGGAATGCCATGTACCACACTGTGTACACATGGGAGCAAACTAGCAGCTGCATTTGATGAAGATTGAACCCCCTAAAGGCTACTGAGGGCTGGACAGAGGAAGGACAACACCCCAAGCTATGTGCCAATTGTGCAAGCAAAGAACAGAACCTATTGAGAGGTTAAAGCAACTTATCGAGAGCTTCTGGTACGAAGAAGTCAACCTATCGAGAGGATGGATGCAGTGTTTGAAGCCCTTGAGAGGTTCCCAAAACCTGTCGAGGAGTTAAAACTGAAGAAGGCACCCTGTTGAGAGGTCCTGATGTGAAGAAATGAACATTTCGAGACGTTTACAGAATCTGTCGATTAGTATAATGCATCCTATCGAGAGGTCACCTGGTGATGCAGTGGATCTCATGAGATTTCGCCTACATATCAAGAGGATACCTGAAGCTCTTGAGAGGTTATTTCAACCTGTCGACAGGTCTGTGTGCTTAAATATGAACCTGACGAGAAGTGTCTCCAACCTGTTGAACAGCAGAATAGAACCTGTAGAAAACTCACCTGGAGCTGTATAAGATACCGAGAGGTTGAATTATCCTGTCAAGAGGATGGCTGGAGCTAGGATAGTAGTTAGGTATTGATGTCATCCTATCGAACAGTTCAAGAGATCTTATAGAGTAGTACATCTAACCTGTCAAATGAAGCATTAAGAACCAGCAGAACCTGTCGGGAGGTTCCCTGAACCTCTTGAGGCACGATTTGGGAACTTCTCAATTCTAGCTGAGAATGTTGCTCACTCCAGTACTCTGGGCACACATGTCCCACAACTATTTAGCTAGTTTGAGGGTATTTTTGGAATGTAAATGGGCATGAATGGGAACCCTCTAACCACCTCACATGTACTTGTCCAGTTTAAACCAATTGGTGGAAAGTTTTTAGAAGCAAAATTAGCTACATCAGCAGCTCAGAATAACAGAATTATTCCCTTGATCTTTGATTGGCTGAAATAGATCTGAGGACAGAGGGGAAGAGTATAAATGGAAGAGAAGTTTATAGAAGAACCATCCAAAATTTGAGAGAGCCAGAGCCCAAATTCGAATTTCGTTTTTCCTCCAAAATTTCATCCCTCTTCCTTCTTCCCCATTCTCTCTGTAGTCCAACCATGGTTGGCTAAACACTTGTAGCAGTTAGGGTGAGGTCTAGCTATAAGTTGAGAGGTTGAGAGCTCTATAAGAAGATTAGATGTTGCACAAATTACAAATCTAAGAACAATTATACTGTAAGTTGTATTGAGTCAGTGAATTGTTGATTGTAAAGTTAATTTGAATCTATAGATCTATTGATTGCCATTTGATTTCCCTAGATTTAATATCCCTATGGATGCCTGAGCTTGTAGCCTTGCATCCACAACATCTGTAATGATTTAATTATTCTTATTAACGCCTTTGAATTGGAGGAAATCCCTAGGATGATCTGTGGCCATTAAAGTGGACAGATCATAGCCTTAAGATCAATCCAATTCTCTAGTCTAGATTGGATTTCTCTACCTTGCATCTGTGCTTGTAGCTAGATGAAGGATAGTTGCAAATGAATCTCTTACATTGCCTCTGAACCAATCAATTTTCAGTGAAGACCAAAATCCCCAGTTGCTATTCTCTCCCTTTTGATTTTAATTCCCCAAATCCTTTTCTCCATTTCTTTAAATCTGTGTTTCACTCACCTCTAGATCATTTGCTTTTACATATAATTTTTTGTAAGTTTAGTAAAGTGACAAACACCTTAAAACCTCTCCTCTTTCTTGTCTAGCTTTATTTTAAAATTAGGAAAAGATAGAGTGCCAGATCTGTAACAAATCTGGAGATTTACTATATTTTGAAGCACATTTCCCTATGGACATACCCCTACTTACCCCTTTTAAAGTTTGCTGCAACAGCCCTGGTTCTTACAGGCATGGCTGCTTACCTTGGTTCCATTTTGTTGTGATTTTCCCTCTAGTTTACTGTTTGTAATCTCTTAATAATTACATGGTAGGCAGCACAACAAGTTTTTGGCACTGCTTTCGAGAATCTGTATTTTTAGAATTAGTAGATCTAAGTTTTTCTTATTTTTAATTTAGATTTATAATTGCCTGTTTTGTGTTTGACTAATTGCTGCTGTAATTTTTTATAGTTTAATTCTGTGTTGCAGATTTGGATTTGTAGTTCTGAGAGGAGCATTGTGCTAATTGGAGGAGCAAGTTGTGCATGAGTTTGAATTTCTTAACTCTTTTACATTTTTAGATCTATAAACTTTTAGATCTGCAGCAATAGTTATTTATTTTTGCAATTATTTTTCTAAAATCTGTGTTGAAATTTTGTGTGCTGTAATTTTGTGTTGTGAGTGGTGTATGTTTGGAAGAAGAACTCCCAACCCTGAGATTTTACCATTAAATCTTAAAGTTGAGAAGATTCTTAAGTCTAGACACACTACACTTATACTTGCTAAATCTGAGACTACTGAAATGGGTGAGCAGCCTAGATTGTTGAGAGAATATTTTGCACCTGTTGCATATAAATCTCCTTTTTGTATACTGTGATAGCCCGGATTTCGGCACCCCGAAACTCGTGCCATCAGCACGACCTTCAAGGCCGTGCCCTGTGATTCTTAACAGAGCATTGGTATATATAAGCCACAGGCTGCAAGTAAGGCACAAACATCCACTCTAAACAAGTTCTCATACATTTAAAATAAAAGAAACTCTAAAGACAGTTCTTGTCCCATGCCAATTCATGGGCATAAGAACTAACCCGAACCGTCGGTGATAACTGTTCACCCCAGACGGTTTGTCCAAAAGAATCAAGTATTTAATTACATTCAAAATAAAGAGGCTTGACATACCAAGCCATACCTAATACTCTCAACTCACTCTCAAAGTACGCAATGGGTCTCCTAGAAGAATTCCTCAGGAGGAGGCTCTGACTCTTCTGTGGGCACGTAATCCGAATCCCCCGGATCAACGCGTCTAAGTCTCTGCCGCCATGATCTGGACCTGCGACGTATAGTCTAAGGGGTGAGCTACATCCTAGCTCAATAGGGAAACACAGTGAACATATAAATTAAGCTCTCACATGTATGTTAAATATAGTTTAAAGGCATGATTTATCTGATGGAACTGTTAAAAGATAATTAAAACAATCAAAATTACAATGATAGATGCAACAACTACTTTGCATGACTTTGTTTATTCTCATCTTACTATTGTGGTAAAGGATTCGGCCTAATCACTTAAATCTTAACTTAAATAGTCTCCGAGCAATATAGCATTGAGCCCCAATGGAATACCCACCATCGTCGTCTAAATAGACACTTGTTATTCAATATCACCCAGGCCCCTTTCTCTTAGGCGACGAGGTCTATTCTTAATTCAACATCCCTGGGATGTACTAAAGATGTACGGTTTGGCCGCCGTACCGGTCACGAATATCCTGCCGAGTCAGTCGTGGGTATCCCGCCACGTCGGTGGGGTATTCTACTAAAACATTAAATAACAAAAATATAAAGTGTGCTCTACATATAGTTATTCACAGTGATTGTGCTAATTTTATTATATTAGGCCTTATCGCTCTTCTTTTGTTTCACCATTTGGTTTCATCTGCATCCCTGAGATGCTACTGGTTTAATGCATCATTCAGATGCTCATTTCTACATTTCTAACTCCCCTAGGGACATCATGGTTCCATCTGAATTCACACACACACACACACACATTTTAGAAACTTATTTAATACATGACTATGTTCTTGAGATGTTCTGTATATAAAAAATACTCCACATACATGGTTTTGACGAATTAAAGTACATGTTTCAAGATTATTCCCTACCTCAAGCAAAATCCAATGCGCTCCTTTCTCGTAGAGGTTTACAGTAACAACTCACGTCACACCTACATCGCATGTGTTACGAATTTACTTAGAATGGTCTCTAGAACCCTTGGAAACACAGCCCTCATAATTTACACTAAAAGAAATGAGAAATCCGAGAAATTCCTCGCGCGTTGCATCGCTCGAGCGAGCACTTGACCTCGCTTGAGCGATCACAATTCATCGCTCGAGCGGTTATTATTCATCGCTCGAGCGATTATTATTCATCGCTCGAGCAAGCACTATTTATCGCTCGAGCAGTTATAATTTAAGGTACCTGGAACTCAAAGCGATACCTCGCTCGAGCGAGCTTCTCCTTTACTGTGGGTCTCGCTCGAGCGAGTCTAAGACGCGAATATGCTCAAAATATTCCCTCTGCCCTCGCTCGAGCGAGCCTCAAAAAGATGTATGTTCTCTATCTGTTCGAGAACTATCACCTTCTTCATGAGAGACTTAATAGTGTGAAGGATCATTCGTCTAATAGTTTATACTCTACTTAAAACATATCTAAACATCTAAAATCATACCTTACTCGATAGATCTCTTATAGTTTGATCCAAGCTTCGTTTAATCGTGAAAATTTTCAAGGTTCCTTATTACTTAAAACTAACAAACCTCTCCTCCTCTTTTGCAACCCTTCTCTTCTCTCTCTCTATTTTACCTTCTCTCTAACTATGCTAATTTAGGTTACGTAGGAGAGACTCTCCTCCCCACTCACTTATATAGTGAAAGCTAGAAAGTTTCACATATATACACATAGTGTGTATGTGTAGTTTTTGGTTTCCTTGTGAATCACAAATACATGTGCATGATATGTGGTACACGTGTATGGTATGTGATGTGCACGGTTCTAAAAATCTGGGGTTATGACATTCACTCCACCTTATAAAATTTTCGTCCTCGAAAATTGACGACACACTAGGAATCAAATACGACTATTAAAAATCTTCGAACAGACCTTCATAGCAACACACTCAAGCAATCATAATCATATAATTGAATATATGGTCCAATGAACTGAGATCATACCTGCATGAGGAATTTTTAAACAACACAAAATAAGAAGGCACTCGTATTAAGCATCCTAATTATCATAGAACTCTCTTAACGTCTATTTTCACAAGCAGAATGACATCCATTCTACTTCAATTTTTGAGGACCTACACAAGGATTTATGTACAACTACACAATCAACTTCACAATCAATTTATGAGAACCTGCACATTGTACCACAGACTCATTTAATCAAAATTTATGCATATCTATATCAAGTCACTACTATGTTCGTCCTAGATTTTGTGACAATCATGTCACGATTGTTTTAAACAAAATTTTTCACCTCATAATACTAAAAATTACATTGCAAATCCCAAAAATTTCAAATGATAGATGACGGCCTAGTAATCACTCTGCTCATACTCCTCATCATTGTCCTCATCATCGTCATCCTCGTCTTCGTCGTCATCATCACCAACCTCCTCCCTGGCGGTAGTGGCCCCCGCTGTAGTGCTCCTCGTAGCAGGGCCGGAGCTAGATGCGCTAAAAATAGCACCTCGCATAGCATCGATGCGCTCCCTGTATTTCTGCGGGTATGCATGGCCCATGAGGTCTATGAGGAGCGCCTCTTGGAACCGCTGATGTAATCTGATCTCCTGCCCCTGCTAGAGGATCTCTTGCATCATACCACAGTCGGTGGTAGGTAGGGGCTGTGAAGACGAAGTGGAGGGAGCAGTCGGTCCTGTCGCTGCTTGTTGCGTGGCTTGCCGGGAAATCTAGCGATCTCTTTTCTTATTCACACTATTTTGGAGGCTCTTTAGATTTCGGCTTAGGTCTTGGGCGAGGAATGGAATGACGTTATTGGTGACCACGAGTTCGTCCGTCCTAATTTGAAATCCCTCCTTCCCATTTCGTGAATCGAGGAGTTGGGAAATCAAATGTGCATAGGATAGTCAGTTGATCGGTGGAGGAATAACACCCCTTAGGTTTCTTTTATGGGCATGCGCCATGCCCTTGATGACCACCATCGGAGCGCTAAACCACCTATTGTGGAAAGCGGAGTGTAGAGCCCGCAAAATCGTCTCGCGACGCTCTTGGTCATGACCGGTCGGGTGTAAGTTTTTCTTAAATACAATATCTAAAAACCACATGTGTGGAGGTAATTGGGATCGGGTGATTGATTGGCCTGATGTGGTGGCGTCACTGGTAATGTCGGCGATAATGGTTGGGAAGCCTACGTTCCCAGAAAAAGGTGGTAGAGAAAGGGGGTTTGGTGTGTATGTGTCGGGGCACTGCATGACGGAGGAGATATTGGCACTGCCAAAAATAAGTTCTTTCCCGTCAATGTTGACGAGGATAGAGTCCTCACTCACGTTGGTCTTGAGTGTTTGGTAGAATAATTTTACGAGCCTCGGATAGTACCGAGCTCCAAAAGGTGTCAATAGTGCTCGTAGGTGGTTGTTTGTAAGGAAATCCGAAGTCCATTGGGTGGACGTCGGATCCCCAAAACAAGAGGGATGGATCTCCCATTCGGTCTCAAAAACTTTCGATCCCCACCATTCATTTAGTTGGATTGGGGTAGGAGGTGTGGATGGGAGTGGTTGTGGTGTTTGTGGCGCTTGGTTGCGCGATGGTGGCGATCGAATTGCCACTCGTTTCCTAGGTTGGGGGTTAGGGCTTTGGGAAGCCATTAATATTCAAGAAGAATTTATAAATGAAAGTAAGGTAGAAATAGTGAAGATTTCACCTGTTAGAACGGTTTTGACGGATCGGATCGTCCGAATCCGACTTGAATCGGATGGAAAGGCTTGGTGATTGAAAAAGGAAGCCTTAACTCTCGCTCGGGAGTCTTTTGCGTGAAGATGAAATAAAAGAATAGGAATCCGTCCATATATATACTCTAGCCTCGCTCGAGTGGTTATAAATCCTCGCTCGAGCGGTCAAAATATCTCGCTCGAGCGATCAATAGTCATCGCTCGAGCGAGCCAAGTTTATGATTTTATGTGGCTCGCTCGAGCAATCATAAGTGGTCGCGCGAGCGAGCCTAGAAATGTTTTTCTAGTGCTCTTTTGCTCGTTTTCTGTCAATAGTCCTCACCACTAGTTTCCAATGTGGTGTATCTGGAATTTTTCACACAAAAGGATGGTTTTATCATAATTTGGAGTTAATATACTAAAATTTCAATAAAATTCAATCATTCATTTAAAAAAAATAGAGACTTTCATACTACCAACCATTACATATTATTATTTTGAATAGGACTAATTAGTTGGCAATTTCGAACAAGTTGGGATATTGTTCTCTGACATCCGCCTCACGTTCCCACGTTGCTTCCTCGACCGGATGATTCTTCCATCGGACAAGCACTAAGGGAATAACTTTGGTGTGTAGCACTTGTTCCTTTCTATCTAATATATCCACCGGTTCTTCTATCATGCTCATATCCTCGTGCATCTCCAATGGTTGACCTCGTAGAATGTGGGAAGGGTCACCCACATACTTTCTGAGCATAGAAATGTGGAAAACGTTATGTACTCAATCGAACACTGGTGGTAATCCAATGCGATATGCGACTTCGCCCACCCGACCCAGAATCTCGAAGGGTCCGAGATAACGGGGACTTAGTTTCCCTCTCTTTCCAAATCTCATCACGCCTTTCATAGGCGACACCTTCACAAACACGTGTTCACCCACCTTATAATTCACATTGGTTCGCTTGATATCGGCGTAGCTTTTCTGTCTGCTCTGAGCTGCCTTTAGTCTTTCTCTAATCATGCGGACAATAGCGGCGTTATCTTCAAGCAACTCGGGTCCCAAAATAAATTTTTCACCAGTTTCCTCCCAATTGATTGGCAATTTACATCGCCTTCCGTACAAGGCTTCATACGGTGCCATTCCAATACTTGTCTAGAAACTGTTGTTGTACGTAAAATCGATCAACAGTAGGTGCTGATCCCACTATCCTTACAGTTCTAACATACCGCTCTGAGCATGTCTTCTATTACTTGATTTACTCGCTCTGTTTGCCCATCAGTTTGCGGATGGAAAGCTGAACTGAAGTCCAGTCGGGTTCCCATTCCTTCCTGAAATTTCTTCCAAAATTTTGACATGTATAGTGGATCATGATCTGAAATGATACTGCTTGGGATTCCATGTAGGCGTACTATCTCCTTCATATATAATTTTGTGAGTCTTCCTGCCGTGTACATCGTGTTGTAAGGTAGGAAGTGTGCTGACTTGATCAGTCGGTCCACGATTACCCAAATGACATTATATCTCTTTGAAGTGCGCGGTAGTCCAATGATGAAGTCCATAGAGATCGATTCTCATTTCCACTCTGGTATTGGCAAAGGTTATAATAATCCCGCAGGGTGTCTATGATCAATCTTCACTTGTTGACACGTCAAACACCGTGAAACATATTCTGCCACATCCTGCTTCAGACCTCTCCACCAGTAATTCCTTTTTAAATCTTGGTACATCTTTGTGCTGCCGAGGTGGATAGCATAATTTGATTTGTGAGTCTCATCGAGAATGGTTCGTCGCAGATCTACATTGTTAGGAATGCAAAGTCAACCCTTGAACAATAAGGAACCATCATCCCTGATTGAGAATTCTGATCTAATGCCTTCCGTTACGTCTTGATGGATCTTGGTTAGTACCGGGTCTTCTATCTGTAATTCGCGTATGTGTTCGAATATCACCGGTTTCACTGATATGTTAGCCAAAAAGGCTCCTGTAGCTTGCGACTTGATGTCCGCACCATATAGTGCCAAATCTTCAAATAACTTCCATCGGTGCCTTCCCAAAATCAAACTAGCCAACTGCGCTGAATTCTTCTGACTCAAGGCATCGGCCACCACATTGGCCTTGCCTGGATGGTACTGTATGGAATAGTCATAGTCCTTGAGGAATTCCATCCATCTGCGCTGCCTCATGTTAAGTTCCTTCTGCGTAAATAAGTATCTGAGGCTCTTATGGTCGGTGATGATTTCAAACGTTTACCGTATATATAATGTCGCCAAATCTTCAATGCAAATATGACCGCTACTAGTTCCAGATCATGCGTCGGATAGTTCCTCTCATGCTCTTTCAACTGTCTTGATCCGTAAGCTATCACCTTTTTGTGTTGGTTGAGCACGCAACCCAAACCATTATACGAAGCATCACTGTAGACCGTGAATCCCCCACTGCCTGAAGGAATGGCTAACACTGGAGCTGAAGTGAGTCTCTTCTTGAGTTCTTGAAAACTCTTCTCGCACGCTTCACTCCACTCAAATCTTGAATCCTTTCTTGTAAGCCTCGTAAGAGGTCCCCATATCTTTGAAAACCCCTCAACGAAGCATTGATAATAACCTACTAGTCCAAGGAAACTTCGGACATCGGTCACGGTCTTTGGTTGCTCCCAGTTCACTACTGCCTCGATCTTAGCGAGATCTACTGTGACACCATGCTTTGAGACGACATGTCCCAAAAAGTTGACCTCTTCTAACAAAAATTCACATTTGCTGAGTATGGCGTACAATTGGTGTTCACGCAAAGTTTACAGAGTGACTCATAAGTGTTCTTCATGCTCCGTCTTCGATTTAGAGTATATCAGGATGTCGTCAACAAACACGACGATGCAGGAGTCCAGGTGTGGTTTAAACACCCGATTCATTAAATCCATAAACGATGTCGGTGCGTTTGTCAACCCAAACGGCATCACTAAAAATTCATAATGTCCATATCGTGTTCTGAATACCGTTTTCTGAATGTCCTCGGCCTTGACTCTCAACTGATGGTATCCAGATCTCAGATCGATCTTGGAAAAGTACTTTGCCCCTTGCAACTGATCGAACAAGTCATCTATTCTTGGCAAAGGGTGTCGATTCTTCACAGTGAGTTTGTTCAATTGTCGATAGTCAATGCACAACCGCATCGACCCATCTTTCTTTTTCACAAACAAAATCGGTGCTCCCCATGGAGACACACTTGGTCTTATAAACCCTTTATCCATGAGCTCTTGCAACTGCTCTTTCAACTCCTTCAACTCAGTAGGAGCCATCCTGTATGGTGCCTTTGAAACAGGCTCCGTTCTTGGTGCTAAGTCGATAGCGAATTCCACTTCTCTCTCTGGAGGTAATCCTAGCAATTCTTCTGGAAATACGTCTTCGAACTCTCGCACTACTACTATCTCAGAAATAACATTCTTTTCTTCTTTATCTCCCTTTAGAAATGCCAAATAGCCGCTACACTCCTTTTTGATTAAACGTTCGGCTCTGACTGCATAGATGAGTGGCACCTGTGTCGATCTCTCTCCTCGAAATCGAAACGATCTCCTTGTGTTAGGTCAGAAAATGACAACCTTGCTCTTATAATCCACTGTTACACAATGATGAGACAGCCAATCCATGCCAAGGATCACATCGAATCCTTGCATGTCCAACAATATCAATTGCGCGTCTAATTCATAGACGACGCCATCCCGGACGCTCACTACTACTGATTTGTAGACTAACTCTGTGTCCACTAATTCTCCCGTTGGGATAGACACTGATAACACAAAGTCCAGTGTCTCCGGAATAATCTTCATTTTCTTTGCAAATCTAGGAGTGATAAAGGAGTGGGTAGACCCTGGGTCTATCAACACTCGTGCGTAACGTGCTATATAGCATCCTTTTTCATAGACTTGTAAAGTACCTATATCACACACATATACATATATAGTACATACTTTATTTAGAATTTTTTAACGTACAAAAACGAGTCTACACGTTGTTCTAACGAATGCACCTTCTCTATCTAAAATTGTATTAAATTGAAATTCTTTATTTAAAAGGAATCTTACCTTGGACTCCCTGCTTCTTGGGCGGTGACTGCATATGCTCTGCCTTGAACAACTGGTTTCCGTGATTGAATAGGTCGTGGCATGGAAGCTGAGGCCGTCTTCTCCTTAATTGCCTCAGGGCAATCTCTAATCACGTGCCACATCTTGCCACATTTAAAACAGCCCCGCATTCCTTGCTTGCAATCAGTCATTTTGTGGGACTTGCCACACTTGGCACAAGTCTCTCTTGGTGTTGAAGAAGCAGCTCGTGAAAAACCTTGTGTGACTGTGGCTCCAGTGGAAATAGCAGGACTCTCGTACCTCATCGGTCTCCCTGACGCCAGCAATGAAAATCTTTGATGAGTGGTCTGTTGTGTGGCTCTCCCATACCCTGTCTGGAATGATTGTCTCTGATTTGGTGCTACGAACCTCGGCTTCTTATTCATCGGTTCATAACTCCCAGTCCTGGCTTGATCTATGCTTCCTCTTCCCTGATGTTCCCTTTGTCAGTATCGGTTATTGTTTTCTTCTTAAACCACTAATGCCTTACTCATGACCTCTCCATAGGTCTTTAGCTGAAATGGTGCAACTCCTCCTCGGATGTCCGACCTTAAACCCTGTTGGAACCTCTTCGCTTTCATCACATCAGAAATTACGTAGTTTGGAGCAAAACGAGCCAATCTCATAAATTCTACTTCGTACTCTCTTACGGTCATCTTTCCTTCCATTAATTATAAAAATTGGGTCTCCATTTGATTCCTCACAACCTTCGAAAAGTATTGCTTGTTGAACTCTTCGACGAATTCATCCCATGTCCATGGCATATCAGAAGTTTTTAAGCCCTAGTCCGCGAAACCGATTTCCACCAAGGTTCAGCCTCCCCATCTAGCATGTAAGCTGCCCAACGGACGCTCTCGTCCTCTGTATATGTCAGTACACTAAATACCTTCTCCATTTCACTCAGCCAATTTTTGGCTGCCATGGTATCTGCCTGCCCTAAAAAGCTAGGAGGTCTCATCCTTCTGAATTCGGTAAATGCTGAAGCTACTAGTAGTGTAGGCCCTACTGGAGGCATGGGTGTCTGATGTTGCTCTGGGGCGGCATGAGCTGCCAAGGATGCTGCCTGTTGTGCCATGGCAGTTGCCATGGTTTCCATAGTATGCATCATCCTCTGACGCTCCTCTCTTTCTTCATTTCTTTCTCTCACTCTATCTTGTTCTCTCTGATCTCGATCCTGACGCTCTCGATCCTGATTTTCTGCTTGATTTTGGTTCTCTTGGCCATTACCCTCGGGAACCTCCCTATTTCCCAATGGCACTCTGTTCGTAGGCGAGATGAACTCATCTCTATTGCGCAAATTCCTATCATGACCACCCCTGGGTCGGTCTCTTCCTCTAGGAAACATAACGGTATGCATGAGAAACCACAGTTTCGTTAGCAGAAGTCCCTATGTTCTGACGAAAGAATGATTGTCAGAATTTTTTAAAAGAAAGGCTTTGATACCAACTGTGACAGCCCGGATTTCGGAACCCCGAAACCCATGCCATCAGCACGACCTTCAAGGCCGTGCCCTGTGATTCTGAACGGAGCATTGGTATATACAAGACAGGCTGCAAGTAAGGCACAAGCATCTACTCTAAACAAGTTCTCATGCATTTAAAATAAAAGAAACTCTAAAGACAGTTCTTGTCCCATGCCAATTCATGGGCATAAGAACTTACCCGAACCATCGGTGATAACTGTTCACCCCAGATGGTTTGTTCAAAAGAATCAAGTATTTAATTACATTCAAAATAAAGAGGCTTGACATATCAAGCCGTACCTAATACTCTCAACTCACTCTCAAAGTACGCAATGGGTCTCCTAGAAGAATTCCTTAGGAGGAGGCTCTGACCTTCTGTGGGCACGTAATCCGAATCCCCCGGATCAACGTCTCCAGAAGTCTCTGCTGCCGCCAGTCCTGGACCTGCGACGTATAGTCTAAGGGGTGAGCTACATCCTAGATCAATAGGGAAACACAGTGAACATATAAATTAAGCTCTCACATGTATGTTAAAAATAGTTTAAAGGCATGATTTATCTTATGGAACTGCCAAAAGACAATTGAAACAATCAGAATTAAAATGATAGATGCAACAACTACTTTGCACGACTTTGTTTATTCTCATCTTACTATTGTGGTAACAGATTCGGCCTAATCACTTAAATCTTAACTTAAATAGTCCCCAAGCAATATAGCATAGAGCCCCGATGGAATACCCACCATCGTCGTCTAAATAGACGCTTGTTATTCAATATCACCCAGGCCCCTTTCTCTTAGGCGGCGAGGTCTATTCTCAATTCAACATCCTTGAGATGTACTAAAGATGTACGGTTTGGCCACCGTACCGGTCACGGATATCCTGCCGAGTCAGTCGTGGGTATCCCGCCACGTCGGTGGGGTATTCTATTAAAATATTAAATAACAAAAATATAAAGTGTGCTCTACATATAGTTATTCACCGTGATTGTGCTAATTTTATTATATTAGGCCTTATCGCTCTTCTTTTGTTTCACCATTTGGTTTCATCTGCATCCCTGGGATGCTACTGGTTTAATGCGTCATTCAGATGCTCATTTCTACATTTCTAAGTCCCCTAGGGACATCATGGTTCCATCTGAATTCACACAAACACACACACGTTTTAGAAACTTATTTAATACATGACTATGTTCTTGAGATATTCTGCATATATAAAACACTCCACATACATGGTTTTGATGAATTAAAGTATATGTTTCAAGATTATTCCCTACCTCAAGCAAAATCCAACGCGCTCCTTTCTCGTAGAGGTTTACGCGTAATAACTCACGTCACAGCTGCATCGCATGTGTTACAAATTTACTTAGAATGGTCTCTAGAACCCTTGGAAACGCAACCCTCATAATTTACACTAAAAGAAATGAGAAATTCGAGAAATTCCTCGCGAGCGGTCATTTTGCATCGCTCGAGCGAGGCACTTGACCTCGCTCGAGCGATCACAATTCATCGCTCGAGCGATTATTATTCATCGCTCGAGCGAGCATTATTCATCACTCGAGCGATTATAATTTAAGGTACCTGGAGCTCAAAGCGATGCCTCGCTCGAACGAGCTTCTCCTTTATTGTGGGTCTCGCTCGAGCGAGTCTAAGACGTGAATATGCTCAGAATATTCCCTCTGCCCTCTCTCGAGCGAGCCATTTAGACCACTCGAGCAAGCCACGAAAAGATGTATGTTCTCTATCTATTCGAGAACTATCACCTTCTTCATGAGAGATTTAATACTGTCAAGGATCATTCGTCTAATAGTTTATACTCTACTTAAAACATACGTAAACATCTAAAATCATACCTTACTCGATAGATCTCCTATAGTTTGATCCAAGCTTCGTCTAATCGTGAAAATTTTCAAGGTTCTCTATTGCTTAAAATCAACGAACCTCTCCTCCTCTTTTGCAACCCTTCTCTTCTCTCTCTCTATTTTACCTTCTCTCTAACTATGCTAATTTAGATTACGTAGGAGAGACTCTCCTCCCCACTTTCACTTATATAGTGAAAGCTAGAAAGTTTCACATATACACACATAGTGTATATGTGTAGTTTTTGGTTTCCCTGTGAATCACAAATACATGTGCATGATATGTGGTACACGTGTATGGTATGTGATGTGCACCGTTCCAAAAATCTGGGGTTATGACATATACAATTTTCAGCTGTGGAGGAAAATTATGAGATCAAGTCTTCAACAATTCAAATGTTACCTTCTTTCTGTGAGTTGAGTAAAGAAGACCCATGCAAACATGTTGATGAATTCCTTGCTTTGTGTACTACTTTTAATATTGCTAGTTTGGGGCCTAAAGCCACCAAGCTTAGGCTTCCTTTTTCATTAAAGAACAAAGTCAGGGCCTAGTTGTCTATGCTCCCAACCAACAGTATTAACTCTTGGAATGACATGCAATGTCAATTCCTAGCTAAGTTCTTTCCCATGAATAGAACAAGTCAGTTGAGAAAAAGCATCATATCATTTTCTCAATTCTCAACTGAAAGCTTCCATGAGGCTTGGAAAAGATTCAAAGAGCTGTTAAGGCAATGCCTCCATCATCAAATTCTTCAATGGAAACTTGTACAAAGTTTCTATCAAGGAATTGATTCAAAAAGCAAAAATATGGTGGATACCTCTTATGGAAGTACATACCTTCATAAAATAGCTGGGGAAGCATGGGCATTGTTTGAGGTTATTAGAGAGAACTCAATGCAGCAGGAGACCTTATCTAGGGACATTGAGTCTCCAGCTAAATTGATGAAAGAGAACACAACAAGAGGAAGAGTGTATGAGATCACTGGTTACAATGATTTGGAGAGAAAGGTAGATAGCTTGACTTAGAAGCTTGATAAGCTCATGGGAGCAATACAGTCTCCAATTGCTGCCAATGTGGAAGAGGCATGTCTGATATGCCAGTGTCCCACTCACTCCCTTGAAGAATGTCCCTCTACTACCTAATTTCTAGATTTGGTTATGGAGCATGCAAATGCTGCTCAGTCCTATGGATAGTAGTCGGTTGCTAGTTACTCTTGGAGAAACCACTCTAACTTTAGGTCGAGACAAGATAACTTCCAAACCCAGCAGCAGCAGCCAATGCCCTATAGAAATGCTCAGCCTTAGCAGCAGAATTTCTTATAAAAGCCCCAATACCAGCAGCCTATCACCCAGATAATGGCATAACCTGTGCATCAAACTGCACCCTCTAGATCCCTCACATTTAAAGAGTAGTGTAGACACCCAAATTTGGCCCAAGGCCTGATCGACACACATTTTGAGAGAGGCACGTTTCTGAGCTTTTGATGGCATATATGGAACCCTTAAGAATCACCCCAAACCTTTAAGCATCACCCTAGATCCTTTAGGAACCTACCTCGAACCTTTAGAAACTAATCCCAACCCTTAAAACCCCTTCCAAGCCCCAAACCTAACCTTCCCTGATAATGGATAAGGAGGGGTGCACCGGAACCAGCTACGGTCCTCTACAGTGATTAAGTCCCATACCATTGACGAGTAGAGGTCGTCAGCTTTCCGAAAGTCCAAAAATCTCCCCAATCGGAGGTATATATCAAAAGATATAGTAAACCGAGCTCGGAGGGCATAAATATAAATTCATGCGGGTCCCCTAGGGATTTGGCACAACTAATAGTTACGCCAGACCATTTCCCCCCAGAAATGGCCTGATGCAACTAATAGTTGCGCCAGTTATAACTTTACCTGACGCAGCTATTAGTTGCGCCAGGCCAATTCTCCCAGACTTTAAGCCTGGCGTAATTAATAATTGCGCCAAAGTTAAATGTGGGCCCCCACCCTCGCGAGCCAACTTCCAGCAATGGTCTACACTGTTTTACTGTGCATTTGTCTGGCATAACTAATAGTTGCGCCAGGCATATGAACAATAACTGTTGGATTTTACCCTGAATTTCGTGTTTGGGGTTTGACTTATTGACCACCTCGACCTTTGGGGTGTGTTTTGATAGTTCTGTTGCACCCATTCATACCTATTTGTAACCCCTTAAGTGGCTTAAGGCCTCACCCCATCATCCACCATTGGAGGATCCTTCCACACATTTCAAAGCTCTCAAAATCATAGGAAACCTTAGATTAGAGATTACCTAATTGCTAACCCTAATTAGCATCTAAGTAGCCTCCTAACCTATCCTTTTCCTATAAATAAAGCCCCCCTCCCCTTAGTTTAGGGGTTGAGAATTTTGCTTAAGAGAGAAAGAGCTCCAAGTGAGAAGTTCTTCCTCTCTTTAGTGCACTATTTTCACCAAAAATTCAGAACTCAAAAACCCCTTCCCAAGCTTGCTCTTACACCAAAAACCCTTAGCCTAGGTGTGTGTGATCCCCTAGCCTCTCTTCTCCATCTCCTAGCTAGTAGGCCTTAGTGGTTAGAACCCCTTTTTTCTACCATTCAAGCCTCCAAAAGCTCATCAAAATCAAGTCAAGCAAGGCTCCTCTATGGTGCTACAAGGACCCGAGGGCTCCTCTCCCCTTTCTTCTCCTATCTCTTTCTAGCTCCCTCCATCCTCCCATTTGTGCCGTTACGCCGCCAACTTTTCGGTAGGAACGGAGGGGCACAAATAGGATTCTAAGCCCTTTTGGGCAAGAGGAAGTTATTTTATTTTCTTTTACTTCATTTTATTTTTGGCCATTATTAGAGACCGCGTTAAGCGGGTTGATCGGGTGCCTAACACCTTTTCGATCGATAACCGAAGCCCCTACCCAAGAGCCTTTGGTGTGGACTGGATTCAGAGTCATATTTTTAGCACTTCAGTGCTCATAAAAATGAACTAGATTTCCCGGGACACTGAAAGCTCCGGGTGGCGCCTCTATATTTTTCGTTAGAGAGCGCATCGTCGCGACGGGGTTGTCTCGATTCCCACGGTTGCATAGATGACGACTCTGCTGGGGACTTGCTTGTAGAGCTTCCCCTTGAACTTGGCCTTTCTATTTTTGATTTTTACTAACCTTTTATTGCTATTTTTTATTTTATTTTTACTCACCCCTCCGATTAAGTCATTTTACTTACCCCTACTTTTACGTAATTTACATGCCTTAGCCGATCGGCGGGCTTACTTGCGCCTTTGTCCTTTATTTTTCTTACTTTTCCGTCATTTTAGTGCCTTAGCCGATTGTCGGGCCTACTTGAGCTTTGTCTTTCAATTCCTTTAAATTTTTGTCATTTAAAGTGCCTTAGCCGATTGGCAGGCCTACTTGTGCACTCATATTCCATCAGTGGACGCCGGCCCGTAGTGGCAGCACGGGATAATCACCCCCAGTTTTTGAACTAAAGAAAACTTCCAAAAAAAAGAAAAGCTTTGAAAAAATTAAAATTGAACCAAGTTAGGGAACTTAATTAATTTGTTTTGCGGGTTAGATTTTAAAAGGGTTGGGATTAGGGAAACACACAAACACCTGGCGGGTCTTAGTATGGCGGCAACCCTTAGTGGTGATGATCCAGAAAAGTCCCAGCCCACCTAGTATCTGAGAAGGCGCTTGCACCGGAGGTATATTGGGTGGGTTCTCATTTCGAAGCTTAAAACCCTTGGGGGAGCGCGCTAGCGAGTTATATCGGACTCAAACCCTTTAGGTGCGGTGCAGAGCGAATCAATCACCAAAAAACAGTTTAGTTCCCAGAAGCCTAGCTTCCACAAAAAAACCAGAAAAAAAAGACTCATCTTGGGCTGCTATCTCTGCTGTATTTCATTATGGAATTCTATTTTTGTCTGGCGCAAGTATTAGTTGCGCCAGTACAAAAATTGGGAGTTTATAACTGGCGCAACTAATAGTTGTGCCAGCTTTAAAATCTCTAAACTTTACTTTGGCGCAACTAATAGTTGCGCCAGTGTAAAAGGAGTCCCTTGCAACCTGGGCGCAGGTATTAGTTGCGCCAGGTCTGTTTATCAGCCTACCAGCCCGAATCTGTGGCCTTCTTCACCTCTCGAGTTCCCCGATTAGTATGCTTAGTACCTTGTTAGGGCCCCGCCATCTCCGACACCCAATACGCCCCCGCAGGTCAAAAGAAGGCAACTTCTTTTTGGCTCATTTTGGGGGATCGGGTTGCTTGCCTCGATTTTTGTGCCTTCAATAGATCGAAGATTCTCCTTGGATTTTTTCGAAGTGCGTCGGAATCGTCGCCGCAGGTAGGGAGTTCCAAGGCCTCAGAACCTTTGTTTTCCAAAAACTCTTTTGAAAAATTCAAAAATATATATATAATAAATCAAAAACCAAAAAAAGGAGTTTGTGGTGCCAGCACAACGGCATCATCTTGCCCTCCGCCGTCCCGCAGGGGAAAGAGGAGGACTTTTGCGCCTTACCCAAGGCACCCTTACCCAACCCATTCCCGTAGAATGTCATGGGAAGTGGACCGGCTTACGCTGATCCCAACTCATCCCCACCACATTCTCCAACTCACTCGCATTCGAGAGTTCTTTCAACCATCCCCCTCACCCAACCCCCCTTTACCGTCACCGGCCCATTCGGCGCCCCATATTCCCAACCATTACCCTCCAAAATATCCAAAGTCCTACCCTCCATTCTCCATCTTTTGCCCAAACCATGCCCATGCCAAATCCAAACCCATTTTCGCAATCCACATCCATGCCCCAATTCCCATCAGCCCCCTATAGACCCGATCCACCCACATTCACATACACCACTTCCGCCTTATCCGCCTCCCTGCAAAATCTCCCATCCATCCGGGTCATGCCTATTTTTACCGGGGCCATGCCCAACTTTCCTCATCCCTCCTCATCATGCCCCCCATCATCCCAAAATATACCCAATACATCCCCTCATCCACCCCATACCCCCCCACCTACCATGGTCATGCCCGATTATACTGGGGTCATGCCCAATTTTCCCGCCACCTCCATCCCATCTATACCCCATCATCTCTTAAATCCCCCATCTCCATCCAACCCTCCCTCCACGACCATGATGGAGGAGATGTTCCAAGCCTATTCCATGTGGAAGGCTTCTCAAAACACCCCCCCTCCTCCTTCACACCCCATGTCCCTAAACCCGTCTCACACCATACCCCAAGGCCCATTGGCCCAAACCCCCTTTTCTCACATATCCCAGGGGCCCATGGCCCAATACCCCACCACCCAAACCTACTCAGGGCCCATGGCCCAAACCCACCAAGGGTCTATGGCCCAGACCCATCAAGACCCATTGGGAAAGACCCACCAAGGGCCCATGGCCCAAACCCCTCAAGGGCCCTTGGCCCAAACCTACCCAGGCCCACTGGCCCACACCCACCAAGGGCCTGTGACCCAAACCTACCAAGGGACCATGGCTAAACCTATCAATGGCCCGTGGCCCAAAATGGCCAAGGGTTCATGGCCCAAACCCAAACCCCACACTCATACCTTCCACAATACCCCCAACATTTAACCCAACCTTCACAGCTGGGTCAAACCCATGCCATACCTCAAACCCAATTCTCCCATGGCCCCACACCCCAAGGCCATCTCCAAACCTTCCCCCATACCCAATGGCCCTACCAGGCCCCACCTCAAATCCAAATTCCCATCACCCAACAAATCTTTCCTCACCCCCAATGGGCTCACCCAACCCTCACTCATGTCATTCCCATCCAACCCATGAAAACGTGGAGGGACTTGACGCATCTCTTTCAAGAACAGTATGTCTACAATATAGACATCGAGTCGCGTAAGTTTGACTTTGCCCATTTAAAGCAGAATCAGAACGAGACCTTCAGCGACTACTTGGGGCGATGGAGAGCATTGGCAGCTCAGGTCAGGAATAGAATACCTGATGATGAACAGATAGACATGATTTCAAAGAACACTCAGCCAGTGATTTTAGACTTTTTGGTATATCAGCAGCATACTAGCTTTGCTGATCTGGTGAGAAATATTAACCAATGTGAGGACGCCATCAGGGAGGGGCATCTGAATAAGAATATGCCGAGTGGACCCAGTGGGTTAAAAGATTTTCAGAGCAAAGGAAAGAGAAGAGAATAGGGAGCGATGTCCAGAACATAGTCAATACCTGGCCCAATAATAATACAACCCCGTTTCAATTTCAGGCTGCCCCACCAGCACCCGTTAGGCCTGAGTAGACGCAAAGAATGGAGAATGGGCAAGGAATGTAAATGACCCCGGAACAGAGGAGAGCCCGCTACGACCGAGTCTTCACACCTCTGGGGCACTCATTGAGTATACTTTTGCCCCTGTTAGTAGAAAAGGGATTAGTGGCTATTCGCCAACCACAACCTCCTCACCCGATCCCAAAGAACTATGACCCAAATACCCACTACAATTTTCATCAGGGTCCAGGTCACCCTACTGATCGCTGCTTCCCATTGAAGCACACCATCCAGGATTTGATCGATGCCGGGAAAATCATTCCCCCTGCACCCTCTCAGCATGCTAATATTCACCAAGTGCCACTACCCCCACATCCCACCGGAGGAGCAGGTCCCAGACCCACCGTCAGAATGATAGAAGATGAGGAGGAGTTTAAATTTGACCCATCCGATTATATCAGTGATCGGGAGAGTTATGTAGCACCTTTGTTAAGAAACATAGAAGAGGGGAACGTAGGGGTAATTGAACCCCTAAATTTGTCAGAATATTTCCCCAACCCAACCCCACAATTTGAACCCTTGGATCTCTGGGCATACTTCCCGTCCACCACACCCATCAATTATATAAATATCAATGCATACCAACCATATGCCACAACCCCCATCAATTACCCTCTAAGCCACCAGGCCCCCAATCCCACACCCGCATCCGGCAATTACCAATGGCCTACGCCCATCCCATCACCCCAAGTTCCGCTTGCAAAATCCACCCCCCGTCAATCACCCAACGGCCCATCAAACCCCCCATCTGTCGCCAGCAGTCACTAGCTATCAATGGCCTACCTTTACCTCCTTTCCTCCAATGCCACCACCCTCAGGCTTCACCACCCCCATTTGGCCCAATCTTTCCACCCAACCCGCTACCACCGAGGTGAATCAAGTATTGCCCACACCTCCTGAGCCGACAGTACAAGTACCTCAAGAACCGGCAGCCATACCTTTTCAGCTCTTGGGACCAACTTATGATCCTTATCAGGTCTCGTTAAGCTACGAACAAACAAATGTCAACACCGACAGTAGCAGTGGAGAAGGGGCAGTGGACTTTTTCACCAAGTTAGGAAGGATATCGAAGTAGCCAGAGGCGACGACAGGACCACAGGCCCAATCAGAGGGGAAGAAAGACAGTGCTGTGAACCCTTTCAAAAAAATGAGCCCGAAACATATATTAGAGACTCAACTAAGAAGAATGTCCTCCCATATCACTGTCTGGGATCTGTTGATGACGTCCCCACTACATTTTCAAGCATTAATGGAGGCGTTAAAAAATGCGCATGTATCACTCCAAGTTAGCCCAGATGAAGTCGGGCAGATAATTGGGCAAGTGATGGCTCCGAATGCCATTTCATTTTCTAATGCTGACTTGTCGGAAGAAGGGGGTAGCCACTCGAAGTCTTTAAATATAACAGTCGAGTCTGGAAATATGGTAATCCCCTTGGTACTAATTGATAATGGGTCTGTATTGAATATATGCCCATTAAGAACCGCCACCAAGATCGGGGTTGATCCGTACATGTTAATGCCCACCAGAACCAGCATTAGAGGGTTTGACAATACCAAGAGAGAAATAATGAGAGAAGTTGATCTTGAGCTGTTGATAGGGCCAATGACCTTTTCCATCTTGTTTCAAGTCATGGATATCAAATCCTCATTTAAAGGTTGGAGCTATACCTTCCACCTTGCACCAGAAACTCAAGTTTGTTTCTGGGCACAAGATCGTTACAATCATCGAGGAGGGGCACAGTGAGAAAGAAAAGGCCGCCAATAGCATCAAAAGACCCAATATGTTAGATGTACCGCACACTGCTGAGGATGTCGACCTTCACAGTTTCGAATATGAGGTATCAGTGATACTCCCAGAAGCCATTAAGGGCATCATGCCTAAAACAGGAGGCGGTATGGTAGCGGCAGTGGCAATGCTCTAAAAGTGGGGTTATCAGAAAGGAAGGGGTCTGGGACCCAGATTACAAGGAAGAAAAGAGCCAGTTGTCGCCAAGGGGCAGAAGGTCTGATTCGGATTAGTATACAAGCCCACAGAAGAAGAGGTCCGAGAGGCCAAAGAGAAAGCCAGGGTCGCCGCGGCTCCAAGAGCTCGAGGAATCAACATAGAAGAGAAACCTCACCCTAGGCTGCACATCAGGGATTCCTTTGTCAGCGCAGGGGTCCTAAAGATTGATCGTAAAGGGTAACCCATTCGACCCCACACAAACCCACAACCCCAATCCATCTCACCAATCCCCAGATCTCCCTTCCCAGCTTGGAGATAGATTTGGCCGCATTATCCCTTTTCGAGGAACGATGGTCGGTACCTGAACAAACCCCCCTGTGGTGAATCACCACAAAACCGAGTTATCATTTGAGGACATGATCTCAGACGAAATGGGGATCAATATGATGGAGGCCGACTCCAATGAGCCATATCAATCAGCACCCTCCATCCGGTAAAGAAGCAGCCCCTCAGGTATGCAACTAGGCATCTTTGCCCCAAACCCTGGAAGCGGGGAGTGGCCTAACATTTGGCACCCGTTTCCTAAAAAAAACAACCTATAAAAAGTGAGATAAGCCCTTGGCAAACAATACCTGGTGTATATAGCAACCTGCCTTGCCAAGGGTCCATCTCTGAAGAAAACAAAATTCTCAAAAACATGGAGAAAATACAAAATCTCAAAAACATGAAAAAAACACAAAATCCCAAAAACATTGAAAAAATCTAAAGTCTAAAAATATTGTCATTTAAAATTCTAGGAAATGTCCCACAAAAGGATGCCTTAATCAAAATGTCTGTCCCACGTGAAATCGACCCCTTCCCTATAGAAATACAAGAAGAGATAGGAATCACGAGTCTGGACGAGGATGTCCCCTTCGAGGAGCTCCCCAATGAGCTCCTTGACCGATTTTCTGACTTTGAGTATGGCCCTACCCCCATTGTCGAAGAGACCGAAGACGTCAATCTAGGAACTGAGGAGGTTTCCAGGATAGCCAAAATCGGAACGTCACTATCTCCTGAGGAAACAAAAAGCATGATCGACTTCCTTCAGTCATACCAAGACATTTTTGCCTGGTCATGCGAGGACATGCCTGGTATGGATACTGATTTGGTCGAGCATGAGTTGCCCCTCTACCCTGATATGAAGCCAGTCAAACAGAAGCTGAGACGTCTCCGACTTGAGTGGATGTTGAAAGTCAAAGACGAGGTCATCAAGCAATATGACACGGGGTTTCTCATGGTATCCAAATACCCGAAATGGCTAGCCAATATCATACTTGTGCCGAAGAAGGATGGAAAGGTTTACATGTGTATCGATTTCCGCAATTTGAACAAAGCGAGCCCAAAGGACGATTTCTCATTACCACACATCGACATCTTTGTCGATAACACAGCTAAGCACGGGATGCTTTCTTTTATGGATGGATTCTCAGGATACAATCAGATCAAAATGGCAGAGGTTGATCACGAGAAGACAGCGTTCATTACCCCCTGGGGAACCTTTTGCTATCGAGTCATGCCATTTGGGCTGAAGAATGCCGGTGCAACGTACCAGAGAGCTATGACTGCACTATTTCATGACATGATGCACCAAGAGATTGAAGTGTTTGTCGATGACATGATAGCCAAATCATCGGAGCGAAGCGACCATCTGGTAAACCTTCAAAAACTATTTGAATGGCTGAGGAAGTATCAACTACGATTGAATCCACAGAAGTGCGCATTTGGTGCTATGTCAGGGAAACTTCTAGGGTTCATCGTCAGCAGGAGGGGGATCAAGGTCGACCCAATCAAAGTTAAAGCCATCACTGAAATGCCACTGCCGTCTACCGAGAAAGAGGTTAGAGGGTTTCTAGGCAGAATACAGTATATCAATCGGTTCATTGCACATCTAACTCCAATCTGCACGCCGATCTTCAAATTACTAAGGAAGAATTCACCCGTTGAATGGAACGACGATTGCCAGGCAACGTTCGAAAAAATCTAAAGCTACCTCCTTAATCCACCTGTTTTGGTACCACCTGAGCCAGGGAGACCACTCTTGATGTATCTCTCCACGACAAAAGTTTCGATGGGATGTGTCTTGGGGCAGCACGATGAAGCGGGAAGAGGAGAGCAGGCCATTTACTATCTGAGCAAGAAGTTTACTGATTATGAAGCGCGCTACTCTCATATGGAGAAAGTATGCCTAGCTCTTGTATGGGCTACTCAAAGGCTCCGCCACTACTTGCTATCTCAGGCGGTTCTGCTCTTGGCCTGAATGGACCCATTGAAATACCTATTCAAAAAGCCAGCTCTCACTGGACGAACTGCACGATGGCAACTTTTATTATCTGAATTCGACATCACGTACGTCACTCAAAAGTCGATCAAGGGGCAGAAACTTCCTGATCATCTTGTCGATAATCCTTTACCTGATTATGAGCCTTTGAGAACTGAGTTCCCCGATGAAGATATCCTGTTCATGACAGAAGATGATACAGAAGAAGTAGAAGAATCATGGGTAATGCACTTTGACGGGGCAGAAAATGTCGAGGGCCAAGGAGTTGACACCATCCAAATTTCATCGAAAGGATCCCATGTACCGGTCTCTATCAAGCTCAACTTCCCTTGCACTAACAAAATGGCTGAGTACGAAGCTTGCGCCGCTGGTCTGCAGGTGGCTCGATCTGAATGTAACTCACCTTCGAGTATTTGGCAATTCACAGTTAATCATATGCCAGACGAATGGTGACTGGAAGATGAAAGACGAGAAACTGATCCCCTATCATGAACACCTCGAGGATCTGATAGCTTGCAGATAAGGAATCGCTTTGCCGATGCATTAGCAACTTTGGCGTCAATGATTGAAATCCCCTATGGTGTTGAGATGAAGCCGATCATGATCGAGCAGAGGAATGAGTCGGCCTTCTACCTCCAGATTGAGGAACCTACAAAGCCTGATGATGAGCCACCTTGGTTCTTAGATATCAAGAATTTTCTCGAGACCCTAACTTTCCTAGAAGGTACATCCAAGATAGACTGACGGACCATTCAACGTTTAGCGACAGGTTACGTCATTTGCGGGGAATGCCTCTACAAGCAATCATACAATAACATCTTACTTAGGTGCCTCACTGAAAGTGAAGCGGTCAATATTATGAAAGAAATCCATGAGGGAGTATGCGGAGCCCACGTCAGCGGTCACATGCTCGCTAAGAATATCCTACGGCAGGGATACTTTTAGACCACCATGGAATCAGATTGTTGCAAATATGTTCAAAAATGCTACAAGTGTCAATAACACTCCATTCTGATACACAGTCCTTCGATTGATCTTCACTGCATGACCACTCCTTGGCCATTTGCTACTTGGGGCCTTGGCATTGTCGGAATGATTAATTCGAAAGTATCAAATGGACATCGGTCCATCCTCGTTGCCATTGAATACTTCACCAAGTGGGTAGAAGTGGCGTCATATGCCAACATCATGGCCAGTCACATTGAGAAGTTTCTCAAGAATAATATTGTATGCCGATTTGGAGTACCCAAAGACATCATCACAGGCAATGGCACAAACTTTGCAAATAAGCGCATCCGAGACTTCTGCGAGCAATACAAGATCAAGCACTATCGCTCATCCCCTAATCGGCCTCAAACTAATGGAGTTGTGGAAGCCGCAAACAGGACAGTCGTCCACATCCTTGAGAAAATGGTCATCCTTATCGAGATTAGAGCGAAATGTTGCCATTTGCTTTGTGGGCCTACCGAACGTCGATCCGTGCAGCTACAGGGGCAACATAATTCTCCCTTGTATAAGGAACCGAGGCCGTCCTCCCAGTAGAGGTTGAAGTACCCTCGCTTCGAATCCTCATAGAATCAGGCTTACCCAAAGCAAAAATAGAGAGATCCCGCTTTGAACTATTAAACTTATTAGATGAGAAGAGAGTCCTAGCCTTGTGTCACACTCAAGTTTACCAGGGGTGAATCGCACGCGCTTACAATAAATGTGTTCACGGTCGAGATCTAAAGGTAGGAGACACTGTGCTGAAGAAGATCTTCCCATCCCTCCATGCCGATCGAAGAGGAAAGTTCAAGCCAAACTGGGAAGGACCTTATGTCATCCGAGAAGTGCTGCCGGGATACACCATCCACCTCACCACCATGGACAGAGATCATCTTCCTAAGCCCATCAACGCTGGATACGTCCGACGGTTCTACTCTTAGTCTATCGCGATAAGGTAAGTATTGATTAAACAGATACGTGACTATTTAAGAACCACCCAAAAGAGGCCATCATTCCAAGCACAGTAGCAAAAAAAAAAGCATCCCCTAAAAAATGATGATATCCTTTACTACCCCATTTGAGCCTGGGCCTTTTTTTCTTTCAATAATTCCTTTCCCAAAAAAATGTGTGTATGTACATTCAAAAAAGAGAAGTAAAATTACCATAAAAATCTAAAAAGCAAAACCCAAAAAAAAAAAGAGGATTGCCTGAAATAAACAAAAATCATGGGGCATGTATAGTAAGATCCCCAAGGAAGAAAGTATGTTGAGAAAATTGAAGCCGTATCAAAGAAACACTTTTTTAGCCCAACATACCTTCAAATCCTAACCTGACCCATGGCCAAGCTATACCCTGAAGAAATCCCTCTTTTTAGGTTCACAAGTCAACACAAGCCGAGTTGTGAGACGACACCTGAACCCCATCTAGTCGGCTATGATGGAATCAACGTCTATGTTGTGGCTGTTGAAAAAAGGAAATAAAAAAATGAAAAAAAATAATAAAAAAATAAAAATACAAGCTCAAAGCAAGATGGACGTGGTGAAAACCTGAAAGGGCGCTACGGGTAAAAACAGCGAGTTTGTGCGGACCAGGTGAAAACCCGAAGGGGCGCTTGGGGTAAGAGAGCTAAACCCATGGACGTGGTGAAAACCTAAAAGGGCGTCACCAGTAAAAAAAGGAGATAAATGAAAAGAACAAAGAAAAGAAAAAGGAAAAGAAAAGAAGGGTTGAAATGATTGATTAAATTGTTAAGGAGCCCTCTTGGTTACTCTCCCTGATCCCTTTTTAGGGGCCGCTCATGCTAGTTCGAATCGGGTCTCGACCAGAATCGTCTTTGTGAAATCGCACCGCCAAACGTATGACCCGAGGTAAGGTGAAAGGTTTGACTCACTCCAAAGGGATCAATGTTTCAGCCTCGGTAAAAACTGGAAACCCACCCAGGCCCGACTTCAAAGAAAGGGTTTGACCATGCTCAAAGGTGGACATAGGGTTTCCCAAAGTTTCACCCAGTGATTAAGGCACCAAAAAAATGCACAAAATAAAACCCAAAGGCCAATAGATCTGTATAGGTGTATATAATAAACTGCCTTTTGCACCACTTATACCACGTCCCAAAAAAAAAAAAACAGTCGGTGTGATGACTAACGGGCTTTCCTTTTTACAAGTATAAACAAAAACAACCAAAACATAAAGAAATTATGTATACAAAAAAAAATGTGTGTGTATCTGTAAAGGAGTTCTTTACGCCCCTTTTCTATATATCTGATCTATGCAAAAAGTTATGTGTGCAGGAAGGAGTTAGCGACCCAGCTCGCGCTTCAAAGCACTAATCTCAGCATGAAGGTCATCTTCCCGAACATTCCGTTCAGTCAGCCAACGACCATGCAAGCTCTTAAACCTCTTTCGAGAAGAATTAGCGGCTCCAAAAGTGACGCTCAGTGATCCCTTCAAACGGAGGACCTCACTCTCTGCTGTTTCTGCTCTAACCTTTTCATATGCCAAAAGTTCTTGCAGGATCCTCTTCTCATCCACCAGTAACTCGATGCAGGCTCGGAGTGTCGTCTCTTTCTTTGGCCAGGGGCCTCCAGTGTCAATAATCTCTGACAAATCTGGACCATCGGCAGCAGGCCACTCAGTCAATAGCCAGCCCTCGTACTCGGTAGAAGTCCTAACTGAGTCTCCCTGCTCAATATCACACATCAACATCTACTGACGTGTCTCCCAACCGATCTATGTCCCCAGAGGACCCCCTAGAAAAGATCAAATCAGAGGCGGTGAGGCGGCCCATAACTCAGAATGGGAAGTAAAAGGTGCTGCCCATCAATCCTAAGAGGGTGATGCCCTCGTGATCTCTACCACGAATTATCGGGAAGGTCCGGTCCAGCCAAGGAAGCCTCCATGTCAGCTCGGCATCGATCAGCCAAAGTTTCAGAGCTGACATATCGCCCTAGGGGAGCAAGTGGCATCTACCCAGAAAACATTGGGCGACCTCGCCTCGGGCAATGTAAAAGCGGGGCACGGGCCCGAAAATAGTAAAATGCTCACCTAACCAGACCTGAAGTAACAAGGGGCATCCCTGAAGGCCCTCCACCTTACCCAAAGCAAAGGAATCAAGGCATCGTTCGGTTACGTATTGCTAACATTGTGCCACTTAAAGAAATCGAAGTAAACCAACCATGACCTTTATCGTCAAAGAAATAAATTGATCTGACAGTTCTTTAGTAATGTGGGCCAGGTAGATTTATACTTAACGCTCCTTCAAAAGGATGATAGCAATCTTTTCGCAGGGGGTCTATAAGGTGCCATGAATTAGAGCTCTTCATCATTTCCGTTACCAGAGACTTTTCTCATACTCGGATTTCTTCAAACCGAGAGTAAGGTGAACGGATTTGGAACAGCCCGTCCGGAGGCATGACTCTTGCAAGGCCCCGATGAAGCTTCAGGCCAGACAGATTAGATAGCTCCTCAAGGGTTGGGGTTAGCTCCCGCTTCCCAAAACGAAATATGTGGAAGTTCACATCCCAAAATGAAGCAGCGGCATGAAGAAGTTCCCACCAAAGAGGAACCTCTAGGAAGGAAGGAAGGTGAGATAGCCTAAGGCGCTCTAAGTTGGCGAGCTCACTCTCATTCAAGCTCCCAAACTAGGCCGTTAAATTTGGGCCCCAAGCCCAACAAGGGGGGAAAATTGGCTCCGGGCCCTCCGCATAAGGGAGGGCTGGAAAGCAGGTCCACGAACGTAACAGGGATCTTTTGCGAAGATAAAAATTGATGTATGATGATGGACCCGCCTTGAAAAAGCAAGGGCAAAAAGAACCAGTCAAAGAGATCAAGTCAAAACAAAAAAGAACTAACTTTTGGACTAACTCGGGTATATAAGGACCCACTGATCCCTAGGTTAAACCTGGCGCAACTAATAGTTGCGCCAGTGCATTTTGGCCCCCTTTCTTGCCTGGCACAACTATTAGTTGCGCCAACACAAATTGGCTGAGATTTTGACCTAGCGCAACTAATAGTTGCGCCACACTTCGAACTCCCCCTCTTCAGCCAATTCGGGACCTAACTGGGGGACTTACACCCTTTTTGTTTGTTTCACACACCCTATTCATTTAACAACTGGGCATTTGTTTTGTTTATTTATGTACAGGACTGATCCTACATCAAGGCATGCAACCCAAGGGGTCACTTTCTAAAACCATTTTGGGCAACACATCCTGCAGAGAAACGGATCTGATACCAAGAAATCGGGGCATAAAAGCAAAGCGAAACTATCTTCCAAAGAAGTAATAATAATAATAATTTGTTTCCCAAGTATCACATCAACCATCCCCCAAATTGTTTAAACAGATCCAAATCAAATTCCAAAAAGTACTAAGTTTTTCAAAAAAACTAAAGGCCTATCCCCGGTTTGTGCCCTTTAACTTCTTGCGGCGGCGAGAAGAACTCTGAAAAGTCTGCATGTCCCCCACCCTAGACCACACCTGCTAGATCCTGTTGAGTAAGGAGCGCGATTCCTTAACACGAGCATGCTGCGAAGCACAAACCAAAGTTAGGAGTCAGGATCAGTTAAAGGGCAAATGATGATAAAATGAATAAAGAGGAATAGAACAACAAGGGATTCACCGTCTCTACCTCCCTAAGCTCCTCCAGGTGACGATGGTATGCCACATACTCCATGGCCGAGTTGAAGTCCTATATTCAAAATAATGCAATATCAAAGGTTAGGACAATCCTGAAAGCATGTGCAGGAAGAAACCGAAATGGAGAGAGATTAGGACATCAGAGGACTTACCCCTGGGACCACCTCAAGAGGGGGAACGTGAGCCGCTTCAGCAGAGAGTCGTGCCTGTCGATCTACATCAGCACAGAGGCTCGAAAGGAAGCTATCATCAAGGTGTCGGAAGGTCCCATAGACTACGGATGGATCACCAACAAGGATACTAGCGTGAGAAGTCCCCGACGGACTAGCACCCGATGAGCCCTCACCCGAGGGACTCGCACCAGAGGGACCAGCACCAGAGGGATCCACCCCCGACATATCAGCCACACTGGGTTCACCTTCACCATCCAAATCATCCCCTGGGGCGAACTGTGAACAAAATAAAGATCCACTTAGAGGGGGGCAAAATCCAAATAAAAGCAAAAAAGGAACTAATCCAAGCCGAGAAAAATTACCTAACCGAGCGGGCTGCCAAATGCCAAAAAATTGGTGCTGGGAACAAAGCGCGGCAAGATGAACTGATGGGGCAAGCACTCGTACCAAAGGTGATAGTCCCCGGGCACGTGAAGGGCATGGATAGGGAGCCCATTGTTGAAGAAGGCCGCTGTGAGCTCCTCAATATTGCCAGCAGGATACCACACATCTGTCGAAGGGTCTACGAGTATGGCATAATAGCACTAAAATTGGTGCACCACTCCCTCTCCCAAATAATAAAATTTAGCCCACGCTCTCTAGAAGAACACGACGCGGTAATTATTGAATAAGCGCGAGGCACCTATAGCTGCTCGGTCCCAGAAGGGGGATGCAAGGTATGGATCGAGGAGGATATGCTCAAGTCAAAAAAGAGAGAAACCAGGCAAGCAACACCTCAGTCAAAGGAAATTTCCAAGCTAAAAATAAACAAAGGTTGAAAAAAAGAGATGAGAGTTGTTACCTGCTCGGGGACCATCAAATCAAGTTAGGACCTTAGACCCATTTCCAAGTGCTTTAGGCCCACGTCATGGCATCAGGCCTGATGTCAGTTGTTGAGCAGAGGATAGGTGAGCGCCTCCAAGTGAAGGAGCGGGCGCCCGGGGTGGAAGTGGTGGTATCCCCATACCTAAAAAAGAGATAGCACATAAGAGTAGGTTGATATCACATAAAGGTCATGCAGAAAAAAATTGACAAGGGCAAAGGGATGCAGAATTACCTCCAGGGCGGCCCAAAAACCCACAACAGACTTCGAATCCTCGGTCATTACCTGAGACAAATTGTACATCAACCATGCATACCCTGCCCCTCCCTAGTCGTGCCTGGGGACGTCACCCCAATTGTCCATCACGCTCAACAGGGCCAAGCTGACTCGGCCCGCGCTGGCATTTGTGAAAAGGGTCTTGCCTAGCAGGAGTAGGAGCGTGATGCGAGCAAAGATGATCGCCCGCTCTGGCGCGATGTAGAGCACCCTATCTGGCTGACCCAAGTCCACTAACTCATCAGCAGAAAAAAGGGAGGTCAGCCAAGACATCTTGACCTCTGTGCCATGGGTCTTCCCGCGAGGAGGATAGGCCCCAATCAGTCGAGTAATGTCCTCCCGGCTCGGTCCCGTGAGATCGGATATCGGTATCCCCCCTACCCTGATACCGGTAATCATGGCCCAATCGACGAGTGTCAACGTCATCTCGGCGTACGGCATATGGAATGTGATGGTCTCAGGGCGAAACCTCTCAATCAGGGCCTTCAAATAGGCAGCGTCAGCCCTCATGGCGCGACAAGACAGGAACTCCCCAAAGCCCACCTGCTCCAACAAGACCTTCACTAAGGGGGGGACGTAGAGATAGAACTCGTGAAAGTCGAGCCACCCCCCGCGGAATACAATATTAGGCAAGTCCTGCACCCAAAGGAAATGTGCATCAGATCAAAGAGGCAAAGCAAACAAAAAGTGCATAATGGAAATAAATTGAACCTCTCTTTTACCTTGCCCGCTATCCCAAAGTTTGAAATATGGGTGTGCTGCTGGTGAAGGAGGTCGACCCGGGCAGCCTCACCCTGCATCTCAAGCCACGGGCCCGCTTTCCGTTCCACCCAGACAAATTCCTCCCCCCGCAGGCCATATACGATCTCGGGTCCCTCCTCGGGAATGTGCTCATCGCCGCCTAACATACTGGGGCAACAAAAAGGCAATCACATCTGGTCAAGTACAAAGATACATGTGCAACGTGTCTTTCAAAAAAAACAACAACAAAAAAATCTTTTACTTTGTTTGAAAGTTTTCAAAAAAAAAGAAAAGAAAAAGGAAAAAAGGGTTCTCTCAAACAAAAAGGAAGAAAAGATAAAAAACCCTTTTACCTTGTTAAAAAATTTCTTTCAAACAAAAAAGAAGAAAAGGAAATAAAAACCCTTTTACCTTGTTAAAAAATTTCTTCCAAACAAAAAGGAAGAAAAGAAAAAATCCCTTTTACTTGTTAAAAAATTTCTTTCAAACAAAAAGGAGAAAAGGAAATAAAATCCCTTTTACCTTGTTAAAAATTTCTTACAAAAACAAAAAAGAAGAAAAGAAAATAAAATCCATTTACCTTGTTGAAAAAAATCTCTCGTTCAAAAAAAGAGGGGAAAAGCAAATAAAATCCTTTTACCTTGTTAAAAAAAAAATTTCAAAAAAAAAGGGAAAAGAAAATAAAATCCTTTTCACTTTGTTAAAAAGTTCTTTAAAAAAAAAAAAACAAAAAAAAAGCCTTTTACCTTAAAAGTTCTTTCAAAAAAAAAAAAAACAAAAACAAAAAAAAAACCTTTTACTCTGTTTAAAAGTTTTCAAAAAAAGAAGAAAAAAACAACAAAGTTCTTTCAAAGAAAGCCCCTTTACTTTGGTTACAAAAAAAAACCTTTTACTTCATTTAAACAGTTCTTTAAAAAAAAAAACCCCTTTTACTTTGTTTAAAAGTTTTCAAAAAACAAAAAAAAATAACAAAAACAAAACAAACCTTTACCTTTTTTTAAAGAAAAAAGAAAAAAAAAAACAACACAAAAACAAAAAAATATATATAAACAACATAATACAAAAAAAAGAAGAACCATTCCATATAAACAAATAAAAACAAATATATATATATATATAGGCACCAATAAACCCATAAAACTACAAAAATAAGGCATTAATCATAAGGAACCATCCACATGTCGTCAATAAACATAAAAACAATAAAACTAACCATTATCCATCCAAAAATATAAGACCATCATCATATTTGCAAGAAAAAGCAAGAGAAATCAAAGGAAATAAGTGTTGATGGTTACCTTTCGAAAGATAATGGGTCTTTGGTCTAGCGTAAGCCGACACTCGATCCACACAAGCAAAACGACGACAATGGAATGCACGTAGGGACAATGAGAGGAAACCCTAGGAAGAGGCGGTTTTCGGTTTCAAAGGAGAAGAAGAGGGGGAGAAATTTTTGAAATAAAACCCCCCCAGCCCGAACTCGGGTTGTTTAAATTCCCCAACCAAGCCTGGCGCAACTAATAGTTGCGCCAGGTAAATTTTTGCCCTCAACTTGCTTGGCGCAACTATTAGTTGCGCCAGGCTATTTTGAGGCCCCTAGTGGCTTGGCGCAACTATTAGTTGCGCCAGGCACTTAGGCCGAGTCTTGGGCCTGGTATGGGCCAGATAGGAGGGCCGGTTCCCTATTTCTTCCTTATTTGTTTTACCGCCCACGACCGATGCACATGCTCTCGGAACTGCATTTCGATCATCCATCGACTTGCTGAGGAAGCCGTGCTAAAATAAAGGCAAACCGAGGTTAATGAGCACTTCGGTCCTACACAAAAAAAAAAATCCAAAAAATCACATAAACTAGTTTGAAAAAATCCCAAAGAATTTCACATCAAATAATAACTTAAACTAGTTTGAAAAATCCCAAAAATTCGCATAACTTCAAATTTTCAAAAATAATCACATAAATCAGTTTGAAAAATACCAAAAAGTTATTACAAAATAATAGTTGGAGTTCAAAAATAGAGAATCCCCACAGAAATGCATAAGCACAAGGCAGTAAAATGTCAATATTTTATCCGCAATGCAGTTGTGCCATACTAAAGTCCTGAGTCGGAGGTTCGTCTCAGATTTTTGGATCCTACTTTAAGGAAGGAGCAACAGTGTCCGTCCCGGTCAAACAGTCAATGTTTCGATCGAGTCGACTCCATTGCTAAATCTTTGCGATGAGCGCTCTGTTGTGGATTCATGTGAACTTAAGTGTCTTAAGCTTCAAATTCTCCGTTGGAAAAGGTCAATCGTTGGTTGAAACCAACCTGTTAAGAATGAGATTACATATCAATCAAACTATGTGCAACCATGCATTCGGAAGGGTTCATTTCTCTTTTATTTTCTGCAGGCTTAAAACCTGTATGGGCAGCGGTATCCCTGTAAAGTGTATGCCATGCATCTGGGTATTCGTATGATGGTCGTTTTTCCCCGTAAATTGTACTCGAGCGGGTCTGGGTCGGGGCTTCCATCGCCTTTATTATTGCTTATTACCCCTGATGGGTGCATAATTATGCATAGTTAATTGATATTTATGATCATTGTCAGTAGAGACCAGGATTAGATGTCCCTTCATGGAGACACCCCAATAACTGGTTGGACCTGTGTAGTGGTATTTGAAGCTGGATGCTCTAGGTCATGTGGATTTGGGGCACGTGTTCAAAAATGGCATGTACTCCCAAAAAGTGTTGTGACATCTATCCACTTCGCTTGAGCAGTCACACTAAATAAACTTCGGGGTGCCCAAGGACCTCGAACCCTGTGTTCAGCAGGAGCACCCGTGAACAGTCTGATGAGGCCGTCAAATACCTCGTGGGATTGGACGTAAAATATGGAGCCTTGCGTATGTTTACTTTGCACCTATCTTTGAATGTGAGTCGATCACCCCTCTTACTTACGAAACTGTTGTATTCAGAATAAATCTCGAACATCAATCACCTTCAAATCATCTCGAGAAGTGGATGTTTTTCCTGACTAACGGGCTTTTGCAACTCGAGAGGCGAACGTTTTTCCTAGCTATTGGGCTTTCGTAACTCATTCCACCTCAGTTATGCCCAGTAATGTCGCTAAGCGCTTGGGAACCGATTACCTCGAGAAACAAATGATTAGCCTGGCACCCCAGGGCTTTAATTTTCTCACCGTGTTACTCACCTGATGTTTGAAGTTCGTTCTGAATACAGCAAACCCGTCAGTAATGCCTTAGGCCTTTTCGGATGTCTCTTTTCTTTGGCATACGATCACTAGTGATCGGATACCAAAGAGGGGCATCTGTAGACACCCAAATTTGGCCCAAGGGCTGATCAACACACATTTTGAGAGAGGCATGTTTTTGAGCTTTTGATGACATGTATGGAACCCTTAGGAATCACCCTAGATCCCTTAGGAACCTACCTCGAACCTTTAGAAACCAATCCCAACCCTTAGAACCCCTTCTAAACCCTAAACCTAACCTTCCCGAATAATGGATGAGGAGGGGTGCACGAGAACTAGCTACAGTCCTCTACAGTGATCGAGTCCCATACCATTGAAGAGTAGAGGTTATCAACTTTTCGACGGTCCAAGAATCGCCCCAATCAGAGATATACATCAAAAGATATAGCAAACCGAACCCAGAGGGCATAAATGTAAATTCATGCGGGCCCCTAGGGATTTGGCACAACTAATAGTTACGCCAATTATAACTTTGCCTGGCGTAACTAATAGTTGTGCCAGGCTAATTCTCCCAGACTTTAAGCCTCGCGCAACTAATACTTGCACCAAGGTTAAATGTGGGTCCCCCACCCTCGCGAGCCAACTTCCAACAATGGTCTGCACTGTTTTACTGTGCATTTGCCTGGCGCAACTAATAGTTGAGCCAGGCATATGAACAGTGACTGTTGGATTTTGCTTCGAATTTTATGTTTGGGGTTTGACTTGTTGACCACCTCGACCTTTGGGGTGTATTTTGATAGTTCTGTTGCACCCATTCACTACCTATTTGCAACCTCTTAAGTGGCTTAAGGCCTCACACCATCATCCACCATTGGAGGATCCTTCCACACATTTCAAAGCTCTCAAAATCCTAGGAAACCTTAGATTAGAGATTACCTAATTGCTAACCCTAATTAGCATCTAAGTAGCCTCCTAACCTATCCTTTTCCTATAAATAGAGCCCCCCTCCCCTTGGTTTAGGGGCTGAGAATTTTGCTTAAGAGAGAAAGAGCTCAAAGTGAGAAGTTCTTCCTCCCTTTGGTGCACTATTTTGACCAAAAATTCATAACTCAAAAACTCCTTCCCAAGCTTGCTCTTACACCCAAAACCCTTAGCCTAGGTGTGTGTGATCCCCTAGCCTCTCTTCTCCATCTCCTAGCTAGTAGGCCTTAGTGGTTAGAACCCTTTTTTTCCACCATTCAAGCCTCCAAAAGCTCATCAAAAGCAAGCCAAGCAAGGCTCCTCTACGGTACTACAAGGGCCCGAGGGCTCCGGCTCTCCCCTTTCTTCTCCTATCTCTTTCTTGCTCCCTCCATCCTCCCATTTGTGCCGTTACGCCGCCGACTTTTCGATAGGAACGGAGGGGCACAAATAAGATTCTAAGCCCTTTTGGGCAAGAGGAAGCTATTTTCTTTGCTTTTACTTCATTTTATTTTTGGTCATTCGTAGAGACCGCGTTAAGCGGGTTGATCGGGTGCCTAACACCTTCCCGATCAATAACCGAAGCCCCTACCCAAGAGCCTTTGGTGTGGACCAGATTCAGAGTCATATTTTTAGCACTTCAGTGCTCATAAAAATAAACTAGGTTTTCCGGGACACCAAAAACTCCTGGTGGAGACTCTATATTTTTCGTTAGAGAGCGCATCATCGCGACGAGATCGTCTCGATTCCCACGGTTGCACAAGCAGGTTCTGGCTTCATTGCAGAATTTGGGCTCTTTGTCTCAAACAGTGAGCTCCCATAGCCAAAGTATTAAGAAGATAGAGGACATTCTTGGTCAGCTATCTAATACTTTAACTAGAAGAGAAGAGGGAAGACTGTCTAGTCAGCCTTTGAGCAATCCCAAAGGGCAGTATATGGTGGGTGAGACTTCTTCATCACATGAAGAAGCTAAATTTGTCACCACTTTGAGAAGTGGAAGGCTGGTTGATAACAAGGTTGGTGTTGAGCCTGAGAAAAGTGCAGGAAAAGAAAGAACAACCCATGATGATATACATCAAGAGCAACATATGAGAAATAAAGGTGGTGTTGATGAACCCCAACAGAAAAATAAAAATAAAAATAAGGAAAAAACTGATGAGATTGCTAAGGCACCAAATGGGAGATCAGTCCCTCATTTGCCATTTCTTAATGCACTTCAAGCACCTTCTCCTTTTGACAAGGGGATTGCTAAAGTTGAGAAAATGATGGAAACATTTAAACAAGTGAAGATTAATTTGCCTTAACTTAATGCAATAAAGCAAGTGCCAGCCTATGCAAAATTTTTGAAAAATTTGTGCACACACAAAAGACAATATAGAATACACGTATCCAAGAAGTTCTTTTATATTGAGAAAGTGAACCAAGTGTTGTCCATTGCAACCCCAACAAAGCTTCAAGACCCTGGAGTTCCCACAATCCCTTGCATCATTAGGGATCACACAATTGAAAAAGCCTTATTAGATCTGGGAGCCAGTGTGAATCTACTTCCATATTCAGTTTATGAGAAATTAGGGTTGGGAGAATTGAAGCCCACACATGTGGTATTTTAGTTGGCTAACAGATCTGAAAGAAGGCTAGTGGGAATGATAGAAGATGTGTTAGTTGGGGTTGACAAGTTTTTCTATCCAGCAGATTTTCTTGTTCTTGTGGAACCAAGTAAGTGCACTACCTCCATTCCTGTAATTTTGGGCAAGCCTTTCTTGGCCACTGCCAATGCTTGTATATAATATAGATCAGGTATAATAGAGGTATCTTTTGATAATATGAAAGTAAAATTGAATGTCTACAATGCAGCAAGTCAGCCTCACTTGGATAGTGAGGACTGTTTTTTGATTGATGTATTGGATGAGTTTCTGGAAGAAACTTTACCCAAGCTGTTGCATTGTGATGACATGTGTGATGTTTTTGAAAATGTGTGGAATGAAATTATGGAAGAAAAGGCCCCCACACTTGTGGTTCAAGAGGTGAAAGCCTTAAATTCTAAAGTGGGGCAAGCAACAAGGTATCCTCCTTGGAAACCAGCTTGTTGCCTCTTCCACCACCTTCAAAGGTACCTTTGTTGCCTTCACTCATAAGTCCACCTAATGTGAAACTGAAATAGCTGGTCAAGTCTTTGAAGTATACATTTTTGGGAGCAAATAAGAAGTTGCCTGTGATAATTTCTTCGTCCGTCACTAATGAGCAAGAAGAAGAGTTGTTGTGTCTATTGAAAAAGTATAAGAGAGCAATAGGTTGGACTATTGTTGTTCTTGGAGGAATCAATCCTGTTGTTTGTATGCATAAGATCCACTTGAAAGAGGGTTTCAAACCCTCTAGAGAGATGCAGAGAAAGGTAAATCCCCACATGTAAGAAGTAGTGATGAAGGAGGTGGTTAAATTGTTAAATGCAGGAGTCATCTATCCCATTTCAGATTTTGAATGGGTGGCACCTACTCAGGTGGTACCTAAGAAATCTAGAATCACTATGGTTAAATCAGATTCTGGTGAGCTAATTCCAATTAGGGAAACCACTGGTTGGAGGGTGTGCATTGATTATCAAAAGCTCAATTCAAAAATCAGAAAAGACCATTTTCCTTTGTCCTTTATAGACCAGATTTTGGATAAGTTGGTAGGCAAATCTTTTTATTACTTTCTTGATGGATACTCTGGGTATAACCAGATTCCTGTGTATCCATAAGATCAAGAGAAAATAACTTTCACATGTCCATTTAGAATCTTTGCTTATAGAAGGATGTCATTTGAATTGTGCAATGCCCCTGCAACTTTTCAAAGGTGTATGTATGTCATCTTCTCGGATATGATTGATCAATTTTTAGAGATATTCATGGATGATTTTTCTGTCTTTAGAGACAGTTTTAGCCAATGCCTACATCATCTCAGCCTAGTACTGCAGAGCTGTGAAGAAACCAACTTGGTTTTGAGTTGGAAAAAGAGTCACTTTATGGTCAATCAAGGCATTGTCCTTGGTCATGTTGTTTCCCACAGAGGCATAGAGGTAGACCAGGCTAAAATTAATTTAATTGCACATTTTCCCCACCTAAAACTGTCAAATAGGTCAGATCCTTTTTAGGGCATGCTGGTTTTTATAGGAGATTCATCAAAGATTTTAACAAAATCTCAAAACCCCTTTGTCACCTGCTGTGCCAAGAGGTTCCTTTTATATTTAATGATGAATATCTCACTGCTTTTGAATTTTTGAAAGGATGCTTGGCTTCTACACCTGTCCTCCAAGCACCTGATTATTCTTTGCCATTTGAGCTGATGTGTGATACATTAGATTTTGCTATTAGTGCAGTTTTGAGACAAAGAAAGGATAAGTTACCTTGTGTGATTTCTTATGTAAGCAAGACAATGATTGATGCTCAGTTAAACTATACCACAACTGAGAAGGAATTTTTAGTCATTGTCTATGCTTTGAAAAAATTTAGGTCTTATGTGTTAGGATCTAAGATTGTGGTGTGCACAAACCATTCAACCCTTAAATATCTTTTGTCTAAAAAGGATGTCAAACCAAGATTAATCAGATGGATCCTCCTATTATAGGAGTTTGATCTTGAGATTAAGGATAAAAAAGGGGTTAAAAATGTGGTTGCATACCACTTGTCTAAGATCTTAGTTGCTGAGTTTCATGGACTGCCTGTCAATGACGCATTTTCAGATGAGCAGTTGTTTGTTGTCAGCATGAGTTCTCCTTGGTTTGCAAACATAGTAAATTACTTAGTAGTGGATAGGATTCTCCCACATTGGAGCAAAATGGATAAGGATCTGTTCTTCTCTCAGATCAGATACTACATGTGGGAGGATCCATACCTTTTCAAGTACTGTGCAGACCAAGCTATGAGAAGGTGTGTACCTGAGAATGAATTTCACAGCATACTAACCATGTGTCATGAACAGGCTTGTGGAGGCCATTTCAGTGGAAACAAGACTGCTGAAAAGATACTTCAAAGTAGATTTTATTAGCCCACTATCTTCAAAGATGCATGGCAACATTGCAAAGCTTGTGAAAGATGTCAGAAAATGGGAAGTATTTCCAAAAGAAATTCCATGCCTTTACAACCCATACTTGTTGAATTATTTGACATTTGGGAGATTGACTTCATGGGTCTTTTTCCTCCTTTTTATGGATACAATTTTATTATTATGGCTGTGGACTATGTGTCCAAGTGGGTTGAAGTCATAGCCACAAGAACCAATGAACACAGAGTTGTCATCAACTTCTTGAAAGACAATATTTTCTCTAGGTTTGGTACCCCCAGAGCTATCATTAGTGATGAGAGAAGTCATTTCTGCAATAGATAGTTTGAAACTCTGCTTAGGAAGTGCTCTGTGACACAAAGAATTACCATCCCATACCACTTGCAGACCAGTGGCAGGTGGAAATTTCTAACAGAGAGATCAAACACATTCTAGAGAAAACTGTGAGAGGAGATAGGAAGGATTGGTCCCTGAAGTTGACTGATGCTCTTTGGGCATATAGAATTGCCTATAAGACCCCAATAGGGATTTCTCCCTTTAGGTTGGTGTATGGCAAAGCATGTCATTTACCAGTGGAGTTAGAATATAAAGCCTATTGGGCTATTAAGTCATTGAATATTGATCTAACTGCTGCCAGTATGCACAAGAGGCTACAGCTGTCAGAGCTGGAAGAGCTAAGATTGGAAGCCTACTCCAATGCAAGGATCTACAAAGAAAGAGCCAAAGCTTTTTATGCTAAGCACTTGCTGAGAAAGGAGTTTGTTGCAGGCAACAAGGTATGGCTATTCAATTCTAAATTTAAAAAAATTTCAGGCAAGTTGAGATCTAGATGGGACGGACCTTACATTGTAATGCATGTATCCTTATCTGGAGCTGTGAAATCATGAATCCAAATGATGGTAGCATCATGAAAGTCAATGGTCAAAGGCTCAAAATATGTGTTGAAAATATAGTGGAGCTTGTGGTGACCATTCACCTTCAAGAACCTTCAAAGTGTGACCGATTTTCAACATTATACACTATGTATCATAACTATCAGTTCTATCTCTATTGTTGTTTTCAACTATGTCTGTCATTATATATATGTAGTAATTTTGCTTAGTTTTTTATTTAGAATAATGAGTCAGCTATGATAAAGGTAGGAATATCCCTAATGTATGAGAAATAAATGGGATCAGAGGAGGATTGATGAGTTTGGAGTGAATGGAGACAAGTGAACTGATGAGAAGTAATGTGGATTGCTAAATAGACTTGTCGAGAGGTGCTAGAAGTTCGACAGGAACTGAAGGTTCCCCCTGTGAATTTCAACAGGTATTGAGACCTGTCGAGATGTTTGAATTGATTTTTGACAGGTACTGAAGGTGTAAATGTAAATTTTGATAGGATATGAGTATCGGTCGAGAAGTTGAGAGAGGAAGTTGACAGGTACTAAAGGCCATGGCTGCATTTTGACAGGTTCTGAAACCTGTCGAGTGGTTGACTGCTGAGGAAACTAAACTTTTCGAGAGGTTGGATGAACCTCTCGACTTACAAATTTTGAAGCCTATGATCCTATCGAGAGGTTGAACAACCTCTCAAAACCTTCAACCTGAGAAGTTTACATTTTTTTCAAATAGTTTTAACTGTTCGACAAGTTGCTTTAACCTGTTGAAATCTTCTTTCCAATCCCATCGAAATAATATTTTTCATGTTTTAAACCTATCGACAGGTTATTCCATCCATTTGACACCTTGCGCTCAGAGTCTTATTCCTCCTCTGCCCGATTTCCCATTTTCTTTTTTCTCCTACATCTCACTGGTTCCAATACCAAGTACATTGCCATTTGTCTAGTTCCATCAACTTTGCAAGGTCAACATTTCACCCTTGGTCTATGCCAGTTTGATGTTGCGTATTGCAAGTTCTCAGAAACCCTAGATTTTGTGGGTAAGTTCTTCCTCAACCTCAATTCAATAAGTTTCCAGCTTTGTAATTCCATATTTCAGTGTGTGTGGTTAATTAGATTGAGCAAAGTACATTGTTGTGGTGTTTGTGAAGTATTGTGTGAAGTTTGAATCCCAATGGCTGACCATGAGGATACCCTGGCTGATTTATTCAAACCCCCTTCCAAATCCACTATAAAATCAACTAGGAAATCTAGCAGGTTAGCCACACAGCCCAAAGATGGCCCACCTGCTAAGAGGAAGCTCATTATGGAAAAACCCAAGAAAGCTCAGAAAGTCAAGAAAGCCAAAATCACTGAAGAGATTCCTGAGGACATCCTTGTGCTTGAACCTAACCCTAAGGCTGAAACTGAGATACCTGAGAACCTGACAACCCCCAATGAGCTTGTGGGCGCCTTGGGTCTGATTCTTTAGACAATTTTTGACCTACCTTATTTTTCTAAGGTAGAGGAGTGCAAGGAGACCTTAAATTACTTGGTAAAGGCATCCCTGCACCCCTATTGACCCCTTTACAAGAAAAGGTCTACCCAAGACTGGTCAAGCTATGGTATCAGAACATCAAGAAAAAGATAAAACCAGGATCAATTGACCCTATGCTTGTGGTTTTGGTTGACAATTGGGAGGTAGTTGTGAATTACAGTGATATTGGATTGGTGTTAGGGGTACCATCAGTATATGACTCAGCCTATGACCTAGGAGCACCTGATAATGTGTCCTTTAGAGCAATGGCTAGACATTTGACCCAGGGCATTGTGGGATCTGGGGAGTCATTGATGAGGAGAGATCTAGACCCTAGCCTATTTTTCATAGATTTAATCTTGAGGAAGAGTATCTATGTCAGTGGACATCAGCAAGAGAGAAGAACCCCTATAGTGGATGCCCTTTACTTTTTCTCCAAGGGCCAGTTCTTGAATGCCTCTCAGCTGATATTTGAGGCCATGGTGGATGTAAATGACAAGATAAAAAAGGGACATATGTTGTCAGGGTTACCCTACAACAGACTCATCACTACTCTGCTAAGGAAAGGAAAATATGTAATACAAAAGGATGAGCCAGTGGAAAATTTGAGTCCAAAAGTGTTTGGGAGAAGAGCTTGACCCACAAGCATGGCTTTGATTGGGAAAAGCAAGAAGAAGCCAGTGAAGAGTCATGAAAAGGAAGCATCTCAGGTGACCAGCTCAGCAGCTGCACTTGTGATAGCTACAGCCCCATCAGCCAGCTCAGTAGCTGCACCTGGGCCCTCTACATCAGCTAGCTCCAAGCCTCTGCCTACCTATGCTGGTACCAGCTCAATGCCCCCACCTGTGACCTCTGTATCCATACTCCTCCCTTCCACTGCTGTAACCTTGCCTATTGACAGCTCTACTACTGTCAGCATCCCCATTTCATCACCTTCCATACCATCCATTTCAGTCCCCATACATTTCACAATTTCAGCTATCCGTTCTACCATCACCACAATCACCTCCATGACACCTATTCCTACCATAGACCCAATTTCTACCTTACCTTCACTTCCCATCAAAACCACCTACCAAAGAAAATTAAAGCAAGCCACAACCGCTCCAGCTAGCCCATCCATCCCATCTTTAGATCCTTTAAGCCCTGAACCAACAGTTCCATCTACATCAGCTACCCAGTTACTTCCTCCCCACCATCCATACCCTCTGATATTGACCCCACTACCTCCATGTCACCTATTCATACCCAAGAGCTGGAACACCTGACCACTGAGGGGTATTCATCCCTGATAGAATCCATTGTGGATGATATTGGGCATGAGTACTCCCCTTGACCTGATTCCCTACAACCTAGCCATTTCCAACATGTATCTACATCCCCTTTCCAACCTATTCTGACCATTCCACTTATTACCCAAACCCAAATTTTACCAGATACCTCTGCCTAGTTCCTTTCCCTTCTCACCTCCATCCTAGCCCAGCATCAAACCAACACAGTAAACCAATTTGCTATGGCCACTTGCCTCCATGCCATTCAATCTACTCTAATCCCATCTACCTCAACCATTCACCCTCTTCCAATTCCTACTCTTATACCTATTCCTATCCCCACTCCACCTCCATCCCCTCATTTGTCCCCTGTAGTAGTGGCTTCCACTACTGAGGTGGAAGAACCAATCCCTGCCCCTTCTACCCGAGACTCCTCTACTCAAACTGACTTTGAGGAAGCTACTTTGTCCATCCCTGCTACAACCCCAACTGACCCCTTGGAGGCTGACCTACCCTTTTTACCTTTTACCTACCCCTCCACCCAACCTAAGTCAATTGTTGTGGAAGAGGAGCTACCACTGACCTTCATTTTACCATCACCACCACTTCCTGAGCTGCCCATCACCCCCTCCTCCATGGATGATCCTAACCATTGGGTCATTATCCCATATGGCACCAACACCTTTTCACTTTTGCCTCCCCCTATCAAAGCCATTGAGACCAACCCATATGTCAAGGAGGATGTCAGATTCCTAGTAGATGCTACCATGGTTTTGCTACAGCAAGCCCATGAGGAGGAAATTGACCCTATTTGGGAAGCCCATAGGAAAGAGGAATGAAAATTATGGAAGATGGTCCTCAATTCCCTTGATCTTTACAAGATGTACAAACAGAAATCGAAAATGCTAGCTAGGTTAGTAGTGACCCTCTCCCTATACTCAGCCTTGGGTCCTTCAGAATCCGAAGGCATTTCCATCATGGAGCCTAGCACAAAGCCCAAGAAGAAGAAGCTAGCTGCAATCAAATCCACACCTAATGCTTCTAGTGCAAAGCCAGTGAAGAAGGACAAAAATCCTTATGAAGAAAAATATGCCTAGGACCCTCCTTTTGTCTTAAGTTCAAATACTAACTCTGACTAGGTGTAGCCTGTGTTTAGGATTTTGTAGTAGTTAGTTTGTATGTAGGATTGTGTTGTATATATTTTTTGTTAAATGTAGAATGTGTTGTCTCTTTTGTATTTTATAAATACTTTTTGTTCAATGAAATGTCTCTTTTTCATTTCCAATTGTGATTGTTATGTTCCTGTTTGCTTCAATTTGTTCTTGACTATTCTGTCTGCTTAGTGATCAAGCATTTCTCTGTGCTTACCCTGTTGTTTCCTTTTGTTATACTTCTTGAAACAGTGAGGACACTATTCCTCGTAGGTTTGAGGGTATAACAGGATAATTTTGAAAAAATTGTATGAGATAATTAAGCCAAGTGCAATGATATGAATGAGATCAAAACAAATTTAGCAGAATTTCAAACTGAGCAATTTTGAAAAAGGAAGATTTAAATTTTTATGGTAGACTGTTTAAATTTTGGATATTTTTGAAAATTCATCATTTGCATGAAAGACATCATCAAGAAATTTTTATCATAATCAGTGTATAGTAAACTATTAAGGAGGGAAAAAGTAAGAACATGTCTTGAGAGTCCTAAGGAAGACCATACCCAGTGAGAATTGGGCCTGTAAAAGAATTTCTTTTGAAGAGTGTGTTGGCAAATCTTTCTGCTCTAGGGACTGTTTGAACCTACTCTTTCTCACTAGAAGTTATGCAACTCCAAGTTTAAACAAATTGACAGAATTCATGACATGGAAGAAATGATGTAAGGCCCTCTTTTAGACAATTTGAGCTTAAAATTTTCCACCTTTCAACTGCCCTTGTTACACACAATTTGAGCCTTAAAATTCTAAGTTTTCTTTGACAAAAACAATTTTTTTTTTTTTTCCCTTAACCTCTCGACTTGTTTCAGTCACATAGAATGACCAAGAAATGCATTTGCATGTATGGTTTTATAATGCAATGTACTAAACTGTTATAGTTAGATAATAGCATTAATTTGCTAAACTAATTTACTAGATGCTCTTGATACTTACTAATGTTATATATATATTATCTCTTTTGTCATCAGATTACTGGCAATTCAAGTCTATTATTTCATAGCTAAATCTGGTTCATCAATTCAAATAACTAATATCATATTTTTACTTCTACTATGCTGATCAGTGTGTACATGTATACTCATCAAAGCTTCTATGAAAAACTTAGTGACAATGCTTATACAATTATAAAATACCAACGTAGATTCCCTACCAGTGTACGTCGAGTTTTACTAGTATTGTCGTCGATGCACGCTCAGGCATCCGGGGACCTTATGCAACTCTTATTTCTCCAAAATTGGTTTAAGTGCTCCATGTGGCACCAATCTAGTAAAAATAGATTGATTTTTAATAAAACTCGTATTTTACAGATGAGCCCGTAGTATATAGATGGCTAATAGTGCGCCAAGACCCAAATAGGTAAACACATGGACCCCTCTTAGATCCAAGGTCTGAAATGCACAAACACAGCTCAAAAATCTGTGCTGGTGGAGGTTGCCTCGGCAACACTCATATGGTTGCCGCGGCAAGCCCTTCAGCTGGCCTTGTTGCCGTGGCAACCCTATAAGGTTGTCGCGGCCAGCCTGTATATTTTTAGGTTGCCGAGGTTCAGGTGAGCTTCTCAGACTTTGGTGTCTTTGTAACTTTGTTTTGTTTATATATATATATATACTCTCTGTATATATATATATATATATATTTATTTATTTATTTATAATATATATGTATATATATAATATGAATCTATATATCTATGTAAATCTCTAGAGGTAGCATGAAGTAACTCTGAATTTTTCAGCCATATAGATCAGTTTATCAGGCCTACGGCGAAAATTTCGAGTACATCCATTACAATTATCTCGGTAGAATCTATTTCATTTTGTTGATGATAGAATCCATACCACGGAGTATATTCGGATTCTTTATATGTTAATTTTAATTTAGGAAAGCGCTTTGTGTTTACCTTTTAATCGACTCATGGATGGACTGGTAACGATGCCAACGTCATGCACCGCACTTGATATCGGAAAACTGATTCTCATCGGTTGATCATATTGGTGTTTCAGTTCGAAAGTTCTCAGGGGGATGTACAAGGGTTCAAGGTGGTGTAGCTTTCTTACATATGGCTAGGATTGTTTCTTGGTTTCAATATCCTTGGCTATGAAGAATAGAACCAAGCTGCTAAATCACTTTTTATAATAGCTGAAATGCCTCTTGCGTGCATGGAGATGGCGAATGACTCATTGGAGTCGTGTTATTCATCTAGCTGCAAAGCAGCTTATACGCTTCTTGGGTTTAAAGGGCTGTGTTGAGCTGATATATATGAAAGGTATCTCATGAAAGCCAAAGCGAAGGATACCTTGCATGCAAGCCAGTTCTATGTACTCAGTGTATAAGCCTTTTAGTTTTTAAGCTCCTAGCCCATTTTAGCTATTTCAAGTGATTCACTTCAAGTACTTATACCTGGAATATATATATATATATATATATATATATATATATATATATATATATATATATATATATATATATATGCATCTAAAATCCGACGATTGTAATGGATGGTAGTAGACTTATCCTTTATCCTAATGGGCTGGGCTGGGCTAACTTAGTAGTCATGGTCATAGCCCTGTGCCTGACCGGACACTCATCACTAATGTGTCAAATCTGGGGATCGTTACAGATTATCCATTCCATGAGATTTATCTTCATTCAATTATCCTTTAAATTTATCATATACATCATATTGTAAGAACTCAAAAATTTTGATACCCTTTTGATAGTATGCCAATAGTGAGTTTTTGAATGAAAATATTTCCTAAAATTATAGTTTAGAAAAATCTATGAAGAATAAATAGTTCACTGATACATACACTCCATGCTTATTATGAATTGAAATTGTTGGAGTTCTAATCAAAGAAAACTGCTATGATGGAAAGTAAGGATAAAAGATTTATAATTTTAGAAAATCATAACAACCATGTGATGGTTAACTTAGTGTACAAAATTAGTTTAGATATTTAACCTTTTGTTTTCTTGTTAACTTTGAAAAATATTTTTAAAAATTCAAAAATATTTGAAGTTTGTAGGTAACTTCACTGAAAACCTTCAGGAGACTACAACTCCTCCACTAGGGATCACCTACAGGTTTAAAGGATTCTTAAACCTGCTAAATGCAATTGTGCTCCCTACGAAAGTAGCATTTAAATTCTTAGTTTTGGATATTTTATATTTCCTTGTTTGCTAGAGACTAGCAAAGCGTAAGTTTGGGGGTGTGATCAGTCACATAATTTACCATTTTATCGCCCTTAACTTAGTGATGCTAAACCTAAGTTTGCTACTAATAAGTTAATGATGCGCAGATATTAAAAAAAATTAGTAAAAGAGAGCCAAAGTGTTAAACTTCATCAAAATAAACTCAAAAAGCAGTAAAAATGGCGACGGAGCGTGAAAGAAGATTTGCTATATGCTTTAAAGTTAGAAAATTGTAAAATATGATTGAATGTAGCTGAAGAAGAAACAAAAAGTTAGAAATCGTAAATTATGAATCTTAAAGACGTTCAAAAAGTAAAATGTGATATGAAGGAGAAAAGCGATCAATCATAAATGAAATCATCCTAAGAGTGAAAGCTGTAAAAAGAGAACAATCGTAATTTACGATTATATAAATTGAAGCTCTTATGTTGTTGATCATGTGAAGAAGATTTACACCACCATACATATAATTAGAAGAACTCATAAATTAAAAGTTTCGCTACTCACGAATCTGAGAAGCTTGACGAAGGAAGACTCCTAAAAGATCTTTGTTACAGAAATAAAGGAGAAAGTTCAGAAGCGCATTTACCATTCAAAGCAAGGAAAAGCTAGGATTAAAATCAGAGTTATAATAGGAATATTTTATTTTAGTAGTTTCTTTTGCTGGAATTAGATCAATGTAAACCAACTCCTTATGACCAATAAATAAGAGAGCTCGGTATAGGAATTCATCATCGAAGAAATTTTTAGCATCAATTGACACCTGAGGTTGGGTTTTCTTCTGATCAAATTTAGAGTAGTTTAATTTAGATATCCAAGGTTCCTCGATCACAATTGACGACTAGGATTAAGAGCTGGAAGATTAGAGTAGATATTCGTAGTTTCTTAGAAGCAATTGACGCCTACGACTGAGGGGTGAAAGATATCAGTTTTATTTACTTTCTAATTTATTTTTATTTTTATTATAATTTATTGCTTTGTAAACATCTCCAAGTTTTAATTTGAATTGACGACTCAGGTTGAGATTTGCAGATTAGTGTAATGATTTTACTTTTCCATCTTTGATTTTCTGGAGTTTGATTGACACTCAAATTTCTAGTAGATTGAAGATTAGTATAGATCTATGTTGAAGGATGCTAATTTTTTATTGACGCCCAAATTCTAGAGGACTGAGATATAGTGTAACTGTATTTTAAATTTGTAAACATTCAATAGCTGAAGATTGTGATTGACGACCACAATCTGAAGCAGGATTTAGGATTTATTTTCTGCAAATTAGTTTAAGAAACTATTCTTTTATTCATATTTCTCAAGTAGTTTAGGATCTTAAAGATAAATACAAGTTTTCAACATAACGAAATATAAAAGAAATTATTTCCTTGTAGGAATGATCTTATGCTAGTATTACAATTTATATTGTGCGCTTGCAATAGGTTAGGACTTTTTTAGAACAACATAAAGAGCATATAAGGCGTGACCAAGGTGGATGGGGGAAAATGAGGGGCATTTGGAGAGGATGTGGGAATATTGGGCATGGTATGTGTGATGTGGAAAAAATGGGTGTATTTTAGATGGATGTGTGGGAAAAATAGAGTGTATTTGGAGGGGCTGTGGAAAGAAAATTGGGCATGATTGGGTAAATGTGGGAAAGTTGGGCATGGGAGATGGGGGATAATATGGTGTATGTTGGATTAATGTGGAGGGAAAATAAGGTAAATTTTGGATCGATGTTGATGAAAAATAGGGTAAGGATGTGGGGGGGAAATGGGATGAATTTTGGGTGGATGTTGATGAAAAACGGGGTAAGGGTGTGGTGTGAAAAAGGGTTGGATTTTGGATGGTTTGGGGAAAATGGGGGAGATTTGGAGTGGATGTTGAAGGAAAATTGGGTGGATCTTTGGTGGTAGTGGATGAAAAAATGGACGCACCAAAGGGTCTGATGACGTTGAATTGGGATTGGGTGGGGGAATCGAAGATGGGTATTGTCTTGTTGTTTTTATTATTCTAATTAAGTCTTAACCTATTGAAAGCGCACAATGGAAATTGTAATGCTAGTATAGGATCGTTCCCACGAGGAAGTGATTTATCTTTTTATTTTGCTTTTCTGAAAACTTATATCTATCTTTTAAGATCCTAAACTACTTGAGAAATATGAATAGAAGAATGGTTTTCTAAACTAATTTGCAAGAAAATAAATCCTAATCTTCAAACTTCTAGATTCTGGTCGTCAATCAATTTCCTTCTACTCTCATATATTTATAAAATTAAAAGTACCGTTACACTATATATCAAGTCTCCTAGCATTGATGGTCAATCAAAACTAGAATCCTAACTATACAGATTTAATCTAATCTACAATCTCCTAAAACTTTGGCATCAATCAAATTCTAGAAAATTGATGATGAAAAATAAAATACCGCTATAGTAATCTACAAATCTCAACCTGAGTCATCAATTTAATTCAAAACTTGGAGATGTTTACAAAGTAGGAAATATGTAATAAAAATAAATCTAAACTAGAAAGTAAAGCAAAAATATATCTTTCACCCTCAGCCGTACGTGTCAATTGCTTCTAAGATACTACGGATATCTACACTAATCTTTCAGCTCTCAATCCTAGTCATCAATTGTGATCGAGGAACCTTAGATATCTAAACTAAACTACTCAAAATAATTTATCAGAAGAAAACCCAACCTCAGTCGTCAATTGATGCTGAGAAATTCTTCGATGAAATTATTCCTATGTCGAGCTCTCTTATTTATAGATCATAAGAGTTGGTTTACAATGTTCTAATCTTAATAAAAGAAAATACTAAAATAAAAGATTCCTAGTATAACTCTAATTCATAATTTTATCTTCCTTACTTTCACTGGTTGATGCGCTTATAGACTTTCTCCTTAATTTCAGCAATTGAGATCTTTATGAGTTTATCTTCATCAATCTTCTCAGATTCGTGATTTGTAAAACTTCTAATTCAAGAGTTCTTCTATTTTTGTACATAATGGTATAAATCTTCACTTGATCTGCAGCAATGAAAAGTTTCAATTTATACAATTGTAAATTACGATTTCTCTCTTTCAGCTTAGAACTTTTCAGAGCGATTCTTTATTACTAATAATCATTTTCTCTTTGTATCACCTTCCACTGGAACATCTTTTCTGAAGAATCGTAAATTAGGATTTTATAATTTCTCTGTATAGCGCTCCATTGTCTTTCGCGATTTCTTGGCTTTATTCATGCATATGATCATCTTTTTCATTCAATCGTCTTTCTTACTACTTTTTGAGTTCATTTCAACGAAGATTAATATTTTAGTTCTCTTTTGTTGATTTTTCTTAATATTTATATAGCATTAACTTGTTAGTAGAAAATTGGGGTCAAGCATCACTAAGTTAAGGGTGATAAAATAGTATATTCTGTGATTGATCACACCCCCAAACTTACGTTTTGCTAGTCTCTAGCAAACAAAGAAAGAAATACGAATCTAAAATTTAAATTTCACTTTTGTAGGGAGCACAATTGTATTTAGCAGATACAAAAAGCCTTTAAACCCCTAGGTGATCCCTAGTGGAGGAGTTGTAGTCTCCTGAAGGTTTTCAATGAAGTTACCTACATAATTTCAAAATATTTTTAGATTTTTTAAAAAGAATTTCAAAACTAATCAAAAGTAAAAAAATCTAAACTAATTGTATACACTAATTATCTAATCATCATATGGTTATTATGTTTTTCAAAAATAGGATTCCATTAACCACCACTTTCTATCCTAACAGTTATCTTTGATTAGAACTCAGCAATTTCAATCCTGTAAAGCATGGAGTGTGTGCATACAATGAAAAGCTTATTCATCATAAATTTTTTTGAACTTTAGATTTAGAAAATATTTTCATCCAAAAACTCTCACTGTTGGCTTACTCTCAAAAAGATGTTGAAATTTTTGGGTTCTCTCAATATGATATATATGATAAATTCAAAGGACAATTGAAAAAAATAACATAAATCTCATAGAATGGATAATCAATTCTATTTATATGATTCCTTGTGTAATGCATAGTATCTATTATTCACATCTCTACTAGGCTTATGCCTATGCAAATCATTAATTAAGAAGATCTTTCCTTCGGCTTGTCACGGGGCTTTGGGTTTAAAAGGTTTCAAAGAAAAGTAGATAGGATTCAAAGGTTTCTGAGAATTTAGTTTTCCTTCTCTTCTTTTTTTTATTTCTACTTTAATAAGTATCCAAAAAGTTGGATAACTTCTTCCCATTTCTTTTTCTATGTAAATCTCATTTCTTCAATTGATTTTCTTTTTGGAAGCTCTTTGCTTCTCTTATCGTTTTTTTTTTTGGAATCATAATTACGATTTTTGACTCTTTTCCCATATTTTCTTTTTAAGTGTACCCTTTTTCAACATATCCCTTATATGTTAATTTATACTCCTTCCGCTCCCTTTTCTTCCCTACTCTTGCATTCTAAACTCTCATAAAATTTGTAAGGGTTAAAGGTTGGAAATTTTGGGTAGTACATATGGTTGAGGGTTTATAAAATCTTGGTACAAAGAAATTCAGTTTAGGCTTCTAATATGGGTTTAAAGGATAAATTATTTTCTAGGATTTTGGCTTTTTAGCTTTTTGGCTAAACAAAAGATGGCCTTTGATCATTTTTACGATTTACTAACAGAAATGCTTATTATTTTGATGCTTCTAATATATAGTTCTAGACAAAAAAATAGGTTATCATAATTATAGAATATTTTGATTCTAAGTTCAGTAATATGAGATTTTTCATAAAAACAATAGAGAAGTTTCAAGAAATTGAATTGAATAGATAACAGTCTCTCTCTCCAAAGAAAGGAAAAGTTAGTCTCTAAAGCTCACTAATTATATAATTTTAAAACTATAGCCTAAATATTACAGTTTAAATCAATCTATTGTTTCAAACATTCAATCTGATATAGTGTTCTTGAAGAACTAAACATGAATTGTAACTGTTCTATTTCTGATTATTAAACTTCTACTACGATGGATTGTTAGGTTGTTTGAAATCATATTTTCGTCTATCATAATTCACATGTGATGTTTAAATAGTCAAAATTCTAAACTAAGAACTACTAAAACTGAAACAGAAAGAAAATTTTCTTCTGCAAAAATGATAAAAGTAATAAAAAAATAAAGTGTTATTTACAAAACTAAGCTAATATATACACAAGGTGTATATCCCCCTAAACATAAACTGGACAATGCCCTCATTGGCATAAAAAAAATAGGGGATACTGTCAAAATTAATAAAAGGATCATACCTATGAGGCTTGTGATGTTCTGAAAATTTTACTCACTTGGCAAAGATGGATATGGTACAAGGGCTGAAGAAGGACCTAGTTCTGGTGCTAGTAAGGCTAGTAGTGAGGAGGAGCTGCTCAATAGGTCTTCCTCAGAGTCAGATACCACATCTGTAGAGTAATCATATTGTTCTGCTGGAAGTGGTTCTCTTTGTGTCTCAGGCTTAGCCTGCTTGTAGGGAACAATAGTGCTTTCCTTTTCAACTACCAATTTGTAATAGTTCCTTTTCAGACTTTGTAGCTCCTCTTCAACCTTTTCTTATTTTTTCAAATCCTTATCCAACTTAGTAATCACGGTGGACTTCAATTGGACCTCAAGTCTCTATTTTTCTGCTTCTTTTTCTTTTTTCTATAGAGCATCTTTGAGGGTATCGTTATCAACAGATTTTGCTTTTATCTCTTTTCTTAGCTTCTCTGATTCATCTTTTGGATCCAACTTTTGGTCGTAAAGGACTTAGTATGTTTCTTTTGTTCTTCGCAAATCAGTCTTAGGGAATCTTTATCTCCTTGTAATTTGAGTAATTTTCCTTCTGTTACTATCAGTTGATGAGCCTTTTCATCCAGCTGAGCATTTAGTGTATGCTCGTATTCTTGATGGGCTTTTTCTCTTATTGTTTCTCTGACATCTAGGTCTTCAATGAATTCGCCGAATTGCTCCATCAGAGTTGCTAATTTGTCCTCATACTCTTTTTTCTCAACCTCCCATGCTTGTTGATTGTTTTGCAATGTGTCGTTCTCTTGTTGCAACTGCACAATCTGTGCTTGAAGAGTCCCAATGGCTTCTTGGACTTTCCTAGCAATTTCTGCTGTGAAATGCGCTTTGTGCTCTTTGACAACCTTTCGCCTCATATTTTCTAATATTTCTCGACATTCTTGAGCAGTGGGTAGGGAATCTAGGACTTTACTTTTCAATCTGTTAAATTCCTCCATTAGTCTCCTCACAACACTTGGTAGTGGCATTAGATTTGGTGTATTTATGCTCTGCCATTGCTCTACTTCTCGTAATCTCCTTTCCCAATCAAGTTGATCTCCTGAGGTCATGGGAATTGTTTTAATGGTAATTGGAGGAGGTATCTCTTGGTTCATCAAATATGTGAAGCCCATCGTAGAGTGTCGAAACTTTGTCTTACTTCTGCTGCCTGAAATATAGGAGTTTGCTCTGCATTTGATAAGACTATGGGTGGAGCAATAGACTCAAAGAAGTGCAGAGACCTGGCTAGAAGTAGCCAATTCAGCAATCTACTTCTCTCTGAGGAGTGATTTCTTCTTCTGTAGGGGTCATTGAGCTCACCTTGGCTATTTCAGGGATGGGTGGTAGTGTGCTCGCCATAGTGGACGTGGGCAATATAGGTCCTGTTGGCAAGTCCAATGCTGGATTATATAGCCTAATGTGCTCTTCAGCTTGTGCTGATGCAATCCTTGTCTCCAGCTCTGCTATCACTGATTTTTTGGGGACTATTATTATTTAAACAGGTTGCTCTTCCAAGATCTCTGAATCTGCTACAGGTTCCTGTGCAGTCTTTGGTATAGAAGGGACTCCCACTTTCTATGTAGAGATGGGAATCTACTTTTTGTTCTCAGAACTCAGAGTTCTCCTATAAGCGATTCTGTGAGGGTTTCCTGCAGTCTGGGTAGGGCCTTTTCCTTGGGATCTATACTATATCCCACATTTATTAACATGTTTGTAATTAAACCTCCAAAGGGTAAACATAATTTACTGGTCTGATACTTTTCTTGATTCAATTTCTCTCTCACGATATTGATGACTTCCAACAGGTAGGATAGAACATCGAACCAGATTCGATTAGCCGTTAAATATAGGGCCCTCGCAAAGAGTGCCATGTGTTGTGTTCCATGACCTGTAGGGTGGATTGTCTTGTGAATCAAGACATCCAGGAGTGGAGCTGTAAAGCCCATGATTCCAAATCTTTGCACAAGAAAAATGACCTATCTTTTGGGGGTTTTCCTAGAAGGTCAATCGCCATCTGAACAAAAACCGAAAGGGTATCAGGTTGTTCTCTTAGTATGTTCACTTCCAGAGTGTCAAGGGGCACTTCAGGTCTCTCTAAGGGTGCATTCATGACCCCTGCAACCATTTCCTTTATTATGTGGATTGGGAATCCATCAATGGTTGTGGCAAGAATTGAGAAGGGACCCTTGCTATGATTAATCATATTTTTGTAAAACAGTCTAACCAACATCGGATAGACTCGTGTGACTCTGGGCTCTAAGAAATACTGAAGCCCTGCATCTTTAAAATACTTGATAGACTCTCCACCAATCTCAGACTTTTCCCAAAAGGCTACGTCCACTACGATTTAGGCTCCCACAAGATGATGTTTCACTGATTTTGGGAGCCGCTTTGTTGTAATATTGGAGGACGCTAGCTTTTATGTTTATCCATTTGTTTGCCCTTCTCTGGGGCAGACATAGTTTCAACTTCAGGTAGTTCTCTAATAACCACCCCGGAGGATCTAGACTTCTTACTGGGTGGGTCTATTGCTTTCAATTTGACTTTAATGGTAGCAAACCATGCGATACAGCTAATAAGTGGAGAGTTATCTGAACTGTTACCTCCCTCTTCTTCCTCCCTCTGTCAATTGTTTTATGCCTTTGACATGCTGCAATTCCTTTTTCTGTAAGATGTAGAAGAATAATGCTTAGAAAGTTGCAACTTACATATATAAATTCATAAACATTTGCAGAGACTCATCCATTTAAAAATGGAGATTGTTACCTTGCTCTTGGCTAATCACCAAACCCTAGTTTTAAAATATCACCTATAACTTAAATACGATTCTCTAAATCGGCCAGGAAATGCAAGGGAAGTTTAAGAAAAATGGTTGGGTCTTGATCGAGGGATTTTTTAACAATAGAGGAAAGCAGGAGCAAAAATGGAGTTCGAAAATGGGCTGACGTATCGTCTCTCGAATATGTAGGCCCTATCTCAATGATGACCTGCTGAACCGGTCATTACGCATGTTTTAACCTAGAATCGTCGGTCAACTCTACCTTTCAGTTTTATATGCGAACTCTCATATCAGTTAAATCGTAAATGATACACTTTAATTGATAAACATTCCCAAACTTATAAGCAATCATAAATCCATACACTTGTTCGTAGAAGTATACAATAGGAATTATATTGCGAATCATCGTTTTCCAATGATTTGTCCCATAATGTAAAGCCTAAACTTAAAAAAATAATAATAATAATTTTACATAGTTTACGAAGAGTGCTACAGATGAGTTGGTAGCTCGACGATTCCTTAAGGATTTCAGTTTGGGTTGAGGGGAGCAGATGTCTCCCCTAAGAACACTTGTCCTCTCGAATTATTAACTAGTTGTGTCGGCAACTAGTCATTCACTCTCTTTGCCAGTTGTGAAGCTAGCTAGCCAATCTGGCTTCCTAGTTTCATAATAGATTGTGTGTGTGAATGAAGTACTTGAGAGAATTAAGCGAGCTAATGCAAGTCCTTTGAATGCTGATGCGACTGTTGCTACAAATCCTGAAGAATTTGAACAACTGTGGCATCAAGTGCATTGCTCAGTGGTCCAAATTGGAGTTGCATACCAAGCAATTGAGGTCTCTGGTGGAAAACTTGGGTCTAGGGAAATCGGGGTTGTGCAACCAATGGTGCTAGTTGTGCTCCTCCTTTGGAACCATAGTTAAATCTAGGGTGATTCCTCCACGCTAGATTATACATGTTCCCAAAATCTCCTCTCTAGAAGGCCATTACTTGTTCATTTTCCACCACCCCTTGGTACGATGGCGCAGTTGGGTTTTTAGGATAAGTTTGAGATTTGCCAAGGGTTTATCCAGAGTGCTAGGTTTGGCAGCCATTAATATTGTGATCTATTATTCAAGAGCCAAAATCTTTGCACTCATATCACCCTCCTTCTTTATTTTATCCTTACTGATATCATAAAGTCCACCCTTCACGAGTGGGGTGTAACAAGTGATATCTGGATCATATCTAAGCAAGGATTGATTTTTCTTTAAGTTATCGGCCAATTTCTTGAATAGGTTCCAGGACTACTGGCCATTTTGAGCCATAAAGCCTCCTCTACTCACGGCATCGACTATCGACTAGTTAGTTTCACTCAACCCTTGGTAGAAACTCTATGCTATTGACCAGTTCGGTACATCATGATGAGGGCATTTTCTCAGTAGGTCTTTCATGGGCTACCAACTTTCATGAAACAACTCTCCAGGTTGTTGCCTGAAATCTTGAATTGCTTGGCGAATCTGGTTAGTTCTACCAATTGGGAAATACTCACTTAAGAATTTGGATTGAAGTTCATCCCAAGTAGTTATAATCCTAGCAGGTAGTGAGGTCAGCCATGCTTTCGCTCTGTCTTTGAGAGAGAAAGAGAATAGCCGTAGCTTGACTGACACCTCATTAGCCGCCGATAGTTGTAACATCGTGCAGAGTTCTATAAAATTCCTTAAATGTTGATAGGGGTCTTCTCTATCAAGCCCATGAAAAGTAAGTACAACTTGAAGCGTATTGAGCTTGATTCCATAATTATGTCTGGCTGCAACCTCTTGTATAACTATACAGGAGGGTATAGTCAGAGCAACTGGGCTGATATGTACTTGAATTGAGCAATCGTCAGCCATGGCTAAGGACTCTCTCCTAGAAGATCGGTTTATTGAGAGATTACGCAAGAGAGTTCGTTCGATTTTCGGATCACTCTCGAAGAAATCTAAACTTCAAGATCGAGTATGATGCATACACTAAAAAAATTCGATATTTTTATGCTTTTATCTTTATTTGATTTTTATTTTAGAAAGTAGGGAGAGAAACAAATCTGAGCCTCTAGCTTCTCTGATCAGGGGAAGTTGAAACCTTGATTCGCTGGCTCCGAATAAACCTGCAAAAGCTTAAGAAGTGATCAAGAAAATAAAAATATAAAGATAAATAAAAAGATAAATATTTTTTTTCTAAAACTAAATATAAAGTAAAATCCGCTTCCCTGGCAGCGGCACCAAAAACTTGTCTTGTTCTTTTTATTATTTTAATTAAGTCTTAACCTATTGCAAGTGCACAATGGAAATTGTAATGCTAGTATAGGATCGTTCCCATGACGAAGTGATTTATCTTTTTATTTTGCTTTTCTGAAAACTTATATTCAACTTTTAAGATCCTAAACTACTTGAGAAACATGAATAAAAGAATGGCTTTCTAAACTAATTTGCAAGAAAATAAATCCTAATCTTCAAACTTCTGGATTCTGGTCGTCAATCAGTTTTCTTCTGTTCTTAGATATTTATAAAATTAAAAGTACCATTACACTATATATTAAGTCTCCTAGCATTGGATGTCAATCAAAACTAGAATCCTATCAATACTGATTTAATCTAATCTACAATCTCCTAAAACTTAGGCGTTAATCAAATTCTAGAAAATTGAAGAAGGAAAATAAAATACCGTTACACTAATCTGCAACTCTTAACTTGAGTCGTCAATTCAAATCAAAACTTGGAGATGTTTACAAAGCAGGAAATATGCAATAAAAATAAATCTAAATAAGAAAGTAAAATAAAAACACATCTTTCACCCCTTAGCCGCAGGCGTCAATTGCTTTTGAGAAACTACAGATATCTATACTAATCTTCTAGCTCTCAATCCCAGTCGTTAATTGTGATCGAGGAACCTTGGATTTCTAAACTAAACTACTCTAAATTTTTTATCAGAAGAAAACCCAACCTCAGTCATTAATTGATGCTAAGAAATTCTTTGATGAAATTATTCCTATGCCAAGCTCTCTTATTTACAGATCATAAGGTGTAATACCCCGAGATTTTGAAAACCTTGAACGTTGTGTCGATATGTAGTACCGTGGTGATCGGCATCATGTACCACATACTGTCAATAGCTGAATTAACCATTCCAAATGGAGGTCAATATATATTTAGCGATGGATTACACATAGGGTACACTGCAACCTTAGGTGGGCTCGCACACCCGCATCCTTGTGCCGACCATACACTAAAACGCAAACCATGTATACAAACCATCATGTAGCGGATCTGACTTCAAATGGGAGCTAACCCTAGACCCCAAGAGCCGCAAAGCCGACACCTTGGTGCTGCACACGACTATTGTATGTTTAGGACGCACTCCGAAGCAATCTCTCAGCCAATCACTTCTGGCCCATTTAGACCCGATCAACTAAGACCCAATCACCAAATATAAGACCCATTGAGGGAAAGCCAATCACTGAAGACACATTGAGGGAGAACCATGAGATGGTCGTACACTAACCTTGAGTGTACAGTGTGCACCCCAGATTCCCTAACCTATAAATCCAAGTCCACGCATAGCCATGCATTTTCGTTGAAAACAAGAGAGAGGGAAAGGGAGTATAGAAACTAGTCTCTCCTTAGTTTTCTCTGAAACCCAGCCATTGGATCATGTACAAGCCATTTTTTTGTAGAGGGGATTATAATTGGAATCGATCACGGTGAATCTGGCGAGAAAGAGGTTTATAGAGTTAGGCGCACACTACTCTTAGCGTCCAATTGTTTTGATGTCGGTCTTATAAACGGCAGGCGAGAAGGTACGTACCGCATTGCTAAATTGTGAGCATAAGTTCTAGGAGTTAGGGTTCAAAAATAGCATTGCGGTGATTGCATGCAATGAATTCAACGGTCAAACTCGGGAGAAGTGTGGAAATACGATAATCTCCGATGGTCGTTGGCTAAAAGCATTGCATGTGTGAAAACCAAAGAAGAAAGTATGAATCGAATAGGAAATCGGTGAGTTTAGGCTCATTTGGTTATGAGATCTGGATCGCATGCATAAATCCTGAGAAATTTTGAGGAGTTTCAGCATGTGGATGAAGACAACCAAGCACTGAGATGATCAGGATCGTCCGGGCTAAACCTGAGCTAGCTCGGGCGAGTGGACTACTAGGCATGGGAAGCTAAGGCTTTAAGAACTCGCCCAGGCAAGATTTTATAGGGAAAAATGTTTGTGCATAACTTGCTCGGGCGACTAATAATGTTGAGGAGTTAGTGCAGGCGGCACTCTAATCTGCCCGGGCGAGCTACCTTTAAGGCGCAGGGCTTAACTACTTTAGTGAGCTCTCCCGGGCGAGTTTCTTAGGCCATTTTTCTCAAGTGAAAATCGCCCAGGTGACTTTAAATGGCACTTTAAAGGTTTAAAAGGGAACTGTCAGGTGACTTCTTAACTTAGCCAGGGCGACTTGGGTTGCCTGCGTGCCCTTTTTGCCTTGACTCAAGAGTTGTCTCCAAAGCTTTGACGTAGGAAAACCCTTGCATGCATAGTGGCCCGTTACACGTTGTTTGACTATGAGCGTGCACTGATCTAGGTTAACACGTGAGGCAGCCAGTAGTTTTCATGAGACATCCTAGCATTCGATCACGTGTATTGTTGACTTTGAGGTAGGGAATAATTTCATGCCAGATTTCTTGTTTCCTCGAATTCTTGTTATTGATGTACATAGTATATGTTTAAATTTTCCAAGAATAATATATGAAAAATCTTGATATGTTTCAATGTCTTTAAATTTGATTTGTACACGATTTGCATGTTTTAGTATATGACATCTTGCCATATGATTTCATTGACTCCACAAGCATCTGGCTTTTATATTTGAATGGTATCACTACTATCTGCTTTGTTTACATGTTCGTATCTTGTACTTTTGTCATGTCTCTGATTAAGTGACCCTATTAACATAGCTCAAGGGCTTGATGGTCTCAATGCAAGTTACCCTGTTAACTTAGCTCAGGGGCTTGACATTTTGTTTCAAGCGACCTTGTTAACGTAGCTCAAGGGCTTGAACTCTTGGTTCAAGCGACCCTGTTAACATAGCTCAGGGGCTTGACATTGAACTTGTTGTGAACTCCTGTTATGTGTCCTTGGATTTGTCTTGCTCAATATGGTTCTGAGTTTTGTTACATAATCGTCGATCTAATATGCATTATTTTGAATATGACTACTTGCATCCATGAAAAGACATGCTTTGAACTTTTTTCCAAAGTCTTGATTTTTATTTTTTTTTAATTCCTTTTGTATATATGCATCAAGATTCATGAATTGGAATGTGTTAAATGAGTGACCAAGCATTTTTATTCCCTATTGAGCTTGGACTGTAGCTCATCCCCGACTATACGTCACAGCTATAGGGGTAGATTTGGAGCATGATCCAGAGCAAGAAGAAGACCCGGATTACAATCCTAACGAGGAAGAAGATCTGCCCGAGGAACACTTTCCTTAGTTGAATAGTTGGAGGGTGTAATATTTTGGGGCTTTGTAAAGAATACAGTAAAAATACTTGTTAAACATAAATCATTTTGTGATTTTGTTATCCATTATTTTAGGTGAAGGTCGGCCTTCACCGGTGGATTAATGGTTTCAATATACATTTGAATAGACATCTTGTAGGTTTATCTTGTCATATTGCTTATGCCATAACTCTGATATGCTTTCTCATTGTGCTCTTTGAGTTTGCATCACGAAAACTTACCATTAACTTATGGCCTGACCCTTCCTATTGTTGGTGTGAGGAAAGATCGAGTTGTCAGGAAGCTGGTTTGACGTATTTATACCATAGTATTCACTGTAATTTAGATCATGCATGATCTGACGGCGTGGGTTTTGGCTAAGGAAGCCCGGGCTGTCACATAAGGAGTCGGTTTACAGTGTTCTAATCCTAATAAAAGAAAATACTAAAACAGAAGATTCCTAGTATAACTCTAATTCATAATTTTATCTTTCTTGCTTTCACTGGTTGATGCACTTTTGGACTTTCTCCTTAATTTCAGCAATCGAGATCTTTATGAGTTTATCTTCATCAATCTTCTTAGATCCATGATTTGCCAAACTTCTAAATCAAGAGTTCTTCTATTTTTGTACATGGCGATGTAAATCTTCCCTTGATCAGCAGCAATGAAAAGCTTCAATTTATATAATCATAAATTATGATTTCTCTTTTTCAACATATAACTTTTTAGAACGATTCTTTATTATGAACGATCGTTTTCTCTTTGTATCGCCTTCTGTTGGAGCATCTTTTCTGAAGAATCGTAAATTATGATTTTATAATTTCTCTGTATAGGGCTCCATTGTCTTTTGCGATTTCTTGGCTTTATTCATGCGTCTAATCGTCCTTTTCATTCAATCGTCTTTCTTAATACTTTTTGAGTTCATTTTGACGAAGATTAATACTTTGGTTCTCTTTAATTTATTTTTCTTAATATTTGTACATCATTAACTTGTTAGTAGCAAACTGGGGTTAAGCATCACTAAGTTAAGGGTGATAAAATGGTATATTCTGTGACTGATTAGGTATCTCCGCCATATGGGAATGTGATGGGGAAGGTAGTAGGGACGAGTCGGGATCGGCGTAAGCCAGATCGACCGCCCAAGACATGGCTTGTTGGCTGGTCGGGTATGGATTCCACGGATAAGGCCTGAATGCTTTCTTTCTCCTTCCCTTATGGGATGATGGAGGATAAGGCGATACTGTGGTTTTGGCATGACAAGCCCTCTCTTTTTTTAATATTTTTTATTTTCTTGATTTTTTTGGTCTTTGAAAGAAAAAAATTTAACTTCCTTTTCTTAGATCTTTACGGTGCTTTTTCGGGACCTTAGAACTCCCTTATCGGGCGGTGTTTTACACCCCTAATGCCTCCAACGGCGGTATCCCGATGCACTTTGGAAGAAATAAAGGAATTCCTTTATTCTATATAAAGGCACGGAAATCCATGCGACGACCCGATCCCTCGGGAGAGTCAATAAGAGGGCGACCTCTCTTGACCGGCGTGGGAGTTTTGGGTGTCAAGATTTGTGGAATTTATCAGGGATATTAACATCCACTAAGCGGGGGTTTCAGGAACAGTGAAAAGCGTCCCAGATTCAGGCTGCTTAGCCAGAATAGGCTAGCGTATATTTTATATACACAAGGCTAAAATTTCAGAATTTTGGTCTTGCGTTTATATTATGTACGCAAGCCAAAAACTACTGATTTTTAGTTTAGCGTATATTTTATATACACGAGGCTATATCTAGGGTATACTTTGTATATGTAAGGTTAAAAAGTATATATATATATATATATATATATATATATATATATATATATATATATATATTTTTTTTTTTTTTTTTTTTTTTTTTTTTTTTTTTTTTTTTTTTTTTTCTCAGCAACAATAGACCCGAGTTGGTCTATTTTTTTGGGTTTATGGAAGTAGTGCTTTTGGGGACTGTTTCTCTTTGTTTTAACGGGTCCCTCCTTTTCGTGCTTATATAAGGCTATTTCAGGCTGACTAATGCGCTCCCCAATGGTTTTAAGGATTTTTAAAGTTTGGTCACCCACCTGATATACCTCCGGCACAAGTACCTTCTCAGATACTGGATGGGGTGGTTCCTTTCAAGATCATCACCACTAGCATGGCCGCTTTACCGGGAATCGGAACAGATGTATCGTAACCTATTTTCCCCCTCTTTTGTAAAATCTACCCGCGTAAAGCAAATTGAATTAAGTCCCTTGTTGGTTCAATTTTAAGTTCAATTTTAAAGAGTTTTCTTTAAGTCCAAAAATGGGTCGTGAGAATCCCGTTCCGCCTCTACGGGCTGGCGTCCACTAATGGAATATAAGTCTAAACTATCAAGTAACCCGCCAAATGGCTAAGGTGATAAATGTGGAAATATAAATGCTCAAGTAGACCCATAAAATGGCCAAGGCATGTAAATGACAGAATCGTAAGGTCTCAATTAGGCCCGCCAAACGGCTAAGGCGTGTAAATTATAGAATCGAAGGGGAAAGTATAGAAAATGTCGAATCGTAGGGGTAAGAAAAATGATGGAATCGTAGGGGTAAGTGCGCAAATGGAACGAAAAGTTAGTAAACGAGAAAATACATGCAAAAAAGAGGCCAAAACTTCAAGGAGAAGCTCTACAAGCTATACCCAGCGGAGTCACCATTTGTGCAACCGTGGATTTTATCAATTCGTTGCGACGATGCGCTCACTAAAAAATGGAGTTGCCACCCGGAGCTTTTGGTGATCCAGGATACCTCAAAATCGATATATGAGTACTAAGGTGCAAAAATATGACTCCGAAATCTGACTTTTTTCCAAAAAAAATACTAATCCAAAGACTTGCGTATATAAAGTATACGCTAATCTTAGGAACAATGTTTCTTAAGATAACTGAGAAGTTCAGAGCCCGTACCTGAAGCCTGAAGCAAAATAGGCCTTGCGTATTGTTTATATACGCAAGGTCAAATTTTGGAAAATTTTGTCTTGCATATATAAAATATACACTAGGCCCAATTCTGGGTAGTGACATAGCAGGCTTCATAAATGAGCCTGGGGCTGGTCCACTAAGGGTTCATGGGATTCAATTATGGGTTCTATGGATCTGGTTGAGCCTTCTATGGGAAGGGTTTTAAGGTTTCGGGTTAAGCTCCGAAGGTTCGAGAGGTGCTTTCAGAAGCTCGAGAGTACGCCTTTCTCGAAGCATGTGTTGATCGGGCCTTGGGCCAAATTTGGGTGTCTAAGTATAATATTAAAATAATTTGCTTCTGGGTTATGGTTTAATGTTGTCTTTGCTCGAGGACTAGCAAAATTGAAGTTTGGGGGTGTGATCAGACTCAAAAGTTGTATAAATTACCCCCGAATCACGGCCTTGTTAGACCTCACTTATTCACTAATGTGTGCTTTTAGTTCATGTTGTGTTGCAACAAGTGTAAAAGCTGGTTAAATGAGAAAAGGGTTAAAAGAGCAAAGTTAGGAAGATACCCAAGTAAACGGCAAGGATCCAAAGGGAAGCATCTGGAAGGAATGCTCTGAAAGGTCAAATGGACTGGTTGAGACTGCAAATTTGACCAGTTAGGTTAGCGCAGCAAAGGAGTGAGGCAGAGGAAGAAAATAGAACTAAAATGAACCGGTAGATGCACCAAATTTGACCGGTCAGAACGTTGAAGGCTTCAGAAGAACAAAATGTGACCGGTCAGGACTCAGCCTACCGGTCATAAATGGAGCAAACAGAATGAAGAAAACACAGAGGAATTTCACGACCGGTCACACTTGGCTCGACCAGTCAAGAAATTAGTCAAATCTAATGCTTCGTGGATCGTCTTCTTCCTGGAAAAGGAATTTAAAGTTGACTGGTCGATGCTCCAGTCCTGACTGGTCACAATAGAGTTTCTGAGCAAAAATCAAGGTCTGCACAGCTGTAGATATCTTCTAAACTCTAAAATTTTCTCCGGGATTTTCTTCAACAGGCTGGATAACTCCAAATCGGTGCAGATTCTTTTCCAGATTCATCTTCCTTGGAGGATTTTTAGAATTTTAGAGATTACTCACCGTGTATACTTGTTCTAGGGTTTTGTAATCTATAAATAAGGACCCTAGGGTTAGGTTTTAGGGGACTCACATGCTGAAACTTTTCTAGAGGGCTCTGACGTGAGTTTTCATAGTTTTAGGTTAGGATTAGTGTAACGATCCTCAGATTTAGCAAGTCAGATCATATGCAAATTTTCACCACGACACCCTGAGGACCTTATTGTATTAGCCTTTAAATCTATGTAGAACATGATGCCTTAGAATGTGAAAGCAAGCAAGATACAGATGTATTAAAATAAAAGATTAAACTACCGTAGCACACAATCAGTTCCATATATACCAGCAGTGGTATATATGTTTTTTTTTACTGAAGCCAAAACCCTTTGGCTTTATCTATACAAGGCCAAAATAGGATGGGTATTGTATAAATATCCCAGCCCAAGTTTCAAGCTTAAAATAAACAAAGGGCATAAAGCTTTAATTTGTATTAAAATAATCAAAAATAGAGAGGGGGGCTATTAGATAAACTTGTTGTTGGTTTCCTATTTGGTTTATCTATTAAATATATAAAAGCTTTCTTATTTTGTTTGTTATGCAATATAATAACTGGGTAGTGGCTGATTCACACAGGATTATAACTAAGAGTAGCTGATAAGCTACTTGCATGCAAAATTTCAACCACGACTCCACTGAGTCACTTCGCGGAAGCATGCATGCAAGGTCGATGTCACTTGTAATAAGGCGGATCCTCCTTTCGCTCTTTGGATTTTCGTTAAAAGACCAAAGCAAATTGTGTGAAGATCGACAAACAATTGAAACTATTAATCAACTCCTCTCAGTTCTGATCCGTCATTGAGATCCGTAGGCATAGCATCGTTATTCTTCCACGTGATCATACACTAAGCACCAAAAAGGTTAGTGGTTTAATTTTAAGAAATTCGGCTCACAATTTGCCTAAGTATAGAGTTGAGTGTAGATCTTTGCACTACGGATCTTCATTTAAGATTTGTAAATAAGAAAAACATATATATATAGAAAAAAAAAACCTGCTGCAGAATTATATAGATCTAGTATACATATATATATAGACATATATATATATATATATATGAAGATAAATGTATAATTAACTATATATATATATATATATATATATATATATATGCAAAAAAGGAAGAAACATCAGATAAAAAGGGCAAGAAAGAACTCAGCTGAAGCCCGGCAAGATACTCTGCTGAGTGGCTTGCCGCGGCAACATCAAAGGGTTGCCGCGGCAAGCCCTGAGTGTTGTCGTGGCAACCCTATGCTCAAACTACAGTGTGGTATTTTGGTCATATATTTTGACCCCAAACTCCAAATGGAACGATTCTTAATGCGTTGGAAAGTAGACAACGAGCCCTACAACTGTTATGAAGTAACCAAGCTCTAAATCTAACGTTTAAATGGTAAAACATTAGTGACAAGTCGCAGCAATATGCAACTGTAAAGCTTACCGTGGCAACAGTATACTCAGACCACTATATAGTATTTTAATCATATCTTTTGATCCCAAACTTGGATTGACATAATTCTTGATGCGTTGGAAAGGGAACAACGAGTCCTACAATTTTCATGAAGGAACCAATTTCTGAATCCAATGTTTAAAGGGTCCAAATGTAGTGACAAGTCATGGTAACATGCAACTGCAAAGCTTGCCGCGCCAACCTATGTTGCTTGCCGCGGCAACCCTGTATTTGACGCGCTTGGTGACACCTCTGTCAGGGGTTTGTGCTGGGTTGACTTGTTGAGTTTTCCCATAAGACATGGGACCATAAATGGTCCATAATTGGGGTCTATGTTGACCCAATAAACCATTAAAAATACTAAACCTATGAATGACAATTCTAGGTGCCACTTGGTGCACATGACGCATTTGCTTGAAGACATGCATGCACGGGTAATCAGTTACACATAAGCCTGGTATAAGGTAGAGAATTTACATTGTTAATTTATATTTTATTTTTGAATTCATTCCTGATTAGCAAATTATAATTATGCCTATGTTAGTTTAATCCATATGCTATTTGTGCTAGTTCTGCTGAGGAATACTAAGTTATGATGATGGTAAGATCAAAGCCATATATGTTTATATCATGAATATTGATGCTCGAACCATGCTAGTTCAGCTCGACATAGGATTATTCTATGAATATATGTCAGCATGATAATCTTTAAATATAAAGGCAATTTTAAATGATAATTAGATATTTATAAGGATGCCAATCAATTTTGTTGATGACAAATGCATGTGATAATGTCAGTTTGTATAATGAACTCCTGTCAGTTGGGATGGATATGATACTAATGAATTCAGTGTTGATTTATGGTTAAAGGATGATACTCAAATGTATAGGAATAACGAGATAATACTATATCAGTTCAGAGGAATGGTTCTGATTAATAATGATCATGTATTGCTCATGTATAATTATCATGGATAGAGATAGATGAATTTATGAATCATGATGAAAATATAGGTCAGATTTGACGTATGATTAATGAATGAATATACTAGACCAGTTTTGATGAATAGTTAGCTCAGTTCAATAGATGAATATTAATGATTATGCTAATTTCAGTTTAAATGAATGCATTTGCATGACTATGCTCGTGTTAAGTTTTGATGAATAAATATGCATGATAAGGATTCTAGCAGTGTGTCGTAGGACTATTAGGCTAATTCAGTTAGATGTGTGATTATAAATAATGATACGATCAGTTATGTACGAATGATGATAAGCTCAATTTTAACGCATGAATATGAATAGTTATGGTAACTCAGTGATACTAGTTCAGTTTTGCTATATCATATCTGTTCATGATGTTCTTGCATATATGTTAGCATGCATTGTTCATGTTTTGTTATCCTTGATATCATGTACACGTCTTTAATTTATCTTGAAACAAGTGATCCCGCTAACTCGGGAGCTTGATATCCCGTCCAAGTGATCCCGCTAACTCGGGAGCTTGATATCTCGTCCAAGTGATCCTGCTAACTCCGGAGCTTGATTTCCTCGGTCCAAGTGATCCCGCTAACTTGGGAGCTTGACAAGTGATCCCGCTAACTCGGGAGCTTGATTTTCTTGTTTCTTATTCTTGTACATCTCTTGTTTCAGCATGATTCGTTGATCTCGCCTGATTCTTTGTCAACATGAATATGTCAGCATGCATAGGGTAGCATGATAAAATAATTGCATATTTTAGTGTTTGTTCTGTTAAGTGCTACTAAAATAGCTTAATGTTAGACTAAATTTAAGATAAGATGGCATGTGTTTTATTTTATTTGCTTCTAGACATGAATGAAAAAGCTAACAAATAAATTAGTTGTGTAATTATCCCTACTGAGCTTCGATGATAGCTCATCCTACGACTTTATGTCTTAGCTGTAGATATTGCTCAAGTCCCTGAGCACGAAGCTGATCCTATCTACCAGTCTGAGGAGGAGAACGAGGAGGAAGGTTCTACTGAGGACTTCTTTCCTTGAGAGGTTTGGGAGACAGAGAGATTTGTTTGTAAACATTAAATATGTATAAACAGCAGTGTGATTTAAGATAGTTTACTACTTCAGGTATAGGTTTCTGTTTATATTTCCTGTTCAATTTACTGCTTTAGATAAAGGAATGGATATTAGTTGTTGTCATATTTCTTCGTATCAGAGTTAATTAAATTCGCTTCCGCATATGTAACACTTTGTACACATTACACTTGTATGACAGGATCATGTTAGGTGATCCGACGGCGTGACCTTTCCCATTTACGAGAGGGGGAAAAGTCGGGCTGTTACAATTAGTTATGGGATGGAGGGAGATTAGATGTAATCATCGATCAGAGCCTGCATCAACGTTGATGAAGGTCTCTGAATCTATGCATGCTTAAAGCTTCGGGCTAGATCTCTTATAAATTCTGGATACGTATTTTAATAAATTTTTGTTTCTTTTTCTGCTTGTGAATTCCATTATTGGTAGGATTACATGTCCGAGGTTCCGACTAGATCGAGAACGTGATTATAACGTTGCAATTTTATTTAGTTTAATTCTAGTGGCCTTATAGGGATTTGGGTTAGTCTAGATAGGATACTCACTGACAGACTAAGCCTTGTAGGGTAGTTTTGTTGGTTCATGCAATAGTTCTTTGACGCTTAGGTTTGTCTAACTCGCAATTAGATCTACCTACTTCCTATACGATGTGACTAAGCTTGTAGCCAAGTGGGGGTACCAGGGATTCACGATATAAAAGAAATAGGATTTATTATTTACGGATCTGGAATCCAAGAGGGGTTTCAGTTTGCCTTCTCCTTTCTTATTTCCAAAACTATGTAGATTTCTTTTATTTGTTTTAGAATAATTTAGGAAATTTAATGCTACAAAATTCTCTGTAAAATAGAAATTAAATAAGAGATAAACAATAAATCCTTGTAGTTGGACACCCTTGTACTTGCCCTAGTACATTCAAACTTATGTACTTCCAAGGTTTTGAAATCAAATGATCAATGGCCCACAAGACTTTCAAATAGGGACATCAGGTCCCAGGAATTTTATTTATTCCTTAGACCCCGTATATCGGGTCAATCTAGGTCCCATCTCGATTGGTCAAATGTGTGGTCAACCATTTGATAATTTAATCAATGGTCATCAGTGGTTACTGAGACTAAAATAGTGATCATCGATGATCTCCGTGTCACAGAATTTAAGGGAAAATGAAGATTTTGACTATATCCCATCAAAACTAGTTATTTCACAAAGGGTTTCGGACCCTTAGTCGGTAATCAGGTCGCCGTTTTCAACTCCGATTGAGTTTTCTAGTGACTCAAAAACTCAGGGAAAGAGGACTGGGTGTCTCATCTTTCACAAGTAATGGTAATCAAAAATATAATCAGATATGATTGTGGCCATTGATTTATAGAACGGGTTTCTGACCAATTCGTATATCAGTCCAGATTTCTAGGTCTCCGATAATCCGGTCGTAACTTTCATTTTCGCTATCAAAATGAAGTGAATTAGAGCTTCTTGGAAAGATTTTCAAGTTATCTACAATATCTTAGTATATTTTGAGTACTAGAAATATTAGGATGATGAAGGAATCAGGGTCATCTGATCTCGTACCCTTGACATAATCAGATAGAAATGTTAGTACAAGATTATGTCAAGCGGTGTGTACCGCTTGACATAATCTCGTACCCTCGTTTTCCAAGTTTTCTATCTGTCTAAACCGATCGAGTCGGAGGTCGAATCTTCAGATGAATTCAATAATTTTATAAGTTTATTTTCTCAGAATTTTATAGAATTCTTGCGGTCACCTTGGCCCATGAAGTGCTAGCTTCAAAATGGGTCATTTTCTAGCCATATCGGCCTTTCGGCCTTCTAAGAGTCAATCTTTGACTCGGTCAACTAAGGTCAACCATCTTGGTTACAGGTTATCAGTTACCATTTAACCTTATTTGTGATTCTTATTAGCCACAATATAATGGGATTTAAGGAGAAAATCAAGATTTTGACTTAGTCAATTTATTTATAAACTTCAGGTAAGGGTATCGGACCCTCACCCATGCCCATAATCAGGCTGTCATTTTCAATCCCAATTAAAATTAAGAATGATTCCAAAACCCAGTGAAAGATGACTGATAGGCTCATCTTTCATAAGTAATGCACTCAAAATTTGATCATACTTGATCAGGATAATTGATTTAAAGACTGTGTTTTTAATTCAACCGGTCATCATACCAGATTTTAAGGCCTTGGATAATCAGCCATAAATTTTATTACCGATGTCTGAATCGAGCGGGTGAGAGCTCGTTAGAAAGCTCACAAAGTTCTTTACGATGTTTCTATATATCTGAAATGATAAATTTATTGGGATCATGATGGAAACAAAGTCATCCAATCGACTTTCCGATAGTGGGCACTAGACATGCTACATAGAATGGATTTCTGCGTTCTCGAATTCCGAATTTTCTACCGGCCAAACGATATTGAATTAAGACGTGAAATTTTATATAGTGATGGTACATTGAAAAGGCTTAATGCTAGAATTTTTACAGAATTTTTAGGCAATTTTAAAGTAAAAATCTACAAGCTCAATCTCAGCTAGATTTCTGGTACACTATACTAGGCAGATCTGCACAATTCTACCTCGGAATTTATGCTGATCAAACCACGATAAATCAAGGCCTAAAATTTTAGAGAGATGATGTACACCCATGTATGCAAGTTCATGAGTTTTTCCAAGCCTAGACAGTGGTCAAATAATGACCACAAAATCAGTCAAAAATATAGATTATATATATATATATATATATAACAGTGACCAATCCATCAAAATTGCTTCTAGATCACACACCATTCAAATCAATCATAAAAACACCAATATTCTAAGATTTACAGACTTTAATTAATATCTAATTTATACTAAATTAAACTTCTAATAACCACTAATCAAGTTGTTGCAATAAATTGTTAAAGCATAGTAATTTACCAATTCCTAATCATGAGATCTAGCACCATTTAAATCTTGATAAAAATCAAATCTATACCAGAATTTGCAAAAACAATCTGATCTAATACTTTACATTAGCGTAGCTTGGGCATCCATGCTGGTCTTAGCAAATCTTTATGGTGAAAAGGGTCGGTATTTGCACAAGCCGACACTATGTAGTACTATAGGCTAAGGGGATTTGATTTATGGGTTTGGATTGAAATTTCAAAGACTAGATTGAGAGTTTCAGAATTTAGAAGGTCTCTAATGGTGGTTGGAGCAAAGAGAAGAAGAAGAAAATGGAGAGAGAGAAGACCTTAGTAGTGTGAAATTTTGGAGAAGGAGAAATGCTTTTGAACTACTTTTAGAGGACAAGAGTGTCCACTTACTTCATCTCTAAGCTACTCTCTCTCTCTCTCTCTCTCTCTCTCTCTCTCTCTCTCTCTCTCTCTCTCTCTTTTCATGGTCAAAAGTCAAGGTGCCCCCATGCAAGGGGGACCCACTTTGACTCCCTTCATCCCTCCATTTAGTCCTCTAGTGGACTTTTCTTGATTTTGTAGCCCACAACTCTCTTCAAAAGTCAAGATTCTTTTTAATCTTATGGTTGTATGCACTCACCTCATTTTAACACCTTAGATTTCCCCTAGGTAAATCCTAGGGTCTAAGATGGGGTCAAAATTGGTCAAGTAAGTGTGTAGCTAGGATGTGCTAGAACTTTATATAGTTTAAATTTTCAATTAAAGAAATTAGGGAAATTAATTAGAATAGCCCTTGGGCTTAATAACTATGTACAAGAATTGCCACCATTCCATATGAGGCACACACATGATGTTTAAAGTGTCAATGCATCTAATCATTTAAGATCTATGGGTTTAAGTTTGACCCAAACCATTCGCTAATACCACGATCATCATCGAAACCTAATCTATCTGCAATGATCTCCTCATCAATACCAAGGCTCAGTTCCAATTTAGGTCAATCCTCAGGTTAAGGTCCATCAAAAATCAGTCTGGGCTTCTCATATGGTGTGAGATGTGGTGTGTATTATACTTAATAAGTAACACACTCAATTGAATAAAAGGAGTGCCCTATGAGTGCTACTAGAAATGGTACTAACCCATTAATCTACAGGTGGGTGATTAACATTTTTGGATGGACCGGCCTCGGGTAGTCACCTGGCACAGTCAAGTCTCATCAAGCCTTAGTCAACATATTGACTAATACAAAATTTGAGGGGCAGGTGTTACAATTAGAATAGCCCTTGGGCTTAATAACTATTTACAAGAATTGCCACCATTCCATATGAGGCACACACATGATGTTTAAAGTGTCAATGCATCTAATCATTTAAGATCTATGGGTCTAAGTTGGACCCAAACCATTGGCTAATACCATGACCATCATCGAAATCTAATCTATTGGCGATGATGTCCTCATCAATACCAAGGCTCAGTTCCAATTTAGGTCAATCCTCGGGTTAAGGTCCATCAAAAATCAGTCTGGGCTTCTCATATGGTGTGAGATGTGGTGTGTATTTTACTTAATTACTAACACACCCAATTGAATAAAAGGGGTGCCCTATGAGTGCTACTAGAAATGGTACTAACCCATTAATCTACAAGTGGGTGATTAACATTTTTGGATGGACCTGGCCTTGGGTGGTCACCTGGCACAGTCAGGTCTCATCAAGCCTTAGTCAACTTATTGACTAACACCAAATTTGAGGGGCGGGTGTTACAATAAGACTATCCACCCTACTTGCCATGGGATCAAGAGAAGGCCACACTTTGTAAAAGCCTTCTATTTAATGGCCAACAGGTACTGGTTTAATGTACCTTCTTACCTCCTAGAGGTAATGAATGTGATATGGGGAAAATTGAATAAAAATAAATATGAGAAGGTAAGATTAGACCTCCCTTTTGGAGGCCTGATCACATCTATCCTCTTGAATAGTGGGCATAAAATTGAACAGCATGAAGAAGTTCTTCAGAGGAAGGATGAAGATTTTAATGTCATGGTGTACAAGATGACACTATGTGGGGAAAATAATAAGAAAATAACCATTAACTCTTCCACATAAAGTGAACCTATGAGTGGTACCTTTGTACCAGCTCCTGATGTAGTTGTATCAACTCCCATTCCTGTATACATCGAGTCTGCCGCACCAACGATGACCATGCCTTTTGTAGAGCAGACTCCTATCCTCTGTACATCCAAGAAAGGACCAAGCTGTGAAACCCCAAGTGTGACAACCCACCGTTTCCCTTCTTTCAATATTGGAAACGTCGCATCCTCGGATCACCTAACATGATCTTTTCATCTAAGGGGTCATTTCTTAGATAAAGTTTTGCAAATGCGGAAGCAATGTAGTTACTCTGGCAGTTGATAATATGGCAAAATACTGAGTTTTACTTATCTATGCAGTACTAGCAACGATATAAACAAGCACAAAATATCTTATGTATAGCTTTCAACCGATGGCGGCCATCCATCATCTAAACAATGGAAAGAAAACCTATACATCTAAACACAAAATATCTAAAACTACCGTATATAAGTTTTACAAGTCTTTCAAGTTTATCTATCTCTACCTCTCTCTCTATCTCTCTCAAATCCCCAAGCTACAAACCTATTTTGGGAAGAACTCTTCAGCGAAATCATCTTCGTCGTCGTTGTCTTCTTCCTCTTCCTTGTCAGGCACGTACGTAGGATCTGTAGCGTGCTCCGGATCAGGCTCTGCGGCTAAGACATTTAAGTCGTGGAATGAGCTATCATCAAAGCTCAGTAGAGAATATTACACTGTTAGCATATATTAACAATTTATCGCATTCTCATCGGAAAGCATAAGTAATATGACTTTAGTATTATATGACTCATATAATATGTTGATATACTGGATTAACGCATGATGTAACAGGTATAAGGAATCAAGCTGAAACAAGATATACATGCATGCGAAAATAGGAGAACAACAAAGTCAAGCACCCGAGTTAGCGGGATCACTTGTCAAGCTCCCGAGTTAGCGGGATCACTTGTCAAGCTCCCGAGTTAGCGGGGTCATTTGAACTAAAGAAATCAAGCTCCCGAGTTAGCGGGATCACTTGGCTCACGAAGAAGTAATAACATTTGAACAATACCACAGATAGCAAAAATCTGAAAGAAGTAATATGACTGATGCATTGGTATGAACGAACTTGCATATTGAAGCTTGAACTACATTTAGCATATGTGAAGTTATTTAATCTTCTAAACTACCTCTTTATGTAAAAATATCAAGACTTTTCAATGTAGATATAATTGAGTAGATATAACTGATCTCTTTTTTATGAAAGTGTCTTACTATAGTCTATATTGATAACATTGATATTTATAACATTGATATCCACATTAGCACATTAGCACATTAGCACTAATATTTACATACATTAGCAAACTGCTCTGGGTTCATGTGGTAACAAGATTACACGCATGTGATTCACACATTAGTTTAAGTAGTTTTATAATTTTCTATATATTATAAGTACTACTTGGCAATCTTTGATGAGAATAAGACAAAATAAATGATACGGGAACAAAGTAAATTCCCTACCTGTCCGTAGATTCTTACATGTATTGTAGTCGATATACGTTCAGGCATCTGAGAACATCACTCTCACATATGTTCTTAAAACTCCCTACATGCACCAAGTGCACCATGTTGCACCAATCTATGATAAATATAATAGATCTATATTAAGAGAGTAGTTTTATATACAACAGATGGGTTCATGGTTTAACTGAGACCCAAATACTTACTCATATGGACCCAAACCTTGGTATGCACAAAGCACAACCCAAAACGTCAGCTGATAGAGGTTGTCGCGGCAAGCTTCCAGGGTTCCCGCGGCAAGCCACTCAACAAGGGATCTTGTTATGGCAACCCTTTGAGGTTGTCACGGCAAGCAAGGCTTGCCGTGGTTTCTGCCTGGCTTCTCTGGTTTTGGTGTCTTTGTAATCTTCCTGAGATATCTATATATATATATATATATATATATATATTATATAGATATAGATCTATATATATATATATATATATATTTATTTATATAAAGTTGTAGCATTTATAGATGTACATAGTTTTCAGTTCAGTAGGTCTTCAACGAAGAATCCGGAGTGCAACAATCTGCACTCAGGCTTCATGTATTCACGTTGAGTTCAGAGTTGTTGCTTCAAGTCCAACTGTGTAATCTATGACCCTATATTTTTAATGTACATTGACGGCATACCTTTTTTGTGGATGCGAGGTTATGATACAGCCAACCTAATATCAAGATCACCGGGCTCGACAATTGAGAAGCGCAATCACGTAACCATATTTGTCAGGTTACTTTGTGATCTTGAGCACTGGAAGCATAACAGAAAAGAAGTTCTATGGTTGATGAAACTGGAATTATGGCTGAAATTTCTTAGGTGCAGGGTCGGCTTGCCAAGAATTGGAAACGGGAAGATGAAAGACATTCCCTTGCTTTGCTTTATAATACCCTAGCAGTACTTTGCGTGCATGGAGATGGAGAATGACTCATTGAATCGTGTAGCTTATTTATCATGCAAGCAGCTTATAAGATAGTCAAGGGTAGTATCAGTTGTAAGACTAGCATGTAGGCATAACTCTATCAGCATATACAACAAAAGTTTATGCGTCCATTTTCTCTTTTGTCATATAGGCTATTAAGGGCTGGTATCCTTTGTCAAGTCAATACTTGGTGGTTAATTGTATCGCATATAAAACAAATCAGGCATTCCTTGGATGTCCAACACCTTTCCTATTTAGATGTATAATCGTTTTAGGATGGGATCTCATGCAAATCCCTCAGGTATAGTTTAGTGTATAGGCAGGTAAGCCAAAAATAGGCTTACCTACAATACAAACTTCATACAGGCTATTGCTTATATAAGCAGGTGCATCAAAAATAGTTTAATCTCCCTATTAAGCATACACATGGTTACACTTAAAGGGAATTGGCTGAGCTATCTTAGTACCCATATATTTCAGCTAGGTAGCTATATATAATTTTAATTAAAATACAATGTTGTGTTCCATGGTCTAATTTTGTTCACTGGCTATTTTAGTAATCAAAACTCTCAGATACTTGTATCAATTTGAGCCACCCAACTACACTTTCTGTCCCATGGTAGGCACATGCCTATCCGAACCCGTGTGTCCATCAAGTAGTGTGTATTAGTGCAGTTGTTACATTCTCCTCTATTTCAGAAATTTTCGTCCTCGAAAATAAACCGAGACAACGATGGGCAATAGGTGAATGCCGCAATAGCGAACATCAATGCCGCAATGCCCATATAACATGTGGTGCTTGACAACAAGAAATATATACAGTAAGGTAAAATATAGGAGACCTCAGATAAACAAGACAAAATCTAAATCAAACAGATAAAACCGCAATCAAAAGCTACATAAAACAGATAGAACTGCAATATCAGTAACAACAACACTCATCAATTATCAATTCAAGACATAAGTGATATGCATATTACACAAATAAACACAAGTATATCATTTTGTTGTAGATGAACTCAAATGAATCCGATGCAAAATTAAAATGTCATATATTAACTACTAGCTTGTGAGGTTATAATTTACCAGGCTGTGGACTTGGTTGTTGTTGCCCAGTTGATGATGGACCAGCATCTTGTTGTTGAATGTTTTGCTGGAATTCCAGTACAAATAGTGTTGCATTGCGGGTGTATGGGGAGACGTAATTGCGCGCCCGCCCAATGTAAGGGATTGCAGTAGTTTGGAATGTATGCTCCATCTTGATGTTTGTTGTTTCTTGAATATAATCAATGCGTTGATGGAGCATATAATGATTTCGATATAAATTATTGAATTGGAGAAGGGTCTGCTCATGGTTTTCACGCATGAGCTGTGCCAAAGCAGCATTGGTGTATGTCTCAGGTGCCAAGGGAACCGATTCAGTTTGAGCTTGAGTGTAAGATTGAGGGGGACTGGGGATGTCTTGGGTTGGTATTGAGGGTGGTGCTTGTGGAGGTGGTGGAGGAGAACGGATCTGGCGAGCTTGGCGGTTTCGAACCGCTTGGGATGACCTTTGACATACATTTCACCAGATAGCTGGGCTAAAGACCCGCATATTATCCGTGCGGACTTCTTCACCCTGGGGAATCTGATAGGGAACTTGATTCACACTATCCGAATGTCTTTCTAAAAGACGGGAAATTAAACGAGGATAGGGGCATGATGGCATTGGATTAGAGACATTGCTTTGTAAATGGATGTTGGCATATTTAATGCCTTCCCATATCACCCTAAGGGCATTTAACCATCGGTTTTCATGCACAGTGAATAGAGCTTGTAAGAGAGCATCTCGGTGCTCTCTCTCATGCTGCATTGGGTATAAATTATACAAGAAATCATATATGGTAATTGGTACATATGAATTGAAGGCCGTGAGCAGAAGAGGTCTGCCCATTAGTCATCTTTGTAGTGATGTGATGAAATTTCACATCCCTTTGTCGAGGCATCTACAGTCCGAGACTGATATCAAAATTTGGACTACAATCCATAGCTTGTACTATGTCTTGTAAATTGAAATAAAATTTCTGATTATCGATTTGAGTCTCCAATTGGGCAACTGTTGGTGATACTTTTAGATTTTGGTAAAATAAACGGACGAGACGTGGATAAAACTGGGTATGGAATGGTTGATATAAGGCGTCTAGCCGCGCCTGTTCCATATACCTAATGGACCATGCAGTCTGGTCGTTCGGTGTCAGTAGTCGATCGTCGACGATCCACTCGGGTTCTATAGCCTTCACAGCCCACCATGGGACGGGCTGTTCTTGCTCAACGGGTGGATCGATTGGGTCATGGGAAGGAGCAGGGGCCTTGCCCTTTGCTTGAGCTGAGGCTTTTGGGGGTTTTGATACCCTGGTCTTCCTAGGAGGCATCTTAATTAATTTAAAAGACAATAAAGGAACAATTGGAACTAAGATTCTGGTTTTACCTCACACAGCCACCAAATGTGCTTGAATTAGTGAACCAGCAGAAAATGAAGAGATGCCAAGAGGAGATCAGTAGCATGCAACAGATTTTGGCTTGATCTTGTGGAGTGCATGCAGGTAAAATGGCTTGGAAGGTAGGAGAAACTGCACAACTCTATAACAGAAAACATACTTGAAGTGGGTTTCGGACCACATAACCTACACAGGGTTGTCGCGGCAACCATTTATGCTTGCCGCAGCAAGTGGCTTGCCGCGGCCAGCACTGTTCCTTGCCGTGGCAAGGAGGTCAGACTTTCACTGGCCCAGATTTCGAGGCCCCGTGGCTTTGGTGCAAAATGTGTTAGTACCTGGGTATACTTATCAGATACAAGGTCTGTAGAAAAATATGTGTTGACCTTTTTGACATGTGTTGCTATATTAAACCATTTTATTTTGATGAAATTTCAATACATTACGTGAGAAGGTACTGTATCAGTCCCGAGATGGCCTTGTACCTTTTAACTGGGACCTATGGAAGTGTTCTGGGATGTGTCACCTCGTTTAGGTGTTATCCTCAACAAATTTGAAATGTCATTTGGTCTATAAATTATTTGTAATAATATCTACAAATAAATTTTATTTGACTTGTATTTTGGGTCTAAAATAAAATGATGGTATTTGATTTCATTTTATCTATCTCACGGTTCATAAAGCAACTATATTTGATGTGGTTTCTTGTATATGGGTGCAGGGTGCATCAAACAAAATATTACAATAATAAAATTATAAATGTAGCAATCATTATTTCTATTATTTATTTCTAATTAGGTGAAACTTATAAATATTCATATAACCAAGCATAATCATATTGTAGGTGTACTTTTAAGTATGTACCTTATGTAAAGAATTGAGGGTACTGAGCACGAATATCAACTTCGCGTTCCCAGGTAGCCTCATGCAATCCATGATTCTTTCATTGGATCAAGACGAGTGGGATTCATTTTGTTCGTAAAATTTGATCTCTGCGGTCTAAAATCTGGCCTGGTTCTTCGATCACCGTTAAATCTTCCTGGATATCTAACGGTTGATAATCCAACACATGCATTGGATCGCTAACGTACTTCCTCAGCATAGACACGTGGAATATGTCATGAATGCCAGATAGATGTGAAGGTAAAGCGAGTCGATACGCGACCTCCCTTATTCTACCCAAAACGAGGAATGGTCCAACATAACGAGGACTCAACTTGCCTCGTTTCCCAAACTGCATCACGCCTTTTGTCGGAGAGATTTTGATAAAGACGTGCTCGCCAATATGTATACCATTTATTAGAATGATAATATAGTTTAGTGAAGTCACAAAAGGCTTATCAGTGTTGGGTATTACCTGAAAATCAATACTTCTTCTTTTGAGATCGGCGTAACTCTTTTGTCAACTTTGAGCAATCTTCAATCATTATCGAATAACATGAACAACTGCATTGGTGTTTTCGATCAAATCAGGGCCTAAAATCAAATGCTCTCCAGCTTCTTCCCAGTTAATTGGAGATTTACATCGGCATCTATATAATGCCTGGAATGGTGCCATATCGATGCTTGACTGGAAGCTGTTATTATATGCAAATTCGATCAGGGGTAAGTGCTTATCCCACGATCCTTGAAAATCTAGCATACAGGCCCTTAATATATCCTCTATCACCTAATTTACCCTCTCCGTCTGCCTATCAGTCTAAGGGTGAAATGTCGTACTAAAGTCTAACTTGGAACCCATACCTTCTTGGAAACTTTGCCAAAATTGTGAAGTATATAAAGGGTCGTGATCTGACACAATGCTGATGGGTATCCCATGTAATCGTACAATCTCTTGCAGATAGATTTCAACCAATTTTGACACTGTATATCGCGTACTATAAGGTACAAAATGTGCTGATTTGGTGAGACGATCAACAATCACCCAAATCATATTGTAACCTTTCTAAGTACGGGGCAAACCGAGAATAAAATCCATGAAAATATTTTCCCATTTCCACTCTAGAATGGGCAGTGGCTGTAACAGACCAGCAGGGTGCTTGTGCTCAACCTTTACTTGCTGACAGGTTAAACACTTTGCAACATATTCCGCAACATCGCGTTTTAAACAGTTCCACCAAAATGTCTTTTTGAGATCCTGATACATCTCGGTACTGCCAGGATGAATAACATATGCTGACTTGTGAGCTTCTTCGAGAATTTCTTGACGTAAGGCATGATCATCAGGTACGCATACTCGACCTCGAAACAATAAGGACCCATCGTCCTTAATCGAGAATTCTGGTTGTAGCCTACTTTATACTCCCTGTCGAATGGATATAAGCTTTTCATCTTGCATCTGGAGCTCTCTGATCCTATCAAAAAGTGGAGCCCAGATCATTACTGTAGCAAGTAAACCTCCAGTTGTCATTGCTCGCAGAGTGGCACTTGATGATACAATGTCATTGAGTAACTTCCACCTTTGTAATCGTATCACAAAATGAGATAACTGAGCAACTGATTTGCAGCTAAGCGCATCAGCTACAACATTGGCTTTGCCAGGATGGTACTGAATAGAACAGTCATAGTCTTTCAAGAATTCCATCCATCTCCTCTGTCTCAAATTCAACTCTTTCTGGGTAAAAAGATATTTAAGACTCTTGTGATCGATGAAAATTTTGAATGTTTCACAATACAGATAGTGTCTCCAAATTTTTAACGCGAAAATGACCACTGCTAATTCCAGGTCATGAGTGGGATAGTTCTTCTAGTGGTCTTTCAACTGACGGGAACCATAGGCAATTACATGTTCTCATTGATTTAAAATGCAACCTAACCCATTGTATGACGCATCACTGAAGACGACAAAACCACCACTGCCTGATGGTAATGCTAAAACAGGTGGGGATGTGAGTCTCCTTTTTAACTCTTGGAAACCCTGTTCGCATGCCTCGGTCCACTCGAATTTAACATTCTTTCGAGTGAGCTGCATGAGTGCTCCAACAAGTCATGAAAATCCTTCTACAAAGCGTCGGTAATATCCCGCAAGGCCTAGAAAACTTCGAATCTCGATTACTGTCTGTGGCTGCTTCCATTGTACCACTGCCTCGATCTTTGCAGGATCAACTGTAATACCAGCTTCTGAGAGAATATGGCCTAGAAAACTGAGTTGATTTAACCAGAAGTCACATTTACTGAATTTCACATACAACTTCCAATCTCTCAATGTGTGCAATGCCAGACGTAGATGATCTTCATGCTCTGTCTTTGTTTTTGAATAAATGAGTATATCGTCGATGAATACCACGATACATTGATCAAGATAAGGTTTGAAGACTCGATTCATCAAGTCCATAAATGCAGTAGGTGCATTGGTCAACCCGAAGGGCATGACTAAAAACTCGTAGTGACCGTAGAGCGTTCAGAAAGCTGTCTTCGAAATATCTTCAGCTTTCACCTTTATCTGGTGATATCCAGATCGTAGATCAATTTTTGAAAAGAAACGTGCTCCTTGTAACTAATCAAAGAAATCGTCGATTCGGGGGAGTGGATATCTATTCTTGATTGTCAATTTATTGAGTTGATGGTAATCAATGCAGAGATGCATCGAACCATCTTTCTTCTTTACGAACAATACAGGTGCGCTCCACGGAGACACACTTGGTCTAATAAAGCCTTTATCAAGAAGCTGTTGCAATTGCTCCTTGAGCTCTTTCGGTGCCATTCTATTGCTTTAAATCTTTGGATCGATGCAGGAGCTAACTCAATAGCGAACTCCACTTCCCTGTCAGGAGGTAAGCCTGGCAACTCATCAGGGAATTCACAAACAATTGGTACATCTAAAAGTGAAAGTGTCTTCACTTCTTGATCTTTACTTTGCACGAAAGCAATATACCCCTGAGCACCATCATCAAGTAATCGCCGTGCTCGAATTACGGATATCAAAGAAAGATTAGTTGACGGTACCTCATAGAATTTAGCTGATTTCTTCTTTTGCGGCCGAAAAGAGATAATCTTCCGTCGACAGTCAACATTCGCATGGTGATTGAACAACCAATCCATGCCAAGGATAATGTCATATCCTTGCATCGGTAGTAAGATCAAGTCGGCTACTTCTTCATATCCCCAGTAGTCCTTGATCCAAATGATAACAGATCGATAAACCATATCAATTGTGAGAAACTATCCAGTCGAAAGTGTTACATTGAGAATAAAGTCAAGAGGTTCTGGAATATCTCCCAACTTCTTCAATTTTTCAGCAAACTGGGGTGCAACAAAGGAGTGTGTAGATCCGGGATCTATCAAAACTCGTGCATCATAATACAAATAAGCATCTTTTGAATATAATTGCAAGATACCTAAAGCATACAGATTAGTGTTGGTTAAATTTATGTCTAAATACCAAAAAGGATAGTAATACAATATCTTAATACTCAAATATAGACGAAATTTTCCTAAGTCACTAGATGCACTTTCTCTATCTAAAGAAAATTATAGAAAATATTAACGTAGGTATTTACTGGACAAACATACCTTAAATGATGTCAGTACTAGTACGTGCATCCTTTGTAGTGACAGCATAAGCTCGGCCTTGAACCGTAGGCCGTGCCGATCGTAACACTGGTCCCGCCTTTGCTGCAAGTCCGACCATTTCTAGGCATTCTCTAATCCAGTGTCTCATCTTGTCACATCGAAAATATGCACCAGAAGCTTTACAACACTCATCTATTTTGTGTGTCTTTTGATGAGTAGTGAAATATGATGATATTTCACCCCTAGATACCTATATTTAGCTATCCGATGAAGGCTATCTGATAAGAATTATTAGATTTGAAGTGTTTCAGGTAAATACAAGCCAAGTGCAGAAAACAGCCCAAGAATTCTGAAAATAATGTCAAAACACTGCAACTTTGGGTCATCGAGAACTTGGTGCGACTTGTAGCTCAATTTGGACATTCAAAATGCCTGAATTATGAAATTGTCAAAACATAAAAGTTGTAGAGCTTTCTGGCAGCTTTCCAACGGCGCATAAATCGCCTCAATCCGAGTTCGGGACAGAAAGTTATGGCCAAAATACTAAAGCAGTATCTGATGTAAAGTTCGGCGGGAATTCACGAAAATCTGGGAGGTCGATGCATCGACCCTATTGGGTCAATTAATCGACCCTAAATTTTCGAGTTGGAACACCTCTGCGGCTGGGAAACTTCGGCTCTATTTAAAGCGGATCAAACACTTCGAAAAGAGAAAAATTAGAGAAAAGAATTAGAGATAGAAATTAGAGCAAGAATTAGAGATAGATAATTAGAGAGTTAGTTTTAGCTTTTCTTTTTTTAGAGTTTTTGGAGAGAATTTTTGAGAGGATTATTTATTCATTGTTATTTTTGGTTTTAGACTCCTCTGGGCATCTTTGTAAAGTTCTTCTTTTCTCCTTCTTCTAGGGATTGATTTGGGTAGATTGTACTTAGGATTTGCACTGTCTTTCTTTTACATTCATAGATTGTATTTAGGAAAAGGCATTATAACCAAAGATTTTTGGAAGAAATAAAAAGAGGAATGGCTTTGAATGAACAAGGAGATCATACACCAAAGATGAGCGGCTAAATCAGTAGATCGGGAAAGATGCGATCCCCAGATAAGTACCCATATTTATGATTAATACCATAGTCTAATGTTTTTATTGTTTTGATCTACACATCACGAGATACGCTATGCTTCTTACATGACTCATACCGCAATGATAGGCTGAGTCATTGTTTTTAGATAGGGTATGCCGGATTGATGATCATACTTTATTTCAAATCATTTTTATGAATGAATGATAGTGATGGTGTGAATGATTCTTTAATGAAAGGGGGGTACAAATCTGGGGTAGCATATTTCTTGATCTTATTTAAATATTATTCTTAGATTCATCAGTAATTAGTTGTTTAGATTAATTTATTTTTCTTGCATTTAGAAAAAGTGATAAATTTTTGGTTAAATTGAATTTGCCCTTTGGTACTTCCTTGGGGACGTTTTTAAATCTCTAAAAGAATTAATTAAAATTCAAGATTTCCCTGTGGGTTCGACACCTTTGTTCTTGCCATACTGCAATAGATCTTGTGCACTTGCAAGGGTAATACTTAAAATCGATCACCTTTCCACATTTCTCGCAAGTTTCTTTTGAAGCAACTGATGACGCTGTATAAGATCTCGTGCGAGAACCTGTCGGCCATGCTTGTGAAAACCCAGATGTACTTTTTGCCGCCAGTGGAAAAGATTGGTTCTGAACACGTGGAATCCTTGGTGGTAATGGAAACGTCGATGAACTGGAAGGTCGTGCATATGCTCCTGCAGCTGGTTGAAATACGGCGTGTCCTTGAAATCGTGGTCGCTTGCTGATTTGACCGTCACTATAGGACTGAGATGGAGCTTTTCTGGCTTTCTGCTTTTCTTCTCTTCTTTTGGACATAGTATCCACGTCGGTTTCCGCTATCAGGGCCAATTTCATCATATTGGCATAAGTCGTTGCTTGAAACAATGAAATTCGTTCCTTAATCAGGGGCTTCAAACCGGACTCAAACTTTTGTGTTTTCATCAACTCGGTGGCGACCAATAAAGGTGCAAAATAAGAGAGACGTGTGAATTATGCCTCGTATTCTTGTACAGTCATCTGGCCTTGAACTAAAGTTGTAAACTATACCTCTAGCTTATATCTCTCAGGTACTGAAAAATATTTTTCATTGAATGCCTCAGTGAACTCTGCCCATGTCCATAGTACTCCGGGCATTCTTACTCTTTCGACAGACTGCCACCATGGCTCTGCCTCACTCTCCAATTTATATGCTGCCCAGCTCATTTTTTCTTCCTTGGTGCACGTGACTCTTTGCATCACTTTCTCAATCTACGTTAACCACTTCTCAGCCTCCATTAGATCATGTTGAGCATGGAAACTTGGTGGTCGAAGTTGAACAAATTCTATAAAACCCTCGGGATGTCAAACAGTAAGCATGGCCATAGTGTTGACCGTAGTCTCTATCAATTGTGAATTATGTCTCGCATTTTGTTCAACTCCAGGAGTACGTCCCAGCGAAGGAGTATTTACAACTGGCGGAGTCTGCGCTGGCGGAGTATGCTCTGCAACATTCTCCATCGTCGTTCGACTTTCAGCCATGTGTACATTCTCACCACTTCCTGAAGCAGTGTCATGCTCATAACCTGCTACTGGAATCGCATTCGGCCCAGTACGATGGGGCAACGGTGGTCTACCCCGACTTCGTCCACGACATGGAGGCATCTCTACCTATTTTGATCAGATAACAACTTGATCAGACAACATCACTCAATCTAATTCCTACTATTAACCAACATTTTGCCATATATGTACGTCAGAGTTTTAGTCTCCAATGACTTAACACCGTTGCTCTGATACCACCTGTGACAACCCACCGTTTTCCTTCCTTCAATATTGGAAACGTCGCATCGTTGGATCACCTAACATGATCCTTTCATCTAAGGGGTCATTTCTTGGACAAAGTTTTGCAAATGCGAAAGCAATGTAGTTACTCTGGCAGTTGATAATATGGCAAAATAACTGAGTTTTACTTATCTATGCAGTACTAGCAACGATATAAACAATCACAAAAGATCTGATGTATAGCTTTCCACCGATGGCGGTCATCCATCATCTAAATAATGGAAAGAAAACCTATACATCTAAATACAAAATATCTGAAACTACCGTATATAAGTTTCACAAGTCTTTCAAGTTTATCTATCTCTACCTCTCTCTCTATCTCTCTCAAATCCCCAAGGTACAAACCTATTTTGGGAAGAACTCTTCGGCGAAATCGTCTTCCTCGTCGTTGTCTTCTTTCTCTTCCTCGTCGAGCACGTACGTAGGATCTGCAGCATGCTCCGAATCAGGATCTGCAGCTAAGACATTTAAGTCGTGGAATGAGCTACCTTTAAAGCTCAGTAGAGAATATTACATTGTTAGCATATATTAACAATTTATCACATTCTCATCAGAAAGCATAAGTAATATGACTTTAGTATTATATGACTCATATAATATGCTGATATACTAGATTAACGCATGACGCAACAGGTATGAGGAATCAAGTTGAAACAAGATATACATGCAGGCGAAAACAGGAGAACAACAAAGTCAAGCTCCCGAGTTAGCGGGATCACTTATTAAGCTTCCGAGTTAGCGGGGTCATTTGAACTAAGGAAATCAAGCTCCCGAGTTAGCGGGATCACTTAGACTAAAGAAATCAAGCTCCCGAGTTAGCGGGATCACTTGGCTCACAAAGAAGTAATAACATTTGAACAATACCACAGATAGAAAAATTCTGAAAGATGCAAATATGACTGATGCATTGGTATGAACGAACTTGCATATTGAAGCTTGAACTACATTTAGCATATCTGAAGTTATTTAATCTTCTAAACTACCTCTGTATGTAAAAATATCAAGACTTTTCAATGTAGATATAACTGAGTATAATTGAGTAGATATAACTGATCTCTTTTTCATGAAAGTGTCTTACTATAGTCTATATTGATAACATTGATATTTATAACATTGATATCCACATTAGCACATTAGCACATTAGCACTAATATTTACATACATTAGCAAATTGCTCTGGGTTCACGTGGTAACAAGATTACACGCATGTGATTCACACATTAGTTTAAGTAGTTTTATAATTTTCTATATATTATAAGTACTACTTGGCAATCTTTGATGAGAATAAGACAAAACAAATAATACGGGAACAAAGTAAATTCCCTACCTATCCATAGATTCTTATGTGTATTGTAGTCGATGTACGTTCAGGCATCTGAGAACATCACTCTCACATATGTTCTTAAAACTGCCTACGTGCACCAAGTGCACCATGTTGCACCAATCTATGATAAATAGAATAGATCTATATTAAAGGAGTAGTTTTATATACAACAGATGGGCTCATGGTTTAACTGAGATCCAAATACATACTCATATGGACCCAAAGTTTGGTATGCACAAAGCACAACCCAAAACATCAGCTGATAGAGGTTGCTATGGCAAGCTTCCAGGGTTGCCGCCGCAAGCCACTCAACAGGGGATCTTGCCGCGGCAACCCTTTGAGGTTGCCGCGACAAGCAAGGCTTGCCGTGGTTTCTGCCTGGCTTCTCTGATTTTGGTGTCTTTGTAATCTTGCTGAGATATATATATATATATATATATATATATATATATATTTATGTACAGTTGTAGCATTTATAGATGTACATAGTTTTCAATTCAGCAGGTCTTCAACGAAGAATCCGGAGTGCAACAATCTGCACTCAGGCTTCATGTATTCACGTTGAGTTCAGAGTTATTGCTTCAAGTCCAACTGTGTAATCTATGACCCTATATTTTTAATGTACATTGACGGCATACCTTTTTGGTGGATGCGAGGTTATGATACAGCCGACCTGATATGAAGATCACCGGGCTTGACAATTGAGAAGCGCAATCACGTAACTGTATTTTTCGGGTTACTTTATGATCTTGAGCACCGGAAGCATAACAAAAAGGATGTTCTATGGTTGATGAAACTGAAATTATGGCTGTAATTTCTTAGGTGCAGGGTCGGCTTACCAAGAATTGGAAACGGGAAGATGAAAGACATTCCCTTGCTTTGTTTTATAATACCCTAGCAGTACTTTGCGTGCATGGAGATGGAGAATGACTCATTGAGTCATGTAGCTTATTTATCATGCAAGCAGCTTATAAGATAGTCAAGGGTAGTATCAGTTGTAAGACTAGCATGTAGGCATAACTCTATCAGCAGATACAACAAAAGTTTATGCGTCCATTTTCTCTTTTGTCATTTAGGCTATTAAGGGCTGGTATCCTTTGTCAAGTCAATACTTGGTGGTTAATTGTATCGCATATAAAACAAATCAGGCATTCCTTGGATGTGCAACACCTTTCCTATTTAGATGTATAATCCTTTTAGGATGGGATCTCATGTAAATCCCCCAGGTATAGTTTAGTGTATAGGCAGGTAAGCCAAAAATAGGCTTACCTGCAATACAAAACTCATACAGGCTATTGCTTATATAAGCAGGTGCATCAAAAATAGTTTAATCTCCCTACTAAACATACACATGGTTACACTTAAAGGGAATTGGCTGAGCTATCTTAGTACCCATATATTTCAGCTAGGTAGCTATATATAATTTTAATTAAAATACAACGTTGTGTTCCATGGTCTAATTTTGTTCACTGGCTATCTTAGTAATCAAAACTCTCAGTTATTTGTATCAATTTGAGCCGCCCAACTACACTTTCTGTCCCATGGTAGGCACATGCCTATCCGGACCCGTGTGTCCATCAAGTAGTGTGTATTAGTGCATTTGTTACACCAAGAGGGGGATTTACAACACTTCTAAATGAGAACTGATCACCCATGCATACTATTGTTGCTACTTCGATCCCCACACTGTCAATATTGCATCCTGAGTGGGAAAGAAAATTTCTAGAAATAGAAGCCTGGCAAAAAGTGAATGCCCCACATCTCTTGTCAATCTCATCACTGGTCAGAGGATTGATGGAAGAGGTAAATCAACTGAAATCCTTTGTCATTCCCCAAAGAGTGGACACCACTGTCCGCAATGAGGTGGGGACACATAGTGAACCTCTTCCCTAAGCTCCACTACCAACAGTCTGAGAAAGAAATGCAATTCTGAAAGGACTTAAGTAGAGGGCTCTGGTGGAATTCCGTGAAAAAATCAAAGTTGAAACCACTCAACGAGTGAATCAAGCAACAACTGCCATGCACGGAGAAATAGAGCAGATGAAAGACAAAAATACACTGCTAGAATGAGAGAAGCAGACATGGGAGCAACAGAGAAAGCGAAGTCAGGATGAGATTTCTAATCTAAAGCATCAACTCAACCTGCTCTACAAAAACCCAAACAACAAAGAGCAAGCCTACAAAGATTACCAAAAGGAGTTGCATGCCCAGCTCAATGAGAAGAACCATCAGCTGACATTAAAGGAAGGGCAAATCAGAAAACTCCAAGAAGAAAAAGAGGGGTTGATAATAACATGTGATGACAAAAAAAAAAGAATCGACGCTATAACTAAAGCTAGCGTTGTAACAACAACAAAGCTAACGGAGGAATCTGAAATGTTAAGGGCTGAAATCAAAGAGAAATTTGTAGTCATCACCAGTGTCCGAGAACCTGATAGCAAAACAAAATGTTGCGGAAGAAAAGAAAGTCCTGGAAGAGAAGTATCATGCTCTATTATTTGAAAATGTGCAAAGAGCTACGAAATGAATTGCAATATGATCCATTTGCCTCTTTTGCTACCCGATCTTAGCATGATCCTGAGGAACAAGATGAGCAAGTAGATGCAGCAACTGCACTTGTGGCTTACAGACCAAGGCCAGAAATTCCTAGCAGCTCTACATCATCACCCTCTCCAGCCCAGTCAACCTCAGCACCATCATGGGAAATAATACCTTACAACCCATTCATCCTACTTAGTGAGTAAGCCAGATTGCGATTCATGAACTCACTGGTACGTTTCTGTTACCCCTGTTTCCATTTTTACAATGAGGACATTGTCTACTTTAAGTTTGGGGGTGCACACTGATTTGTATTAAAAATAAATAATAATAAATAAATAAAATAATAAAAATAAATTAGGATTATTTTAGTTAGTTTGTTTAGTTATTTGTTTAATTCTGTTTTGATTTTCGTTTTGATTTTTGTAGTCAATCATTATATGTGAGTAGAAATTTTGATAAAATTTGATTCCAAAAATAGTTACCATCATCATAAAAAAAGTTCATAAATCAATGATAGGATATAGTTGATATTAATGCTTAGATCAATTACACACTTGCACTAAAAGTGAGTTTTTGAAACTATAAATTACTTTGAATTGCAGAATTTGAATTTTAGTTTCATAAATCATATAATCCAGTGAGCTTTTGAGCTATATCCATTCATTGAGAGAGTACAATGCCAAATACTTCTAATTTTTCTTTGAACTTCTTTCTTGAAACAGAAATCTCAATTTTTTTTATTTTGAATCCATGACTGCAATTGTGTGTCTGTTATTGTAGAACTACTTATCATAAGTATCAACACAATATGGCAGCATTACTAGTGAGATTTAGAAATGAGAGGATGCCATCTCTGATAAGTTTGAGTCATAAAAGCCAAAATCCCTTATATTTTACCTCTTTAACCCACCTTTGAAGCCTGTAGCCAAAATTTCTTTGTACCTAAATCATATTACCCATAACCAAATTAACATCCAAAAATTCTTGGCCGTTTACCCTTGTACTTCTGAGAATTTAGAAAAAGGAAAAATAGGATAATTGAAGTGTGTGGAAAAAAAAAAAAAAAAAGAGAAAGAGGGAATGTTCTAAAAAGGGGTACTTCTGAAAAAGAAAAAAACTTAATGTGGAAAGTGTGGGAAAATGCAAAAAAAAAAAAGCAAAAAGGCTTCCAACTTTTGGAAAGAATAAAAAAAGAAATCAAGATAACAAATGAAGAGGGATATCAAAAGATCAAAAGAAAAAGAAAGGAGTTGTATACATGAGAAATTGGGAAGAATAGATCCAACTTTTTGGATCTTTACTGAATAAGAAAGATGAAGAAGAATACGTTAGAGTCAAGTTGTATTCTCAGAAATTTTGAATCTTCTCACCCTTTCTTTAGAACCTTAACCCAATCCCCATTACAAGCCAATGAAAGGCCTCTTTGATCCAAGAATCACCACAGTAAGAGCCTAGTAGGGATACTTCTGGTCAAGTACTATGAATTTCTGATAGCACAAAAGTGGAATAGATGGATTATCTTTCCATGAGATTTAATTTTAATCAGTATCCTTGAACATTCATCATATACATCATATTGAGAGAACCCAACAGCATCAATAATCTTTTGAGAGTGTATGCCACAATGAGAATCAAATGAAAATATTTTCTAAATCTAGAGTTCATAAAATTTTATAACGAATGAAATTCTATCATTGATACGCACACACTACACACATTGCATGAGTTGAAACTGTTGAGAATCCGATGAAGGATAATTGCTAGGATGAGAAGCAACTGATAGTGGGAATCATGTTTTTGAAAAATATTTGCAACCATATAGTGAATAGCTACTGTATGAATAGATACTGTATTCTAGTGTTTTAAATATAAAAAGTTTTGAAACATTATAAAAGATTTGAACTTTGTAGGTACCTCCACTAAAAACCTTCAGGAGACACAAGTCCTCCACTGGGAATCACCTAGGGGTTTTAAGGTTTGTTGCATCCGCTAAATGCAATCGTGCCCCATACAAAAGTCACATTTATTTACTAGAAAGAAACATATATTTTTCACATTGTTTGCTAGGGACTAGCAAAACTCAAGTTTAGGGGTGTGGTCATTCACAGATTTTAACACTTTGATATTGTCATCTGAGTACTATTAGTCCATGGTTTGATACTAACAACTCCTTGCTAGTGGATATTTAGATCAACAGATAAAAGAAGAATAAAATAAATATATGTGCAAAAGGATTCATGATGGCATAGATCAAAAATTGCAGCTCAACAAATTAGAAATTGTAGCAGAAACTTTAATCATACAAGCAAGCAAAGAAGGATCATAACTCCTACAATTTTCTCAAAGAGCAAATGAATGAAATCGTAAAGTGCGGAAGAGAGAAATACTAAAATCGTAATCCTGCAATAAAAACAACTCAAAGATCGTAAAGCATATGATTCAACCACGGAAGCGTCAAGAACAATATGAGAGCGTAGAGAAGACTGTAAGAGAATGAAAGAAGGACTACGAGCGATCGAGAGGTAAATCATATGAAGAAAATACATTGTACAATCTGCAATATTTTTAAAGCAAAGTTGTACGATTCAATTGTGAGATAGTGCAATAACAAGCAGAATCGTAATTTTTGAAGTCTCTTGCAGAGATAACTGAAGAGTCCATGCAAGTCGCAATTCCATAAGAATCTTGTAAAGATCATGCTACTAAATACAAGGAAGAAAGATCTCCATGTAAAGGAAAGGAATTCTAAACAAAGAAGAATATGTGTTAGCAAGTTAGTTTTAGGGAAAGTCTATAGTAGGTAGTTTGCTTAGAATAGTCTTGAATTCTTGTAACCAACCTCTTATGAATCTATAAATAAGAAAGTCTGCGTCTAGAATAAAGTATCTAGGAACTTCCAATCGTAGCTGACAACTAGGATCTGGGAGGCTGAAGATCAAAGTAGTTTATTTTTTAATTTTAATTTTTAATTTAAGTTTTTAAATTATGTCTTTTGGAATTATTTTCAATTTAATAAAAATAATGAATAGCTAAATTCTTTTTAAGGTTGAGAATCCGTATATCAAAGATAAGTATGAATAATTAAGAGTTTCTTAGTTTTTGAATTCATACTTGTGATTGGTTAATGAATATGAGTTTTAAAATTTATCTATGAATTTTAAAAGGTTTTCATAATTTATGTAATTTCTTTCTCTTTGCTATCGTTGTTGCCCTAGGATTGAGATTATTAGACTTTCATCACCCAACTATGTTGTCATTGTTTCTTTAGTTTCGTTAACGATTTTCATGTTAGAGAAGTTCATGTTTTCATTGTGCCTTAGGCTTTTTTATTCTTCTTATGTTGTCGTTATTGCCTTAAAATAATTGCAAGAAATTCAGAAAAAATATTATAATTAATTAGGATTACAAATTTGCGATAGGGACCCCAAGCTTATTCATTAAAAATAGTTTATTTCAATATCTGTACTTTAGTTTTAAAAATAAATTCGCTATTCTTTAAAGGCATCTAGAAGAATTTTTAGGAAACACCTTCCCTGTGGATTGATACCTACACAAGTGTTGCAACTCTCTTGTGCACTTGCAAGGTGATACGACAAGGTATAGTAAATAGTCTATCAAAAACTACTAAAATTAAAACTCCTAATCAGCCATTAAAACTCTTTATCTTATCATAATTAATTTCACCATTAATCTCACTTTTTTTATTTTGCGACTACTTTTGAATGGTCAAACGATATTCAATTGGCGTGAAACTGGTATTATTTGAAAGCTTATCGAAGTAGCTTTCCAATAAGACAAGAATCACGCAATTTTGACATATATTGATATACTAATGACCACTTTTCTTATGGTTGCACTAAAAGTGACAAAATTAACAATCACATATCACATATCACATATATGTGTTTGACCCTTAAATGATTCAAATAAGGAAACTAATATTAAAACAAATCATTTATTAAAAGAATTGTAATAAAAAAAGGAAATTAAACCTAGATAAAAAATTGTCTAAAATAATGCGTAAAAGTTTTTAACGAGTCTTTTTAAAAAGTCATTCGCGGGTTCACTTTCTTTTTCAATGTTTCTCCTCTTTATCTGACAACGATCTCGGCGTGTAGGCTTCAATTCCGCATAATACCTGTTTTAGTAAAGTGCTTCCTAATCATTTTAACCAATAAGCAAGATTCATAAGTTGGATACGATTGAATTTACTAGTCACCCAATAAAAATTTGACATATGATTAGTGATTAAAGTTTCATTGGATAAAGTTTCCTTCCCACGCATGAATAAGTAAAGTTGAGAAAGATCCTATTGATGTGACAATGGATCTTGACCCGGATCCGATCCAAAATCCTAAATTAGTCTACTTTACTTTGAATCCGACTCAAAACTTGACGCATTAATAAATCGGGGTTCGGGCCGGCAAGGTTTAAATTTTATTTCTTTTTTGAAAAATCAGCAAGTTCGAGAAATAATTTGGAAAAAAAATTGAATACAAATAAGATTAAAAGTGTAAATTTTTTTAAATATTAAAAAGATAAAAAATTATTACAAAAGTCATTAATTAATCTGAAATCTCACAATCTTTTGAAATACAGATGACAATTTATAATTAATTCGATAAATTAAAAAATCATGAATTATTCAAATTTTAAAAAAATTGACAATTTTGGGAACTAAAGATCTGAGCCATCTGAGTACATGTCTAAGGCTAGTACATCATTTTCTTTTAATGAATCCAAATCTAGGGCGAATAAATTATTAGTCATAAATCAAAATTTTATAATTATCTAGTTAAGAGGGGTCAGTGTGACACATGGGATGACGTGCACTTTCCACAAATGTTTTATTTTTCTTAATTTTAAAGACAATTTGTTATACTAAAAGTGAGGGCGTTTCCGATCAAGTTCAAGAATGACGATAATGATTACGCATGACATAAATTTCTTTGATAAAGGAATTTTATAAGATAAATTTTATTAATATCTGAAATTTTATATTATTTTAATTATTTTTTTATTAGCTTTTGTATTAACGGCAGCCAATGTAAGAAACAACAGCCTCTTAGGCTGCACTTGGGAATGAGAAATAAAAGGATGGGGCTAATATTTAAACACTAAATAGTGTTCAAATTATCTTACATCATTTATTTACTGTCAAAGTGATATATTATAATTGAAGGGCTACGGATAAAAAAATTACGCTTTTTTAAAGATTCGAACTATCCGATCTGTGCACTCTAATACCAACGATTGTTCTTAATTTTAAGAACTGAAAAATCATTCAAAACACCATTTAAAAATATAAGTCAGGAGCGATTATCCCTTCAAATATTAATTGGCTTTTATACCTTTTTTTTTTGCATGCTATCAAAGCATAGGATGGAGAAGATTGAATATAGGCGCACTACAAAAAAAAAAAAAAAAAGACTATTAGCGGCAGCCATAAATTGTCACTATTAACAAAAAAATTGCTTTTAATACTGTCACGACCCGAAATTCTACCCCATCCCGAGGGCCTAGAATTTCGAGTTATGACCCGCACATATCCCGAATATGTTAAGTTGACATACACTTAATCAGAGTTCTCGCGCAAATTTGATTCCACGAAATCCGTGAAAGCCAACACATATAGGTAGAAAGAGAAATAAAAGTCAGAGACAAATCCGATAAAAGAAAGTATAGAGTAAATAATAATAATATCAAAAGAACTCAGCATCAAATCTAATTGTCAATAACAGGCGCTAGGATCAAAATCAGCACCAACCTCCTGGTACACAGTGGCATCGCCCTCCCAAGGCTCCTGATACTCAGCATCCACAGGATCAACAAAATCAACGTCAATGGGATATGAATAGCCAACGTCTACTCTACCAACGTAGTTACCTGCAGTTGTTTAGATTTTCGTGGAATAAGTTTACTCAATCACGTAAACTCAGTGGATATACCAGCAATCCACCTCATTCTATTCAAGGGCATTGTGGGTGCATCAAGTGAGTAATAAACATAGTATAACAATGAAATTATAAAGAATATGACAAATCAAGTGTATATCGTAAACTCATATCATAATTATGAATGCAGGACCATAATCTATACTTATATCCTATCGTACCTTATCATACCTCATATCATATTATATCATATTGTATTTTATTATTCTCGCGCATATATCTGTACATCGCATGAGCGTAACTAATATACTCATAATTCCTAAATGACTTATGCCATAGCCGCTGCTCGAGCTATCATGTGAGAGTCACTATAGTATCATAACGTCCCCGTATCACACCCATACTCCTCCATCAAGCCCAATGGGGAGACATAAATGGTCACACATACTCACAATCTACTCATACTCTTACTCGTACTCTCGGACATACTTATACTGTCTCCCAGAGACCCGTTTTGGATGTAAGACGTTGTCCTTACGGTGGCTACGCAAAGAACGGCACATACAAAGACTGAAGTTCTTATTCTTTTGCTGACCTACACAGCGGTATTTTATTATCGTACTTGTAACATATCTTATCTCGTTCTCATACTCATACTCATGTCATACTTTTACAACTTAATTTTATGACAAGCTATAGTGAGAAAACTTCATCAAAGCTAAGACCTAAAGTTCGAATCTCATATCATAACTCATATCTTATCCTCTTATATTAAAACTCGGGGTGATAGGGTTACCGCATATGCCACCGTAATCAAGGTTAAACTAAATTCGTATTCACTCGACTCGTCATAATGTCCTATACCACCATGTTTTATAAAGCATGTGAATATGATATATTTCTCATTTTAATACCATCTCGATAAATCACCACGCTTAAGCGTAGGCATGGTCACATATACTCACATACATATGACCTAATATGTCTATAACTCATATAATATAATCAAGATGAAAGCAAAAAATTATCATACACACAACATAAATTTATATTTAGATTTAGTTATGTTTATACATATATTTATTTACATTTACATCAATACAAATATAGAATAAGGTAGTTATTATTGTGATTTCAAAAATGTGAAAGTCAAAATTCGATTTTCACGAGATATCGAATTTCTAACATTTCGTGTAATCGAAGAAGTCGTGTTGAAGCGATAAATTTATATATATATATTACTATAACTGGATAATTAAATTAAAAAGTATTTATGATTCCTAATTTATGATTTATCATGATCATCGATCGAAAGACCTTAAGTAAGATATAATATACATAAAAATTTTGAAAATAAAAATTAGAAAATAATGCTAAATTCGTATAGTCTTAGGTCGTTCAAAACTGAACCCGACTTGTTACTCTATTTTGACTTCTAAAACGTCAGATTCGTGAAATGACTATTTCACACTAAGTTGTAAAGTTTGTTGTCTTCTTTCCAATGTCATAAGAATGACATCAATCTAAGATCGGAGTAAAAAGTTATGGCTAAAATACCAAGATCAGTATATCAATGATCCCGAGTTCCGATTCGTGAACGCGAATTTGAGTTCGTAGCCGCTAATTCGGACCCGAAACTTCAAGATGGTGCAATCTATTATTCTTTTAAATAAAAAAATAGTGTAGTTTAGTTTTAAATAAATAATTATATAGACTTATAATAATAATATATTATTATATTTTTTATAGAAAGGTAAATTTCTAACTATATAGATTTAGAAATAAACAATATCAATAAGAAATTTTAAATAAGTCAATCAATCAGATTTACAAATATTAAGGTTTAATTAATTTTATAAATTTAAAGAAGATAAAATATTAAATATGAAGACTTAATAAAAAAGTACAATATTAAATAGTCAAATAAAGGAATTATTTAAAAAGATAAACAAAACAAAATTTAAATTCGACTTATAAATCATATAACTTTAGTAGAAAATAAATTACTAAATATGCAGATTTATCATACATAAAAATATTCATATTTAATTAGTATGTGGATTGAAGAGGAAGTAGACATATTAAATAGTAGACCTAATAGAAGATAAAATATTAATAACTTAAATAAAGGGACTGTTTAAAAAGAGAAATAAAATATAAATCCAACTTACAATCTATACAATTTTCAAGGAAATGCCTAATATTAAACATGCAGATCTATTAATTTATGAGATATTAGGGTTTAAATAAGATTTTAAATCCGTCGATGCGCGATCGAGCGTATCTTATGCGACGGGATTTGAGAAGAATAAGATGGATTGATGGGTACCCACCTCTTGAAGCGTAAACAGTAGATCAACGGCGATTCGGGTTAAAAAGGTCGATGCTCAAGGGGTCGATTCGTCTAAGTCTTGAGAGAGAATAATTTTGATCATAAAGAATAGAGAGTTTTTAATGTTTTATTTATAATGGTATAAAGTTTTAGGTCAATTTTAATTAATACTTTTCGTAGATGATTTAATAAAATAGAAATTTTTATACGGAGAAATAAAAATTCATACGTGACTTGAATAGCTTAAGAAAAGGTTTTGTTCCATCACTTTGTATAAACACCGAAGCAATTGGTATTTCTCTCTCGAAATTACAGTTATATCTTTTAATTTGTTTTATTACTTAAAATAAGCGTAACTTTTTATATTCTTATCAGAAATCGTCAAATTATATATCATTGGAATCCTATTGACGAGTACTTCGCAATGAGTCTAATTTTGATATAAGAAAAATTATAATTTTTAAAATAAAACGTAAGTTCCGGTGTTAAGCATTAACACCATGTACGATACAAAACACATCAAACACCATTAAAATAAAATTTAAAAATTCGAATTATTATAAATACCCTTGCCACTAATAGTCATAATAGTTTTTTTGTTTATAACTACCGCTAAAAATCTTATTTTTTGTAGTAGCGGACAAATCTAGTGTGCATGAATGGAAACCAATACAAGGTGATAATCAATCTTGACGTCAAATATAATAAAATATATACGAGGAGGCCATGATTACTATACCGCATGTCAAATATAGAGGCGCCAATAATTCTAGTGGTAGATTAGTAAATTTTTCAATCTTTGATATATTTACCTTATGGTGTGCATTTTTACTAAAGGATAATGACTCTAAAGGACATTAAAACACTAAATGATCTTACACTATTAAAATATCATTTTTATCTTCTATATATATATTTTTTTGAAAGAATCATTTTATTTTTAAATCTCATATCATATATTGAAGTCTGATTATTATGTTATATGGCATACATTTGTCATCAATCTAAATTGCCTAAGTGGCAATCAATCGGTATTAGAGTATGTCTCCGTTCAATGAAATATGCCGCTAAGTGGATGTAATCATCCGATTAACGAACTTTAATATCATCCATTAAAATTAAAAGCAATCATTAATATTATATTCAACAGATCGGATGGTTTAAATCTCCCTAAAGCACCATTTTTGGGCCTATTGACTTCAACCTAGCCTCTCTCACTTTAATGGTTTCGATCACCCACTTCTTAAACCATTAATGGTGTAAGATCATTTAAACACTACTTTGGTATTTAAATGGTGATTTTAATACCGCTCCCACCATTGACTGCCTTGAATCATGGCCACATATCAGAAAGTCAGATATTGATTACACGTGACACACATCCCTAAAGCAACCATAATCATGACCTCCTGTGGTGCACTATGATTACAGATGTGTGTCATATGGAATCATCATCTACCCGACTGATAAGTAGACCACGAACTCAAGATCTAATGTGCATAAGACTAGGAAGAAAAATTACCCCTAGCATCTAATTCAAGGCAATAATCTTTGGTTGATAAAATCTCTACGATTGATGTATCTAACAGTGAAGCACCTTATCGATTATATGCCTTTTTTAATAGTCTTTTTTTATTAAAACTTGGAATCAGATATGTCTGACAAACTGGATTCATAACAATCTGCTACAGGTCAAGTTCGGGTTCAGCCGAGTTTTGAACACGACTTATTTACGTAAGAGGATCAAGATTTTTGAGCTAATCTTGAGATCAAACTAGTTATTAAGAGTTAGTCCACAATGGTTGTCCACTCATTATGAGTGGACCTCGAGTCCACATATCCTTTTGATTGAGTGACTTGTATAGATCACCAATGCATGGAAATCTCTGCATGTCACTTAATCACAAGGACGTGGACCGCGAGGTCCACTCATAATGCGTGGACATCTATTGTAGACTAATTCATTTATTAAACCCAAACAAACTAGTCGAACTAATTAAACCTAGTAGGTCGGTCTGAAAAATCTACCAGATTGACCCAAGCCGTTTGCACCCCTAATTGAATCCAGTTTTGTCACTATTAAATTTTCCATCCAAATTAATTAATGAAAAAGTTTTTACATTGTTACTTAGTGTAAATATATCAAAGCTTATCTCAAATATTTAGTAAAAATGTTTTTTCTTATTGAGCCAAGTTATAAAGAGATTAGACATAAAAGGAAAATTCTATACATGGAATTAATTGATTTAGAGAAGACTTATAATGGAGAGTCGAGAGGGATATTATAGTGGAAGTTGAGAAAGACATCCCATATTTATATATTGGACATGTATGAAAAGGCTGGTAACTAGTATAAGAACAACCCTAGGTTGGATGCAAGTCCACTTCTGGGATTAGGTCCAACTAACAGGCAGAGTCAGCCCTGAGACTTTGGTGGCCCAAGGTAAGTTCCTAGAATGGGGCTCGCTTTCATATTAATCTTAAAAAAAAAAAATAATTAAAAAAATAAATGCTACAATTACTATTTTTTGACAAATAAACACTACAAAAAATAAGACTATTAGTGACAGTTTTTTGCAGCAAAAAAGTGCCGCTATTAACAAAAAAGCTATTAAGACTATTAGCGGCAGTTTTTTTGTTAATAGCGGCAGTTTATGACCGCCTCTAATAGTCTTATTTTTTATAGTGAAAACTGTAATATCCTGAAAAATTGAGCGTTTAACTTTGACCTTGGAATCCGTGCCCGATTGGTCATAGGGTTGACCAAGTGATGAACTAATGTGAAGTCAATACGACTTAAGAGTAGTGTATAGGGTGAGTTAGTGGTCACGTACACCTATCTCTGGTGAATGTGTTTAACACACAAGTAGGAGAGGATATAAGGGTTTTAATAACCCTATATATCATTTTGCTTTGGTTGGTTAAGGAATTAAGAAGAGAGAGAGAGGGAGAAAACAAGAGGAGTTACTGAGGCTGGGAGTTAATGCAAATCAAGGGGAGATTTGAGCATTGAATGTTGATTCAACGCTTGAGGAGCCGTTGAAGCGAAAAGATGGAGCCCTAGCCATCAAACCCAACAAATCAACCCTTTGAGGGATCTATTGAGGTATGTTGTATTAGATTTCAATACCTAGAGAATTGATGAGTTAAATTCGGTCTAGCATAGTCAATATGATAGATTAAAGACTTAGAAAAAAGGGAAAGAAAAGAAATGAGTTTTGGAAGAACAATCCGAAAGGAGGCTGAATCTGGCCAAATCGATTAATCAAAATTGGGATTCGATTAATCGATTTTGGCCCAGAAGTTGAAAAGTCAGGGATGCCCGATTTTGATTAATCGAATTGGAATTCGATTAATCGATTTGGAAGGTCAATTAATCGATTTAGGAATCGACTAATGGACTGGGTACCTCCAGTGGTTGGAGAAACAAGACCTGGGGAAATCGACTAATCAAGTTGGAAAATCGATTAATCGATTTGGGATCGACTAATCGATTTCGAAATTTCAACCACTCGATTTGAGAATCGACCTCACTATGTTAGAAATTTCAATTAATCGATTTGGGATCGATTAATCGAATTTGAATCTCGATTAATCAATTTTGTAAATCGATTAATCGATTTGAGTTTCAATTAATTGATTTTGGGAATAGATTAATCGATTTGGGTTTCGATTAATTGATCTTGGGGATCGATTAATCGACTTTGACAGTTTTACTAAACTTTTTAGTTTTACTTTGAGATTCATGGAGGGTCTAGGCCCTTCTTTATTACATCTTTAGTGATGTATTACATGTGTTGTGATGTACCATAGGTGGTACGTGTGAAAGCGCGTACAAGGAGCCGCGTGGGACCTTGATGCTTGGACCTTCAAAGAATTGAGGTAGGGAACACCTTGAACATGTCCTTTAATTACAAGAGCATGTATGTAGTGATATATTTATCAGAATTGAAAATGTTTTAACTATGAAAAGCTTTGTGAAAATTCGTGTGTGTGTGATACCAAGAATGTGATAAAGGCATCTATGTGATGCGAGTAACTGAGACTAAGAGAGCAAATGAAAATGAGACATCCCCAGGGGATGAGAAACTAATAAAGGTATCAGTGTGATGCGAGTAAGTTATACATCCCAGGGATGTATATATGAATGAATAATTACTGTTGAGGCCTAACTGATATAAGATAGCACTTTACACGGTGAACAACTATATGTAAAGCATATGTTATTTCTGTTATTTGAGGTTTGTTTAGAATACCCCACCGACGTGACAGGATACCCACGACTGACGCGGCAGGATATCCGTGACCGGTACGGCGGCCAATCCGTATACCAGTGTGGAGGTCTATTCGTACACAGTAAGCACATCCCAGGGATGTTGAGTTGAGATTTAATCCTGTCGCCTATTGAGAAAGGGGCTTGAGTAGTATTTCCAGGGAATACATTTAACAACTGTCTATTTAGGCGACGATGGTGGGTATTCTATCGGGGCTCGATGCTATATTGCTCGGGGATTACTTAAGTTGAAGATTTAAGTTTTGCTTTAGGCCTGTTCAGTGTCATTCATGATAAATCAACAGTAAAGTAAGACATGCAAATTACCTGTAAACTTGAATGCAAACCATCATTTTTTTTTAAACTATTTTTCTAGCAAATGCATAGACACATCATGCTTAGAATATCATGGAATATATGTGAGATTTTGATTTATATGTTCATTGTGTTGTTCCCTATTGAGCTAGGATGTAGCTCACCCTTTAGACTATATGTTGCAGGGTCCTTTGTTAGCAGCAGCTGAGGCTTCGAGAGACGTAAATTCTAGTGATTCGGATTACGTGCCTGGGGACGAGTTAGATCCTCCTCCCGAGGACTTTTTCTAGGAGACTCCGCTGAGTACTTTGAGAGAGAATTTTGTGAGCAGATTGTATGGCTTGGTATGTCAAGATGGGCATGTTACTTTTCGCTTGTTATAATTATTTACTTTATTTATTTATCTTTGCTTATTATACCAATGTTCCGTGCATAACTTTGGGGCACGGTCTGGAGGGTCGTGCTGATGGCACGGGTTTCGGGGTGCCAAAATTCAAGCTGTCACAGTTGGTATCAAAGCATTTTCTTTTAGAAATTCTGACAATCATTCTTTTGTCAAAACATAGGGACTTCTGCTAATGAAAACTTTGTTTTCACGTGTAGACCGTTATGTTTCCTAGAGGAAGAGGCCGACCCAGGGGCGGTCATCATAGAAATTTACGTAGTTGAGATGATCTCATCTCGGATACCAATAGAGTACCTTTGGGACATTGAGGTGCTTCAAGTAGTGGCAGTCAAGAGAGCCACGATCAAGGAGAGTACCAAGATCGAGATCGTCAGGATCGAGATCAGAGAGAACAGGAAAGAGTTAGAGAAATGAATGAGGATAGAGAGGAGCGTCAGAGGATGATGCACACCATGGAGACCATGGCGGCTGCTATGGCCCTGGCCCAACAAAGACATCCTTGGCATATCACGCCTGACGAGCATCACCACCGACACCTCTAGTGGCTCCGACATCGCCAGTATCTTCAGCTTTTATCGAGTTTGAGAGGATGAGACCTCCTAGCTTTTCAGGACAGGCAGACTCTATGGCAGCTGAAAACTGGTTGAGTGAGATGGAGAAGGTGTTCAGTGTGCTCACTTGTACAGAGGACGAGAGCGTTCGTTGGGCAGCCTATATGTTGGATGGGGAGGCTGGGCCTTGGTGGAAGTTCGTTTCTAGGACTAGGGCTCAGGAGACTCCAGATTTGTCATGGACTTGGGATGAGTTCGTTGAGGAATTTAATAAACAGTACTTCCCAGAAGTGGTGAGGAACCGGATGGAGATTCAATTTCTACAGCTTACTCAAGGGAAGATGATCATTAGAGAGTATGGAGTAGAGTTCATGCGACTCACTCGCTTCGCGCCCGATTACGTCATCACAGAGATGATGAGAGCAAAGAGGTTTCAGAAAGGATTGAAGTCGGACGTGAGGGGAGGAGTAGCACCATTTCAGCTGAGGACCTATGGAGAGGTCATGAGCAAGGCTTTGGTGATAGAAGAAGAAAATAATAACAAGTACCGCTAGAGAAAGCAGTAAGAAAGGTGGAATATAGACTAGAGCAGAACGGGGAATTACGAACCGGTGAACAAAAAGCCAAGATTCGTACCAAACAACCAGAAACCATCATTCCAAGGAGGTTATGGTAGACCGGCACAACAGCCCAACCAACAAAAATTCTCATTGCTTACATCGGGGAGGCCAATGAGATACGAGAGCCCTGCTATTACTACAGGAGCTACAGTTACTCAGGGATTCTCGCGAGCAGCTTCTTCCACGCCACAGGAGACTTGTGCTAAGTGTGGCAAGTCTCATAGAATGGCTGACTGTAGACAGGGTACTCGGGGTTGTTTTCGATGTGGCAAGATAGGCCACCTGATCAAAGATTGCCCCGAGGTGAACAAAGGGAAGACGGCTTCAGCTCCTATTCCACAACCGATACAAGCAAGGAAGCCGATCGTCTAAGGAAGAGCCTACGCAGTCACAGCTCAAGAGGCTCAAAATACAAACGATGTTATTCAAGGTGAGTTTTCTTTTAAATAAAGAATTTCAATTTTGAAAATTTAGATAGAGAAGGTGCATCCATATAGAAAACATAAGAGAACTTGCATGTAATAAATTCTAGTATGATGATAGACATTATATAAATGTGTATGTATGATTAAATACATTACAAATTTATAAGAAGGGAAGCGATGTGACATACGAAGCTCGAGTGTTGATAGACCCGGGGTCTACCCACTCATTTGTTACCCCTCACTTCACAAAGAGAATGAAAGTCGACCCAGAGGAGTTAGATTTCGTTTTAACCGTGACTGCTCCTACTGGGAAATTGGTGGATACCGAAAAGGGTTGCAACGCCATGATCGTGAGGGTCATGGATGGAGACGTCTTTGAACTACCTGCGAACTTGATTCTATTAGACATTCAAGGATTCGACGTGATCCTTGGCATGGATTGGCTGTCAACTCACTGTGCTATGGTAGATTGCAAGAATAAGGTCGTCATCTTCAGACCCAATACGAGGAGATCCTTTAGATTTAGAGGAGAGAGATCGACGCACATGCCACTTATCTCGGCAGTCAGGGCCGAGCAATTGATCAGAAAAGGGTGTAGTGGATACTTGACATTTTTGAAGGAGCATAAAGAGGAGAAGAGTGTTATCTCTGAGATAGCAGTTGTGCGAGACTTCACTGACGTATTTTCGGAGGAATTACCCGGATTACCTCCAGAGAGAGAGGTAGAATTCGCCATCGACTTAGCACCAGAAACGGAGCCTGTGTCTAAAGCACCATATAGAATGGCTCCTGCTGAGTTGAAGGAATTGAAGGAGCAGTTACAAGAGCTAATGGATAAGGGGTTTGTTAGACCGAGCGTGTCTCCATGGGGAGCACCGATCTTGTTTGTAAAGAAGAAGGATGGATCAATGCGTCTGTGCATTGACTATAGACAATTGAACAAACTTACCATTAAGAATCGATACCCTTTGCCTAAGATAGATGACTTGTTTGATCAACTGCAAGGAGCGAGGTACTTTTCCAAGATTGATCTGAGATCGGGATACTATCAGTTGAGAGTCAAGGTAGAGGATATTCAGAAGACTGCATTCAGGACTCGGTACGGACACTATGAATTCCTTGTGATGCCGTTTGGGTTGACAAATGCTCCGGCGTCATTCATGGATTTGATGAATAGGGTGTTTAAACCACACCTAGATACTTGTGTCGTAGTGTTTGTCGACGACATCTTGATCTATTCAAAATCAGAAGAAGAGCATGAAAAGCACTTGAGAATAGCCCTACAGACTCTACGTGAACACCAACTATATGCCAAGTTTAGGAAATGTGAGTTTTAGTTAGAAGAAGTTAGCTTTTTGGGACATGTTGTCTCAAAGCTTTGTATCACTGTAGATCCAGCAAAGATTGAAGCAATGGTGAATTGGGAGCAACCAAAGACCATGACCAACATCCATAGTTTCCTTGGATTAGCAGGTTACTATCAATGTTTCGTTGAGGGTTTTTCAAAAATATTAGCACCACTCACGAGACTTACACGGAAAGATGCAAGGTTCGAATGGAGTGAGGCATGCGAGAAGAGTTTCCAAGAACTCAAGAAGAGACTCACTTTAGCTCCAGTACTGGCGATTCCTTCAGGCAGTGGAGGGTTCGCAGTATACAGTGATGCTTCGTACACTGGTTTGGGTTGTGTGCTTAATCAACACCGAAAGGTGATAGCGTATGGATCGAGACAGTTGAAAGAGCATGGGAAGAATTATTCGACACATGACCTAGAATTAGCAGTGGTCATTTTTGCGCTGAAGATTTGGCGACATTACTTGTACGGTGAGACCTTTGAGATCTTCACCGATCATAAGAGCCTCAGATATCTGTTTACACAGAATGAACTAAATATAAGGCAGCGCAGATAGATGGAGTTTCTCAAAAACTATAACTGTTCTATACAGTACCATCTAGGCAAGGCTAATGTAGTGGCCGATGCCTTGAGTCGGAAGAGTTCAGCTCAGTTGGCTAGTTTAATTTTGGGTATGCATCGATGGAAGTTATTTGAGAATCTGGCACTATATGATGCAAACATCGAGTCGCAAATTACAGGAGCCTTCTTGGCTAATATATCAGTGAGACCGGTGATATTTGAGCATATCCATGAGCTATAGATGAAAGACTCGGTGCTAACAAATATTCGTCAAGATGTAACTGAAGGCATTGGATATGAGTTCTCGATCAAGGAGGATGGTTCCTTATTGTTCAAGGGCCGTCATTGCATTCTGGACAATGTCGATTTACGACGAACAATTCTTGATGAATCTCACAAGTCAAGCTATGCTATCCACCCGGGAAGCACAAAGATGTCTCAAGATTTGAAAAAGAATTACTGGTGGAGAGACTTGAAACAAGATGTGGCAAAGTACGTGTCGTGTTGTTTGACGTGTCAGCAAGTCAAGATCGATCATAGACACCCCGCAGGTCTATTGCAGCCTCTACCTATACTGGAATGGAAGTGGGAATCGATCTCTATGGACTTCATCATTGGGCTACCGTATACTGCAAAGAAGTACAATGCCATTTGGGTAGTGGTCGGTCGATTGACCAAGTCAGCGCACTTCTTGCCTTACAACACGATGTACACGGCGGGAAGACTGACAGAGCTGTATATGAAGGAGATTGTCTGTTTGTATGGGATTTCGAGTAGCATTATTTCAGACCGTGACCCATTATATACATCAAAGTTTTGGAAGAAATTTCAAGAAGGAATGGGAACGCGATTAGATTTCAGTACGGCATTCCATCCACAAATCGATGGACAGACGGAGCAGGTCAATCAGATCATTGAAGACATGCTTAGGGCATGTATGTTAGAATTGCAAGGATCGTGGGATCAGCACCTACCGTTGATTGAGTTTGCATATAATAACAGCTTTCAGACGAGCATTGGGATGGCACCATATGAACCTCTTTACGGACGACGATGTAGATCGCCGATCAATTGGGAGGAAACCGGGGAGAAATTTGTTTTGAGACTCGAAGTACTTGAAGATAATGCCACCTATGTTCGTATGATAAGGGCAAAACTCAAAGCGGCTCAAAGCAGACAGAAAAGTTACGCTAATATCAAGCGGACGAGTGTAGACTTCAAGGTGGGTGAACATGTGTTCGTAAAAGTGTCACCTATGAAAGAGGTGATGCGATTTGGAAAGAGAGGGAAATTAAGTCCTGCTATCTTGGACCGTTTGAAGTTTTGGGTCGAGTAGGGGAAGTTGCTTACCGCATTGGATTGCCACCGTTATTTGATCAAGTACACAATGTGTTCCATGTATCTATGCTCAGAAAGTATCTTAACGATCCTGATCACGTATTGAGCGGTCAATCATTTGAGATGCATGAGGATATGACTATGATCGAAGAGCCGGCGGAGATTTTGGATCGAAAGGAACAAGTGTTGCGAACAAAAGTGATTCAATTAGTGCTTGTTCGATGGAAGTATCATCCGGCCGAAGAAGCTACGTGGGAACGAGAGGCCGACGTGAAAGAACAATATCCGGACTTGTTTGCGACAACTTGAAAAGCAAAATGGTATCACCGCAAGCATGGTTGCGGATTTAAACTATATGTTGCAATCCAATGTTGGTCTTTTGATCAATGTACTCAATAGAAAAAAATTTATCCACATCGTATCCCTAATGCAATGCCAATTGCGTAGTTAAAAGTTCATCATAGCCACGACATGGCCGTGATGATGTATTTCGCAAAACCGGTGACCAACTGCTCACATTTTACCAAGAAATCGAAAGAGACATAAAAGATACAAAAATTCTGCAGAAGCTGATCAAAACCGATTAATCGATTTTCAAATTGATTAATCGATTTGGGAATTCAATTAATCAATTTTGGTCAATTAGTCGACTGGAGATTCGATTAGTCGAATAACTTAAGAATTTTAGAGAAACTTGAAGAATTTTTACGATTTCGATTAATTGAAGTAAAATTCAATTAATCGATTTGGGATGTCGATTAATTGATCTGGAGGTTCGACTAATCGAGTCACTTGAGAAATTGGGAAAAATTTGAAGAAACTTCACGATTTCGATTAATCGAAGTGAAATTCGATTAATCGATTTTGGGATTTCGATTAATCGACTGGCTCACGCCAGTGAGCTCGAAAAGTTAAAAATTTAAATGACCACAATTTCGATTAATCGAAATTATTTCGATTAATCGATTTTGAGTTTTAATTAATTGATTAATCGATTTCGCGCGGCTGAACCTAGTTTTGAATCTCGATTAATCGACTTTGGAAGTCGATTAATCGAACCGAGGCCTATATATATAAATCAAGGGGGATTTCTCCCCATTCGAAATCAAAATTTATTTTTGTTCCTTGCGTGCCTTTCCTTCTTCCTCCTCAAATGACTTGAAGACCTAGGGTTTCGGTGTTTCAGATCGATTTCGGATCGAAACCACTTACATTCGGATAAAAAACCTAAGGTAAAACCCTAGTTTTCGTTCTTCTTTCCGTTTCAAGCCATATAAACCCTAGTTTTTCTAAAATTTTCACCTAAAATGGCGCCTAAAACCCGTTTGTTTTCGAAGAAGGCAATGTCTAAGCTCTCGGTCCGGCGTAAGAACGTCGCACCGCCACCACCTACCCCATCACCTGTGAGGACTCCATCATCGTCGGCATCGGATACCACATCCGGTTCGACGAGCGCGTCTTCACGCGAGTCTTCACCAATTCCACCACCGCCCGTCAACGTACTCCAACCAAACTAATGGTGGGCGGCAAAGACCTTCGAAACCGAGCACATTATTGACGTGAAATTGTTTACTAACCCCGATGTGGCGGGCGAGACCCAATGGGCTCAAAACTACCTAGTGAAGGCCGGCCTCGGCAACCTTTTGAAACCAATCCGCGGGTCCTACTACCCTAGATTGGTCCGTCTATTTTACCAGGGCTTGGAGGATGGGCCAACATACGATGTAGTTACGACCAAGATCGAGGGTCGTGACTACACCTTCACTCGTCGCTACATCCACGAGGTCCTAGAGTGCTATTTGGACTTCGTGCCCGAGACCACCCTCTTCCCACCCTTTGAGGAGACGGTGAGGTTTGAGGAGATTATGACTAGGATGACCAATGGGAAAAAGGGGTTCGGATCGTCCATACGGAGGGTCGATCTTCCCCATTACATGTGGATGCTTGATTTCATAATCAAGTGTAACCTCTACCCGATGCGTCACGACACAGAGAGGGTGGAGTTGGTCCAACGAGCCTTGTACGCGGCATTTTGCGGCCGTTGGTTCGATGCCACCATGATTGTGCTGGAGGGGATGAAGTATATTAAAGGAAAGTTGATGAAGGGCAACTTGAGGCTCAAAGAAAAGATGTCGTATGCTCGCCTCATTTCTAGAGTGCTGGAGTGTTACTCAAACGCTCCAGGTTACGCCATCTCGCCATACGAGGAGAGGGCGACGGATCGCGTGAAGCATTTCTCCATTACTTCATGGAGCCGTAGCTACAACTTTCTCAGGCGGACCCTACAAGCTCAGGGCCTAGCAACGACAGCACCAGTAGCACCACCACCATCCCCACCACCACAACAGGACCCACCTGTGGGGGGAGCACACCCCATTGAGCCACCAGCTGAGGGGGCACCCTCCCATACCACCGCCTCGCTTACGCCGCCAGCATAGTCTGCGGCAGCCACACCGACTTCTTCATACCGCCGGCGAGCGGCTTGCCCGGCGCCCACGATAGAGGACGTGTTGGCCCGGATGGAGGACAACAATGAGAGGATGAACCAATGGATGGACTTCTTGATATTCCACACACTACGATATATCTATCCGTTGGACTACCAGCAGCGCCTCGCACAGGAGGCGGAGTGGACTGCGAGCCGGATAGCGTTTCACACGGGTGCCACTTTTCACGCGAGCACATCTGCTACCAATGCACCCAGCTCGGCACCCCAACAGACCGAACAGCCTCACACGACGACCCAACCACCACTTGAGCCGCCAGTTCCGTCAGAGCAGCCTGCCCCTGCGTCAGATCAGCCAGGAGAGGAGACGGCCTGAGCATCTGACGATAGTTTTCTTTTGTGATCATTTTTGCATATTTTGTACTGTTCGGTTCAAATTCTAAATTGTAATTATCAAAAACAGTTGAAGAAACTTGTATATTTTGAAAATTGATAATGGAATACAGATTAGTTTTTGGATGTACTTGCATAAGTTTTATTTTCTCGTACTGTGTGATGTGTAATTTAATTTCGAGTGAAGGTACGTGACACAGCAGTGTGTGGGGTACCACAGAAGCGCACCCTTGGGTTATTTTCGAGGACGAAAATTTCCAAGGTGGGGAGAATGTAATATCCCGAAAATTTGAGCGTTTAACTTTGACCTCGGGATCCATGCCCGATTGGTCGTAGGGTTGACCAAGTGATGGTCAAATAGTGAACTCATAAAGTGATGAACTAATGTGAAGTCAATACGACTTAAGAGTAGTGTATAGGGTGAGTTAGTGGTCATGTACACCTATCTCTGGCATATGTGTTTAACACACAAGCAGGAGAGAGGATATAAGGGTTTTAATAACCCTAGATATCATTTTGCTTTGGTTGGTTAAGGAATTAAGAAGAGAGAGAGAGAGGGAGAAAATAAGAAGAGTTATTGAGGCTGGGAGTTAATGCAAATCAAGGGGAGATTTGAGTATTGAATGCTGATTCAATGCTTGAGGAGCCGTTGAAGCGAAAAGATGGAGCCCTAGCCATCAAACCCAACAAATCAACCCTTTGAGGGATCTATTGAGGTATGTTGTATTAGATTTCAATACCTAGATAATTGATGAGTTAAATTCGGTCTAGCATAGTCAATATGATAGATTAAAGACTTAGAAAAAGAGGGAAAAAGAAAAGAAATGAGTTTTGAAAGAACAGCCCGAAAGGAGGCTGAATCTGGCCAAATCGATTAATCGAAATTGGGATTCGATTAATCGATTTTGGCCCAGAAGTTGAAAAGTCAGAGATGCCCGATTTCGATTAATTGAATTGGAATTCGATTAATCGATTTGAAAGATCGATTAATCGATTTAGGAATCGACTAATCGACTGGGTACCTCCAGTGGCTGGAGAAACAAGACCTGGGGAAATCGACTAATCGAGTTGAGAAATCGATTTTGGATTTCGATTAATCGATTTGGGATCGACTAATCGATTTCAAAATTTCGACCACTCGATTTGAGAATCGACCTCACTATGTTAGAGATTTCGATTAATCGATTTGGGATCGATTAATCGAATTTGAATCTCGATTAATCGATTTTGGGAGTCGATTAATCGATTTGAGTTTTGATTAATCAATTTTGGGAATTGATTAATCGATCTTGGGGATCGATTAATCGACTTTGGCAGTTTTACTAAACTTTCTAGTTTTACTTTGAGATTCATGGAGGGTCTAGGACCTTCTTTATTACATCTTTAGTGATGTATTGCATGTGTTGTGATGTACCATAGGTGGTACATGTAAAAGCGAGCACAAGGAGCCGCGTGGGACCTTGATGCTTGGACCTTCAGAGAATTGAGGTAGGGAACACCTTGAACATGTACTTTAATTGCAAGAGTATGTATGTAATGATATATTTATCAGAATTGAAAATGTTTTAACTATGAAAAGCTTTGTAAAAATTGGTGTGTGTGTGTGTGACACCAAGAATGTGATAAAAGCATCTGTGTGATGCGAGTAACTGAGACTAAGAGAGCAAATGAAAATGAGACATCCCCAGGGATGAGAAACCAATAAAGGCATCAGTGTGATGCAAGTAAGTTATACATCCCATGGATGTATATATGATTGAATAATTACTGTTGAGGCCTAACTGATATAAGATTGTACTTTACACGGTGAACAACTATATGTAAAGCACATGTGATTTCTGTTATTTGAGGTTTGTTTAGAATACCCCACCGACGTGGCGGGATACCCACGACTGACGCGGCAGGATATCCGTGACCGGTAAGGCGGCCAATCCGTACACCAGTGCGGAGGTCTATCTGTACACAGTAAGCACATCCCAGGGATGTTGAGTTGAGATTTAACCCCGCCGCCTATTGAGAAAGGGGCTGGGTAGTATTCCCAGGGAATACATTTAACAACTATCTATTTAGGCGACGATGGTGGGTATTCAATTGGGGCTCGATGCTATATTACTGGGGATTACTTAAGTTGAAGATTTAAGTTTTGCTTTAGGCCTGTTCAGTGGCATTCATGATAAATCAACAGTAAAGTAAGACATGCAAATTACCAGTAAACTTGAATGCAAACCATCATTTTTTTTTTAACTATTTTTCTAGCAAATGCATAGACACATCATGCTTAGAATATCATGGAATATATGTGAGATTTTGATTTATATATTCATTGTGTTGTTCCCTATTAAGCTAGGATGTAGCTCACCCTTTAGACTATACATCGCAGGTCCTTTGTTAGCAGCAGCTGAGGCTTCGGGAGACGTAGATCTGGGTGATTCGGATTACGTGCCTGGGGACGAGTTGGAGCCTCCTCCCGAGGACTTCTTCTAGGAGACTCCGCTGAGTACTTTGAGAGGGAGTTTTGTGAGCAGATTGTATGGCTTGGTATGTCAAGCCTTTTATTTTTGATGAACATGTAATTAAATTGATTTAATTCTTTTGGCGAGCCATCTGGGGTGATCAGTCTATCACCGATGGTTCGGATCAGTTCTCTGTCCATGCAGTGGCATGAAAAGTAGAACTGCCTTTTGTTATGCCAGATGGGCATGCTACTTTTCGCTTATTGCAATTGTTTACTTTATTTATTTATCTTTGCTTGTTATACCAATGTTTTGTGCATAGCTTTGGGGCACGGTCTAGAGGATCGTGCTGATGGCACGGGTTTCGGGGTGCCAAAATTCGGGCTGTGATAAAAATAATACTCACTGCTTTTAGATTACAAATATCTTCATATTACATTCTATTATTTATAATTTGAAAATGCAACTAACAAATTAACGAAAATATATTTTAAAGAAAAATAGAACACAAAAAGAGAAAAACTACATAGTAGAATGTAGCTGACGGTCGCAGATCAAGTGAAGGTCAGGTTCAAGTTGAGGTTTTTTCAATAGGCTAGGCTCAAGTTAGGATTTAGTAGTTGGCAGGTAGGGTTAGGTTCAAGTCAAAGGAAGTGGTTAATAGGTTTTCCCAACCTGTTTGCACCCCTAGATTAAATGGTCTAGGTATGGGTGCAAGTTCAGTCTAAAACTAATATTTTCGATTTTCGGTTCAGCTCAGTTTGAACTGAAATATTTAGAAGTCCAAACTAAAACTATAAACAGAACAAATTTTTATTTATTTATTTATTATTATATCGATATGGTTAGGTTTTGGTTTTTGTTTCGTTTTTGGATCAATTTCATCACCTACCCTACCAGTTTTGGGTTTCCATTTGGTTCGGTTTATATTTTTTTTATATTTTTTTCGATTTTGGATCGATTTCGTTACCCTATCCTATCAGTTTTCAGTTTTGACCACCAAAAATTAAATTGAACCGATTCAGAATTCGTTTAGGCTTTTCGGTTTTTAATCGATTCCTCATCGATTTTGAGTTGGTAATTGGGTCGACCGGTTTTTAATTAGTAGGTTTCAATTTTCGGCACAAAATTTGCACCCCTAGTTTAAGGTACAAAATGAGCTTAAAACCCAAATTAACCTTTGGATTGTAGACCTTAAATCTTAGAGTACGCTTTCATGTGGATGCATCGTCTCGATCAATTGAAATGAGCCATACGCACCCTCGATGAGATTATAGTACAAATGCCCAATGGACAATGTAGATTGATCAGTTATATATCGAGTTAAGTGGATTTGGTAAGAGCATTGCAGAAGACTACCTACCTACTTAGAATATTTATGTGTTTTACAAGCATAGTGACGTCTATTGTGGGAAGATTGGGACGAATTAACGATCTACATGCTTCGGTCCACAATTTTAATGGTGCAATCATTAGTTGCGAAGATTGAATGTTTGCTTGCAAAATCTCATACTCATATGATAAATGTATAATATATGATATACGTGCATTTTATATTTTTTTGTATAATGATTAATATACTTTTATAAAAAAAAAAATTTAATCTAAAATTTTCTCATTTTTCCATGTTTAGCTGAATTTGCCATTTTTCTTCTAATATTTTCAAAACCATTTATATCCTTACCATGAATAGATCAATTTGATCCTATCTCAATGGTCAGATTATAAAAGAATTGGCTGTAAGCTCTGTACCATAAAATTAAAGTGGAAACGATTTAACCAGAATCATACCTCTTTCCATGCTGCACTGATTCATGATGTCGTGAATCGAGGATTTTCAAGTCTATGCAAACCTTCCGAGATGCAGAGATGGATTCTGCAGGCTTCTTTCTCTCATATGTTTTTTTTAGACTTGGGACCTCAAGGATAAAATGGCTTTACAATCTCTCTACCATCATTGAAAGATTGTGGGCTAAAATTTAGGTGCATAATATCACTTTCTAAATAACCACTTAACCATATGGGCATGATCCCATTTTCCAAAACCTCTTAACCGTATGGGGCTAATGGGCCAAACCATAGTGGGTCTTAATGCGGCAACTGGGTCACATAGGATCTTAAATGAGAATCGGCTAACATTCTCCCACTTGGCCCATGTTGACACAAAATTCATTTAAGAAAAGAAAGTTAATATATGGCCGTACTCATTTTGAAAACAAAAGAAATAAATAAATAAATAAATAATGACATCTTCCCCTTTAGGTCTTGGATAACCTTATACTCTATTGAATATTTTTCAAACATATGAATCATCACAATTAACATCTAGATTAATCAGATATTACCATCAATGTATTACAATGCTTTTAGTCTCATCCAACGAGTACTATATGTGGTATAGTGCTTTATGAATAAGCTGCCAATGTCTATTCTATATCCTACTTTATTTGTCAACATAGACAATCTGTCATCATTTATCTCATGTATACAAGCTTAAGTGAGACAGATAAACTAAAAATCATCAATAATTAATTACAAATTAAACTTGATGGTGCCATGATGTATATCAAATTCATGAAAAATCAATTAGACCCATATGATCCACATATTTTTTATACAATTTGGGCAGTAATCCTTTTGTCATGGGATCCGCAATCATTGACGCGGTTCTAATTTTCTCAATTGACACCTGACGATTTTGAACACATTCTCTAATGACAAGATACTTTATGTCAATAAACTTGTTGGTACTGATACTTGAATTGTTGTTAGAGTAGGTCACTGCTACGGAATTATCACAATAGATCCTTAATAGCTTAGACATAGAGTCAACAATCTTAAGTCCTGTAATAAAATTTTGCAGCCAGAGAGCCTGTGCTGTAGTTTCATAGCAACCCACATACTCTGCTTCCATGGTGGAAGATATGATCAATGTTTTGCTTCTTGCTTCTTCATGAGATAGCGCCTCTAGCAAGAAGGAAAATGTATCCTAAGGTTGACCTTCTAGTGTCAAGGCAACCACCAAAATCAGAGTCAAAATATCCTATCACTTCAAGATGATTTGATCATCTATATGTAAGCATGTAGTTCTTTGTTCCTTGCAAATATCGCATCATTTTCTTTGCAGCTCACCAGTGAAACATTCTTGGATTGTTTTGATATCTGCCTAACATTCCTACTGCAAATATAATGTCTGATCTCGTAGAGACTTGAGCATATATCAAACAACCTATTGCAGATGCATAAGGAATATTTTTTATTTCCTCTCTTTCTAAGTTATTTTTCTAACACTGGCGTAGGCTGAATTTGTCACCCTTGACAATGGGCACTTTCCCAGGTGAGCAATTTCCCATTCGAAATCTTTCTAATAGTTTGTTGATGTAGGCCTTTTGGGATAGTCCTAATGTACCGTGAGACCTATCTCTATGAATCTCTATGCCAAGGACATAGGATGCCTCACCCATAACCTTCATCTCAAAGTTTCGAGAAAGAAATTGCTTTACTTCATGTAGCAATCCCAATTCATTGCTGGCAAGGAGAATTTCATCCACATATAGGAGTAAGAAAATGAATTTACCCCCACTAACCTTAATGTATACACAATTATTGATAACATTTTCTTTAAAACTAAATGAGGTTATAACGTTGTGAAATTTGTGATACCATTGTCTAGAGGCTTGTTTTAACCCATATATGGATTTTCTAAGTTTGCATACTAATTGATTTCCTTCACATGAAGAGAATCCTTTGGGTTGACGCATATAAACCACTTCCTCCAAATCCCCATTTAGGAATGTTGTTTTTACATCATGATGTAGCTCTAGGTCATAATGAGCTACCAATGCCATGACTACTCGCAGTGAATCAATCTGAGAAAGTGGAGAAAAAGTCTCATGGTAATCTATATCCTCCTTCTGAATGAATCCTTTGGCTATAAGTCTGGCTTTATATCGTTCTATATTACCATTTAAGTCTCTCTTAGTTTTGTAGACCTATTTATAGCCAATCACCTTGGCTCTCATAGGCAATGGAACGAGATCCCAAACATGATTCTTAAGCATAGAATCCATCTTATCCTTCATGGCATTCAATCAATGCAAGGAGTTTTCATCATTCATGGCTTGTGAAAATGAAAAAGGTTTATCTTCTATTCCATGGTCAGTCTCTTGAAGGTGCACTATATAGTCAGACAGAATTGTTGATTTCCTTACTCTTGAGGATCTCCTTAAACCTATTTCTTCATCTTCACCTTGCGGTGATTGGATAATAGGTTCAGGGATAACTTGATTTTCATGTTGTGAGTCATTGTGTATCAACTGCTCTTCCATAGTGACATCCGAAGGATTATCTTGAATCACAGTTGGTCACTCTTTAATTACAGGTAAATTATATGAATCCTGTATTTCCTCAAAGTCTAAAATTTGAGGTTGGAGACACCCACTGAAGTTATGTTCCTCAAGAAATTTAGCATTTCTTGCTTCAACAATTTTAAGCGCTTGATTAGGACAATAGAACTTGAATCCCTTGAATTTTTCTGCATAGCCAATGAAGAATCCACTGACTGTTTTTTAATTTAACTTTTTCTCATGTGGATTGTACACCGTGACATCAACCGGACAACCCCATATGTGTACATGTCCCAAACTAGGTTTGCATCCATTCCATAATTCAATGGGTGTTTTAAGAACTGATTTAGTAGGAACCCTGTTTAGGATATACACAACAAATTTTAAGGCCTCACTCCACATAGATAAGGGAAGAGAGGAGTTATTTATCATACTCCTCACCATATCCATTAGCGTTCGATTCCTTCGTTCAGCTACTCCATTTTATTTTGGAGAGCCTGGCATTATATACTGTGCAATAATGCCTTCACGTTCAAAGAATTTTACAAATAGACCTGAATTTTGTCCTTTGCTCGTATACCTACCATAGTATTTCCCTCCCCTATCTGATCTCGACATTTTTATTTCTTTGCTTCTCTACCTCTGCTTTATAAACTTCAAAAGTATTTAATGCTTTACTTTTATCATAAAGAAGATAGAGATACATAAATCGTATATGATCATCTATAAAGGAGTTGAAATATTTTTTACCATTTAAATATAGAGTTGAAAATAATCCACATATATCGGTGTATATGATTTCTAATATATCAGAACTCCTCCTGGTACCCTTTTTGGCCTTGTTGGTCTGCTTACCCTTTATGTAGTCTACACAAGTCCCAAAATCAGAAAAATCAAGCGTATTAAGGACTCCATCATTTATCAATCTTCTAATTCTATCTATGGAGATATGCCCTAATCTCCGATGTCATAATCAGGAAGACTTCTCATTCATGGCATTTCGTTTAATACCAATACTATCATGCAAGGTTAAAAGATTTTGATCATAACTGAGTTTCAAGTCAAGTTTATATAAACCATTAACTAGATTTTCAGTGCCAAGTAAAGAAGAATCTTTAAACAAACTAAATTTAGGTCCAACGAAATTAAAAGAATAACCACAAGTAGCCAAACGAGAAATAGAAATAAGGTTTCTAGAAAATGAAAGAATGTAAAAAGTTCTTTTTAGGTCTAAAACAAAACCAGATTTAAGGATGAGCCTAAATGTCCCAATGGCTTCCACACATGAACTCATCCGATTTCCCGAATAGATACATTGTTCACTTTTCGTTGGCTTCCTTTGGTTGATGAAACCCTGCATGATATTGGCAACATGGATTGAGGAACCAGAGTCAATCCACCAAGTGTCATGAATAATATCAATAGTATTTGATTCCTAACACACCAAAGATAAAAGATTACCTTTCTTTATGAGCTAGGACTTATATTTTGGACACTCCTTTATGTGTCCTACCTTCTTGCAAAAAAAGTATTTGATTTGCTCCCTATTATCACCTGGTGTAGATGACAGTTTCATTATCTTCTTCTTGTTATGATGGACATTATTCCCTTTCTTAACTTGTCTCTTTCCATGAGAAACTAGATAAGCACTTTCTAGTTTTTCATGCTTCGGCCTCCTTTCCTCTTGAACACACATGGCCAACAATTGATTTGTTGACCATTTGTCCTTATGTATATTATAGGAGATCTTAAATGACCCATATTTTATTGGAAGAGAGTCGAATATGAATTGGACAAGAAAGGCCTCAGACAAGATAATCTCAAGGGAGTGTAGCTGGGATGCTATATCTCTCATTTTCATAATGTGCTCGTGAATTCCTTTATTACCATTGTGCTTCATGGAGGAAAGCTTATTCATTAGGGTGCTGGCAAAAGCTTTATCAAAACTTGTAAATTATTTCTCAATGGTGTCGAGAAAATCTTTAACCTTAGTTTTGTCAGGGATAGATCCTCTAATGCTCTTCCCAATATGGGACTTAATGAGCATTAGACTCAATCGATTGGGTCGTTCTTATTGCTCATACAAGTTCTTTTCAGTTGGCGTACTAGATTCCAAAGGGATGGCGAGTTCATCCATTCAGAGTGCCAAATCTAAATCTATATACCCCAATGTAAGGAGAATCCCCTCCTTTCAGTCTGAAAAATTACCACCAGTTAGAATTGGAATGTGAGTTGGTCCTTTTGAAACAATGGTAGATGACAAAACTGTAATAATTAAAAAAAAAATACTTACAATGATGCTATGAAGAACATACAAATCCATACTTTATTTAGAATGTCGACCAATATCAACATTCTAGATAATAAATCGATGAGATATTTTAACCCTTATGTGGATAGGGGTTGAAACACTTCAATGATTTATTTAATAGCTTTATAATGAGACTAAGTGATGAATGACACCAAAATAGAAAACTTTCTCTACCTGTGGGCATTAGGAAATCTCTATCATTATGTTATATTCAATATCTCATTTCAATTGATCTATGAATCATAACAACTTCTTTGTGGAGCTGAGCCATTTTGATTCATAATCAAACACAATTTGTGAGATCACACAAAAATAATTTAATTTAAAAGATATGTTTTATACTAAATACATCATTGCAATTGAAGATGTGGCTACTCTTTATTTATGATGCATTTAGCCCTAATGGTGACCTCAAAAATAATAGTGGTCATTTATGCTTAATATAAGGTTCTGATGCAGAAATAGACTCCATAAAAGTGTTTGGAAGGCCCGAGATATTCAAAAAACATATATAATATGTGAAAATCTGATACCGATAGCCCCCATAAATAAATAAATAAAATTTTTGCCCTTATCGGGTCGGTCGGGTCTTGGATCTGGTCAAATTTTGACCAGACCTTCTGATGTAGAAATAGACCCCACAAAAGTATATGGAAGGTTTGAGATACTCAAAAACAATATGTAATATTTGAAAATCGGATACCGATAGCCCTTACAAATAAATAAACAAAATTGGGCTCTTATCGGGTCGAGTCTCGGATCTGATCAAACTTTGACGAGACCCAGGTTGGATCTTGGATCTGGACAAAATTTTGATTGGGCCTAACCCAGGTCTTGGGTATGCGGGTCAATAGCTTAATGGGCCTAGAGCCCATAAAATTATAAGCTAAACCTTTTTTTTTTTAAATGTGTGAAGCAACTTGTATGGTGCTCCACCCACATACCTAATCAACCCCAAATAATCATCTTCTTCTTGGAACTTCATTAACTTAAAAAGAATACGTCTCTGGATTCCTTAGCATAACAGAAGACGTTTCTATAGAGATGGATTATGCACGACTAATGCCGTGAGAATGCCGACAGTGACGGGTCAATATCCGGCGACCGGTGACTGGACAACGATGATCGGTGACCGGTGATTGGCCGACGGTTATTGGTCACCGTCCAACGATCGGCAACCATCCGATATCGCCGGCGGCTCAAAAAAAATCTCAAAAACTAAAAATTTATCCATCAAACATGATTTGTAAAATTTTGAAGAGAGAGAGAAGGAGCCAAACTCAAAACTTTATGGTCAAAATTGGCCATGAAGGAGTTAAACTTATTCTCTTTAAATCATAAGGTATCAAATAAAATTAAGCAGACACTATGATCAGAGATACCTGGCTCTAATGCCACAATGTAAGCTCTGTACCATAAATTAAAGCGAAAACGATTTAACTAGAATTGTACATCTGTCCATGATGTACTGATTTATGATGCCGTGAATTAATGATCTTCAAGTCTATACAAACCTTTCGAGATGCAGAGATGGATTCTACAGGCTTCTTTCTCTCGTATGTTTTTGCTAGACTTAGGACCTCAAGGATAAAATGGCTTTACAATCTCTCTACCATCACTGAGAGATTGTGGACTAAAATTTAGGTGCATGATACCACTTTCTAAATAACCACTTAACCGTATGGGCATGATCCAATTTTCTAAAACCTCTTAACCGTATGGTGCTAATAGGCCAAACCATAGTGGGTGGCCACACCGGATCTTAAATGAGATCCGGCTAACATTGGCGCCATTAAGCAAAAGTGGAACCGATACTCCCTATTGCACAGTCACTAAATTCTCTAAATTATTGACAAAAATGTGAATAATTCACGAATTTAAGGTTGTAAGAATTATTCACATTGTGAAAATTTCAAAAAAAAAATTTCTAATAATTCACGAACTTCATGAATAATTTACAAATGATCCATGATTCTTTCAATAAATCATGATTTCTATTATTTTCTAAATTTTTCATTATTTTATAATCTTAATTTATAATTTTTTGTGCCTATTTTTCTCCAAGTATTTCTTTGGAACTTGCTGAGTTTTGCCTTTTTTTTTTTTTTTTTTTTTTTTTCATATTATAGACTTGTTGAATTATTCTTGAACCCCGACTTGATGAGCATGATTCTACGAGCCCAAAGTATACCGCCAAAAGCTATGCTTGCGCCTATTATCCAATAAAAACATTCTCCCTTCCAATGTAGGTATTAAAGTAAATATTTATGGTTGAAATTTGTTTCTCCCTTATGTTTATGCGTTCAGTGCTTAAGCCCCCCCGCTCGTTTTTTTTTTTTTTTTTTCTGGCATGAGCGTCATTACCCTATACTATGTAGGATTATTATATTTTCTCATTTTATATTTAACGTCTCCCCATTAAAAAGAGCATTTATGAATTTTACATTAATAATTTGGATTATTGTGACCTTTGAATCAAATCAAGCAGAGTCATTGCTGGTCAGAACTCAGAAGCTGATTGACACAGATTGCAATGGCTTGGAAATCTGGGTGAACAGCTATTAACATGAAGCTTTGCAGGCCCTTAGAAACGTTTGGTTCGAATCAGGTGGGGCCCACGGGACATCTACGGTAACTTGTCCAAGGACGACCAAAGGCCATAGAAAAAGTCTGGGCATCATCGGATGCATTCTCACGTGCTAACATGAGGTCAAAGGGAGAAAACTTCAATGCACCACGATGTATGAGGCTTACGGCGTACATCAAACGTAGTTCTCGGGTTAATATAGAATTAAAATCTGACCGTTTGATGGTAGACTTGTAATCTCAAGATCTATTTTGTCAAAGATTGGCAAAAGAATGATCTCTGCCACCTTATTCAAAGTAGTCACTTGTTTAACAGATAACCCTTGGGCTGAGAAGGAAGAACCTTGGATTGAGAATAAAGGTACCCTCTTTTTACTAGTCAACTACTCAACTGAGTATGAAAGGGAGAGAAGATCTCGGCTCTCGCTCTCGTTGCCCTAACCCCAGCCCTAAGTACCCGGCACCAGCATTCAGTGACCTGCACCAACGAGATCCCGTCCCTCTTGGCATCGACTCTAACGACATATAACTTTTGTTAATGTATCTATTATTTGTTTTTATTGATAAATTTCTCACTTCTTTTTATTTATTGAAAACTTATAGGGATGCAAGTTTGGGTACCCAAACCAAACTCAAATTGTAATTTTTGGGTTTTGGGCTCATTTTTAACTTTATTTTTGAAAAATAGAACCCGAAATTTTTTGTAATTTAGGTTCAATTTCAAATCGGTTTAGATTGATTTGATTCGCTCGATTTTCAAGTCAGCCTTACCCCTCTTTCAAAAAAATCTTGGCCCTGAACCCACCGCCCGTGCATGAGTTCAAACAAGCTGTCCCATTTGCCTAATAACGTATATGACATACAAAAATTGGCATGGTGGGGCAGTTGTCTGGCTAGTGGCTTACTCACATGAAAAACGAGCTTTTTTAATTTACTATTCTCTCTCTTTCCAAGAAAGTGGGCGATTATTAGTCCAATTATATGACAAATTGATGGAGACATCCAATTCAAGCAGTCGTTTAAAATCTATCGAATGTGAAAGAAGAATGTGAAAATGATCCGGAAGAAGAATCACACGGATTTTCGTGTCAGGGCTTCATATCCACGGATGTCCGTCGATGTGACAGTCCGGATTTTCCCAACCTAAGTTTTCGAGATATATATTTTTTTTTCTTTAAATTAAAACCAAATAGGAAAACAAACCTGGACGGCCAGATCGCAGAACACAATCTGATTACAGAGCATTTGGTATATCCACAAAGATGCAAAAATTAAAGCAAAGATACATATGACAAAACTAAACATTTCCATTTCTATATAGAACATGAAATAAACTAACACAACCCACCGATGATGGCCAGCCATCATCTAAACATTGGTACTCAAAAAGTATGTACAAAACATTTCCATTTCTATATAGAACATGAAATAAACTAACACAACCCACCGATGATGGCCAGCCATCATCTAAACATTGGTACTCAAAAAGTATGTACAAAAACTAATTCTATCATTTTACAAAACAATTGGATGTACCAAACCCACGTCCAAAAACTATACCTAGTCCACGTCCCAAAACTAAGGGTAGAAATCCTCATGTGGAAGACCTTTGTCTTCCGGCACGTACTCTGGGTCGTTCTCAAGCTCCGGTGGAACTCAACATGTGGCGTATAGTCGGGGTAAGCTAACAGTCTAAGCTCAGTAGAGAAAAGTCAATGCAAAGATCATATCTTATCAATTCAATGCATTGATTCAATGACTGAATTCAAAAGCAATTTTCGTATCAAATAAAGGCTCTGATACCAACTGTAACAGCCCAAATTTTTCCATCACAATTTTCAGATATATATATATATATATAACTTTAAATACACTAGGAAAAATTCGGACCACCAGATAGCAGAACCCAATCCTATCATGTAAATCCATTAATCAAATTCGAAGTGTCATTGTGCATTGATTTATCCCTACAATTACTCAAAGAAATCAATGTTCATTAATTTAAAACATCATTTCAAATTGTCAAAATTCCATGTTCAAAAGATCACCATTCAAATTTAAATCATAAGATCTATGAATCGAAGACAAATACCATTGTATAGTGAAGTTTCCCTACCTTAACCTCGAATTTGTGCGAAAACAGAATCGAGATCCTATCGATAGTTGCCCTCAATCTATATCACAATTATGATGATTTATTAATGATTGATCTTAACTACTAATAATTTTATCATATTTAAGTGTTTTCTCAAAGCTGAAGCGTAAGTGGGCAAATTCGTGCTGACTTAGAACCTTATCTAACTTCCTACTTAATTTTGACCCCTCAAAACATTTAATTTATAATTTGGTTAATTAATAAACATTGTAGAGATCATTATCATCTTTCCAACGCCACAAGAATTGTGTCAATCGAAGTTCAAAGCAGAGGGTTATGGTCAAAATACTAAAGCTGTGTCGGCACTTCAGTCCAATTTGATCGATCAAATTTCATATTTGATCGATCGAATTCTAATTTGAACGATCGAATTTCATATTTGATCGATCGAATTCCAATTTGAAAGATCGAATACAATTTGAACGATCGAATTTCATATTTGATCGATCGAATTCCAATTTAAACGATCGAATACAATTTGATCGATCAAATTTCAGATTTGATAGATCGAATTTCAATTTGATGGTTCAAATTTCGACGGCTTCAGAACCCTTTGGGCATCTTCTTCCTTGGTTCAAATCACCCAAAACTAAACCGATTCTTTTCTATTTTCACATACTAACTACTCTAAGTTTAGGACCAATTAATACAACATTAAAACATTAAGATGCTTACCTTTCGAGGTTGTTTCCGCGGCTCGCAACGATCTAAATAAAAAAGGGGTTTCGAAATAATTCTTGTAATTTCTTGCAACGGTTGGGATCAAAACAGAGCCCCACTCAGCGGTTCACACCCCTGATTGATCTTGACTCTCCCAAATCGCAAACGGAGGGTCTAGAATTACTAGCTCGCACTCATTCCAAATCCAAGGGCTTCAAATGGTTAGAATTCACAAAGGCGGAGCTTAAACGACGATGAGCATCCCACATTTCTCTAGAGGTGAGGAGCTTACAGATGATCACACGATCACAAACTCAAGACAGTTCGGAGGCAACAGAAATCCAATGGTCGGGTCAGCTCTCCCTCTTCTTCTCTTTCTCAACTTTGATAGCTTAGCCCCTAAGCTATCCCTCTCCTTATAACCAAACAAAACCAAAAAACATATCTTAGATATTTGTCCCCACAATTCTATCCACTTATCTAAGGCTTGGTTTCGGTGTTGAGCAGCACACCGCGAGTTGGTGTACGGCTTCACAACTAAAGCCTAATCAAGTCTGAAACCTTAATTATTTTCCACATAAAGTTTTATCCCAATATTATTAAATTATTTATTAATAAAATCTATGGCGACCTCAGTCACCGTATTAGACACGCACACGGGGTTCAGTCTAGTTCAGGTTCAAATTTCTAGGTCATTACATTCAATACAGGACGGGCGTCCATGGAATGGGATGGACATCCGTAGAAAGGATGCCTCACTGTTTTAATTTGCATTGAAGGTGACGGACGTCCGTGGCTACAAAACGGACATCCATGAAGATGAAGGCTCACTATTTGTTTCGCATCGTACGCTACGGACGTCCATGCCTAAAAGACGGATGTCTATGAAACAAATCTGCCAAACGACAAATTTTCGAGTTTCTTTGACAAAACTTATCATTTTAGTATTTTAAGTTTTTAGGGCTCTTTAATTTCGAATTAGAGTTTGTTTTGCCTATTTAAAGGCTTGTAAACACAATTTTAATAATTGATGGTTAAGATATTATTGCTTTTGTAAAACATTGAGAGCTCTGTAAGGGTATGATTCTCTCAACCGCAGATCGATTCTTTGTCCCACGTGTGGTTTGGTGCTAGACCAACTATTCTCTCATTTCTATATTTCTTAATCTACGAGTTGCGTAAGTGTTTAAACCCTAACCTATCCACTTCATCTTTAAACCAATTAATTATTTTCCTTTATTTCACTCGGTATCAAAGGAACTCACTTGTGAGTTCATTCGAAACCCTAAACCTGTCGAAGATCTAGTCGTTCACTAAAAACCCTAATCTTCTAGATCCAATAGGGAACATACGTGAATGTAACATTAATTCGAGCTAGATTTAAATCATTTAACTGAATCTTTTGCTATTTTTTATGATAAACTGTTGAGGAGATTTGCATTTTAATTGTTTATATTAATTTTCTATTAATCTCAACTCTAGCATTTGCATTGTATTAGTTTCCGCATCAGATTTGGTATTAGAGATTTGTCAGTTTAGGGTTGTCCCTATTCATATAAGTTCTAGGGTTCATATTGTTTTCTTGCATAGTAATGGATTCTACTAAGATAAAAGTCCTCATTAAGGAACTTGAGTCTAAGTTGACTACAAGTCAATCCGATCTCCAAGCCCCAATGACTAATCATCATAACCAATTGCAAAACCAATTGCGTGACCAACAAGCTCAGCATGAGGCATTGGTAACCCGTGTTGAAGAGATGAATGAGATCATCACTAAGAATCATTATCGAGTCCACATTAATGACCGTAGAAGAGATGGTCCTCACTGGCGTGGTCTCCAAACTAATCAGGACGACAAAATCATGATGTCCGTTAAAATGGACGCTCCTAATTTTGATGGGAAAAGACAATGTAAAGTCTATCTGGAGTGGGTGACTGGCATAAAAAACTACTTCAGATGCTATGTCATGTCTAAGGAGCATAAAATCCGGTTTGCCAAGGTCAAGTGGATGGGTCAAGCTAGGCTTTACTGGGTGGGGATAGAGCGTCGTAGGCAGTCCCAGGGTGTTCTTCCCATTTTCACCTGGGATGACATGAAGATCCAACTAAATGAGAAGTATGTTCCTTTCCTATGATGAACGTCTTCTTGATCAGTGGCAATCACTGCGCCAAGGGAATTCACCAGTCACTGAGTACATTGATAAGTTTGAAGAATTAATGTCCCAGGCCAATGTAGATGAATCTGAAAGAGTTACCTTATCCCAATTTCGGATGGGCTTTCGCCCAAAACTACAAAGGGAACCCATTCCATACCCTGTTATCGATCTAGATGAGTGTTTCTCCAGAGTCGAAAAGTTAGAACGATATCTCAAGACCCCCTCAAACCAAACATTTCGATACTAGTGGGTTCGGTTATAGGTATATCTACTCTAAGTCAAAACCCAATGTCAATACCTCGTCAGCTAGGTCCAATTCATTTGTTACACCAGTAACCAAGGTTGATAAGGGTAAAGGTCCAATGCTGGAAGGCTCCAAAAGTGGTGTCAAAACAAGTGTTATAAGTTTCATGGCATTAGACATTTTGCAGCACAATGTCCCTCCCAAAACTTGTTCATAATCGACGACACTGAGAATGAGCAAGATGAGGGAGAAGAAGTCTATGAACCTGAATCGTTCGCTAGTGATGAGGAAGATCTTGTAGGGGAACAGACTGTGGCTTGTCTTAGGGAAATCTCCTACCTCCTTGAGGGTAATACCTCGTGGGCTCTTGTAGTTAGATGTGCTCTAGCCCAATCTAAGGAGAGTGATGATTGGCAACGAGATAACATCTTTTATACTGTAGCCAAGTGTGGTGAGAAAGCATATCAAACCATAGTCGATAGTGGGAGTTGTACCAATGTTATTTCTGAAAGTACAATTTCATGCTTAGGACTTGCACCCGTAGCTCACCTGCGACCCTATAAAATTGCTTGGGTCGATTCATCATCAATCTCAATTTCACGAAGGTGTCAGGTTCCTATACAATTTAGTTTGTACAAGGACACCTTATAGTGTGATGTTGTACCTATGGATGTGGGGCATATCATCCTTGGGAAGACGTGGTTGTATGAACTGGACATTACATTATTCGAGACGCACAACGAAAATAAGATAAAGATAAATCCTTTACCTCCTAGAGCACTCACTATGAAAATGAACAAGTCAAATGATAAAGGCCTAATGGAGAGAGAGAAGACATCTAAGGTTATTCACATCGTTAGCCTTTTAGAGTTTTAACGAGGTGCTAAGACCTAGGACATTGTCTATGTCCATGTTGTAATGGAGTCACCCAAAGAGTCAAGTGTTGAGTTTCCAAAGGAGGTTGGACCCATGACGAGCGAATTTTGGGATGCCTTTTCCAATGACCTTCTGAATGAATTATCACCCTTATGGGACATCCAACACATCATTGACTTAGTTCCCGGATCAACTTTACCTAACTTGCCTCATTATCGCATGAATCCATCCAAACATTCGGAGTTAAAAAGGCAAGTTGATGAACTTCTCCATAAGGGATTCATTAAGGAGAGTATGAGTCTATGTGTCATGTCAGCACTGTTCACACCCAAGAAAGACGGATCTTGGAGGATGTGTGTTGATAGTCACGTCATTAATAAAATCACGGTCAAGTATCGATTTTCAATACCAAAATTGGATGACATGTTGGACATGATGGTCGATGCCACTATATTTTCGAAGATTGATTTGAAGAGTGGATACCATTAAATCTGAGTTCGTCCTGGAGATGAATGGAAAACTGCCTTTAAAACCAAAGATAGTTTATATGAGTGGTTTGTCATGTCTTTCAAGCTTTCAAATGTCCCGAGCACATTTATGTGAATCATGACATAGGTGTTGAGGCCTCTCCTAGGCAAATCCCTTGTGGTTTATTTCAATGGCATCATTATTTATAACCACAACAACGAAGAATACTTAAGCCACTTAAGGCAAGTTTGTATAACTCTCAGATGAGAAAAGTTATACACAAACCTAAAGAAGTGCTCTCTCATGTCACAGAGCATTGTCTTTTTAGGGTTTTTCGTAACCTTTGAAGGAATGACTACGGATCCGAAAAGGGGATGGCTATTGTGGAATGACATGAACCTCAGAACATTTACGAAGTCCGTAGCTTCCAAGGGTTAGCCACTTTTTATAGGCGGTCCATTCGTATCTTTAGCAAGGTAACATCCCCTATTATCGATTGCATAAAAATTAGGGAGTTTAAATTGACACTTACTGCGGCAAAAGCCTTTAAAAAGATTAAGTCATGAATGACTGAAGTTCCTGTCATGCGCCTTCAAGACTTTGTAAGGTCTTTGAGGTAGCATGTTACACGTTAGACATAAGTATGGGGGAGTGTTACGCCAAGAGGATCACCCAATAGCTTATTTTAGCGAGAAACTAAATGAGGCTAGGCAAAAATATTCTACCTACGATAGGGAGTTCTATGCGGTAGTGCAATCTCTCAAATATTGGAAACACTATCTGCTACCGTAAGAATTTGTTTTGTTCTCAGATCATGAGGCCCTACGATTTTTGAGTTCCCAAAAGAAGTTAAACCCGCAACATGAGAAATGGGTTGAACAACTTCAATCCTATGATTTTCTTCGTAGGAACAATCCTATACTAGCACTACAATTTCCATTGTGCGCTTGCAAAAGGTTAAGACTTAATTAGATACATAAAAAGTAGCAAGTCAAGTTTTTGGCGCCTTTACCGGGAAGTAGATTTATTTTTTTGTATTAGTTTTAGGAAACAAATATTTATCTTTCCCTTTTTATTTTTCTATATTTTTTTATTTTCTTGATCACTTCTTAAGCTTTTGCAGGTTTATTCAAAGTAATGAACCATAAGCTCCAACACTTCACTGGCCAAAGAAACTAGAGGCTCAGATTTATTTCTCCCTGCTTTCAAAAAAAAAAACAAAGAAAAGATAAAGTAATGAACCATAAGCTCCAACACTTCACTGGCCAAAGAAACTAGAGGCTCGAATTTATTTCTCCCTGCTTTCAAAAAAAAAAACAAAGAAAAGAGAAAGAGTATATATATAATAAATAATTTTAGGAATAAAATGTCTAAGATGCAAGGCCATGATGAAATATTTTAGCCGAATCTTAATGTAACTTATTCCCCAACAGAATTCCCAACTACTCCTTAGTATCCAACCACGTTGAGGGCAGAGCAGGCCTTTGCCTCACAGTGGGGTAGTGCTGAGAATTCCTATAATTTTCAGAGGGACAATCCTGATGGCTTCCCGAGAGGAACTCAATAAGAATTATCTTATACATACCCACAATATTTTCCGAATTCCCAATAGTCATATAGCCCAGACCAATCTTTTGTGCAACAACCATATATTCAAAATAGAAATGATGATGCTAATATTATACAAATCCTCTAAGATTTGCAACAACATGCGCACTATCGCTCTAGGGAATTAGCCCAGTTGTCTCAGATCTCCCAAAACTTACACTCTTGTACTCAGCCCATTACAAGTCTAGAAACCCAAATCAGATAATTAGCCTAGCAATAGGAGGAAAAAAAGTGTAACCAAGCAAGCTCACAGACACTAACTCCCATAGTTCAAGCTGTTCAGACCTTAAGGAGTGGCCGGACTGTTGACAATGCAGTAGAGATGCCTACTTCGATAGTTGTCCCTATGACCGGAGACAAGGAGAATGAAGTCAAAGAAGAGACTCCCACAAGAAAAACCAAAAAAATGGAAAACGAAAAAAAAAAAAAAATAAGAAAATAAAGAGGACCGCACACCTAAATCTATGACTGAGGTACCTGTTAAGTGGTGAAAAACGCCACTTTGCACCCTTTAACCTGACCTTTCATGGACCTGTGAGCACGCTAATAAGCCTCTGTTGAGTGCATTTTATAGATAGCAGGGAAAGCTAGTAATAATGCAGCAAACCACTTAAGAATACTCATAAAGAAGTCATCTCTCAGCACCATGCAGACCCAGCAACAGAACAAGGAGAAAGAAGTGAAGATAGGTCTAAAAAATCCTATTGAGAGGATGTTTGAAGACTTTGATAGGAGCTGAGGGTTAAAAGGAAAGAATTCGTGCAATTGGAGAAGGGTTCGATAGGATTCGAAGGCAGAAGAAGGATGAATTCGTATGGATTAAGGAGTTCGATAGGATTTCAGAACCTATCGAGCAAAGAAAGGAAAGAAGAAACTATCCTATCGAAAACTTGTCTGAAGTGTCAAAGGAACCTATCGAATGGATCTGAGAACCTAGCGAAAGGACAAAAATGCTCGATTCCAACCTGTCGAAGGATCCCTGAACCTATCGAAATGAAGATGTTGAAATTGAACCTATCGAAGGATGCTTAAGCCTTTCGATAGGAATGAGAGCCAACCTATCGAGATGACGGCACACAGAGCTGAACCTGTCGAAAAGGACCACTGGACCTATCGAACTACTCAGCCAACCTATCGAATACTTCAGATATTGGGCTGAGGACCCTGAAGCTTCAAAGAGAGAACTCATCCTATCGGTACCTATCGAACATACCAGGGAACCTATCGAAAGAAACTACAAGCTTACTTTTAACCTGTCGGAAGCTTCTCCAACCTGTTAAAATTGTGTGCTGAACTTCTCAGAAACTATGTTATGCACACGCTGAGACTTGGTGACCTGTCGCACGCAAATCGAGGCACTCTGGTGACCAGCACGACGTTCTAGAAGATGCCCTAGAAAGCCCTAACCGACCCACGTGCTTTAACAGAATTCTAACAAACTCTGACAACCTTCTAGAAGGGATTTTTGGCAGGAAAAATAGAGGAGAAAGCTATATATTGAGATCCCCAATTGCCATCCGGGGGGATCGAAATTCTGAGCAATTTTCCAGAGATCAGAGCTTGCAGCGAGATTCCATTTCCCTCCTTTAGCCCAACCATGGTTGGCTAAATCCCTAGGAGCAGCAAGGAATGAGTTAGATCTGTAATTGGGTAAAGTTAAGAGTGTTGCTGGGGTTAATTGCTGCACAGACTACAGATCTAAGAGCATTCTATTGTAAGAGTGACCTTGTTTGTAATGTAAATGTTATTTTTAATGTTTTAATTAGATCTAAAGCTCTTTTGATTCCTTTTGGTGCTCGATCGGATTTGTGTAGAGGAGTTGCTTGATCAGCTCACCCACTTAACTGGTAGACCTCTTAGATATCATCTGAATTCCCTAGATCTGATATCCCTATAATTTTCTGTGTCTGTGACCTAAAAATTATAGCATCTGTAGTGGTTTTAATTGTTCTAATTGAGGCTCTGGCTTTGTAGGAGATCTCTAGGATGGTATGTGACCATTAAAGTGGACAGATCATTACCTTAAGGTAAATTTGAGCTCAGGCCTCAATTGGATTCATCTGCTGCAATCTATGGATTCAATAAAGCCTATAGGATGGTCTGTGACCATTAAAGTGGACATATCATAGCCTTAAGGCCAGGTGGATCCTGTGATTTGAAGTGAAATTTATACCCTGCAGCTGTGCTTGCGGACAGTGCCTATAGCCAGCCGAGGGACTTGTGTGCTTTTGAACCCTGTAATATGCTTAGCTCGACCTGATTGCAGTGAAGACAACCTCCAATCTGCTGCTCTATAGTTTGCATCCCTTTTTCCCCTGTTTATTTTCAGATCTGCTGATTTTATCTTTCATATTTTTAGTCAGTTGTGCTGCTTCTTTCAATTGTGTGAGGATTTACTCTGCATTCAGTTGTGAGTATTGTATGTTTGGTAGGAGAACTCTGCAACCTCAGATTATTCCACTAAATTCAGAGGTTGAAAGACTTCTCAGAACCAGACCAACTACATCCACAGCTGTTGAAATTGAATCTGTCGAAATGGGTGAGCAGCAGCAGCCTCAAACTCTCAAGGAATTCAATGCACCAGGGGTCTACAATTCCCCCTTCTGCATTCAGTTCCCTGCTGCTCAAGGTAACTATGAAATTAAATATTCCATCATTCAAATGTTACCCTCATTTCATGGCCTGACCAAGGAGGATCCCTATAAGCATATAGATGAATTCTTAGGACTGTGCACCACCTTCAACATCACAGGTTTGGGGGAGGAGGCCACCAGGATGAGACTCTTTCCTTTTTCATTAAAGGACAGAGCCAAGACCTGGTTATCTCTGCTTTCACCTAACAGTATTCAGTCCTGGAGTGATCTCCAATGTCAGTTTTTGGCCAAATTCTTTCCTATGTCAAAGACCAGTCAGTTGAGGAAGGGTATCATCTCTTTTACCCAAGATCCAACTGAAGACTTTCATCAATCCTGGGAGAGATTTAAGGAACTCCTCAAGGAATGCCCCCACCATCAAATCCCTGAATGGCAATTGGTTCAGAGCTTTTATCAGGGAATTGATCCAAAGAGCAGGGACATGGTAGATGCCTCTTGTGGAGGCACCTATCTCCATAAAACTGCTGAGAAGGCATGGGAGCTCTTTGACATCATCAGTGAGAACTCTATGTAAAGGGAAACCTTAGCAAGAGATCTAGAGCCTCCTAAATTGATTAAAGAGGACCCCTCAAGAGGAAAGATATATGAAGTGAGTGTACCAAGTGATTTGGAAAGGAAAGTGGACAGCCTGGCAGTGAAATTTGACAAGTTAATGGGAGCAATGCGACTGTCACCTGTGGCTGCTAGAGTGGAGGAGGCATGTGCTATATGCCAGTCTCCTGCTCACTCCCTAGATGAATGCCCATCAGCTACCCAATTTCCTAATTTTGTAACACAGCATGTGGCTGCAACTCAAGCCTATGGGTAGCAACCTGCTGCTGGGTATCAATGGAGAAACCACTCAAATCTGAGGCAGAGACAAGATGGATACCCCAGCCAACAGCAGCAGCAGCCTTAGCAGTCCATACCCTACAGAAATGCTCAGCCCTATCGAGAAGGTTATGCCCCAAGACCTCAATATCAGCAAACCATGGCCCAACTCAGAAGCTCCTCCTGCAAAGAAGTCACCTACTCCAGCTGTGAGAGCACCATCTTTTGAGGAACAAGTTCTATCTTCATTAAAGAACTTGAAAACCTTAATCCAAACTGTGCACTCTCACAACCAGAGCATCAAAAAGATAGAGGACTAGCTTGGTCAGCTGTTTGATGCTCTGACTAGGAGAGAAGGAAGAAGGTTACCTAGCCAACCACAAGATAATCCATGAAGACATTGTAGTGGGTGAAGTTTCCTCCACCTATGAGGAAGTCAAATCTGTGACAACTTTGAGGAGTGGTAGGCTAGTGGACAATCAGGTGGGCTGTGAACCTGTGAGAAGTTTGAAGGAAGAGAATGGAAGGAGTTTTCCAAGAACACAACAAAGACCACCAGTGGTGGACCTGACAGAACCACCCAGTGTCAATAAACAGGATGATATGGATCCTCAAGAAAAAGAAAAAATAAAAAAGAAAGAAGTTCCATTGGCTAAGGCTACAAGTGAGGGAGCACCCACACACATGCCATTTCCCAAGGCATTGCAAGGACCTACCCCTTTTTATAAAGGGCAAGATAAAATTGAGGAAATGATGGAGACCTTTAAACAAGTAAAGATCAATCTGCCTTTACTTGATGCCATTAAATAAGTCCCAGCCTATGCCAAAAAGACCTATGCACCCATAAAAGACAATCCAGGATACACCTATCCAAGAAAGTCTTTCAGCAGAAAAAGTCAAGCATGTCCTGTCCATTGCAACTCCCCCCAAATCCAAGACCCTGGACTCCCCACCATCCCCTGCATCATTGGAGACCACACCATTGACGAAGCCCTATTAGATCTGGGAGCCAGCATAAATTTGCTTCTATATTCAGTATATGAGAAGCTGGGCTTAGGCAAATTAAAGCCCACACATGTTGTTATACAGTTGGCCGACAGATCTGAAAGGAAACCTATGGGGATAATCAAGGATGTTTTGGTGGAAGTTAACAAATTCTTTTATCCTGCTGACTTTTTGATATTAGATATGGAGAGCTAAGTAAAGGTATTTCCTCTATCCCTGTGATTCTGGGCAGGCCCTTCTTGGCCACTGCAAATGCCTGCATTCAGTGCAGATCTGGAATCATGGAGGTCTCCTTTGGTAACATGAAAGTAAAGCTGTATGTATACAGCACTAGCTCTCAACCCCCTTTTGATGAAACCTGTTTTTCCATTGCAGGGCTGGAGGAGGCTCTGCATGATAATCCTCAACAGCTGCTGCAGAGCAATGATTGTCCTATAGAGACAAAATTGCAACCAGGGGTTGAACAATTGTTGAGGAATGGATCCAAGAAGGATGAAAAGTTCAAGAAACATGGGGAGGCCGTTAACCTTCCAGATCCTCCAGATTAGCACCTACAATTGAGTATGTATCATATGTACTATATTTTGCTTCTGTTTTAGATTTTTTTTTACTTTATATCTCTAGTAGAATTCTTTTGCAATAAATATGCCATGTTCTCTAGTGGGTCGCCTTTTCAAATTTGCCAACTACTCTAAGATAAGGGAGCTCATCCACATAAGAATCCAATCATAGGGCTGCACAGTAACAGAACATGATAAGTGCTAAAGCTAAGGGGTGCCCAGAAAGGCAGCTTTATCTTGGTTTTGGAGCCTTCGATAGGCCTAATCTACATTTCGTTAGGTTTCATGGGGATTTCGACAGGATATCTAATGGTTTTGATAGGAACTGGATGTTTCGACAGGTAAAACCAACTGCTCGACAGGTTAAATAAGGGCAAACAAAGATTTCGATAGGTGTTGAGTACATATCGGGCACCTATCGAAAAGATGTTATCTCTACCGTTTAAACCTATCGATAGGATGGTCTCACCTATTAAAATCCTTAAAAATCATCCCTTTTGAAAGCTTTTGATGTCTAAGCTTTCAATAGGACGCATCAACCTATCAAAACCATTCCATTCATCCTATCGAAATCGCATTTTCACCTATATATACCTGTCGATAGGTCATTTGTGCTTCATTCCTTACCCTATGAAAAACCCTAGCTCTCTTCCTCATTTTTTTGCCTCCCTCTTTCCCTACTAAATCCTCACGAAATATTCTGCTGTTTAGTATGCCATCTTGTCAATACATTCAGCTTGCGTAGAGGAGCATTTTGCCCTTGATTTTAGAGAAATTAGAGCGGTGCATCGCTAGCTTTGTGAAACCCTAGGTACCTGGAGGTGAGTTGCCTTCCTACCATCACTCAGTTGTCTTTCTAAGTTTTCCCATTCCAAGTTGGTGAGAAATTACTCCCTGAGATTACAATGGATGAGCCCGAGGAAACGCTAGCCAGCATGCACCAAAAATCAACTGCATCCACCCCTAAATCCTCCAAGAAAGCGCTACCTGCTACCAAACCACCTGTAAAGAGGAAGCTCGCTGAGGGGACACCCAAAAAGAGTCCTAAAGCTAAGAAAGCCAAAGCTGTTGAAATTCAGAAACCTGTGGTAGAAACACCCTTAGAGAGAGCTACCCCTGACAGGCCCATTGTTGTAGAGCTTCCGGCTATACTAACCACCCCCAATGAATTTATTGACAAGTTAAACCTTATCCCTGAGACCGAATTTGATCTGACATATTTTGCCAACATTGGAGAGTGCCAGGAAATACTGAGCTATTTGAAGAAAGAACGCTTGTTGCCCCTATTATCGCCATTGAAGGAATCAGTATATCCCAGGCTGGTGAAGTTATGGTACCAAAATCTGAAGAAGGTGGCACAGGGGACTGATAATGTATTAGAAATTTTGATTGATGATTGGCAACTGACTATCGATCATAGAGACATAGGAATGGCTTTGGGGGTACATCCCATACCAATTTGACTCCAACCGCGCTGAGGGAGTACCTGTGGGAGCTACATTTAAGGATATGGCCAAGCAGCTAACCAATGGGATTGTGGGTTCTGGAGAATCACTGATGAGAAGAGACCTCCATCCTAGTCTCAGATTCATGGATACCATCTTAAGGAAAAATATCTATGTTACAGGACATTTGCAGGAGAGAAGGTCCCCATTAGTGGATGCTTTATTTTATTGTTCCAAGGGGCAGTTCGTGAACGCACCTAAGCTGATCTTTGAAACTATGGTGGACATAAATGACAACGTGCTAAAAAGACAGGCTTTTGCTAAGGGAGGAGGCCTACCCTTCAGCAGACTCATCACTTGTCTGCTCAAAGCTGGAAAGTATAGGATCAAGGAGGCTAAGCCAATGGAGAAAATGGCTCAGAAGGTTTTTGAAAAGAGGGCATGGTCTACAAGTTTAACCCTGATTCAAAAGACCAAGCCGGTTGAGGCAGAGGAGGAGGTGCCCACTACCTCAGCAGCAGATCATGCTGCTGACATTCCCCCATCCACCATTCCTCCTACGTCACCTACTTTTTCATCCACCTTACCTACACCATCACCTACACCTGGGATCCTGGAACTCCCCACCTTCTCCGAGCCTATCCCCATCATGTCTTCCCCACCCTCCCTCCAACCCCTTCCTGATTTTCCCCCTCCACCACTTCCTATACATACACAGGGTTTGGACCAGTTCACTTCTACTGATTTCTCTGCCCTCATTTCTTCAATTGTGGAGGATGTTACTCATGAGTACACCCCACTTCCTGACTCCCCCCACACCACTCCTCCTCATTTTACCCATGCCCCAGCCTCTCCTTTCCATCCCATTCATTCACCCATCCCCTCTACTTTCACCCTGCCTGATACTTTCACCCAAATCCTCTCCCTCCTTCAGTCCATTCAGGCCTAAGTAGCCACTAACACTGACCACCAGGCCCTCATAAGCTCATGTCTCCAATCAATTCAATCCACCCTCACTCCCCCCACTTCAGTCTCTCAACCCTTTCCTACTTCTCCTCCCTCCCCTGATCCCTCACTTTTCCATTTCTCTCCTCCTTTTTCACCCATGGCCTCCCCCATCCCTACTGATATCCTTTTTGTAGAGTTAGCCGCTCCATCTTTACCCCCACCTTCCCCCCAGCACCTGTTCTACCTATATCCCCACCTGCACCTGTTTTTGCAGTTGCTGATATACTCACCACCCATTTCCCCTTTTCCTCCCCCCCTATTTTCTAGGATGCCTCCACCCAAACTGATCCATGGGAGGATCTGGTTCTTTCTACCCCCTCCTCTTCATCCACTCCACCCTTATCCTTGCCTCTTGTCCTTCGCCAATCCATGCACATTCCCCCCTACCTCACCCTCCTGTATGCAATGAGGGACAACCCTTACATCCACAGGGATGTCTTGAGAGGTATGGCTGCACTTCGGGCTTCCCTTGAGGCCCCTTATGAGGAGAGAATTGCCAACATCGAATTAGAATACCGAATTCAACTCCACGATATCTCTAAAGGGTGGGCTGAAATTCTGACTCGTTATGAGTCAACAGAGCAAGTGGCAGCGGCTGAGAGTCTCATTGCCAAGTATGAAAAGAAGAATTCTGAGCTCCTCAAGAAAAAGTTAGCCAATGCTCAGGAGATCATCAAGGCCACCAAGGAGCTCTCAAATGCTAACCTCCTCTATGCTACCAAGAAGATTGATATTTTGGAGAAAAAGGTTGCTTCCTTGTTGTCTCAACCCTTTGAGCCTACCCCTCTTGCTCTGACACCTCTGATGCACCTCCTCCCTCCCCATGTCCCCCTACAACTATTCCTATTCCTTCATGACCCCACACATGGATGTTACCCCTCCTTGCCCTCCTCCAAAGACCTCCTGCGCAACCCCTCCACCCCACCTGTGGAGGCTCCCCCTCCGGCCGAAGTACCTCCACCTGACAAACCTATCCCTCCCAAACGAAAGAGGACTTCCTCCAAAAGAACCACCACCGCCAAGAGATCTGCTTCTTCTGCTACCGCTATCAAAAAAGGGAAACAACCTGCTGCCCCATCCAAAGAAGCTGAGTCCCCCAGGTCTTCCCCTCATTCTGACCCCCATGGTACCCTACTCACTAGGGATGAAAGAAGAAAGGCTGCTGCGACTCTAGAACTAGACCCCATGGCCCTTTTCCCTTCCGATTCGGATTCTGATCCTATGCCTGCGGTTGATCCTAAACGCCAAAAGCCTGCTGCCCAGTTTGAGGAGGCACGCGCTAAACAACCTAAGCAATCCAAATCCAAGGGCAAAGCCCCTACATCTAAGCGGTAGCTGGCACCAAGCTGTATATGAATGTGACCATGTGCTGTTTCAGTTTCTTTTTCATTTGTCTCTTGTATATATTTGACATTTTTGTTGTGCTATTCTATAGATATCTTCTTACCCTATCTCCCTCTTGATTGCTTTTTATCAAAATAGTGGGGACACTGTTTAGTTTAGGTTTGGGGGTATGGTAGGTGTGCCAATGAAATAAGTTAATGCTTTGTGCAGCTACGTTGAAAAATGTTTGATAATAAAGTGATTTCCCACCTGATTTTTTTTTGGAAAAGAGGAAATTAAAAACTTTTTAAAACAGAAATGAGCTGTAGTTTTAACATTTTTCATGAAGCAAATATCAAGAATTTAAAAAAAATTGATGATTATTGAACCTGGAATGAGAGAAAACTATGAGGATACCCCCCAGAAATTTTGATGGAAGACCATACCCAGTGAGATTTGGGCCTGAAAATTTTTAATTTCTTTGAAGAGTGTCTGGGCAATTTCTTCTGCTTTAAGGACTGATGGGATCTAATTATAATCACTAGAAGTTAGGCAATTCCAAGTTGAAATAGCTTGACAGCATTCATGACATTGAAGACATGAAGTAAGGTCATCCCTTGGACAGTTTGAGCCTAAAATGCCCCACCTTTGAACTGCCCTTAATACACACCATTTGAGCCTTGAAATTACAATTTTTCCTCGATAGAAACCAGAAATGCAAACCCAAAACTCTTTAACCTACTGCAGCCCGACCTCACTCTGAGATTTCAGAAGGTAAAGGTAAAGGAATGGAAGAAGGTAGAGCTGGTTTGAGAAGTAGGTACAATAGGAGAAAAACATAGTTGGTGGCGTTGTGGCATTCCAGCCTATATATATAAAAAAAATAAAAAAAAAAGAAATTTTTTTGGAGAAAAATACAAAAAGAAAAATAGAAAAGCAAAATAAAAGGTTGAGAAAGAGAGGTCATTTCATTGAAAGACTGAAAAGAGGATTAGAAACTGATCACTTCAAATCTGAAAATTCAAGAAGTAGATGGAATTATGCTGAAATAAAAGAGGTATTGTCTAGACACCTTCTTACCTTTACTGATTTCTCAATTTTGAATCCTATTTTATCCTGTTATTTCTTTTACAAATTTCACCCATAAGCCACATTACAACCCAATAAAAAGACCCTACTGATCTGAAATGGATTGAGCTGTCATGTGGAGATGAGAATTTGCTTAATCTATGGTGAAAAGAGTTAGAAATTTTCATGAATTAAAGCAATGCCTATGCTCCTGCTTGCAGTCTATTTGAGGGCTGCAACTGCTCTTGAGCTGTGTGAAATGATGCACCCATCGATTTTTGTTATGAGTGAACAGCCCCGGTATAATTTGGGTCTAAAATCAGAGATTTGGGGTGGTATAGGAACAAAATTCTTGAATTAAAGGTGAGCTCTGCATCAAATTTTTAAGCCCAATGCCTTGACATGAACTGATTGAGAATGAAGGGATTACAGCAGAATTTCAGGTTTTGAATTGGTGATTTTTCTGCTGAAAATCCTCTGGAATTGAATGGACATGGTGTGAAATTTATTTTATTTCACTTAAACTCTGTTTTAACATGTTGCATGAGTATTAACTAAGTTATATTGGAGAAGTTTGTGGGTACCTTCACTGAAAACCCTCAGGAGACTTCACTCCTCCACTAGGGATCACCTAGGGGTTTAAAAGGCTTGGTGCATATGCTAAATGCATCCGTGCTTCCTACGAAAGTGGCATTTTATATTTCTCTGAATTCTCCTTTGCTCAGGGACTAGCAAAGCTTAGGTTTGGGGGTGTGTTAAGTGGTAAAAAACGCCACTTTGCACCCTTTAACCTCACCTTTCATGGACCTGTGAGCACGCTAATAAGCCTCTGTTGAGTGCATTTTGTAGATAGCAGGAAAAGCTGGTAATAATACAGCAAACCACTTAAGAATGCCCACAAAGAAGTCATCTCTCAGCACCATGCAGACACAGCAACAGAACAAGGAGAAAGAAGTGAAGATAGGTCCAAAACATCCTATCAAGAGGATGTCTGAAGACTTTGATAGGAGCTGAGGGTTAAAAGGAAAGAATTCGTGCAGTTGGAGAAGGGTTCGATAGGATCCGAAGGCAGGAGAAGGATGAATTCGTATGGATTGAGGAGTTCGATAGGATTTCAGAACCTATCGAGCAAAGAAAGGAAAGAAGAAACTATCCTATCGAAAACTTGCCTGAAGTGTCAAAGGAATCTATCAAACGGATCTGAGAACCTAGCGAAAGGACAAAAATGCTCGATTCTAACCTGTCGAAGGCTCCCTAAACTTATCGAAATGAAGATGTTGAAATTAAACCTATCAAAGGATGCTTAAGCCTTTCGATAGGAATGAGAGCCAACCTATCGGGATGACGGCACACAGAGCTGAACTTGTCGTAAAGGACCACTGGACCTATCGAACTACTCAACCAACCTATCGAATACTCCAGATATTGGGCTGAGGACCCTGAAGCTTCAAAGAGAGAACTCATCCTATCGGTACCTATCGAAGAGACCAGGGAACCTATCGTAAGGAACTACAAGCTTACTTTTAACCTGTCGGAAGCTTCTCCAACCTGTCGAAGTCGTGTGCTGAACTTCTCAGAAACTATGCTATGCACACGCTGAGACTTGGTGACCTGTCGCAGGCAAACCTAGGCACTTTGGTGACCGACACGACGTTATAGAAGATGCCCTAGAAAGCCCTAATCGACCCACGTGCTTTAACAGAACTCTAACAAACTCTGACAACCTTCTAGAAGGGATTTTTGGTGAAAAAAATATAGGAGAAAGCTATGAGATCCCCAATTGCCATCCGGGGGGATCGAAATTCTGAACAAATTTTCAGAGATCAGAGCTTGCAGCGAGATTCCATTTCCCTCCTTTAGCCCAACCATGGTTGGCTAAATCCCTAGGAGCAGCAAGGAGTGAGTTAGATCTGTAATTGGGTAAGGTTAAGAGTGTTGCTGGGGTTAATTGCTGCACAGACTATAGATCTGAAAGCATTCCATTGTAAGAGTGACCTTGTTTGCAATGTAACTATTATTTTCAATATTTTAATTAGATCTAAAGCTCTTTTGATTTCTTTTGGTGCTCGATCAGATTTGTGTAGAGGAGTTGCTTGATCAGCTCACCCACTTAACTGGTAGACCTCTTGGATATCATCTAAATTCTCTGGATCTGATATCCCTGTAATTTCCTGCGTCTGTGACCTGGAAATTACAGCATCTGTAGTGGTTTTAATTGTTCTAATTGAGGCTCTGGCTTTGTAGGAGATCTCTAGGATGGTCTGTGACCATTAAAGTGGACATATCATAACCTTAAGGTAAATTTGAGCTCAGGCCTCAATTGTATTCATCTGCTACAATCCATGGATTCGATAAAGGCTATAGGATGGTCTGTGACCATTAAAGTGGACAGATCATAGCCTTAAGGTCGGTGGATCCTGTGATTTGAAGTGAAATTTATACCCTGCAGCTGTACTTGCGGACAGTGCCTGTGGCCAGCCAAGGGACTTGTGTGCTTTTGATCCCCTGTAATATGCTTAGCTCGACTTGAATTCAGTGAAGACAACCTCCAAGCTGTTCTTCTCCATCTTTTGAAATTTTAAACCATCCATCTGCAAGATTTAAGGCTCCAGATTCTATCTAAAACAATCTGCATTTTAATTGTAGTTTAGTTTAAGTGACAACTCATTTCAAAACTCTCCCCTGTCTTTTAACTAAAGTAGAGATAGCTAGGGTGCCAGATCTCTTACAGATCTGGAGATTTATCATATTTCTAATCAACCTCCCTGTGGACATTCCCTTACCATTCTTTTAAAGCTTGCTACAACATATCCTGAATACTTACAGGTCTGTATGAGTATATCTGCCTAGTTATTGTTGATTTTAGACCCTCATTTGAGGGTAGGCAAACATTTCCGACAGTAACCTATATACCAAAGTTACCAATTCCAAATTCTTTTGGTGCACCATGCCCTTTTGATAAAATCCAAAAAAAAATAGAAGAAATAATTAAAATCTTCAAAGTAAAAATCAAGTTGCCCCTCTTGAAGGCAATCAAATAAGTCCCAGCCTATGCACGGTTCCTAAAAGAGATGTGCATGCCAAAACGAAAATGGCGAAATAATGTCTCAAAAAAAGTTTTCTTGACGGAGCAAGTAAGCTCAATCTTGCATGCTAGAACTCCGCCTTAGCTTAAGGATCTTGAGGTGCCAACAATTCCATGTATCATAAGCAATCATGAAATAAATAAAGCCCTTTTGGATCTGGGAGCCAACGTAAATCTGCTGTCATATTTTGTTTATGAAAAATTGGGACTGGGAGATTTGAGACCTACTTCGGTAACTCTTCAGTTAGTCGATGGATCAAAAAGAAGGTCTATAGGAATTATTGAAGACGTAATGATTGGAGTCGACAAATTTGTTTTTCCTGTCGATTTTCTGGTATTAGACATGGAACCGAGTTCGAAATCTCCAACGCAAATTCTCGTTATATTCGATAGACCATTCTTGGCCACGATCAATGCCTACATAAAGTGTAAAATCGGAGTAATGAAAGTTTCTTTGGAGATATGCGAATTCAATTGAATATCTTCTCGGTAGCCAACCAAATGGCTTCAATAGATGACGTGGAATACTTCAGCATAGATAAAATTGAAGAATTGATAGAAGAAGCATTACCTTTAGTCTTATCTACGGATGTGCTTCAAACTACATTATGGTATACAGACTTGGAAGAACCAGACCACCAACTGAAAGAAGTGACTTATTTGTTGGAAACTTCTATCTGTGAACTCCAGTCAAAAACTTGGAAGTCATAGATAGAACCTTTACCCGTTACTTCGAATGAATCGTTACAGTCATCTATCTAAAGAGTTCCATCCTTAGATTTGAAACTACTTCCTAATATCTTTAAATACGCTTTTCTTGAGCCTAACGAAACTCTCTCAGTAATCATTTCATCTGCTCTTAACAAGGAACAAGAGAAAAGGTTGCTGGCCACACTCGTGAAATATAAGCGTATAATAGCGTGGATTGTCGCTGACCTTAAAGGGCTTGACCCCTCCATATGTATGCATCATTTTCATTTGGAGGACTGCTAAAACTTCACTAGAAAGCCAACGACGGTTAAATCCAAATATAAGAAAAGTTGTTCAAAAGGAAATCGTGAAACTACTAGATGCAGGTATTATTTATCCGATTTTCGACAGTGAATGGGTGAGTCCTATCTAGGTAGTCCCAAAGAAATATGGAATTACTGTAAAAGAAAATGCAGTCGGTGAGTTGGTACCATTACGCGAAACCACAGGGTGGCGTGTATGCATTGACTACCGGAAGCTCAACTCAATGACTCGCAAAGATCATTTTCCATTGCCCTTCATTAATCAAATTTTAGAAAAAGTTATATGTCAGGAGTATTTTTGCTTTCTAGACAGACATTCAGGGTATAATCAAGTCCCGATTTATCCAGAAGACCAAGAGAAAATTACCTTCACATGTCCTTTTGGAATATTTGTTTACCGTCGCATGCCCTTTGGGTTATACAATGCTCCAGCAACATTCCAAAGATGCATGATAACAATCTTTTCTGATATGATAGACAAGTTTCTTGAGGTATTCAAGGATGATTTTTCGGTGTTTGACCGAACTTTTGATTCTTGTGTTGATCATCTTGCCCTCATCTTAGAAAGATGCGAAGAAACTAATTTAGTGTTAAGCTGGGAGAAGATTTATTTTATGGTTCAAGAAGGTATAGTCTTAGGTCATATTGTCTCTAAAAGAGGAATAGAAGTTGACAAGGCTAAAATTGATGCAATCGCAAACCTGCCACTATCAACATCGGTACGGCAGATTCGATCTTTCCTTGGCCATGTTGGCTTCTATCGCCGCTTTATCAAAGATTTTTTAAAATTCTCGAGACCTCTATGCCATCTATTAGCAAATGATGTGCTTTGTAACTTTGACGACGCCTGTCTTGACACATTTAACAAGCTTAAGGTACTTCTCTCATCTACACCAATCATTCAACCTCCCGACTATTTCCTACCTTTCGAAGTAATATGCAATGCTTCTGATTATGCAATAGGTCTCATCTTAGGACAGCGGAAAGACAAGATCCCTCACGTAATTTATTATGCGAGCCGTACCTTGATTGAATCTCAAGTTAACTATACTACCACTGAGGAGCTTCTCATTGTAGTCATTGCTTTAGATAAATTCCGACCATACTTATTAAAATCAAAGATCGTCATCGTCTCCGATCATTCTGCGTTGAAATACTTACTGTCTAAAAAAGATGTCAAACAGAGACTAATTAGGTGGATCATTCTTTTGCAAGAATTCAATTTCGAAATTAAAGATAAAAAGGAAATTGAAAATGTGGTGGTGATCATCTGTCAAGAATAGAACTGCTTGAAACCATCAGTAAAGAATCTGTGCATGATACCTTCCCATATGAGCTTGAGACCATGAGTGTACTATCAAATAGTCAAATTTTTATTCCCGGTGGTATAAATCATCAAAAAGTGGCCCTAAAATCATATGGCACACATCACGTTCAAATGTGATTTTAGGGACATTGTTTTGAGACCAGTGCCATGTGAAATGAAAAGAATGAGCATCTAATGGTAAGATCATGGTCTTAAGATCCATTATGTGGAAAATTGGGGTGGAAAACGATGTCCATCATCTGATTCCAACCAGTCAAGGGGTTTCAGATGTGGGTGCTTCTAGTAAACTTGTAGGCGCCAACAGATGTATCCAATCCAAAATTTTGAATCACTTTTTTGGTGAACTGGGGATGCAACTTCGAATACTCAACTCGAAAATTTCAGGTTCTGATCAGGCTCACCCAAAACCAAAGCCGACCCGATTTGGTTTCAGGTTGGGTCAGGGACCCTAAGTTCCAAAGCACCTCAACCCGAACCCGACCCGATCAGAATTTTTTGGTTTTTAATTCGGGTTGGGTCAGGCCAGGTTTGGCTTTCCTTATTAATTTAATAATAAAATAATATTTAAAAATAAAAATAAATAAATAAATACAAAAAAACATAAAACTCAAATTAAATTATAAAAATCCAAAAAATAAAAAGGGACACCAAATTAGGGACTAAAAATTTATTTCAAACCCAATTTTTATTTCGCGCGAGTTCCATCAAGCATGTTCGAGATTTTTTTTTTGCGTTTCTCAACCTACCTAATCTTGTAGTTGGGTCCGGGGAACCCAAAACCGAACTGCTCCGAACAAGTTCAGTTAGGTTCGAATTTGGGTTGGGTCGAAACATTGGTTTCCGTTCGGGTTTGGTTTGTGGCCTGAATTTGCAGCCCTAGGTTAATACGTTCTGGGCAAGCACCCTTGTGGGAACTGGTAAAAAGTCTTAAAAGCATCAATTTAGGTAACAATAACCCGTGCCGGCCGTCTATTACTTGCACCCGTTTTTCTTGTAATGAGAAGGCATCTCTTTTATCATAAAAAATCGTTGATTGCCTTGAATCAAATGATAAAAATCTTTTTTTCATCTCAATATTCAACATAATAGATCTTGAGATTATCATGGTGTACCTATCAGAGGGTCACATATTGATTCCACATGGTAGACATCCCCAAAAGTGACCGTGATCATGAGCTACCTATTAGATGGTCACTTTTGAGTATATATTCCATGTAGAATCGACATTTGACCGTCTGATAGGTGAGTCATGATCTCAACATCTCTTATTTGACAGATTGGGATAAAAAAGATCTCCATCATGTAATTAAAGGCAAGCAACGATTTTTTATGGTGGAAGAGCATGTGGTCAAATGGTGACATTATTTCCACCTGTTTTTCTTGTGAAGAACACTTGTATTTTCACCACAAAATCTTGTTGCTGATTTAAATCAGATGATCCAAATCATTTTTCATCCTAAACTTCCACACAATAGATCTTGAGATCACGACACACTTATAAGATATAGTCAAATCTTGATTTCTCGTGTCACACATCTCCAAAAGTGACTTAAGAACCCTTTCTCATGATATGCCTAGGACTACCATCACTCCACATGAAATCAACATGTGACCGTTTAATAAGTGAGTCATAATCTTAAGATCTATTTATAAAAGATTGAGACGAATAACGATCTACATCATAAGATTTTAGGCAATCAACGAATTTTTATAATAAAAATGTGCCTGATCGTCAAGGGGAAAAAAAAAACTAAAAAAAACACAAAAGGGAAGCAAATAAGGGCACCCTTTAATATAACTATATACTTTTCGCATTTGTTTTAGTTTCAACTTTCAACGGCTGAAGTCAGCACCTTATTCTTATCCTCCCGCCAGTCGTATTCTACACAAGTGTTTTGCCTCCCAACATTTTTTTTTCTTTTTAACATATTCGGCCGTTTGCCAACAAAGAATTTAATAAATAAATAATTTAGATTAGAAGGGTGATTTTTGTAAGATGTCTTACGTTACTTTATAAATTCATGAGATCCCTTACCTGGTTTAAAATTTGACAAAATCCCTCACCTAATTGCTTTAACCAATTCGAACTAACTATCAAAAACTTTAATCGCTGGAATACCCTTGGTTACTGATTTGCCCTCGATCAGTTAATGATTTGCACCAAACTTACACCTGATTGGTTACCGATTTGTATCGGATCGGCTATCGATTTTCGTATGGTTACCGATCGAGTGTCAAATGGATATCGTTTGATTATTTTAATTTTATAAATTTTGAATGAATTTTTTTTAATTACCTGCAATCTTGACCGATTTTTTGATCGACCAATCAGATTCCGTTGTCGATAATATTAAAAGTAGTTGTAAAAGTAAAATTTTTATATTTTATCTTCTCTTGTGGACATTTTTGTTATTTCCGCACCATGGTTGGTGAAAGTTTCACAGCGCAAAGGGCAGGGCTATAATCGGTAACCAAGGGAAAGGGTATTTCAGGGATTAAAGTTTCTAGTTTGAGGCGCAAGTTAGGTGAGAGATCTTGCCAAATTCAAAACTAGAATAGGATCTTGCCAATATCTAAAGATAGGTGAGGCATATTACAAAAATCCCATTAAAAGGCGGCTCCTATAACCAAGAAGCTTCTTCCAGTCAAATCTCAACGGCGTCTCAGTCTTCTTTCTCTCTCTCTCTCTCGCTATATATATATATATAAAAGCCCATAACGCATTACACAACTCACCAATCTTACCAATCCGACGAATAAAGCAAGAGATAGAGAAAAAGAGAGAAGAGGAAAGGAGAGAGAGGGTAACCGAAACGCACATCCGATATGGAAGTGATGGTACCGGTACCTGCCTCCGATTTCAACTTCACCAGCACTAGCTCATCACCATACAGAAGCACTCCTTCTTCCCCGATGCGTTTCGGCGAGTCAAGCTGCTACTTCAGTGCCCCAAATAGCCCATCAAGTTCTTCCCAAATCTACACCCAATTCCATTCAATCGAAAAATTTAAAGAAGAACCCAAGTCGACAAAACCAGAGGATGATGACGAAAACGAAGAAGATTTTCAATTTGATTTCAGTGGTCAATTAGAGAGAAGCTCTCTCATTACAGCGGACGAGCTATTCGAAAAGGGCAAAATTCGAACCCAAACTGTCAAATCAAAAGAAAAAGAAGCAACAGAGGTAAAACAGGAAAGAGGGAGAGAAAGAAGAAGTGTTTATTCTTCTAGCAATACGAGTCGCAGAGGAGCCAGATCAGTTTCGCCTCTCAGGGTCTCAGATTTCGGGTTTGATGGCCTTAATCAGACGGAGCAGAAAGATTCATTGGCCACAAAATTACACCCATCTGAATATGCAAATCTGAAGTGTAGCAGGAAGTGGAAACTGAAAGATCTTTTGTTGTTTCGAAGTGTTTCGGAAGGTAGGGGAACCAAAAGAGCAGAAAATGTGAAGAATTCCAGTTTACGATGCGTTACAGATGGTAGCGGTTCGGTGTCCGGCGGTTCGAACCGGGGTCGGAGGGGGACTGTTTCGGCTCACGAGTTGCATTACACGAAGAACCGGGCGGTTTCTGAGGAGATGAGGAGGAAAACCTTTTTGCCTTATAAGCAGGGTCTATTTGGGTGTTTGGGATTCAATCCGGCTCTTAACGGGCTCGCAAAAGGGTTCCGTTCGATTACACATGGAGGATCGTGATCCCTACCAACATGGGAATTTTTTATTTTTTTTTAATGAGTTATTATAATGTGTTTTTTTATGGCTGTTCTTCTGTATAGGGTTACTTCCTATGATGTACCTTTGAAATTTTAAGGATTGAACCTTGAATTTTCTTTTGCGTGAAAAACTTATTTATTTATTTTATATATATAAAATATATATATTATATATATATACACATTAATAATATATATATATATACAGACATTCTAATATATATATATATATATATATATATACACACATTAATACCAAGGAATTATATTAGTACATCTATTACCGTGGAAGTTAAATCTCAACAAATGGTGATGCTCCCTTCATGGCTGACTAAATCTGATGGCTAGATTGGTCTTTGTTGGGGAACGGAGATCTTTTCGAGTTCTAATATAGCTTAGAGCACGAACCTTAGTATCATAAACTTCTCCGGGAATGGTGTCTAAATCATCTTACACCATTACTCATTCAAGATGTAGAAAATTTATACCCTGAAAGTTATAGATCATATAGTCAAGGGTAACGAAGGTTCAACAGAATTGAACCATCTGATATATGTATTCTAATATTAATTGTTGTTCTTAGATTTTAATAATCTATATTAAAGTTCACCAAATCAATCCTGCACTTTTGCTTATAAGCATGATCATTCACTTTAATAGTGTAGGATCAAAGGTTTTTTATTTCAAAGAACTTATTAAAAATGTTTTTGGGTATTAATATCAATAATATAAGATATAAAAGTTCGGCATCTATTGCCATCCGATTTGGTTGTCAAGGAGTTCACAATTCGAACGGCTGCAAAGGCGAGAACATGGCATTCCTCGAGGGAGCTGACGAGAGAGCATTTATATAAGACAAAACTTGTCAGCTTGCAGTTTTTGACTATGTAGCGGGGACATGGAATGTACTCTTCATTGGTGCCGTGTTAAAATAGCATACAATTACCTTGTCTTTATTATATTATTATTATTATTATTTACTTTTTTATTTTTTTATTTTTACAAATTTTAATATTAAATAAAAGGAAAATTTACAGGATCCACCCACCCAATCAGAAACACCTTTTCTGCCGTAGATCTTAATATTTTCACCTTTTACCAAACCGACCTTTAGTCTGTTCCAGCTAGCACAAAAGAGTCCCAAATATCCCTTCTTACACTTTTTAGTGTTCTATATATTTTAAAATTTTAAAAATTTACACTTTTTTATTTTTACGCAATGTGAAGCAGCATCTACGTCGTTTGATTTGAAGGCTACAATATAAAGATTGATGGTACCAAAGATTGATACGAAAAAAGGCGATATTGCCTTTAAAAAAAAAAAAAAATCGTCTCTTTAAACATTCGGCATCGCCTCTTTAAACAGTCGGTATCACTCTTTTAAACAATCGGTATCGCCTCTTTTAAACAGTCGCTTTTTAGAGTGAATCTTATTTGATAATTACTGCACATTAATTATCCCAACCAATTGTAATTATCTAAACCAATTATAATCGCTCATGAATAATAAAGTATTTCTTACTAAATATAAAAGAGGTAAAAAGAAAAAAATGAAAATTGTATGAATCAATTTCATGTAGAAGAGGTGAAAGAAAAATGAAAATTTTATGAATAAAAAAATTTTAAGAAAAAAACCAAAATTACACAAATAAAAAAAAGATAAACAAGAGAAAAAAAAGATAGAAAGATAGAATAGACAAATTTTTACAATCGATTATATTGTTTACAATGCGTTATGATACTCTGATAAGAACGTGAGTGGTTACAATTGATTTAAATAACTACAATTGATTGAGATAATGATGTGTGGTAGTTATCAAATATGTACACTCTAATAGGCAATGAAGACTATTTAAAGAGACAATACCAACTGTTTAAAATAGCGATAACGATTGTTTAAAGAGACGATATCAACTGTTTAAAATAAGTGATACCGACCGTTTAAAGAGGCGATTTTTTTTTTTTAATTATTATTTTAAAGATGCGATATCTCCTATTTTTCATGTCAATCTTTGGCACCATCGATCTTTATATATAGCCTTCAAATCAGACGTCATAAATGTTGCTTCACATCGCGTAAATATAAAAAGTACAAAATTTTAAAATTTTAATTATGTAGAATGATAAAAAGTATAAAAAGGGGTATTTGGGACTTTTTGTGCTAATTGGAAAAGCTACCCTACAATGGGTGGCCACCCATGATGTGTATTAAAGCAGCCCACACATTTGTCTGATTGCGTGACCTACAGGGACTTCCATGCATTGGAATCCATACAAGTCACATAGTCACATGGACGTTTGGACTGCAATGTCTACTCATAATGGGTGGGCACCCATTGTAGAGTAAATCTAAATAAATAAAATATTATTTTACCGAAGGGGTAATCTTCAACACTTTTACTTGATAAGAGGCCCACTTACCACTTATTACTTGAGTGGGTCTTGTGCATGATTTAAAATTTCGGCTCATAATTCAAATTATCAGCAAAAGTGTATTGGTTTTGGTCAGTATTGAAACAATAATTGTAAGATATCAGATATGGATATGTATGGGAAATGTAATTATCGGCCATACATGTACTGAAAGTGAAAATTGGAACTCAAATTTCAGCCCAACCTACAAAATTTCAGCCGAAATTTGGAAATTTTTGTCAAATTTTCAATTTCGGCCAATCCTGAAACCGATACTGTTGAAATCGACATTTTGATCCTTGGTCTGGAGTACTCTTAACCATGAATTTAAATATCGGATACCAATACATATCGGCCGAAATGTATTGGGTTAGGCCCAAATCCGATACTAATATACAACTTGATTCTAGATAAGATCAAATGTCGAATCATATCGGGTCCTATACTCCTATCAGCCGATGTGCATCGGATAAAATACTAAAAATATCCTTTTTATAATTTTCTAAAATTATATATATTTTATTATTTTAGAAATTAAAAAAAGTTGCTTAAATATCGATCAATTTGGTTGATACATCACCGATATGTCGGATGCATATCGAATTGGGACCTAGCTGATATGCCGACATATATTGAACTTTAAATCCCCGCTCTTAACGTTCATTTGCATTTTGTTCATCTTTTAACAGGCAAATTACACGAGTCCACAATAGATCAATCGGTCTTGTACTAGACCGATTCTTCTCGGTCGGCTATAAGTCCGATTGATCTCACTTAATAAAATGGGCGTATGCTTTTAATTAAATGATATTTTTTTTCATCATTAAAAGTAGGTAAAATGCACATGTATATAATTATTTTTGTAAGAGTGGTGTGACCATCTCATCTCATCTCAGGTAATAAATAAGAGATAGGTCGGAACCTATTCTGTAAGAAGTATAAGGTTTGGACTCTTATTGGTAATTCACCCATAAATCAATAGTTGGTCGTTCACATGAAGCACATGTTTTAAATAGATTAACAAATGACTGTTCATTTTGCACACACGTGTGATCAATCCAAATAGGTTAAAGAGGCCATCATTAACACGTGTCAGAAAATTACACATACATAAAATTCTAACCATTTCATTAGTGTGCTTTAATTTTAATTATTAAAATAGAGGATTGGGATTTACAAAGAGTATCAAAAAATGTTACACTTGTGTCATATCACATGCCACACGGCATAATCAATCCAAAACGAGACCCAAAATAACACTCATTTTGGGTTGATTAATCACAAAATATGTGATTTAAAAAAAAATTATATTTCACTACTTTTTTTTACCTCTATTTGATGGGTCAAAAATAAGATAATGCCCAACTAATTAGGTAAATTGATTTTAGATATTTTTGACCATATTTTTAACAGTAGATATGCATCGGATAGAGCCCACATTTTTTGAGTGATATGTAATTGTTATTATCCAAGTTGTCATCGCACTCTTTGACTACATTTTTAATGGTATATATGCATCGAATAGGGCCCAAATTTTTTGGGTGATACTTGATTGTTATTATTTAAGTTGTGGCATCGGATTCTCAAAAATTAGTATATGATAGATCCTATCTTTAAATTTATCCACTGAATCTTTGAGTTCACCCACGCTGAAATCTATTGACTGCTTTGAATCCGACGTTGCAGATTGTTTTTCATCACAATCTTTCCCATAATGGATCTTGAGATCATGCTCTTACAATATATCCGCCATCAACTTTTTTATTTCATAGAATATCCATTCCCAAAAGGTGACTTGAACATCATGTGGAACTCATCACGCTCAAATAAGGAAACTTTATTGGGATGTGTATCACGTGAAATCAAAACTTATCCCTTGATAGTACGCCCATGATCTCAGGATCCATCATGTGAATGATTGGGATCTCTATCGACAAATTCAAAGCAATCAATGGATTTTAGAGTGGGTGAACTCACTACAAAAAATGTATTTATTGGAGATGGCTTTTGGCTGTTTCCAAAGGTGCTTAAGCCGTCTCTAATAGTATTGGAGGCGATTTTCATGTAGTCTCAAATAGTCCCGTCTCCATTGTCTTTGGAGACCAAATAGAGGCCATCTCTAATAGTCAAGGTTATTGGAGACGGCCATAAGCCGTCTCCAAAGATATGTTGGAGACACTTCAAAGTCGTATTTAATATGTCATCTCTTGTTATTGGAGGCGGCTTTTGGCCGTCTCCAATAAGTGATCTGATGTTATTGGAGACGGCTTTAAGCCGTCTCTAATAAGTGATCTCCAATAAAAAAATTTTGATGCTATTTAATTTTTTTGCTCTAATGACCATATTTCCTAGCAATACACATCTATAACCTGCATTTTTTTTATTTTTATTGTTCATAAAAATTCATAACCTGCATTTACATAATCACATTTTCATTCACATTAGCATAAACACATTAACATGCTCAAAGCTCATTCAGAAAAGTAAATTTTAATTTACAACACTGCAATTTCATTCACAATAAATTTATATGTATAAGTAATGACTCCCATTTTTTCTTGCTACAGTGTTACAAAGGAAATAGGTGTAGCATATTCTGACATATTGAACTCGAACTCCAATATAGCAGCCTTGCAAAAGGTAGGATTGGTCTTTTAGCATCACTTACAGTAAAACAGAACAGATAATCAAGTAGAAATTAAGGCCAACCGTAAATACAAATATTTAATGTGACAGGCCGAATTTCTGCACCCATAAACTCGTGCCATTTGGATCATACTCTGGATGATTCCCGGAACAAATTAAAGAGTGTCTACTAGTCTAGCGGAAATCAGAGTAGACACGATCGGAAATTGGCAGATCGTGTCATCATATAAGGCTTTAAAAAGAAAGAAAAAAAAATACAAAATAATGCATATATATATATATATATATATATATATATATATATATATATATATATATATATATATATATAGGGAGCCGGTTAAGTCCTCCAATGGAGGACAGTTTAGATCAATATTAAAAAAAAAAATAGAAAAAATAATTTTAAACCCACAATTCAAAGTTTGACGGTTTTCATTGGTCCATATTTCACGGTTCAAAATATACACGGTGGAGATGAGTTTTTAATTTAATTTTTTTAAAAAGATGATCTAAGCAATGCACCCAAGGTCCACGTGGCACCAAAAAGTATTTTGAGTGCCACATGGAGCTCCACGTGGAAGGTTGGAGGACGGTGACCGTCCTCCCATGGAGGACGGAGGCCTTTTATATATATATATATCAAAAGAGTATACATCCTCAAAAAGGAACAAAAAAGAATCACTGGTAATGGACATTCATTACTCAAAACAATGGTTCCCAATAATGATTCCTATAAAATATATATAACTACAAGTAAAACATCGATAGTATAATATATAGAAAGGTGGCCACCAGGCGCACAGATAATCAAAAATACAAGTATAGATTCCAAAATAAACTAATACCCAAGCTTCTAATAGAACTTGTTAGCAGGGGTGTCAGTATCCTCCTCCTCTGCCTCAGCCTCCGGCTCTGGCTGGTAATGGGGATCGCTCTTAGTATCCAGAACTCTAGCCTCAGAACCTATTATATAGAAACAGAGTGAGCTATCCATCTAAGCTCAATAGAAGAAACTCAAAAAATTTGCATCTTAATTGTAAAGCATGATTTGTAGAATATAACTCGTAATGTATGATAAAATCGTATAATACATGTAATCAATAGATGCGCATGTATGAATCGATAATGTATGCGCATGATAATCAGAATGCGAAACTTTTAGTAAATAGAGCAAATGCAGAAATATAAGAAACAAACTTTAATATCAGAGTTGTCAGATTCATATATACAGTAGTTATTGATTTAAATTCTATACTTAAATAACTCCCGTGAATATAGCACGTGATAGCAAGATGTGTACCGATGGGTAACCCCAACCATCGCCGTTCAATAAATAATTACAGATGATTGCATCAAACCTCTACAAAGGAGAGCAACTTGTGCCGAAGGTTTACAAATCAGATACACGGATATCCCGCCGTGCCGGTCGTGAGTATCCTGCCACGTCAGGAGAATTCATCACATGAACTTTAAATCAATACACATAAAGACTTTAGAATCAGATAGCAGAACAGATGATAGAATCAGATAATAAAGCCTTTTAAACAGAAGAAGTCAAACACAGATGCTAGGAAATCATGCAGTCAAAATTGGATACAAGTTAAGTTGAATTTCTCCTACCTCAGATCAATTCTTTCTAAGCAAATCCAAAGCTTTTTAAAGTGTCTTGATCTTGACGTAGACTACACTACACGTATAGTATACTAAGTGTCAGAATACAATTTGGTACATTGTCGAGCAGCATTTTTTTCTCAGCAAACCAAAACAGGTAAAAACAAGGAATTCGATCGATCAATCTCCATGTTTGATCGATTGGATTCACATTTGATCGATCAACTCATCATTTGATCGATCGGATGCCTCACTCTTAAACAGATAGATCAAAGAACATTTGATCAATCAATCTTCATTTGATCGATCAGATTCTCAAGTTGATCGATCAATTCCCATTATTGATCGATCAAAATCAACCTTTTTACCTTTTCAAAATAGAGGAAATTTGATCGATCAATCCCTTAATTGATCGATCGAATCCTCAATTTGATCAATCAATCCTTATGTTTGATCAATCGGATTCTCAAAAATCAAGATTTCAGAAAAATAGGCCTCCTGTTCTATAGTTTATTTATAAAAATTGATCGATCAAATCTCCTATTTGATCGATCAATCTTACTGTTCGATCGATCAATTCTCAATTGATCGATTAGTTCACACTTGATCGATCACTTCATATTCTGATTGATCAATGCCAAATTCGATCCATCAATTCACCAATTTGATCGATCAAGCATATCGGGCCAAAACTTCCTTAAATTTCACCCTTCTGTTTCATAAAGGGTGTTATACATCGATCGATCAAATCCCAAATTTGATCGATCAGATTATACTTTGATCGATCAAATATTCAATTTGATCGATCGAAAATGACATTAAATGTCATTAATGGGGTTCGTTATTTTTAAACCCATTTCAATCATGATTCATTTATGATCTTCGTGAATCAATCACACCCACAAAAATGCATATTTATGACATCAAAGACCCTATAAAAGCATAGTAAATCACCTCTTTGATGGCTGCTCTTTCGTTCACGTCATGTGCGATCCGACGTGGGTTTTGAATCCAAATCGGAGTGCTTTCCGCTTCGAGTTATTTGATGAACCAGAGGTGTATCGCTATGTCAACACACATCCATATCTCTCCTTCCCTAAGCAGATTCGACGCACACATGTCGATTCCTCGACGTTCTAAAATAGAGATCTGTATCCTAGGGTTTCTCTCACATAGGTTTCACAGAGGGAGTTTCCAAACAATAAGCTTGCAGGCAAGGATTCAAGGTAAAGAGAAGAAGCATCAGATTTTCCTAACCTTGCTTCTCTTATAAGCTATCAATAGAAATATCTCTGATATTTCCATTTCTAATGCTTTGATCCGGTGTTGAGCACACACACAACACTCACGCGTATCTTACTCTACAGGGGAATCTAATCACATCTCGGACTTGCGTCACAAGTGACATCTCACTTCACACGCCTACAGATCAAAAGTTTTGGTATTAATAATCTTGTTTTCAAAATTTTAAATTTGTCTCGATTTTCATGACAGGCACAAATACCAAAGCAGTAAGAAAGTTTCAGAAATTTAGGGTCATTACATTCTCCCCCCCTTAGGAATTTTTGTCATCGAAAATGTCAGAGAGTCTCAGATAGGTCTATTGGAGATCCTAATCCTAACTTGCAGAACACAACAGAAACAATCCTAATCTGTATGAGTGGGTCACAGTGCAATAGACTTCGCTAAACACGCATATGAAGGGTCAGGATCCATAGTAACTTGGATGTACTGCGTGTGACATTTGAGAATGCCATAGTAGATTGCATCCATACATGGATACATCCATCCCAAACATCGCGTGCTTGGAAGAACACTCCATGGTGACTCAAACAACCAAACACATAGAGCATACACATCATCTATTTAGGTAACAGACAGGGACATAGTACAGGGCAGATGCAAATATATACGAGACGTACAAAAAGCAGAGCAGGCAAGGTAGATATCGAACATAGCATATAGAACAAGTAAATCAGAAATCATGCAAGACTGAACATACATGCAGGACAGAATTAATATGGAAAACAGAGTTATATACATATATATATATATACACTTATATTTATATAGTAATTTACAAAGTATAGTGGTTACCTGCTGGTGGAGCTGATGATGAACCCCGACCAGTGAGGTACGCTCGGGTATGCTCTCCGATGGCTCAAAGGAGAAGTTAAAGGGTCCACAACATGTAGGCAGGCATGAGCTAGCATGGGGGTAGTAGTGGTCACATACGAGTGCTGCATTAGTAGCGTGAGCATCCCCTCGTGATAATCCAATTGTCGATGCACCTGACGATGAAACTCCTATATCTCATCCAACCTCTCGTGCACCCTCTTGTTCCCTTCATTAAATGCCGCGAGCACCGCTTCAAGGGTAATGGTGGAAGGCTCGGAATGGTGCGTGGTACTGGAACGTGTAGGCCGGTGTGAAGGAGTGGGGGCCAGTCGAGTAGGCTCCTCAGGCTGAGGTGGACGGTTAGGCTGTGCCTCCCCTGGAGCTCTCTCAACCACCTCTGCTCCATCCTCAACGGGTGGAACCTTCTCCTCATCCGGTAATCTCTTGACCAAAAGGTTATAACTCTTGGTCCAGTCCTTAAGTAAAAAGACTTTAACATTGTCGTTTCTCCTCGGCTCCCGAGGAGCCATGCTATATGCCTCACACACAGAGTTGTATTGCTCCACCATATGTGTGATCAACTGTGCATAAGGCATCTCCCCCTTCGGCTTCGTCTTCCTTTTCATCCGATGGAAGGCATCGAGCATGCCATTAATGGCGATGTCGGCGACAGAGAACCAACGGTTCTTAAAGGCGGAAAATAGGAACTGTTGTACGATGCCCGTACGCTCTGATCGATGCAAAAAAGGGTAAATGGCACACTTGACATAGGTGTCAAGCATCCACAAGTTGTCGGGAAGTTGGGCCCACTCCATGTAGCTCACGCATCATCTTTGCGACGAAGTCCTCAAAATCTATGTCCTTGATATAGGGCGCCGCTAGCCCACACGTCTCCACGTACCCGGATGGGCATTGCATCGCGGTGGAGATGTGGAATTGGTTGAATCTATATTCCAACCCATCGATCGTGGTAACCATTTGATGACGGCTACCTCCCCGTCGAAGGTGTTGGTAGAATAGATGTACTATTCTCGGGCAATAGTAGTCATGAAAGGGCTTGTGTAAGGGCTTGAGCCCTAATTTACTGATATAATCGATCGCTCACGTCATCTCGGGGCGATCCTTGAAGAGAGTCGGGGTGAACTCGTATTCCAGCAGGAAACTTTTGGCATTCTACCACTTTTTTGGTAATTCATGCTTGATGAGTGGTGGTTGGGGCTGCTAAATGGGTGGCACAAGTGGTACGAGTGGTGCCTTGGGTGGTACAATAGGTTGTACGACCGGTTTGACGTGCGGGGTAGGTATACGAACTAGTGATGTGGGAACTTTGCGCGAAGAGTTCTTCGTGCGCGGTCCCATGGTTTAAAATGACAAAAGAAAGAAAAACCCTAAAAGAAATGGATCAGTTTAGGGTTTATCGTACAAAAGAAGCCAAATGCGATCCAAGGAAGCGAATACACGAAGCTCCGATAGCCAAAAAATAGCCAGAAATGACCTTTGCACCCTAGGAGTGGAAAGTGCTCTTGCTCAATACCCTTTCGTTGATCGTTCAAATGGGTTGTTTAAAACCCAGGCTCCACTTAAATCGATAAATTCAATCGATCAATGCTAATTTGATCGATTGAATTTGAAAAATAGAAAAGCCCTAACCCGATAGATTGATCGATCAATCCTCATGGTTGATCGATCGAATTCATAATTTGATCGATCAATTTGCCCAATTGATCGATTAGACATGTTCATAACTAGTTATAGTTCAAAACAATTGATCGATCAATTTTCACAATTGATCGATCGGATTTCATATTTGATCGATCAAATACTTAGTTTGACCAATCGAATAGGTCTAAAATAGAACACATGGGTGATCGATCAACATGTTAATTTGATCGATCAGACCAGCCTTTGATTGATCAATTCTCCAATATGATCGATCAAATTGAACAGCAAAGCTGTTTTCTAAATTCACAGGTTTAAAAGACCTCTGAGCCTAATTTAAGGAACTGTGAGTTATCTCTTAGTGATACACTGGCTGTCCAGGTATTAAACACTATTCATTATCAGTGTTAATGAGTTGTATCCACAAATATTAAGTACAAAACGAGACAATTCAAGGTTAAAAGTTACCTCACATCTCAAGGAAAAATCTGTGGGTATTGCTCGCGAATCTTGGCTTCGCGCTCCCAGGTAGCCTCAGCAGATGAATGATTTCACCACTTGACTATCACAAGTGGAATCATCTTAGTCCGTAAGACCTACTCCTTATGGTCTAGAATCTGCATAGGTTTCTTTATCAGGGTCAGATCTTCTTGAAGCTTAATTGGTTAAAAATCCAGGATGTGTGTTAGGTCTTTCACGTATCTCTTCAATATAGAAACGTGAAACACATTATGCATGCTTGCCAGCTGTGGGGGAAAAGCAATCCGATATGCGACTTCTCCAACCCATTCGAGCACTTCAAAAGGTCCAATATAATGTGGACTTAACTTCCCATGTTTCCCGAAGTGCATCACGCCCTTGGTTGGTGAGATCTTGACAAAGACCTTGTCTCCGACCTAAAAACAGGTGTTAATTCTACACTAATTGAGCAGACGAGGAAACCCAAAGTATTTGAACACAATCAAGTATACCTGAAACTTGACTTGCATTCGATGAAGATCGGCATAACTTTTCTTGCGACTTTGAGCAACTCTCAATCTCTCACGAATCAACCGAACCGTCTCAATTGCACTATCCATGATATCAGGTCTCAAAATAAGTTTCTCATCGATTTCCTCCCAATTCAACAGAGATCTGCATCGTCGTCCGTATAAAGCTTCGTAGGGAGCCATGCCAATACTAAACTGATAACTATTGTTGTACGCGAACTCAATTAGAGGCAAATGTTGATCTCATGACCCGTGAAAGTCTAACATACACACACACAACATATCCTCTATGATCTGGTTCACTCTTTCAGTCTGCCCATCTATCTGAGGATGGAACACTGAGCTGAAGTCAAGTCTAGACCCCATGCCCTTCTTAAAATCTTTGCCATAACTGTGATGTATACAACGGATCGTGATCACACACAATACTGACCGGTATACCATGAAGTCTAACTATCTCTTTAAGATATATCTCTGCTAGCTTATTGGCAGTATACGTCGTGCGATATGACAGAAAATGTGCAGACTTGGTCAGTCTATCCACAATGACCTAGATGGCATTGTGTTTCCTCAATGTCTTTGGCAACCCTAATATAAAATTTATAAAAATGGTTTCCCATTTCTACTCAGGTATAGGCAAAGGTTGCAACAATCCCGTTGGATTCCGATGATCTACCTTTGCTTGCTGACAGACCAAGTATCTGGACACGTACTCAGTGATGTCCTTCTTCAAACCTCTCTACCAGAAGCTTTTCTTCAAGTCCTAATATATTTTGGTACTCGCAGGATGTATAGCATATATTGATTTACGAGCCTCCTCTAAAATAGTATCTCGAAGCTCAACATTGGTAGATATGCACACTATCCCGGAATAAAAAAGTACCATCCTCCCTGATGGAGAAATTTGCTCTAGTCCCGCTGATCACGCCTTGTCTAATGGTCATAAGCTCATCATTGACCATTTAAAGTTTACGAATATTCTCAAATAGTGTCGGCCTGATAACAAGGGTGGCCATCAAAGCTCCTGAACCTTTCACATCGAACCTAGCATCACACAAGGCTAAGTCCTCAAGCAAGCGCCACCGATGCACTCTAGTAATGAGATGCGCTAACTGAACTGAAGATTTCTGACTCAATGCATCTGTCACTACGTTGGCCTTCCCAGGGTGATACTGGATGGAACAATCAAACTCTTTCAAGAACTCCATCCATCGTCGTTGTCGCATGTTCAGGTCCTTCTGAGTGAATAGATGCTTAAGGATCTTGTGGGCGGTGAAGATGTAAAATGTCTCACCGTACAAATAGTGCGTACAGATCTTCAAAGTAAAAATTACCACTGCTAACTCCAGATCATGAGTGGGATAGTTCTTCTCGTGTTCCTTGAGTTTCTAGTTCTTGTGTTAGTTGAGAACACAGCCCAACCCACTGTAAGAAGCGTCACTATATATAGCAAAACCTCCTCCACCAGAAGGTATAGCTAACACTGGTCCTGTAGTCAGACGCGTCTTGAGTTCTTGAAAAATCTTCTCACACTGCTCTATCCAATTAAACTTAGTGTTCTTCTTTGTAAGCTGAGTAAGCGGACCTGAGAGTTTAGAGAACCCTTTCACAAACCGTCGATAGTATCCCGCCAAGCCAAGGAAACTATGGACTTCTGTTATCGTCTTCAGTTGCTCCCAATTCACTTCAGATTCGATCTTTGCAGGATCGATTGTGATACCATCCTCAAAAACAATGTGGCCTAAGAAACTGACCCGATCTAGCCAAAACTCGCACTCGCTAAGCTTGGCGTATAGTTGGTTGTCCCTGAGTGTTTGAAGAGCAACTCGTAAATGTTACACGTGTTCCTCTCTTGTCTTTGAGTAAATAAGGATATTGTCAACAAAAACTACCACTAATTTATCGAGGTGTGGCTTGAATACTTGGTTCATCAAGTCCATGAATGATGCTGGTGCATTAGTTAGCCTAAAAGGCATAACTAGGAACTCATAATGACCATACCTCGTGCGGAATGCGGTCTTAGAAATGTCGTCCACCTTAATCTTCAATTGGTGGTAACCCGACCTTAGATCAATCTTTGAAAAGAACTTTACACCTTGCAACTGGTCAAAGAGGTCGTCAATCCGCAGCAATGGGTAACGATTCTTAATCGTCATCTTGTTCAACTGACAGTAGTCAATGTACAGCCGCATCGAACCATCCTTCACAAACAGTACCGGTGCTCCCCAAGGAGATACACTCGGCCTAATGAAGCCCTTGTCCAACAGTTCTTGAAGCTGCTCCTTCAGTTCCTTTAACTCCACATGCACCATTTTGTACGGTGACTTTGGCAACGGTTCAGTACTCGGTGCTAAATTAATCGCGAACTCAATCTCCCGATCAGGTGGCAATCCGGGTAACTCTTCAGAAAAAATATCAGGGTATTCACATGCAACTAAAATCAGAGCGATGTCCATTTTCTTCTCGTGATGATCTTGTAAGTAAGCAAGATATCCACAACATCTGTTCTTCATCATGCGCTCCGCTTAAATAGCTAAAATGAACAGCGCGACCTTGGATTTGATTCCACAGAAGTGAAAGGATTTTCTCTTTGGGGGTCGAAAGGTTACAATCTTCCGAAGATAATCCACACTCGCATGGTATGCCGACAGCCAATCCATTCCAAGGATCACGTCAAATCCTTTCGTATCCAACATGATCGTATCCGTCATCATCTCGTGATCCTCAATCATTTCTATAACTGATTGACACACTGTATCTGTGCTGACTGAGCTTCCAATAGGGACCGATACTGCCAAGATAAAATCAAGTGTCTTGGGTACGATGCCTAACTTCTCAGAGAATGATGGAGTGATAAATGAATGACTAGACCTGGGGTCTATCAATACACGAGCATCAGCCTGACTCTCGTCGCCCACACGACGTAGGACAAGTGTACCTTTTATTTGTATATTAAACATATAGAGTTAAATGTACAATAATTTTGAATATCTAAAAGCATAAAATCATCAAAACACCCTATAGAATATGAATATTAACTAATTAATTTAACTCTCAAAGCATAAAGATGCCTTAAATGACATCATTTGAGTTCAGGGCATCCGTTGCGGTGACGGCATATGCTCGACCTTGAACAATAGGTCGAGATAATCTCTGAGTAGATACCAATCCAACCTGCTCCTTGCTTTTCTTGCTCTCCTCAGGGTAATTTCTAATCATGTGGCCCATCTTGCCACACCTAAAACAAGCCCCTATATCTCTCCTGCAATCCTCCATCTTGTGTGGTTTCCCACACTTTGCACATGATGGAGCCAACATAAAAGAAGAGACCCGTGAAGATCCTTGCGCAATAGAAGCTCCACTAACAGAAGAACCAGACGATCTTAAGGGTCTGGAAGATACAGGTATTGCCGGCCTTTGATATGAACTCGAGCCTGAAGATACAGCTGGTCGAGAGTGAGTAGGGTATCTAGGAGGTCTGGAGAACCTAGCCCTCTTATTCTAATCAGGGTCCTGAGATTGTCCCTGAAAAGACCTCTCCTTGTTCTGCCTGTCTCTTCAAGCAAACTGCTTTTCATTTTCTTCTTCAGATATGAGAGCCTTAGACATAACCGCCGCATACGTCTCTAACTCCCATAGGGCCACTTCTTTCTGTATGTTAGGCCTTAACCCAAGCTGAAACTTCCGAGCTTGCATCGACTCGGTGGGTACCTGTTGCGGAGCAAACCTTGACAATCTATCAAACTCGGCACTATACTTGCGCACCGTCATAGCCACTTATTCCAACTTGATAAATTTCCCTTCTCACTGATGCCTCACGATCTTGGGAAAGTACTTCTCGTTGAAGGTTTCAATGAATTCAGCCCATGTCCAAGGAACATTGGGAAGTCTTATTCACGGTATCTTGATACTGATTTTCACCAAGGCCCCGCTTCCCCATCTAGCTTGAAGGTTGCCCAACGCACCCTCTTGACATTAGTGCATTGAAGCACCTCAAATACCTTCTCCATTTCCTCTATCCATCCCTCGGCCTCAATCGGGTCTATCTGACCTGAGAAATTTGGAGGTCTCATTCTCCTAAACTCAGCGAAGCCTTCGGGTTGGTGAGGTGGTCTCTCTGCTTGTTGAATCATAGTAGCAGTCTGTTGAGCTACGTTGGTAGCCAAAGCTTCCAACACCTGCTCCATCCTACTATCACCACCTCCTCTTCCTCCTCTTGGTCCTACCGGGATTGCATTTTCACCCGTTAGGAACCCTAATCCCCTAGATGTACTAGTAACATCAGGGATCTCTCGTAAAGGAACCTCTCTATGTCCTTCTCTTCCTCCACTACGTCCGCCTCTGAATCGTGGGCCTATAATTCTGGTCTGTCATTGTGAAAACAACAACATTGAACAATACATAGATAGTAAAAATAATCCAACTTGAACCCTTGGTTCAACCTAAAGCCTATGCTCTGATACCAATTGTGACAGCCCAGATTTCTATACCTGAAAACCCGTGCCATTTAGATCATACTCTGGATGATTCCCGAAACAAATCAAAGAGTGTCTACTCGTCTAGCGAAAATCAGAGCACACATGATAAAAAATTGGCAGATCGAGTCATCATATAAGGCTTTAAAAAGAAAGAATAAAAATATAAAATAATGCATATATATATATATATCAAAAGAATATACTTTCTTAAAAAGGAACCAAGAAGAACTACTGGTGATGGACATCTATCACTCAAAATAATGGTTCCCAATAATGGTTCCTATAGAATGTATATGACTACAACTAAAATATCGATAGTATAATATACAGAAAGGTGGCCACCAGGTGCACAGATAATCAAAAATATAAGTATAGATCTCAAAACAAACTAATACCCAAGCTGCTAATAGAACTCGTCAGTAGGGTGTCAGTATCCTCCTCTTTTGCCTAAGCTTTAGACTCTGACTGGTAATCGGGATCACTCTCAGTACCCAGAACTCTAGCCTTAGAACCTATTATATGGAAACAGGGTGAGCTATCCATCTAAGCTCAATAGAAGAAACTCAAAAAATTTGCATCTTAATTGTAAAATATGGTTTGTAGAATATAACTCAAAACAGATGATTAAATCAGATAATACAAACATAATTGATTAGATGCAGACAGATGAATTAGATAATAGATGCAGATAGATAATCAGAATGCAGAATTTTTAGTAAACAGAGCAGATGCAGAAATATAAGAAACAGACTTTAATATCAGAGTTGTCAGATTCATGCATATAGTAGTTCTTAAATTCTATACTTAAATAACTCCCATAAATATAGCACGTGATAGCTAGATGTGTGCCGATGGATAACCCCGACCATCATCGTTCAATGAACAATTGCAGATGATTGCATCAAGCCTCTACAAAGGAGAGCAGCTTGTGCCGAGGGTTTACGAATCAGATACACGGATATCCCGTTGTGCCGATCGTGGGTATCTTACCATGTCAGGGGGATTCATCACATGAACTTTAAATCAATATACATAAAGACCTCAGAATCAGATAGCAGAACAGATGGTAGAATAAGATAACAAAGCCTTTTAAATAGAAGAAGTCAAACACAGATGCTAGGAAACCATGCAGTCAAAATCGGATACAAGTTCAGTTGAATTTCCCCTACCTCAGATCAATTCTTTCTAAGCAAATCCAAAGATTTTAAAAGTGTCCTGATCTTGACTTAGACCATACGTATACTATACTAAGTGTCAGAATATAATTTGGTACACTGCCCAGCAGTATTTTTTCCTAAAAAACCAAAACAGGCAAAAACAGGGAATTCGATCGATCAATCTCCATGTTTGATCGATTGGATTCACATCTGATCGATCAACTCATCATTTGATCGATCGGATGCCTCACTCTTAAACAGATAGATCAGAGAACATCTGATCGATCAATCTTCATTTGATCGATCAGATTCTCAAGTTGATCAATCAATTCCCATTATTGATTGATCAAAACCAATCTTTTTACCTTTTCAGAATAGAGGGAAGTTGATTGATCAATCCCCTAATTGATTGATCGAATCCTCAATTTAATCGATCAATCCTTATGTTTGATCGATCGGATTCTTAAAAGTCAGGATTTTAGAAAAACAGGCTTCCTGTTTTATAGCTTATTTATAAGATTCAATCGATCAAATCCCCTATTTGATCGATCACTCTTACTGTTCGATCGATCAATTCTCAATTGATCGATCAGTTCACACTTGATCTATCACTTCATATTCTGATCGATCAGTGCCAAATTCGATCGATCAATTCACCAATTTGATCGATCAATTCACCAATTTGATCGATCGAGCATATCGGGCCTGAACTTCCTTAAATTTCACCCTTCTGTTTCATAGAGGGCGTTATACAATTCGATCGATCAAATCCCATACTTTGATCGATCAAATATTCAATTTGAGCGATCGAAAATGACAATAAATGTCATTAATGAGGTTCGTTGATTTAAAACCCATTTCAATCATGATTCATTTATGATCTTCATGAATCAATCACACCCACAAAAATGCATATTTATAACATTAAAGACCCTATAAAAGCATAGTAAATCACCTCTTTGATGGCTGCTCCTTCATTCACGTCATGTGCGATCCGACGTGGATTTCAGATCCAAATCAGAGAGCTTTCCGCTTCGAGTTCTCCGATGAACCAGAGGTGTATCGCTACATCAACACACAATCGTATTTCTCCTTCCCCAAGCAGATTCGACGCACACACGTCGATTCCTCGACGTTTTAAAACAAAGATCTGTAACCTAGGGTTTCTCTCACACAGGTTTCACAGAGGGAGTTTCCAAACAATAAGCTTGCAGGCAAGGATTCAAAGTAAAGAGAAGAAGCATCATGTTTTCCTAACCTTGCTTCTCTTATAAGCTATCAATGGAAATATCTGATATGATATTTCCATTTTTAATGCTTTGGTCCAGTGTTGAGTACACACACAACACTCACGCGTATCTTACTCTACAAGGGAATTTAATCGCATCTCGGACTTGCGTCACAAGTGACATCTCACTTCACATGCCTATAGATCAAAAGTCTTGGTATTAATAATCTTATTTTTAAAATTTTAAATTTATCTCGATTTCTGTGCCAGGCATGAATACCAAAGCAATCAAAATTTTTTTAGAAATTTAGGGTCGTTACATTTAAGGCATATGCAATCCTATTATTTAATAAGGAGATGATATTAATATTTACTATACCGAACAAAAAAGGGGCGGTACTATTGGGTGACCTGATTAGTGGTTCAGCAGGCACCCACCATGCAAAATGAAATGACCCAGAAACACTTAACACCAGGGTTTATCTACTATCTCATCAATCTAATTTCTGTAATCCAATTAAATATCTATTGGAAGTAATCACCAACCATAATATATTTTTTCCCTGTCAATAATACCGATTTATATAATCAGTATGGCATTTGGATGATTGATACTAAATATGGGCATTTATGCTTGTTTTTATCATGAGAAACTATCTTCGTTTTCTTCATGGTTTAGAGGTTCTAGTCAAAGTTGATAGCTGCCTTCTTCTTCTTATGAAATCAATGGTCATGAATCAACGGGATTGAAAGGAACAGATATGTATGGGATTTAATAGAAGGCTGCAGATCAAATAGAGTAAAGCCGCTGGATCCATGACAAATCAGGCTTGCTAAAGACCATATGAATCTTTGGCCAAATTAGGATTATCACTTAAGGGAAATAAAGATGACTAATTGAAATTGTTTGCCATGTTGGAAAATCACCCACCAAAACCAGTAGGTACCGGTTTCAGACGAGATTTTGAACCATGCTTGGTAGGCACAGCTCACATCTCAAATTAATTAGTCAAAGAAGACGAGATCGTCACGTCATATATGGCATTTTTTCAGGGGGGTGTACCATTCCGATTCACTAAATGGAGTAGCTTCTGATTTCTCCACTATTTGAGTAGTTACATGTGAATTTTTTCCTAAAAAATTAAAATTTAGATCCACTAAATGTAGCTGATGGACCTAAGAAATATCTTCGGAATTCAGCCCAAGTATCTCCAAAATTAAAAGATTTAAAATATAAAAATAAATAAATAATTCAACCCAAATACAATAATCACTCATATTATTTATAGCGCCTCAAATTCCAGTTAAGCAAATAGTCACTTTTTTGTACAACAATAAAACTTGAGCTGCCTTGCTTGCACATTAGAGCAAAAACTATTACCAACATAATACAAAACAAAAGTAAATTAAATATTTGGGGGAAAAAAAAAACCAAAAGAAAAAGGAACACCTTTCTCATGTTATCTTCTATTGAGGTAATATTTAAACAATGGAGAGCAGTTGGAAAATCAAAATATAAGTAATAAATATGGACATCAAATTACCTAAACAGTAGGGAATCTGGGTTGAGCCTCTAGCTCAACTGGAAGGTGCATTTGTAGGCTGTTTCAATTCCAATTTCCCTACCAAAAAAGAGAAATAAATTCAGCGTGGATTTTATCGCTGCTCAATAATATTAAGGAGGATCTAGCTCAACATAATTCTGAACCAGAGCCAAGTATAATTGATAAGCAGGTTTCTTACTTCTTTGGCTCATCAAAGAATTAAACTAATGAATTGATGTAGAACTAAGGCATAGGTAACATTTCAACAAGGTTAGCCTTTGGATATGGTGAAAGAGTATTCATATTTTAAATTATTTTGAATCGAGATTGAGTTGGAATATGAATATATGTAGCAATATAAGCTTGAAAAGTAGGGCTACTAGATATCATTTTTTATCTGACGCTACACAATTTAGTGTATTATAAATGTATAGTTTTTGCAAAAAACTAGATTTAATATAGGCTTGATTATAACAGATTTAAAATTCAAAATTAATTATATTAGCTTTGAGAACCAGTGTTATCAAGTCAGCCTTATATCATAAATAAAGACCAATTGAATATCCTTTTGGACTAGTACAAAAAACTGGGCTCCTAACATTGAATTTTAAAAATTGGGCTCCTATTTTTATATAGTATTTTTTTATGGCAATATAGAGTTTTTTAGACCAATTTCTTCCTCATTCTCATTTTATTTTTCAGAATTTTTTAAACGTTTGATCATATTAGGAGACTACTACTTTCTATTACTGATTATACCACACTACCTCACAATAAACTTTAGATCACAATAAAGCTCTTTTTCTAGCTAAAATGCAAAATAAAGATGCCTACTTCAATAACAATTAATGATATAGAAATAGGCTCCTAACATAATCAAACATTAAGAAAAGTTGTCACTAAATTAACTAATTAGATCTAAAATTCTTGATAGCCTTCCACCATATCCATATTTTTCTTCTAACTTAATACTTGTCCAAATTGTGTGATTTTTTGCTTGTTGGAAAGATAATTTCAGGGGTTATGAACAATCTACGCATATGAAGCAAGATAATTTCAGGGGTTATGAACAAAAATTATCTTTTAAAGCTTCCCAAAAATTAACCTCTTAAAGATTAAAAAATCAGTGACTTCATCAATAAATAACATACCCATCCAAAATATGCACCCATTCAAAGTGCTGTGGAGGAGAGCCTATTGTTGAGGCGGCAGCGGTGGAAGGGGCTACAGAAAGAAAATGAATGTTTGTTAGCATGACAAATTATAGAAAACTACAAGAGAAAAAAATGTATAAAAGTTTTAAAGTAATATTTACCATTGTTCCAATCAATTGAGTGATTAACCACTTCATTGCTTTAAGCTCTTCTCTCAAGGTGCTCACTTCTTCTTTCAATTGACGGATCTCTTGCCCCCTCCCCTAGACGATGACGGTACGAAAATGCTTGCTGGGATCATTGCCCCTCCAAAGCCCTAGACGTGACCACGTGTGTCTGATCCCAATACCAGAGATAATACATCATCTCGTTCAGTGGACTCCTGTGAGCCCTCCGCAAGTCGTTCATCTATCTTTTACTAAATTTTTTTTATATAAATTAAATATTTAATTATTATTTTAAAAAAATCTTTTAAATTAAAAAATCATCTTACCATTATCTATGCTGCAATGTCGCTCACCGATTTACCATCTTTTTTTGTGTGATTCAACTTCCAGTTTTGCATCCTTGAGGGTGATTTTCCCTCTACCTGCTTTAACTATAGAAAATGGCAAGTTTAAAGTGTAAATTATAAAAAGTAGAAGTTTATTGACAAATTATAATTTATATTTGTATGTTAATACCTTGTAAAATTTATTTATGTGAGTAATGTTTCCGATTGTATTCGGTATGGCTAGCTTTGTGTGATTTTTTTTATTACGCTCACTAATCACCTATATCATACAAAATTATAATATGTTATATTAATAAAATTTTTTTTTAAAAATAAGCAATGAGTTAGAAATTTAACTTAAACTCCTCACACTCTCAGTAACGGACAATCGACTTCCACTGGTCGTTATCCACATTATCGGGGCAATGGGCAAATCGTTCTCCCGTAGTTGTGTAGGGGTTGAAGTGCTTTTTTTTTATATGATACTAATTAGCCTTCCATCTTTGAAGCAAGGAATAGTGCAACCATCGATAAATATAATCATAGGGAGGCATGTTGTTGTCGCTCCAAGTGTGCCATAATTGTGTGCATTATGAATCAAAAATTAAAGAATTAAAGAATGCTAAATTATATGGATGTTAACTTATGAAAGGGATATCAGCACATTGGGGCTAACACTGGCCTGCAAGATCAGGGCCAGTTGTAGCAAGTTTTAAAAGTAAGTATTTCAAGATCGTCCACAGAGAAGTTTGTCTAAAATGAGAGATAAACCTCCAGATCTGTGCTACCAGATCTGGCTCCTTAATTATCTAAATAAAGAATAGATAAAAGAGAGTGTTGGGTTTTGTCACGTTTAACTAAAAGCAAATAAAGAAAAGAACTAACTACGTGATCCAGATCCGAGTTGTGGAGGTGTTTAAAATAAGACAAATGCAGAAATAATAGCTTCATGTATTTTAGCCTTTGAATTTTAATGGAGAATCAGAGTTCAACAGAGATTCAATCTTCATCTCGGCTACCAAAGACAGATGTAAGAGAAATAAATCCGAATTAAGGAATAGGTTTAGACTTATGGGTGATTTGTCACGGATCATCGCCTAGTCGTGGCCTATTCTTTATTTCGTAACATGAACATCATCGTAAATGTGCTTGAATTAGGTTACCAACGCTAATTCGCAGGATGATGAATTAAGGGAAGTTGGATGCGGATGAGTGAATCTAAAGAAGTCTAATGCACTAAGGTGAACATTCGTAACCCTCGACATGACTCCAATGGAGAAGACACAAATTACAACCTTTTAAAATCCAACGTTACAATTACAGCACGGCTTCTTAGAGAGCCCTCGGACTTACGATCGAGCTTCTCGAGAGCCCTCAGACGCATCTTGAATCCGAACTTGAAGTACAAATCACTGCAATGGCTCTCAAAGGTAAAATACAAGAAGGGATTACAGAATCGGATGAGCTTTCGACCGGAATGGGGAAGCAGAGATGAAAACTCTAAAATCTGGATGCCTCAATTGGGCAAATGTCTTCTCAATTTATAGCTTTCCTCTATCTCGCACACAAGGAATTGACCAATCGAAGTGCTCGATCTGGATTGCCCAATGGTCGTTGAGCACGGGATCCAGACTGCTCGCCAATGAAAATGCTCGATCTGGTTCACCAATCAGTTAGAAGCATCAATTTCTATGGGAATTCAAAAGTTTGTTTGAGCTTCTAGAAGTTCCCGCCAAGTGATTTCATCTTTGGGTTTTCACATGGGGCGGAATATGCCTTTGGTTTGTGCTTGGAATCTTCCTAATGTCTCGGCTTTTAATTACATTGGTAGCGTCAGAGTTCTTGAAATGCCCTTCAAAGTGGTCAGAATCCTCGATGCCATTTCGCAGAGTTTAAGGGTCTTTTCGCAAAGTAGTTTGGCTCCGAAGTTCTTTTCGCAAAGCATCTTGGCTTCAGTTCTTTTCGCAAAGGACTTTGGCTTGAAGTTCTTTTCGCAAAGGACTTTGGCTTCAGAAGTTCTTTTCGCAAAGGACTTTGGCTTCAGAAGTTCTTTTCGCAAAGGACTTCTCTTCTTTTCGCAGAGGTAAATCTTCTATTCGAGGAGTGTTTTCTTCTTTTCGCAAAGTTCAAGGTTCTTTGCGAATAGTAAAAGTTCTTTGCGAATTGGACTCTAGGCTCCCATTCTTCTTCTTGAATGGCTCTCTCTCTTTTCGGTCTTTATGCGCTCTTTTAGACCCTTTTAGCCATTCTTTGAGGTTGTTTCTTCAATCCATCTTTCACTTGACATGAGTTGTCGACTTTTTGATCATTTTAGGATGCTTTTGACTTGGACTGTCTAATTGGTTAGTCAGAAATGCACACTAAAGCACTTATTTAGTCTTCTCAAGGGTCTTTCAAAGCTCATGTTTAGGGGTAAAAATGGTATTTTTCACTACTTAACACACCCCAAACCTAAGCTTTGCTAGTCCTGAGCAAAGAAACATAAAAGCAAAATAAAGAGCCACTTTTGTAGGAAGCACAGTGCATTTAGCATATGCAACAAGCCTTTTAAACCCCTAGGTGATCCCTAGAGGAGGAGTGAAGTCTCCGAGGGTTTTCAAAGTGAAGGTACCCACAAACTTCTCCATGAAGCTTAACATCGAATATTATCAAATGAGCAATCAAGGAGCAGGTTTAGTTACTCTTGAATCAATGATGAAATGTAAAATTTGATTATTGTTTGCACAGAATTTAAACATTTATAAACCTCATGAATGTTTCAATATTTCCAATCTGAGCAGTCATAGAAAATCATACAAATGTGCCAAAGTAAGCTCATCCTATGGATAAAAAGGTTATAAGTCATACTTAAGGTGCTCAAGTTCCAACCCAAATACTCACCAGGTATACTCTCATCGTTGTTTTTGTTGAGGGTTCATTTTCACTCCAGCTCAAGAGCGCTTACATCTCCCAAATGGATCTGTAAGCATGAGCATAGGCATGATTCTTAGGCAATGGCATCATTGACATCTCCTCACCATAGATTGGGTCACTTCTTATCTCCACATGACTCACTCAACTTTGGATCACAAGGGCTTTTAATCTAGGTTTGTTTGTATGGCTTATGGAGTGAAGTTTCAAGGAAAGGCGGTTTGAACAGAGGTTTGAATTTGAGAACTCGTGGGAGATGGTTCATGACTCCACTTTTTGAGTTTAGCTTCTTTCTTCTTCTTTTGATTCTCACATTCACGGATCAGTTCTTTCTTTGATCTTGCATTTTCAACATAAGGTCCCTTTTTGCCTTTTTGCTTGCAACTTTTCACATTGTTTGTCTCTTCTTTCTCTCACCATATTGCCTGCTTTTTGAGGTATTTTCTCTTCATTTTCTTGATGTTGCCCTGAAATGGTCCATCTTGATTCTTTCTCCTTTACCTCCTGAATTCTCGAGTGAGGGAAAGTCGAATTGGTTCCATAGGTTCAGTGCTGCGTACTTTTGAGTATTTTGATGAAGAATTGTAGGATTCTGACTCAAATGGGGTACAAGCAGGCAGATTTTTCTTGGTTGGTTCTCATTAGGTTCAAGTCGTCCAAAGAAGGCCTTGATCTTTTCCTCGAGTTTCATGAGTCTTGTTACTTGTTTTAATTTGGAGTTTCCTAACTTCTAGTGGATCTAATGCCTCAATCCTTTGAATCGTAAAAATTGCCTCACCACTCTTCAATGAGATGGAAAATATATGGGCTCAATTCTCACCGGTTATCGTTTCTCCTTGAGCTTTTAAGTATATCTTTACCTTTTTCTCTTCCTTTTGACTTACTACGTGCTGATACCAGTATGTTTTTATGGTGTAATCATCATGGAAATGTAGAATATCGCAAGGTTTAGAATGTCTAAATTTGGCAACGGAATTTTAAATTTTCTAGTTGTCATGATTCTTAAGTAAATTAATACATTTCCTAATTACTTAGGTGATTCTGCTGCCCTTATGTTAACTATTCCCTAGCGGCAGACTTGTCCACACACCCCCAAACCTATGAGGAGCAGTGTCCTCACTGGTTCAAAGGTGGTGGACAATTATTAGGGGAAGACAGGAGAAAAAATAATAGCATGGAGAATTGCAGAAAGCAAATTGCATGAACCAGAAATTTTACAGAAAATAAAAGGAAAAGAGGGGGGAAAGGGATGGGGCTAGTATGGGGGTGGCTACCTCCTCTGGGCTGGGAATGGGCAAGTCTGCCAGGAGTAAGGCAAGGTTGGGTGAGATGGGTGGGGTTTGAATAATAGGGGTGGTGGGTGTGGAAGGGGTATCTGGAATGGCAATGATAGATGGAGGGCTATCTGGGATAGGGGAGGGGGTGGGGGTGTAAGGGACCAGGCCTTCAATGGCGCGGAGGTGAAGAAGAGCCGATGACCTCGTGGATCGTGAGGAAGGGTAGGGGCTGGCTGAGGCTCAGCGGAAGTTTGAAGCTCCTCTTCTACTGCAGCTTCTGTAAATGGTTCTCGTTCAATTCCAGCAGAAAGAGCAGGCTCTGGTTCAGCTGCAGCAGCATGTTCTTCAATGGGCTCAACAGCCACAGGTGAATCAGCAGCAGCAGGTTGTGCAGCAGGTGCAGCTGCAGCAGGGGCTCCAGCTTCCCTCATTCTCCTTAACATGGCCTGGCAGAGGGTGGCATATCTAGGGAGGGGGATGGAGTGGTAGGGGACTAAAGGGGGTCCAGCTGGGGGAGGGGGGGGTGGGGGGGGTTAAGAGAGGTCGATGAGGATAAAAGAAGAAAGAAAACTAAGAACAGAAAAATCTAAACTATATTGAGAAAATAAAAATGTAAAATTGAATATATGAGCAAGGAAATGGAAAACATGATATACAAATGCAAGAAAAATCAACAAAACAACGCTAGAACTGCTAAAAAAAATAAAATCTAAAAAATAGCAGGATTGCTATGCAAATGGAAGGAAACTAATGCTAATAATAGAGAAACAGTAAAAACAAGGTAAGGGATTGCATACAAAGTTTTAAAAAAAAAATAGAAAAGTGTTGATACAAAAACAGAATTTGTGAATGCAAAATAGGAAAACAAAGTTAGAAACTAACTATACTCACAGAAAAATGACGAAAATTAGTAAAACTAGGACACATTAACCTAAGAAAGAAAAAAAAAATCAGCGATCTAAAAACAGAATTTGAAACTAAAATTTCTAAAACGAAAATCTAATGCCAAATGATTCATAAGATTCATAAGATTCATAAGATTGACCCCTTTGTTGATGAAGCATGGGAGCACTTATTAAAAACAGAGTTCATACACAGCTGAGACCCATTTATGATGAAGAAATCTCGAAGGAAAATAAAATAAGTGGGTCCATTGAATATTCAAAATAGCCTATGATTCACTACTCATTATCCTACATGATTCCTTAAAAAAAAAAAAATGATCTCAGCAGGTCCAGATGGGAAAAGTGGATGCAAATGGAGAAAAACAGCCCATACGAAAGATATATATATATTTTTTTATTTTTATAATTTTCTTTTTTTTTTTTTTTTTTTTTTACTTGTTTTGGATCACCCGCTCAACAAGAGCCCTTATTTACTATCGAAAATAATGAGAAACAACTAAGAGATTTTCTATTTGTGTTTTCATTTTCTTTTATTGTATTTGGTTTTGTAAAAAAAAAAAAAAGATGCCTAAAAGACAGAAATTATAATCGAACAAACAATAAACACAATGTAACTGGTTCTCAAGAATTTAAAATAGAAAATGAATGCCAAGGAGAAGGATGCAAACTCAAGCGGATTCTGCTCATTTTGGTCCAGATGCTCCTTGTTGGGAGCTCAGATCGCAAACATTCAAAAAGCTAGAGATTACCTTATTCAAGTATTGATAAAAATAAAAAGAA